>OV049864.1:3972500-5417500 GCA_920104075.1 Melanargia galathea | reverse complement strand
ATGGTTTCAATTTCATAAAGATATCTTGAATAGGTACCTACTGAGAAAAAAAAAATTCTGTAAGGGTTGTCACCCCCATTATTCCCTTACTATAAGGGTTAGGGGAATGAGGTTATGATGGTTACAAGTGTATGGCTATTTTAGATAAAAAACACTGAAAACAAGGTAAGAATCCTTCATCAGACGCAAGTGCAGTTTTCATATTCTTAACCCGCTAAACCCTTTAACAATAAGTTTTTGCCAAACTGCTAGGCCTGGACTGAAGTGGACAAAATTTTAATATTATTAAAATTATAATTGTATTGTTTTTTGTAATGGTCCTACAATACTTTTATTAAGGCTGAAACACATCTGATGGAATTTACGTTGCCGATTTTGACTTGTGTAATGTACACAAAGTTACATCCAAACATTGCTGAAAACTGGCATTTTCTCCATTCAGGCAAACTGGTTAAAATTGCCCCATTCTTTTAGCATTTAAAGGATGCACTTAATATTTTCTTGGTTTATCTTGTCACAAAGCTTCCCAGATAGCAATCACATCAAATGGTTTCATTTTGACCGCGAACCAAGACCTTTTCTCATAAACATTTATGAACAGAATAACTTTAAGTTGAAGTGTGGTACATTTTAGACTTTAGACTACAGCCTAAATTACGCAATGGCAGATTAACAACATAAATTCAGTCTTTACTTCACAAAATCCAGAGATTAAGGGAATTTCTCAAAAGTAGTTCAGCGCAACTTTGCTTGACTCTACACAAGTTTTGTATTTTTAATGAATTGTTTTTTAAGTTAAATTGATGAAGTCAGTATGATGATGAGGACTTCTAGAAGACACACTTTATAATGATACTGCAATAATTATTTAATAATTAAATAAATGAATATGTAATATGCTCTTTGAAAGTATTGATGTGATTTTTGTGACAAAATTGAATTACCTTGGGTGGTGCTTCATCACTCTCCCCCGAGTTATCATTCTGACCCTCACCCTCCTCTACGTCCTCGTCGCCTGCAACAATTTTTTTACGAACTGGTCAAACCGGTAACCAGGCCTCTACACCTGCACATCGTATCAGGCACATGAACATCATGAGCTAAGCATGAGCTAAGGTCACTAATCCCTTTGTTTGGCGGCGTCCATTTTGTTAAGTAGTAATGAGGGATAATGCATGTTCTTTTCTGTCACAAACTGCCACATAAAAATATTTACGTACCCCAACCACAACAATAAAATACAAAACCAACACAAACACGTACCGCTGCGAACCACTTTGAGTTGTTTCATGAATTGAAGGTTTTTAACTAGAAGTGCCAAAATTTTTCAAAATTTTAATTGCTTACCGCACGTAAACATATGATACCGCTATTCGCGGCTTACCTATGACATGCTAGGAGTGAAATTGACTCTTTACCTGCAAAAGATCCATCTACTTCATCATCTGATGCCATTTAGATTACAATTTATCACAACCCAAACACAAATGAAAGATTTTCGAGTCTAGGAATAGGAAAGGTAAAGGACGCGCAGTTTTTGCGACAAATGGTAATTAATTCAGAAATTGATGCGGCCGTCACTACACGAACTAGCAAGAAAATAGCGAGATTTGCTTTCTCTCTCATACACGTCACATTACAGATTAAAAAAAGATGGCGGTAAGAATCATTGAGGAATTAATAATATGGAGGCGCCACACCTACTTTAAAAGCGTGTCAAAAATACACTCATACACGCTTAGATTAGGTATCATACATTCATAACGCACAATTAGTCCATTGAAATGTTACATGAGCTTTGCATTTATTAGAGGACGCAATTTTATTTTTTGGACATGTGTGGAGGGTCAATAGAAGCTAAACCTCAAGTTTGTGGGGTCGCCACCCTTGTCCCCCGGCCGCCATCTTGGAAAACACTTTTTTCGCGATATCTCGGAAACTATGCGTCTTACAAAAAATTCGTAAAGACATAATTTGTAGAAAATTGTTTTGCCTACAAATATGTTTATATATCTTTTTGCCCTAAATTAAAAATTAAAGAAGTTATAAGCAAAAAAGTGAGAAAATTTTTATAAAATCTTTTTGCTCTATAACTTTTTTTTATACATTTTACAAAAAAAATACCTCGGACCAATCAATTTTTTTTTATTTCATTCTTATATAACGCTGTTACCGCGCTCCAAAGTTGACCGGGTTCGTCAATACTCATGAGAATCCGGTTAAAACGAAATGTTTCAGCCACAGCCACGGCCTGGGCCATCGAAGAAAAGTAGATTAGAGTAGCTAGCTAATAAGTGATTGAAAATATTATGATGTTGAAGATTACCTTATAAATAAGATGTCCGTGGAGTAGGCCTACAAAACAGTACAAGATTGTTCTGAAGTTTTTTTTGTAAAATGTATAAAAAAAAGTTATAGAGCAAAAAGATTTTATAAAAATTTTCTCACTTTTTTGCTTATAACTTCTTTAATTTTTAATTTAGGGCAAAAAGACTATTTTCTATAGGGCATTAGGGCGCCTGTATATTATTAACTAGCTTTTGCCCGCGGCTTCGCCCGCGTGAATTTCGGTTTTTCACAAATCCTGAGGGATAAGTAGATTTCTGGTCCACCCGCCCCCCGCCGCGCGGCGGCGTACCGCGGTACCGCGTACGGCGGGCGCAGGGCGCAGGGGCGCGCGGCGCGGCGCGGGGAGTTCCGTGCAGCGCGAGCGTCGGTCGTCGCGTCGCGCGCAGCGAAAATACCTATCAGGGCGTTTTTTAACATAGGTACTTACCGATTTCCTCCTCCGAACACAACTCCTTTTTGAAAGTCGGTTAAAAAAGTAGCCTATGTTACTCCTTGGTTAATCCTCTACTTGTCTGTGAAAGTCCCGTCAAAATCGTTTCAGCCGTTCCGAAGATTAGCCCGTTCAAACAGACAGACAGACAGACAAAAATTTTAAAAACATGTGATTCGGTTATGGTATCGTTCAAATAACCATATGAGCTTAATATGTGGTAGTTATTTCGAAATTACAGACAGACACTTCAATTTTATTTATTAAAAAAAAAAAATTACAGACAGACACTTCAATTTTATTTATTAAAAAAAAAAATAAAGTATAGAAGTATAGATATAGATTTCTCAATGGTAAGAATCAACATGGCGACTTAAGAGCGTTGACGCACGGACCCGCTTCGCAAGTTTAGGCATTTACCTGGGATTCTTTGTTTACGTGAATGAACGGGCGCGGGCGGAACGCTCCAAGTGCAGTGTAGTGTAACAAACCGTTTTGATCTTTTTACCATTTTCAAACGGGCTATTATTTTTTTCAATATTCTTAGGTACCTATACCTAAGTTTTTAGTTCGTAGATTTTTAATTTTATAAAGCAGGCATAATTAATGTATATGTAATGCTTGAAAAAGACCTTATAGAGTAGACCAGTACATAAAAATTATATTTGGAGAATATAGTACAGCTTCTGATATTGATTTTTTTATATACCTACTCGTGTAAGGGGAAGATAGTGAAGAAAAATGCAGATTCATTCAAAATCTCGTTTATTTACTTTTTACATACAAGATTTTGCCCGCGGCTTCGCCCGCGTGAATTTCGGTTTTTTACAAATCCCGAGGGAATCGTGGATTTATCTTTTTACATATTTACAAAATAAAATTATTACTAAAGTAATTCAAAACAGGTAATAAATACATTTTCTGTATGTAGATTGTAGGTATACTTAATTTGAACATTAAATATACCGCTAATAAAAAAATGCAATTAGAAATCATTCATTGTAATAAAGCAATGTACCTTAAAATATTAGAATTAATAAAATCTATCTATATAAAACAAAGTTGTGTTAGTTCGAACACTTATAACTCGAGAACGACTGGAGTGATTTTCATGGTTTTTGATTTGTTGTATTTGTCTCCGTCCAGAATAGCATAATAACTATTAAAAGTAAAATTTTATAGTATTAGTATGGATTATTTAAATAAAAAAATTATACTCTACTAGCTTTTGCCCGCGGCTTCGCCCGCGTGATTTTGGATTTTTCACAAATCCCGAGGGAATCATGGATTTCCTGTTCCCGTTCTCGCTCCCTTTTCCAACATTTATACCTACTTTCAAGAAAGTTTGCTATAGTAATCTACCTATAGCTGTAGCTATAGATTTCGGAGTTTTCAAAATCTCATAGGAACTGTGTATTTTTCCAGGATAAAAAGTATCTATGTGTATAATCAGGGTATAATCTATCTCCAATCTAAATTTCAGCCAAATCGGTTCAGTAGATGCAGCGCATCTGCAGTGCAGATGCACTGAAGAGATCTCTTAAAGAGTAACAAACATACATACATACATACATACATACATACATACATAAACACAAATTTTCACCTTTATAATATTAATGTGATAAATTAAAATAAAAATTTAAATGAACTTACCTATTTAATAATAGGTATAACACGATATCCAGTCGCAAGCAGTATCAGTCAGTAATTCAAGCTGGAGGTCGGTGATGCGAAGGTAAACAAAATCCAAATCACAATGCAAATCAAACCAATAAAATGCCAAATCGTAATCAAACCAATAAGATACCGCGCTAATGCCATGAAATACAATGAACGAGTGATTAAAATTTTATTTATTGGCTAGGTGGTAGGCAACAAGGGTGGGAGGATATAGGTCAGCGTGGATTTAGGTTTTTAAAAATCCAGTGGGAACTATGTCAATTTTCGAGACGCAAGCTACCTCTGTACCTACAAAGTTTTGTATAAATCGGTTAAACGGATGGACCTTTAAGAATTCCGTGAGAACTCTTTAATTTTCCGAGATAAAAAGTATCCTATATCCGTCCCCAGGATGTAAGCTAACTCTGTACCTAATTACATAAAAATATAACTTAATAATACAATTATTAAAAATACGTAAAAAGTTTTAATCTATCTGTAAGAAAAAATAGCGAGCATTAAAAATATCTAGTATTGAATAGTGACAGTCACACTACAATTTTACGTATATTCCATGTAATCCAATAAGAATTGCCGAGACAAAAAGCGTTACGTCCGTTCGCGGAGAGGCCTCGGCTCATACTAGTTTCCTAGTTCAATTTCCTACTGCCTCTTTCTGCATTTTGGTATGTGTTTCAAAGTTATATTTTGGAAACAAATAGTAATAATTTTAGATTTTTTTTAACTTATATAATTGCTAATATGTTTAACTTTTATATGTACTTAATTTTACTTATAAATGGCGAAAAATAAGCTACTAAAATGACGGTTTTATATGTCTATAGTTTACTGAAATTATAATTCCTTTGCTTGGATTTTTATGATGTAAAAAATGCCAAATTAAAAAATGTTTTCTTCCATGTCTTTAGTTCAGGACATTTCCTTTCATAAATATATCTTTGTGTGTGAATTGAACAAGTAACTTTTGACGTAGTGAACGTCAAAGATTCCACGAATCCCAAAATTCAAGAATAGGCTTTTGGTATTTTGCCAAAAAGACAAAAACTATCAATAAATTGCAAAATGTTGTCTTCCAATTCCCTAGAACACAAAATTTTCTACAATGTGGTATAAAAAAGTTTTTAAGTAAATGCATAGATTAACAACATATGAAGGGTCAAAAAAGCTTAAAAATGAGCTAAAATCACAAAATGGCGCAGAACGCATCAACGCTCTTAATGGCGGAAGGAACCACAGCCTTGTGACCACCTGGTGACCACAGCACGATAATTTCTCAATGGGAGGAACCAAGAAGGTTATAACTATACATTCTATGTAGACACTGGAAAATAAGTCAAACGTAGTGAAGACAAGGTCATTCACCTGAATATTTTTTGTCTCTATATTAGCGGCACGCTATGATGGCCGGTTTGACACATTACAATAGTGATGTGGAATGTCAATTTATTCTCGAACAAAAAACAATTAAGTTTTGTTTTTGTACCTGATTAAATAGGTTTAATAAAACAAAAATGTATATGTTTATTTAATTTATTTGAACGAACTGAATATTTGAACGAAAATGAATATACATACTTTATATGCACACAAGTAACATATGAATACAAAAGATACCAAAAAAGGTGCCACAAAAGGCCATAATTAATCAGATTCGTCCATACTACTATTTTCACTGTCGTCACTGCTATCATCACATACATTAATAATTATATGTTCGTTTTCTATAATATTATCTATTTTCACATCTCTTTCATAATCTTCCCTTATTAATTTAACAGTTCTATTCACAACCTTTTCCCAGTCTCCTTTAGTCACATGTTCACAAGCTTCTTCTAATAATTTTAGCATTTTTTTTGTGGTAAATGGGGGTTCTGTATTGTGTCTTGCAGCATATCCCTTAATTTGAGCCCACACCAACTCAATCGCATTATACTCACAATGGTAAGGCGGTAACCGTATAACTCTGTGCCCATGTTCTAATGCTATTTCGTCAATGACGTATCGGATCTTGGTTGGTTTGTTTTCTTTTAAAAGACGTACTAATTCCGCTTTTAACATATTCATGTTTGCATCTACGCCATTTTTACGAAGCCATGCGACGATATCAGCTTTCTTTTGGGATTGGGCAGGTGGCTTGTCAATTTGCATCGAGTGGTATGGGGCGTTGTCCATAATTATAATAGATGGTTCAGGGAGGCTACACAACATTGAGGTAAACCATTCAGTAAACTTTTCTCCATTCATGTCTTCATGATAGTCTCCAGTGGTTTTTGACGCAAAAGCCATGAGAGAACCTTCGACAAACCCGTTGATGGTTCCGGCGTGACAAATTATAAGTCGCGATCCTTTTCCTACAGGAACTTTGGAAGTAGATGCTGCTGTGTCATCGTTCCAAGAACGGCCTACAGTATGGTTAGCATTAAGCCATGTTTCATCCAAGAACACAACATTTTGCCAATTTTTGATTTCTTTCACTTGCCGTAAAAAAGTATACCTTGCCATCGCTGTATCAAATCTTTCCATCAATATTTTGCGTTTGTTACATTTTTTGTATCGAAATCCAATGGTCTTCAAAATCTTCGTTAAAGAACTTTCCCCACCGAAGAATAATCCAGCTTCCTTCAGTGAATGCACCAACTTTTTTCTTGTTGGATACTCCTTCTGTAAATAGTAGCCGTAAACATGTCTTCGGATAGCATCGGCATCAAAGCTATCGATGCCTACGACTGGTTTTGCTCGTTTTCTCTTTTTTGGTGTGTGAAGTTTATTTTCTTCTGTGCCAGTCTCGCCATATTTTTTTTTAGTTATCCGTCTAACAGTTCGTTGTCCAATATTAAGCGCATCAGCTACGCGTTCAACCACTGACGTTATAGGTAAAATTGGCCCTCCATTTTGAGCTTCACGATCGAAATAGTTACGAAGGCGTATTACGAACTCACGTGTCTGACTATTTAGAACAGTGTGCTTAGTCTAAAGCGGAGCACTCGAAAACGAACTCGAAAACTATTGATCGATTTCAGAGTAAAATAGACCTAAAATGGCTTGTATTAAGACTTGAGTTCGTCAATACATTCAGCATTCGAACAATGCTGAATGTATTGGCGAACTCAAACCTTAATGCAAGACATTTTAGGTCTATTTTACTCTGAAATCGATCAATAGTTTTCGAGTTCGTTTTCGAGTGCTCCGCTTTAGACTAAGCACACAGTTCTCTGCGTACGTTCGGTCATATCGACGAAATCCACAACAAAGGGCTTGAACAGAGTCCAAATTAACGAGCAAGGGTCAACAGTAATGCAGTATCAATATTTGAAATCCAAAGCCAGGTCAAAACTATATCACAATCGCATTGCACTGACAGTTTATACTTTTCGAAGCAACGTCAATTCGAAACTGCTTTGTTTTGCATTGAGCATTGACGCGAGTTTGCCGGAGGTAGTAGTTGTGCTAGCCAGCGATCCTATGTGACGATCGTATTAGATTCCATTTTTAAAAATTTATTGATATTTTTTTGCGATTTCAGAGGTTTGTCCACAAAGTGAAAATTGTTCATATTCACAAGTACATTCACCCCTTAAATGGTGCAAACTGATTTTTCTACACTTGTATACATTTAAGAAATCAATTTAATAAATAAATTTTGAGTCCTAAACCTAAAACTACATTCGATAAAATTTATGAATCTCTGCACATCACTATCGTCAATAAAGTAATACAATTATTTCCTTCAAAGTCGTTATCAATTAATACGGAACTTCATGAGCGGACAAACGTCAAACCGGCCATCATAGCGTGCCGCTAGAGTAAGTTTTTCTTTACCTCACCCACTCTATTTAAGTAGGTGAGTACGAGAGAAAAAATATCCAGACCTGTTCGCGGCTGCCCACATGCGTATTTGCAGCTGTGGACACATAATTTTCCCAGATTTTCTCTATACCAATGTTACCTCCAATGTTATATGAGATTTTCACGGGTTTTCATTTTGAGGTTTTTTTAATGGCGGCTCCTCACTTCGCTATTCGTGTTCGCGTATTTGCCATATTTGCCGAAAACGGCGATGTGTAGATGGTATACTTGACGAAACATTCGCGCTATTTGCCTATTTGGGTAAATTTATTTGCCTATTCGGCAAATAGGACGAATAACATTAATTGCCGAAAACGGCGATGTGTGGATGGTAATTGACGAATATTCGCGTTATTTGCCTATTTGGCAACATAGATCATATGCTAACCACAGATTAATAATTATAATCTAGATTATGACGAATAACAAACACGCTTATCCGCACAGCTGTCGGTTTTTCAACGCGCATCAAAGGAGCCGAATAGACAAATACACAAATACTGTGACTACATATTCGTCCTATTCACATCAAGGAACGTACTCTTCAGGATAAACGCATAGCTAATAATATACTAATATAGCGCTCGCGTGCTGCTTACTAATACGAGCGTCACTTGTATTTGTTTTTGTGCCGTTACTAACACGTTTTATTGCCATGAATTACTGGGACATTGCGACCATTTTACTGCCTCATTGGTCTAGTGGTTAATATATTCGACTGCAGATCACGAGGTCCCGGCTTTGATTCCTGGGTCGGGCAAATCATTTGGTTTTTTCTGTCAAGAAATTCTCAGTGCCATCTCGGAGTTGGTAGATGGCGGTGTTTCACCCCCGTGCCTCGGAGAGCACGTTAAAACATTCGGTCCCGGTTATTATCACTATAATGCGACAATAGTCGTTACAGCCCGTATTGGAGCAGCGTGGCGGGTCTAAGCTCTAAATCCCTCTCTTCTATGAGAGAGGGAGGTCTGTGCCCAGCAGTGGGACGTTAGAAAGACTGTAGTAGTGGTGGTGGTGGACCATTTTAGGGTTTTTAGAACTACCAAATTAACATAGTTCAGAGAACCGATAGACGTTGTGTCCCGTGACGTCCCAAGGTGCTAGAATGGCGACCTCGCACCGGAAAACGCAGTGATGGTAGACCCCCCACTAGGTGGACCGACGGTATCAGAAGAGTCACAGGGAGCCACTAGATACAAGCGGCACAAGACCTTGGCGTGTGGAAGTCCCTTCAAGAGACCTATATCTAACAGTGGATATCTATCAGTTGATAACGGCGACGACGACCACCAAATTAATTTTTGTATCTGGGACCCTAAAAAAATAATCACATAAAATTTATCTATATTTAATATAGTAACAAGAATTAAAAATCCCTGCTGCAAGTGCTATCTCGTCCGACGGTCCGACATATCCACAGAACCACAGAACATATACATTTTATAGTTAGGTACCTACTCTTAACGGAGTACAGAACACAGACTACTAGCGAGTACCTATCTATCTACCATAGAGTAACTACCTATGTGCGATCGTATTCGGCCAATCATAGTTGCCAACTTAGGGATTCCTCCCTAAATTTAGGGAGTAAAAAAAAAATCGGTGGGATTTTTGTAGGGGCCTTATATTTTTGGGGTATTTTTAAGTATTTTGTCTTTTTAGATTTTAAATAAAAGTTGTTCAAAATTTAATTTTCAAAAAAAAGTCTCGTATTTTTTATTAGGACTATTTATCATGAAAACCGTAATTTCAAAATTAAATTTTCATAAAATTAGCAATTTGAATCATTCATTAGGAATCATAATTTTGGAATTACGTTAAAACAATTCTTGTTTACAATTTTTTTATAAGACCAATATTATCATCATAATTTCAAACCATTAATTTCGAATTTAAAGCAAAAATCTTGGCCTTTTTATTAGTGTTTTTGACTTAAGCTTTAGGGAAAAATATTTTTGAGAGTTGGTAACACATTGTGGCGAATATTCGGGTATTTGGCTATTTGCTCCATGTGTGGATGGTCTAATTGTCATGTAATGTTTATTCGCGTGTTCGTCAAATATTTTGCCGAATAAAGCTATACGAATACGCGAACACGAATACGCGAAGTGAGGAGCCGCCATAAAGTATAAACACTGGAGAATGGTATGCAAACAAAACGTTAAAGCAACGAAAGGTCTTGAACCAGTGTGATATTTTTTGTCTCGTTCTCACCTACTTCAAAATGTGTGAGGCATAGAAAAATCTAGAGACAAAAAATATACAAGGTGAATGACCATGCCTTCACTAAAATGTTTTAGGCGCAGTTTCCAGTTTCTACATAGTTATAAGACCTTTGTGGGTTTTTGATTTTTAAACGTCATTTGACTCAAATGACAATGACATTGATTTTGACAGATTTATAAATAATTGTTTTCTACTTTCTTGTGGTTTGGGACTTGGGTTCATGGATAGTTTCCTTTGGTTATCTTTTCTTCATAAATATTTTGTAGTGATGATTATATTTTGCTGAGATATTATGTACGAGTTATGCTATTTTAGAACGCACAATATTTCTTGTGAGTTGTGATTCAATAAACCTACGTTTTAAATTTAAATTACATTGGGTCATTGTTCAGAAAAGTGTACCTCCCTGCATTCATTTGTAATTTGTGCATTTATCCGTAAAAAGAATATGAACGCGCTGTTAGATTATGGTACATCTTCAAGCGGAACTGAGGACGAAAGCAGTGACGAAGAAAGGTACCTACATAATAATAATATTACAAAGTTTCTGTTAATCATGATACCAAGATGTTAGCTATCAGTTTTTTTACGTTATAGGCCAAAGATTGGAGAGCAGAAGGATAGTGAGAAGCCAAAACTTCCAAAGCCAGCAATTGGTGAAAACAGTCTCCATACTTCAGTGTTTTCCAATCCATTCGCCGAGGCAGAGCTAGCCAAAGCTGCTATACTTGAGAAACATGTTAAAATGGTATATGTTGACTTTCTATTAAAGACATTGTGTATTAACCCATTTGCATCCAAATTCCATTCCTGAAAAGTGTATAGACCTTTTAATTGGCTGCCAAATAGCATTGTGACTTACATACCCAGAATTTTTTTTGTGAGTTGACTTAAAAGCTAAACAAGAAGAAAAGCATTCTAAATTGAAGCTAAAGCTGCTGGATTTGATTCCAACCTAATCAATTGCATATTGTTTGAAGGTATAATCTGATGATAATCATGAGAAGTACAAAACTGTTTTCATAAATAAATAAACAGAAATTAGTCAATAATACCATAGGCAGTGCTATAAAATAATTATTCTAAGATACAATTTTCAATTTTGATTGAACAAACTAAATGTCTGAATAAATAGATATTTCATTAATATTATTAATTTAATTGCTAACTAAATCCAATCTTCCTCAGTTATTATTTTGTTCTCCACTTTTCATTTATTATTATTAGTTTATGCTTATTTATTCCAGAAATAAAGTATCACAAAATTATTGTCTAGGCAAAATTATACACTAAAAATAATATTATATTTTTATTTCATTTAAAATTGGTCCATTAATGTATCCAATATAACATAAAATCGTCAAGTACATAGGCCATGAATGTTTAGGTTCCAGGTAAAGACAATACCCAAATGATTAACGGAAAGAAGATTTGCTGGAACTACCGGAAGGGAAGGTGTCGGTTTGGGCACAATTGTAAATATGCACATGATTCTGATATACAGAAGACCACAGAGGATTTGGAACTTGAAAAACAGGTACGGTTCATAACTTGTAATAGCAGTGAAACTTCAATATTATAACTATTTTGCAATGTTATTCCATGTTTCACACTTACCTTACCAGAGTTATGGGACATAGGTACTTTAATTCCAATTTTTTTTTCTTGTTAATATCATCCATAAGTTTCTCAACCAATTTATTATATTGATGAGTTACATCAACTTTGCAACATTTATAGAGCTGTTCTATTTTTCATACAGTTAATTTCTCTCAATTTAGGTATTTAAATTATGTGCAATTTCCTCAAGGACCTGAGCAGAGGAGACTTGTTAGTGTAGGACAAAACTACATTGTTTCATTTGTACTACATAATTGTCTTACTATTAGTCCCTTATGTGCTTGCAATAGTTTCAACTATTTTGAATGATAAAAGTGAACTGAGTACTGTCTATCTGCACAGGCCCTTATTGAGGACAAAGAATTAAGCAGCACTTAGGCCTTTTATTCACGTTTTTTGCATGGTACAGCGAAACATGTAACCTTGTTAACATGAGACCACTGCTTCCTACAACATTGCGGCCGTAAAACGTGATTTTTCACATTGTGTGAACAAGAGGCCTTAAGATATTTAGTTATATCTCAAGGGATGTCTCTGTTTGCTTGATAAAATTTTGTTCTTTCAGAAATTAAAATCTGTTGTTTGCGAGGCATCAGGTACAATGGCATCTGCACCACCACCTGAACCTGAAGCGTCTTCACCAACACATGATGATTTTTGGGAAGGAAAAGCTGGCCAGAAGAAAAAACGGCCAGGCCTATCTCAGGGTCTCATACCAGGGAAGAAGGTCATTAAAATGTATAGGGAACAAAAGCTCAATGATATAAGGAAATAAAAAATGAAATAAAAATCTTATCTTTTTATTTATACCTTATTGGTTTCTTTGATTTTAATGAAAAGATTCTGATAAAAGTCCATTGTAGTAATTGAGTTAACTGTTAAAATAAAACAAAATTTTCAGGCGCACATTTTCTTTATTAAGGAACTAGTTCTAAATGGTAAAAACATGCAATTTTGAGATTTATGTCTGAAAAATATTAAACATTTTATGTAGTAACATTGTAAATGTTTCTTATGTAAAAAAAAACAATAAAGCTTTTTTTTTAAAGTGCAACCTTATGCTGGGCTCTAACAACATAACATTAATTAGCACAGCCATTCAACAATGCTGTTTGTTACTCTAATAGTGGTACATTCTGAAGCCAAACTAACATCATAGTTGTTCCTTTGTTCCTAACATACATAATACTAGAGATGACAAATACTTTCATAAATTACATTTGAAGATTTTACTTATACATAGAGTAGTAACAATTTTAATTCGAAAATAATTAGCATTTCTACAATACGAAATTGCTAATTGATGTGTGCTTCACTAAAAAATACAACATTTTTAAAGGCCTCTACTTGATGCTATAAAATTTGCAATAAGATGATTACTTTATGTTTACGATGATTATTTAATTAATAGAATATTGATCCTTATATTTGTAGATTAAAACTTTAAAATGGCAAAAATTCAGAATCAGCACTGAGCAACAGTGAGAACACAACAGTGAGACATGTAAAACATGTTTAGTATTAAGTATTTATTGGAGGAACCCTAATTTTGTTTGAATATATTCGAGGTACGCAAACACTATATTTGGATAACTTTTTAACATTAACTGTTTTGGGTGTTTACATCTGAATCCAATGACGCCAATGTATTAAAAAAATACATCAAAATGTAGTTTTATTAATTCATATTAAGTAAAACTATTATCACTGCAACAATATCTAAATGTATTTCACAGCATAATTAAGTACTACTAGTCATGCAAAATTTACTTAAAGACAATACTGTATGATCATGTGAAAAGGCACAAACAATATTAAATTATTTATTAATTATCCCTTTTAATAATGAATCCTCTCATTACATGGGCAATATTTTATTGACGTTTTATCAATATGAAAAATATTTTGTAGTTAAGAAATACTATAAAAATAGTTGCTTTATTTGGCATAATATATGAATAATACACAATATTATGTAAGATTTACATAAAAATCAAGTGAACTTGCGATATCATATTTTGATTTCATTAAGTACGACTTAGACTATAGAGTGCTTAGTCTCAGTTTGGAGCGCTCCAAAACTTTATAGTATACTATAAGTATACTATTGATCGAATCACAATGACTTCAGGGTAAAATGGACCTAAAATAAGAGTCTTTGGGTTCATTTTGCTCTGAAGTCATTTGTGATTCGATCAATAGTATACTTATAGTATACTTTTAGTTTTGGAGCGCTTCAAACTGAGACTAAGCACTCAGGTATATGTATAATTTAAGATTTGGTGTACATGTAGGCATGTATATTGAAATGTTACAAAATGGAATTTCATACTAATTTCCTTAAATATTATAATTTATAAGAATCGCGATGTTTGAAGATTACACTTTAACAGCATCTTTTTTGGGAATCTTTGGTGATACACCATTCGTATTCTTGCAATTACTCATTTCGGCGGCACACACTTCCCCATTTAGTGATTCATGCTCATTCGTCTGGTGGTATCCGTTCATTTCACTGTAACCATTGACGTCGTCTCTGGCGCGGTTGACCTTGTCCCCGGCGTGGCCACTGACCTTGTTCACGGCGTGGCCATTAACCTTGTCCCCGGCGTGGCCATTGGCCTTGTCCCCGGCGTGGCCATTGGCCTTGTCCCCGGCGTGGCCACTGACCTTGTTCACGGCGTGGCCATTAACCTTGTCCCCGGCGTGGCCATTGGCCTTGTCCCCAGCGTGGCCACTGACCTTGTTCACGGCGTGGCCATTGGCCGTGTCCCCGGCGTGGCCACTGACCTTGTTCACGGCGTGGCCATTGGCCGTGTCCCCGAAGTGGCCATTGGCCTTGTCCCCGGCGTGGCCATTGGCCTTACTGCAGGCGTGTTCGTTATTAAGCTTGTCCCCAATCTGTCCATTCGTTCTGTAAGCGTCATGCCCGTTCAGTTTCTCAACATGTCCGTTCATTTTACTGTGGCCGTTGGCTCTGTCTGCACTGTGGCCGTTCAATAAGCGTTTGGCTTGCCCTGGCAAACCAAAATAAGGCTTTATTCCAAAATTAACGTTACACTAATCGACACTGGCGTAATTGTTTGTCACTAGATTTATAACTTTGACTGATTTTTTTAAATTGTTAATGTCCATTTCTATACAATCTCCCAGTGAATGTTAGTTGTCTACGCTGGAAATGTCAGTTGTTAGTTTATTAGATTACGAATGTCCCAGAATAACGGCTTTCGTATCTGCAAAATTATTATTAAGCTTTTAATCCACAAGGATTTCCATTAAATTGATGCTATGAAATACTATGACATAATATACATACACAGTGGAGTGCGAGACACCAGTGTGACACTAAACACAACAACGGTACAACTAACATACACTACGTAAAATAATATTGTGAACTTAGCAAAATCAGCTACGTAAAGTAAAACTAATAAGGGACTTTTATATCTAGTCTCACATACAATTACGCCAGATTTTATATAACAGAGATATGCACACAGAGACATGCGTAAGATAAAATAATTTCGCCTACAGATGACGAAGCACGTGGTTTGTGATCCATCATTTTTTAAATTTTTTAATCAACACATTACATTCAAGAATCGTTAGGTGTCGATAATAAAATTGATATAGTCCATTTCAATAGAGTTGAGCTAAAATGTAAACTAACACACCTTTTTGCTAAAAACTACAGAATGGATTTAAATGAAACTTGGCACGATTTAAGTTTATACTACAAACTTAAATCGTGCCAACTTTCATTTCAATCCATTCTGTAGTTTTTTAGCAAAAAGGTGTGTCAAAAAGTTGTAAAGTAACACACCTTTTTGCTAAACAACTACAGAATGGATTTAAATGAAACTTGGCACGATTTAAGTTTATACTACAAACTTAAATCGTGCCAAGTTTCATTTCAATCCACTCTGTAGTTTTTTTTAGCAAAAAGGTGAGTTAGTTTACATTTTAGCTCAACTCTATTGAAACGGACCATACATGCAAACATCACAAAAATAATAACTTTTAGAATACATTATATTTGAATTGTTTAATACAAATTAGGTTTAATATTTTTATTATTGTTTTAAGAACAAAGCTCAGAATAAATAGAAGAATAGGTATTGGAAGATAAACTTTTTGTCTGATCAAGAGTATTAAGTTTTTAACACTCAAAATATAGTGTTGTCTTGAACTTTTTGTACACTTACAGTAAAATTAGGTTTGCAGAACAATAAGTTATTTACCAATACCTATGTTTGCATATATTGGGGAACTATAAGGTAACAATACTATGGAGAGGCCCTATTCTACTATAGCAGAATATGTTATACAAATATCTATCATAACGACACATTCATATCAAATAGTATTTTGTCTCTTTTTAACCAATCGACACCTGCATTATGTTATTTACCTTTTCAAACCAATGTCCTTTAGAATAATGATTTTGAATTATTTGTTATTCTTATTAGTGAAAGATATCTGTTTATTTAAAAATACTAATAACATCTAAACAGCAACTTTTCTTTATAATACTGAAAAATACAACTTTGAAAAAAGTTCACTAGGTACTTTTTTTTATTTTCACTATGCTTCTAGACGCTCTCCAATTTTTCATTTCATTTTGCAATTTGTTTTCGTTAGGCAATTTTTGATATTCCTGCGGGAATAAAAAAACTTAATTCACGCGGACAAAGTCGCGGGCATCGACTAGTATAATATATATAAACTCCATATTAATACTACATAAGTTTAAAAATTGGTTGTCTGTAAAGTCGGTTTACGAACGATAATAATTTTACGTGATAACGTCATAAGAAAACAAAGAGAGATAGATGCGTCACAAGCTGAACGCTTTTTCGTGCATGTAGCCGGCGTTCATCGATTTATAAGACGTTATCACGTCAAAAATATACCTTACATAATATATTTAATAGGTTATTAGTATTTAAAATTAATCCTATATAAGTAGGTATTTCGATCATCTAATTATAATCAGAATTTGAATAGGTTTAACAAAAACGCCTGGTACATTCAGTGTACTTTGCGTCTATAACTTTAAAGCATGCTAAATGAGCGTTATCAATGAAGACAATAAATCCATTACAACCCTAGGAGAATAGCTATTTTATCCCAGTTTTTGTAGGTAGTCATGCTAATTTTGAAGGTAGGGCCGGTCCATAGTGTTTTAGAGTCTGTTCAAAAAGAGAATCGGCGTGGCCAATCAGTGAACGGGCTTTAGTATTGTACTGTATTACTCGCTAAAAAAAAAGGTAATTAAGCACAGCAGCGCCCTCAAATCCCACACCGATTCTCTTTTTGAACAGACTCTACGTCAGTGTTGGGGAAGCATAAATTTGTGCTGTGGCAGCACCAATAACATCACATGAATAACGTATACATTAATTAAAATATTTGACTTACAATCGTCTGAGCCAGCGTAATACTTGTTGGACGTCTTCCAGTCTTCCTTCAGGGACAAATTGTACATGGAATAAGCGGGGTCTCCCGTCACCTCCTTCTCTATGACGAGGAACTTCGGCAGAGTGGCAAGAAGCGCGTCTTGGTCGTGAGCGCTGTACGTCTCTAGTAACATCAAACCACGACACCTGAAATGAGATGCATAAGATGAGTACTAAAAATATATAGTTATGAACAATAAATTTTGATAATGGGATAATGGGAGGAGCGGCGCTGCAGCGCAACATGGCGGTACTAGCTCCGTAGTTTTATTGTTTATTAAATAATTAACTTGCAGTTTTGTGTCTAAGAGTAATAAAATATCGTAGATTAATGTTGAATAAGTACGCATTAATGTTATCTGAGGCCAAAGTGGTGTCTTAATACGTAAAAAGACCAATTTCAACGAACGGTCCACGGTAGCGTCACAGTGCAGTGTGTGTATTTACGAAACGTCAAACGCATAAGTACGATTTACGAAATCTGAAAACATTAAGCAGGTACTTTATCTGTGCTGTGTTGTGAAAACATACTAAAATTCCATAGGCATGCAAAATAAATATAAATAAAGCATAAAACAATAATTAATAAACAATATTGATAGTGGGAATTGACCAAACATATTTACCTACCTACAACAGATAAACATTAAACAGTCGAAATCTTCAGTAAAATGGAGTGTCTAGCCTGTTCCAAGGAATTACCTAAGACTGAGTTAATAAAGTGCGTGGTGTGTGCGGGTGTGTACCACTACAAATGTCTTAACATGTCGTCGGCTTATTACGAGGAGCACCTGCACAAGCTAAAGAAAACTTGGCGCTGCCCAGCCTGCGAGAATGTCACTTCAAGGCGCAAAGGTGGGGACACACCGGTACGGCACCAATTCGTCGTGTCCGATTCGTCGGCGTTTAATATGTCCTGTGACGATCTCGCCACTGACCCGGCACTTACAAGTAGTACAAGTAAGTCAGAAGTTATTAACTATCAGCAATTTGCGCTTCTTCTTGACTCGAAGCTGGAACTTATGAAAGCTTCCTTAGCGAAAGAATTCCGAAATGACTTAGCCAGTGCTCTTGAGAGATTAAAGTTAGATTTTACGGCGACCACGGATTTTCTATCAAACCAAATTTGCGACCTAAAACAAGAGGTAACCAGTTATAAAACCAAGTTCAGGGATCTAGAAAAGGAAAATCAATCATTGCAGCAATCAATAAGTCAGCTGCAAGTCCAGCTAAATATCAAGGAGCAGGAAGGCCTGGCCAACGACCTACAAATAACAGGAATCCCAGAACTAGAAAACGAGTCGTTAACGCACTTAGTGACAACTGTTGCAGCGAAAATTGGAGTTAAAGTCACGGAACAGGACTTTGTCAGTCTAGTACGTGTAGGCCCTAAGCCGACGACCGCTCACCCACCGAGCGCTGTTCATACTTTTCGCCCGCGACCGATCGTCGCGCGCCTCGCTCGGCGCTCAACGCGGAACGAGTTGCTTAAAAACGCGAGGGTACGCCGCGGCGCGAACACCGCCGACCTCGGACTGCCACCACACGAGCCTAAACGCTTTTATATCAATGAAAGGCTTACAAAAACAAATAGGCAGGTCTTTGCGAAGGCTCGTGACGCCGCACGGGTTGCCAAGTGGAGGTTCGTGTGGACTAAGGAAGGCAGGGTCTATGCCCGGCAGTCAGAGTCCTCTAAACTACTATTACTACAATCGGAAAACGACGTCGATAAGTTTATTCGTAATGCTAACTCTTCTCATGTTGATGTTAATTGAACTGGCTAACCATGATATTATATTTTGTTACACTCAACTATGTACTATCTTAATTCTAAGTTCTATGGTCGTTCAAATACCTACTAGATCTGTGACAAAGTTGTATGACGTAAACAATCTAGCAGAATTAAATAATGTCGGTGCTACAAACTTTATTTATCTTTACTCTTACTTTTGGTTAATTAGGACATTAGGAATTTATAGTACTTTAAACACACTTGCATGCTTACTTTATAAGATGGTTACCAGTTTGTTTGTGCTAATGGTAACAATAGGTCTTTCGCAAATGACTAAACTAAATAAAATAGTGTCTTTGTTAGAATATTTTCATAGATACAACAATATGATACTGTCATGTTATGCTTGGATGCTATTAGTGTTTATTTGTATTAAAACTTTAAGATACATACACGAGTTTATCTTAGGACTTAATTTACTTATTATTTATTGTGATAAGCCTTTATCATCCAATATAACTAGCTTAATATTGCCCTATACTTGTAATATAGCACATTATTCAACATATGCTGCAAAATTTTTACCCATAGCATATTTGTCACACAATATTGGGAATAACATTATTGAAACAATGCGTTATGTATTAGTAAAGTTCTTGTCCTTGACGTTCTATTGTATAATAATAATACTATCATATTGGGTAACAATTTTGGTAGGACTTACATATTACATTAAGGTTCTGGAATTTCATTATGCTAATCCTTCTAAAAGTGTATACCTAAAAGTATTTTCCTTAGAAGTATGTACAGTAAAACATCACATTTTAATACTCTACTATAATATATGTACCATAATGCATTCAATAATTACTGCAATGTTACTTTTCATCTCTGGAATAATTGACTGTAACTATCGACATAAGAAAAATGTAATAATTATTATTGTAGAACTTTCTTTGTTGCTATCAATAATGGATAAATGTTTTTCAAAACAAATATTGTGGAAAACTGGTAATTTCTTTGTTCATCGTATTGTGGTCCCAAATTGGTACATACTAAATTACTTTGAGCTTATAGAATAGTATATATATCACTAACTCTTTTTGTCATCAGACACAATATATTACTAACAAAAATTATATTACATATTGACTATATCTTATTCATTTATTACAACTATTTTTATTATATTATTTTACAACTTATTTATATTATTTTACAACTTTTTCTCTCTTTAAATGGCTTTTAACTCTAATAATAAGCTGTTAGTAGGATTATTAAACCCAGGATCCTTAGGTACTGCTCACGATGAATTTATTGCTGCAATGCAGACTCACAGAGTGGATGTACTGGCTATAAATGAGACATGGTTAAGGGAAGGGGAAGAGGGCCGAGCACCTGCAGTTCCTGGCTACAGGTTGTGGCACATCCCGCGACCGCCCGATGTGCGCACGCGCGGCGGGGGTGTTGGCTTCTATATACGGCGAGGTATGAACGTTCAAATTTTTGCTCATCCGGAAAATCCCCCGTCGAGCAAATGTGGATGACATGCCAGTTTAAGGGCTTGAAGATTGCTATTGGTACAGCGTATCGCCCTCCATGGCTGGATATTAACATCTTTTTGGACGCTTTGACTGAATCTGTGAGCTCGCTCTCTAACTGTGATCACACTATTTTACTAGGCGATTTTAATATTGACATGTCTCAACCAGGTGCTACTAGTTATAAAAAACTGAATGATTTTCTTAGATATATGAGTCTTACTCAGTTTGTTACAGAACCGACCCACTTTACAGACCACAGTTCAACTATTTTGGATCTTATTTGTTCAGACATTAATATTTTAAATATTTGCGTTGACTTTATACCTGAGCTAAGTAGCCATGCCTTTGTTAAGTGTGAAATTGATATCATTAAAAAAAAGGAAACTTCTAAGCAACTCACTCTAAGATGTTTAAAAAATATAGATAAGGAACTGTTTGACGTTCACCTGCACCAAATAGATTGGAACTCAATAACTGATTTACAAGACGTTGATTCCATGCTTCAAATGTTTAATTCTTATATACTTTTATTATTCGACGTACACGCACCACTTAAATCCATCACTATGAAAGAAGAATCTTGCCCTTGGATAACTCCTACTATAGAAAAAATGATGAAGTTGCGTAATCGGGCACATTTAAAATCACGACAGGACACTGACACAGAACTTAAGAAAAAATATTATAAAGATCTCAAACACATAGTCAACTCAGCTATTTATAGGGAAAAAGAAGCGTTTCATAACCATTATATCAATAAATATATAAACGACTCAAAGCTACTCTGGAAGAATTTAAAAAAATACGTTATTCCTAAAAGCAACACGTTTGATGAGGATATATTAAATATATTCAAAGATCCAAATGTTATTAATGATCATTTCTTGAACATAAATATTAATAAAAAAGTAACCGATAGTGACCTGACATATTATAGAACTAACTGCTTTGGGGAATCAAAATTTAAACTTCACTCCATTACGGAAGCAGAAGTAGCTAAAATTATTCAAGCACTAAAATCTAATGCCACTGGAACAGACGGAATATCGTTGGACATGATATTATTAACATTACCTGTCACCCTTACCGTTATTACTTCCATTCTAAATCGTTCCATTGAAACGGGTATTTTTCCGCAAGATTGGAAAGTTGCTATAGTCAGACCAATTCCAAAAAAAACTCACGTAACTGAGCTCAAAGACCTAAGGCCGATCAGCATCTTGCCCTGCCTCTCTAAAATTTTGGAAAGGGTAGTTTGTAATCAGCTATCCAAGTTTGCGGAAGAAAATAATATTCTACCGGATAGACAGTCAGGTTTTCGGAAGAATCGCGGAACTGCCACTGCACTTATCGATGTTTTCGATAACATCTTAGCATCACAGGATAAGGGTGAGGTAAGCTTGCTTGTGCTGCTTGATTTTTCACGTGCATTCGATACCATCAATATATCGCTACTACTCTCTAAGCTGTCTTTTTATGGCCTTGATAGTAATGCTTTGCTATGGTTTACGAGTTATCTTACTAATCGCTCACAATTTGTTCAGCTGCGAGATTTCAATGGTCAAAACTTAAATTCAACCCCAAGGCCAGTGACCAGTGGTGTACCGCAGGGCTCCATACTGGGACCTCTGTTGTTTATAATTTATACTGCAGACATTGTTAAGAGCATAAATAATTGCAATTACCACCTGTACGCAGATGACACACAGATATACACATCGTTTAATTTAAATAATACAGCACAGGCGGTGATGCTAGTTAACGAGGACCTTAACAGAATTGCAAACTGGGCTGATTCAAACCAGCTTGTCCTTAACTCTAATAAGACTAAGTATATGTATCTCGGCACTAGAAAGAGTGTCGAGAAGGTTCTTTCTAGTGCTCCACCTATGTGTGTTAGGGGAGAAGTACTTGAGCGGACTAACGAAGTTAGAAATTTAGGCGTACTGACTGACAGTGATCTCCGATTTGAGAATCACATAACACAGATAGCCCGAACTTGTTTTTATAAGTTAAAAATACTATACCGCGTACGTAACTTCCTCAGAACAGAGACGCGCATCAAAGTCTGTGAGACTTTAATATTGTCCAGGTTGAACTGTGCAGATGCATTATATGGACCACGTTTGCTAGCTCGCACCCAACGGTTGGTACAACGTATACAAAATGCTTGCATCCGCTATTGCTATACCGTCCCTCAAAGATCTCATATCACACCTTTCATCAATAATGGCAACATGCTTAAGATGGAAGCCAGAAGGAGACTACATTTAGCTACTTTGCTGTTTGGAGTACTTAAATCAAACAAACCAAACTATCTGTCTGAAAAGTTTCAGTGGCATAAGAAGACTAATACCCGCCCAAACAGAGTCTGGACACTGAGTACCCCCCGGCATTCTACTGCGGCATTTCGTGGCAGCTTTAAATATGCTGCCACGAAATGTTGGAACAACTTACCCCCACCTCTGCGCGATGTTAGTAAGTCTAAACTCTGGTTTAAGTTACACTTTAAAAAACTTTTACTACATCAGCAAAAAAGTGGATTGGGTACCGGGTAGTTTTGACTTCCAGTTTCACTTATCTTATACCTTATATATTATTTTTATTTATTTTTATTTTATCCCTTTTGAGCAATAGTATAATATTTACAGCAGCAAAATATAATTTTCTTTTTTTTTTTTTTTTTATCATACAACATATATTTAATCACTTATTGCATTTTTCTAACACACTACATTAACCTTTTATTTCCATCGTCTGAGCGTCAACCCTCCTTTGGCTCCACGGAAGACCAGCACTTTGCATGTGGGTCCTCCCACACGCAAAGTAAATGCTGAGTGGTGACCACTTTGGGACCACAACACTACTTATTATTATTATTATTATTATTATTTTTTTCTTCTCAATATTATTTTTTAAATTTTGTTGTTTTTAGCATGTTTCTTTAATTTTCTAATGGTCCTGAATAAAATTGTTTTCTTTCTTTCTTTCTTTATAATATTAACCCGATGAAGCTTCCTAAATTTTAATATAAAATAAAAAATTTAAATATATATTATATTATATTAATTAAAATATATTATAAAAATTAAAATATATAATTAATTAATATATATATAAGAAATAAATGTTGCTGTTTTCAATATTTATGCAGTTTCAGCTTATTATAGTTTTTTTCTTTGTTATCTTTTAACATTACATTAGAGATTTACATCCTAGCAGTCCCCGCACACTAGACTAGTGGCGGCGACTAGTGGCCACCACAAGTCGCGGAAGAGATTTTTCATACTATTCTTGTGGCTCGAACACGGCCACTGAAGCGCTGTGTGCGGTGGTGCCATATAAAATGTATGAAAAATGACTTGTGGCCGGCCACACTAGTCGCCGCCACTAGTGGCCCGGTGTGCTGGGTCTGTCAGGATGTAAAACTCTTTATTTAATTTTTTTTAGCTGAATTAGAATTTCTCAATTAAAAGCTCCATATATAAAAAATGATGAATGTTTAAAACAAGCATATTATCACCTGGGATGCGTGGGCTGCCTGTAGATGTCCAACTGGTAGTACTGGTTGTTGTAGATGAAGCAGCGCCGCTTCTTGAAGATGGTGAAGTGCGCGTCGTCGCGCTGCGGCAGCATGTTGAGGTAGTCGCGGTGCGTGAGCTGCGTGCGCACCTCCACCGACTGGCCCGTGGGGTGGAACTTGCGCATGGTGTGCACGTACGACCAGTGGCCCTTCTGGCCGCGCTTGCGCAGCCGCACCTGCGCCTTGCGCACGTCGCTCTGCAGGTAGTTGTGCACCACGTCGAAGTCCTGGTAGGGCGGGAACGCCGCGTCCGCGACCAGCGGCGGCCGCACCAGGAACTTGCGCTTCTTGGCGTTCACGCTGAGCCGGTCGCCCGTGTCGATGCCGATCCGGTGGCACACGCACGCCAGCAGCCGGTTCATCTTCTTGTCGAAGTCGGTCGAGTTGTCGATCACGTCGAAGTACGGGTGGCCGATCCAAGCGGCCGCGGCGTTGTAGTCCAGCTCCCGGGCCATTTCCACGCCTTCGGAACGGCACGCGTGGTCCTGTTGGGGAAAATAATAACAGATACTCTGATTTTTAATTCGGTCGAATTTTGACAGTTGTCATGTTAAAAATAGAATGAGTTATTTGTTAACACTTTTAAGTTCGATTTTACGTGTCCGTCTGAACCGCGGGCGCTACCTCATAAAATCAAATGAAACCTTATCTATAATTTAGTAGTTTTTTAGTAGTATTTGGTAGTTAAGATAAAATATTTAGTAGTTCAATATAACCAAAATTAAATGAAAAATAAAGTGCGCCGCCAACCTGACGTCAGGTTGGCGGGTGGAATTTTAACGGCGTACAATACTTTGAAAATATATATGTCAAATTTTAGTAGTCTTTTGGTAGTTTAATAAAATTACGTTAAATCTTATTCATGCCTTTGTTTATAGACTAAAAAATATATTTTCTTTTTCTTCATCGGAAACGCCTGTGGAAATTATCATAGCAATCTTTCAGCAGAACTAATTATCAATAATAATTGTACTTGTAACACATGTTATGTTGTACATAATAGATGCTAATAAAATTATATTAAAATAGAATTAATATTATATTTTTAGACATATTTAAAGCAAAAAAACATAGAACTTACAAATAATGACGTTATTAGGTTTGGGTAGTATTTAATCGTACACCTATTACTGTAACAAAATATTCCGAAAGTAGCACCTAAAATACTTACCTACACTCAAATTTTTTGTTCAACTACAAATTAGCCCTTGACTGTAGTCTGTAAATCTCACCTGATGGTAAGTGATGATGCAGTCTAAGATGGAAGCGGGCTAACTTGGAAGAGGTATGCATATCTACCCCTGATTGGTTTCTACACGGCATCGTACCGGAATGCTAAATCGCTTGATGGCACGGCTTTTGCCGGTATGGTGGTAACCAGTCACGGCTAATAAATTGTCTCTGGTCTGGTGGAAGGCTTCCTTCCACCAGACCAGAGACAATTTAGAAATTATAAAATCCCAAATTGCCTCTGCCAGGAATCAAACCCGGGACCTCCCACTTTACGACCACAGCGCTCCGAATGTCGGCCACGGCGGCCAATCTCAATAGTGGCAGGGCCAACTACGCAGAAGATATTATAGTGCACAAGTGTGTGCGCATACGCAGAGCACTACGCAGGAGATAGTATAGTGGACAGTTGTGCAATATAATACCTCCCATAGTGCACATTTGTGCACTGTAATATATCCTACAGTGCACACGTGTGCACTATAAAATCTCCCTTAGTGCACACTTGAGCAATATAATCTCTTGCGGTGTGACCTATGTACATATACACATATTGTGCACTTGTGCGCTATAATATCTCCTATAGTGCATACTTGTGTATAAAAATTGCCATTCCTGTACCAAAAAAAAATTACTGCCAATTTCCGGGCTGGCACCTGAGAATTTAGGGGCCTGGGACCTCCCACTTAAAAGACCACAGCGCTCACCACTGCACCAGAGTGGTCGTAATAATAGTAAATCGCTAAATAGATGTTACCAAATGCAGGTGACGGAGCCCTTTTTCTGGGTGGTATAAAAATAAATAACAACGAAAGGGATCCATCGCCATCCCCTTTTCTCTATCTATTACCTATCCGAGTCTGAGTGCCGCAAGTCCCAAGCTCGCTTCGCTCGCTCGGACCCTAAGTGAGGTCTATTTTATTGTGCAAGTCAGTATACTTATTTAAGTACTAGCTTTTGCCCGCGGCTTCGCCCGCGTGAATTTCGGTTTTTCACAATTCCTGAGGGATAAGTAGATTTCTGGTCCACCCGCTCCCCGCCGCGCGGCGGCGTACCGCGGTACCGCGTACGGTAGCGCAGGGTGCAGGGGCGCGCGGCGCGGCGCGGGGAGTTCCGTGCAGCGCGAGCGTCGGCCATCGCGCGCAGCGAAAATACCTATCAGGGCGTTTTTTAACATTTACATAGGTACTTACCGATTTCAACGCAACTCCTTTTTTGAAAGTCGGTTAAAAAAGTAGCCTATGTTACTCCTTGGTTAATCCTCTACTTGTCTGTGAACGTCCCGTCAAAATCGGTTCAGCCGTTCCGAAGATTAGCCCGTTCAAACAGACAGACAGACAGAAATTTTAAAAACGTGTGATTCGGTTATGGTATCGTTCAAATAACCATATGAGCTTAATATGTGGTAGTTATTTCGAAATTACAGACAGACACTTCAATTTTATTTATTAGTATAGATATAGATTAGTATAGATTATACGTTTAGTATTTTAGATGTGCAATATCAAATTGCACATCTAAAATATTAACTTTGTAATTAAATTAAGTATCCCATTAGGTTTCCCGCCTTTATTATTTTTTTACCCGACTGCTTCAAAGCCAAAAGGAAGGGTTATGAATTTAGCAGTCTATGTATGTATGTATGTATGTTTGTGGACGATTTTTGTATGAGATTCTGTGTGTACCCCCGTAGCGCCTAAACTACTTGGCCAATTTTGATGAATGAGTTGTCAATTTATTCTTTGTTATGGTCCGGGTGACATAGGCTACATTTTATGTATGAAACAAGTATAAATTAAAAAAACCCCCCGACATTCGCGATTTTGTGGTAGCGGCCATCTTGAATTTGTATAGTGCTATTCTGCTGGTCAAGCCGAGGAGTTGTGAAAAAATATGTAATCCGCCATTTTGTAGCGGCGGTAGACGTGTGCGCCGATGCTAAAATCTCCGGCGGCGCACGCCGGTCAAAAATCGGCGGCGGCGGCGTGTTTTCGGCGTAAATTCGGCGCGGATAATTTTAATAAAACTGAAAATTGGTATTTCGATTTTCGGTTAAAAATGAAGAATTACGTGTTTAAGAAATTTTGGAAAAACTACCCCCAAGTTGGTTTAATAGGAGATGGAAGTTTGTATGACATTAAGAATATACGCGGGCGAAGTCACGAGCATCTCAGTAAGTAATGTATCTACAGAGCTGGTTCTGGTCTTAAATTATAGCAATGGGCGGGGCACATTGCTCGAAGAACCAATAGGCGCTGGGGTCCCAAGGTGCTTGAATGGCGACCTCGCACCAGTAAAAGAAGCATAGGTAGACCCCCCGATAGACTCGATGGACAGACGAGTTCAAAGTTACTGGACTAAAGGTCTGTTGTGAGAACTGCATATGTCTGAATTTTTGCCAATATAATATCTTGTTACGTGTGTGTTAACATGGAGTCGTATAATAAATCAGTTTAAGGCTTCTCTAGAGATAGTGGTTCGAGTCGGTATTATCTTCTTTTCTATAATTATTGACCTCATATTTCGTCAATAGATTGATACCAGTGGTAGATTCAATTGACGATTCAAAAGTAGGTAAAAGTTTATTTGAATAAAAAACATTTCTATTCTATTCTATTCTAATAAGTCTTCTTACCCCTCATTAGATACACTATCGAAAGGCATGAGTGATCTACAAATCGACAAACATAAATCCCTTGCGAGAAGATTCTCGGAAAGCCAAAATAAATGGATATTTATTTTGGCTTTTACAAAATGATGACGCAGATGTTATCGGAGTAAGTTTTTTAGTTAGGTAAGTAGGTAGTAAGGTAGCTAGTTAAGTTTTATTATGAATAGGAAGGTATAACTTCATATCGATCGTATTTTTTTTTGTAATTTATTGTATAGAAATATGGAATATGAGTGGTGTAAACGTTAGGTTATTTGGTATAGAAGAGGGTGAATGATGTTGGAGGGTGTTCTAAAACATTTAGAACTCGCGCCGATTTTACGCCGATACGCAGATCGGCGGCGGCGGCGTCCAAAAAATGACGGCGGCGGCGGCGGGTCGGCGCGGCGCACACGTCTAAGCGGCGGCCATCTTGGATCGATTTTCATCAAATATAGCTAACAACACTTTCGACTCTTTCACCTTTCAAACAAAAAAACTGCATTCAAATTGGTTCATTCGTTTCAATTGGTTCATCACTACAGGGGAACAGACAGACACACACACACACACACACACACACACACACACACACACACAGACACGTCAGACTTATAACACCCCGTCGTTTTTGCGTCGGGGGTTAAAAACACGTTGGGTAATACGGCGTTCCTGAATATTCTTCTCCTGAAGACAAGAGATTAACGTCTCTAAACGAGAATGAGATTTGCTATCTATTTCTTTTTATATCTGTACTGTACTTTTTATACCTCAACCCAACCTCTCTAACTGTAAATGACTGTACTTTGTACGTGCGGTCGAGTTGACCATCAAAAAATATTAATAAAATTGAATGTGGACAACTCGACCATTCGGTCAATTTTATTGCGGTCGAGTTGTACCATAACCCCGTGTTGGGGTTTTAGGTATTTTGTAACTTGACATTAGAAGCTATGTTCCTGATCAATTATTAGGTAAGATATCGTTGATTTGAATATGAAACAAATAAAGAGAAGATATGCCGTTTATGTCGTAAAAATGTGCAAAACGCAGTTCGCTTACATTTCATTTTAGGAAGATGTTTTGGAAACATATTATCAGAACCAGGAACCTAGATAAATACAATTTGAATCCAATAATCGCATAATATTATGGTGGAAATATTCTCAAATTACAAATTATTTTGGTATTACGTTGTATGGGCAATCCATCCTCTGCTGGCCTCTTAAGTCAGGGCATAATCTATCTCCATACAAAATTATTTCAGCCAAATCGGTACAGAAGTTGCGGCGTTAAAGTGTAACAAACATACACATACACATACTTTCGCCTTTGCAATATTAGTGTGATTAATTCTATTTTAATATAATTTTATTAGCATCTATTATGTAACAAGTACAATTATTGATAATTAGTTCTACTGAAAGATTGCTATGATAATTTCCACAGGCGTTTCCGATGAAGAAAAAGAAAATATATTTTTTAGTCTATAAACAAAGGCGTGAATAAGATTTAACGTAATTTTATTAAACTACCAAAAGACTACTAAAATTTGACATATATATTTTCAAAGTATTGTACGCCGTTAAAATTCCACCCGCCAACCTGACGTCAGGTTGGCGGCGCACTTTATTTTTCATTTAATTTTGGTTATATTGAACTACTAAATATTTTATCTTAACTACCAAATACTACTAAAAAACTACTAAATTATAGATAAGGTTTCATTTGATTTTATGAGGTAGCGCCCGCGGTTCAGACGGACACCGATTTTACATATCTACATGCGGCAATTGATTTTTGTTTATGTAAGTTTTGAATTTATTATCATTTTTGTGCGAATAGTTTTATCTCTGGTAACATTAAGAAAGGTCAGAATTCCACGAAATTAAAAATCGGACTTATAGAAGAATATGTAGCCAGTTAACTCATACGGCTCTGAGACACGGTCGTTAACAGGTATTGACCTCACAAAAATGCTCAGTCGCTCGGCGGACGATGGATAGAGCTTTGCTCACTGTTCCTGTTACAATTGAGCATATCCATAGAAGAACCACTGATATAGCTCAACGGGTTGCGAAAGTGCCAATGGACTAGGCTTAATGCAAAGAAGTGATAGACATTGCGATCCTGAGGCGCTGGAGTGGCAGCTTTGCACCGAAAAGCGCCGGGATGACACCCTACTAGATGGACAGACCGACAGTCCGCAGGGAGACAATACAAGCGGCACAAGACCGCTGTGATTGCTAATAATATCTAAAAAGTGTTATTGCTATTAACACTTTCGAATATTTATTGCTGTCGCGTTTCACAAATCCTAGTTATTAAAATGCATTGCACCATATCAATCAATCGCTGATAGTCACGAGCTGGCCTGATCATATCGAACTGGCAGCCGGCCAGCCGCGCGTCAATGTGAGATAATACTAATCCCCGATATCCGTCCATCTTCACCACCTTCCTGTCAGAGTAAACTGTTGACTCTTCAAATAAGGACAAGTTCGGATAAAGCGGATTCCGCGCGAACATTCACATTCTCACATCTTCATACTAATTAATGTAAATGTTAATGTAAATAATAAATATCAAGGAATTATAATAAAAATCCTCTTTAATTATATAATTTCCTTTTTAATTATTATTATTTCATTCTCTTAAATACCATTTTACATTTTATTAGTCTTTCCAAACATTCTCTTTTTCCCTTACATCTCATGTCTGCCATTTTCACTCCTGTCTAATCCTCTTTTTTTCGAATTGTCAGATCAATAATCGTAAAAATACCTCAAATCAACAAACGGAGGTCTTATTGCAATACTGAATTCGCAACGAACCTAACAGAATGTTGATAGCTCTTTAGCGCGGAGCGGTTCACCTGATGTTAAGTGATTATCGCCGTCCATGAACATTAGCAGCACCTGAGGAACCACTAATCCGTTGCCGGCTTTTGAGGAAGGCGGACTTGCTATTCAGCTCGCTACCGGAACGCATCGGATGCTTTACAGCTTTAATGTATAATTATATTATGATAGGATTACGAGAATCATGCCTGATGGAAAGCAATGATGAGGTCTAAGTTGGAACTTGCCTTGAAGGTTACTTAATTCCAAGATGCGGGAAACACGGATGCCGGCAGGGCGGTCCACGCCCTAGCGGTTCGTATCAGAAAAGTAGGTGCGGGCAACAATGGTGTTTATATTAAAGTAGTTTGTTACTAGAGCTCCGAAACTGAAGCGTCGAATGGAGTGTAATTCGCTGCTCCTCAGTCTGTAGCGCGTAGGTGGTAGTGGTATTGTAGTGAAATGTACGTGAAACATTAAAACACGTGTGCGGCCGCTGGGAGGGCGCGCGCGGGGCAGGGTTCGGACAGGTTCGGAACGTTTTTAACCCCCGACGCAAAAACGACGGGGTGTTATAAGTTTGACGTGTCTCTGTGTGTGTGTCTGTCTGTTCCCCTGTGGCGCTCAAACGGGTGGACCGATTTGAATGCGGTTTTTTTTTGTTTGAAAGGTGATTTAGTCGAGAGTGTTGTTAGCTATGTTTGATGAAAATCGGTCCAAGATGGCCGCCGCTACAAAATGGCGGATTACATATTTTTCACATCATCATGATCAACCCATTACCGGCTCACTACAGAGCACGGGTCTCCTCTCAGAGTGAGAAGGGTTTTGGCCATAGTCTACCACGCTGGCCAAGCGGATTGGCAGACTTCACACACCTTTGAGAACGTTATGGAGAACTCTCGGGCATGCAGGTTTCCTCACGATGTTTTCCTTCACCGTTAAAGCAAGTGATATTTAAATACTTAAAACGCACATAACTCCGAAAAGTTAGAGGTGCGTGCCCGGGATCGAACCCATGACCTCCGATTAGAAGTCGGTCGTCCTAACCACTAGGCTATCACAGCTTTTTGTTATCGGATGGTTTAGTAGGCACATAACATATCTGCACTAACATCATTGGCGGGCAAAGGCTTAGTGTGCATAGTGATGCTGATGACATACCTCTGTAGAGTAGAAGTCCTCGGCGCCGTTGGCGGCGGAGACCATGTGCACGATGTGGTTGTATCTGTTGTCCCGCAACTCAACGCTATTCCAGTTGTTAGCGCTCATCATTGTCTCCCATTTCTCCTTTGATATAACTGAAACGATTAAGTGATTATACTAGCGGCACGCTATGATGGCCGGTTTGACACATTACAATAGTGATGTGGAATGTCAATTTATTCTCGAACAAAAAACAATTAAGTTTTGTTTTTGTACCTGATTAAATAGGTTTAATAAAACAAAAATGTATATGTTTATTTAATTTATTTGAACGAACTGAATATTTGAACGAAAATGAATATACATACTTTATATGCACACAAGAAACATATGAATACAAAAGATACCAAAAAAGGTGCCACAAAAGGCCATAATTAATCAGATTCGTCCATACTACTATTTTCACTGTCGTCACTGCTATCATCACATACATTAATAATTATATGTTCGTTTTCTATAATATTATCTATTTTCACATCTCTTTCATAATCTTCCCTTATTAATTTAACAGTTCTATTCACAACCTTTTCCCAGTCTCCTTTAGTCACATGTTCACAAGCTTCTTCTAATAATTTTAGCATTTTTTTTGTGGTAAATGGGGGTTCTGTATTGTGTCTTGCAGCATATCCCTTAATTTGAGCCCACACCAACTCAATCGCATTATACTCACAATGGTAAGGCGGTAACCGTATAACTCTGTGCCCATGTTCTAATGCTATTTCGTCAATGACGTATCGGATCTTGGTTGGTTTGTTTTCTTTTAAAAGACGTACTAATTCCGCTTTTAACATATTCATGTTTGCATCTACGCCATTTTTACGAAGCCATGCGACGATATCAGCTTTCTTTTGGGATTGGGCAGGTGGCTTGTCAATTTGCATCGAGTGGTATGGGGCGTTGTCCATAATTATAATAGATGGTTCAGGGAGGCTACACAACATTGAGGTAAACCATTCAGTAAACTTTTCTCCATTCATGTCTTCATGATAGTCTCCAGTGGTTTTTGACGCAAAAGCCATGAGAGAACCTTCGACAAACCCGTTGATGGTTCCGGCGTGACAAATTATAAGTCGCGATCCTTTTCCTACAGGAACTTTGGAAGTAGATGCTGCTGTGTCATCGTTCCAAGAACGGCCTACAGTATGGTTAGCATTAAGCCATGTTTCATCCAAGAACACAACATTTTGCCAATTTTTGATTTCTTTCACTTGCCGTAAAAAAGTATACCTTGCCATCGCTATATCAAATCTTTCCATCAATATTTTGCGTTTGTTACATTTTTTGTATCGAAATCCAATGGTCTTCAAAATCTTCGTTAAAGAACTTTCCCCACCGAAGAATAATCCAGCTTCCTTCAGTGAATGCACCAACTTTTTTCTTGTTGGATACTCCTTCTGTAAATAGTAGCCGTAAACATGTCTTCGGATAGCATCGGCATCAAAGCTATCGATGCCTACGACTGGTTTTGCTCGTTTTCTCTTTTTTGGTGTGTGAAGTTTATTTTCTTCTGTGCCAGTCTCGCCATATTTTTTTTTAGTTATCCGTCTAACAGTTCGTTGTCCAATATTAAGCGCATCAGCTACGCGTTCAACCACTGACGTTATAGGTAAAATTGGCCCTCCATTTTGAGCTTCACGATCGAAATAGTTACGAAGGCGTATTACGAACTCACGTGTCTGACTATTTAGAACAGTTCTCTGCGTACGTTCGGTCATATCGACGAAATCCACAACAAAGGGCTTGAACAGAGTCCAAATTAACGAGCAAGGGTCAACAGTAATGCAGTATCAATATTTGAAATCCAAAGCCAGGTCAAAACTATATCACAATCGCATTGCACTGACAGTTTATACTTTTCGAAGCAACGTCAATTCGAAACTGCTTTGTTTTGCATTGAGCATTGACGCGAGTTTGCCGGAGGTAGTAGTTGTGCTAGCCAGCGATCCTATGTGACGATCGTATTAGATTCCATTTTTAAAAATTTATTGATATTTTTTTGCGATTTCAGAGGTTTGTCCACATAGTGAAAATTGTTCATATTCACAAGTACATTCACCCCTTAAATGGTGCAAACTGATTTTTCTACACTTGTATACATTTAAGAAATCAATTTAATAAATAAATTTTGAGTCCTAAACCTAAAACTACATTCGATAAAATTTATGAATCTCTGCACATCACTATCGTCAATAAAGTAATACAATTATTTCCTTCAAAGTCGTTATCAATTAATACGGAACTTCATGAGCGGACAAACGTCAAACCGGCCATCATAGCGTGCCGCTAGAGTAGTTACTAATAAGTGTATACGATAAATATGTATATAATTCATTATGTTTATTTATTCATGGCGCACTCTACATACATATATGGTGGTACGGGAGATGCTAAATGTGGATTTACTCGAGCGTCGTCGGTACCTATTACATTTTGTAGATAAGTTGATAGGAAGAATAAAATCTATACTAATATAATAAAGCGGAAGAGTTTGTTTGTTTGAACGCGCTAATCTCGGAAACTACTGGACCGATTTCAACTTTCACCGTTGGATATGTACGTGATCCTTGAGTGCTATAGGCTATATATTATGTACCACGGGCGAAGCCGGGGTAGACCGCTAGTGTTTTATAAGGTTTTTCCATTTCAGTGGTGGGGAAAGCTTCTAGCTGCACGACGATTTTTATAACTTCGGCTTGTGGAAATCGGCTGATTATATTTTTTTGTTATTTTTGCATCATTTCCTTCAAAATAGAAAAAAATTCAATCACCGTCGAGATTCGAGAAGGTCAAGATAACGTTTTTTTTTTTGCAGATTTGCAACGCTCCCACTCTCGTACGTTTTCAAATAGTCTGATTTTCTAAATAAACTTTTCTTAGCTCGTAATTAACCCATATCTTAATCTGACGTTTCTGAGTATTTCTGTCCATCATTTTTTTTATTTTGCGCGCGACTCCATATAAAGGGCTTATATACGGCAGAGGGTACTCAGGAGGATGCAAGATGCCTCCCTTATCTTAATCTAATTCTATAAATCCCCTCTTGGGCTCCCCTACTATGGGGATGATAGGTTGACTCTACTGCCAATGATCTTGTTTTGAGTTCAGATTTTTGCATTCCGCGTTCACTAAAATCTATGATTCGACTTGAATCCTTACATGCATAAATAATTGTTGACCGCGACGTTCACACAAGCAATTTCGTGATATAACGACTTCGATTGAGAGAGCTCTGAACTCTAACTAACTCTAAAGATAGTTAGCAGAGGAATCTTAGATCTAGAAGAAGAAGAATTTTAGATTTAGAAGGAATCTTAGAACACCTTAGATATACAATATATATTATAGTATACACATAGTATAGTTATATTAATTAATACATTCAGACATCAGCAAGCGTCATGAAGGATTTATTTAGCTAGAAATGGACTAACAGACTAGGCTAAACCAGAAATAAGTAGCTAGTAGTAATAATCAAATTCTCCTTTATTTAAAAATAGTAAATATATGTACGAACCCGATATCGCTTGTCCTAAATAGCTAATCATTAATTATTACGAGTGTACTGATATTCGTACTTAACTGAGCTACCTACTTAAAGTACAATTTTCATTTCGATAAAGGATATTGAATATTCTAGAAATTAATTATTAATGACATCATTTTATATAATTGCCGTTGTATGCGTTTTATGTTACAATGATTACTTTGTTTTGATCTAACAAAACTATAATTTAAAGGAAGCTTAGAAACTATAGAATTACAATACTTGACTATACACTTTAAACATTATGTACTTACTGTTTACATTTCGTGCAAAAGCTATTTAACAGTATTTTTAAAGTTCAACAAGAACTACATAATATATTGGAAATTCTCGAGTAAATTGGAAACGTAGATCTGAACGGCGGATTAAATTACAAAAACGAAAACAGGTTGTTATTGAAAAAGCAGAATATATTCATTGGATTCACAGAATATTGCATCCAATTACTTAGTAATATATCATTTCGGAAGTATGCTTGTCGAGTTTCCAAACAATTGCTATTATGTAAATTTTGTTACATAAACAGTTATTTCCCTTCTTTGAATACATGCTATCTCGTTCGAGAATGTCCCATAAACAATGGCTTTAAATTAACCATTGTGGCGTGACTCTCGAAGCATTTTAGTGGAAAATTACTCGTTTGCAAAATGCCACAGATTGGTTAGTCTTTCTATCGTGGATATGGAAATATCGATAAAACCATAATACAATTCGATATCGTTTATGTTTAGCATCAACATTGTTTTGAATTAATAGAATGTTGCGATTTTCCAGCTGATGTTCCAAGGATTTTCCACGACTTCGCACGGTATGTGTTTTTGCAATTCCTTTATAACTTACACTACCAGTCCGCCCCGGCTTCGCCCGTGGTCCATAATATATAGCCTATAGCACTCAAGGATCACGTACATATCCAACGGTGAAAGAATTTTTGAAATCGGTCCAGTAGTTCCTTGGCCATTAGCGCGTCCAAACAAACAAACTCTTCAGGTTTATAATATTAAGTATAGATAGATTAGCGTATAATATATTGGCATAATCCGATGGGACGGCAATCCGACACGACTGGAAAGAGATCAGGAGCAGAACCAACGATTTAACGTGGTCCCCGAGGCAGGGGGTTGTAACAATGCCAACTTCCCAAGCCCTTCACAATACATACTGTATATCAGATGATTCCGCACGTTTCTAAATGCCGTTAAGAAAAAGCTTGACTTTGAGTATCATCGATGTACTTTGAGCCGTTTGAATATACCTACATATAAAACACCTCGTAATAATATGAATTATAATTTTCCTCGTTGCATGCATGAAGTATTTTATGTACCTTGTCATTGTTGCAGTATCATCGTTCAGTTTAAATATTGATATGGCGCATCAGCATAAAACATATTTAGCGAATGTATATTAATTTTGTATCACACTTACATGCACTAGCGTCCATGGCTCCTCGGTCGCATATAATCAGGCAATTCCTTTGACAAGTCCGCCCCAGCTCGAAGAACGTGTTCTCAATCTGGATCATGGTTTTGAGTAGATTCTCTTGGAACTTTGCAGCTGCAACAAGGAAATAATTCCCTTTAGAACATACTACCTAGTTGATTTTTAATTCAAAAATGTTAAAAGATTATACCCGTAAAGAAGACTATGAACGACATCAAATAATAATTAATTTGATATCGTTCGTCTTCTTTACTTTAATTACACCTTCGATCAAAGTAAACTGAGTCTTTAAAAGCTTTGCTATCTAATAGAGGCAACCGCGGTCCGAGTCAGTGCAATACCCGCGCGGGCTTGAAGTGAAAACCAGATCAAGTAGAGACGCTGCCCCATCCTAAAACTGCCTGCCTCAGTTTGCTTCAAAGTGAGGCATCGAAGCTTGCGAACAATGAAAAAAAATTGATATTTAGTCAATTAAAAATAAAAGACTATGTCTATTCTGGTAATTCAAGAAACTTTAGGATAATATCTGTATTCACCCGGAAGAATTGCGGCGAATTAAATAAAATACTAAACACAAAAGATATGCAATCAGTGTCATGGTGAAAGAGATAGTAATAATATAGCAATCAACGAGCTCTAAGATACAACATTCACTACTTATTAAAATGTGAATGGCACAAGGGAAAACCGACCGTTATTTATCACATTTTTATGTTCTTTGATCTTACGATTAGAAATGCTAATTTGCAGAGCAAATGCAACAGAATTAAACGCCAAAACACAGTTTACAATACCATGCACAGTCATTAAATAACTGAAATAATAAAAAAATAATGCAATAAAAAGAGAACATTATAACATTATAATTTCAGAAGGATTACAATATTTTTCTCAGTAACATTATATATGTGAACTGTGACATAGCTTGTTTTTCCCCTGTGCCCTTCAATTGTACAAAGGATATCAGCGAACTAACGAGTTTATTTTCTAGAGTATTCCATAAGTTTTACAGGATTTGGAACCGAGCCAGAATTAACGGACGACAGGGGTTAAGCCTATGAAGACGATAAACGGCCTAATGGTTTTTTTAGTTTCGGATGTCTAAATAGCACACTTTAGCGCATCACTCTTGTAACTTTGAATTTATGTTCGAGAAAATAAAACCATTTTTATCGTTTTTATGCTAATCTCGTTTTAGACATTTCTCATTGAACAGGCAGATAGAGCACGCTTCTATTTAATAAAAGTCTTTCTTTTATTGTGCTCAATTTATATTCTTTATACTTTTACTGTAGATATTTAAGTCGCTAGACGTCCTTTTAGAGCTTATTACACCTTCTTAAATTTAGTAGGTATCCTAATTAGGATGCTGATTGATTTAGTACGTTAGAGACCATAATTTTTCTAATTATGCTACTTTTTAGGATGCTAACTTGGTAAATGCGATTACTTATATTTTTCTGAATTTAGTAATTGAATCATTATTTAGATTTTAGACGACTGGAAGGTGTAGTACCCAAGCTCTTTAGCCACCGATTCTAAATTCGAATCATAATATGCGTTATTCCGAATGATGATAACTTTCATTTCTATATTTTTAGCCGTTTTAAAATGTAAAAAATAGCAGAAAACTTCTCGAAGAAAGGCGTAAGCAAGACCATCTCAACCGCATGAGCGATACGCGAACGCACAAAGGACCAATAGAGAGACAAATATTAATTTTTATCACGACATAATTCAATTCTAGGTATTGTTGAAATACTAGACATATCCTGTTACAGTATGCTAATACGGACTTTACACTGGCGACGACGCAATTGTATCCAGTACGTAGTGCTTAGTATGGTGGTAAAATGTACGAGACATGAGGTTTTAAATTACATAACCTATAGCTACTTATATTGCACATAAATATAAGTAAATATGTATTTATAAAGGAATATTTTATAAAATATCTAAGTGCAGTAAATGGCGTAGGGTATGTCATGGCGGTTGCATTGACTAAGTATTATAGTCAAGAAATGTGAATATAAGATTCGATGTTAGTTCATTTCTTGAAAAAAAAAATAGTAATGGTTATCAATTATTATAGATCATACGTTTATTATCTACCTATGTCCATAGGTAGGTTGAACTTGAACAGACTAGAACAGAGGCCTTATGCCGACTTTGTAAGTGGCAACGATGATCGAAATTCGAGTATCGACACACAATGACTTCAGAGCAAAATGAAACCAAAAACTCTTATTTTAAAGTCGTAATTTCAATTGTTCGAATATTTATTTTACAACATTTCTGCTTGGGGGCTGGCTGTTTTCGAATGCTGAATGTATTGGCGAACTCAAACCTTAACATGAGCCATTTTAGTGATTCGATTCTTTGTGATTCGATCAATAGTATTTAGTAACGTTTTCGAGCTGAACAAACTGAGACTACCGGCCGGCGCGGCGCAGCACAGAGACCATATTATATACTGACATCGACATAAGTGGCACCATTTTGCACTTGAGAATCGTCTAGTCCTTCAGTAGGATATTATTATTTATTATTACCATAAAAATAATATCACTAACATAATACTATAAAAGATAGTAGGTAGGTAGTAGGTACAGAGGGATCAATAGATAGTGTAGATAAGTTGTAAGTTATAAAAAGTCTAGATAGTAATTATCTAATTAGTAAGGACGTAGAGATCATTGCTAGATAAGAGAGATAATGTCGTTCATAAAAAATAAAATAACTGCACAATTCTTGATAAGACTCCCTTGGTATTTAACGTCACTTTGATTATGCGAGCATTTATACTCGTGATTTTTAATTCCGTGGAATTCTGACGTTTCGTAATGTTACCAGAGATAAAACAATTCCCACAAAAAAGATAAAAATTCAAAACTTATGTAAATAAAAATCAACTGCCGCATGTATAGATATGACAAATGCCTAACAGACACTTCATGGTTATAATGTCATTCGACTTCCATTTTTGAATAAATTTTTTCAATGTGCTTCTTTTGTTTTCTATTGCTGTTAGTGTGCACTTTCTAGTTTCCACTCTTAGTGATTTCTATTTTAGGGCGAAACGACTAATATTATTAGGTACGCGGCTTAGGGCTTTTTATGTTGACAGCGAATAGTTTGGGGTAAAATCGTACTTCGTAGATGTTAACCCTGTTGTCCCCATACAAATAACTCATCTGTAAATGACAATGACAGCTGTCAAAATTCCACCGTTGTCAATTTCCAAAATCAGAGTATAGGTACATTTTTTTCAAAAAAGTGTAAATTCAACACTCATAACAATTTTCGACACATTAATATTTTCACCGTCGCGTCGCTTCGCAGACGTGTGACTGTTTTGGCCATGATCGCTTCCGTTATTTTCAGCGTCTGCCAATGAACTTCTGAGCAAAGTTTTAGTAACTACCTACTAATTCCTTATTTTTACGCAAACCCTTTCTTTGGCGGAAATACGTTCGTGACGTACAAAAAGTAAACAAGGCAAAGAAAAAAAAACAAATTGGCAATCAGCGAGGGGCGGTCAACTGCGTCAAGCAATTTATGAACTGAACAATAAAATATACACACCTACCGACTCTAAGTTTATAGATCTAGACAAGACTTGGCAGTGGATGTTGTCGTATATTGTGTTATCTTATTTGATGTAACGCTAGAGTCAAGACTAGACGGACACCTCTAAAACCTAAATAAATAAAGCTAGATAAATTACGGCAATCATTAGGTAATAAAAATTGACCAATCGTTTTTATTTGATCACTTTTTGCAAACTTTGTCAAGTAAGTCGTTTGAGCGACGCTAGAGTTCTGAAGTGCATCGCTTCCTTCCTCCGACTATGGTCCGATGGTCTACATTCTAGAAGACAAGCGTAATTATAGGATTGATATTTTATGAGAGCAGTTTAATGCCCTAATCTTCATGAATTTTTATTTGCTTGTATACCTTTCACTAGTAGTTAGATTATATTTACGAGTATATCTATATAATTTACTAGTATGGCGCGTGGGTGCGCGGCCCGCTAAAGCGGACCGCGAGGTTTCGCTTTCGGGTATTTTGGTGAGAGCAGCCTCCACCTATCTCTCCCATATTCCTAACCCTCGATAATTATCACTCTCCATATTTTTCTCCGAATCATTTGTCAGAATGAGAGTTTTTCCATAAAAACAAATTTTGAAAAGGAACTGGAGACACCGACGAAATTTGTATGGCCCCCGTCTTTAATCCGCCATTTTGGCCTTTTTTTTCAGCTGACTCTCTCACTCACTGACAATTAGATGAGGTTTCAAGTAATTTTGTTTGAGCACCTCCCACCTATCTTTAATACTCTGACCGTGCTCCTCATACGTCTCCAAAATCTTCAATCATCAGCTTTTTCCATATTTTTCTCCACATGGAATTTTGTCTTCTATACGAAACCATCAGTAAAAGATTTTGTGTGAAAAAAATAAATTCCGCCTTCTTGATTTTTTCTGTTCATCAAGTAGATTTTTAGGTCTTGATCATCTTTTTCCAAGAAACGACTCTTCCATCTTTTATACTTGGTGCGATAGACACCGACGAAATTTGTATAGCCGCCATCTTGAATCCGACAATTTGGGTTTTTTTCGCTCATTGCCAATTGGATGAGGTTCTGAGTATTTTTTGTTTGAGCAGCCCCCGTCTATCTACAATACCCTGCACGGGCTCATCAACCATCTTCCAAACCCTCAACCATCGTATTGTCTTCCCATATTTTTCTTTGAGATTTCTCCAAAGAATCGCATCAAAGCCTTGTATAGTTCACAACTTGTCTCTTCAATATTCGCCATACATTTTCTATGGAAAAATAAATTCCGCCATTTTGAATTTTTGTTCTATTCATCGAGTAGACCTTCCGATCCTGATCATCTTTTGTGAAGAAACCACTCTTCCATCTTTTATACCCTCCGAGATGGAGACCAAAGAAATTTGTATGGCGGCCATATTTTTTTCGCCATTTTGAATTTTTTTTCAGCTGACTGCCAATTGGATGACGTTTCGAGTGACATTTGCTCGAGCACCCCCCACCTATCTTCAATACCTTAAGCGTGCCCGTCGCCGCCGCCGCCGAAATCCTCAATCATCAGCTCTCTCCATATTTTTGTTCTGAATGAATTTTTGTCCCCTATACGACACCATTATTGAAAAAAAAATTTTTCATACAAAATTGTTCAGGAGAGGTGATCAATCAGTCAGTCAGTGAGTGAATGAATCAGCACGAGCAGCTATATATATATTAACTAGTATGGCGCGTGGGTGCGCGGCCCGCTAAAGCGGACCGCGAGGATTCGCTTTGGTGTATTTTTTGTTTCAACAGCCTCCACCTATCTTCCCCCATATTCCTAACCCTCGATCATTATCACTCTCCATATTTTTTCTCCGAATCATTTGTCAGAATGAAAGTTCTTCCATAAAAACAAATTTTGAAAAGGAACTGTATCAAAGTTTTGTATAGTTCCCAACTTGTATTCTATTCAATATTCGCCATATAGATATTTTGCATGGAAAATAAATTCCACCATCTTGGTTTTTTTTTCTGTTCATTAAGTAAACACGTCTTGACCATATTTTGCCCAAAAACCACTCTTCCGTCTTTTACAGTGCAGTAAGAACCGACCGACACCGAGAGACACTGACGAAATTTGTATGCCCGCCATCTTGAATCCGCCATTTTAGACTTTTATCAGCTCACTGCCAATTGGATGAGGTTTCGAGTAATTTTTGTTTCAGCACCTCCCACCTATCTTTAATACCCTGACCGTGCTCTTGACCCGTCTCCAAAATCTTCAATCATCAGCCCTTTCCATATTTTTCCTCCACATAAATTTATGTTTTCTACACGAAACCATCAGTGAAAAAAAGCTTTTTTGTGAAAAAATAAATTCTGCCATCTTGATTTTTTTCTGTTCATCAAGTAGACCTTTAGGTCTTGATCACCTTTAGCCAAAAAACCACTCTTCCATCTCTTATACTTGGTGAGATAGACACCGACGAAATATGTATAGCCGCCATCTTGAATCCGCCATTTTGTTTTTTTTTTTCAGCTCAGTGCCAATTGGATGAGGTTTTGAGTAATTTTTGTTTGAGCACCTCCCATCTATCTACAATACCCTGCCCGGGCTCCTCATCCATCTTCCGAACCCTCAATCATCATGTCTTCCCATATTTTTCTTTGAGAGTTCTTGAAAGAACCGCATCAAAACCTTGCATAGTTTACAACTTGTAGTCTCTTTAATATTCGCCATACATTTTCTATGGAAAAATAAATTCCGCCATTTTGATTTTTTTTTCTATTCATCCAGTAGATCTTCCAAACTTGATCATCTTTTCCTAAGAAACCTTTCTTCCATCCAGTGGCGTAACTATAAGGTGGCATTTCGGCAAAATGCCACGGGCCCCCAGCCGGCAGGGGCCCCCGACCCGAAAATATAAACTTTAACGTTGGTCGAGCTTCTTTAAAAATTGGGCAGGAGAGGCCCCATCCGATTTATTTGCCACGGGCCTCAAACACTATAGTTACGCCACTGCTTCCATCTTTTATACCCTCCGAGATGGAGACCGACGAAATTTGTATGGCGGCCATCTTTTTTTCGCCATTTTGAATTTTTTTTCAGCTGACTGCCAATTGGATGACGTTTCGAGTGACATTTGCTCGAGCACCCCCCACCTATCTTCAATACCTTAAGCGTGCCCGTCGCTCGTCTCTGAAATCCTCAATCATCAGCTCTCTCCATATTTTTCCTCTTAATGAATTTTTGTCCTCTATACGACACCATTATTGAAAAAAAAATTTTTCATACAAAATTGTTCAGGAGAGGTGATCAATCAGTGTGAGTGGTGAATCAGCACGAACAGCTATATATATTACTAGTACGGCGCGTGGGTGCGCGGCCCGCAAGCGGACCGCGAGGATTCGAGTAGTTTTTGTTTGAGCACGTCCCACCTATCTTCAATACCCTCGCCGTGCTCTTCATCCGTCTCCAAAGTCTTCGATCATCAGCTCTTTCCGTATTTTTCCTCCGCATGAATTTTTGTTTTCTACACGAAACCATCAAAAATTTTTTTTGTGTAGAAAAATAAATTCCGCCATCTTGTTTTTTAGTTCTTGATCATATTTTTCAAAGAAACCACTCTTCCATCTTTTATACTTGGTGAGATAGACACCGACGAAATTTGTATAGCCGCCATCTTGAATCCGCCATTTTGGTTTTTTTTTTTCACCTCAGTGCCAATTGGATGAGGTTCTGAGTATTTTTTGTTTGAGCAGCCCCCATCTATCTACAAAACTCTGCCCGGGCTCATCAATCATCTTCCAAACCCTCAATCATCATGTCTTCCCATATTTTTCTTTGAGATTTCTCCAAAGAACCGCATCAATCGCCTTGCATACCTAGTTCACAACTTTATACTCTCTCTCAATATTCGCCATACATTTTCTATGGAAAAATAAAGTCCGCCATTTTGAATTTTTTTTGTATTCATCGAGTAGACCTTTGGATCCTGATCATGTTTTGCTAAGAAACAACTCTTTCATCTTTTATACCCTTCGAGATGGACACCGACGAAATTTGTATGGCGGCCATCTTTTTTTCGCCATTTTGAATTTTTTTTCGGCTCACTGCCAATTGGATGACGTTTCGAGTGACATTTGTTCGAGCACCCCCCACCTATCTTCAATACCTTAAGCGTGCTCTTCAACCGTCTCCGAAATCCTCAATCATCAGCTCTCTCCATATTTTTCCTCTTAATGAATTTTTGTCCTCTATACGAAACCATTTGTGAAAAAAAAATTTTTCATACAAAATTTTACAGGAGAGGCGATGAATGAGTCAGTGAATCAGAACGAACAGCTATATATATATTAACTAGTAGGGCGCGTGGGTGCGCGGCCCGCAAGCGGACCGCGAGGTTTCGCTTTCGGGTATTTTGGTTTGAGCAGCCTCCATCTATCTCTCCCCTATTCCTAATCCTCGATCATTATCACTCTCCATATTTTTTCTTCGAATCGTTCTGCTCATCAAGTAGAACTTAAGGTCTTAATCATCTTTTGGCAAAAACCACTCTTCCATCTTTTATACTTGGTGAGATAGACACCGATGTTTGTATGGCCACCATTTGGACTTTTTTTCAGCTCACTGCCAATTGGATGATGTTTCGAGTATTTTTTGTTTGAGCACCTCCTACCTATCTTCAATACCCTGCCCGGGCTCCTCAACCAACTTCCAAACCCTCAATCATCATGTCTTCCCATATTGTTCTTTGAGAGTTCTCAAAAAAACCGCATTAAAGCCTTGCATAGTTCACAACTTGTAGTCTCTTCAATATTCGCCATACATTTTCTATGGAAAAATAAATTCCGCCATTTTGATTTTTTTTTCAATTCATCAAGTAGACCTTTGGATCCTCATCATCTTTTGCGAAGAAACCACTCTTCCATCTTTTATACCCTCCGAGATGGAGACCGACGAAATTTGTATGGCGGCCATCTTTTTTTCGCCATTTTGAATTTTTTTTCAGCTGACTGCCAATTGGATGACGTTTCAAGTGACATTTGCTCGAGCACCCCCCACCTATCTTCAATACCTTAAGCGTGCCCGTCGCTCGTCTCTGAAATCCTCAATCATCAGCTCTCTCCATATTTTTCCTCTTAATGAATTTTTGTCCTCTATACGACACCATGAGTGAAAAAAAAAAATTTCATACAAAATTGTTCAGGAGAGGTGATCAATGAGTGAGTGAATCAGCACGAGCAGCTATATATATATTAACTAGTAGGGCGCGTGGGTGCGCGGCCCGCAAGCGGACCGCGAGGTTTCGCTTTCGGGTATTTTGGTTTGAGCAGCCTCCACCTATCTCTCCCATATTCCTAATCCTCGATCATTATCACTCTCCATATTTTTTCTTCGAATCATTCTGCTCATCAAGTAGAACTTAAGGTCTTAATCATCTTTTGGCAAAAACCACTCTTCCATCTTTTATACTTGGTGAGATAGACACCGATGTTTGTATGGCCGCCATCTTGAATCCGCCATTTTGGACTTTTTTTCAGCTCACTGCCAATTGGATGATGTTTCGAGTAATTTTTGTTTGAGCACCTCCTACCTATCTTCAATACCCTGCCCGGGCTCCTCAACCAACTTCCAAACCCTCAATCATCATGTCTTCCCATATTTTTCTTTGAGAGTTCTCCAAAAAACCGCATTAAAGCCTTGCATAGTTCACAACTTGTAGTCTCTTCAATATTCGCCATACATTTTCTATGGAAAAATAAATTCCGCCATTTTGAATTTTTTTTCAATTCATCAAGTAGACCTTTGGATCCTCATCATCTTTTGCCAAGAAACCACTGCTTCCATCTTTTATACCCTCCGAGATGGAGACCGACGAAATTTGTATGGCGGCCATCTTTTTTTCGCCATTTTGAATTTTTTTTCAGCTGACTGCCAATTGGATGACGTTTCGAGTGACATTTGCTCGAGCACCCCCCACCTATCTTCAATACCTTAAGCGTGCCCGTCGCTCGTCTCTGAAATCCTCAATCATCAGCTCTCTCCATATTTTTCCTCTTAATGAATTTTTGTCCTCTATACGACACCATTATTGAAAAAAAAATTTTTCATACAAAATTGTTCAGGAGAGGTGATCAATCAGTGAGTGAGTGGTGAATCAGCACGAACAGCTATATATATTACTAGTAGGGCGCTTGGCTGCGCGGCCCGCTAAAGCGGACCGCGGGGATTTCAGTATTATTTTTGTTTTAGCAGCCTCCACCTTCTTCTATCATTTTCAGCATCTTTAACCCTGGCCGTGCTACTCATCCATCTTCCAAACCCTCGATCATCATCACTCTCCAAATTTTTTTCTCCGAATCATTTGCCAGAAGGAGAGTTCTTCCATAAAAACAAATTTGGAAAGGAACCGTATCAAAGTCTTGTATAGTTTCCCAACTTATAGTCTCTTCAATATTCGCCATATATTTTGTGTGAAAAAAATAAATTTTGCCATCTTGATTTTTTTCTGTTTGTCAAATTGTAGATCTTTAGTTCTTGATCATCTTTTGCCAAGAAACCACTCTTCCATCTTTTATACTTGGTGAGATAGACACCGACGAAATTTGTATAGCCGCCATCTTGAATCTGCCATTTTGTTTTTTTTTCAGCTCAGTGCCAATTGGATGAGGTTTTGAGTAATTTTTGTTTGAGCACCTCCCATCTATCTGCCATACCCTGCCCGGGCTCCTCAACCATCTTCCAAACCCTCAATCATCATGTCTTCCCATATTTTTCATTGAGAGTTCTCCAAAGAACCGCATCAAAGCCTTGCATAGTTTACAACTTGTAGTCTCTTCAATACTCGCCATACATTTTCTATGGAAAAATAAATTCCGCCATTTTGAATTTTTTTTCAATTCATCAAGTAGACCTTTAGATTCTCATCATCTTTTGCGAAGAAACCACTCTTCCATCTTTTATATCCTCCGAGATGGACACCGACGAAATTTGTATGGCGGCCATCTTTTTTTCGCCATTTTGAATTTTTTTTCGGCTCCCTGCCAATTGGATGACGTTTCGAGTGACATTTGTTCGAGCACCCCCCACCTATCTTCAATACCTTAAGCGTGCTCTTCAACCGTCTCCGAAATCCTCAATCATCAGCTCTCTCCATATTTTTCCTCTTAATGAATTTTTGTCCTCTATACGAAACCATTTGTGAAAAAAAAATTTTTCATACAAAATTTTACAGGAGAGGCGATGAATGAGTCAGTGAATCAGAACGAACAGCTATATATATATTACTAGTAGGGCGCGTGGGTGCGCGGCCCGCAAGCGGACCGCGAGGTTTCGCTTTCGGGTATTTTGGTTTGAGCAGCCTCCACCTATCTCTCCCATATTCCTAATCCTCGATCATTATCACTCTCCATATTTTTTCTTCGAATCATTCAATATTGCTCATCAAGTAGAACTTAAGGTCTTAATCATCTTTTGGCAAAAACCACTCTTCCATCTTTTATACTTGGTGAGATAGACACCGACGAAATTTGTATAGCCGCCATCTTGAATCCGCCATTTTGGTTTTTTTTTTCACCTCAGTGCCAATTGGATGAGGTTCTGAGTATTTTTTGTTTGAGCAGCCCCCATCTATCTACAAAACTCTGCCCGGGCTCATCAATCATCTTCCAAACCCTCAATCATCATGTCTTCCCATATTTTTCTTTGAGATTTCTCCAAAGAACCGCATCAATCGCCTTGCATACCTAGTTCACAACTTTATACTCTCTCTCAATATTCGCCATACATTTTCTATGGAAAAATAAAGTCCGCCATTTTGAATTTTTTTTGTATTCATCGAGTAGACCTTTGGATCCTGATCATGTTTTGCTAAGAAACAACTCTTTCATCTTTTATACCCTTCGAGATGGACACCGACGAAATTTGTATGGCGGCCATCTTTTTTTCGCCATTTTGAATTTTTTTTCGGCTCACTGCCAATTGGATGACGTTTCGAGTGACATTTGTTCGAGCACCCCCCACCTATCTTCAATACCTTAAGCGTGCTCTTCAACCGTCTCCGAAATCCTCAATCATCAGCTCTCTCCATATTTTTCCTCTTAATGAATTTTTGTCCTCTATACGAAACCATTTGTGAAAAAAAAATTTTTCATACAAAATTTTACAGGAGAGGCGATGAATGAGTCAGTGAATCAGAACGAACAGCTATATATATATTAACTAGTTGCTCGGTGCGCGAGCTGCTAAAGCAGCTCGCGGGGACGTTCGACATTATATAACATGCGGCTGCACCCTATAATTTCGAAGATATAAGCATTTAAAAATTTGATCACATGAGCACATAGACATCGCAAAAATAAGAAGTTTGAGTAATAATAACATGGGGTTTCACCCTATAGTTTCGGAGATATAAGCTTTTAAAAATCTGACCATGTGAGCATATAGATATCCCGAAAAGGAGAATGATCATCCCTGACCCAAACATTTACACAAAATGTAATTTACTAAAAATTATCTTACGAATATATGACAATTTGAAAATTAATAATTATTAATGCTAAAGCTGCTTTTAAAAAAATGCAATAAAAAAGGAATTCAACCGTCTCTTCCTGTTCTCTGGCATGTCTGGTGGCCATTTGCATTACTTTCTACGCATACATGCCCAAACAAAAAGTTTTGTTACTAAAAAATCATGTCACTTGAAATAAAACAGATATTTATTTTTAATACATTATTTTATTTGTTACTTGTTGTAAATCGTACAATATGATTAAAGTAAATAAGTAATAATTAATAATATTATTTTGTTATAATATTATTTTAACTTCATTGCGTTTTGTGCAATGGAATGGAATAGAACTACAACCTTCTTGATTTTGTGTAAAGAAACTTATTATATGTTGAATGGAAGCAGGCGTTACTTTGCGGAATTCCATGATATACAATGAATATAAAATTATTTTGCTATAATCCGCTAACAGTGACAAATTTGTAGGCACAACACCACACAATCATGTAGGCACAACACCACACAATCTTGTAGGCACAACACCACACAAATTCACCACAAAACAAACTCGACGATCGTTTCGCTCCGACACCGGAGCATCTTCAGGAGATGTCGACTTCACAACGGACGATTGCAAAGTGAGTTCGTGTCGAATGAGCGGTCTTATATATACTATCCCCGCTTAGTCATCTACCCTCCTTTCTCTTTCTCTCTGGCCACGCCCCCTAGATATGTTGAGCAACGGTGAAGATGACACATTTATTTGCTCATTCAGCAATTCGACACTTCTACCGCTGTGCCCAACTATTTCCAATTGTTCCAACACGCACAGTCTTAAACTTTTACAGCATGTGTGTAAAATTTCAAATGTATGACCCTCGTCTATCCTATGTCCACTATCCAAAAGATGTTTTGCGAAATGAGATCTTTGAGGCTGGTTGTTTCTAAAGGCAGCCATATGTTCTTTATATCGAGTTACAAAATTGCGCCCAGTTTGACCAACATATATAGCACTACATTCGGGGCACTTGAGTTTGTACACACCTGACTTTTGTCCATTATTTAATTTATCTTTACTATTACAAATTCTTCTGAGCGTATTATTTGTTCTAAAAGCAGCGTGTACATCATGTGATCTAAGAGTCCTAGCAATACGCTCAGATATTGGTCCGAAATAGGTCAAACTGGTTTTATATTTATTTATTTTGTCTGATGGCGCTGGATATAGGTTTTTCTTGACCTGCACTAACTGTTGTTTTCTAAGTATATTATTTACAATATTAGGGTAATAAATGGGTATAACCCTAATATTGTAAATAATATACTTAGAAAACAACAGTTAGTGCAGGTCAAGAAAAACCTATATCCAGCGCCATCAGACAAAATAAATAAATATAAAACCAGTTTGACCTATTTCGGACCAATATCTGAGCGTATTGCTAGGACTCTTAGATCACATGATGTACACGCTGCTTTTAGAACAAATAATACGCTCAGAAGAATTTGTAATGGTAAAGATAAATTAAATAATGGACAAAAGTCAGGTGTGTACAAACTCAAGTGCCCCGAATGTAGTGCTATATATGTTGGTCAAACTGGGCGCAATTTTGTAACTCGATATAAAGAACATATGGCTGCCTTTAGAAACAACCAGCCTCAAAGATCTCATTTCGCAAAACATCTTTTGGATAGTGGACATAGGATAGACGAGGGTCATACATTTGAAATTTTACACACATGCTGTAAAAGTTTAAGACTGTGCGTGTTGGAACAATTGGAAATAGTTGGGCACAGCGGTAGAAGTGTCGAATTGCTGAATGAGCAAATAAATGTGTCATCTTCACCGTTGCTCAACATATCTAGGGGGCGTGGCCAGAGAGAAAGAGAAAGGAGGGTAGATGACTAAGCGGGGATAGTATATATAAGACCGCTCATTCGACACGAACTCACTTTGCAATCGTCCGTTGTGAAGTCGACATCTCCTGAAGATGCTCCGGTGTCGGAGCGAAACGATCGTCGAGTTTGTTTTGTGGTGAATTTGTGTGGTGTTGTGCCTACAAGATTGTGTGGTGTTGTGCCTACATGATTGTGTGGTGTTGTGCCTACAAATTTGTCACTGTTAGCGGATTATAGCAAAATAATTTTATATTCATTGAAACTTATTATATTTCAAGATGCCAATGTGACATGTCATTGTTTTAGTTGTATGTGACGCTAGTGACGTCTACTCTGTTTACATTTTGAATGTTTATTATAGCGCAGCGGAGACCAATATTAATTCTATGGTTTATTGTTTATCCTTACCAACGACTTTTGCTATACTATACGGATTCGATCTAGCCTACTCGCCGACTTTACGCTACTTTCTACGGATTCTGATTTTTGCTCGTGATTTGGATAACAATGTTGAGGTGTATTAATTGTCACAAAAAAAATTTTTGGGGAAATCTCGAAAAGTCCCCGGTCGGTCCTTAGTCGGTCCCTAGTCGGTCGCTAGTCGGTCCCTAGTCGGTCCCTAGTCGGTCCCTAGTCGGTCGCTAGTCGGTCCCTAGTCGGTCCCTAGTCGGTCCGTAGTCGGTCCATAGTCGGTCCGTAGTCGGTTCGTAGTCGGTCCGTAGTCGGTCCGTAGTCGGTCCGTAGTCGGTCCCTAGTCGGTCCCTAATCGGTCGCTAGTCGGTCCGTAGTCGGTCCCTAGTCGGTCCGTATTCGGTCCATAGTCGGTCCGTAGTCGGTCCCTAGTCGGTCCACAGTTGGTCCCTAGTCGGTCCCTAGTCGGTCCCTAGTCGGTCCCTAGTCGGTCCCTAGTCGGTCCATAGTCGGTCCCTAATCGGTCGCTAGTCGGTCCGTAGTCGGTCCCTAGTCGGTCCGTAGTCGGTCCATAGTCGGTCCGTAGTCGGTCCCTAGTCGGTCCACAGTTGGTCCCTAGGCGGTCCCTAGTCGGTCCCTAGTCGGTCCCTAGTCGGTCCCTAGTCGGTCCGTAGTCGGTCCGTAGTCGGTCCGTAGTCGGTCCCTAGTCGGTCCCTAATCGGTCCGTAGTCGGTCCGTAGTCGGTCCGTAGTCGGTCCCTAGTCGGTCCCCAGTCCGTCCTTAGTCGGTCCACAGTCGGTCCCTAGTCGGTTTCTAGTTGGTCCCTAGTCGGTCCGTAGTCGGTCCCTAGTCGGTCCCTAGTCGTTCCCTAGTCGGTCCGTAGTCGGTCCCTACTCGGTCTCTAGTCAGTCCGTAGTCAGTCCCTAGTCGGTCCGTAGTCGGTCCGTTGTTGGTCCGTAGTCGGTCCGTAGTCGGTCCGTAGTCGGTCCGTAGTCGGTCCATAGTCGGTCCGTAGTCGGTCCCTAGTCGGTCCACAGTCGGTCCCTAGTCGGTTTCTAGTTGGTCCCTAGTCGGTCCGTAGTCGGTCCCTAGTCGGTCCCTAGTCGTTCCCTAGTCGGTCCGTAGAGGTCCCTAGTCGGTGTCTAGTCGGTCCGTAGTCGGTCCCTAGTCGGTCTCTAGTCGGTCCGTAGTCTGTCCCTAGTCGGTCCCTACTCGGTCTCTAGTCAGTCCGTAGTCAGTCCCTAGTCGGTCCCTAGTCGGTCCGTAGTCGGTCCGTTGTTGGTCCGTAGTCGGTCCATAGTCGGTCCGTAGTCGGTCCCTAGTCGGTCCGTAGTCGGTCCCTAGTCGGTCTAGTCGGTCCGTAGTCTGTCCCTAGTCGGTCCCTACGCAGTCTCAAGTCAGTCCGTAGTCAGTCCCTAGTCGGTCCGTAGTCGGTCCGTTGTTGGTCCGTAGTCGGTCCGTAGTCGGTTTATAGTCGGTCCGTAGTCGGTTCATAGTCGGTCCGTAGTCGGTCCAGTGTCAGTCCGTAGTCGGTCCGTAGTCGGTCCGTAGTCGGTCCGTAGTCAGTCCGTAGTCGGTCCGTAGTCAGTCCGTAGTCAGTCCCCAGTCCGTCCCTAGTCGGTCCGTAGTCGGTAACCAGTCCGTCCCTAGTCGGTCCACAGTCGGTCCCTAGTCGGTTTCTAGTTGGTCCCTAGTCGGTCCCTAGTCGGTCCGTAGTCGGTCCCTAGTCGGTCTCTAGTCGGTCCGTAGTCGGTCCCTAGTCGGTCTCTAGTCGGTCCGTAGTCAGTCCCTAGTCGGTCCCTAGTCGGTCCGTAGTCGGTCCGTAGTCTGTCCCTAGTCGGTCCCTACTCGGTCTCTAGTCAGTCCGTAGTCAGTCCCTAGTCGGTCCCTAGTCGGTCCGTAGTCGGTCCGTTGTTGGTCCGTAGTCGGTCCGTAGTCGGTCCCTAGTCGGTCCGTAGTCGGTCCGTAGTCGGTCCGTAGTCGGTCCCTAGTCGGTCCCTAGTCGGTCCCTAGTCGGTCTAGTCGGTCTAGTCGGTCCGTAGTCTGTCCCTAGTCGGTCCCTACGCGGTCTCAAGTCAGTCCGTAGTCAGTCCCTAGTCGGTCCGTAGTCGGTCCGTTGTTGGTCCGTAGTCGGTCCGTAGTCGGTCCGTAGTCGGTCCATAGTCGGTCCGTAGTCGGTCCGTAGTCGGTCCGTAGTCGGTCCCCAGTCCGTCCCTAGTCGGTCCGTAGTCGGTAACCAGTCCGTCCCTAGTCGGTCCACAGTCGGTCCCTAGTCGGTTTCCAGTTGGTCCCTAGTCGGTCCCTAGTCGGTCCGTAGTCGGTCCCTAGTCGGTCTCTAGTCGGTCCGTAGTCGGTCCCTAGTCGGTCTCTAGTCGGTCCGTAGTCAGTCCCTAGTCGGTCCCTAGTCGGTCCGTAGTCGGTCCGTAGTCTGTCCCTAGTCGGTCCCTACTCGGTCTCTAGTCAGTCCGTAGTCAGTCCCTAGTCGGTCCCTAGTCGGTCCGTAGTCGGTCCGTTGTTGGTCTGTAGTCGTTCCGTAGTCGGTCCGTAGTCGGTCCGTAGTCGGTCCATAGTCGGTCCGTAGTCGGTCCCTAGTCGGTCCCTAGTCGGTCCCTAGTCGGTCTAGTCGGTCTAGTCAGTCCGTAGTCTGTCCCTAGTCGGTCCCTACGCGGTCTCAAGTCAGTCCGTAGTCAGTCCCTAGTCGGTCCGTAGTCGGTCCGTTGTTGGTCCGTAGTCGGTCCGTAGTCGGTCCGTAGTCGGTCCGTAGTCGGTCCGTAGTCGGTCCCCAGTCCGTCCCTAGTCGGTCCGTAGTCGGTAACCAGTCCGTCCCTAGTCGGTCCACAGTCGGTCCCTAGTCGGTTTCTAGTTGGTGCCTAGTCGGTCCCTAGTCGGTCCGTAGTCGGTCCCTAGTCGGTCTCTAGTCGGTCCGTAGTCGGTCCGTAGTCGGTCCCTAGTCGGTCTCTAGTCGGTCCGTAGTCAGTCCCTAGTCGGTCCCTAGTCGGTCCGTAGTCGTTCCGAAGGCGGTCTCTAGTCGGTCCCTAGTCGGTCCCTAGTCGGTCTCTAGTCGGTCCGTAGTCAGTCCCTAGTCGGTCCCTAGTCGGTCCGTAGTCGGTCCGTTGTTGAAATAAATTCCTCCATTTTGAATTTTTTTTTCTAGTGATCAGGATCCGAAGGTCCTGATCATCTTTTGATAAGAAACCACACTTCCATCTGTTATACCCTTTGAGATGGACACTGATGAAATTTGTATGGCGGCCATCTTTTTTCCGCCATTTTGAATATTTTTCCAGCTCACTGCCAATTGGAAGCCGTTTCGAGTGACATTTGCTCGAGCACCTCCCACCTATCTTCAATAACTTAAGCGTGCCCTTCACCCGTCTCCGAGCTTCTCAATCATCAGCTCTATCCAATATTTTTTTTCTGAAAAAATTTTTGTCTTTTTTGTGAAACCATTTGTGAAAAAAAAATTTTTCATACAAAATTTTACAGGAGGAAATTTTTGGGGAAAATCTCGTAAACTACCCCGAAGGTGGCAACACTGTTTACATTTATCGATACTGCCGGTTAAGTTACACAGTCGATTCATACATTTCAACTTTCCAAAATGTTGCCAACTGCCTCAAAAACATGTTCAAAATCAATTCTAAAACAAATAAAATACAAAATGGCCGTCAACTCATTTTACAGATTTATTTTAGAAAGTTGAATAATTTTTCCATTAAGTACAGGAGATATTGCTCTTGATGACGTTTCAAGTTTTCATCTCGCTCGCATACAGGCGAAATGATCACCCCTGAAAAAAGACTGTATCGCGAAAACCACTTTTTCTTTCATAAATTTCAGTGTTGCCTGTCCCTGGCGATGAAAATATCCAAATTTCGTTTGTACAAGTAAAATACGTATTTGCTCATAATCGGATTTTGCAAAAACTTCGTATTTCGATTTTTTAATTTTTGGGGTAGATCTTGAAATTTCCCCAAAAATGGGGTATTTTTTTCACCAATCTGTACTTCAAGTCTGTACATACAATAGCTTCATAGAAGTAGAAACGCTCCGATGTTGTCAACTGTGAGTAATTTGAATTTTAAAATTGCGTTTTTTCGTACCTCAAACTGAATGGCCGCCACGACAGCCGCCATCTTGAATATTTAAAAACCACTCCCGATCTGTCAAAATACAGGATAATTGTAGACGGAAACAGGAAAAAAATATTATCCTCAACTAACCCGTTTTGGTGCTGTGGCGCCGCGGTTCGGGGTCGAAAAATCGAAAATTTTAAAGACTGCAGCAAAGCCGCCATTTTGTTTTTTAAGTTTTTTCTACTTTTTCTATTAATCGTTTCCTAATTTCTTCTAGAATTGTGAGTTTTAACGAAATCGGTAGGAAAACAAAAATGTTACAAAAATCACGTCGGCCGCCATCTTGTTTTTGTTTGAGCAGCCCTTTTCTATCTACAATACCCTTCCCGGGCTCCCCAACCATCTTACTTACCCTCAATCATCATGTCTTCCCATATTTTTCTGTGAGAATTCTCTGAAGAACCGCATCAAAGGCAATTCAATATTCACCATACATTTTCTATGAAAAAATGAATTCCGCCATTTTGAATTTTTTTTTCCATTCATCAAGTAGACCTTCGGATTTTGATCATCTTTTGCTAAGAAACCACTCTTCCATCTTTTACACCCTCCGAGATGGATACCGATGAAATTTGTATGGCGGCCATCTTTTTTTCGCCATTTTGAATTTTTTTTCAGTTCACTCCCAATTGGACGACGTTTCGAATGACATTTGCTCGAGCACCCCCCACCTATCTTCAATACTTTCAGCGTGCCCTTCACTCGTCTCCGAAACCCTCAATCATCAGCTCTCTCCATATTTTTTTTGGAATAATTTTTTGTCTTCTTTGTGAAACCATTAGTGAAAAAAAAATTTTTCATACAAAATTTTACAGGAGGAAATTTTTGGGGAAATCTCAAAAACTACCCTAAATGTGGCAACACTGTGTACATACTTCGATACTGCCGGTTGAGTTACACAATCGATTCATGCATGTCAACTTTCTAAAATGTTGCCAACTGCCTCAAAAACAGGATTAAAATTTTCAAAAACACCCAACAACAATACAAAATGGCCGCCAACTCGTTTGACAGATACATTATAGAAAGTTTTATAATTTTACCATTAACTACAAGATATACCGCTCCTGATGACGTTTAAATGTTCTATCTCGCTCGCACCCAGGCGAAATGATTGCCCCTGAAAAAGGACCATGTCGCGAAAATCACTTTTTCTTTGATAAATTCCAGTGTTGCCAGTGCCCGACGACAAAAATACCCAAATGTCATTTGTACAAGTAAAACACGTGGTCGCTCATACTCGGATTTTGCAAAAAGTCCGTATTTCGATTTTTTTATTTTTGGGGTAAATCTTGAAATTTCCCCAAAAGTGGGGTATTTTTTTAATCACCAATTTATACCTCAAGTTTATGCAAACAATCGCTTCATAGAAGTCAAAATGCTCCGATGTTGCCAACTGTGAGAAATTTGAATTTTAAAATTGCGTTTTTTCGTACCTCAAACCAAATGGCCGCCACGACAGCCGCCATCTTGAATTTTTTAAAACTACTCCCGTTCTTTCAAAATTAAGGGTAATTGTGGGCGGAAACAGGAAAAAAATATTATCGTCAATTACCCCGTTTCGGAGCTGTGGTGCCGTGGTTTGGGGTCGAAAAATCAAAAATTTTAAAAATCTAAATCTCGGCCGCCATCTTGCTTTTCCAATTTTTTCCACTTTTTCTAATAATTATTTACTAATTTCTTCAATTGTTGCGAGTTTGAAAGAAATCGATTAAAAAACAAAAAAGTTACATAAATCACGTCAGCCGCCATCTTGTTTTTCTGAAATGTCATAATTTTTCCCTACTCGAATCCCCCATCCGAACACATCTCCCATACATGATTATATCGTTTTCTGTCTCTTTCTAGGAGAACAATTATGTCAATGAGTGAGTGAGTGAGTGGTAATTGAGCTATATATAGTATAATACAATACCCTGCCCGGGCTCCTCATCCATCTTCCAAACCCTCAATCATCATGTCTTCCCATATTTTTCTTTGAGAGTTCTCCAAAGAACCGCATCAAAGCCTTGCATAATTTACAACTTGTAGTCTCTTCAATATTCGCCATACATTTTCTATGGAAAAATAAATTCCGCCATTTTGAATTTTTTTTCTATTCATCGAGTAGACCTTTGGATTTTGATCATCTTTTGCGAAGAAACCACTCTTCCATCTTTTATACCCTCCGAGATGGAGACCGACGAAAGTTGTATGGCGGCCATCTTTTTTTCGCCATTTTGAATTTTTTTTCAGCTCACTGCCAATTGGATGATGTTTCGAGTGACATTTGCTCGAGCACCCCCCACCTATCTTCAATACCTTAAGCGTGCCATTCGCTCGTCTCTGAAATCCTCAATCATCAGCTCTCTCCATATTTTTGTTCCGAATGAATTTTTGTCGTCTATACGAAACCATTAGTGAAAAAAAAATTTTTCATACAAAATTTTACAGGAGGGGTGATCAATCAGTGAGTCAGTCAATGAATCAGCACGAGCAGCTATATATATATTAAAATTATAACTAGTAGGGCGCGTGGGTGCGCGGCCCGCAAGCGGACCGCGAGGTTTCGCTTTCGGGTATTTTGGTTTGAGCAGCCTCCACCTATCTCTCCCATATAGGGTTCAGAACCGGGAAATCCCGGTCTCGAAAGTACCGGGAATTCCCGGTTCTTTTGTCAGTTAAAAGAACCGGGAAATAAAATTTGATTCCCGGTTCTTTCGGTACTTTCGGGAATTCTATTTTAATTACACGATTCACGCTACTACTTACATACATAATCATTACAATACTAACTTTACTTTTTTATACTTCCTACTGTTCAAAACTAACGTGAATTCAGCGTTAAAATAAATAGCGCACGGTAACTTACAAGTCTTTTTTTTTTTTTACGTGGGGAAATCCGTCATGGATACCACCGTGCCCGGGGAAGCACGGTGGTTATGTTGGACTTGACCAACTAAAACCCCACGGTGTTCCGTCTCTCTTTTGGTTTGCTGGGTGCAGGAACACTTTCGTACACTACTGCACCCAGCAAAAGCACCACCAAAACAGGCCCAACTTCCGGATTATTACGAATCCTTTACACACTTTAAGGCGCGGCAGGAACACATGGCGCGCCTTCCAACTCGAGGACCTTTTCTCCTGCGGACGATAAACTCCCCGTGTCTATCGCCCGGAGGTCCTCACTATGGAGGCAGGCGGCGGTCGTGCGCTTGCCTGCGCCCAGTTCTCCTACGGCGACTCGGGTGGACATTCACCGCTAACTCCCGCTCACGCTCCGCCGTCTCCTTTGCGGACATCACCTCCTCGCAAAAGGAGACGGCGGTACTCCACGCTGTCTCGCTCCGAACCATCGCTCGAACTATGTTCTGGAGCGAGAGGCCACCGACTGCCGCATCGAGTGCACGGCGCTGCTCCGCCCAAGCTGGGCACTCCTCCAGCGTATGCTGCGCCGTATCCTCGAGGCAGCCCTCACAATGGTGGCAACCGGGTGATTGCTCCCGACCTATGCGATGCAGATACTTACCGAAACAGCCATGTCCGGTAAGTATCTGCGTCAGCCGGAAGGTTAGGGTGCCATGTTTCCGCCCCAACCAATCCTCCATTACGGGCCTTACCGCGTCAATGGTAGCGTGCCCTAACTTACAAGTCTACCTCTCTCGCTGTTGTGTGCGATCGCTCGCTTACTCAGTTTTCGGAATGCAATATTTAATCCACCTTGGGATAGAATTTTCAAAAATGCTGTTTATATTTTTTATCTTTTTTCGAAAGCTCAAATACCAATTTTCATGGGTATAACTTGAAAAATGACAGACTTTCATACAAACTTTCATCCCCTACGGGTGGAATTTCCAATAATCCTTTCTTAGTGTGCGATTACATCATAAAAGAAAACAATGTGAAAATTTCAAGTTTCTGACGATGTTTCGCCATCTGTTCCGGCTTTCAGCGTTGTGAACCGCTTCGGTAACATTCCTGTTGAGAGTGGTGTGGATCTGGTCAGTCCAATGAATTGGACTCTTACCTCTCGATCTCATGCCGTTCATTTTCCCGGTAACTATAAGTTTTTGTAGGTTATCGCCGGGTTTACGGGCGATATGGCCGAAGAACTCAAAGATCCTCCTCAGGCATGTGTATGTTGGAGAGCCTCGGCTTTTTGTCAATTTTGAGTTCTTCGCGGATCGATTGGTTGGTCCAAGAGATTCTGAGCATTTTCCTCCAGCACCACATCTCAAAGGCGTCTATGCGCTGGCGGTCTCCAGCTTTTAAATCCATGTCTCCGCCCCGTATAGGAAAATGGAGAAGACTAAAATGTTGACGAGTGTAATTTTTATCTTATTAATGATGTTACGATCATTCCATATTCTATCGAGCTGAGACATTGCAGCCTTGGCCATTCCGATTCTCCTGCGAACTTCAGCTTCACAAGAACCGTTATTGCTGATGCTAGAACCCAATTAAATGAAGTGATCAACAAGTTTTAAATTGAGTGTTCCATTGAGTTCTAGCTTAGAAGCACGATCCACCACCATGATCTTAGTTTTAGACCAATTTATGGCATGTGTTGCTCCATTTTGTTCAGGAGTTGGAACATTTCAGCTTCATTAGCTGCGAAAAGGATGGTGTCATCGGCGTAGCGAAGGTTTTGAATTTTAATGTCGTTGATGGTAATTCCACTATCCCAGTCTTCGCAGGTTCGGCGTATAATGCTCTTTTCGTAGATGCTAAACAGGATAGGGGATACGATGCATCTTTGACGAACTCCTTTGCCAAACGAGAAAGGTGTTGATGTCGTTTTGTCAATTCTTACTACCGCCTGATACTCAGAGTATAGGCTTTGAAGCACTCCGACCAGATGTTTTGGGACTCCTATTTCCTGGAGAACTGTCCATAGGAGCTTCCAGTTCACACAGTCAAAGCCCTTACTGTAGTTGACTAAACACATAATGAATGGTACATTGAATTCGTAAGCTTTTTCAACGCAAGCGCACTCTAAGAAAGGATTATTGGAAATTCCACCCCTAAGGGGGTTAAATAGGGGATGAAAGTTTGCATGAAAGTCGGTCATTTTTCAAGTGATATCCATGAAAATTGGTAGGTATTTAAAATTTCGATAAAAAATAAATCAGGATTTTTGGAAATTCTATTCCCAAGTGAGTTAAATAGGGGATGAAAGTTTAAATGACAATAAAAATTACATTAATATTTCATTGTGGTTTACTTTTAAAGTGTAAAACTTGTTTTATAAAAAAAAACTATAAAGAACCGAAAATCCCGAAAGAACCGGGAATTCCCGGTTCCTTTAGGTAAAAGTCCCGAAATTCCCGGTTCTCAAAAACAGGACCGGTTCCGTAAACCCTACTCCCATATTCCTAATCCTCGATCATTATCACTCTCCATATTTTTTCTTCGAATCATTCTGCTCATCAAGTAGAACTTAAGGTTTTAATCATCTTTTGGCAAAAACCACTCTTCCATCTTTTATACTTGGTGAGATAGACACCGATGTTTGTATGGCCGCCATCTTGAATCCGCCATTTTGGACTTTTTTTCAGCTCACTGCCAATTGGATGATGTTTCGAGTAATTTTTGTTTGAGCACCTCCTACCTATCTTCAATACCCTGCCCGGGCTCCTCAACCAACTTCCAAACCCTCAATCATCATGTCTTCCCATATTTTTCTTTGAGAGTTCTCCAAAAAACCGCATTAAAGCCTTGCATAGTTCACAACTTGTAGTCTCTTCAATATTCGCCATACATTTTCTATGGAAAAATAAATTCCGCCATTTTGAATTTTTTTTCAATTCATCAAGTAGACCTTTGGATCCTCATCATCTTTTGCCAAGAAACCACTCTTCCATCTTTTATACCCTCCGAGATGGAGACCGACGAAATTTGTATGGCGACCATCTTTTTTTCGCCATTTTGAATTTTTTTTTCAGCTGACTGCCAATTGGATGACGTTTCGAGTGACATTTGCTCGAGCACCCCCCACCTATCTTCAATACCTTAAGCGTGCCCGTCGCTCGTCTCTGAAATCCTCAATCATCAGCTCTCTCCATATTTTTGTTCTACTTCAATTTTTGTCCTCTATACGAAACCATTAGTGAAAAAAAAATTTTTCATACAAAATTTTACAGGAGGGGCGATGAATGAGTGAGTCAGTGAATCAGAACGAACAGCTATATATATATTAACTAGTAGGGCGCTTGGCTGCGCGGCCCGCTAAAGCGGACCGCGGGGATTTCAGTATTATTTTTGTTTTAGCAGCCTCCACCTTCTTCTATCATTTTCAGCATCTTTAACCCTGGCCGTGCTCCTCATCCATCTTCCAAACCCTCGATCATCATCACTCTCCAAATTTTTTTCACCGAATCATTTGCCAGAAGGAGAGTTCCTCCATAAAAACAAACTTTGAAAAGGAACCGTATCAAAGTCTTGTATAGTTTCCCAACTTATAGTCTCTTCAATATTCGCCATATATTTTGTGTGAAAAAAATAAATTTTGCCATCTTGATTTTTTCTGTTCATCAAATTGTAGATCTTTAGTTCTTGATCATCTTTTGCCAAGAAACCACTCTTCCATCTTTTATACTTGGTGAGATAGACACCGACGAAATTTGTATAGCCGCCATCTTGAATCCGCCATTTTGTTTTTTTTTTCAGCTCAGTGCCAATTGGATGAGGTTTTGAGTAATTTTTGTTTGAGCACCACCCATCTATCTGCGATACCCTGCCCGGGCTCCTCAACCATCTTCCAAACCCTCAATCATCATGTCTTCCCATATTTTTCATTGAGAGTTCTCCAAAGAACCGCATCAAAGCCTTGCATAGTTTACAACTTGTAGTCTCTTCAATATTCGCCATACATTTTCTATGGAAAAATAAATTCCGCCATTTTGAATTTTTTTTCTATACATCGGGTAGACCTTTGGATCCTGATAATCTTTTGCGAAAAAACCACTCTTCCATCTTTTATACCCTCCGAGTTGGACGCCGACGAAATTTGTATGGCGGCCATCTTTTTTTCGCCATTTTGAATTTTTTTTCGGCTCCCTGCCAATTGGATGACGTTTCGAGTGACATTTGTTCGAGCACCCCCCACCTATCTTCAATACCTTAAGCGTGCTCTTCAACCGTCTCCGAAATCCTCAATCATCAGCTCTCTCCATATTTTTCCTCTTAATGAATTTTTGTCCTCTATACGAAACCATTTGTGAAAAAAAAATTTTTCATACAAAATTTTACAGGAGAGGCGATGAATGAGTCAGTGAATCAGAACGAACAGCTATATATATATTAATATTAATTAACCCCCGACCCAAAAACGACGGGGTGTTATAAGTTTGACGTGTCTGTGTGTGTGTGTGTGTGTGTGTGTGTGTGTGTGTGTGTGTGTGTGTGTCTGTCTGTTCCCCTGTGGCGCTTAAACGGGTGGACCGATTTGAATGCGGTTTTTTTTGTTTGAAAGGTGAATTAGTCGAGAGTGTTCTTAGCTATGTTTGATGAAAATCGGTCCAAGATGGCCGCCGCTACAAAATGGCGGATGATATATTTTTTCACAACTCCCTTGATATGGGTATCAAATGAAAGGGCTTGACTAGTAGAATAGCACTATTGCAAATTCAAGATGGCCGCCGCCACTAAATGGCGAATGTCGGGGGTTTTTTAAATTTTCAATTTACACTTGTTTTAAAGTAATACAATAACGTTCCTGTACCTATAGCTAATCCGTCTTTTTTGAAAAATAAGTATTTGGAGAAAAATCTAAACTTACTTAGTTTGCATTTAGCATGATTGCCTTCTAGATCATCAAATATATAATTTTAAGTATGTAGATTGTAGGTACATAGATATAAGTAAAATGAACATAGAAATGCCATAATATACTGACTAAATGTTGCTCGTACTTTCAAAGGAATTAAATGGCTCGGTAAATAACAACATAATATAAACATTAGCTTCCCATTACACCCTGGGCAGTCGGTCGTCAGGAACAAGCCCTATACAAACATTTGCTATCCATCACAGACGTATCTGGCAAGGCAGCAACGCAATAAAACCGCCACTAAGCTCGTTTTATGGCGCTGTCTATTGTTATTGTCTTTGTGGTGAGGTTTATCGTCTGATGTACATCATGCCTTGATACATTAATATATATATAGCTGCTCGTGCTGATTCATTGACTGACTCACTGATTGATCACCCCTCCTGTAAAATTTTGTATGAAAAAATTTTTTTTCACTAATGGTATCGTATAGAGGACAAAAATTCATTTGGAACAAAAATATGGAGAGAGCTGATGATTGAGGATTTCAGAGACGAGCGAATGGCACGCTTAAGGTATTGAAGATAGGTGGGGGGTGCTCGAACAAATGTCACTCGAAACGTCATCCAATTAGCAGTGAGCTGAAAAAAAATTCAAAATGGCGAAAAAAAGATGGCCACCATACAAATTTCGTCGGTCTCCATCTCGGAGGGTATAAAAGATGGAAGAGTGGTTTCTTCGCAAAAGATGATGAGAATCCAAAGGTCTACTTGATGAATTGAAAAAAAAAATTCAAAATGGCGGAATTTATTTTTCCATAGAAAATGTATGGCGAATATTGAAGAGACTACAAGTTGTAAACTATGCAAGACTTTGATGCGGTTCTTTGGAGAACTCTCAAAGAAAAATATGGGAAGACATGATGATTGAGGGTTTGGAAGATGGTTGAGGAGCCCGGGCAGGGTATGGCAGATAGATGGGAGGTGCTCAAACAAAAATTACTCAAAACCTCATCCAATTGGCACTGAGCTGAAAAAAAAACAAAATGGCGGATTCAAGATGGCAGCTATACAAATTTCGTCGGTGTCTATCTCACCAAGTATAAAAGATGGAAGAGTGATTTCTTGGCAAAAGATGATCAAGAACTGAAGATCTACAATTTGATGAACAGAAAAAAATCAAGATGTCAGAATTTATTTTTTCACACAAAAAAAAATGTTTTCATTGATGGTTTCGTATAGAAGACAAAAATTGATGCAGAGGAAAAATATGGAAAAAGCTGATGATTGAAGATTTTGAAGATAGGTGAGGAACACGGTCAGGGTATTAAAGATATGTGGAGGCTGCTCAAACAAAAACAATACTCGAAACCCCGCGGTCCGCTTTAGCGGGCCGCGCAGCCACGCGACCTACTAGTATATATATATTATTATGAACATCGCGTTTAAGATTTGAGGAAATTGTGAAAACCCAGAATGGAGAAGTTCTCTATATTTTTATGAATTAAAGTTTAAAATATTAATATTATTATATTCATTCTTTTCATTCATTCATTAAAATTTAAAATAATTAAAATAAAATTTAAAATAAACACTACAGTGAAAGAAATATTAAATTAACTCATAAACAAAAATGTATAGCCAGACCTTTTAATATACCTTAAACATAGTGCAACGCCCGGCGGATTGGAAATATTGGAATATACATATAGGCACAAGATGACGTCACGTTAATTTTATTTGTATACATATATACTATACCTACCTATCTAATGAAGTATGCAATGTATTAAGTAGGCATATTATACATTATGCATTTATGCACGTAATGCACGTGTACCTACATAAATACTTAATTATATACTATGTATTACTAGCTGATGCTCGCGACTTCGCCCGCGTGGATTCATACAAATCTCAACCCCTATTTTACCCACTTGGGGGTGGAATTTCCAAAATTCCTGAAACACGTAATTCTTTATTTTTAAACCAACAGTACAAATACCGATTTTCATTGATAGATATAATTTTAAAAATGACTGACTGTCATACAAACTTTCATCCCCCATTTAACCCACTTGGGGGTAGTTTTTCCAAAATTTCTTAAACACGTAACTCTTTATTTTAACCCAAAAATCTAAATACCAATATTTATGGTTATAACTTGAAAAATGACGGACTTTCATACAAACTTTCGTCCCCTATTTAACCCCCATAGGGGTAAAATTTGCAAAAATCCTTTCTTAGTGTGCGCCTACGTCATAAAAGGAAGCTACTGTGAAAATTTCAAGTTTCTAGCTTCAGTGGTTTAGGCTGTGCGTTGATGATCAGTCAGTCAAGACAAGCTTCTTTATATTAATATAGATTAATAAAAAATAATATATGTATACGTGTAGCAAGAGACTGATAGCGAGTAGATAAGAGTAAACACCCGTGAACTTGATAAACTGTCTTTATTGTATAATTTTATTGATGTAGTGTACGTATTGGTAATTGTGACGTAACGTAACATAACGACTACTGGAAACGTGCGTGTCTTGTGCAGTGTATTAAAATCAAATCTACACGTAAATAAATTAAACGTTAAACCAATTAAGGAGTTCCAACGCCCACCTTCCTTTTCTTGTGAAAAAGTAGAGCTAGAATATTTTTTAAGATTCATCTAGAGCACACATAAACTAGAAATTCCGACAGCTTTCATAGGCGAAAATTTTCTACTAGGTGATCCGGATCACATCTCAATAAACCAGACCATATTTTTATGGTCCATAAAGACAAGTAAGATCTATAATCTTAATTTAGTAATTAGCTATAAATTATGTTGTTTACAATTAGCGTTATGATACGATCAACAACATAGTTTAAGTAGGTACGTATAATATAGAATCCAATTACTTTCCAATGCTGACAGGTCAAAGACATTACTTTCAAACCAAGGTCGTGTCCGCAGTAAAAGTTTTAGGGGTTCATGAATAAATGCATAAGACATGCTCAATTCTCATTGCTCACGCTACCAAACAAGATAGTAAATTGACTAAAAATAATTTGCTGTTTTTTAGTTTAATAAAATGTGTAATTTTATCATGCTATAATAATATCTATAAACTCTAACAGTCTCTAACTTTTCGGAGTTATGTGCGTTTTAAGTATTTAAATATCACTTGCTTTAACGGTGAAGGAAAACATCGTGAGGAAACCTGCACGCCTGAGAGTTCTCCACGTTCTCAAAGGTGTGTGAAGTCTGCCAATCCGCTTGGCCAGCGTGGTAGACTATGGCCAAAACCCTTCTCACTCTTGAGAGGAGACCCGTGCTCTGTAGTGAGCCGGTAATGGGTTGATCATGATGATGATGATGATGATAATAATATCTATAGTTACCTATTTAGTAAACTACCACTACAGCCTTTTAACGTCCCACTGCTGGGCACAGGCCTCCTCTCTCATAAGAGAAAGGAATTTAGAGCTTCGATCCGCCACGCTGCTCCAATTCGGGTTGGCGGGCTTTAACGACTATTGTTACATGATAATAACCAGAACAGGCCCACAAACTACCAACGGGCTGGCACTGAGAATTTCTTGGCAGAATAGCCCAATACCTAAGAACCTCTGTTACGACAGTCGAAAATGCGCAGGACTTGATTTCTATACAATCTGAGCTGCGCTGTGCGCGAAGTCTCTCAACGAATTCACGGTTAATTAATTACACACACGTTTATCAGAAGTGGTTATACTTATTTTACACCTACCGACTATATAGCCTCGTGAGTAATTAAGATAACCTCATATTTATTAAGATACTCTTAGGATTTTGTTTGTCTTCTTCGGAAATGTTTTGAAGACGATGTGACCTTTTTGGTCGGCAGACTAGTTACAACCGAATTAAAAAAAAACAATGTCTGATGAGCTTCGAGTACTCGGTAGTTTTAAAGATAAACTAGAGACATTACACGACAATATGTAAACTACGATAATAATAAATAACATACCTAATATAAATATACCTAATTTTAACGTTGACGGTAATCAAATATAAATAAAGGTTAAACTAATCCTGATAATATTATTGTAAAATAATATCTTTAAGATGTATATCAGAATAATAGAGGATGCTTTTTAGAGCGAGCGTTATGAACCTTCCTGGATCATAGAATTTTCATTTTAAAATCTTCCGTGTTATTGGAGTGCCTACTATATTACTATTAGTATTTAAAGACTCGGGTATTCTAATTTTTCTGAAGTTTAGTATTTCACTAAGGCAACTGTACCTAATCTGTACTATATAGTCAATAGATTAGTCTGTGAGTTCTGTGACGTTGTTAAGGAAAACTCAAGGTCGCAACTTTCAGCTTTTTCCCTCATCGATCATCATAACAAACAATTGGTGCTATATTCATTAAAAATGAAAAACGGTACGATACAATTACAAACAAAAGAAAGATTTGCCAATGTCATCGCGTACGTAGGTAATTTGTCATTCAAGTAAAAAAAGGTCAAAATATCTATTATCTATATCTTATACATATAAAACCAAGTCGTGTTAGTTCGAACACTTATAACTCGAGAACAGGTGGAGCGATTTTCATGGTTATTGATTTGTTATATTTGTCTCCATCCCGAATAGCATAATAACTATTAAAAACATTGGAAAATTGACGAAAAAATAAAAGAAAAAACATTTTCCCATACAAAATGTTCAGGGGTTTCGTAACTGTCAAACATCCCGTCGCGTGGATACGGTAAATTCTCTCACCCTCTCACCCGTATTTATACTTATAATTCTTCTGTACGTGTGTTTGTCACCTAACTCCTCCTAAACGGCTGGACTGATTTGTATGAAATTTTGTGTGTATATTTCAATGGGTTCCTGGATGGTTTGAAAACACAATTACCGAGTAGGTACAGGTAACCTACCGAGTCTCAGTAGGTGGCGCCGATGTCGGTAGATATGTCACCGGGCAGGACGAAGTCTGCCGGGTCCACTAGTAATATAATAAACACAATTTTTGTAGCGCTTTGTTTGAGAGCTCTCCTGTCTTTACGCTTTTTAGTATATAAATTGTTTATTTTTTAAGATTTAGGCACTTATATGAACCTTTGGCAAATCTAATAGATAATGCCATCTAAAACGGTTAGGTATTTTGTAACATACATAATATATGAATTATGGAATACCATTTCTAGCTATGTATCAATAATTATGACACTTAGCGAAGTTAAAAAATTAGATGGGCGGCCTCAACGTAATGATGATTAACGATTGATACGACTAATGAGAGACCATTATTAATAGGTATAATGCAGATCGCACATTCCGGAACGCTGCACACGCCGCAATAGCCGCACACAACGCATTCCTCAGAACGGAATATGCAAATGACGGAAATTCCTGCACGATCCGCATCGCATCGAGCACACCAAAGAAATATCAGCATCGCCATATATAGATTAAAGATGTATAACCTATTGTATTACATACACTACAAGGAAAAAATACGCGAGAAACTACAAAAAAACGACATTTATTCGGATAAGTGCGGACGGGCAGTACTACATTGATCATTTTGATTGCTGAAAAATTATTGCGTTCAGCTTGGCCTAGTCTTCTCACACGGGGCGACCAAACTAAAATTTTCAACTCCGACGCAACCAATCGCATTGGTGAAGCAACCAGGTGGGTTATTCTCTAACTTGGTTGCCAACTGAAAATAGTTGCCAACGAATTAGTTTGATATACATTGCTGCTTTACTGTGGGAAATATAAAGTGTTTTCATGAACTCACACAGTAAAGCAGCAATGTATATCGAACTAATTCGTTGGCAACTATTTTCAGTTGGTAACCAAGTTACAGAATAACCCCCCAGAAATGTATGTGCCGACGCAATTAGTTGTATCGGCGCGCGTTGAAAACTGATATTCGCGTGTGAGAGTGAACGTAATGTGCGATCACTTTTAATGTATTTAAGAGATATGTATGTAGATAATATCTGATGGCTTTACGTAGGTGTATTGTGGTTAATAGCTCATGTAATTCAATTTTCCTTTAGCGAGGCTACGGGGGTCGGGAACTCACCGCAGTCACCTTGGCTCGCGTGCGCCATTACCGCGGCCGTGCACCTTTTGCAATTACCCCGACAATTATTGCCAGGGGCGCTTATTGGCCTGACTGCTATAATATAACACCAAAACGTAATTTTGCATCAAAATAGAGAGATTAAAAGGAATCATCCCACCATATGCTCGAGTATAAGGCAAGGACAAAGCCGCAAAATGTGCTTTTCCACGTAGGCTGTTCGAGGACTACACCTAGTAGGTTGTACTAGTACATCCCTCGATGTGTATGAAACCTACTAATGGGATCGCTTAATTTCCGTGGCTTAGTTCATTGACCACTTTTCTATCAGAGCTAAGATGAGCTAAGAAGAATCCCCAAGCTATTTTATATTAGTGAGTTTCATATACATCCTAGAATATATTCTTGGTATTAAAAAAACCATAGTATAAATTATTACGTGTTATTTATCATAGACTTTTTTTTACTATTTCATACAAGTCAGATTACATGACGCAACTTCTGAGACCTATGCTATTTGAAAACTTGGTATAACTACTCAAGGCTCAAGTTTTAAACTCGCTCCTAAATTACAATAACAATAAACACAATTGCATAATATTATCTGTTACACAAATTAATATTAATTTCTTGTCCTACTAAAGCTATTAGACACGTCATGGTCTTGGTCCCTTTAAAGTTTAAACAGTGCGTGAACAAAATCAAAAGTGTCAAAAAAAAACTAGCGCAAGGTTTTTAATCAAAAATTTCGAAATGAACACCTACCTACTGCTACCGACAAATCAAATCATTTGGGCAATTAGGTACCTACCGATCACAACAACAGCTGAGAAAACTATTGATAACCTTCATCTAAATAAAGATAGATGATTTGAAACCGCGTAACGGGATTGAACCATCAAAGGTTTTTAACTTTAATCAAATAAAAAGAATTTCTTTCAGAATATACCTACTTTTATTGTATACCAAAACACAGAAGATACAGAAAACATTAATAGAAGAGGACAGCTATAGGAGGTACAATTTCGCGCCCTATAGCTGCATAGCCATCTTCCAACCAATGGCAAAAAATAATAAATGAAGTAGGTACAATTTTCGGGTACAACCTGCACGGCATGCATGCATATGACACAGCTTGGGCATTTTTGTGCGAAGTGCGTCTGGGCTTTGGCTGTATGGTGCGGCGTTCTGACTTCCGAGCTTCTTTTTAACCCCCGACGCAAAAACGACGGGGTGTTATAAGTTTGACGTGTCGGTGTGTGTGTGTGTGTGTGTCTGTCTGTTCCCCTGTAGCGCTTAAACGGGTGGACCAATTCGAATGCGGTTTTTTTTTTGTTTGAAAGGAGAATTAGTCGAGTGTTTTGTTAGCTATGTTTGATGAAAATCGATCCAAGATGGCCGCCGCTACAAAATGGCGGATTACATATTTTTTCACAACTCCCTTAATATGGGTATCAAATGAAAGGGCTTGACTAGTAAAATAGCACTATTGCAAATCCAAGATCGCCGCCGCCACAAAATGGCGAATGTTGGGGGTTTTTAAATTTTTAATTTACACTTGTTGCTCTTGAAAAGAGCTACTAATAAATATAATATGTATAAGAGATATGTGAAACACCTCGACAGGTCCACAGCATTAAAGGATATCATGAAAACGTACATAATAATTTTTATAAAAGGTACGTATAAATAAACCAAATAAAAAAAATTGTTAATGATGAGTTTTGGTACTGTCCGTGCAAAGCCTGTTAACACGATCGATATTGATATTGACAACTCTGCCCAGAGCCTCTATCGTCTGTCCCATGGCAGAGAAGCATGGCACACCGCAACGAGCAAAGTCAGTCTTTGCTCGTTTACACACAAAACAGGCAGGTGCAGTAACGCCTACACATAGATAAAATGTTTACAACAATGATTGACGTCACGTCATAATCATACGCTCAAACAATTTGCTTCACAGCAAATATTTAACGTCATACAATGCGCTTACAAGTGCCACATATCTGTTTTCGTTTGGCTCTATAAGAGTATGGACTAGTCTGTGTTGTGTTCCTTATGTTACTTATGTTTTGTTTAAATAATCCAAGATGATAAAATCTTTATTATAAAGAAAGAAAGTCAGGTTTTCCCATCCTCAATAACGCGTCCAAGTTAGAAACAGAACAAGTTCACCAAGCTAGGTACTAAATAAATTCAATTTACTGTTACTATCTCATCATGATCAACCCATTACCGGCTCACTACAGAGCACGGGTCTCCTCTCAGAGTGAGAAGGGTTTTTGCCATAGTCTACCACGCTGGCCAAGCGGATTGGCAGACTTCACACACCTTTGAGAACGTTATGGAGAACTCTCAGGCATGCAGGTTTCCTCACGATGTTTTCCTTCACCGTTAAAGCAAGTGATATTTAAATACTCAAAACGCACATAACTCCGAAAAAAGTTAGAGGTGCGTGCCCGGGATCGAACCCACGACCTCCGATGAGAAGTCGGTCGTCCTAACCACTAGGCTATCACAGCTTTTTGTTACTATCTCAACTGATGACAAATAAACCCGTTGTATTATGACTCAATAAACGTACTCTTAATAATTACATTCATCTCGTTCAAACCGGATGTAAATAAACAACTACGTAATTCAGCGAGGAAAATTGAACGTTCGCGAGAATGAGATGGGGCTATATGGAAGTGAATAGCGTTACAATTACGTTCAGTCCAGTATTTTTAAAGTCCAATATTCGGATATTTTGAATGCAAACATTTTACTCTTCCAGGCAAGCCTTTCCATCAAGGATGTGCGATGATTCGATGGATTTCTCATCAGAGCTAAACTATGAAAATGAAGAGATCCTACAATTCGTTAGTTCCGTTTTCCACACACATCCTTCGCATTAGCATTAAGCATTCTCGTTCCTCGCACTTTTCTGGTGAACACTGGAAAGATCTGTTGATACTGATTATATCTAGACACTACCAGATAACAGATGGCCACATGGAAACAAAATGGGAACAAAATAGCGTAACAGAATCGATTGAATCAGGTCATTGTTGGTTAGTTCGAGTATGATGTATGCATTGATGCAACAGGACTTGGTAATGTAACGGAAACAAAGCACGCGGAGCGGTAAATTAATATTTCTCTCGATGAAGCGATATCGATGAACAATTTGATTGACCAGCCGAATAAACTTCAATCAACAAGTGCGAACTTTTCTTTAGCATGCACTTTTCGACAGCATGTTTCGAGTTCTACTACGACCTCTATGGTAAATTTTTTTCTTTATTCAACTGCATTCTAACAATAAGATGGAAGCGGGCTAACTTGGAAGAGGTATGGCTGTTTTTATTAAACTCGTACCCCTGATCGGTTTCTACACGGCATCGTACTGGGACGCTAAATCGCTTGGCGGCACGGCTTTGCCGATAGGATGGTAACAGCCACGGCCTAAGCCCCCCACCAGACCAGACCAGAGACAATTTTAGAAATCATAAAATCCGAAATCGCCCCTGCCAGGAATCGAACCCAGGATCTCCCATTTACAGGAACACAGAGCTCACCACTGCGCCAGAGAGGTCGTCAATTCCAACCAATGCGGGTGGAAAGCTAACGCGGAAGGCGCACGGCGATCTTCCTCTACCGATTCCTAATCATAACACGCAGCACCATTTTTAAGGTAAACTGAAGGACCTATTTACCGATTTACAATTGTTACTATTTTCTAACGATTTTTAAGGAGGCAAAGTTATTTTACCACATTTTTGGCGAATATAATTTTTTACCTGTGTTTGTGATCTTAGTTTGAAAAAAATTTATCGATTTATTTATACGAATTCAACAGTAGGTAACAATAAAATTGATTCCTTTTCATTCTACCGATTTTGGACACAAATCTGATTTGGAGTACAAATCTACCGATTTCAAAAAGTGGACGACAGTTCTAACGAATTTTAATTTTTTGTTTCGAGACCACTGATGCTACCATTAAGACGCTGATGAGAATGCGAGGCTTGTTCAAGGCAAGCCTGTCGCATCTTTATTATCATCCCCCACAAATTCTAACTCCATCTTATTTATGTAGATTATTACCGTTATTTAGCAGCATTGTTTTTATTGTATGAGGAGGGCGATGATCATTGCAACACGGTTCATACTTCTGCAGGATCATCTTTCTCATTTCGTTTGTAAGACAAATGTTTATCTGTTTCAAATAAAGACCTTAAATAATTATTATAATAAGAACAGCGTATGTATTGACAGGTTTTCTGAATAAAACCGGGGATGTCCCACTTGTGACGTCAGTATTTGCACCGTCTCATCAGATAAGATCAGAACGTACTTATTAAACGCTATTACGGATTATGAGAACGGATTTGAAAGTGCACTTACATATCAAATAAACAACAAAAAAGCAAACATCTGGATATCTACGTAATGCTTACGCTTGAAATCAGAAAACCATTCGGCATCGCCAAACAGAATCTCTCATTACAAATGCATACTATAATACAATCCCAAAATACTGGTTTGTTTGTTTCTCAGATGGAACTTGGAATGTGTTTGAGGCATCACAACAATGCATCTCAATCTTACGTTATTGCTTGTGTAGTTGTGTACCTACTCTGTTTCCATTTATTTCTAGAGCAACCATGAACGTGACCGTGAAGTGATTGCGTCAAAGACTCGCTTATGTGAAGCCCCATAAGAGTACTCCATCCTACATCACGCGTTCCTATTTACATGTGTATACTCGTTGGTATTTTTAGTAACGAGATTAAAGTTCGCAAAACTTTTGTGTATTTTCGATACGCGGGGGTAATATTTAATGCCTGTTTACATGCAAGGTCTCTCTCTACTCTCTTACTTAAAGCCGGACGCGAGTAATTTGTCTGAATTTTAGCTTTATGATTTTTCCAACATAATTAATTTTGATGACATGGAGTTTAGCAGTTACCTAGCCTTTGTGCTTCGGAGAGCACGTTAAACTCTAGCTTCCGGTTGTTATAATATAATAGTTAACTATAAAAAGATTTTACCTATTCATCTCTCCCTAGTAAATTTTCTAAATATCGCGAAGTTCATACAATTCGCCGTTATCTCAGCTAGTTTAGAAAAAACTATGCTGAGATTATTGAGCATTGTATTAAGGACTCCCACAGTATCTGCGATAACGACTATAATATCATCGGCAAACCGTAGGTAAGTGATGTACTCGACGTTAATGTTGATGCCGAGCCCATTCCAGACCAGAAGTTTAAAAACACCTTCCAAAGCAGCGGTTAACAACTTCGGGGAGATTACATCTCCCTGTAGCACTCCACGCTGCAATTGGATAGGCCTCGTAAATACTGGTAAACTTGCCCTGTATACGACGACGACGTCGTTATCTCAACTCGACCCATTCTCATTCTCATAGACTTCCACTTCTAGACATAGTTTACAGTGATCGCTTGTAGATTTTCAGATGCTCCTTATTGAATGTTTAAGAAGCATACCCTTAATGTGAACTGCGATTTCTTAAAGTATTTATTACACTTCTGTTATTAATTATAATATAAATATTTAATCTGACATCTCGAACAAAGATTGATCTACTACTTCAGTAAGTAGGTACAATAAGTACGTTTGGTACGAATCAAATATACATTCCTAAATGCAAAGATAACATATTGTTCCTTTTCTTTTCCTTTCTAGAAGACTTGAGTGAATCCTGCATAAAATATGAAAACGAAAATTTTTAATCATGCTATATTATAGCATGATTAAAAAATGAACTTCTTTTCTTCCATGGACAGCAAAGCTTGGCGGAATGTCTTAGAAGAGACAAGACAGAATATAATGATGAATCAGAGGCATAGGATCCACAATGAAACATTATACAGGCTACAAAAAAAAATATTAATAGATACAGCACGTTTTCAGGATTCCGATAAGCACTTGGAAGTACCTATTCCATAGATCCTATGCATTGCATATATCCTCCTATGCATATATTCAGTAGATCCTATGCATAATGAATATTGTAATTAAAACAATCCATAGGTACCTACTTCACACGTTATCATTTGAAAACAATTATATTGTATTGGCTTTTCAACAGTTCTACATTTCAACTAGTACGGCGCGTGGGTGCGCGGCCCGCAAGCGGACCGCGAGGATTCGAGTAGTTTTTGTTTGAGCACGTCCCACCTATCTTCAATACCCTCGCCGTGCTCTTCATCCGTCTCCAAAGTCTTCGATCATCAGCTCTTTCCGTATTTTTCCTCCGCATGAATTTTTGTTTTCTACACGAAACCATCAAAAATTTTTTTTGTGTAGAAAAATAAATTCCGCCATCTTGTTTTTTAGTTCTTGATCATATTTTTCAAAGAAACCACTCTTCCATCTTTTATACTTGGTGAGATAGACACCGACGAAATTTGTATAGCCGCCATCTTGAATCCGCCATTTTGGTTTTTTTTTTTTCACCTCAGTGCCAATTGGATGAGGTTCTGAGTATTTTTTGTTTGAGCAGCCCCCATCTATCTACAAAACTCTGCCCGGGCTCATCAATCATCTTCCAAACCCTCAATCATCATGTCTTCCCATATTTTTCTTTGAGATTTCTCCAAAGAACCGCATCAATCGCCTTGCATACCTAGTTCACAACTTTATACTCTCTCTCAATATTCGCCATACATTTTCTATGGAAAAATAAAGTCCGCCATTTTGAATTTTTTTTGTATTCATCGAGTAGACCTTTGGATCCTGATCATGTTTTGCTAAGAAACAACTCTTTCATCTTTTATACCCTTCGAGATGGACACCGACGAAATTTGTATGGCGGCCATCTTTTTTTCGCCATTTTGAATTTTTTTTCGGCTCACTGCCAATTGGATGACGTTTCGAGTGACATTTGTTCGAGCACCCCCCACCTATCTTCAATACCTTAAGCGTGCTCTTCAACCGTCTCCGAAATCCTCAATCATCAGCTCTCTCCATATTTTTCCTCTTAATGAATTTTTGTCCTCTATACGAAACCATTTGTGAAAAAAAAATTTTTCATACAAAATTTTACAGGAGAGGCGATGAATGAGTCAGTGAATCAGAACGAACAGCTATATATATATTAATGTTATGATTTTAAATAGAACGGAATTTGTGTCAAAACGTTAAAGATACTTAGGTATAAGAAAACATGGGTGATTTTGCAACGGAAAATAGTGTAAACACTGGGACCTCCTGGATGTAATGTTTGACGTGGTATTTTGAACTTTCTTCCAACGATCACTCTCGGCATTTTGATGCAAATAATAGATAATACCTAATAGCTAACGATCAATATTATGGTTATAAGCTTAAGTTATATGTCCAATCAAAATGGAGAGGCATGTAGCATATAATTATTATTAGCTCGATGGTCGCATGAGGCCTACTCACTGAGGTACTTACTACTCTGTATGTTATCTACTCAAGTCTCAAGTTTCATGACGCAGATTAGTCCTGAGCCAGTGCGGTTATCTATGTATACCTACCTACTAACTATAGAAAGTTACACGTGATAAAGCTTCAGTACACAAAGCTACTGAAACGAAAATAAATGTAGCACGTGACGCGGCCGACCGGGGCCGAGCCTCAGTAATTATGACGAAAACAATAATAGGTTGGGTACATTTACTCGGCTTACATAAGAAACATATCAAACTGCGCCTACGTTTACACGATATAATTCAGTGATAAATTACGCCTAATACTGTAGATAAATAAATCAAAATGATATACCTATGTATATCGCAAATCATGAGTGCACGTAAACCAAATGGATACGTCAGTCACCTCGATACTTTACCTTCATAGCTTCATTAAGAAAGCAGCTATGTAAACTGTATGTACCGTGGAAAAATTTAAATGTTTCTTTATTTAAAGGGCTTACTATACAACTTATTTTTAACTAGAGAATGCCCGCGGCTTCGCCCGCGTGAATTTCGGTTTTAAACAAATCCTGAGGGAATCGTGGATTTCTGATTCCCGTTCCCGCTCCCGTTTCCAACCTTTATACCTACTATCAAGGAAGTTCGCTTTAGTAATCTACCTATAGCTGTAGCTATAGATTTCGGGTTTTTCAAAATCCCGTAGGAACTGTACATTTTTCCAGAATAAAAAGTAGCCTATGTTTTAAGTCAGGGCATAATCTATCCTCCATTCAAAAATTTCAGCCAAATCGGTTCAGTAGTTGCGGCGTGATTGAGTAACAAACATCCAAACATCCACACTTTCACATTTATAATATTAGTAGGATAAAAAAGGGTTACTATGTAAAAATATAATATATTATGTACCTGCCCAAACAGAGATTTTCGGCGGTAGCTAAGATAAATATTTTTGCACATAAAATTTTTCACATAAACATTTTTGCTAAGAAGATACTGAATTATTTTTGCAAAGCTCGAGACCTTCAAGTCACGCTACTCAGTACTTTCTTGCCATAAATTGAAAGAAACACGCCAATAATAATTACTTTGCGCACTACCTAGTAACCTATAGTCAGTTATTGTTATGTATCAATGATGAGAGGAACTTGGCAATGAAAAATCTTTTGACCTACCTTACGCAAATCAAACGGTGATGAACGGAGAATTAGATGGGCGTAACTTTGTATACTAATTTATGTGGTAAGTGGTTGCTTGGTCTTGGAAGATATGTACCTAACATAACAACAATAAATAGTAAATACCTACATATCTAACTAGTGTTGCGCTCGGTGCGCGAGCTGCAAGCAGCTCGCGTGCCTTGTAGTCTCTTCAATATTTGTAAAATTAAGAAATGGGAGGCCATACCAAATACCAGAATATTCTGGAGAGTCTCTTGAAAGATAGAAAGAAATATTGGTATCATGTTTCGTATCTTTTCTGAAAGGACACTAATGAGTTCTATGCATACTACGTTTAGTGAAAAAAAAAAAGATCTATACAAAAATGTTCTTGAGAGCCACTTGAAAATTAAAAAGAAATTTTGTATGGACACGATTTTTTTTTGCTCCGTAGCTATCTTTTGTTTTCTGGCTCACCAAAGGGCCTAAGGTCTTGAACATTTTTAGTTTCAGGACCATGTCTCTATGATTGATAGTTTTTGAGGGCCGTTAGGGTACTCTAGTAATTTTTCCACATTCACTACGTTTTGTATTTTTTGTGAAAAAATCTTTAAGTTCTATTTATACGTGTAGTGGGGGGAAAAAGTTTCATACAAAAATGTCCAGGAGAGCCTCTTGAAAATAACCTAAAAAAATTGTATGGAGAAAAATTTTTTTTGTTCGGCGGCCATCTTTTTTTTACCGGTTCACCCAATGGCCCAAGGTCCTTAATAACATTTGTTTGGGACCATGTCTGTATGACTGATAGTTTTAGAGGACCCATGAGTTGCCCTGATAAATTTTCCACATTCATGACGTTTCATAATTTTCCTGAAGGAAGACCCATAAGTTCTACGCACATAAATAGTGAGGGGAAAAAAGTTCCATACAAAATTGTTCTGGAGAGCCTTTTGAAAATTAAAAAAAAAAATTGTATGGACACGAAATTTTTTTTTGTTTGGTACCTATCTTTTTTTTACTGGCTCACCAAAGGGCCCAAGGTCTTGAACATTTTCAGTTTCAGAACCATGCCTCTATGATTGATAGTTTTTGAGAGCCGTTGGGGTACTCTGGTAAATTTTCCACGTTCATGACGTTTCATAATTTTCCTGAAGGAAGACCTATAAGTTCTACGCACATAAATAGTGAGGGGAAAAAAGTTCCATACAAAATTGTTCTGGAGAGCCTCTTGAAAATTAAGAAATTTTTGTATGGAGACGAAATTTTTTTTTGTTTGGTGGCCATATTTTTTTCACCGGTTCACCCAATTGCCCAAGGTGTTGAACATTTTTTGTTTGGGGATGGTACCTCTCCGACTGATAGTTTTCGAGATCCCTTAGGGTACTCTAGTCAGTTTTCCACGTCCAGCTCTCTCTATAATTTTGTAGACCTAAATTTTTTGAATTCTACACACACGGAAAGTATGGTGGAAAAGTCCCATACAAAATTGTTCAGGAGAGGTGATCAATACGTAACTTCAAGTAGCTTTAATATATATATAGCTGCTCGTGCTGATTCATTGACTGACTCACTGATTGATCACCCCTCCTGTAAAATTTTGTATGAAAAAATTTTTTTTCACTAATGGTTTCGTATAGAGGACAAAAATTCATTCGGAACAAAAATATGGAGAGAGCTGATGATTGAGGATTTCAGAGACGAGCGAATGCGTGCTCGAGCAAATGTCACTCGAAACATCATCCAATTGGCAGTGAGCTGAAAAAAAATTCAAAATGGCGAAAAAAAGATGGCCGCCATACAAATTTCGTCGGTGTCCATCTCGGAGGGTATAAAAGATGGAAGAGTGGTTTCTTCGCAAAAGATGATCAGGATCGGAAGGTCTACTCGATGAATAGAAAAAAAAATCAAAATGGCGGAATTTACTTTTCCATAGAAAATGTATGGCGAATATTGAAGAGACTGCAAGTTGTAAACTATGCAAGGCTTTGATGCGGTTCTTTGGAGAACTCTCAAAGAAAAATATGGGAAGACATGATGATTGAGGGTTTGGAAGTTGGATGAGGAGCCCGGGCAGGGTATTGTAGATATATGGGAGGTGCTCAAACAAAAATTACTCGAAACATCATCCAATTGGCAGTGAGCTGAAAAAAAGGCCAAATCGCGGATCCAAGATGGCGGCTAAAGAGAAATTGGTGAGAAAGACACCGATGTTTGTACATCGGTGTCTTTCTCACCAAGTATAAAAGATGGAAGAGTGGTTTTTTACCAAAATATGATCAATACCTAAAAGTCTACTTGATGAACAGAAAAAAACAAGATGGCGGAATTTATTTTTCTAAGTACACAAAAAAAAATTTTTATTGATGGTTTCGTGTAGGAAACAAAAATTCATGCGGAGGAAAAATACGGAAAGAGCTGATGATCGAAGATTTTGGAGACGGATGAAGAGCACGGCGAGTGTATTGAAGATAGGTGGGACGTGCTCAAAAACCGCTAAAAACTACTCGAATCCTCGCGGTCCGCTTGCGGGCCGCGCACCCACGCGCCATACTAGTTAATATATATATAGCTGCTCGTGCTGATTCACTGACTGATTGATCACCTCTCCTGTAAAATTTTGTATGAAAAATTTTTTTTTCAACAATGGTTTCGTATAGAAAACAAAAATTCATTAGGAACAAAAATATGGAGAGAGCTGATGATTGAGGATTTCAGAGACGAGCGACGGGCACGCTTAAAGTATTGAAGATAGGTGGGAGGTGCTCGAGCAAATGTCACTCGAAACGTCATCCAATTGGCAGTGAGCTGAAAAAAAATTCAAAATGGCGAAAAAAAGATGGCCGACATACAAAGGAGATGAATCTGGTCCATACACTCTTGGGCCCAACAATAAACAAGGATGAAACATGCTTTATTTAGAAGATTTAGATGCTTGCTATTTACATCAAAAACTCGTACTTCTGCAGAGCTTGGGAGTTGTGTTTTATTTCTCGTTTTAGGTTTGTAGGTTATGTGAAAAAGACGTTCAAAGACGTTCTTAAAAGAACTTTAAATAGTTCTTTTAAGAAGTATTGTTTAAATACTTTCAGTAAATGGAAAAAGTATTACGGGAAGATGTTTGGATGCATGTTTGTTTTACTTTTGTAGGTACCTAGTATTAAATAATATACAAAGCGCAAGACACAATGAGAATGACAAAATGTCGCCGCAACAGACCATCTCTCATCGTCGTCTTTTTTTCAGGTCTGGGTTCTAGTTTTTTTGTGATAAAAAATATATATTCATGATGCACTATTTACACTATATTACTATTTATAGTATATTTGCTTTGTAAATCATATATTTTTTATTGCAAAATGTTTTACAACAAGTTTTAGTTTATTTCTAGATTAATGAATAAATAAAGATAGACTGCCTGGGTAGATACCAAAAAGCCAGAATCCAGAATTTCATTAGTACTATATTAATCTGTGGTTAATTAGACTGACATTCATAAAAACGTTCCGTTTCAACTAAAGAAAAAGCATTAGGTTTCGTACTTAGTCAAAAAAATGTTTTTTTATAATTTTCCCGAGCTGTACATAAATAAAAACCATTCAATTATGTAAGTTATTTATCGATTTATTTTCTCCATATTTTTATGTAACTGTGTGAAACGCCGAGTTGGGCCCAATTTAGTACATCTCCTTTCGTCGGTGTCCATCTCGGAGGGTATAAAAGATGGAAGAGTGGTTTCTTCACAAAAGATGATCAGGGTCCGAAGGTTTAATTGATGAATAGAAAAAAAATTCAAAATGGCGGAGTTTATTTTTCCATAGAAAATGTATGGCGAATATTGAGAGACAGAGAAGTTGTGAACTATGCAAGGCTTTGATGCAGTTCTTTGGAGAAATCTCAAAGAAAACTATGGGAAGACATGATGATTGAGGGTTTGGAAGATGGTTGATAAGCCCGGGCAGGGTATTGTAGATAGGTAGGAGGTGCTCAAACAAAAATTACTCGAAACCTCATCCAATTGGCACTGAGCTGAAAAAAAACCCAAAATGACGGATTCAAGATGGCGGCTATACAAATTTCGTCGGTGTCTATCTCACCAAGTATAAAAGATGGAAGAATGGTTTCTTAGAAAAATATGATCAAGAACTAAAAATCTACTAGATGAACAGAAAAAAAACAAGATGGCGGAATTTATGTTTTCACACAAAAAGTTTTTTTAGTGATGGTTTCGTATAGAAGACAATAATGATGTGGAGGAAAAATATGGAGAGAGCTGATGATTGAAGATTTTGGAGACGGGTGAGGAGCACGGTCAGGGTATTGAAGATAGGTGAGAGGTGCTCAATCAAAAATTACTCGAAACCTCAACCTATTGACAGTGAGCTGAAAAAAAGTCCTAAATGGCGGATTCAAGATGGCGGCCATATTTTCGTCGGTACTAATTTATTTATCTATACAACATATACGACGAATATTGAAGTTCATACAAGTTGGGAACTATGCAAGACTTTGATACAGTTTCTATTCAAAATTTGATTTTATGGAAGAACTCTCATTCTGACAAATGATTCGGAGAAAAAATATGGAGAATGATAATGATCGAGGGTTTGGAAGATGGAAGATGGATAGGTGGAGGCTGCTCAAACAAAAAATACCCGAAAACGAAACCTCGCGGTCCGCTTTAGCGGGCCGCGCACCCACGCGCCATACTAGTTATATATATAACTAAGTTATATATATAACTAGTATGGCGCGTGGGTGCGCGGCCCGCTAAAGCGGACCGCGAGGTTTTGTTTTCGGGTGTTTTATTGTTTGAGCAGCCTCCACCTATCTTCATCCCTCTTCCAAACCCTCGATTAGGACTTATTTTTCAGCTCACTGCCAATTGGATGAGGTTTCGAGTAACTTTTGTTTGAGCACCTCCTACCTATCGTCAACACCCTAGCCGTGCTCTTTACCCGTCTCCAAAATCCTCAATCATCAGCTTTCTCCATAAGTATTTTTCCTCCGCATGAATTTTTACTAAAAAAAGAAATTTCACTAAAAAAATTTTTGTGTCAAAACATAAATTTCGCCATCTTGTTTTTTTTTTCTGTTCATCTAGTAGATTTTTAGTTCTTGATCATATTTTTCTTAGAAACCACTCTTCCATCTTTTATACTTGGTGAGATAGACACCGACAAAATTTGTATAGCCGCCATCTTGAATCCGCAATTTTGTTTTTTTTTTTTCAACTCAGTGCCAATTGGATGAGATTCTGAGTAATTTTTGTTTGAGCACCTCCCATCTATCTACAATACCCTGCCCGGGCTCCTCATCCATCTTCCAAACCCTCAATCATCATGTCTTCCCATATTTTTCTTTGAGACTTCTCCAAAGAACGGCATCAAAGCCTTGCATAGTTCACAACTTGTAGTCTCTTCAATATTCGCCATACATTTTCTATGGAAAAATAAATTCCGCCATTTTGATTTTTTTTTCTATTCATCAAGTAGACCTTTGGATCCTCATCATCTTTTGCGAAGAAACCACTTTTCCATCTTTTATACCCTCTGAGTTAGCCGAAGCCGAAATTTGTATGGCGGCCATCTTTTTTTCGCCATTTTGAATTTTTTTTCAACTCACTGCCAATTGGATGACGTTTCGAGTGACATTTGCTCGAGCACCCCCCACCTATCTTCAATACCTTAAGCGTGCCCCTCGCCCGTCTCCGAAATCCTCAATCATCAGCTCTCTCCATATTTTTGTTCTTAATGAATTTTTGTCTTCTGTACGAAACAATTAGTGAAAAAAATATTTTTCATACAAAATTTTACAGGAGAGGTGATCAATCAGTCAGTGAATCAGCACGAGTAGCTATATATATATTAATATGTAAGTATTTGTACAAAATATCAAATAAAATTTTATGAAGACGGAAAAAAACGTACCGAGGCCGAGGCCAGGGTTCCTTCCGTGCCTTGGAAGGAAACGAATAACATTGAGCCGCATAAAAAAGCCCGACATTTAATTTTTACCCTACCGCAGTTGGTCAAAGGGGAAATACGAATTCCCCTTTGACCAACTGGTTGGTCAGGCCGGTTGGTCAACGGGGCATACACCCTTTTGTGGTACTGCACAACTAGGATTGCTTGTAAATTATTATTATTTGTAGGTTTTGATGATAGTGAGAGAGTGGGACTTTTAGTACAAAAATACGCTTTGAAAAACGTAGACACTGAAACTAGAAATGTTAAATTTTTACGACAGTATGAGGCCTAGTATAAATTTCAACTTGATTTATCAAGCCGTTTCTGAGAAAAACAGCCTCGACACACAAATAGAAATATGCGAAAAATAAGTGATCCTGTAAAAATTTCCATTTTGAGCTACGGAACTCATAAAATATAGAAAAGTCAATATTTTTTATGAGTTAACTCAAAAAATATGTGATATTTAAGAGTTAAGTACTTAACAATTATTATTATTCGCAGTATTCAATAAGTACAGTAGGTACCTAAAATAATAAGAACTATTACTAATTACACAAAATATGTCTGCGGTTCAATGTGAATGTAACGCTTAGAATAAAATTTCATTGTGAAGAAAATTTACTGCGATAAGAAACAACACTAGCATAGCATCAAGGCCACAAAGAAAATTATTAGTAAGTATAACGTGATAATAAATATACAAACTATTACCGAGATATTTAAATGCGCGAAAATCTGTGAGCTTCAACGTTGGGCGAGCTCCGAAAATAAACATTACAGACAAGCAATGTACTTTGATCATCGATGTAGAAGGATAGGCCCTTCGAGCAAAAGAAACGCCACTCACAAACATACTCGAATTTGAAAAAGTCGAGTATCTTGGTTTACAGTCGGCCGCCGTCGCTTCGACGTATCGCACGTGTTTCTTGCTCGGAAAAAATGTCGTCCTGTGTGGTTAAATCTTGCAAAAAACGTTCCGAAATACATCAAAAAAGAGACGAAATTACATTTCACGTGTAAGTATATCGTTTCCTCATTTAATTCAGCGCATAAGCTGTGTATTTTTAAATTTTTTTAAAATTAAAAATGTTCTTCAAAAATTACGTAGAATTTCAGTTTTAGAAAGAATGGAGTCGATAATGTATATTTTTTGAAGTAAAACTTATTTACCCCCGACGCAATAACAACGGAGGGTTATAAGTTTGACGTGTCTGTGTGTGTGTGTGTGTGTCTGTCTGTCTGTTCCACCGTAGCGCTCAAGCGGGTGAACCGATTTGAATGCGGTTTTTTTTCTTTGAAAGGTGAATTAGTCGGAAGTGTTCTTAGCTATGTTCGATGAAAATCAGTCCAAGATGGCCGCTGCCACAAAATGGCGGATTACATATTTTTCATAACTCCCTCAATATGGGTATCAAATGAAAGGGGTTGACTAGTAGAATAGCACTATGTAAATCCAAGATGGCCGCCACCACAAAATGGCCAATGTCAGGGGTTTTCTTAATTTTTAATTTATACTTGTTATCCGCATATAAAAGACTATTTTTTTTTTAAATAATAAGTATTAAGTATACCAATGTCGAAATCTTCAAAAGAAGTAGGTACTGGAGCTCACTAACTGTAATTGAATAAAAATAAAAATTTTACAATAAATGTACTAATGCCAGTCCATTCATACTTTGTTCTGGTTAAAGGGGAGTGGCTTACGAAACATAAAATTTTAATTTATTTGCTTATCCTTGAACGTGATTGGTCCGACCTCACAGGTTATCGGCGTCAAAGCGTGTCGTGAAGGAACTATTCGGGCGCATTTTCGTAGACGCAATTATATGAGAAAGGCTTATCCTTTTACATCGATGACTTTGATAAATACTGTATGTACCTTAATAATTATGTTAATACTAACTATTGGCCGCGGTTTCGCTCGCATAGCTGAAGGGAAGAATAACTGACTTTTTGTTACAAAACTTTTTTCATTTAGCCACATGGAAATCAATACTTTAATTTTAACAAAAGCAACTTCCATAACTCAGATATCGATCACTGAACATGAGATCTTTAGAGCGTACTGAATCTATTCAGACTATTCTATTGTATAATATTTTATTGTAATAAATGCATAGGTAATTCAAGTATTATACATTGTATAATTCAAGTAGTTTCATTTGGTAAAGTCCCAAGGCTGGAGGCACATTCCGTAAAACTTGAAGGACGATTGCATACCATTACTTCACACATTTAAACATCAATATTAATCAATTCATTGTAGATTTAGTCATTCAGTTATAAAATTGTATTATACACATTCATAGCATACTGAGCCTAGTAGATTTTTAACTTATAAGTGAAAATAATTAATTATTATAATAAATACAGATAAATAAATAAATTATAAAAATTAAAGAGAAACTACTTCTACAAAGTAGTTAATTAGAAGAAAAATCCTGGTTAAATTCTAGTAAATAAAATAAGGTCCTTAATAATAAATTAAGCAGGAAATAATTCTTACCTTCTTCTGGACTGAGGTCTGCAAACTTTACACCTCCACTGTAAAAGAAATAAAATTATTGTAGCCCCAGTCATATAATATTGAATGATGTAGATTAATTACTGGAGTAACTTAACAATAATTCATTTTAGAGAAAGAATATTTTTAACTGAACTAAACTATAATAATATTATAGCTCAAATTTTCAACATTTTTTTTAAACAATTTATTTACTTAAATCATAATAGCTGATATAGGAAACAAATAGAAGACTGAAAACATTTTTCAAATATGTCAAAAGTAGATATTTAAGCACATTTTGCAAATCAAATGCCTTATTGGAGTACAATATAAAGTTAACTTAACAAAATAAGTAGTTTTACAACAATTTTGTTTTTAATGTATGGAACATTTGCATTTTACACAAATGAAGCAAATTCACAATTAAATATTTTTGAGTTTAACACAATAATATCTTTCTTCCAGATATAATTCAGCCAGTGGTGGTAATTCTGTTGATCACAATCTCTTAACTATTATCTAAATTTGACAGGTCTTAAAGTAATGCTCCCCGTGGAAAGGGACAGCACTGCTTTTAGATCTGTCTATTTAGATTTAGAGATTGTGTACAACAGAAAATTATCAAATTATTATTCACATCCCATAGTTTGTCAAATATGGGATTAGATTAATACGCAGACGCTTGTTCAATATTAGCTATGGTTCTCTTTTTTTGCGACCATCAAAAGTGATCAACAACTACATGCAAAATTGATAATTCAACAGGGTTGCTGTTGCATTATGAATTTCACATGCAGAAGACAAAGCAAGACCACCACAGGACACTCATAAAAAATAAAGAAACACTAGATATCAATCTAGTGTTTCTTTATTTTTTATGAGTGTATGAGTGTAGAGAGAGTATGGTTATTATTCTCAGCCCAATTTTAAACGAAAATGGACTATGAATACTAAGCAGACCCCATGTTAAAAACTAGGAGCATTCTAGGACAGAGAGAATTAAAAAAATGTAAATTCATAACTGTATCCTGTTAGACTGAGGTGGCAACACACTCTCAAGAGAGAAGGTTGCACTTCGTACCTTAAGAGGACGGTAGCCGTTTCCGGCACCCGGAACACCTGGAAATAAACACAATGTGGAACAATATTTTATTGGATCTCCGTTAGGAGAAACCATACCAGATATGAACCACACAAATTATTTTTCTGCAGAAGAAGTTAAATCAAATGGCCAGACCACAAAAGAATTTACAAAAAAAACTTGTGTTGCATTACAAATCAAGGCATAATATAGCACTGCATTTGTTTAAAATTTTAATATGATGTGAATTTATAATCTTGCAAACAAATGGAATTTGAGAAGTATAGAAGACAATTATACATGAACATTATATCTCAGTAAGACACTTCTTATAAATAAAAATATTAATTCAATAAATTCTGGCCAGCTACCTATTTGTGGTTCCATTGAAATTAACAATAGAAATAGGAGATTTAAATTCAATCAATACAAATGTCAAAGTGGTTCTCGCTATTTTAGGAACTTATTAGAAAATATTACCTTCCATCCCAAGTTTTCGAAGAATGTACTTAGTCGAGATTGTCCGGTGGTTTTTCCGCCGCAAGGCCCTGTTTAGGTTAAAATTAAAAAATTTATAAAGCGGCATATGTATGAAAACCGTGCCAAGTCCCCACGTGCAGTCTAGTCGGAGCGAATTATTTAAGAGTACATAGAGATTGATTTAAATAATACAAATACAGCAGAATTTGAAAAGAAAATTCTCCTAATTGCTCATCGCTAGCAATTATTTCATTATTTAAAATAGAAATAACACTCACCTCCAGTCAGTACCAGCTTGTACATAATTTTCTGGGATTCTTTCGCCATTTTATTTAAAGGTATAAATATAAATTAAACTAAATTAAACTACAAAGCTTATTACGAGATGTGAATATCATAAAAATGAGAAATATACAAAATTATTAAATAAAACCATCACAGTAAACTGCGCATCGCCTGACAGGCGTGCGACGACGAAATGAAAGCTCTGTGAATGAAAGATTAAATAAAATTGAATTGAATGTTATTTTCATGAATGAAAACGAAACTTTGACTTTGACTCTATGCTTTGACTGTAGTGATGCTGTAGTGTAATATCTATGGTAATCATAGAGATAATAATAATAAGTAGAGTAGGCATACCTACCTTAAAAACGTGCCAAAAATACACTCACACACGCACAATCCTGTAACATAAAATGGCGCGTGTTCATAGGGTATTCTACTGTGTTTGAAAAAGCACTTCAAAATGTTGTTTTTGTTAATAAAAAGCCACAAAAAATATATTTCGGCAAAATAAACACGCGTTCATGCCATAAAATTAAATTAAATTTTAAACATTTTTTAATGCCGCGAAAACGCTGTCAGCCAATAAGTCAGCCATTTCATGACGTAACAATGATATACAAGAAGGTTATAAATGTATTCTATATAACACTGGAGTTTGCGCCTTAAATATTGTAGTGAAGATAAAGTCATTCACCTGGGCTACTTTTTCTTTATTACTAATATTTTTTGGACGATATATCGATAGTTTGATATCGAAATGTAGATACAAAAAGCTGTGATAAAGCTGTGATAGCCTAATGGCTAGGACGACCGACTTCTAATCGGAGGTCGTGGGTTCGATCCCGGGCACGCACTTCTAACTTTTCGGAGTTATGTGCGTTTTAAGAATTTAAATATCACTTGCTTTAACGGTGAAGGAAAACATTGTGAGGAAACCTGCATGCCTGAGAGTTCTCCATAACGTTCTCAAAGGTGTGTGAAGTCTACCAATCCGCTTGGCCAGCGTGGTGGACTATGGCCAAGGCCCTCTCACTCTGAGAGGAGATCCGTGCTCTGTAGTGAGCCGGTAATGGGTTGATCATGATGATGATGATGATACCTCTGTGGTAATAAATAGGTACATTCGCTAGTGAAAAATAAATTAAGAAATTTGATAAAAATAAAAATTTATATTGAAATATACTTAAATATTCTGATTTTGAGTCATAAAAGCACATTATTTTTTTATTAAATTAAAATTAAAAGTCGTAATCGTTAATCTGTATATCACGTAACCTTGAACACGAGCCGCCTTGTTTTGACGTCATAATGATAGTTAATACTAATCATTAATCTATGGTCATATAGACAAAAACCATAAAGTTCATTGTACTCTGAAGCAACAACTTTTGCATGTAACCCAGACTTCTGTTCTGCCGAATTCCAGAATGTTAAAACATCTTTGTAAACATCATTAGTTGTCTGTCAAGTCGGCTTACGGATGAATATTTTACGTGATAACGTCATTTAAAAATATTGGTATAAGGCCCTGTTTCACCACCATCTGATAAGTGTCGGATAGCTTATTCACAACTATAGTCCTTGTCACTTGACATAAGTAAGGAAGTGACAAAACTTACGTTTAGGCTATCCCGACACTTATCAGAAGCACTACCTTCTGATAAGTGTCGGGAACAGGCCATATTGTACCTTATTTTAATAAAATAATTACTAAGAACTATAACCTAACACATATATATATATTTATAATTTAATTTGTTTGATAAAGATACTGGACTATAATATAACTGTGTAATCATTTTTGAAGTGACTTACGATTTTTTAAATAAAGCTGATATATCGAAATATCGATATTTTTTTCGGTATATCGAACTCCGATATCGATATATTTAAAAATATAGATATATCGAAAATATTTATTTATATAATACTATATTAAAAAATATCAACATTCCTTTTTTGTTTGGAGTTTAGTATCCATAGGTTCTATCTTTCTTGTATGACCACAGATTAATATTAGTTTTTGCTTATATGACCACAGATTAATATTAGTATTTTCTATCATTATGACGTCACAACAAGGCGGCTCGTGTTTTAGGTCACGTGATATACAGATGGGAAATTACGACTTTTAATTTTAATTTAATAAAATAATCATGTGCTTTTATGACTCAAAATCAGAATATTTAAGTATATTTCTACATAAATTTTTATTTTTATCAAATTTCATAATTTATTTTTCACTAACGAAAGTACCCTATTGTGATGTCTCAAGTTGTGCGTGTGTGAGTGTTCATGTATACATTTTAGGGAGGCCATCTTAAGGGAAGTTGCAATAAAATTTCTGCCACGATCTGTTTTATTGTTATGTTTAAAAATGTAGTGTTGTCTCTTACACACTTATGAAAATTTTGATAAGCTTAAGCTATTTTCCGATCCACTATTTTCTATAGGACATTATGCCAAGTCCTCTTCTATAGGTTCATGATGGTAATGTGCACTACAGACCGACCAATCTATCTGAGGGAGGTCGTTAATAGTTATTTATGCAACTGTTGTGTAATAAGGGGTATTAAAACACGAATGTGGGTTTATCACACGAAGCGAAGCTGAGTGTGATAATAGTATCACATGAGTGTTTTAATACCTAATTATCAACAGTTGCATACAAGACTTTATCTACACCCATAATATGAATCCTCTATAAGATTCTGAAACAGTTAGCTTACTGCTAACATTAAAACAGCCAGTCCTAGTAGTAACCTAATATCATCCATTACTAATATACAAATAAACTAAGAATTAATGAAAGAATTATTTATTTTAATAGTAATTTACATTTTGTATGGCATGCGCCCATGGTTCCGAATATTAGCGCAGTCTGAAAGAATAATATTGTAATTTATTCATCATATCACAAGAAAAATAACATTATAATGAAGTAAGTAACTAACGTACCTTTATCGCTAGATATAGTTGATCAGGCGCTTGGCTTAAAAACCTATTTATTTCATCAGGTGAAAACGTTTTCGATTTCTTCCCTGTATAGCCTTCTCCTTTACGTTTCAACAAGGTAATTAATTTTGAATATTTTGAGATATCCACGTTGTGATTAATACTCAGTGTACTTTTGAGCATTGAGTAGAAGGTCCATAGGGATGAAGATTTAAATTTCTCTGATAAAGCTTGAAAATAAACTAAAAGTACTTCTTCAGAAAATGATGATGAACCCTTTGATAGTTTCCAATTCATAAAATCTTGATACGTTTTTTCATAACGCGTTCTTGATTTTTCCGGTACCTAGTAATTTATTGTAAATGTCTTTTGCAGCGTTTAAAATATCTGGCGGTGTGCTATTAAAACTTGAATCGCTCATTTTTTGTAACAATAAAAATATCGAAGAAAAATGGCGGGGATTCGAATAACTTAATTTTTTTACGGCGCGCGACGTAGTCAGAACGCGTGTAAACGAAAATGTTCTTTTTTTGAAATTCATACAGATACCGCGCATCAAGCAATGAATGTGGCTGTATATTGAAACTCTTTGCGCATGAAGGGATTGAAAAAAAAAAAACAAGTGTTGTTATGAAATTCAGTACAAAATAACATCATCCGTTTGGATGATGTACTTAATGGTTATTAGGACATTGGGTGTTTTAATGTTGGCAATAAGCTAACTGTTTCAGAATCTTTAATAGAGGATTTAAAGCATGGGTGTAGATAAACCCCCTTTACATTTGGCTGGATTCAGTGCACTGAATTCAGACACTAAGCATGGCGAATTAAGAGCTTGCTCTTTACACTTGATCTAATTAGCTAGCTAACTCAGTATAACCATAAACCAGGGATTCCGAAACTGTCGCACGTATATATAGAGCTCTCATGGGACCATCAAAATATCAAAGAATAGGGCTCGCCTTGGCTATGGTTGCGTCGATCTCGATTTTAATTAATAAAAAAAGACGCAGGAAGTGTTGGATGAAAAAATATTTGCTTTTAAGACGACAACTATATCTACAACGAATTATATATTTTATTAAATTTTTTCTTTCGATATCGCTGCTCAAAAAGTAAATGTAGTATACACTAGCTGATGCCAGCGACTTTGTCCGCTTGGATTCTTATAAATTTCATCCTCTACCCTTACCACCCCCTACCCACTTGGGGGTAGAATTTCCAAAATTCCAGAAACACGTAATTCTTTATTTTTAACTGACAATAGGTACAAAAACCGATTTTCATGGACATAACTTGATAAATGACGGACTTTCATCCCCTATTTAACCACCTTAGGGGTATAATTCGCAATAATCCTTTCTTAGTGTGCGCCTACATCATAAAAGGAAGCTACTGCGAAAATTTCAAGCTTCTAGCTTCAGTGGTTTAGGCAGTGCGTTGATGATAAGTCAGTCAGTCAGTCAGGACAAGCCTCTGTATATTATTATAGACTAGCGGACCCGGCAGACGTCGTCCTGCCCGCTATTAGCGCCACCTACTGGGTCCAATTTTTCTACTTATAAACCTTGCTCTTGAATCACTCTATCTATTAAAAAAAACCGCATCAAAATCCGTTGCGTAGTTTTAAAGATTTAAGCATACATAGGGATATAGGGACAGAGAAAGCGACTTTGTTTTATACTATGTAGTGATAACGCTCCTCAAAAGCGCTGCGTTCGGTGACTAATGAAGCGATATTATAGGTACTGGATGTGTGTGCACTCCACCTCGAGTGGCGGTCAGCGGACAACTGAACTTATTTTTTTGGCTAAATCGCTTTACATTTGGCTGGATTCAGCATGCTAACTGATTTAGATCGGCAGTGTCGACTCTGACTGACATTGAAAAAATTGATTCAAAAATGGATGTCGAATGACATTATCACCATGAAGTGTCTGTCAGGCATTTGTCATATTATCTACATGCGGCAGTTGATTTGTATTTGTACCTATAAGTTTTGAATTTTTTATCTTTTTTAGTAGTTAGAATTAGTAATTCGGGTTATAATGTGTTGTAATGACTTTTCAATCATTCAGTGCCGGACCACAGAACACATATTACTCCTACCGGAGTGCCGGGCCCGGTACGGTGCCGGTGCATAATATTTTGTTAACGATTACATTAATTGCTTCGATAATCGAATTACAAAAATCGGTAATTGTTGCCGATTTGCCATTGTTTAGTTTTAAAAAAAATCGGCATTGAATCGACATTGCAATGGTTTTATTGGTAGTACCATAGTACTACCGAATTACTTATATGTCGATTAATGTAAGAAAATCTATTTAATATCGAACTAATACTTAGTATTTTTAACCCCCGACGCAAAAACGACGGGGTGTTATAAGTTCCCAATGTGGGACTCACTGCGATTCGTCGCATCACATGCAGTCCCACCAAAACGCATTACTATACTATCGTCACTTTTGTTTATATTTTACATATTACGTAGGTATATTGATGGTAAAAGTCTGTTTTTAAATGGTTTTTAACAGGTCGCAAACCGGTTACTTGATAGCACTGACCTGTACCGGCAGATACTCGCTTTTTTTCCATATAATTCATATATTTGATCATATGAATTTTAAAGAATGATCGGAGCCTGATGCTGTACCTACTGCAAAAAATATCTTAACTTCAGAATTCTATTCCGGGCATCACTTCTAATATCTTTTGGTATCGTTAAAGCTAAGAAATAATTACGAATGAGGAGATTATTTAATAATTTCAAAAAAGATTTTTCTTAGTATACATAATTAATTAGGTAGGTATTTTTAATTTAAGGAACTGACAACACTAATATGTTGTCAAATTGTATGACTTTCCAAGATGGCGGCCGTATTTAGAGTATATATTACAATATCTTAGGTTCCACTTACACTTTTCGCCATTTCACAAATAGATTGGTCCCAGTATACTCTCTGCTTACTTACATAAGGCCGGCCTCACACAGCCGGAATGCCTGTCTGAATTCATTTTCAATTCCGGCTGTGTGACATTTTGACGGCTCAGACACATAATGTGGCCGATTCTGTTGTACACAATCTCTAAATCTAAACTAAAATGACAGGTCAACAACAGAATTAGCCACATTGTGTACAACAGAATTAGCCACTTTGTCAGATCGATCTGAAAAAATCAGAATGTGTGTGGGGAACAATGAAATTGTATGCATTTCTGTGCTTTCTGAATTCAGATTCTGTATTTTTCCGGCTGTGTGAGGCCGACCTTACTCTACTATCTATGCATCGCACATAGACGAAGAGGCGCGAAATGTGAAAAGTTTCCGTCCGGACCATGATACTTCTATAGGTTCATGGTCCGGACCAGTGTTGCCGTTTTAGCCACTTTGTGGCTAGATCTAGCGGATTTTCAACAGTTTTAGCTACAAAATAAATCCATCTAGCCACCAAAATAAATCTAGCAACTTCTAGCTACTTTTTGTATTTTTAGTTTTGTATTTTCTAGCTTCTTTTTAATAGTTGAGCTCTCAGCTCTATATCTATTTATATTGTTAAGTAGGTAGGTATCTGTAGTGATTAAAAAGAAATCTATGGTTAGCAGTTAGCTTCATAGATTGAGTAGGCAAACTGACCTTAAAAGACTGGTATCTAGGGCCGTATAATAAAAACGCTGGCTCCACACGTTGGTCCCAATGGTCGCCCCAATGTTGGTCGATATTGTCGTGAGGCGTTCACATGTTGGCTATAATACTATACCCGTATTACGAATTCCCCGGAATTCTGACAGCTGTCATTGTCATTTCTTCTTCTTATGGTGCCGTCTCCTTCCGAAGGTTGGCAATCATTATGGCTATTTGCAATAATTTGGACACCGCCGCACGGAAGAGCGATCTAGTACTTTTGCCGTTTTATTACATTTACATTGTCATTTACAGATGAGTTATTTGTATGGAGAACAGGGTTAACATCTACGAAGTACGATTTTACCCCAAACTACTTTAATTCCCTGTCATCATAAAAAGCCATATGCCGCGTAATAATATTACTCGTTTCGCCTTAAAATAGAAAACACCAAGAGTGGAAATTAGAAAGTGCACACTGACAGCAACAGAAAACAAAAGAAGCACATTGAAAAAATTTATTCAAAAATGGATGTCGAATGACATTATCACCATGAAGTGTCTGTTAGGCATTTGTCATATCTACATGCGGCAATTGATTTGTATTTGCATAAGTTTTGAATTTTTTATCTTTTTTGTGGGAATTGTTTTATCTCTGGTAACATTACGAAACGTCAGAATTCCAGGGAATTAGTAATACGGGTATAGAGTTCTGTCGCGTCATAGCCAAAGTGAAGAATGTCCGATACAGAAATCGAAATTGCTGTCAGCGCTTTTACGTACTGTAAACACGTGAGTACATACATATTATTATTATAACTTGTATATATTAATGAAAATAAAAAGAAAAAACCACGTCAAAGAATCTGGTGAATGACGAGACGTCATATAATACGGAAAAAGACTGATGTTGGCACCAACGTATGGACATTTCGTGAACGTTGGTGCAGTTATTCCTTTTTTGAAAAACCGACACAGAATGGCAAACTCCCAATGTTCAAGCGAGCGTTGGCCAATGCTAATGTCCCGACCCACACGTTGGGCGAACAGTGTTGGGGCCAACGTCTGGAGCCGGAGTATAAAAACATTGAGTAGGCAACACCAGATCCACACCGATGTATTAGTAATCTCAGATAGGGCCGAGGTTTTTAATCACTTTTGATATTAAAATAGGTACCTAGGTAAATTTTAAAAATTATTAAATTAGGTCGTGATATTTAGCTACTTCTAGCCACTTTTTGAAGGTGATTTTTATTACAAAACTAGCGACTTTTTCATTTGAAGTAGCCACAAACTAGATTGTCCTAACGGCAACACTGGTCCGGACTCCGGACCAGTATATATACGGTACCTAATCAAATCACTGAATCACTACGTTTTAGTCCAAGGCGAAACGAACTATATATTATTGTACACATAAACTTTGTACAAAACTTATTGTTTAAGTATGTTTTATTTAGCTTATGTACCTAGTAAAAATACACTGTTAACTGGTACTTATTTAATTGTACCAACTTATAAAAAAATTTAAAAACTGTGATTGAAATAAAACTAGATATTACTTATCCCTTAAGTAAGTATATCATCTTATTCCATATGAACTAACTTCTAAAATACAATTTTTATTAATCTGAGGATTATTGTATTTCACAACTGTTATTTTTATCATAGAACACTTATTTTCATTAGAATTATGATACTTTTCCAAAAAGAGTACTATTATGGGGATATTTTGCCAATACTTTCCCAAACACCTGTTCCATTTCTCAGTGTATGTTGTTTCACCAGTCTGGTCATCATCTATAAATTTAGATAAATACAGTATTAATACAGACATACAATACTTAACAGTTTTATACCAGTAACTTCGTCACCTAACAGTTTTCTGTAATATTTTATTTTGCATATGTAAACACTTTATATTTTAGAGCCCTGTTTCAGGTCTACTCTCATTTGTAAAAATTGCCAATAATGTTTATTATTTTATAAATGTAAAATAGAAATCTTTAATGACTAACTATTATTACCTTCAAGGTCTACAACATCTTGATCAATCCATCGTGTTTGAATATTAACACACACAATTCCTATTTCCATTTCTTTACTTATGTGTCTTGCATAGTTTACAAAATAGTTTAGCAATTTTAGTCCTGTAAAAAAGTTGATTTATTTACCATCACTACACAAAGAAAAGTCACTGTCGGTTTCAGACTTCCACATATTATCTCAAAAAGTACTGAATAAGCTTTGATTAGGTATTTACATATATGAATAAGTTACATATATCACTTGATTGAAGAATTTATGTATAGATATACTACTAAAACTTAATACATGATCAAGCAATACTGGGACACTACAGCTATTCAAATATAAAATTAATATGTACCGTAAAAGCTGGCAACTTTGCCTAATATTAACCTTAGTACTGTAACTCGCACGCACATATCTTCATATATTTTTATTAGAGAAGGTGGCATTTTTTTAACTAGCAACACAGGTTATATTATTCTAAATGTGACAGCAAAAAATAATATTTATGGCAACATTTACTTTAAATCGCGGCTTGGGAGTAGTAGGCAAAGTCACCTATACCTTTTGGCAGCATTGCCTATTGGAAAATACAGAGTCACCAGACCCTATGAATGAAGCTTCAAAAGAAAACAATACAAACTGAGAACACACTATATAAATTTAAGATTCATATTTCAATAACTCTGATCAGAACAACACACTAGTGCTCTAGGCAAAGTCGACCGCATATTCCAGTCGAATTTCATACAACGAACGTATTTAGTGCTAAGGGTTGTCAAAAAATAAGAATTTTGGAATTTGCCCCAAAAAGCGCGAAAATGACTCGGATGAATAATATGATTTTACAAGGGTCTACCCTTGCCAATTACTGCTGTTCTGAAAGAGACAGACTCTTGTCAAATTTTTCACCTGTATATAGGTACAGAAACGGGACCTTAATAAGTAAAATGTGCAATAAGTTGAGGAATCAAGTTGAACAGTTCACACGCCACTGCCCACCTGGATCGAACTCATAGTAAACAGTAAGCACAGAAGAAAAAGGTTGTAATGAAATAAAAATGAAATAAAAATTAGCATACATTATATTTGTCAAACTTGCATTTAAACTTATACATACCCCTACGCAGAAGTTGTGGAGGGGGTAAAACAGTTTCAATATCACTTTGAAGAACAAATCCTACATCGTCTTTTATTGGCCACACAAACGTATTGTTTGTCCTTTTCCTTAAAAATTTTACAGTGAATCCGACCTCTTGGATAACTATCACTTCTCCAATATAAAACTTTGTGGATTTCTTTGTTAAAAACTTAACCAAAAGGAAAGATCCAATTTGAATTTTTTCTCTTTCGTTCTTCCTAATTTCCTTTATTTTGTTTTCCTCCAAACCTTCTTGTGTCACCTGTTGTGTGTCAGCCTTTTCTTTTTCTGCATTCTCAGTTGTTGTTTTCTCCATGTAATTTTCTTGTATTCCCATTTCTTCTTTTTCTTCTTCACTATTGTCATTATCTTCTATTGGACTATCTTCAGATTCATGTAAACTGAAGTTATCAGTAACGTCAGTATCCGAATCCTCCATATATTTACTACTTGAAATAAACTGTCTGCGCTTTAATGTTTTTTTATCAACTTCCTTAAATATCTTAGATAATTCTTGCTTTCCGAGTACCTTCTCTTGTAAAATGGTTATTTTTTTCCCCTTTTTTTCAGGCTCATTTTGGCTTGTCGAAGTTGAGGGCATTAAGATGTTTTCATGTTTTGTTGAAGTTGGGGGCATGACAAGAATTTTTACTTTCTTTGTCTTTTTTTGTTGTACTATCTCTTCTATATCCTGAGCTTCAACAGATTTTCCTGGTGGTACTGCAATTTTCTGGTTTCTTCTTCTTTTCTCTGCTGTTTTCGGTGTCCTTTGTGCTTTAAGAAAGTTTAATAATGCTTCATCAACATTATACTTAATAGTTTCTTCGTATGTTGGCAATTTTCTCAATACTTTAGCTGGGTTGAAGGGTACAATTCCTGTTGTCCTAAAGCCACTCAAAATAGTCTCTTTTTTAGAAACTTCAATATTTTCCATGAGAGTTTTCAGTAGAGCAGGAAAGTCTGCTTTATTTAGAGCCGAATTCTGTGGATAATCAATTTTGTACTTGGTAAGTATTTTTCTCCAATGTTTTTTTAAGGGTGCGAAAAATGATACGTCAAGTGGTTGAGCCAAATGAGTAGCGTTGGGTGGTAAAAATACAAATCTTATATTGTATTCCTGGCATAGTTTAAATATATCTACATTAACGTGGCTCGATAAGTTATCCCCGATTATTACCTTAGTGCCTTGCAGATCTTTAGCCCATGGCAGTATAACAGTCTCAAACCAGTCTTGAAATGTTACAGAGTCAAACCATCCACTTTTAGTAGCATTATAACGACTACCGCGAGGACCGTTTAATCGCCATAAATTCCACATACTTTCAGCCTTGTACACTGTGTATGGAGGTAAACAATCGCCATTTGCAGTGACAGCAAACATGACTGATATAGAGCCTTTGGTGGAGTTCATGATGCGTTCAGGATATTTTACTGATCTTTTGAATATGCACTTAACATTGCCAGGATTGTCAGAGAAATTCGTTTCATCAAAATTTAATACATTGGAGTTAGGTACATCTGTCAGACTTTTTTCCAAATTTTCAAAGTATTCTTCAAATTCATTTTCTGTCTTTTCAGCCCTCACTTTCTTTATATTTTGTGTAACTCGAGTAGTCAGTTCCGATTTGTGCCTGTCAAGGAAGTTCTTGACCCACCATTGTCCAGGCATTTTACCTTGAAATATATGTTCTTTATTATTATTTTTTAAATATTCATGTACCACTATTCTTAAGTCCAGTTCTGTTAGAGGACTCCCAAAATCAGCAGCTACTATTAAAATATTTACGAACTGCTTTTCCTCTTCAGGTTTTAGTTTAATTTGGCCTCCCGGGGTGTTAGTATGCTTATTTCTAGCTCTATTTAGTATAGTACGTCTGGGTATATTAAACATCTTTTGGGCTTCATATGAAGACATTTTTCCGGAACGTACGTTTTCTGCAGCGAGTTGCAACATTTCATCGCTGTAATCAGCATATTGTCGACTACCTAATACTCTTCTATTTCGCTTAGCTTTACCAATTTTTCGCTTAGCCATTACCTAAAACAAGACGTCTAATTAAAAAACGAATACTAACATTTAACTTTTTAATTTGCATATTAATTCGTTATCTACCAAGTACCAACCCTAGTCACATTCCGTTGTAGGCAAAGTCGCCTTCATGTGTTTAACTTTCAAGTAGGTGACTTTGCCTTGGTGGTTTTTGTCAAACATATAAAGCATTCAGAAGAAATTCAGTAAACAATTAGTAATTCTTGGCATTACCTACAAAATAAGTGCAAAGGACTCACCAGAAAACCTTTTATTGGCAGTCAAATTTAAAATAATCTTATGACAATGTTCGTTACGCACCTCATTCGCCTTCACAAAATCTGACAAATGACAGCATCTATCAAGTATGGCAGCAAGTGAAATTACATTATTGCCATATATGAGACAGTGTTGACATCTTTACAAAAAAAAACTTCCAGATTAGTCGATAGATATCTGGCAATAGACGTAAACATTTGAACTATGAGAGCTAGGCAAATTCACCTATACTAGGCAAAGCTGCCAGCTTTTACGGTAACAGTTTTATTTTATACTAGCTGCCCGCCCCGGCTTCGCCCGTGGTACATAATATATAACCTATAGCACTCAAGGATCACTTACATATCCAACTGTGAAAGAATTTTTGAAATCGGTCCAGTAGTTCCTGAGATTAGCGCATTCAAACAAACAAACTTCCGCTTTATTATATTAAGTATAGATAGGTAGTAAGTGTGGCTAATTCTGTTGTACACAAATCTCTAAACTAAACTAAAATGACAGGTCTAAATTTATTCCTATCTCTTTCATATCGCTCACTGCGGAAAAGGATAGCAATAGATTTAGACCTGTCATTTTAGTTTAGTTTAGAGATTTGTGTACAACAGAATTAGCCACAGTAAGTGTTTTATTTTATAGAGTAGGTACCTACGGTATAATACCTACTGTAACTTTAATATTTACCTATTTTATTATCATCACCAAAATGTTGAAACATAAGAGTTGGTAATGAATCTATAATAATTAGTGACAAATTGACAATAATCAGAGCACCACTTTTAAGTTCCTCAAATAACTTTACTAAATCTTCCATGTGCCAAATATGGATAATTTTTATTTTTAACATAATTGATGCCATGTTCTGCAAGAAATATATATTTATATAGTTAAGTAAGTTAAGTACATAACAATATTATTTTGCAGTCTGTAGACTGTATGAGTAAAGGTAAGTATTTTAAGGAATTGCTTAATTTTCAAAAAAATACATAATATAGTATATTTTGAAACAAAAAAATTCTATACAGAGCTAGCATTTAGCATGTATATATATAATATATATTTAGAGCAAAATGGGCAGTTTAAGTAAATAATTAACTTATAGGTACTTACTTAATACATAATTTATTTACCTTATGAGATAATCCCTGTGAATCTAAAATTTTCTGTATTCTAACAGCAGAGAAATCACCTTTTGTATCAATGTAAAGGACTGTATTACTAGTGTTTTGAATACAGTTTATGGCAAGCTGCATGCATAGTTGTGATTTACCACTGCCAGCCAGTCCGCATATTTCAGTAATGAACCCAATTGGAATTCCGTTACACAGAACTGCATCTAAACTAAATAAAAAACAATTTATAAGTATTCATCATCATCATCATCATCATGATCAACCCATTACCGGCTCACTACAGAGCACGGGTCTCCTCTCAGAGTGAGAAGGGTTTTGGCCATAGTCTACCACGCTGGCCAAGCGGATTGGCAGACTTCACACACCTTTGAGAACGTTATGGAGAACTCTCAGGCATGCAGGTTTCTTCACGATGTTTTCCTTCACCGTTAAAGCAAGTGATTTTTAAATACTTAAAACGCACATAACTCCGAAAAGTTAGAGGTGCGTGCCCGGGATCGAACCCACGACCTCCGATTAGAAGTCGGTCGTCCTAACCATTAGGCTATCACAGCTTATAAGTATTATTCATAGGTAATATTTAAAAGTTATTTGAGACATGATTACCTGTTAATTCCAGTGCTAACATACTGTTTGCCAGAGAATCTATTAATCAATAAACTTGTACCGTTCAATAATGGTGCCGAATATTTTGCTAGAATATGATTCCTTATTTCTAAAATTTGTGGTAAACTCAATTGGCATAAAGTTGTTAATTTTTCAACATCTTCTTGAAGAAAATCTAATAAAGTTATAATGCGATTTTGACTTAAAGTTTTTAATATATTTCCTGTTAAACTAACGTGTTCCTGCGCTGTTAACTTTTGCATTATACTTTTAAATAATATTTTGATTGATTTATTTATATAGCAAGAAGTTGACAACAGTTGACAAACAAAACTTTTTCAAAATTTAAAATTTCGGACATTGACAGGAGAGGAAACCACAAACACAGATTACTTAATTAGAGGAAAAAGGACTACAATAAAAAGAACTTCCGGTGGACTTCCGTCACTCAGACGTATGGATGTAAATAAACCGATTTAAAACGTTTTAAACAAAATTTTACCGTTTTAAACCTCAAATAAACCTTTGTAAACGGTTTTAAACTTTAGACTTGATAACCTAAATGCCTAGCGCCATCTAGTATCGAAAGGAAGAGTTATTTCGTAAAACTTTAATAATATCTGAATAATTTAAATTATCTGAACAAATTATAAAAAGCTTTACTTTTTATAGCAAAGTTGACTAGATGACGTTGAATAGTAGAAAACCATTTTTTTACATTTTATACTCTTGATAACCACAATGCCTAACGCCATCTAGTATCGAAAGGCAGAGTTATTTTGTTAAACTTTTCTTTATTTTTCTCGATTTTCTGAGCCTAGATCCCTGAAAGTTTTTATCTGAAAACTAGAGAATTTAAGAATTCCAAAAATAAATCTTTGCTGCATAAAAGTTTGTGAGTTTGGTTTTAAACTTAATCAAATTGATATATTATATGTAACAATGATAAAAAATGTTTATTTACCAATACAGAATTTTTAACTTATAAATAGAGTTTATAAAAACTTAGGTAGTTACTATCTACGCTTGGTCGGATGGAGACGGACCAACCCGCTAAGTATATTATAAATATCAGTAAGTGTATCACACATTTAAATTTTTTTACATAGTTTATAGGTACTCCGAGTCCGTTATATCCCTACCTCGGTAAAATAAAGAAACTAAAAATTTAATAAATTCCTGACATTCGCCATTTTGTGTTGGTGGTGCCATCCTGGATTTGCATAGTGCTATTCTACTAGTCAAGCTCTTTCATTTGATATATTGAGAGAGTTGTGAAAAATATTTAATCCGCCATTTTGTAGCAGCAGCTATCTTGGACCGATTTTCATAGCTAAAAACACTCCCGACTAATTCACCTTTCAAACAAAAAAACCGCATTCAAATCGGTTCACCCGTTTGAGCGCTACGGTAGAGCAGCAGACAAACACACGCACACATACACATACATACAGCAATGTTAAACTTATAATACTCCGTCGTTTTTGCGTCGGGGTTTAAAAACAGTCATCAATACCAACCATTTTAAACCGGAAAAATTGTTTATTTCGGTTTTAAACGGGTTTTTTGTTTTAAACGGATTGGTTTAATTGGTTTTCAACTGGCCTTACATCTATACTCAGACGTATTATAGTAATACGTCACCACAGAGTACTTTTGTCAGAATATGTAGGTACCTATAGCGCGCCCAACCTTTCTGTGAAATAGCAAAAAGTGGAACTACGGCCGCCATCTTGGAAACTCATTCAATTTGACAACATAACCTAATTAATTATACTATGAAAAATCTTTTCGGAAATTATTAAAGAATCTCCTCATCCGTAATTATTTCTTAGCTTTAACGATACCAAAAGATATTAGAAGTGATGCCCGGAATAGAATTCTGAAGTTAAAGACATTTTTTGCAAGACAGCATCTCTAGTAGAATAAAACTATACCCGAATTACTAATTTTGTGGAATTCTGACGTTTCGTAATGTTACCAGAGATAAAACAATTCTCACAAAAAAGATAAAAAATTCAAAACTTATGCAAATACAAATCAACTGCCGGTTGTAGATATGACAAATGCCTGACAAACACTTCATGGTGATGTCTTTTGACATCCTTTTTGAATAAGTGTTTTCATTGTGATTCTTTTGTTTTCTATTGCTGTTAGTGTACAATTTCTAGTTTCCACTCTTGGTGTTTTCGATTTTAAGGCTAAACAAGCAATATTACTACGCGGCATAATTTGGCTTTTTATGATGACAGGGAATTAAAATAGTTTGGGGTAAAATCGTACTTCGTAGATGTTAACCCTGTTCTCCATACAAATAACTCATCTGTAAATGACGATGACAGCTATTAGAATTCCACGGAATTAGTAATTCGGGTATATGCAATTATGATATGCAAATCGATGCAAATCCAAGATGGCCGCCGTCACAAAATGGCGAATGTTGGGGGGTTTTTAAATTTTTAATTTATACTTGTTAACGGTTGCCATGTTCAAATCTTTTTGTATAAAAACTAGGTAAATGTCGACCAGAATCTCATGAAAAATAGGGAAATTAAATTTTGTAGTAAGCTACACTAGGTTAACTCAGCTGCCCTAGTGATAAACAAAATAATTACATTCAGAATACCTTACCTGGGATCGTTTCACAAAACGAAAAATCAAGCAACTGCATTTTAAATACAAAAACAAAGTAATCAACATCCAATTACTTTGTTTTTGTGTTGTGCTTGTTGTTTACTTGGTTTTGCATTTATATTCCAGGTACGTGTGTGCAGTTACTTTGTTTGGGCAATTCAAATTTCAGTAAACGGTTCAAGTTATTTGAAATATTAAACTGTGGTAAAAAACTACCCGACATAAAACTTTTGTTAATGCAAAAAAGTCAATTTCACAAAAAATTTCAGTTACTTTGTTTATCGCTAGGGCAGCCGTAGTGTAGCTAACTTTGGAATTTCATTTCCGTATTTTTCATGAGATTCTGGTCGACCTATAGGTACCTACCGAATACTTTCAACCCTTAGATTAGGTATATAGGAGAGGATATGTTGCATTTTACTCAATTATAGTTATATGATGTATTTTTCGAATAAAACAAATCAAACTATTTCTAAGCCTTTCTTATCTATGGAAAGCTACATTATTAGAAAGAGACAGATCCATTATGTTATTGCGTAAACGCGTCACGCAAATGTCGAATGATGTCATAAAATTTACCTACTGAAGCCACTTTTTTGTCCCTTAAAAATGGCGTTTGTTGTTGTTCCGGTGTGTCAGTTCTAAGTTTTTTTTATTTTGCACTGTTTTCATGCGTTTCAGAAGTTGTTTTAAGTAATAAACAATGGTGAAGTGTTCAGTTGTGAGTTGTGATAATAAAAGCAATGTAAAACGCCCAGGAATTTCATTTCATAGGTAAGTAATAAATTCTTCCATTTTCTCTTTTTGTAGCGAGTATTTTGAGTTTTTTCGATTAAGTAAAGCACAACTTCTTCTTTATTTAATTCAAAACGCGTAAATTTATGCAGTATCCTCAAAAACTTCGATTATTTCACGAGAATAAGTTTGATTGTATGTATAGTGTTGGGACTGTATTGTTTACAATTAAATTGAATGTCGATAAAAATAAAACTTATCGCACCTACTGTTTGTCTCTCTGAGTTGTAGAGAGAGATGAAATTAAAACAATAGTTTTATTAATCAATCAATTCATCAATCAATTAGTGATATTGCCAATCTTCAATGCCGACTTCAAAAAAAAGGAGGTTATGTATGTAATATTGAAACTGCAATACATTCACATATGATAGTATATTAATTAGGGCTTCCAAACAAATGTACAAAATTTTATAGGTGTGTGTGTGTATGTATGTTTGTCAACGCATTTTTCGGAAACTTAATACTTTTAATACAAACAGGGTTTAACTTTGGTTTAGCAGACAGTCAGTAGGCAGTTATTTTTTTTGTAGATAGATTTTGATATTCAATAAACCTTACACTGAAATATTGTTTTGCGATTCGAAATAGTTTTCGAGAAATATTTTTTTTTTGAATTAACAAATTTTCACTATTTCATGTGATATCCTTACTATTATAAATGGGAAAGTGAGTTTGTTTGTATGTTTGTTCCGCTTTCACGCCGTAACTACTGAACCGACTTGGCTGAAATTTTTAATGGAGATAGCTTATGCCCTGACTTAAAACATAGGCTACTTTTTATCCTGGAAAAATGCACAGTTCCCACGGGATTTTGATAAAACCGAAATATATATCTACAGCTATAGGTAGATTACTATAGCGAACTTCCTTGATAGTAGGTATAAAGGTTGGAATAGGGAGCGGGAACGGGAATCGGAAATCCACGATTCCCTCGGGATGTGTTTAAAACCGAATATCACGCGGGCGAAGCCGCGGGCAGATGCTAGTAACATATATACCCGCGGCCACGTAGATCGAACACTGAACGAAACGTGGAGGGGATAGCTGCGTATGGTAACTGTCGCGCGCGTAATACAATAGCTTACCCCCTCCACTTTCCCTCAGCGTTCGATGTTCGTGTCGATGTTTATACAGGTTTTTATTATATACTACCAATAACTATCTAAGTGCCGATATCATGTCTATAACTTCAAAAACATTGAACTTTCATATAAATCTTCTACCCTCATTTTACTTAGGGGAGGATTTTAGTAATGTTAAATAGCCCTTAACCTTCCTCAGAAATTGGGCTATCAAACGCAAAAAGAATTTTTCAAATCCGACAGGTATTCCATAGCTTCCATTATATCCATCAATTCCATTGTAATTAGCGCGTTCAAACAAACAAACTCTTCCGCTTTAATAGATTAGTATACATTATTGTCATACTGATTTTCAAAATAAAATATTTAAATAATGTGGCTGATAATTTTATATCGAGTATTTAAGTATCGATAGCACAGCCCTAAATGTCATTTAGGCTCCGCCCATACGCCATTTTTAAGGTTCCGGAAGCTTCAATTTAAATTTGATGTTTCATATCCTCTCCTATATACCTAATCTAAGTTTCAACCACAGACCAATGCTTTTAACGACAATAAAGAACACTTAGAGAAAGAAAAGAAGCGCAAATGCCCGCCATTTTTGTTTGCTGTCAAACTTCAATCAAAAAGCTGTGCTTCAGCCTTCAGAAGAAAAATAATGTGATGTCGTGAAATAAATTCGTATTTATTTCGCTTCCGAAGGGGATAAATACAAGAAATATTAATTGTAGTTAGGTTATAAGACTTTTTCACCATGTCCAATATATCACTTGATAAAGAAACATTTTTTAGGCGCATGAAAAAGCTGTACGCGGCGTGGAAGGTTTGTTCGCCATTCTTGGTGTATTTGAGAATAGTGTACCTATATTCGTTGATTAAAATGTGATTCTATTTGCAGGCTGCTGCTGACTCAAAGAGCGAGGATGCCTTGGCTAAGGCTGATTGTCTGGTATCTTGCGTCGGCGGAGATGAGGACACAATCTACAGCAAATCGACGGCGTTACAGGTTTGTTTTTGCTAACACACCGCACATGATACAATGTGCGTAGAAACACGGTGCCGTAATTATATGCTAGAATATCCAACTGGTACAGCATTGAGTATATATACTTTTTATTTTGACCCATAGGGACATTCTAACTAGTATAGAGACTATTTTAATAATGAAGGATGAATGATAGATAGATCTTAAGTGCTTTGGCAAACGCTCATATAAAACAATGCTTTTTCCTCTCCTTTTTGTATCATGTTTTAATCAAGCTATAATCATGTTTTTCTTTACTTCAGACATGGCTCTTTGGATATGAACTGCCAGATACAATATCAGTCCTGAGTGAGCACAGTATGTGTTTTCTGGCTAGTAAAAAGAAGATAGAATTTTTGAGGCAAATTGAAAATGGTAAAGAAGAATCTGACTTGCCTCCAGTGAAACTATTAATAAGAGACAGAGTATGTATTGCATGATTTTTACTATGTATGTTATCATAAAATTTACACTTTTTAAATTTTCCAAACCAAGCCAACCAATTCATGAAAGGTTCAGTGTAATGTAAATAGTTAAGTTAAATATCTAAAATCATCTTCATAATATCAAAAATAAACTCCCATCATGCTTTATTTATATTATCAGAAATTAGTGATAATAGCTTGGACCAATAACTAAAGGCACAGACGAAACGAAAAGACTAAGTCAGACTTAATCTCCAAAGTCAGTTATTCATCTGGTTACTGACTTCGGACAGTGTTGGTTAACCAGCCCAATTAACTGATCTGCACTGTTGGAACTAAGCTACAAGTTCTTCAAGTACTTAATAAAATATAAGGAATTTAATTAATAAAATATAATTTTAGAATGACCACGACAAGGAAAACTTCAGTAAACTCATACAAGAGATCAAGAAATCAAAATCTGGCAAGACCCTTGGTGTCTTCGCCAAAGACAATTATCCAGGCGAATTCAGTGAGAGCTGGAAGGCTGCATTAAAGGCTGAGAAATTTGAAAATGTTGATATGAGCTCATCAGTTGCTTTAATCATGGCGCCTAAGGAAGATCCAGAGGTTATCACTGTGAAGAAAGCTTGTTTGGTGACAGTTGATGTATTCACAAAGTACTTAAAGGATCAAATTATGGAAATTATTGATTCTGATAAGGTAACTGCTTATTAATTATATTGTGTACTAATAGATGTCCATACCTTCATCCTTTTAGGATTCTCTGGGATAAAAAGAAGCCAAGATTTTTCATTTTTTCACTCTCTGCCTGTGAATGACCTGTCAAAATCGGTTCAGCCATTTCAAAGATTAGCCTGGACAGTTGGATTATACTATTCTTTGAATAATCATAATATAACAAGAGGCAGTTATTTCTGAATCATAGATTTACTACTTTTATTGTTCATACATTTCATTTATTTATATGGATATTGCACAATCTTGTGTAATCAGGTTAAAAGTGGCCATATTGTATATTGTAAAGAGCATTTGGGTTAGAGGATTATATAGTGTATGTTTGTATGTGAGTCCTGAAATACCTAAAACCAAGCTGTGATAGCCAAGTGGTTAGGACGACCAACTTCTAATCGGAGGTCGTGGGTTCGATCCCGGGGCACGCACCTCTAACTTTTCGGAGTTATGTGCGTTTTAAGTATTTAAATATTACTTGCTTTAATGGTGAAGGAAAACATCGTGAGGAAACCTGCATGCCTGAGAGTTCTCCATAACATTCTCAAAGGTGTGTGAAGTCTACCAATCCGCTTGGCCAGCGTGGTAGACTATGGCCAAAACCCTTCTCACTCTGAGAGGAGACCCGTGCTCTGTAGTGAGCCGGTAATGGGTTGATCATGATGATGATGATGATGAAATAGATATGACATCAGAACAAGTTTTTAAAAAGCTAATTATTTCAGAAAGTAAAACACTCAAAGTTAGCTGAAGGCGTAGAAGCAGCAATATCAGATAAAAAATATGTCACAGGAGTCGACACAAGTCAAGTGGACATGTGCTATCCACCAATCATACAGTCCGGTGGCAACTACAGTTTGAAATTCAGTGCTGTGTCGGACAAAAATCACTTGCATTTTGGCGCTATCATATGCTCGTTAGGCGCGAGATATAAATCCTACTGTTCCAACATTGTGCGTACATTGCTGGTCAATCCTACGGATGCTGTTCAGAGCAATTACAATTTCTTACTTAATCTAGAAGAGGAAGTATTAAAACGTCTTGTGGCTGGTGCCAAATTGTCTGCAGTATACGAAGCTGGCTTGGAATTGGCTAAGAAGGAAAAACCTGAACTTGTCGATAACCTTACAAAAAGCTTTGGGTAGGTATTCTTAAGTATTTAAATTGATTAAGCTTTTTCCTACATGAAAAGATCTGTTTTTAAACTTTGCTTGCGCTCCAACACTACTATAATATAGGAGATATAACTGTTGCAGTGAGATTTTTTTTAAGAATATTAGTCATGCTGAATAATATTCCCCTTTCCTTTCCAAATAAGTAAAGCTTGTCCTAGAAGTAAGTACGACAATAATGCAAAGGGTTTCAAAGCAAGCAGCACACTAGTTGCCAGAAACACACAACTCATACTAAGCTATTTTAGCTTAGCTCTGTAACTTTGGCATCTTTTCTTACTTCAGTTCTAATATAAAACTATAGAGGTGACACAGTGGGTTAGCTCAACTGGTCAAAATGGTTGTCGGCCTAAACTATGTGAACTAAGCTAATTTAGTTTGTGGAGTAGCTTGCACTTAACTCTACTTATTTTTGACATTTTGTACATGAAGCTAACAAAATAATGTATAACTTTAGATAAATAATTGAACATAACTTTGTCTATATTTTCAGTTTTGCGATGGGTATTGAGTTTCGTGAAAGCTCAATTGTGATTGGCCCCAAAACCTCCATAGTGGCGAAGAAAGGCATGGTCTTCAACATCAACATAGGTCTATCCAACTTGACCAACAGTGCTGCAACTGATAAAGAAGGAAAAGTATGCTATTAAGTTATAATATATTCTTATACTGAATATGGTGTCATTAGTCATACAAAGTTTTGTGATAGACATTTGTTATTTGTGTTCGTAGGTAGTGCTTGAATTTTATCTTGTTGCAGACATACGCTTTATTTATCGGTGACACAGTGCTGGTCAATGAGGAGCAACCGGCGTCCCTTCTCACACAGTCGAAAAAGAAGATCAAGAACATTGGAATCTTTCTCAAGGATGACGATGAAGATGAGGAGGAGGAAAAGGAAAACAAGACAGAGATACTCGGTGTGTATGTTAATGTATATGAACTCCTGAACAAATTTCTCTGTGGAGATAGCCAACAACACACAAGATATTATGTAGTGCAAGTGTGTATGCAATCACACTGAGCATTTCCTCACCCTTATTTGATGCGACCGCATCCTGTACTTTACATACTCTATGGATGGACTTTACATACTTTCAGTGCCATGGATATGTAACACCATCAACTTTCCAACTCCAGGCTACTATTGAGAATTTCTTGACAGAAAATCCAATAACTGTCGCTAGACCTGGGACTCGAACCCAGACCTCATGATCCTCATGGCCAATAAACTAGCAACTAGACCAATTTACAAATACAAAGCGTTTATTACTGATTTACAATTACAATTTACAAACAAAAAATTTAAATACACATCAGGCACATCAGTCCGGTTCTAAATCAGTGTGGCCTGTAGACACAGGCCTCCTCTATCCTCTACCATTCCTGCCTATCTCTCACAGTTCTTAGCCTCATAGATCCTGTAGCCATTTTTATGTTGTCAGGCCACCTTTTAATTTGTCTTCCTCTTTTATTTTTGGTGTTATATCGCGGAGTCAATTCTTTTATGTTTTTTGCCCACTTTTCTGTTAGCTCTCTTAGCTTGTCGAGCGCCACTTTAGTTGTTTACTTTTCCTATTTACATTCTTAAACTCTGTCGCCCTTTGTCACTAGACCAATGGGCAGTAGCAGTAATAACAAAGTTCCAGTAAGTTGTAACATTCAATGTTGTAATATAATTACACACAGGGTTGTCAGTTACTAATCTTTATTTACTTGATATTATATACAGTGTGTCCGGGATCGAATTAGCGATATTTTAGGGACATATTCTACAACTCATTATCTCTCTGAAAATACCACTTATTAGGGCCTGCCCCCCTCCCCCTCCCAGGGACAGCCATTTCAATTTGGTGTGCGTTTTTGTGGGTATGTGCGCATAAAAATTGTAATAACTCGAAAGTCTGCTGATGCACAGGTCTTCAAATGACCTTATTCGATTGGATACAATATTCTCCATCACTAAATACCAAACAATAGAATAAAATGTTAAAATAACTCGATCAAAAATGCTTCGGAAAAAAATTATTTTTTCAAAAATATTGAAAACTACAAGTTTTTAACATTTACAACACATTATAAAGTAACAAATCGATAGCTTTTGAGATAAGCAACAAAACGACATAAAAATTTTGACTGTAAGTTACTTACTTCTGGAGATATTGGTAATTGTAAGTACTTCGTCCCCAAGCATGAATTACGAGTATTGAACCCAAATTTAAGATTCATCATTTTTTTACTACAAATAAGGTAAAAAATCTTAACTTTATAATTTAATTTTTGTTAGTTATAAACTCAATAACTCAATAACTCTGATTTGTGTATGTGACACAAATCAGATATCCTAAAAACTAGGTTATTTCCGCCACAAACCGAAATTACCACCTCTGTTCTGTTAGCTAGTTGCTTCATGTTGGGAGGATCGTTGGATCATGTCCAAATACAATCTTATTTTATCTGCAACGGACAGGATCGTCTCCAATAATTCTTTTCTGGTATTTGGTACCATATAAAAGACCTTCTGCTTCATAGGTCCTCATAAAAAGAAGTCCAAAGGTGTAAGGTCTGGAGAATGAGGTGGCTATTCCATTGAATTGCTGCCACGTCCGATCCAAGGCGAATAGTTGACATCTAAATGCTCTCTTATGGCTATAATAATACCGAGTAGGCATGTCTTTAAACCTAGCAAAATTCACAAACCTGAATCACAAACAAAAATGAGTAATAACTTAAGTAGCGATCATAACGCCTCCTCGCCAGGAACAACAAAATAAAATTTCAGATATTTAAATTTTTTATACGAATTTTTACTCAGTTGAAGTAGGGGTTTGATCCTAAGTTTTAACCTCATTCACTGACTAATCAAAAACAATATTATTATTACCTGATCGCCCGAGGTATGCGATGGAAACCCACATTCGAATAACATAAGAACTTACGCGCTCGCGGTTAAGTTATGTTTAAATAATAATATCTCCAAAAGTAAATAACTTACAGTAAAATTTTTTTGTCGTTTTGTTGTTTATCTCAAAAACTGTCGATTTAATACTTAACAATGTAATCTTAACGACCTCGTTTTTGCAAAATGCAGCAAAAACTTGTAGTTTTCAATATTTTTGAAAAAAAAATTTTTTCCCGAAGCATTTTTGATCGAGTTATTTTAACATTTTGTTCTATTGTTTGGTATTTAGTGATGGAGAATATTGTATCCAATCGAATAAGGGCATTTGAAGACCTGTGCATCAGCAGACTTTCGAGTTATTACATTTTTTGTGCGCACATACCCACAAAAACGCACGCAAAATTGAAATGGCTGTCCCTGAGAGGGGGAGGGGGGCAGGCCCTAATAAGTGGTATTTTCAGAGAGGTAATGAGTTGTAGAATATGTCCCTAAAATATCGCTAATTCGATCCCGGACACACTGTATAATTGTACTATTGTTTCCAACCTATGATAACTTCATTGTGTATAATGATGATTTTTATTTATTTCCATGCAATGGTGGACGGATAGAAAATGGAGGTGAGTTTCGTTGTATTCAAAAATCTATGTTGCTTGTTTCTTTTACAACAATAAATGATTTTTCTAAACAAATTGCATGCTTTTTTATTTATTTAAATCAATTTGTTTGAAGTTGAATATTAATAAATAATCGTTGTATTTTTTAATTACTAAATTGTTAAAAATCTTAAAGCTTATTTAATTAATAAAAAAAAATAATTATACAGTTGTATGACTATTTGTAGGCCGAGGCAAAAGGACCGCCGTTATCGAATCCAAGCTCCGCACAGAACATTCCTCGGAGGAGAAACGTAAGGAGCATCAAAGGGAGCTCGCCATAGCGTTGAACGAGAAGGCCAAGGAGAGGCTGGCGAAGCAGTCGAGCGGCAAGGAGGGCGAGAAGATAAGGAAAAGCACAGTTTCCTACAAAAGCGTCAGCCAGATGCCCAGGGAGAATGAGGTCAAAGAGTTGAAGTTGTATGTTGGTAAGTGTATGTTTAAAATAATGAACGTGCAGCGTTTTCACGTACCTAAACGATTCCTTTAGCATAAGATTTCACCTATAATGTGGAGATCACCCAGTAGCGTTTAGGAATCCCTTAAAAAAATTGGGCAAACGCGTTGCCTAAAATGTTTTATCAGTATGGATCGTCAGTGGAAAAACGGGCATTAGTCAAAGACCATGCCTTAAGTGCGTTCAGTTCAGCTTATGATGGGTTTCGATAGATTCGAGAAAAGCATTTGGTTGGGGTATTTGAATGGACCTGGATAATTTTTCTTAAGAATATGGTAACACTAATCAGGGTCTGCTTTTCGTAATACATCTCGGCTAGTGTAGTAAGGATTCGCCGTAACATGCCGCTATGATGCTATGCGGCGCGTTGGGGCGTCGCTGTATTGCTTTTGTGGCTTCCTACATAGAAAAATCCATAGTATGTCACAACTCACACGGTGCGCTGCGAGTTGTGACCTCTTGATGCGTTGCGGCGTCCTATAAAGAAATATGCGCTTATTCGTTTGTGCGGAAGCGCACGAAGTCGCACCAACCGAGTGGCACACAATTCGGCAAAATCCCTACGTTTAGCCCTTCGACTTATTCAACTTATTGAAGAAGCTAAATGGACATTATGTGTTATGTTATGTAATGTTTCAGACCGTAAATACGAAACAGTGATCCTACCGATATTCGGTATCCCGGTGCCGTTCCACATATCCACGATAAAGAACATCTCGCAGTCGGTGGAGGGCGACTACACGTACCTGCGGATCAACTTCTTCCACCCCGGCGCAACCATGGGCCGCAACGAGGGCGGCAACTACGCGCAGCCCGACGCCACCTTCGTCAAGGAAGTGTAAGTTTACTGAAAATATACCAAAATATATAATATAATTATATATATTACTAGCTGCGCCACTCGGTGTTACCCCCGGTTAATAAGTCTGTTCGTTTACTTACGGTCACCTTTGTGTCGCGCCGCCTTGGCACGCCGCACGCCTTGACTTCAAAACATGCCGCGTGGGGCACAAGGGATTTTGGCGTTTTACATCGAAGCGTACCTACTCATATTTTTTATTAAAACTCTCTTTCCTTTCTTTTTTATATATTCGTATTTGCAAATTTTTAAATAACAGTTAAAAAATGTGTTATTTTATTATCCCTTCACAGGACATATCGAAGTACAAACACAAAAGAGCCCGGTGAGATATCACCACCCTCATCAAACCTAAACACAGGCTTCCGACTCATAAAGGAAGTTCAGAAAAAGTTCAAAACGAGGGAAGCGGAGGAAAGGGAGAAGGAAGATCTGGTCAAACAGGACACACTGGTCCTCTCGCTGAGCAAAGGCAACCCCAAGCTCAAGGATCTGTACATACGACCCAACATTGTCACGAAGAGAATGAGCGGCTCCCTGGAAGCGCACACAAACGGATTCAGGTTCACTTCGGTCAGAGGCGATAAAGTGGACATTTTGTATAACAACATTAAAAATGCGTTCTTTCAACCGTGCGATGGCGAGATGATCATATTGTTGCATTTTCATTTGAAACACGCTATTATGTTTGGTGAGTTGATATTTCTGTTGTCTTTTACTCTTTTATAAAGTTTTTTCATAAGAATGTCTTTGATGTACTGTTGCATTTATAAGATGTACATGCATATCCGAATCCGAAATAAAAGAGATTTCCCTCATTGATACTATTGGCGTTGATACTAATTGCCATTAGTGATCACTTAAGTATCATAACACAGATTGGGCCCAATTTTATTGACAGTGCAGCTTTCATCAATGGACATATTATAGTATCAATTGCCCATACCCATCGATGATAATTAAAGAAGCGGAATAGGCACCATTTTGTGCATGTTATATATTACTAAAATTACGTCAAGCGTTGAGCAAGTTTTTTGATTGCTTGTAGGTCTCGGCGGTAGGAACTGAACTCTTAAATTTTCATGAGCTTAACAATTCCAGCAAGACGTAACACTTTTCATTCTAAGAGGAGACCGTGCCATGTAGTGTGCCAGTACAAGTCACGGAAAATAAGTCGACCGGTGACCTTCAATGCGCAGAAGTCGAAAATGAGGTCGCTCGGGGTGTGAGGAGGTCGCGGGGAGGGCGTGGGGATCGTTCATAAGCACTGATTAGCTCTCGCGGATTCCTCGTAAGCGCTGATTGGCTCTTCAATCGTATTGTGTCCCGCTCACTCGTACGACGCTGCGCACACTTGAAGGTCACCGGTTGACTTACGTGCCGGGGGTTATAAAGAGTTGTTAATGATGATAGCAATATTACAGGCAAAAAGAAGCATGTGGACGTACAGTTCTACACGGAGGTGGGCGAGATCACCACGGACCTGGGCAAGCACCAGCACATGCACGACCGCGACGACCTGGCGGCCGAGCAGAGCGAGCGCGAGCTGCGGCACAAGCTCAAGGTCGCCTTCAAGAGCTTCTGCGAGCGCGTCGAGAACATGACCAAGCAGGAGGTCGAGTTCGACACGCCCTTCAGGTGTGTTCTCAAGAGATCTATTTCAAATTAATATCAATAAAGTGGTCTGGATGTAACCCACGAGGTCTACACAACTAACTTCCCAGTGGGAAGACTAAAATAGCCCTTAGTTTTCTGGTTCTGCACAAAAATGGCTGAACCGGTTTTCCTTGCTTTCTCACTGCTTCCCAGTGAGAAAGCAAGGAAATTTATAATCTATACTAATATAATAAAGCGGAAGAGTTTGTTTGTTTGAACGCGCTAATCTCAGGAACTACTGGACCGATTTCAAAAATTCTTTTACCATTGGATATGTACGTGATCCCTGAGTGCTATAGGCTATATATTATGTACCACGGGCGAAGCCGGGACGAACCGCTAGATCATTAATAATATGAAACATCAAATTAGAATGCTATGGAAGATCCCATCCTGGTACATTTATACTACTACATAGTATATTTATACTATTGACTCGGATAATACTGGAAAGTGCATCATATTCAGTTTTCACTTCCATCCTCTGGTCAAAACGGAAGTTTGTGGGTTTGCCGAATTTCCGAGACGCTCGCTATCAGTGTAAACATATAACATACCGATAAGAGTTCACCTTAAATCTCTATTAATGAAACCCCACAGGGAGCTCGGATTCCCCGGCGCGCCGTTCCGCAGCACCGTGCTCCTGCAGCCCACCTCCGGCGCGCTCGTCAACCTGACGGAGTGGCCGCCCTTCGTCATAGCCCTCGAGGACGTGGAGCTGGTGCACTTCGAGCGCGTGCAGTTCCACCTCAAGAACTTCGACATGGTGTTCGTGTTCAAGGACTACGCCAAGAAGGTGGCCATGGTCAACGCCGTGCCCATGAACATGCTCGACCACGTCAAGGAGTGGCTTAAGTGAGTCATTTTTTTTACTTGATAGTTGCTATTACCGCCGCATATGGACACCTGAAAAATTACATCTTCGTTTCTGGAGTTTGAGGAGTTTAGGAGGGGGTAAAAGTACAACCAATTTAAGATAAGTGTGGCCACAGCCCACAATTGGGCATCTCACTTACAGCATAGCCCTTAAAGATGTGGAATTAGTACACTTTGAGCGAGTGCAGATCCACCTCAAGAACTTCGATATGGTGTTCGTCAATGTTGTGGTCTTGAACTCAGGCTTATAGCTTAAGCTTAAAGTGAGTCTTGTTGGACATTTAAAGACAAAACAGGAAATTAGTTGACAAGACATCATATTGACATGCAATAAGACAAGGAAAAATTTCTTTAAATGAAAATTTTCATTCATCCTAAATCTGTTCTGCTGGCACTATAAAATAGATGTAGACTTAAAATAATTGTAATATATGATGATTTTTTACAGCTCTTGCGACATACGATATTCAGAGGGCATACAGTCTCTGAACTGGACGAAAGTTATGAAGACAATCACAGATGACATCGAGGGCTTCTTCGACAACGGGGGGTGGTCCTTCTTGGACCCCGAGTCAGATGCTGAAAACGAACGTCAGGTTAAAACATTTCAATATTATTATTTACCAGCTCCGTCCAAGCTCTGATTTTCCAGTGTAAAAAGTAGTACACCTGTATAATCCTCAATCTGCCTGTGGAAGTTCTGTTAAAATACGTTCAGCCGTTCCGAATCATTTCATCAGCTTAATATGCTGGCACTGTTTTTTGGGCGTGATACAGGCCGCTTCTGTTACTTGGTGGCTTTTTAATTTGAATGCTGAAGTGGTGGAAGCCACAGGGTACCTTAAGGAATTTATGGCATAACTATTTATACACGTTTTTCTTCCCTATAGCTATTATAGCTGATTAGTTGTTCGCAGGAGGAGGAGTCGGAGGAAGAGGACGATGCATACGAGCCGACGGACGCGGAGTCAGAGGAGGAGTCGGAAGACGACTCGGAGTACGACTCGGAGGCGTCCGACGTGTCCGACGGCTCCGGCGAGAGTGAGGGTGAGGACTAACAGGGCTTTCTACACGATCGGAACTAACAACCAACAGAGGTCACCTTCAACTGAGCTACTTTCCAACCACCTTCTTCGTCTCGCGCGTCTTGGCGCATCCTTCGCTACCAAGGGCAAATAGATGTCATTGAGTTGAGCTACGATCGTGTGGACGCCTGTTTGCCCGTACCGTGACAGACACAGACAGCTACTGTCGGTTTTATAATATTAGTAGAGATTAAATAATGTCATATTTATTGTGTTACAGAGGAAGACGAGGAATCCGGCAAGGACTGGTCCGACCTGGAGCGTGAGGCGGCTGAGGAGGACAAGAAAGAGCGCATCTACGACCGCGAGACGGACTTCGACCGCAAGCGCAAGGGCGGCCGCGACCCGCGCCGCTCCTACGACGACGATGACGCGCGCAAGAAGAGCAAGCACGACAAGAGCTCCAGCCACAAGAGCTCCGGCTCCAACCACAAGAGCTCCAGCTCCAACCACAAGAGCTCCAGCCACAAGAGCCCCTCCAAACATAGTAGTAGTAGCAGGTGAGACTGCAATTTGTTTTATTATGCTGATTATATACTAAGAGCAAGCACAACAAGAGCTGCAGCCACAAGAGCTCTGGCTCCAACCACAAGAGCTCCAGCTCCAACCACAAGAGCTCCAGCTAAACCACAAGAGCTCCAGCCACAAGAGCCCCTCCAAACAGTAGTAGTAGCAGGTGAGACTGCAATTTGTTTTATTATGCTGATTATATACTAAGAGCAAGCACAACAACAGCTGCAGCCACAAGAGCTCTGGCCCCAACTACAAGAGCTCCAGCTCCAACCACAAGAGCTCCAGCTCCAACCAAAAGAGCTCTAGCCACAAGAGCCCATCCAAACACAGTAGTAGTAGCAGGTGAGACTGCAATTTGTATTATTATGCTGATTATATACTAAGAGCAAGCACGACAAGAGCTCCAGCCACAAGAGCTCCGGCTCCAACCACAAGAGCTCCAGCTCCAACCACAAGAGCTCCAGCCACAAGAGCCCATCCAAACACAGTAGTAGTAGCAGGTGAGACTGCAATTTGTATTATTTTGCTGATTAAACACAGAGCAAGCACGACGACAGCTCCCACCACTAAAGCTGTAGCTCTAATAACAATAACTCGAACCATAAGAGCACCTCTAAATATAGTAGTAGCAGCAGATACAATTCGTTTTAAACATGAGTTTGAGAAAGTTTTCGCAATAGAATTCGCAAACTAACGAAAGTTCTAATTATGCCACGAGTATAAACTCATCGCATACTAATTCGAATTAAGATTTTCCAAAAAATACATTTTGCAAAATTTATCAGAGACAATTAAAAATACTACATCTTTCAAATGAAATCCAGTGTTTAAAATAATTATTAAAACTTTTCATACATTGAGAGTAATTGTAAAAATGCATAAATAGAATTTGCAAGTTCTTTTAACAGTACATAGCATTTTTCCATTGTTGTGTACGTGAGTTAATGAACTAAACTGTCGCAGTCCCTCGAAGAACCGCGACAAGCACCACAAGTCGTCGCATCAGAGCCGCGACAAGTCGTCGCACAACGACCGCGACCGCGGCAAGTCGTCGCACAGCAAGTCCAACGGCGAACACAAGAAACACAGCGACCACAAGTCGCAGAAGCGACCGCGCGACGAGAGCCGCGACCGCGACCGCTCCGCCAAGAAGTCCAAGTAAGCGTCTATAAAATCCAAATCCGCCAGTGCTCAGAGACAAGTCTTCCAACCGTGCGTGTTGCTAATGATGACATATTTATATTAGGCCAGTAACACAAATCACACATTAACGCCAAAGTTTGCGATTTTAATGTTCGATATGACTGGCTTATATGTACATAATAAAAAAAAATATCTTTATTGCCAAGAAGAAGAAAAATACACTCCATTTTTCCGTTGGTTGGTTGGTCAAAAAAATTGTACCTATACCAGAATTAGTAATTCCGTGGAATTCAGACGTTTCGTAATGTTACCAGAGATAAAATAATTCCCACAAAAAAGATAAAAAAAATCAAAACTTATGTAAATAAAAATCAACTGCCGCATGTAGATATGACAAATGCCTAACAGACACTTCATGGTGAGAATGTCATTTGACTTCCATTTTTGAATGAATTTTTTCAATGTGCTTCTTTTGTTTTCTATTGCTGTTAGTGTGCACTTTCTAGTTTCTACTCTTGGTGTTATCCATTTTAGGGCGAAACGACTAATATTATTATTCGGCATATGGCTTTTTCTAGGGAATGAAAGTAGTTTGGGGTAAAATCGTACTTCGTAGATGTTAACCATAGAGATAATAATAATAAGTAGAGTAGGCATACCTACCTTAAAAACGTGCCAAAAATACACTCACACACGCACAATCCTGTAACATAAAATGGCGCGTGTTCATTGTGATGTCTCAAGTTGTGCGTGTGTGAGTGTTCATGTATACATTTTAGGGAGGCCATCTTAAGGGAAGTTGCAATAAAATTTCTGCCACGATCTGTTTTATTGTTATGTTTAAAAATGTAGTGTTGTCTCTTACACACTTATGAAAATTTTGATAAGCTTAAGCTATTTTCCGATCCACTATTTTCTATAGGACATTATGCCAAGTCCTCTTCTATAGGTTCATGATGTTAACCCTGTTCTCTATACAAATAACTCATCTGTAAATGACAATGACAGCTGTCAGAATTCTACAGAATTAGTAATTCGGGTATAGGAAACCTGTATCGTGGAGACCTTACAACAATTTCCTAAGTATTGCTTAAGTCTATGTAGGGCGAGTTACCCTATTAAATACGTACAATGATAAAACAATATAGTATAATAATAATATACATGGCTCCGAAGCATGGTCGCTTAGAAAAGTCATGCCAGTTTATCAGTTGTGTCACTTGATTATAAGTACAAGTATAATAAGATCAGTCTTGGAACCAACTGCCTTTATATGCTTCTTCGAGACACGAGTGTAATACCACTTAATCTCAAGTCCAGGCTAATGCAAAGAATCTCTTGACAGACAACACCAAAAGCTTTTTTTTAGGTGATCCACAGGCAAATGAGCTAGCCACTAGAGCTATAGACCACACAGGCAAGCTAAAGTTAGCATAGAGAGTATAGTAACTTTTGTCTGTGTGGTTTGGGTTTTATTAAGCCATTCATAGGTTACCACCACCGTAATTAATCTATTTTGTTTTATTTTCAGGAAATAAGCCACCGTTGAATAAAAGCAAAAACACAAATCGCGAGGATCCAAGTGTCCCAAGTTGTTGCAGTGAGCTAATAATGTTAGAGTTACACATTTTATTAGGTTGGTTTTAGCGTCACGCTGATCGTCGGCGCTGAGAGTTCGGCGTGTAGTTGGTCGGCGCCGACCGCCGCTCTCACGCCTGTCTTCAGTGAGCGTTTGTTTCGCGCTGACGCTTGTCAGCACTGAGCGGTCGGTGTTATTCTAAAACAGTTCTATAGCATCCATACATATTGGCCTGTCAGCGCCGACGATCAGCGTGACACTAAAACCAGCCATATTTAGCTGTCGGTATCCACCTGCATCCATTGTCTCGTGTTCGAAACCAGGTCTGAATCAGTGTATTTGTATGTAGAATAACTTCGACGAATCGCCAATGTATCGTATCTGTTCAATACAATATTAATAGCGGTGCCGATTCGGTTGTACACATATACAGAACTAATATTGACAGGTATAAAATAGTGGTCCTTTTCATAATGTTCCTTGCTAAAAACGACAGCATTAAATTGGTGATTCCTTCAGTGAAGACACGGTCATTCACCTGGGATATTCTTTTCTCTCTTTTTTTTATACCTCACACTATTTTTAGTAGGTCAGAACGGGACAAAACAACTCCAGACCTCTTCAAGGCCCTTTGCTTCAACGTTTTGTTTGGAGCGCAAATTCCATAGGTTCTATGTTTCTACACAATCTCTATGTGACAGCTCTGAATGTTATTCTATTATTTTTCTTTGTCAAAAGGATAGCACTATTTTTAGACTAATTGTCAATTTAGTTTATTTATTGTGTACAACAGAATTGGTACCCGTGTTATTTTACAGAAGGTTTTGTTATGTTGCAGTAATTTTTGTTTTAATTTTTAATTTGAGAATGAATTTTTAATAATGAAGAACATAATAGTTACTTATTTTTGAAGAATGCTATGGCGGTTCGTCACAAATTCCAAGTGATTGTAATAATAATAATAATTTAAATTAGGTATACCAAGAAAAACAAAATAAATATAAGGATTTATTATTTGTCTATTTTCATTTACTCCGACAAGGAACTAATGGAACATCAAAAAATAACTTAAATTCTTAATAATCTTTGCGTAAACGTGATTTTATCTTACGCAAACTATAAATTACACCACAAAAAATATTTTGTACAATGTTTGTACATTATTTACAGAAAAAAAGGAATACTAAAATTATTTACTATTTTTTGATAGCACACGGTCGCAAGAGGCGCATTTTTTATAACTGTCAAACCGAATTATGAGTATTACGCGCTGGCCGCATCGGGCGCGTCAGCACTGACGTCAACTCAGCTGTCGTCGCCTGCATTCTAAGGTGCAAACGTACTATATTGTCATACAGCGGGTCTTGATGCGGCAGAAGGCAATGGGAGTAAACGCTTCGTATGACCATATTATAACTCTTATGACTTCGTATGATATACGTCATACTGGTATATCGTGACCTTCGTGACGCACTGACGCTCTAGGAAGCTTTTAGATTGTTGCATTGCGCCACGACACAGAAATTTGTATGCAGACAATAGTCTGTCGTGACGCGCTAACGCTCCAATAGCTTTAGGATTGGTGCATAGCGCCACGATACAGAGAATTGTATGCAGACAGTCTGTCGTGACGCTCGAGGAGCTTTTAGATTGGTGCATTGCGCCACGACACAAAGTACACAGACAAGTCTGTCGTGACGCGCTGACGTTCGAGCTTTTGGATTAGTGCATTGCGCCACAACACTGAAATTTGTACGCAGTCAATAGTCTGTCCTGACGCACTGGCGCTCGAGGAAGCTTTTAGATTGGTGCATTGCGCCACGACAGTATGCAGCTTTATTTGTCAACTGTACAGTCTTGGGCGGCCACCACGGGTCCCCGCGGCAGGACCGTTATCCTCTTGGTCTCCGTGTGTTTGGTGTCCTGCGATTTCAACGCGTCCTGTTGCTCCTGAGTATCGCTCGAAGTCCAGTACTTCTTGTTGACTAGCATGAGGAACATGAGTGCCGGCAGATGTATTAGAGAGAACCTGAAGAGCTTCCTTGAACTGCCGCTGTCCGATTTCTTATAGAACTCCCAAGCTGGAGAAAAAATAATAACTTTAATAACAAAAAAATCCTTATGTAAGTACGTCACCGGATTATTGTAAAAAATCTATATCTATAATATAATAAAACTGTAACAGATCCAATTCTGTACATTGAAGATATTTTGAAATTTTTTATTGGAGGGCACTCTATAATCGATACTGAAGCCAAAACTGCAATTTGTTTCATTTTTGTCTGTCTGTCTGTCTTTCTGTCTGTCTGTCTGTCTGTCTGTCTGTCTGTCTGTCTGTCTGTCTGTCTGTCTGTCTGTATCTTGGCCGCGCATCACGCCGAAACTACTGAATGGATTCGAATGAAACTTAGTACGATTTGAGTTTATACTCCGAGGTAGGACATAGGATACTTTTTATCCCGAAATTCAGCACGGTTCCCTTGGGAGAGGGGATGAAAGTTAAAACGTGTATTTAGCTGTAATTCATTAACGCGTTGTTCGATTTCACTCATTCTTTTTTGTTAGAAAGGTAGTATATTATATAATGTCCTGTAAATATTTCAAGGTCATAGGATTTTTAGTTCAGAAATGACAGACATTTATTGGGTTCAAATAACTTGGGACCCGGATCTTTGAAGGTGCGGCTTATTCTAAACTGGTGTGCGTTTAAATTTATGTTTATCGGTCTGTCTATTTGTTCCAACAAATCTCCGAAACGGCTGGATCGATTTTAATGGAACTTTCAATGGCAGATAGGTGATGTTATAGGGAGTAACTTAGGCTACATTTAGTTTAGGTACATAAAAGAATTATGGGATCCGATCCGATCCTATATAAAACCTATAAACACGCGAACGAAGTCGCGGGGGTCAGCTAGTTTTATAATATAACGTAAATCTAAAAAATGGGCCAATTCCGATTCTATTAGATAACCTAGGCCAAAGTTAATTCATCCTTCGACTACAACTTTTTTTAGTTTTTGTAAAACGCGAAGCCAGATGCTAGCTGAAAAAAGGGACGACAAAAGCGAGTCTTCTGGAGTATTCCCATTAAAAAAACTTACACCCCTTAGGATGAATTCACGGGTCAGGTAGTGTGCTATGAATTATGTATTACTCACCTAAGTACATAAAATAAATATTAAGTGGTAGCGATTCGAGTGCGAACCACATGTTGGTCACCTCGAGGTAGGGGGACGCGAGGCACGTCGCTGTGATGATGCCCGTGTGCCGCAGCGCCACTCGCCTGCACAGCGCTGGAAATACAACATCCATACATCATACTTCATATTTCATACTAATATTATAAATGCGAAAGTGTCTGTTTGTTAGTATGACCTTAGTCCACACCCTAATTAAGCAATGAATCGATTTGATTTTTGGCATATATTTGGCATATAACCCGCATTGGAGCAGCGTCTAAGCTCTAAGCCCTCATACGCATTAGCGGTTGCGGTAGCGGTGCGGCTAGCCGCTTTTATATTTTTATATGCAACCGCTACCGCAACCGCTAATGCGTACGAGCGCTTAGTGCGTACAAAATGAGCGGTTGCATATAAAAATATAAAAAGCGGCTAGCCGCACCGCTACCGCAACCGCTAATGCGTATGAGGGCTAAATCTCTCTCTCCTATGAGAGAGGCCTGTACCCAGCAGGGGGACGTAAAGGTGCGTCCAGACTTGAACATTTCACCGAACCGAACAGCGAACATTTCGGCGAACTTGTTACGCTCAATGTGGACGGCGCGCTTGGAGCGCTTGAGATGGGTTACTGCGTAACAGTTCGGCGAAACTTTCGCCGAAATGTTCGCAGTAACCCATCTCAAGCGCTCCAAGCGCGCCGTCCACATTGAGCGTAACAAGTTCGCCGAAATGTTCGCTGTTCGGTTCGGTGAAATGTTCAAGTCTGGACGCACCTTAAAAAGGCTGTAGTGATGGTGATGGTAATGATGATGATGTATCTCAATTGTTACATAGAAAAACACACTGTTTAATCAAGTGTGGATTTGTTGAGTTAGAGCGGGGCCGCACTGCGAAAATTATTCGCGCGAATTTTATTCGCGCGGTTTATATTCCGCATTTTAATATATTTTTCTCGCGAATTTTAAATCGCATGTGCGTGCAGCTTCATACATTCCCATATGTCACAGAATTTTGCGAAAAAATTCGCGCGAGAAAATTTCGCAGTGCGGCCTAGGCCTTACCCGTCGGATTCTGGCACATCTATAATGACGTTATCTCAATCACTCGTGAACCGAAATAATGAATGAATGGGGAATTTCACTTTTATTAAATTGGTTTAAAAAACCTACCTTTATGTTTTATAATCTAACTATACCCTATCCACCGAGACAAGTTAGTACGGTTGTCAGAGGCTCGTTTGTGAGTGGTCAGTGGTAAGCGTTAACGCAGTGTACAGAGTATAGTCCGTTCGGTAACATAGTGTCGGTACAGGCGCAGGTGCTCTTATTATTCTGCTTTTATTTTATTATTTTTTTACTGTTTGTAATTTTTTTTCTATTCTAACAGAATCTCCGAATAGCCTGCCAATCCGCACTTGGCCAGTGTGGTAGACTATGGTTAAAATCCTTCTCATTTTGAGAGAAGACCCGTGTTCATGATAATATTATATTTTATGTAGGTTATATTGTAATAAAATACGAATATAAATAAAAAAGTAAAGAGAATTTTAATAAAAAAATATAAGTAGGTAGGTAAACTACGGAGCTTCGATGTAAAACGCCAAAATCCCTTGTGGCTGTACAACCCGCGCGGCATGTTTTGAAGTCATAGGCGGTGCCTTTGGCAAGACGCCGCGCGTGCGAAGGCTGTGCGACACAAAGGTGACCGAAGTAAACGAACAGACTATACGTGTATATTTTGGTATAATTGTGCTACTTGTGCGATGCAGATGCGTTCATTTATCCGATGGTGCATAGAGCAACATTGGTGCATAGTAGAGCAACATGAGTAGATATCCCTACAGAGACGAAGACTGAGTTTTTTTGTCCCTGTCATTTGTATGGGATTATGAAACAGGGAGAGCGTTATACTAACTTGTCTCGGTGGACAGGGTATAGTCCGATTGTAAATTGACTACAGTAAAATTTATTTTTAATATTATATGTGTGGAGACAGGGACCGGCGGATTAGTAAACCAAGGAGTAGAAACGATTTTTCGCGTCACGCTCTGCTATTTCGTGGTAATTTTGAAAGTGTTCGGTTACGCATTACTTCACGTAGGGTGCCCCTGCATCGCTATGGGCGTGCTCACCCGGGTCGGTGACGGCCATCATGCGGTAGCCGGCGCGCGAGTAGTCGGGGCGCAGGTTCCACGACAGCGCGTTGAAGTGCGGGAACTGCCAGCTGTACAGCAGCGCGCTGAGCACGAGCGCGCCCGCGGACACGCCGCCGCAGCACCCCGCCCACCCCATCAGCGGCGGGATCGCGCCCACTGACACAAACCAAAACCTGATATCTACGTGTTTATGGCCAAAACATAGTTTCGAAAAATTCTGCAGAAGATAAATTATGATGTATTCATAATTCAATAGATTAAATCTACTTTGGGGCTGACAAAATGGGCGACGAAGTCATCGTGAACACAAACTTATATCGCGACACGTCCTACGCTTTGTCGTTGTCAGAACTAGACAACGGCATGCACGTGTCGGCGACGCATGAGGCGTCCGCCTGCGTTCCCCGCATGCGTGACAAGTCCCAGATTAATCAACGCATGCAAGGTCCGCCTGCGTTCCCCGCATGCGTGACAAGTCCCAGATTAATCAACGCATGCAAGGTCCGCCTGCGTTCCCCGCATGCGTGACAAGTCCCAGATTAATCAACGCATGCAAGGTAGTGCACACTCAATGCACACAACTATCACATTTTTTGGACACCATTTCTTTTTACTTCCACTCCATGAGTATTCGAATTTGACAAAAATATGGATTTACATTGTCTCACTACACAAAATAAGCGAAAATTTTTTTGGTGAAGTGAGTTATTTAGAACATTTACCAATAGATCCCAGCCAGGTGTTCAGTATAGATAATCTCTTCAGCGGCGTGTATATGGACGTGTACAGGATGAGGTTGCCGGCGCCGAGCGCGGCGGTGAGCGGGTTCACGCCGAAGTAAAGCAGGCTGAGCCCGGTCACACTCGTCGCAGCCGCGAAACCTATGGCGTGAGCCGGCCTGAAACGGACGCATAATAACATTGATAAAAGTGTAACAATGACAACATTATGAAAATGACCAACTTCTGCCCGCGGTTACGCCCACGTGAATTTCGATTTTTCACAAATCCCGAGGGATTCTTGGATTTCCGGTTCCCGTTTCCGCTCCCTTTTCCAACCTTTATACCTACTTTCAAGGAAGTTTGCTATAGTAATCTACCTATAGCTGTAGCTATTTCGGTTTTTTCAAAATCCCGTGGGAACTGTGGATTTTTCCAGGATATAATGTAGCCTGTGTTAAGTCAGGACATAATCTATCTCCATTCAAAATTTCAGACAAATCGGTTCAGTCGTTGCGGCTTTAAGGAGTAACAAACACACAAACATCCACACTTTCACATTTATAATACTAGTAGGACTATTCTATTCTATCTTTGGTGTTGTTTCTGTTCGCTTCTGTTTCAATTCAAATGATTTTACAGAGTGAATCTTCTGTACCTTGTAAGTACTAATATGTATTCTGTGACAATACTTACTCTAATAATCCTTTGACTAGCACTCTGTTCTTAGTCCTCGACATCTGCGCATCGAAGGGCATCTCGTGGTACTGGTTGACGGAGTTGGCCGCGGCGCTGACCAGGCCCGTGCCGACGGTGCAAAGCGCGAACGTGCTCCAGTCGAACGGTGCGGGCGCCAGGGCGTACCCGGCCATTGACGTCATCACTACTAGGGCTGGAATTTTTGAAGTGAAAAATTCTTTAGGCGCGTTGATCACTTTTTGGGTGCACAAAAATCATGGAACTTGTGTCAGATTTCTATGAGCTATATATATATGTATATACTGTGTATGTGTACTTTTTGGGTGAACAAAAAGCGTGAAACTCGCGTCATCATCACCGCACGTTTTCCATGTGCTATATGTATACTGTTTAAACTTTAATCCTTGGTCACTTCTATCAACAGTTCCCAAAGACTGCCTCGCATTTTTTAAAATTATATTATGATAGGCTGATGCTTGACGACAATCATGCCTCATGGAAAGTAATGATGAGGTCTAAGTTGGAAAGCGCTTGCCTAGAAAATGCCTATTCACTCTTGTTTTGAAGGTACTCAAGTTGAACGAGGCGGAAAACAGGCTCCAGAAGGGTGTTCCATACCCAAGTATGACTGGAATACAATAGAATAGAAGTCACCCTCGAGCGATCGAGCGTGCTGCATAAAAATGAAGTTGGCTGAATTCAGTGTTAGGCATATACACTGATCCAAAGACAAGCTGGCAGGCTATTAGTCGATAAAACTCAATAAAATATTGTAGACACACTCTAGAAGCTTATACTGGTCTTTGGTCTGTGTTTTTGCCAAATTTTTGATTTTCAAACTGAGCTATTTTTTCCCATAATAATATATTAGAAAACAAAAAAAACTGTAAATGCTTCTGAGGAAAAGATGTTAAGGTTTATAAAAATACAACTTACATGTCAGTCTGAATTTGGACAACATCATGCAATACTGAACTAAGTTGTTTTTTATATCGTGGGTGGGAGTCTCTTTCCATATTCGGGGGTCTTCAGTTATTTTTTTACTTTTCACCTTGGTCGCCGTGGTTTGGGATGTCAGTGGTAAATTACTATTTAGGTGGCATGATGTGGAAACTTTTACCAGATGCTGTATTGGTATTTTATTCTGAAAAAAAAAATTATTCAAAATATATTATATTTATCATGAATTTATTAGAATGATTAATATTCCATTTTCCCTACAAAATTCCCTTTGTAGATAATAAGTTAGATCGTAAGTTTTGTAAAATAAAATAATTATTAAGAAATAAATAAAAAAAGAACAGACCAAAACATTATTTTCTTATTAGGTGAGAAAAGCAAAAGCAAGATACAAATGAATAGATTTGTGTTGGCGGGTTGTACACACATTATCTATGATGCAGCCTCAAACATACTTAGTGTATAGGCAACCTTAAACATTTAGGCAACAATGACACTTACCCCAATTTTTAACAGCACTGATTTGTTAGAAAGGTTAAAGGCCCCTTGTTTGGTGCACAGAGTACAATGAAGCACCTTTAGATACGACATGTTTTGAAGTTACACCAGTGATTTGTTTAATGTCTTTCTGAAATAAAAATTAGAAAATGTTATTATGAAAGTTTCCCTCAAGCTCGACCGAGCACACCCCATACGAGTCAGTGAAAATTTTACACACACTAGAAACTAGATTAATAGAACAATGTGGCTACTTCTGTTGTACACAAATCTCTAAACTAAACTAAAACGACAGGTCTAAATCTATTGCTATCCTTTTCCGCAGTGAGCACTGTGAAAGAGATAGGAATAAATTTAGACCTGTCATTTTAGTTTAATTTAGAGAATTGTGTACAACAGAATTAGCCACAATCTATGGTTTATTTGTTTTCTATACTTCATGCCGTTTTTAAGATATAGGGGCTCAAAGATCTGTATATAATTATAACAATTGGTATGTAAACACATCAGTTTCTAGTGTTACTAAAATTGAATCAAGTTGAAACTTTGTATGTGGTGGAGCACACTAGAAATAAACATTAAAAAAGTATTTTTAGGAAAAAGTCATGGTGATATAAAATAGCTAATTACATAACAGCCTTGAGATTCCTTATCAATGGGTGAGGACTTTAATCCTAGTGAGACAGCTTTGAGCATTCTATGTTATGCTATGTACATAATATACTAGCCAAATACCAATATTTACAATTTATCACGTGCTTTTCAGTAGAGTGAAAACATTGCGAAAAAATCTGCATGTCTCGGGAGAAATACTGATATATGTGCAGGCTGTTAACCGACACTGAAGCTTCTATACCTCAAAAAAACTGTGTACCATTTGTATGTTCTAACTTTGTGCAATAAGTACATAAACCAGAAATATTCCTCATACGTTATAGTTTAATGCTATCGTCAAGATAGTTGAAAAATTGCTACCGCGATAAACAATCCTGCTAAACAGGGCTCAAGAATTGCAATACAAGATAACATTATAAGGAAGAAGCTATCTTTGATTCAATACTTTTAAATTCTAATCAACTTACTTATGAAACATGGTTATCCTTCAATAATTATAATTACGCTGGAAAGTCGATACTTATCAAACAAAAAATATTTTTATGAGAAAAATGGAAAAATCAAAACACTTCTAGGTTATTGTAACCCCTGAAAACTGGAGGACGTTCATTAATTTGTTACGTCATAACTTATCAAATCACATCAAATGATAAAATAAGTTCAGAAACAGGAATACAGATTAATTTTTGTTTTCTTGCAGTGATAGGTGGGCAACTTTAGCTAGAGATACGTGTCAATACTATTGACTTACACTATTGACTCAATAGTGTAGGTAGTGTAAGATAAATTATGAAATTCGATGAAAATTAAAATTTATGTAGAAATATACTTAATAGTACATTATGGTATAAGTGTGTAATCATCAATACACACGTGTATCATACGACGTTTTTCAACACACTTGCGAAGAAAATAACACTAAAATAGATATTTTTCCTTGGATATTTCAGGTAGTAAACTTTCCATAACTTTAAGGGCTTCACATATATCGGGCGGTGTACAACATAAATCATTTTCTTCATAATTAGTACTTGTAGATATTTTAATTTTAATTAATAAATAACTGTAATTTCAACAGTGAAAACGAGTTATGAAAATTTTCTCACAATGGCGGGAAAAATTAATCAGTTTTCCTATGCGCGCGCTTCTTAAAATGGCAATCGGCCATAGACTATAGAATGAGGTTTGTTGTATTTGGCTTTTCGCGGATAGCGTTTTAGCCACGTATAAAACGGGGAATTTCAAGTTTTCTTTATTACAGAAAAAACAAAAGTTATATTTGAGTGAAAGTTTTATTTATTAAACACGTACAAGTTGAAATTATCTATTTAAATACGAAGTTGCATGAAATGAGCAAGCAAAAGGTATATTAATTTATTTGTACTATTGAATACGACCTTTTTTGTATCGAAACTTTTTTAAGAACAAAAGAACCAACTCAACCAATAAATTAAAAATAAAACTCTATAATTCACTTGTGAATAATAGTAAAACAAAAGTCACAGTTTGAATAACAGGTGTAATTATCTGCCTAATTGCGGTGAACGTAGAGCTACTTTATGAGCAAGTGTGTTGAAAATATTGTTTTTGAGTCATAAAAGCATTATTATTTTATTAAATTAAAATTTAAATCATAATTTTTAATCAGTATATCACGTGATCACGTGACCTAAAACACGAGCCGCCTGGTTGTGACGTCATATCGACGGTTGAAAGGTTTTTTTTGCGATATTGAGTTAAATATACAAATATTCAGAATCAGCTTTTTCTCCATCGTTTGAGTCGGGTTTAAATTTTTTTTGACTACTTTTTAAACTAATTAAAAACTAAATAAATTTGATACATTTTGGGCTAACCAACAGAAATTTTCTGAAATAAGTAATAGACCATTTTCAACAGCAATAACTTAAAAACTTCCTAACTTAATTAAGAATATACTGTATTAAGTAAATAAAGAGAAACTTTGAGAAAGAAAAACTTTGATCCGTCTTCTTGCAAATACAAAATGCTATTCTACTAGTCAAGCCCTTTCATTTGATACCCATATTAAGGGAGTTGTGAAAAAATATGTAATCCGCCATTTTATAGCAGCGGCCATCTTGAACGTCAAAATTATAACACACCGTCGTTTTTGCGTCGGGGGTTAAAAATCAAGAATCATACATAGAACCTATCGTAGATATACTAATCATTAATCTGTGATAGAACCTATGGATTCTCAGCTCTAAACAAAACGTTGAAGCAAAGAAAAATATGTCTGGAGTTACTTTGTCTCGTTCTCACACATTTAAATAGTGTGTGAGGTATGAAAAACTAGAGACAAAAAGTAGCCCAGGTGAATGACCTTGTCTTCACTACAATATTTACGGTGCAAGCTCCAGTGATATACATAATATATACCTACTTATAACCTAAGAGAAATTATACCCTCTTCTTATAACCTTCTTGTACTACCAATATTACGTCACCTAAATGGCTGACAGCGTTTATTATTTCTATGGTTTGCGCGGGAATAAAAAATGTTTAATTTTATAGCAAGAATCCGTGTTTAATATGCCGAAATATATTTTTTGTGACTTTTTATTAAAAAAAAATCAACATTTTGAAGTATTTTTCAAACTTAATAGAATATCCTATTATCATAAGTCATAACCCCCGCAAATTGCTATTGCGCCTGGCCGCCATTGTACACAAACGTCGGTACCGTTGACAAAACTGTTGGCAGAGTACGCGTACCGAGTTTTGAATAATTATTGTAAATTCACATAATATTTTGTTGTTATTGTTGTTTAATACTGGCACAAAGATAGATTAATTGACGAGGTTTTTATTATTAACACCGAAAATTATAGTGATTCAGATACAACAGACTCCGAATCCGAATTACAAGAATGTGATAACATCAGTGGAGTTGTAAAATTAGGATAATTTCTTCATTTAAAATCTTTAGGAGCTGAAAATTATTTGTTCATTCAGTTTAATTTATTTATAAAAAAGATTGTTGTTGCTGACGGAATATTTTCGTTTCATCTGACGTCACGCCAATGTTAATGTGACATGGTTCCAGCGCAATAGCAACGTGCGGGGCTTATAGTCAATGGAATAGAATAAAATAAGGAATTATAATGGTTTAATAATTAATCAAGTGCAGAAAATAGTACATTATGGTATAAGTGTGTAATGTTGGTGATTACCGCTGAGGCGATATTGAGACCCGAGCCGTTAGGTGAGGGTCTTAAGATAGCCGAGGACGGTAATCATCAATACACACGTGTATCATACGACGTTTTTCAACACACTTGCGAAGAAAATAACACTAAAATAGATATTTTTCCTTGGATATTTCAGGTAGTAAACTTTCCATAACTTTAAGGGCTTCACATATATCGGGCGGTGTACAACATAAATCATTTTCTTCATAATTAGTACTTGTAGATATTTTAATTTTAATTAATAAATAACTGTAATTTCAACAGTGAAAACGAGTTATGAAAATTTTCTCACAATGGCGGGAAAAATTAATCAGTTTTCCTATGCGCGCACACATATAAGTGCGATCGGCCATAGACTATATAGAATGAGGTTTGTTTTCTATGGCATTTTGCAATGGCGGGAAAAATTAATCAGTTTTCCTATGCGCGCGCTTCTCGGCCATAGACTATAGAATGAGGTTTGTTTTATTTGGCTTTTCGCGGATAGCGTTTTAGCCCTGTACAAAATGGGGAATTTCAAGTTTTCTTTATTACAGAAAAAACAAAAGTTATATTTGAGTGAAAGTTTTATTTATTAAACACGTACAAGTTGAAATTATCTATTTAAATACGAAGTTGCATGAAATGAGCAAGCAAAAGGTATATTAATTTATTTGTACTATTGAATACGACCTTTTATGTATCGAAACTTTTTTAAGAACAAAGGAACCAACTCAACCAATAAATTAAAAATAAAACTCTATAATTCACTTGTGAATAATAGTAAAACAAAAGTCACAGTTTGAATAATAGGTGTAGTTATCTGCCTAAATGCGGTGAACGTAGAGCTACTTTATGAGCAAGTGTGTTGAAAATTATTTTAAAATATCATCATAATCATCATGATCAACCCATTACCGGCTCACTACAGAGCACGGGTCTTCTCTCAGAGTGAGAAGGGTTTTGGCCATAGTTTACCACGCTGGCCAAGCGGATTGGCAGACTTCACACACTTTTGAGAACATTATGGAGAACTCTCAGGCATGCAGGTTTCCTCACGATGTTTTCCTTCACCGATAAAGCAAGTGATATTTAAATACTTAAAACGCACATAACTCCAAAAAGTTAGTGGTGCGTGCCCCGGGATCGAACCCACGACCTCCGAATAGAAGTCGGTCGTCCTAACCACTTTTTTTTTTTTTTTTTTTGACGCTGGGAAATGCATTTACGCACACCCTCCGGAAGCCCTACAGTGGACTGCAATGCTTCCGGAAGATAGTATGGGACTCAAGCAGGCCGATGGCCAGAATACCCACTAAAACCCAGCGATGTTCCTCCGTGTCGCCTGATGGCTGGGTTACGGGTACACTTGCGCAATCATCCGCGACCCAGCCAGCGCCGTCCGCCGAGGCAGACCCTCCACCGGGGGACCTAAAGGCCCCCTAACACCGTCTGAGGCGCACCAGGAACATAATGGTGCGCCTCCCGACCCGAGGCGTCTCAACGGGCGACGGATACACCATTCCATCACCCGGAGTTCCTCGCTAGAGGCAACCCTCAAGAGGGCCACACCCGCAGGCGACCCTCAAGAGGTTCACCCCTCGTGTAATTTTTTATAGAGGTTTTCTTCCTCGCGGCCCCTCGCTCAGTGCGTGGGGCCCCCGGTTCCGCTCAGTGCGGATTACGGGTTGCCCGACGGTGGCCGAAGCCAGCGCCCACCGGCCAAAAAGACCAGCGGACCCGCCGCGCAGGGCGTTTCCACCCCCTCCTGTAATTTTTTAACGAGGTTTTCTTCCTCACGGCCCGAAAGCCTCCCCCCCAATTGTCGCCGCCCGGAGTCTCCACAGTCCACTCTGATGAACAGAGAAGTACCAGGATCCTCCAAGCGGCAACCCCCTGCTGGTTTTGGTCCGCGCCGGGTTTCCCCGGTACCTCCCATATCTGGGAGGCGTTCCCCCATCCGCCATCGGGGGGACGCGCCCGATGGGGGACCAGCAACCCCACACGGGTAGTCCTAACCACTAGGCTATCACAGCTTAAGCTTTTTAAAATATGATTTAAGCATTTATTGGTGGGTATTCCTTAAAAAATATTTTTTAAGAATAAGTAATTTTTATGCAAACGTAAATCAATTTGTTGCTTTTGATGTAAGTAATATAAAAGTTTCTAAAATTCTAATGTTTACGAAGAACGTATTTATCGTATCTTGTAAGATTTTTTTTTCTTTTTTTACCATTTTAACTTCGACTCACAAGTCACAACGTTGACATTTTCTAAAGTTACCCACCCCACTATAGTCGTTTGATTAAGTTTAGAAAATGGCAACACTTTTTTGACATTTATAAAAATCAATAGGTATAGTTGTAGGTATGTTTTCTTGGTGCAACCTGTGCAATTTGAAATTATTATTGTTCTCAAATGTGGGTAAAATAGTCTCTCAAAAATATTCTTTGTGATTTGAGAACTCAAATGTTTTTTTTTTAATTTAAAATATCACGACGGTAATTTGAAAATAACAGTAGGTAGTTTGAAAAAAGTATTCAACAGTAAAAGTATAAAAATAAAAACCTTTTCATGATTACAATTTATTTATTCAGAAGTATCATATTTGGGGAGTTTCGAATTAAAACATAGTAACATATTTGTTTTGTTTTTATTTTGATTTCCATAATTATTGATATATTTTCTATTCCGATCATTTTTGTGGTCCTGTGATTCTGATCAGTAATATTTTTATTGATTGCAATTTGCAGAATTACAGACTGCAGTCTTTGATTCCGATTCCGATCGAGATAATCGACATCGAGATTCGAAATTGATTCGAAACGGAAGTTTAATTTCTCGTTGATGCTCTCATTGCGAAAGATGTCTTTACAAGCAAATAAAAATTGACCAAATTATGGTGAACATTATATCCCACCCGTTTTACTGAAAGTGAACCTTGAACATGGCTACGAGAGGCGAAAAAGGGAATGAAAATGGCGAGGAGCAGATCGTCGAGGTAAATCGATTTGGCCTACTTCCGTTGACAGTTACCTAGTTAAACTTGACCCGTGATGTGTGGATCAATAAATATGGGGTTTTCAGACCCTGGCGGAGGTGTTCCGGTGCTTCATCTGTATGGAGAAGCTGGTCGACGCGCACCTGTGCCCTCATTGCTCGAAGCTCTGCTGCTACTCGTGCGTGCGGCGATGGCTCACTGAGCAGCGGTCCCAGTGCCCCCACTGCCGCGCAGCCCTTCACCTCCACGAGCTGGTGAACTGCCGCTGGGTCGAGGAAGTCACTCAGCAAATAGAGAGCATGCAACAAAGTAACTCTGCTTGTCAGAGGGAGAGTTTTCGGGACAGGTAAACACCATAATATTATGAGCGTTTTTTTATTGTTTGTTTGAAAATAATACTTACTAATTTATTAAAAATACACTGCCTCTAGTCTTAGTAGTAAGTGGCTAGCTTATTAGGCTGAGGCATGAAGTTTGGGGTTCTGGGCTGGTGTTGAATCTAGAAAAGTCTAGAAAAGTTTAGTGCTGAATCTAGAAAAGTTTTTAGTAAGGTTTTTCTGTTAAGAAATATTCAGTAGCTATGGGGACTTGGTAAATTGGCGGTGTTTTGCCAGAACATCTGAGAAGACATTGTTCCTCATTGTGTTGTATTGGTCTCCGTGGCCAAAAAATATATATAAAACTTAGTACAGAGCAGTGGCACATAATCTGTACTAATATTATAAAGGCGAAAGTAACTGTCTGTCTGTTACGCTTTTGATCTTATGGCTTATGCCTGAACCGCTGAACCAATTTTGATGAAGTTTGTTATAGACAAATAGATAGGTCGACAAGATTGGACTTTGTGGAAGGTCATAGGTCATTGTATCCTAGAAAAACCAATGTTCAAAATTCAGGTGGACGAAGTCGCAGACAGGTAGCTAGTAAAGTATAGAAAATAATAAATAGACACTTATGGATCAGAAAAATAAATACTTTTAACTATTTGGTGAGAGGTTTTACAATTGTCTGGCAGGAAAATGAAGTCTGGAAGCTGTAGTAATAATAATAATAATAATATAATAATAATAATAATATGCTTTATTAAAAGGTAAAAACCCAATACAATGTTAAAAATAGAATACAAAATGACCGTACAAAATGACCGTATGTAGTGAATTTTTATTTTCTTCAATCTTTAGATTTTACCATGTTGAAACAATGTTAGATTACAAAGAAGAAGGTAATTAATCTTTGCTAAATATGTTAATACAACTAGTAGATGTCCAACTCATCAAGAGAAGCTGTCAGTGTACTGCTGGACGTGCCGCCGTTGCATCTGCCACCAGTGCGCCCTGTGGGGCGGCACACACACCAGCCACACGTTCAAGCCTTTGGAGGAGGTGTACGATCAACATGTGACTCAGATAAGAGACGAGGTGTCGCAGCTGAGACGCAGACTCATGGAACTTATTAGTCTTGTACAGGATGTTGTGAGTAATATAAATAACAAAGTTAAACAATACATAGTTTTTTTTTTGTTGCTAATGTAATGGCTGCTTGGTATTTTCCTGTTTCTACATAATTAGAAATAATGATTTATATAATTACTAACTGGTTACCTGTAACTTCTTTTTTGGAGTTTAAATATTTTCAATGAATTTGTTTATCTGTGGTATGGCTTAAAAGTTAAAACTTAAAGGGTAAACTGAATTTTTAGGGTTCCGTAGTAAACAAGGAACCCTTATAGTTTCGCCATGTCCGTCCGTCTGTCCGTCCGTCCTCGGTTAATCTCAGAGACTATTAGTGCTAGAAATCCGTAATTTGGCATGGGTATAAATATTAATCACGCTGACAAAGTGGTGAAATAAAATTTTGATAAATATTTTTTTTAGGGTAGCTCCCCTACATGTAAAGTGGGGATGAATATTTTTTTTCTCGTCTACCTCATAGTGTGGGGTATCGTTGATTATTTGATATCGTTGATTATTTGATATTTGATATTAGTTGATATTGCTGAAGCTTTGTCTTTTAAAAATATTGTGGGTGTGGGAACATCATTTTTCGATTTCTAGATCCGTTTGTAAAATATGATGTTTTAAAGTGCAAATTTTTATTAGAGTCAAGTGTCCCCCCCCTCTATCAGCCAAATGGCAGTATATAGGAACTTGAAAAAATTCACAGCAGTAGGGTATATAATCAATTTTAAAGGAAAACAATCACGGCTAAGTAGGGTTCACAGGTTAAGTAGTTATATCTGTTTTTCGAGGATTGTGACTACGGAACCCTACACTGCGCGTGGCCCGCCACGCACTTGGCCGGTTTTTTAGTCTATATTTTGAAAAGAAAACTCACCTTCAATCACGTCAAGTGAAACTAAACATAATAATAATACAGTAGAACGTCAATAACATAATCTACTATATAAAAATAAGTCTGGTTTTCCTTCCTGACGCTATAACTCCAGAACGCACGAACCGATTTCCACGATTTTGCATTTGTTGGAAAGGTCTCGGGCTCCGTGAGGTTTATAGCAAAGAAAAACACGCGAACGAAGTCGCGGAGGTCAGCTAGTAATCTTTAAAAGTTATTAAAGCTTTGTGTTCCCTTGTCAGAACCCAAAACCTCTTTCTTCTATACTTCTATACTAATAAATAAAATTGAAGTGTCTGTCTGTAATATCGAAATAACTACCTCATATTAAGCTCATATGGTTATTTGAACGCTACCATAACCGAATCACATGTTTTTAAAATTTTTGTCTGTCTGTCTGTCTGTCTGTCTGTCTGTCTGTCTGTCTGTCTGTCTGTCTGTCTGTCTGTTTGAACGGGCTAATCTTCGGAACGGCTGAACCGATTTTGACGGGACCTTCACATACAAGTAGAGAATTAACCAGGGAGTAACATAGGCTACTTTTTTAACCGACTTTCAAAAAAGGAGGAGTTGTGTTTTTCTACCTATGTACACCGATATCTCCGAGATTTCTGAACCGATTTGCGTAATTTTTTTTTTAATCGATAGAGAAACATTGCGACCCTGTTCTATAAAAAATTTGGATTCCAACTCCTCAATCCTGATGCTGTAGGGGACCTAATCCCTAAAACTAATGGGTTTTAGAAACATTCGGTTATTTAAATTGATATTGGGGGTACCAATTAAAGACTTTATCGATGAATGAACTCGAGTAGGTACATATCCAACTCCTCAACCCTGATGCTGTAAGGAATTGTATTCCGAAATCGTGGGGATCCCACGATCCCCCCGACGAATCGTGGGGACGGGTTTCTACAGATAAGCTACTTTTTGTTCTGAAAAATCAAAAGTTTCCACGGGATTTTTAAAAACCTAAATCCACACGGGCGAAGCCGTGGGCATCATCTAGTAGGTATAATAAAGCGGAAGAGTTTGTTTGTTTGAACGCGCTAATCTCAGGAACTACTGGACCGATTTCAAAAATTCTTTCACCGTTGGATATGTATGTGATCCTTGAGTGCTATAGGCTATATATGTACCACGGGCGAAGCCGGGGCGGACCGCTAGTTTAAAATAATTATGAACACTATAAAACCTAATAATGTAGGCATTGGACTTCAGTAACTCAAAGTAGAGTTTTGACAATCTCAACAACTTAAAACATACTTAAGCAACACTTAACAACTTTAGCATTAACCTGCCTTTAGTGAAAACGAGCGGATACCCGCGACTTCGTTCGCGTGGATATTGATTTTAATAATCCTGTGGGAATCATTTTGTTTTTCCTAAGCTCCTTTGAGCTTATACCTTGCTAAAAACTGTAAAAAGTTCACTGGCGGATGTTTAGGTAAGTACATCAAAATGTAAACATCCGCCAGTGAAAGTCCCATCAAAATCGGTCCAGCCTTTCAGAGATTAGCCAGTAGTCTTTAAAGTATCTACTTTCTAACAAAAAAAGAATGAATGAAATCGGACCACCCGTTAACGAATTACAGCTAAGTACACATTTTGCTTTTCATCCCCTCTCCCAAGGGAACCGTGCTGAATTTCGGAATAAAAGGTATCCTATATGTTACTCCATAGTATGAACTTAAATCATTTTCATTTCAATCCAGTTTCATTTCAATCCATTTAGTAGTTTTTACGTGATGCGCGCACAAACATACAGACAAACAGACAAAAATTTCAAAAATATCTTTTTTACGTACTATTACTTATCCCTAACATCCCCCAGTTATTATTTTGCAAAAATCTTCAATGTACAGACACGGCAATTTTACAATTTTATTATATGTATAGATAAAGAGTGCCAATGGTCAATAGTCATTGTTTTGAGACATACAAATAGCACTGCTTTTCGTTATGACGTCATAGCGCAAGAGCGATTCTGATAAAAACTTCGGGCAGAAAACTATATAAATAAAAATAAATAAATAAAATAAAATAGCCTTTTATTTCAGAGTATATGTTACATAAATCAAATTTTCTTATAAAAAATCCCTAAGCTCTGAGTGCCTTACGGCAAAGGCCTCCTCCAGCTCTAAAACTATTTAGGTGACTCTTTTATAATTAATGTTATAAAAAAATAAAAACATAACATTTCTTGTTATTTTTATACCTTTCCTCTTGATAGTCAAGCCCAAATGAGACAGTTAATTTTTCGGTATATTTGCTTTAATTTTCAAGGCTTCATCGATGAATCATAAAAATGAACCATCTAAACACCGACCGTTCACCGTTCACGGGCACTGTATATGATATCGTGCATCGTTCATTGCCAAAATGAACGATGAATGGGTCACTGTCTAATTTGGGGTTCAGATCCATTGCACAACTTCAAAATTTGTAAAAAAATGCTACCTGCATGTAAATTAAGAAAATTTACTAAGTTTTGTTTGTAGGAACGCAACGTGGAATCGGTGCGTTCAGCGAAGGACGAGCGCGTTCGTGAGATTCGGAATGCCGTGGAACTGATGATCTCAAGACTGGACTCTGCCCTGAAAGCCAAGTTGCTCACACTTATGGGTCAGAAGAACAGTCTCACGCAGGAGACTGAGCAATTAGAGCATTTGCTGCAGGAGGTTGAGCACCAACTTAATACTTGTACTAGGTAATATACTTTTAATGACAAACAACACGATACAATCCAATTGAATCTCTAATCTAAACTTGAGTACTTGTCCAACCTATCTAAACTGAACATAATAGACACACAAAATATCAACGGATTTAATAAAAACTGCCATACCTCTTCCAAGTTAGCCTCCTTCCACCTTTGTCACTTCCCATCAGATGAGATCACAGGCAAGGGCTAACTTGTAAATTAATTATAAATTAATGAAAATAAAATAAAACCGGCCAAGTAGAAGTTGGGCCTCGCTCTTTTAGGGTTCCGTACATAATGAGGAAGTTTCCTGAAGTTGAAAATATCATTTTGAACACAATGGTATTAAAAGTATAAATTAAAAATTAAAAAAACCCCCGACATTCGCCATTTTGTGTCGGCGGCCATCTTGGATTTGCATAGTGCTATTCTCCTAGTCAAGTCCTTTCATTTGATACCCATATTAAGGGAGTTGTAGCGGCGGCCATCTTGGATCGATTTTCATCAAACATAACTAACAACACTCTCGAGTCTCGACTAATTTACCTTTCAAACAAAAAAAACCGCATTCAAATTGGTGCACCCGTTTGAGCGCTACAGGGGAACAGACAGATACACACACACACACACATAAACACACACAGACACGTCAAACTTATAACACTCCGTCGTTTTTGCGTCGGGGGTTAAAAATATAGATTAAAACAAATAAATCAGTGAAAAAAATTTTGAAATCCATCAATAAATGAAGGAGAAATTAATTATTTAAGTTCATGTATTTTAACGCATTTCTCACTCGAGTATGACATCACAGCGTCTATTCGGAGGTATTCTTTCCATGCAAATTTACTTGTTTTACCAATTTCTCCAAGATTACTGAACCGATTTGCGTGATTCTTTTTTTAATCGACAGCTGAGGATGTTTGCAAAATGGTCCCATAGATTTTTTCGAAAAAAAAAGATTAAAAAAAATATTTTCCAAAAAATACCTCTGAGCGGGTTGGATGACGTTATATGTACGCTAGAGCGCCGCGTGAAACGAAATTAGCAACTTTAAAGTTCAATATCTTTTTCAGTTTTTGAGATAATTTAATAATTCTTTCAGATTTTTTGTTTTATTTTACTTAATTTTTTATAGTAAATTAAAAAATTGGAAACTTGTCCATTATGAACAACATACTTAATATTTTGGGTGTAAGAAAATTTCCGAGCTAGACATCACAACAAACCGTGAAAGAAAAATTGAAAAAATGTTCGTTTGTTTTGGTCACAGCTTTCAAAGTACTTTATGAATCGTTGTTTTCAGTATTGTTGTTTAAATACAGTATATGGTACATAATATACCGAAGTTTCATATTTCTAACTGGTTTGTTTTTGAGATGGGCCCCATCACAAAAATGGTCTAAATCTGACACCTTTGATGACCATCCATTTCCTTATTTTTTAAGCAAAAAATCAAAAAAAAACACATGTTCGTACTCTACTCAATGAGTTCTAAACAATGATACCCCACAAGGTAGGCTAAGAAAAAAAAATCTGCCTCCTTTCTCATATGGGAGCCCCACTGAAAAATAATTTAATTCAACTTTTAATTCAATGTTTGGTTTTGGGTCAACGTTCTACATCAAATATCAGAATTTCAGATCTGTAACTCATTTCGTCTATGAGCTATAGAGACCGGCGAACAGACAGACAGACAGACAGATATCAGTGACATTAATAGGGCTCTGTTTTTACCCTTTGGGTACAGAACCCTAAAAAAGAAAATAAAAAGCCTAGTGCGAGTCAGACTCGCGCACCGAAGGTTCTGTACCTTGGAAGGAAACAATATGTTCAATAGTCATTTCGTTAAATTATTCGACCCCCTCGTAAAACAAATCCCTATTATAGAGACAGACACTTCTATGAACCCCTTATTACATGGTGACCCAACAAAAAAATTCCTCCTCATTTTGACCCCTTACGCACCTTATGAAAAAATAAATATTTTAATTCTTTTTCCTTCATAATAAAATTGGACAAGCATAATTTACAATAATTATTCCTTTCAAGTCGATATTGTAGTATTTACTGAAATATGACATGATGATAGATGATAGACAGATAGAGAAAGTCACACTACAAGAGATCAATTTGGTACTTACAGAACTCTAAAAATGCAATAAAATCTGTCTATAGTTGGGCTTTTAATTCGATGCAATAAACTGACATTTCATGGGTTGCTACTTTTTGACGAAAAAAATAGGGATGTGGTAAAAGTAAATGATGCGAATGATTCACATCATCAAAACATCAATTATTTTATTTTATCTTTATTTACTGCAAGATTTTTTTTTATTTATACCTGTAATAACTTCCTTAATAAGTAACTTTAAAGATTTATGAAATTGTAGTCTGTTAAATGTTAAATATTGCATGCCTGTAGTAGATTTTTCCTACTATATACAATTATTTTAAGATCTTATGACGTAACAGTCAAACGATTTTATGATTGTATTTATAAATGAAATGAACCTATCCACATCACTATTGAAATTAGGTTGACAACATTATTTTGTGAAATGTTTTTTGTTTACGAAACATTTTCAAACATCAGTTTACTGCATCGAATTAAAAGTCCGAGTATGCATATGTTGTCATTTTATAGATCGGAACTGATAGTCAAGAGCGGTGAGCTATCGAAAATGATTCACCAAGTACGGAAGAAGCCGATGGCCAGTTTCGTCACTGCGCCCGTACCGGCCGATTTTCATAGGCAAGTATTGTAACCATCTATATAAATAAAAATCAATGTTTGACGGTTTGATCTCTATGCTATTGAGCCGAATGTGGTCAAACTTTTGTGGGTTCTTCTAATAAGAAAACATTATAGAACATTATATAGGCCGATCGTTCCTCTATCGCTTGTTCCGCGCTCTCGCTTGCACGCTCAGCTTAGGCGGAATGTGACGCTTTTTCATGCATGCAGCCGGCGTTCATCGATTTATAAAACGTTATTACGTCAAAATGGATGTTTTTTTATGTTTGTCCTCTATGCGTTCCCAAACCATAGTTCACGTGGCATTTGCAACGCATGCCGGGAACAGCTAGTTTTTTAAATCCAGAAATCCTTCCAGAGGCGCTAACTCCTTACAAAAGACCTATGTTTAGCAGCTAACTTGGTTGTTTGCAGCTAATCATACTATAACTGTTACAAAAAACCTATATAGTCCGACTTTTAATTCGATGCAGTTAAATGACATTTCGTGGGTTGTCACTTTTTAACGAAAATAAAAGTGATTGATTTTAAATCATTCAATTATTTTATTTAAATTAAAGTTTATATTTTTAAGTTATATTATATTTTATTTTATGTACAAGGGTTTTAATATATATAGAGGTAAATTCAAAATGAAATAATAAAGTCAATCATCTTAGTTTCGCAATCGCTAACGCTATTATCGGTATCGCTATCGGTAGGTATCGGTCACACTAATAATAAATCTATATCTGTCACTTCATCTATAATATGGTCTGATTTTTATGACCATTGATTATAAGTTGCTATCTCACTACAATGAATAAAAATTATTTACGTATTTTGATAAATATATGACATATTATATATTGATACTTATACGATCTGGTAAGATAATGAACTAGTTTTCAGTTAGATGCTTTAAGTAATAAAACATTCAATAACTTTATTCATTTTTTGAAAAGAAAAATTAAATCAGTTATAACTAGTTAACTAGTTAGTTAAATAACTAGTTAACAAAAGCAAAAAAATAACGTAGGTTACATTAAAGATCACAGTTTAATCAACAAAATTGTTACTAAAATCACAAAAGGATTAACAAACAAAGGAGAATGATCACCCCTGACCCAAACATTTACACAAAATGTAATTTATTAAAAATTATCTTACGAATATATGACAATTTGGAAATTAATAATTATTAATGCTACACTTCACGATAAAAAAATGTAATAAAAAAGGAATTAAACCGTTTTTTCAACTTCCCGTTTAAGTCTGACGACCATTTGCATTACATTTTACGCATACCTACATGCCCAAATAAAAAGAGGTTTGTTATTTAAAAAAAATCATTTCATTTAAAATAGAACGGATATTAATTATTTACATTATTTTATTTGTTATTTGTTGTAAATCGTACAATATACGCTTAAAGTAAATAAGTAATAATTAATATTATTATTTTGTTATAATATTGTTTTAACTTCGTTGCGTTTTGTGCAATGGAATATAATATAACTACAACCTTCTTGATTTTGTGTAACAAAACTTATTTCAAGATGTCAATGTGACATGTCATTGTTTTAGTTGTGTGTGACGCTAGTGACGTCTACTATGTTTACATTTTGAATGTTTATTGTAGCGCAGCGGAGACCAATATTAATTATATTATGGTTTATTGTTTTTGCATTGGATATCGTTGAACAGGTATGATAAGTATAGTGCGCGCTAAACAAACAAGCAGGAACAAATCGGCAGGAACGATACACGGCTTTCCTTACTAGTTTAACAATTATAAACTACACATAACCTAGAATCATATTTAAACTTAAACTTAGATTTATTCAAAAACGACAAGTCCTAGAGGTATTAAAATGGTGTGTTTGGTTATCAGGAGTAAATCTGCAATAAATGGTGCGTACAACATGCTTGTAAACGACTGGGTTATACACCCATAGATTTTTGGTCATTCTCCTTTAATCGGCGTAAAAAAAAAGCATCTCAAGAAACCAGTACACTAACGCTGAGTTGTGTAACTAAAGAAATTTCAAATAACTATAAGTGGGAAATTAAACTAATTTAATCACAAGACTCCAGAATTCAATTAATTTAATCCCCACTTAAATTTTTGCATTTATTTCGAACAACTTAGCGTTAATTTGGATTTTAATTTATTTGCTCGGAATCCGTAATTCTGTTTTCTAAAACAAAAATAGCCTAAAGTTACTACTTAAAACATCAGCTATCTGCCAGTAGAAGTCCCATCAAAATCGATCCAGCGGTTCAGAGTTGAGCCGGAACAAACAGACAGACAAACACATTATTTTAGTGCACGCCATCTTAAGATGATAATCTGAATGTTCAAAGGTTCCTGTTCAATCTGGGTTCAAAGTTATTTGGAATACTGAGGGTTCTGATGTCTGTATTTCTGAACTACAAAGCCGATGACCTTAAAATATTGTCAGAAAAACCTTTCAAGTATCTCCTTTTCAACAAAAAAAGAATGAATGAAATCGGATTACGCGTTAATGAATTACACTTGTAAATACACATTTTGACTTCCATCCCCTCTCCCAAGGAAATCGTGCTGAATACAGACAGACAAAAAGCAAAAAAGTACAGTTTTGGCTTCAGTATCGATTATATATTGATTGGAAGTCGTCTTTTAGTTATTTATGTATTAATAAACCTAACAAAATTATACAGATTGGCCGAAACCATAAACGCGTGGGAACTCCCCGCGTGTCTCAAATTACCATTTGGCCCTTGTATGTTTATTGTTATGATGTAACAGAAAATAGTATTGCTTACTTTTATTTCCGTTATAGCTCATATTATTAATTGTACCAATTATGCGTTTGCCACAAAAAAATCACTATTTGGCCCATATACATAGGAGCTATCGATTTACTTAGTAGATAAATGAAATTATAGTGATAATGAGAGGGTAACTTTAAACAAAACTTTTGTGACTGAGATTGAATGAATTGAACGTATCACATCACAACAAGGTTGGCAACATTATTTTACGGAATGAAATTATGAAACGTCAGTTTACTGCATCGAATTAAAAGCCCAACTATAGACAGCTAACTTGGTTAGAATAGAATAGAATAGAAAAGTTTTTTATTCAAATAAACTTTTACAAGTGCTTTTGAATAGTCAGATGAATCTACCACTGGTTCGGAATGCCGTTCCAACCGAGAAGAACCAGCAAGAAACTCGGCGGTTGCTCTTTTCCAAATTTACAATATCAATATAACATATATAAATATAAATATAATATAATATATAATATAAATATAAAATGGTTGTTAGCAGCTAACTTGGTTTGTTGGATGTTCCCACCACGCTCCTCGAAGGAGGTTTTTGAAGTAGGCTGAAAACATTGATAGTGTGTACCCGTGAACAGTGAAATCGTGCCGAGCTACGACAGCAGCACGTTCCCCCTGGCGAACTTCACGCAGCTGCAGCACGCGGCGGCGCCCGTGTACTCGGCGCCGCTGCACGTCAACGGCCTGTGCTGGCGCCTCAAGGTGTACCCCGACGGCAACGGCGTCGTGCGCGGCAACTACCTCTCCGTGTTCCTCGAGCTCAGCGCCGGCCTGCCCGAGACCTCCAAGTCAGTTGTGCGCTCCTGGTACTTTGCTTATTGACGGTGGCACTTGCACCACGCGAATGATCCACGCGTCATCAGCGAATAATGCGGCGCATTCTGAGAACATCTGTATGGTTATTCTGAGCTAGCACATCTCGAAAACTTTGCCAAATACTACATATCGAAGAACTGTAATAAGTAATGCAAAATGAATTGAAACGAATGAAACTTAAATTTTAAAACAAGCAAGTTTAGGTCCATTTCAGTCTGAAGTCATTGTGTTTCGATATGTAGTATTCAATAAAGTTTTTGAGGTGCGCAAGCTCGGACTAAACAGCACTGATATGCGGTGCGTGCTTGTGATGTGTGATCCAGTCGCAATGTGTCATGATATTTCGTTTTGGGATTTATAAGAAAGTAATTTTTTTCAGCCGTCAGTTATGCGCTCCTGGTGTTTAATGCGAACAATTTGTACAAGGAGATTCTTCAATTTACCCGTACAGTAAAAAACTGCATGTCTGTTATGGAAACCTGTACAGTTGTGCAACATGTACACTCTATTTTCTCAGCAGTTTAACTGTACAGATAAATTTGTATGGTATACTATCATGGTCTACATACGTCAAATGTATGGCAAAATCTGCAGTTTGTTAATTTTTTAATTGTAAGGGTCTTAATGGTGGAGTTCCAATTGCAATCAACTTATCAAGGTATATTTCCAATTTCACAAGTTGATTCTATTTCTATTGAACATTTTAAAAACGTCAATAATATTTAGTATGTAGGTTTTTTGCCAAAATTTTCGAAGATTTACTCACTAGAATACTTTCTAACTATAGATAAGAACTTTAACTTATTACCATTACTTAACTTTAACTTATCACAATAGTAAAAAAAACCACTAAAAACACAAAATTTCGTGATTGCAAGCATATCTAAATTCAGGGTAGGCAAGAGGTGAGTTCGCGACGTTGTCTAGCTGTAGTGGCAGATCTATGTGCAGCATGTCCGTTGTCCGTTTCTACCGAATTTTGACTTCTGTGTGCTGAAATCGCTCATTTATTGTTTAGTGTTTATTAAATTCAAAAATGGCGTACATTGAGGCGTCGATCCCACAGCAAGCGATTTAGTGTTCCTTTTTAAAAAAGTAATCAGTTCTCACCATATTCAAGAATGCGTCGAAACGGTGAAGCGATGGTCTAACAAGCAACACAGAAGATCTAGTCTGTGGTCTACAGTGATATGATCACAATCATAAAATCGATTATGGCTGATATAATCAACGTTATGATTGGCTGACAGTCTCTTGCTATTGCCGATAAATTCAGCCAATTAACACATTTGCGATGATCATCATCATCATCATGATCAACCCATTACCGGCTCACTACAGAGCACGGGTCTCCTCTCACAGTGAGAAGGGTTTTGGCCATAGTCTACCACGCTGGCCAAGCGGATTGGCAGACTTCACACACCTTTGAGAACGTTATGGAGAACTCTCAGGCATGCAGGTTTCCTCACGATGTTTTCCTTCACCGTTAAAGCAAGTGATATTTAAATACTTAAAACGCACATAACTCCGAAAAGTTAGAGGTGCGTGCCCCGGGATCGAACCCACGACCTCCGATTAGAAGTCGGTTGTCCTAACCACTAGGCTATCACAGCTTAGCAGCAGCACAGCTCAGCAGCTTTGCGATGATCGCAATGTGATAAATCCCAACTTCTGTGCTAGCCATCCAAAACCCTAGATCGTAGGCAGTGGGATCAACTCATAGACAATAATTATTTTGTGACTTTCTTTTGTCGTAACTTATACCAAGTTGTGAATACAAAAAAGCTTACCAACCTCATAAAATAATCCATAACCTATACAGATTCTCACTGTAGTTATCATATAGGCATCTATGCTTCTGCTTAAAATGTATGAAAGTTTTTTCTGGCTGAAGCATTGTAGCAAACAACTTACTTTTCCATACAGTTTTCTCATCCGATTTAGATACTACGCATTTTAAAAAGAAATAACACTAGATCATAAAAGATGCCCCAATTCCATTGCTCAGACAATAATTTTTCGGTAACATCCATCCTAAAGAAAGGGTTTTTATAAAAAGAGATGATTATTATGCTATTTTTGTGTATAGCAATTTTATTTACTTGTGCTGTTATGCGAAAGTTATTGATCGCCAGTGTTTAAAATCATATAAAATATAGTTTTAAAGCTGGAAGAAACGCACCATTAGTTAAATATTGATTACTAAATATACAGAGACAGAGAAAACAGAGAATTTTTAAATGTACACCCAGATACGAGTACCGAGTGGAGATGCTCCACCAAGTGTCGCGCGACCCGTCGAAGAACATCGTCCGCGAGTTCGCGTCCGACTTCGAGATTGGCGAGTGTTGGGGCTACAACCGCTTCTTCCGGCTCGACCTGCTCTCCAGTGAGGGGTATCTCAACCCCGATACGGATACCCTTATATTAAGGTACCTATTAATTACCCTTATACATATAAGGTATACCCTTATATAGGCCTATTTAACCATTTATAATAATATAATTTTGATGTACCTGAATGTTGAGGTAGTTTTTCTGAAGTCTGCTTTAAAAGATTTTATTTATTAATCGTTTTGCTCTTGATTACAATTTCATGAAAGATCTTATATATTCAGATAGATCATTTTGTCGCCAGGTTCCAAGTGCGTCCGCCGACGTTCTACCAGCGCTGCCGCGACCAGCAGTGGTACATCACCCAGTTGATCACCATGCAGAACCAGCACATCCTACAAATCAATGATCTCAAAGAGGTATTAGACTAGTCAACCCTTCGGACGAAAACTAAATACCTAATTTACGCTTGAAATATACTTCTAATACGCTACCCAGTCTTACGCTATCGAATCGTTGTTTGTTCCTTGATTACAATATGATTTGACGGTTCTTTAGAATAAAAGGCACTTTTGCATGGAAACCATACCTACGGCAGACACAAACGAAATTAACAGTATGTATTCAAATAAGACTATGATCAAGACCTACAAGGTAACGGGTGGCCCTGTTTATTTGCTGTCCAATGTCTATTTCTGTAACATTGTTTCTCTTGTCAGCGCTTGACGTTGGAAATGTCTCGCAACTCGATAGCGACGACGCGCGCCGCGTCGAGCAGCGCGGTGACGTCACAGTCCGCCGCCAACAACGACGCGGACAACCCCTCGCAGAACAACCCCGTGGACGGCAACAGCCCCAGCGACCCGCAAGCCTACTCCAACCAGTGGAAGTTCCTCTTGCCCCACAACGTGAGCGGCCAGCGGTTGACTAGCCCAGGTCGGTGCTATCCCCACAGACAGCGCGGTGACGTCACAGTCCGCCGCCAACAACGACGCGGACAACCCCTCGCAGAACAACCCCGTGGACGGCAACAGCCCCAGCGACCCGCAAGCCTACTCCAACCAGTGGAAGTTCCTCTTGCCCCACAACGTGAGCGGCCAGCGGTTGACTAGCCCAGGTCGGTGCTATCCCCACAGACAGCGCGGTGACGTCACAGTCCGCCGCCAACAACGACGCGGACAACCCCTCGCAGAACAACCCCGTGGACGGCAACAGCCCCAGCGACCCGCAAGCCTACTCCAACCAGTGGAAGTTCCTCTTGCCCCACAACGTGAGCGGCCAGCGGTTGACTAGCCCAGGTCGGTGCTATCCCCACAGACAGCGCGGTGACGTCACAGTCCGCCGCCAACAACGACGCGGACAACCCCTCGCAGAACAACCCCGTGGACGGCAACAGTCCCAGCGACCCGCAAGCCTACTCCAACCAGTGGAAGTTCCTCTTGCCCCACAACGTGAGCGGCCAGCGGTTGACCAGCCCAGGTCGGTGCTATCTACCGTGTACTATCGTGTATAACCCCCGGCACGTCAGTCGAGCGGTGACCTTCAAGTGCTCGCAGCGTCGTACGAGTGAGCGGGACACAATACGATTGGAGAGCCAATCAGCGCTTACGAGGGATCCGCGAGAGCTAATCAGTGCTTACGAACGATCCCCACGCCCTCCCCGCGACCCCCTCACACCCCGAGATACCTGAAAAATTGTAAGTTTAATCGTCAATTTTGGAAGTAAAATTAAAAAATATAGTTTCACCTTACTACATTCGGAGACCTCATTCAAAATTAGTCGTTCGAAAACTGAAACTGAAACTTAGCTGAGCACAGTACATCGCAGTATAGCTGAATGTTGTTTATTTACTTGGTTGGTTTTGGGGTGGTCTAGGTCTTAGGTTTTCACTTCTCACACCGGATACTACTGCCGACAGGCGCGGCTGTGTTGGACGAGGCGTGCAGCAACGCGCTGTGCTGCTTCGGCGAGTACGGCGAGCGCGCGCGCGCCGGCTCGCAGCACGCCCTCGACTCGCCCAACAACTTACCTTCCACCTCCAGGTGCGATATTATATACGAGTATTTCATGATTTTACACTTATTTCGTGGTTTAACGACATAATTAAACTACTGGTACATACCACGATAAAAATGTTTGGTCACGACGAGACTGTAGTCTCATCGTGTCGACAGTCTTGTCGTGACCACGATACATGAAACTGGATTGAAATAACGACCAAAAAACTAACATTATACACATACTATAGACGACACATACTGTACGACCACATATCGTGGTCGTATGTGGTCGTACAGATGTTACCACATTAAATACTAGTATTTTTTTTCACCTTTCTGACGTAGTAGTGAGCGCTGTGGTCTTATAAGCAGGAGCTCCTAAATTCAATTCCCGGCAGGGGCGATTTGGAATTTTATAATGTCTAAATAATTGTCACTGATCTTGTCTGGTGGGGCGTCTCTTTCGTTCCGTCAGTCGACTTAGAGCCGATTTTAACCGAACGGGTTACATAGCCGAGCGTGACGGCTCAATCTCATTTAATACCCACAAAATAAAGTGCTCAGTGTGACGATAGAAGTTTTCACTTAAAAATGTGTTCATCAGGTGTTCGAACTCGCTGCAGTCGGGAGTTCCGGACAACCTGGCGCTGGTCAGCCTGCACACGCTGCTGAGCGCGGCGGGCGCGCCCCCCGCGCCCCGCGCCGCGCGCGCGCGCCCCCGCCCCGACAAGCAGCCCGCCGGAGACTCGTCCCTCACCGGTGAGCGGTTACACTCAACACACATACATTGGAAATTATTTCAGTTATTTTAGTTTTAGTTACTTCAATTTAGTTTGTAGGTTTTGTGTCGCCAACGTAAATCCCGCGCGATAAAACCAGAATTTTTCAACGTTCAGCGGTGGTCAGCATGCCCTTGACGGAGGCGAGCGCGGCCAACGCCACGGCGCTGAGTGCCTCGCTGTCGTCCCCGGAGCTGAACGGGTCCGCTGGCGACGCGCCGGCGGAGGGCGCCACCGCGCTCGCCAACGACCCGCAGCCCGCGCAGTCCGCCTCCGAGTCCAGCAGCGACACCGGGGTAACTGCACAACTGTGACCACTTGTCCCCTGAGCTGTCGCGCCCGCCAGCCCTGGCACTCCTCACGCTCCGCACAGTCCGCCTCCGAGTCCAGCAGCGACACCGGGGTAACTGCACAACTATGACCACTTGTCCCCTGAGCTGTCGCGCCCGCCAGCCCTGGCACTCCTCACGCTCCGCACAGTCCGCCTCCGAGTCCAGCAGCGACACCGGGGTAACTGCACAACTGTGACCACTTGTCCCCTGAGCTGTCGCGCCCGCCAGCCCTGGCACTCCTCACGCTCCGCACAGTCCGCCTCCGAGTCCAGCAGCGACACCGGGGTAACTGCACAACTGTGACCACTTGTCCCCTGAGCTGTCGCGCCCGCCAGCCCTGGCACTCCTCACGCTCCGCACAGTCCGCCTCCGAGTCCAGCAGCGACACCGGGGTAACTGCACAACTGTGACCACTTGTCCCCTGAGCTGTCGCGCCCGCCAGCCCTGGCACTCCTCACGCTCCGCACAGTCCGCCTCCGAGTCCAGCAGCGACACCGGGGTAACTGCACAACTGTGACCACTTGTCCCCTGAGCTGTCGCGCCCGCCAGCCCTGGCACTCCTCACGCTCCGCACAGTCCGCCTCCGAGTCCAGCAGCGACACCGGGGTAACTGCACAACTGTGACCACTTGTCCCCTGAGCTGTCGCGCCCGCCAGCCCTGGCACTCCTCACGCTCCGCACAGTCCGCCTCCGAGTCCAGCAGCGACACCGGGGTAACTGCACAACTGTGACCACTTGTCCCCTGAGCTGTCGCGCCCGCCAGCCCTGGCACTCCTCACGCTCCGCACAGTCCGCCTCCGAGTCCAGCAGCGACACCGGGGTAACTGCACAACTGTGACCACTTGTCCCCTGAGCTGTCGCGCCCGCCAGCCCTGGCACTCCTCACGCTCCGCACAGTCCGCCTCCGAGTCCAGCAGCGACACCGGGGTAACTGCACAACTGTGACCACTTGTCCCCTGAGCTGTCGCGCCCGCCAGCCCTGGCACTCCTCACGCTCCGCACAGTCCGCCTCCGAGTCCAGCAGCGACACCGGGGTAACTGCACAACTGTGACCACTTGTCCCCTGAGCTGTCGCGCCCGCCAGCCCTGGCACTCCTCACGCTCCGCACAGTCCGCCTCCGAGTCCAGCAGCGACACCGGGGTAACTGCACAACTGTGACCACTTGTCCCCTGAGCTGTCGCGCCCGCCAGCCCTGGCACTCCTCACGCTCCGCACAGTCCGCCTCCGAGTCCAGCAGCGACACCGGGGTAACTGCACAACTGTGACCACTTGTCCCCTGAGCTGTCGCGCCCGCCAGCCCTGGCACTCCTCACGCTCCGCACAGTCCGCCTCCGAGTCCAGCAGCGACACCGGGGTAACTGCACAACTGTGACCACTTGTCCCCTGAGCTGTCGCGCCCGCCAGCCCTGGCACTCCTCACGCTCCGCACAGTCCGCCTCCGAGTCCAGCAGCGACACCGGGGTAACTGCACAACTGTGACCACTTGTCCCCTGAGCTGTAGCGCCCGCCAGCCCTGGCACTCCTCACGCTCCGCACAGTCCGCCTCCGAGTCCAGCAGCGACACCGGGGTAACTGCACAACTGTGACCACTTGTCCCCTGAGCTGTCGCGCCCGCCAGCCCTGGCACTCCTCACGCTCCGCACAGTCCGCCTCCGAGTCCAGCAGCGACACCGGGGTAACTGCACAACTGTGACCACTTGTCCCCTGAGCTGTCGCGCCCGCCAGCCCTGGCACTCCTCACGCTCCGCACAGTCCGCCTCCGAGTCCAGCAGCGACACCGGGGTAACTGCACAACTGTGACCACTTGTCCCCTGAGCTGTCGCGCCCGCCAGCCCTGGCACTCCTCACGCTTCGCACAGTCCGCCTCCGAGTCCAGCAGCGACACCGGGGTAACTGCACAACTGTGACCACTTGTTCCCTGAACTATCGCGACCGCCAGCCCCGGCTCGGGGACCCCGGCACCTCTCACGCTCCGCACAGTCCGCCTCCGAGTCCAGCAGCGACACCGGGGTAACTGCACAACTGTGACCACTTGTTCCCTGAACTGTCGCGACCGCCAGCCCCGGCTCGGGGACCCCGGCACCCCTCACGCTCCGCACAGTCCACCTCTGAGTCCAGCAGCGACACCGGTAACTGTACAACTGTGACTGCTTGTCCCATGAGCTGATGCGCCCGTTAGCCCCGGCTCGGGGACCCCGGCACCCCTCACGCTCCGTACAGTCGGCTTCCGAGTCCAGCAGCGACACCGGGGTAACTGTACAACTGTGACCACTTGTTCCCTGAACTGCTGTGCCCGCAAGCCCCGGCTCGGGGACCCCGGCACCCCTCACGCTCCGCACAGTCCGCCTCCGAGTCCAGCAGCGACACCGGGATAACTACAACTGTGACCATTTGTTCCTTGAACTAATGGCATCAGAGGACCTTGCTGCGCCCGCCAGCCCCAACCCGCATCCCGTGTACCACGTAATAGACGGCAGACTCTGTTTGTCCAACTGTCCTGACGCGCCAACTTCGAAACATATATACGAAGGTCGGACGTAAGCGTTCTTCTACAGAGCCGAATGAATGAATGGATAGATGTTTTGAATACACCTCAATCTAATTCCAAAACTAAATACTTTCTTCATGTAGTTTCAAATTCACTGTTTAACGTTACAGTATTTATTATGTATAAACGAATACATTATTTTTCTCACTTTGTCAGGATTTAGCCGTCAATCAGCTAGAATACACATTTCTGGGCGACCTCAACCCGCACCCCGTCGACGAAAACTCCAACGAGGAGAACGATGTCGATGAAGAGACCATGTCGGGTAAGCAGTATATTGTTGATTTTTTTTAATCGAAATTCTGTGTAAATAAACTTAAAAGTTTAACAATGTACCCTTCCCTGTCCCTTCCTAAGGAAATCATATGCGAAACTAATTTGAGTAGTTTTTGGAATAGGTTATCAATTTGATTTGTATGTATGTATGTAATATTTTATTGAAAATAAGATATTGTTTAATCTATATACTAATAAATAAAATTGAAGTGTCTGTCTGTAACATCGAAATAACTACCTCATATTAAGCACATATGGTTATTTGAACGATACTATAACCGAATTACACGTTTTTAACATTTTTGTCTGTCTGTCTGTCTGTCTGTCTGTCTGTCTGTCTGTCTGTCTGTCTGTCTGTCTGTTTGAACGGGCTAATCTTTGGAACGGCTGAACCAATTTTGACGGGACTTTCACATACAAGTAGAGAATTAACCAGGGAGTAACATAGGCTACTTTTTTAACCGACTTTCAAAAAAGGAGGAGTTGTGTTTTTCTACCTATGTACACCGATATCTCCGAGATTTCTGAACCGATTTGCATAATTTTTTTTTAATCGATAGAGAAACATTGTGACACTGTCCTACAAAAAATTTGGATTCCAACTCCTCAATCCTGATGCTGTAGGGGATCTGATCCCCAAAACTAATGGGATTTAGGCACTGTCGGTTATTTAAATTGATATTGGGGATACTAATTAAAGACTTTATTGTTGAATTACCTCGAGTAGGTACATGTTCAACTCCTCAACCCTGATGCTGTAAGGAATTGCATTCCGAAATCGTAAGGATCCCACGGAATTTTTCCGTTTTGTGGACGGGTTACTACTTACTACAGATAGGCTACTTTTTGTTCTGGAAAATCAAAGTTCCCACGAGATTTTTACAAACCTAAATACACACGGGCGAAGCCGTGGGCATCATCTAGTCTCTATTATAATACAGTTACTCTATGACAGGTCTGAAGTTTATTTAGGGGTTATAATCTAATGTCTAAATTAATAAAAACAAACAAACATTTTTGTCGTGGTATATACCCGTAGTTTTACATTACATTATGTCATTAAGGCACGAAATAAGCCTTAAATCATTATTTAGGGGTTATTTACCGATACCCCAACCCAGTACCCCAACATACCTGTTGGGGTACCGGGATACTGTTGGGTTATTCAGTCGGATTCCCTTGCGTCCTGCACCCGTTCCCGTTCCCGTTTCCGAATCCCCGCTCCCGTCCCGCAGAGGCGTCGTCGGGGCGCGACAGCGGCTGCTCGTGGTGCGCGCTGGCCGAGTCGCCGGGCTCGCCGGGCTCGGACGCCGCGCCGCCCGCGCGCCGCCGCCGCCTGCGCGCGCGCCGCCCCCGCCCCGCGCGCGAGCCCTACCGCCGACACTGAGCCCTGTCCCACCTACACGCTATCATATCCTATCCCGCTACACTTGTATCGCATATCCTATCCCGCTACACATAGACGAACAATTCGGTTGTACACAATCTTTATTGAGAAACAAAGTAAATTGAAACCCTCTAAATGTATTTTTTTTTTTTAATTTATTTGAAAAGGACAATCAACAGGTTACATAACAAAACATGAGTAAACACACAATATAAATATACAAAAAAAATTGCTATAATGTAGACCCACTTATGGATTGCCTCAGCTTGCGATATAAGAAAAATGTTAGTAAGAGAGAGAGACAAAAAAACAAAAGCAAAAAAACAAAAAGAAAAAACAATGCTAAAAACAAAGATGTAATGCTATTGTACAAGTCACGGCAAATAAGTCTAGCGTTGACCTTCAATGCGCAGAAGAAAATGAGGTATCTCGGGTGGTGAGGGGGTCGCGGGGAGGGCGTGGGGATCGTTCGTAAGCACTGATTAGCTCTCGCGGATCCCTCGTAAGCGCTGATTGGGTCTCCAATCGTACTGTGTCCCGCTCACTCCTACGACGCTGCGCGCTCTTGAAGGTCAGCACTCGACTTACGTGCCGGGAGTTATATCCGGAGTGTGTGTGAAAAGTAACACGATTAAAGCGCAGGCCACACTGGGAGCGAAGTAAAACGAAACGAGGTTCGTTTCGCTCCGCTCCGCTCCGCTCCGCTCCGCTCGTGTCGCTATTGTCGTTTCATGCTTCAGTTCACACCGCGAACTAGGGAGGTAATCGAAACTGGAGCGATGCGAACTTGCGAGCTCTAGTCTAGCAACATGAGCGAAGCGAAACGAACCTCTTTTTGTGTCGCTTCGCTCCCGATGTGACTTTTATGGTCGTTGATGTTTAGGAGCTTTGTATTTGTATTTTATTTTCAATATTCTCTCTTCGATTTTCGTAAACAGTCTAAAGTTTTTATGCAATCTTCCACTTCCATCTTATACGTGATTAATGCAGTCATGAGATCCTAATTTGGTGATTAGTTCCTTATATTTTATTTTCGATAGGAATGATGGTTTTCCGATTAGTGTTTAAAAGAAATGTTCCTAGAATTTGGCATTAATAAAAATAAAGTAAAAAAATCCAAAGTATCATTTAAATTGATTGTAAAAAAAACTTATTTTGTAAATGTTACGAAACTACACATTTTCAGAAAGTGGCTACAAATTGAATGATTTATGATTACTTCAAAAAAAATATACTTTAATTTGCCTTTTTTTGAAGTTGATTACAACAATCCGACGTAATATGGAAGTTTAATTTCAAATGGCTTGCCTATAATTAATTGATAAATAATAATATTAGTATCGTAATTTATTTTTTCGTTAATTTTTTTGTTTCGTTAATGTTTTTAAAAAATGCGAATTATTAAATTAATTAATAGAAAATTATTAGTTAAATTTTTCGATACCAAAACATTTATTTCTCGATATTAAAATTTTCATTTAAAATTAAATACAATAACAAAAAACACACGCTCATTTTCTTTTATTTCAAAAAGACCTAATTCAATAGAATATTGAGGTATTTAATTTCTGTTTCAATTGCATTTTAATTTTGCAAAATACATATCGAAACTTGCAGATGCCCATGGAAATGAGAGCTCTTTCCTATTGAAAATTATTGACCTTGTTTAAAACTCAAATCACACTTGATAATGCATAGTACAATTAAATCATCCGCAATTTCTTATGTGTATTTTGCTTCGATTTATAATCTACAAGATATACAGTCTCATACAAAATCTTAGAATTACATACGATAAGTAAGCAAAAATATACATCTTTTGACATTACATACACTTGTGTTTGTATTTTTACAAATTTTAAAAGCACACCGCGATATCATGATACGTGTTTCACATTGGCTTTCTCACAGAAAATAAATTTGCAATCCTGGGTGGAAACTCTTTTTTTCTCGTACACTTTTTTAGAACCGACTGCATATCTAGTACATTTATAGATGGAGGGTATTTTGCATCAAGATCCTTAAAGCGCAGGCCACATTGTGAGCGAAGCGGAACGAACCCCGTTTCAATTCACTTCGCTCCCAATGTAGCCTGGGCTTAATATTCTAAGAATTTAACAGGAAATAAGTATGCTTAAAAAAATTAGTTGTAAAGTCTGTTTACGGACGATAATTTTACGTGATATGAAAACATTATAGAACACATACAGGTTGACTGGTAACAGGATACATTCCTTGAAGGGGCTTAAAGTAGAGCTCATTTGCAGCAATTTTTTTCATATAATGTCCTATCCGAAACTTAGTCGTTTCCGAGTTATTGAAGATTTAAGGTTTTTAGCAAAAAATTCCAGTTTTAAAGTTAAAATTAGTTGCTGAAGAAAATCATACCCGGTTTTGTTGGTTTTTTTGTAGTTTTCTGATAGAAAAACGTTCAGAAACTCAATCAAAATCAAAATAAGCTAGAAAATACCGTTAACTTTTCAGTTAAAGCCTAAAAACCACGTATTATTTTTAAGAAAAAAATCGAATTTGATGAAAAGCAATAGTATTTCTAAAAAAAAATGTATGGAACGTTACGTACACATTACTGAAATAACTTCCTTGATTCATTAGCTATCCAAAAAGGTACAGATGTCTACGACTTTTTTCAAAACCTCGATTTTATTAACAAAATTCTGAGGACTGACGAGTTTCAATTTGACTGGGATGGAATCACAAAGTATCATAATTTACATTATTGGGCGGCAAAAGGAGAAAACCTAAAAAAGAAAAAGAAAGGGCACATCAACGGAGGTATTCTGTAAAAGTATGGATAGGATTAATCAATTAGACATCTAATTGGCCCGCATTTTTCCCTCAGAATTTAAAAAATACGAATTAGGTGAAAAGAATATTATTTCTAAAAAAAAAATGTATGGAATGTTACGTAAAAATTACTGAATTAACTTCTTTGATTCATTAGCTATCCAACGAGGTAAAGATCTTTACAAAAAACTGCAAGAACGATTTTTAATTCAATTTGAAACTTGTAGTAGTTTAATGACTAATTGATTAATTTTAGGAATAACAATAAACTAACTAATAATTATTAGTAATTACATATTTTAGGTTCGCAAAAGAAAAACTAGTTATGATTTTAATCTAAATTTTAATCTTTATTTTATTCTAAAGCTTAGTGTTAGTCTTAATCTTAATCTAAATCTAATTTTAAACTTGCTCTAAATGTGAACCTCTTTGTCTGATACAAGCCCAAAGCCTTTTTCGTATTTCCGTTTTAGTTACTCTTGTTGGCTAATTCTTACGCATTTCATGAGCTGCACGAAGAGTCCTCGCGAAGCTCATCTGTGATCATGGGGTAAGCGTACATCAAATCATTCATGTGGCCCCAAAGATAAAAATTTCAAGGCGTTAAATCTGGACAAGGAATAGGTTCACCTATCGTTATTGCAGTTTTTTGTAGACATCTTTACCTCTTTGGATAGATAATGAATCAAAGAAGGTAATTCAGTAATTTTTACGTAACGTTCCATACATTTTTTTTTTATAAATAATATTCTTTTCACCTAATTCGTATTTTTTAAATTCTGAAGAAAAAATGCGGGCCAATTAGATGTCTAATTGATTAATCCTATCCATACTTTTACATAATACCTCCGTTGATGTGCCCTTTCTTTTTCTTCTTTAGGTTTTCTCCTTTTGCCGCCCAATAATGTAAATTATGATACTTTGTGATTCCATCCCGGTCAAATTGAGACTCGTCAGTCCTTAGAATTTTATTAATAAAATCAAGATTTTGGAAAAAGTTGTAGACATCTGTACCTTTTTGGATAGCTAATGAATCAAGGAAGTTATTTCAGTAATTTGTACGTAACGTTCCATACATTTTTTTTTAGAAATACTATTGCTTTTCATCAAATTCGATTTTTTCCTTAAAAATAATACGTGGTTTTTAGGCCTTAACTGAAAAGTTAACGGTATTTTCTAGCTTATTTTGATTTTGATTGAGTTTCTGAACGTTTTTCTATCAGAAAACTACAAAAAAACCAACAAAACCGGGTATGATTTTCTTCAGCAACTAATTTTAACTTTAAAACTGGAATTTTTTGCTAAAAACCTTAAATCTTCAATAACTCGGAAACGACTAAGTTTCGGATAGGACATTATATGAAAAAAATTGCTGCAAATGAGCTCTACTTTAAGCCCCTGCAAGGAATGTATCCTGTTACTAGTCACCCTGTATATAGGTCGATCGTGTCTCTATCGCTTGTTCCGCGCTCTCGTTTGCACGCTAGGCTCAGGCGGAACGTGACAATGAGTCACGCTTTTTCGTGCGTGCAGCCAGCGTTCATCGATTTATAAGACGTTATCACGTTAACAAAATAGGTAGGTATATAAAATTAGGTAATGTTTTTAACAGGAGAAAACGATATAGAAGGCGTGTGCATCGATTCGAATCGTTCCAACGACTCGGGCGACATACTGAGCCGGCTTCTGTGCGCGGCGCACGGGCGGGGCCTGACGCCCGCCAGCAGCGACGGGCCGTTCTCGCCCGCGCCCGCGCGCGCCCACTCGCCCCCGCCCACGACCTCCGTGCACGCGCACGTGCCCGCCCACCACACCGTGCAGGCGCCCACGCCCGCGCGCCACGACGACCCGCAGCTGTCCACGGCGGCGCACACCGACATGCTGCTGTTGAACCTCATGCGCATCAACGGACTCACGCCCAAGTATCCGAGGGGTGGCAGGCACGGTGAGCTTTTTTATTATATGAATTGCGGGCAATAGAGCAAGCGGGTTACCTGATGTTAAGTGGCCGCCCATGAACATTTGCAGTACGAGAGAAACCACTATACACTGATTTTTAATTCCGTCGAATTCTGACGTTTCTTAATGTTACCAGAGATAAAACAGTTCCCACAAAAAAGATAATTTAGTTAAGATAATATATAATTAAAGATAATTTATTTAGATAATTTAGAGTTCAAAATTTATTTAATTAAAAATCAATTGCCGCATTTTAGATATGACAAATGCTTGACAGACACTTATTGTTGATCACGTCATTCGACTTTCATTTTTTTAATATTCATTGTGTTTTTTGTTTTCTATTGCACTTCTTGTTAGTGTTTCTTTTGTTAGTTTGCACTTTCCAGTCTTAGCGGTTTCTACTTTACGGCGAAATGACTAATATACGGCTTAGGACTTTTTTTATGTTGATAAGGATTTAAAGTAGGGGTAAAATACATGCACCTACCACCTAGTACGCTACACCTACCTCTGTGTCTCTAGGTCCGAAACGCAACTGGGCGACGTCGTCACAGAGCGAGCCCAGCGCGCAGCGGCGGCACGGCGGCGGCGCGACGCCCCGGCCCCCGCGCGCCGCGCCCGCGCGCTCGCGGCGGCCCTCGCAGCGCGCGCCGCGCCACCCGCCGTCCCTGTCCCCCGGGCAGCTGCACAGGGGCGCCTTGGCCGGTACGAGGCGTCCGCACACAGACCCCGCACACTAGGACTCCATGGTTGCGTAACCAAGCGGACACCAGTTGAGGTCAGCCTACATAGAGCTGCCATTTTGTTGGTAGCACGACTGGTTGCGCCACCACCTAGTAAAATAGTGCTCTTAGGTCCTTCGTGTGTGTACTGTGTAGTGTGAACAATAAAATTGCAGCTACTGCAGCTGTAGCTGTCAATTTTACAAGTTGCAATATTCAAGTCCATTTTCATGAAGTGAAAACTTCTACGTCAGCCGTTAGATTTATATGTATAGATCTTATATGATGGAGGACTTATATGTATAGATCTTGCAGAGACTCAACTCTGTGCTATGTATGTTCTAATCCTAAGAGATATAATATGTAGTATGTTCCCGACGCAGGCGCAGCACTGGACTGGAGCAGCAACACGGCGGGCTTCACCGGCCCGCCGTACTGGCCCGCCGCGCCGCCCGCCAGCGACACCGACGAAGTCGAGGTCGATTACAACGTAAATTACGCACTGTCTACTAACATCACTCGCGATATTATCATGGGGGTTATTCTGTAACTTAGTTAGCAACTGAAAATAGTTGCCAACAAATTAGTTCAATATACATTGCTGCTTTACTGTGTGAAATTATAGTGTTGTCATAATTTCACACAGTAAAGCAGCAATGTATATCGAACTAATTCGTTGGCAACTATTTTCAGTTGGTAACTAAGTTAGAGAATAGCCCCACATGTCACGCTTTTGATTCTTTGACCGAGTCCCCATTAGGCGAACAGTGATAAGTGTCAGATAGCCTAAATGTAAGTTTTGTCACTTTCTTACTTTATGTCAAGTGACAAAGACAAAAGTTGTGAATAAGCTATCTGACACTTATTAGAAGGTAGTGAAATAGGCCCTTACTGTTATACTTTTTAAATGGAGTGAGTCCGAATAGAGGCGGCTTTTATCTATGGTGCAGGTTATGCGCTGCACACGGGCGCTGTGGTGTTAGGGGGCGCCGGCCTCGGCACTTTCACATTTGTACCTATTCCATTTTGACCGCGCGCTTACTAGAGGGCGCTAGGATAATGAATAATGATTGCACAAGGGCGTCAGCCGGCGGACAGTGAGCCGCTCACTGTTCGCCTGATGGGAACACGGGCATACGCTCATCTATCTTTTTAGTTGTTTTCATTCTTTTTTGAGATTATATAAAAAACTTAACGTAGAAACTAATAACACGCAATATTATATAGTGGACCCTTTTAAAAGTTGCCACAATATATACGGTTACTTAAAAGTTAAAAATTACTAAGAAAAAACTAAAAGGGGTATTTTTTACATTACAGGGTTATTTTTCGTCTTTACTTAGTCAAAAATATAATCCTTTTTTTACAATAAAACTCCAGTTGTCCATTAGTACATTTATTTTCTTAGGTTCTTTCGTATTCAACAAACTTTAGGGCTACACGACATCTATTAAATCGGTAAAAATGTGATTCGTAAGTTACATCTCTTTATGTTAATTTTCAGGACACCCTGTTCGATATGCTGCTAAACAGCCTGTCGCTCGAGGGCGATAACGTGATCGAGTACGACGCGCCGCCCGTGCAGCCGTGGAGCCCGCCGCGTGACCCGCGTGACTCGCGTGACCCGCGTGACCCGCGTGACTCGCGTGACTCGCGCGACTCTCGTGACTCGCGCAACCCACGCGACCAACGCGACCCGCGTGACCCGCACGCCGATTGACGCTACACCGCCAGTCCGCAACCGCAACCGCAATCGCGACAGCAACCGGACCACTCACCGCAACCGCATCTTGACTTCGCTGACTATGACGACGAATAAAATATAACTAAGCCGCTACCGCTACTAGCTTGAACTTGATACGTACTTATGTTAAACTATGGTTTCCGGTTGCGGAGCCGTCACATAAGAGCGTTGCCACACGGTGCGTTGCGGCGTCTGAGTTGCTTCGTGCGTCAACGTTGCGGTGTCTGTAGAAAAATCTGCCGCAAAGTGCGCTGCGGCGCCGCAAACTGTCATGTGGCATCGTTCCTACGGCCGCTACGTAACAATGATGTTATTTAGTTGGGACATTACATTTGGCGAACTAAGTCATAACTCGTATATAATTTTTATCGGACTTCTCGCTCGCACTTACAGGCTTTATGAAACTGGAACCTGATTCTGTGGTGTTGTGTGTAACAATAAAAAAATGTGTGTGCAGTTCACACACGGCAGAAGTGAAACTTAACTTTAACTTTGGTTTTTGACTTTGCAGCCTAAAATGGTGGGCTTTTTCATTTCATCGATTTTTCAAATGCACAACGGTCCTAAAGAAGTTTCACTTCAAGAAAGGATTCGTCGATCGTCGATAACTGGTTACACAGAGCTAGTGAAAACCCACACAACCCTATGATTGTAATAATTACGTATATGATGGTTTATGACTCAGTTCGCACGTTTATAATGTCCCAATTACAGTATGAATATTTTATTTTTCATCCGAACAAAGTACGATCCTATTGCATTTATTAAACTTCAGTGTTGCGTAATCATTTAAATTTATACCCGTATTACTAATTCCCCGGAATTCTGACAGCTCTCATTGTCATTTACAGATGAGTTAGTTGTCATGGTTAGTTGTAAGGAGAACAGGGTTAACATCTACGAAGTACGATTTTACCCCAAACTACTTTAATTCCCTGTCATCATAAAAAGCCATATGCCGCGTTATAATAATATTACTCGTCCAAGAGTGGAAACTAGAAAGTGCACACTAGAAAGCAACTGAAAACAAAAGAAGCACATTGAAAAAATTTATTCAAAAATGGATGTCGAATGACATTATCACCATGAAGTGTCTGTCAGGCATTTGTCATATCTACATGCGGCAGTTGATTTGTATTTGCATAAGTTTTGAATTTTTTATCTTTTTTGTGGGAATTGTTTTATCTCTGGTAACATTACGAAACGTCAGAATTCCAGGGAATTAGTAATACGGGTATAAATACTATGTTTTGTTGTGTGATTATGGACTAATAGAGAACTTTTATCGTCGTCAACGGATATATTATGTCCACTGTGGGTTGTATGTTTCTTTGAATTCCACACGCCTCGGTATTGCGCCGCCTGTATTCAGTGGCTCCCTGCGACTCGTTTTATGTTGTCTGTCCGCCTAGTGCTAAATGCTTCCTGATGGGGGGAGTACGCCGGTTCAGCACAATTAGAACCCCAGTATCGGTTCTTCGATGAGTAGAACTTTAGTTACATTGAATTTAACTCGCGCTAACTGTACATCTTTTTGTTCGTGATTGAATTTAACTCGCGCTAACTGTACATCTTTTTTTCTTGATTGAATTTAACTCGCGCTAACTGTACATCTTTTTTTCGTGATTGAATTTAACTCGCGCTAACTGTACATCTTTTTTTCGTGATTGAATTTAACTCGCGCTAACTGTTCATCTTTTTTTCGTGATTGAATTTAACTCGCGCTAACTGTACATCTTTTTTTCGTGATTGAATTTAACTCGCGCTAACTGTACATCTTTTTTTCGTGATTGAATTTAACTCGCGCTAACTGTACATCTTTTTTTTCGTGATTGAATTTAACTGGCGCTAATCTTTTTTTTCGTGTCACGATCTGTCATTTCATAAAAAACTCGGAAGTTTTTGGTGGAAATGACGAATCAGCCCCAGGTGGATAGGAAGCCATGTTGATTCTACGGGGAATAGGGGGCTTGTATTAAGTTTAGAGAGATAGATTTATATTTTGTATTTATTTATGTATTTTGTTTGGCGCTAACGAATATTAGATACATATTAAATTGAGAGCGAGGCGTCAAGGCATACTCATGCATTTGCATAATTTGATTATACTCATTGCGGGAGAGCGACGCCGGAGCTAAGTTTAGTTTTAAGCCCTCGTCAGAACACGACAAGACTGAAACTAAATAAAAAACAAATATCTCACTTTGACATTTTTATAATATACTAAAAAAAAAATATTTTTATATAAAAAAGTACCTAAGTGACATACATTGCGAAAATTATAGCACTATTTTATCTACTGTCAATAAAGTTTAGTTTGTAGGTTGTGTTCGAAAGAATTAACACCATTGTATTTTCCTTTTTTTTTTATTTACTCCTTGAAATCTTATTTTTTAAAGTGAACTATAGTTTTTACAGTTCATTCTGAAAAAAGTTTATTCCGCCGTAAAAATGTGGCTTTAGACCCGGCGTCCCGCGTTGTGTCTGACCAGGGCTTTACTTTATAAAGGTGTGTGAACGTGTAGGAAAATTGTTGTGGGCATTAAAGTGTTTACTCAAAATTTGATCTCCGATATTATTATTAATTGTTAAGTCAGTGCCCATGACTGTAAAAATGTTGACGTTTTCCGCCTTCGTGTATATCGCTACGTGTTCTAAGTGTGTCAATATTGCATCAAATATTCTGAATGTGTTATGTTGAGGGACAAATATAACGGGAAAACGCGTGCGTTTTTTTGGTATTTTATCCGCGCAGATATCGTGCTTGTTTAAAATTTCAATATAGGTACCTATCACATTTTTTCAAAAAACTGTACAGTGATTAAAAATGAATACTTACTGTTATCGTACATTATAATTTATATTAAATGTACAAAATCAATAATTAAAAATGGACCAGCCACACCAAAGGACGTAGCCAACGAGTCAATCGAAAAGTGCTCCATAAGAACATTACAAAGATCAAATCACAAGCTAAAATAGCAAAATGTACTTCCAAGTCATGTATCTATATGGTACTTGCAGGGCAAAATGCCCAAAATGAAATTGCTATGTAATGAGGCTATCTTTAGAAAAATTTCTTGCGCTCGGTAGAAACGCGCGCTCCATACAAACGAAGTCTGATTGTTATCGGAAAGAAGTTCCTTATAGAATGTTACAGACAGACATGTCTTTTCGAATGAGAGGTAGGTCAAAAACGTACGTATATCACAACACTTAATGCCATGTGACGTTACATTATGGCGGAATTCCGGTATATTTGTCCCTAGCCTAAGATAGAATCACATTTGCTACACGCCACGGCTGCGTGGCGTCACACTTAGACGTTGCGTGTTACAAATGTGATCTGCAATTATAAAGTTGATATGTTCAAAGATAAGTAGAATTTGATCGGCGTTTTAAATATTGCATTATTACGTAAAAAGAAAAAAAAATAGATTTCGATGTGTAGTAGTTTGCATGCTACAATTTTCGTATCGATGTTAAATGTTTAATTTGTAACAATATCCGATATTAATTACTCTAAGATTCATTCCAGTTTGCAGTAGCTGAAATAGTCCAATTATATTGATGTTTGTTAAATTGTAGCGGTATATAGATTACAATAAGAGTCCACGTCTGGACTGGTCGTGGTCGTATCATGCATATTTGGAAGCAAATCAAAACAGGATTCAAAAAAAAAATGATGCATAAAAATTGATTTCATACAGATTTTTTACAAGATCGATGAAATTGGTTGGTACTTAATCTGTCATCTATACCCGAATTACCAATTCCCTGGAATTCTGACAGCTGTCATTGTCATTTACAGATGAGTTATTTGTATGGAGAACAGGGTTAACATCTACGAAGTACGATTTTACCCCAAACTACTTTAATTCCCTGTCATCATAAAAAGTCATATGCCGAGTAATAATATTAGTCGTTTCGCCCTAAAATAGAAAACACCAAGAGTGGAAACTAGAAAGTGCACACTAACAGCAATAGAAAACAAAAGAAGCACATTGAAAAAATTCATTCAAAAATGGATGTCGAATGATATTCTCACCATGAAGTATCTGTTAGGCATTTGTCATTATCTACATGCGGCAGTTGATTTTTATTCGCATAAGTTTTGAATTTTTTATCTTGTGGGAATTGTTTTATTTCTGGTAACATTACGAAACGTCAGAATTCCGGGGAATTAGTAATTCGGGTATAGTATGAAAACGTCGTGATGAGACAACTCCTGTGTTGGAAACGCTGGTGGCCATGTTCTTTGACACAGTCTGATATTATTTTGATAATTAATCTTTGCTCAGACTTAAAACAGAGTTAAAACAAGGCAGATATATTTATTTATGTCCCGTTTTAACTCTTGCTTGAGTGTAAGTAGAGTCAGGGTACGCTCTATATATCGTAGACGTCGCCTGTCGGTCCAGACGTGGTCACCCTGTGGCATATGTGACTGAAAGTTCAAAGTAAGCTAAGTGTGAACGCTGAATGGTTTGTGTGTAAAGCTTATTATTGTGCTATAGTATGTTGTATTAGTACCTACTCTTGACAGCAAATTAATCGAAACAGGATCTCTTGTTTCGTAGAAAATGGTGGATTACGTACTGATTTCAAAATAAATTAATATTGGACTTACAATATTGTTTCAACACTAAACTGTCTCGAAATTATCCTGACTTTCTTATTATATGAGAGACTTGGGTTTGTCGCCGTAGCTACAAAATATTGTGTCACCAAGTCTTGTTTCCTCAGAGCTATCTAACGATAAACAAGTACCTTTTCTTGGATTGGATAATAAATTCAGGACAATTCCAATAAGATTTGATGTTAAAAACAGTCATCAATTTTACAAGTCCGATAAAAGCTGTTTGAAATCATTATCAAGAAAAAACAAATGTTTGCAGCATTGTCTATGCAAAAACTGTCCCTGTTTCGATTTATTAGCTGCCTCGTTTATTTATTAACACTCGATTAGAAGCTATCAGTATAAATTAACGGAATATATAATATTTTATTGATGTTATACTGTGTATTAAAATATACAATTGATGGGTACAATTATTAGTTCATTTTATTATAACAAATTACGTTATAATAATGAGTGTACTTTTGATTCTATTGATGTAACTTTATGAATGTAATATACGAATAGAAAAATAATATTAGTTTGATTTTTACTTTAAATAGACACCCAGCGTTTACTTAAGGCATACAAAACAGGTTGCAACTATAACAATGTTTAAAGTAGAAAACAGATTAGGATTCAAGTAAAAACCAACAATGGCGAAAGAAGAACTTGAATCAAACGTAAACGTAACCAACGTAGGCTAGGCTTATGCTAATTGCTATGCTAGCACAGAATAAGGATCACGTCTCTTTGTCCTAGCAAACAAGAAAGACCGGAGAGCGCAAAGTTCACTTTATTCTGCATTCGGCATTCGCTGCAATGCCACGTAAAGTATGGTTTAGGAACGCATAGAGAACAAACATACAGACATCTATTTTTGTAGATTTTTTGGCCAAGAACCTTCGCGGGCGCATGCAGAACAACACCAAAATTTCATCAATCGGATCAATGGTTTAGAAGCGCATAGAGGACATACAGACAAACATTGAATTTTATTTAGGTATATTTTAAAAATCTACTTATTCTTATCATAATATCTACAAGTGTAAATTGAAAATTTAAAAAACCCCCGACATTCGCCATTTTGTGGCGGCAACCATCTTGGATTTGCAATAGTGCTATTCTACTAGTCAAGCCCTTTCATTTGATACCCATATTAAGGGATTTGTGAAAAAATATGTAATCCGCCATTTTGTAGCGGCGGCCATCTTGGACCAATTTTCATCAAACATAGCTAAGAACACTCTCGACTAAATCACCTTTCGAACAAAAAAAACCGCATTCAAATCGGTTCACCCGTTTGAGCGCCACAGGAGAACAGACAGACACACACACAGACACGTCAAACTTATAACACCCCGTCGTTTTTGCGTCGGGGGTTAATAAAAATGAAATGGAATGATTTGGGCTCCGCGAAAGAATTAATTATTGTTGTTTGAAGGCTGTCATAGCGAAAGTTTATCAAATATGCCAATAGATGGCGCTCATAATTTCCCGCTAGATGGCGTTGTTTTAGAATAATGTTTATGATTTTCCGCGTTCTGCGGGAAGTGATTAACATTTTACGGAGAGCGCTCACGGAGCGGTTTGGAATCGCGCCCGCCGCGGCTGCGGGAGAGAGGTTAGAGAGAGCGCGCTCACGAGCCCGCTTGTTTTTGCGGGACCGCAGCCGCCGCGGCTGCGGGCGTCGCCCGCCGAGTTGGCGGGCGACGCCCGCAAGACCGGCGGTTATAGTTATATATGAAGAGCTGGCGAACAAAATGTTATATTTTTTAATCCGATGGTCTTTGGCTTGCTGAATAAGAATATCAACTTAATTTTACTTAAAACGGCCCGCAACTGTATCAAAATTGCATCCATAGGTCGTGGTTTCGATCATAACGGCATAATTACAATAAAGTTTCGAAAGATTTGAATAATCAAGCACGTTTTCGTTCAAAATGGATTAATTTCCATACTTTGTAAGATGTCAATCAAAATGATTATTTCTTTTTCAGAAGAAAAATTGTTTTTTTTTACTAAGAATTTTTTTTTAATTAAAAAGTTTATCATTTAAAAACTTTATTCACTAATAAAGTTTTTAAACAATTTATGTTGAAATTGGCCTATACTAACTTACAAATATGTCAGACTGACTTACAAATGATAGATTATTGTTGAAAATTAATTAGAATTTTTAGAAATGGTTTACGAATTATTAATTTCATAATTGAAATAGGTTAGAATTAACTGACATTTGATTCATTCAGTGGCGCCGAACCGCCATCTTGAATTATTGGTATAAATACGGGTAATTCGAAGCCATGAATTGAGTCTCCTCCAAAGACTCAACCGACTATTAGATGCTTCAGCGTCTAGGTCGTGATATTTGATTGAGGGCTGCGATAGCAATCACACCCTCATCGAATAAATGCTGCCATTTTGGACTTGGCTGAGTGTAATTAATTAATTAGTATAAAATATATTTGAAAATAGATCTCAGTTAAACTAATCTCTGAGTTGATATAAATTGAGTTATGTGCGGGTGATAAACGCAGATATTTTAATAATAGTTTGATTTAGTTTTAATATTAATTGATAATCTGCTTCTGTGTGCTTAGTCTAAAGCGGAGCACTCGAAAACGAACTCGAAAACTATTGATCGATTTCAGAGTAAAATAGACCTAAAATGGCTTGTATTAAGGTTTGAGTTCGCCAATACATTCAGCATTGTTCGAATGCTGAATGTATTGGCGAACTCAAACCTTAATACAAGCCATTTTAGGTCTATTTTACTCTGAAATCGATCAATAGTTTTCGAGTTAGTTTTCGAGTGCTCCGCTTTAGACTAAGCACACTGGAGTTATGTGTTTACACAAACAAGTTATTGCTTGCAATATTAATTAATTATTGCTTCCGTTAACTTATATGAGATAGCAAACTGAATTTAACATATTATTATGTTCAATAAAGTCACAAACTACATATGGGTAAATAAAAATCCACGCCAAAGCTCACTGTAAGTATGTCATTCAGTTTAATATTAATATTTAATAATTAATAGGTTACCTGAATCAATACAGGCCATGCCTCTTCAAACTTTTAAAGTAAAACTAAAGAACTGGCTCATGGAGAAATGTTTTTACAATTTAAAAGAATATAGGTATGACATAAATTCTATTTATTGCAATTAATTTTATATTTATATCTTTAGAACGTTGACATGTATGCTACTTACGTCATTTTGTTAAGTCTTAAAATCAATAATTCAATTTGCACACTAATTTATTAGTTAAATGTGTTGGAAGACATAATATTTGTACCACATTTTTGCAAATAAAGACTCTTACTCTTTAGTTTGATGCAACTATACCGTTTTGTTCGCCAGCTCCTATAAGAAAAATGCGATCGCGCCCGCCAAAAAACCGCAGAGCTTGCGGGCGACGCCCGCAAAGCTCGCGGGCGCCCGCTGCCCGCCGGTTCTGCGGGAGCCGCGAGCAACCGCCAACTCTGCGGGAGTAAATCGCGTCGTGAGTTTTGCACTCGACATTTGTATGAATTTCGAGTATTGCGGGCCCGCAACCGCGGCGGGCGCGGGTGCGAACCGCTCCGTGAGCGCTCTCTCTTACTATCCGCTGTCATCTTTTAGTTTTTGCCTTGGACTGTAACTAGGTCTGATAACCTATTTTAGCTCGCATATTTATTGTGAGCCAAGCCAAGTTTATAAGCAAATAGGTAAGTTTAAGTTCGTAGTGTGGCTTACACAGAACGCTCATACTCCGTGTCTTGCGCTTAAATGGGAGGTTTATCAAATTATACAACAAAATAAATTCTTTAATATTTTTTATTTTCATTTCTCCAAAATATACACAATGACAAACAATGTAAATCTGGATTGAACCATAATATTCAAGATGTCTTTAAGTGTGTTTATTGAATTTCATAGCGGATTATACGAAGAGCATGAACAGGTTACTGCGAATACAAATCTCTTGTTCGGCGCCGAGCGACCGGCGTCCCACCGCTGACCGCACTAGCGAGTACAAATTAGTAAATTCACTGTCCCTACACTAAATGATATATTTACAAATAAAACTTTAAAAGGAACGCTTTGCAAACATTCAACAAACTTGAGATCGTCTTAACTTAATGATGGTATTAAAATTTAAAAAGAAATTAATGAACGAAAGACTTAAAACATTCTACAGGACAATATTTACAAAAACGGATCGTATTTTTTTGTTTTGTAAAGGAAATATGCCGAATACGTTTTACAACTTTCGAAAATAAATAACAATATTGAATTTAGCCTAAAATACTTTCTTTGATAAACAAAACAATAAAAATAATTGCATCCAACAAAGCTACGATAACAAATTTAATATAAATTAAGAATACAATAAATGTACATTTTTACAAACTTAAAGTACCTACGATTCACATTAGACACAGCGCGTCGGAGCGCAGCGGCAATGCAATGAAGAAAATTGAAGCACATTATTTGACAATTAGGTAAATTGTAAAATAAAATGACATTATTTGACAAAAAAAAAAATAAGCTCAAATCTGGGTATTTCTCGCGGCTGCTCACGAATTCCGCGTAACGGCATTTATATATCGCATGGAAATATGAACTTTAATTCATTTCAATTTGCTTTACTGCATTGCCGCTGAGCTCCAACGCGTTGCGTCTGATGTGAATAGCACGTAAGGGATCACTTTAATTAGTATCACTGTAGTGGGGTGTTACATCGCCGCAGTTCTACGCGTCTCTGCGCGTCTTCCACGTAAAGAGTCAAATATTTTTATTTACTATTACAATTTAATCATATCTATTGCGTCATTATTTTAAAATATATATTCATCGACGCCTCGAAAATAGTTTTTAAACACTAGGCTTAAAAGTACACGTATGCCATAAAATTAGCTCGATTAAAATTAGCATCTAAAACGTTTAACATCCATAATTCTTGCCCAACGAAACACTAGAAGGTAACTTCAAATTCATAAAATATCTAGTATATAATTGAAAATTGTGCACGTATAAATTTGATTCCGCTAAACCGCGAAGGCAAGGTGACGTATATGCATGCATGTATATTTTAAAGTACCATTCTACGACATCTGCAACTTCTCGAGTACCTACTTATTTATTCATAATAATTAATAGTAGCTCTAAAACGAACATTTCTTAAAGGTTAAAGTGGTGTTATAGCGTTGTTTGTCATAATTATATAAACGTTTAGGTCTTCTATCACTTATCCTTAAGACTAAAAGTGAGCCCTCCGGCATCTCTATATTCATATTAATTACATTCTAATAGCACTTATTTAGTTTATTACATTATGCTGTTTCATTTTGCACTCTTTTTAGACACCTTATGAGTTTCACATCAACTCCGTTAAAAGTAGATCAATACCTACAGAGAGAGTCATAGCTACGAACTTATGTACATCTGTGGGATAACATGACAAGCGTAATATACTGTACGCTAAAATTTACTAAACAAATTCATTAACTTTCATGTTATCATTTTCTAGATAACGTTTCGTTGCTTCACATTCTGCTCGGATTCGTCATTGGACCACATTCACATTGTGACAGTGGTCTCGGTCCTCTCGTTGCTATACATCGAGTGTAACTATTTTCTCAACGGGTCACTTCCTTATCATTCTTTGGCATTATATAGTGAGCCGAGTTCAGTAACGCTTCCACTAATAAATTTTACTTTTATAACTATAATATGTTCTTTTCGTCAGTATAATATAAATTGTATTGCACTATTCAATCGATAAAATTGCAGACGAAGCCAATCTCTCCGCATATCTCTCCGTATATTATAATTATTATGTATTTAATTATCTAAATATTTCGATAGTCGCATGGATGTTTTAACGCGCGAGATAGTACGCGCAATTTTAGCACAAAAGATTTTGAGTATTATTTTCGTCTACTTATACAGTATAATTATTAAGAAATTTGTGACTTAATCTATTCAGTCAAACGAAGCGAATCAAATAATAGCCTCTCGTAACGAAAGAAAAGAAACCGTCGCCGGATCGAGCGGGACAGTAGAGGGAGGGGGGTGTAGGGGGGGGGGCGGCGCCGGCAGCCACCAGCCGCCGGCCGCCGACAGGTCGGGCGAGGTGAGGGGGTGGGGGGGTGGGTGGTTCAGACGTGCGACTCGAGCGGCGCGCGCGGCGCCGGCAGCCACCAGCCGCCGGCCGCCGACAGGTCGGGCGAGGAGGTGAGGGGGTGGGGGGGTGGGTGGTTCAGACGTGCGACTCGAGCGGCGCGCGCGGCGCCGGCAGCCACCAGCCGCCGGCCGCCGACAGGTCGGGCGAGGAGGTGAGGGGGTGGGGGGGTGGGTGGTTCAGACGTGCGACTCGAGCGGCGCGCGCGGCGCCGGCAGCCACCAGCCGCCGGCCGCCGACAGGTCGGGCGAGGAGGTGAGGGGGTGGGGGGGTGGGTGGTTCAGACGTGCGACTCGAGCGGCGCGCGCGGCGCCGGCAGCCACCAGCCGCCGGCCGCCGACAGGTCGGGCGAGGAGGTGAGGGGGTGGGGGGGTGGGTGGTTCAGACGTGCGACTCGAGCGGCGCGCGCGGCACCGGCAGCCACCAGCCGCCGGCCGCCGACAGGTCGGGCGAGGAGGTGAGGGGGTGGGGGGTTCAGACGTGCGACTCGAGCGGCGCGCGCGGCGCCGGCAGCCACCAGCCGCCGGCCGCCGACAGGTCGGGCGAGGAGGTGAGGGGGTGGGGGGGTGGGGGGTTCAGACGTGCGACTCGAGCGGCGCGCGCGGCGCCGGCAGCCACCAGCCGCCGGCCGCCGACAGGTCGGGCGAGGAGGTGAGGGGGTGGGGGGGTGGGGGGTTCAGACGTGCGACTCGAGCGGCGCGCGCGGCGCCGGCAGCCACCAGCCGCCGGCCGCCGACAGGTCGGGCGAGGAGGTGAGGGGGTGGGGGGGGTGGGGGGTTCAGACGTGCGACTCGAGCGGCGCGCGCGGCGCCGGCAGCCACCAGCCGCCGGCCGCCGACAGGTCGGGCGAGGAGGTGAGGGGGTGGGGGGGTGGGGGGTTCAGACGTGCGACTCGAGCGGCGCGCGCGGCGCCGGCAGCCACCAGCCGCCGGCCGCCGACAGGTCGGGCGAGGAGGTGAGGGGGTGGGGGGGTGGGGGGTTCAGACGTGCGACTCGAGCGGCGCGCGCGGCGCCGGCAGCCACCAGCCGCCGGCCGCCGACAGGTCGGGCGAGGAGGTGAGGGGGTGGGGGGTTCAGACGTGCGACTCGAGCGGCGCGCGCGGCGCCGGCAGCCACCAGCCGCCGGCCGCCGACAGGTCGGGCGAGGAGGTGAGGGGGTGGGGGGGTGGGGGCTTCAGACGTGCGACTCGAGCGGCGCGCGCGGCGCCGGCAGCCACCAGCCGCCGGCCGCCGACAGGTCGGGCGAGGAGGTGAGGGGGTGGGGGGTTCAGACGTGCGACTCGAGCGGCGCGCGCGGCGCCGGCAGCCACCAGCCGCCGGCCGCCGACAGGTCGGGCGAGGAGGTGCGCGTGTGGCGCGCCGCCCAGCCGTCCTTGTCGAAGTCCTTGGTGCCGCCCACCGTGTGCCGCCGCTTGATGCCGCGCTCCGGCATGCCGTTCTTGCGCTTCAGCTTGGTGCTGCGCCACGCGCCCGCCTCGCGCCGCCGCACCGCGTTCCATTCGCCCTTCTCCGCCTTGCCGAGCCGCTCGCCCGCCCGCTCGCCCTTGCCCAGCGACTCGGAGCGCTGCGGCCGGCAGTTGAGCGACTCGGAGCGCAGCACGCGCGGCGCGTCGCGCGTCAGCGACTCGGAGCGCTTGTTGGCGGCGGGCGCGTCCGCGTCGGCGCGCGGCTTGTCGTTGTCGGGCAGCGCGTCGCCGCCCGAGCTCTGCGAGCGCGTGTCCACGTCCTTCTCGTCGTCGAGCGGCGGCGGGTCGCGCGGGTCGCGCGCGCCGCAGTTCTCCTTCTCGGAGTCGTCGTCGAGGGGGGGCGCGTGCGGCGCGGGCGGCGGGGCGCGGCGCGTGCGCGGCGGCGGCCAGGCGCGCGCGTCCGGCTCGTCGGAGGAGGAGGAGCCGGAGCGCAGCCAGGCGGCCTTGAGCCGGTCGGCGCGCGCGCGCACGGGCGAGCCGCCGCGCACGGAGCCCGCGTCCGACGGCGAGCTGCCGCTGGACTTGCCCTCGTCGTCGTCCTGGCACTCGTCCGCGTACGGGATGCTGCCGTCGTCGAGCGGCGACGAGTTGTTGAGCGTGCGCAGCTTCTGGTCGAACGTGCTCGTCAGCGACGACACCAGGTCTCCGGCCCCTACAACGAGACGAACGCGTTAGTGTCTGTCCGGCGGACACAGCGTGGCACTGGCGCGCAAGCGTTAGACGCGCGTGGGGTGATGATGAGTGGAGTATGTACAGCGATGCGAGGCGGCGAGCGGCGAGCGACGCGCGAGCGCCGGAAGCCGTGCCGGCAGCCGTCGAACGAAAGCGTTAGTTGGTTATTTATGAATGTTGAGTTTCAGGTCGTATTCACTCGGTCTAGTCTTAGAGCGATGACGGTTTTAGTACGAAAACAAAACATTTAAAAGTGGAGCGAACGTAAACCGAAAGCGAGTTGCAACACGGAACGGCCGCCAACACGCACACACTTGCAACACGCACGCTCATATTCCTATACCTTTGAATGCGGACTAAAGAAATGGATCGCTGTATCTATTCTCTGACGTCAGTACTGCACACCTAATAGAGCAAATAACAGACACCTTTATACATAGTTTGTAGCGAATCAGATATAAAAAACTCTTTTTGAAATAAGCGTTGAGTTTGAGAGTAAACGAGTACTTAATACTTCAGTCATAATTACAAAAGCGAATATCAATAAAAACGATAGATACCATCGATGGAGAAATTGTTGAGAGTGTGCCGCGAGATGTCCTGCCGGCCGCGGCCCAGCGCTGCCACTGCCTCGATTTCGATTCTGGAACAAAATAAACCTTAATGCAACCTGTCCTACGGGGGAGGAGGCCTGTGCCCGGTTAAAGGGCTGCAGCGTCGGTGCCTGGTGGCAACCTGTGCTACGCTCTGTCGACATATTATGCAGATTCACACTTCCAATACACATCCTGGCTGGCTCGCCACGTTTCCAGCGGGCGCGGCGTCACGATATACTCCTAGCGCGTCTTTTCATACTTCGGTTCAGACGGCGAACTACGGAGCTAAGCGAAGACCGCGATGCGAGCTTGCGAGCTGTCATAGTCTAGCCACATTAGCGAAGCGAAACGAACCTTGTTTTCAGTTTTACTTCGCTTCGCTCCCGATGTTGCCTGCGGCCAGTTCCCGTAGATTGGAAATGGATGTTGGGTTACGGTTGTCGTATATGCAATGTGCTAATGTATGATACTAACTTGTCTCGGTCGTGGTGTCGGTCGTGGTGTCGGTCGAGGAAGCGCGGCAGCGGGTCGAGGCGCGCGTGCGCGGGCGGCGCGGGGGGCGAGGCGAGCGGGGAGCGCGGCGGGGAGGTGCCCGGCGAGCGCGGCGCCTCCCACTTCTTGTCGCTCTTGCGCGGCTTGCGCTGGATCTTGCGGTTGTCGTACGTGCAGTATACTAACTTGTCTCGGTCGTGGTGTCGGTCGAGGAAGCGCGGCAGCGGGTCGAGGCGCGCGTGCGCGGGCGGCGCGGGGGGCGAGGCGAGCGGGGAGCGCGGCGGGGAGGTGCCCGGCGAGCGCGGCGCCTCCCACTTCTTGTCGCTCTTGCGCGGCTTGCGCTGGATCTTGCGGTTGTCGTACGTGCAGTATACTAACTTGTCTCGGTCGTGGTGTCGGTCGAGGAAGCGCGGCAGCGGGTCGAGGCGCGCGTGCGCGGGCGGCGCGGGGGGCGAGGCGAGCGGGGAGCGCGGCGGGGAGGTGCCCGGCGAGCGCGGCGCCTCCCACTTCTTGTCGCTCTTGCGCGGCTTGCGCTGGATCTTGCGGTTGTCGTACGTGCAGTATACTAACTTGTCTCGGTCGTGGTGTCGGTCGAGGAAGCGCGGCAGCGGGTCGAGGCGCGCGTGCGCGGGCGGCGCGGGGGGCGAGGCGAGCGGGGAGCGCGGCGGGGAGGTGCCCGGCGAGCGCGGCGCCTCCCACTTCTTGTCGCTCTTGCGCGGCTTGCGCTGGATCTTGCGGTTGTCGTACGTGCAGTATACTAACTTGTCTCGGTCGTGGTGTCGGTCGAGGAAGCGCGGCAGCGGGTCGAGGCGCGCGTGCGCGGGCGGCGCGGGGGGCGAGGCGAGCGGGGAGCGCGGCGGGGAGGTGCCCGGCGAGCGCGGCGCCTCCCACTTCTTGTCGCTCTTGCGCGGCTTGCGCTGGATCTTGCGGTTGGCCGCCGATATTATAGACGATACGATGTCGCGGGTCGACACGTCTTTGCCTGCAAACGAACATTGTTGCCTTTAGACTCGGACTCTTATCGACCGGAGCAGCGAACGAAGAATGGGTATTTAAATTCATCGTTTTTACGGATTCAGGATCGATGCTGTAAAAAGTCTCCCTTAGTCTCGAGGAGGAGGAGAAGAGAGGATAGGAACAGAGACGAGACGCAGGGCGAGGAGCAAAGGTCACCTTCGATCTTCTTGACGTTGTGTATGAGCAGGTCCCGGGAGGGCGCGTGCGCGGGCGACAGCTGGTCGGCGGCGGCGGCCGGCTCGCGCGGCGGCTCGTCCGCCTCGTCCTCGAAGTACCACGCGTACTGCAACACACACAACGCTTCACACCTCTGATATAACACTGAGGGTAGTCTGCGAAAAATAACCTTCACATGTCTTGTATATAATTGACAACGCCGAATCCAATCAATGATTTATTGCGACCTACTTCAAACATATGACAGACGCTTACCACAATAAACTTAAACTACCCGCATTAGACAATAAATTGTATCTAGGCACGTGGAAATGCTTTTGTTGCAATGATACGGGCTTCTGACCCGTGTCACCCGTGTAATGAAAATTCTTTTAAATGCAAATTCAAAGCGCTCCGAATTAAAGACATTTTTGAATTTATCCCATCCGGTAAGTATAGCGGAAAGTGGAATTAATGACACCATTTTGAAATTGACAACATCTATACCCGAATTACTAATTCCGTGGAATTCTGACAGCTGTCATTGTCATTTACAGATGAGTTATTTGTATGGAGAACAGGGTTAAGATCTACTTAGTACGATTTTACCCCAAACTACTTTAATTCCCGGTCATCATAAAAAGCCATAATATGCCGAATAATAATAATATTAGTCGTTTCGCCCTAAAATAGAAAACACCAAGAGTGGAAACTAGAAAGTGCACACTAACAGCAATAGAAAACAAAAGAAGCACATTGAAAAAATTCATTCAAAAATGGAAGTCAAATGACATTCTCACCATGAAGTGTCTGTTAGGCATTTGTCATATCTACACGCGGCAGTTGATTTTTATTTACCTACATAAGTTTTGAATTTTTTATCTTTTTTGTGGGAATTGTTTTATCTCTGGTAACATTACGAAATGTCAGAATTCCACAGAATTAGTAATTTGGGTATAATGTGCGGCGAGCGACGCTGTTACCGGGTCAGCTAGATAATCAAAGTGTGACTCACGTGAGTTAGGAATGACTCGATGATGCGACATTGACTGGACATGTCGTTGACCATGGCCAGCATGTCGTCGCTGGCCGCGCGCACCAACGTTGGTCCAAACACGATGGCCAAGTTCCGCGCCTCCATCTTGTTGAAGGCGGAGTGCGCGACCACTCGCCGCAAATGTTGGATCAGGTACTTGAGTGTTTCGTAGTGGGCTTCGGGCAGGGCGTGGACGAGCCTTCGCAGCTCTCGCGCCCTCTCCGTCGACCGGTCGGCAGCTGGAACAAACATCATCGTTTCATTTTTATGCACATGCACAGAAGGTAAAGTGGGCAAACGGGGCATGCTGGGCCTCTTTTCTCACAGGAGAGTAATGGAATTAAGATCCAACACGCTTGTTCAGTTACCGGTTACAAATCACAATTTTGCGGCGTAAAACAGTGGTGTGTGGAAGTCCTACAAGAGATCTGACTTCTGTCGGTTGAAGGCGACGACGACGTTGCAGGTTTCCTCACGATTAAGAATGCATTCTTCTGAACACTATAGGTTAAGTTACACTTATAGTTGAGTTGCCTTGTCCGTAATAGGGAACACTATAATTACCTTCGTTTATTTTTTAACTCCCGACGCAAAAAGAGGGGTGTTTTGACTATGTTTGTGTGTGTCTGTCTGTGGCACCGTAGCTCATGGGTGAACCGATTTGAATGCAGTTTTTTTATTTGAAAACAAGTTTTTTAGCGATGGCTCTTAGAAATGTTTTAACAAAGTTGGTTCAGCTGTATTTGCGTTGGGGATTTAAAATTTTTGAAATTTCTTTTGTCATGGTGAATAAGACAAGGAGTTAGTTGTTGTGTGAGTGGCGCGTACGGCGTACCTATGAAGGCGGGGTAGAGGTGCGCGGTGAGGATGGGGTCGGGCAGGCGGCGCAGGTAGGCCTTGAGCAGGCTGGAGGCCACGTGCACGTCGGCCCAGCGCGCGTCGCCCGCGGGCGGCGGCTCCCCGCGGTCCAGCGCCGCCGCCAGCGCCGCCACGCCCGCCGCGTTGCCGGGCACGCGGTACACGCCCACCGTGCGCAGCCCGTACGCCTGCAATGCGACAACTACAACTCAACATCAAATCGTACTGATACTGCGCTGTTACGGCTACTTGCATAAAGACAAGTGGATAAGTTTTTCAATATGGGTGCACCCATATTGAAAAACTTAACCTGAAGCTATCTTGTCAAACTCAATGAAATTTGACTGACGGAGAGTTAGCGATTTAACCTTCCAATTTTGATGGGTTTATGGTTTAACCCTTCCCGTCCCTTCCATGTCTTGTTCTTGCTCTATATGTATGTCGCTCATACCTCGACGGCCTGTGCGGGCAGCGTGACCGCCTTGGGCACTAGGGGATGTTCTGCGTCGGCGGGACAGCGCTCCAGAGGCGCGCCCAGCCAGCCGGTGGCGGCGGCCGGCGCGGGCGTCGTCGCGCCGCCGTGCATCCGCCGCAGCTGCTTCGCCATGCGTCCCTTCCATGTCTTGTTCTTGCTCTATATGTATGTCGCTCATACCTCGACGGCCTGTGCGGGCAGCGTGACCGCCTTGGGCACTAGGGGATGTTCTGCGTCGGCGGGACAGCGCTCCAGAGGCGCGCCCAGCCAGCCGGTGGCGGCGGCCGGCGCGGGCGTCGTCGCGCCGCCGTGCATCCGCCGCAGCTGCTTCGCCATGCGTCCCTTCCATGTCTTGTTCTTGCTCTATATGTATGTCGCTCATACCTCGACGGCCTGTGCGGGCAGCGTGACCGCCTTGGGCACTAGGGGATGTTCTGCGTCGGCGGGACAGCGCTCCAGAGGCGCGCCCAGCCAGCCGGTGGCGGCGGCCGGCGCGGGCGTCGTCGCGCCGCCGTGCATCCGCCGCAGCTGCTTCGCCATGCGTCCCTTCCATGTCTTGTTCTTGCTCTATATGTATGTCGCTCATACCTCGACGGCCTGTGCGGGCAGCGTGACCGCCTTGGGCACTAGGGGATGTTCTGCGTCGGCGGGACAGCGCTCCAGAGGCGCGCCCAGCCAGCCGGTGGCGGCGGCCGGCGCGGGCGTCGTCGCGCCGCCGTGCATCCGCCGCAGCTGCTTCGCCATGCGTCCCTTCCATGTCTTGTTCTTGGGGGACGACGGCAGTGTCGGTGTGGGGGGACCTGTGCACATACATTTGTTTAGTACCTATGGCGGTACTGCGGTAGTATAGCTTTGGCATTATGACGCCATTTCGTTAATTTGATCGATCCGCAAAAATTTTCAACCTCTTTTCTAAGCGTTTATCACCATTGATCTATTACCACCACACCTAACAAGAGTACAGCGTACGAATACGCGCGCATTTGTACGCTCGTTGTGCCTTATAGAGATAGCTATCTCTATAAGGCACAACGTTTTGTTTGTAAGGCACAATTGTTCATGGTATATTGGCACCTAGGTGCCAATATACCATGAACAATTTTTTCTTGACAATTCGATGCGCTTCGACTCTGTGCTAGTAGGTACGTCTCGACCTTAAGAAGTAATTAAATAAGCAGATTTTGAAAGACGCCAAAAGTTATTGATTTGTGAAGAAGGTAAATTTTTCTTTAATTCAAGTGTCACAGCTAAGCTTCCTCCGTGAAGTGTTGGGTGAGCGGATACTGACCGGTAGGCGACCTGTTCCTGCCGATCTTCTTGCTGCGCTGCGGCGGCAGCGGCGAGGGGCACTCGGGCGCGGCGGCGGTGGGCGGCGCGGAGGCGGGCGGCGGCGGGAGCGACGCGGGCTCGGCCGGCGGCGGCTCGGCCGAGTGCCTGCGCAGCGCCGCCAGCCAGCGCTGCGCGTCCGCGGCGCCTTCAGCCTGCAACCAACACCATTACGGTGAATAACCAACCAGTAAGTGGCGGTAGCCTGGTGGTTTTCGGACTAACTCGGAGTTACTATGTGCGTTTTAAGCATTTAAATGTCACTTGCTTCAAAGGTGAAGGAAAACATCATGAGAAAACCTGCATGCCTGGAGATCTCCATAATGTTCTATCTCAAAGGTGTGTGAAGTCTATCGATCCGCCATTTGGCCAGCGTGGTGGATCACACTGTGTGTGAGTGCGGATTGGTAGACTACGGCCTAAACCCTTCTCATTCTGAGAGGAGACCTTGCTCTTTAGTGTGATTGTGTGCCGGTAAAGGGTTGATAATGATGAATAACCAACTATACCTATAAAACAATATTTTGATTGACAAACAGAAAATCTAGTGGATCTAGAGAAGAAAAGAAAGACGTCGGGTCTTAAAGTCTGGAATGACGACCTGCTGGGTTATTCTGTAACTTAGTTAGCAACTGAAAATAGTTGCCAACGAATTAGTTTGATATACATTGCTGCTTGACTGTGGGAAATATAAAGCCTTTTCATAATTTCACACAGTAAAGCAGCAATGTATATTGAACTAATTCGTTGGCAACTATTTTCAGTTGCTAACTAAGTTACAGAATAACCCCACTGGTCAAATCATAGTGTTGGTAGTTCCCCCGCTAGATGGACAGACGACATCAAGCGAGTCGCAAGGAACCGCTGGATTCAAGAGGTGCAAGACCACGGCGAGTGGAAGTCCCTAAAAGAGACATCTTACAGCAGTGGATGTATATTGGTTGACGAAGAAAAAGAAGAATACCTGTAACAGCAGTTCGGCACCAGCGGCGGTAGTGACGCGCACTACGTGTTTCCGCTTGGTGTAATCGTCTGCCAAGGCCGCCAGCGAGTAGCGCACGTCGAGGGCGTCGCGGGACCCTCCCTCCGCGCCCGTGGGCCCTGTGCCGCTGCCGGTCACCGCGCCGGGGCTCTGCAACAAGAGAAACAGCTTTGGTCAACAATTGACACATTTGTACCGATTTTTATCCACTACTAGCTTCTGCCCGCGGCTTCGCCCGCGTGAATTTCGGTTTTGAACAAATCCCGAGGGAATCGTGGAGTTCCGGTTCCCGTTCCCGCTCCCTTTTCCTACCTTTATACTTAAAATATCAAGCAAGGTCGCTATAGTAATCTACCTATAGCTGTAGATATAGATTTCGGGTTTTTCAAAATCCCGTGGGAACTGTGGATAAAAAGTAGCCTATGTGTTGTCACTGCTACTTTTTATCCTGTAATCCAGGATAAAAAGTAGCCTATGTGTTGCCAATGCATGCTACACAGCAAAGTATTGCAATAATGGGTTATGTGAGCGTGATTTACCTAAGAACAGTCAGCGCCCTCTGTGGCGTTTTGGAGGTCTATATCTATTTTAGTCCTACAGGAATACTTTTCTGGGATAAAAAGTTACTTTATGTGTTAAGTCAGGGCATAAGCTATCTCCATTTAAAATTTCAGCCAAATCGGTTCAGTAGTTGCGGCGGAGAAGAGGAACAAACATACACACAAACTTAATAACTTAATAACGCCTTTATAATATTAGTGTGATTGTTATTTTCCTCGCTAGAAAGCTCCGATACTCGATAGCATACGCGTCCGATCGCTGCTAAATTCAAAATGCTATAGGAGAACTTTACGCATCGCCGCCTCGGCCGGCTTGAACCGCGCGCCGCGCGCAAAGTCTATGTCCCGCAATTTTTAAATCTGTAATATCTTCGAAAATATTCATTTAAATCATATGCTGTAAAGGGCCATATAGATCTATAATAAATCAACAATGTACTTATGGTATTTAATTAGATAAGGATTTATGCTGTATTGGTTAAAATCGCTTCTAAAATTAGCCATTATTTGTCGTAAAAAAGTAAATGACAAAAAATGTTATTGTGGGATATCCATAAGAGATAGACATATACCATCGCGGAGTTTTCTATAGACCTTTTCAATGTGTACAATACTTAGTACATTATATTGATAAATCTCGTAGGGTTCAGCCTGCGTTTGCAATGTAAGCGGAAAAAATGTAATTATTTACGACATCACATTAGAAACCTCAAAAATAACAGTATTTCTCCACTATTTAATGGATGTTATCATACATATAAACCTTCCTCTTGAATCACTCTATCTATTAAAAAAAACCGCATCAAAATCCGTTGCGTAGTTTTAAAGATTTAAGCGTACAAAGGGATATAGGGACATAGGGACAGAGAAAACGACTTTGTTTTATACTATGTAGTGATACACTCGTAGGTGACTTCTTTTTGCGCATAAATTGAGAAGCTCCAAGATCTCCTGAGAACGCATCGGTGCCTTTCGTGCGCGATGCTTGTTGGACTCATCCGTATGCCCCGTTGACCAACCGGCTTGACCAACCAGTTGGTCAAAGGAGAATTCGTATTTCTCCTTTGACCAACTGCGGTAGGGTAAGAATTAAATGTCGATACATTGTATAGGCCGTAAGTATATTTCAAGGATTGAACTTGCCATTTTTCTTCAAAACATGAACTCCTATTTGGGCGTTTTTGCAGGCGAGCGTGAATAAGGCTAAACAAATAAACGTTTAATTCGACCTTATTTGATAAACAATAGTGTTTTCGTCTAAAATAGCTGCTCGAGGACCCTTACATCTCAACAGGTCTCTTGGTAATGAACTATCACATTATTTACACTGCAACAGTAATATCGACGCAAATAAAGCCAAGGTGAGTGTAAAATTAGCAAATGAAAAGAGCCGTGTGCCTGAAACCTGGACATTATTAGTAACTATACAAAAGAAACTACCTATACAAAATAATTGACGTGTTATGTTTGGTGATGGTAGATCAACACAAGGTGAAGGTAGACAAGTAGAAATAGTTTTATATAATGTATTTTATAAATATATGTTTACTTAATAAGTAGTTAATTATGGTTAATTTGCTCCAATATTTTTGATGTTTGGGCAAACGTCATGTTACCGTTAATTTATTGTGGCGGATACATTAACTCTTTCTTTAACTTCTTTCCTTGGAAAATGTTGATAGAATTAGGCACATACATTAACGTCAGTTAAATTCAAAGATAAGACAAACAATAAACCACGTGAAAAAATGGCTGTTTTCCTCCAGATAAAATTTTTGCTGTCTAGTCGATTTTCGATACCGATATATTCGTAAGTTCATATTTTTAGAAGAAAAGTTTGAACGACGTACTGAATTTTTATAAAGCCAAAGCATGGCAGTCTTGCTGTTACGTTGCCAATTCTTATAAATTGTTGAGCAGAAGTTACACATTGTTTGAATACGTACGTAATGTACAAGGCGTTTATCACATTTTAGAATAATAAATAATTATTATTGTAGCTACATTTTTTTAAATTCTTGTGATGGCTTTTTACGATCCACAAGGTGGTACTTACCTATTGGTATTACCATCAAATTCTCGAAAATAATATTAACTGTCAATATTAAGAACATTTTAAAAATCAAGGAATTTTTAAAAGAAACAATAAATTAAAATTGGAACGAAACAAAACGGTTACCGTGATTCACTCCAATATGCGCTATGCAGAAAACGTTAATAATGTTCATTACAAAGCGCAACTCGAATTATGATTTATATAACGGCGAGGCATGGACCGGTGTCTAGATTTTAAACGAGTCGACGTGTTCGAGATTGAAATTTATTGCGCAACCTTCGGGACACACCGACACACTGAGACAATTTTTTAATTAAGCACAAAGCGAACAATCTGGGGCGGGATGATTATGGCTTCTCGGAAAGAGCTTCCTTTTTAAAGAGCTTTGACGATACAATGAAAGCAGTAAAAATATCTTGCTTTGCTTTGTGATTTATGATGTGTTTGTTTATGTAAACCGTCCTTTGGGTAAACGCTCGGTAAGGAATCAAATCGCGGAGGCATTTTTTACGCCGCTACACACGCAAATACTGTCCATTTTATCAAACTTCGTGTAATGATATGTACGCTGTATCTATTCAATTAAATGTAACCATTAAAATGGAGTCCTTATCATTGGAGACTTCATCATCTGATAATCATGACATATAGTCGTAAATTTTAAATAAGACTACATGGTCTGCCATTCTGAAATACCTCGGTAATAAAAGCAACTAAACTCCGCTGTATAATAGGTACCTAGAGGAATTAACGGCTTTATCATAATCTGTATGCGCTCGGGTCACGTCGCTCTCGAGTCGAGATGCTTTCACCCTTAATTACTGGCATTATGTCCCCGAAACCAAACACATGAATCAGACGGATTGAGGCGTGTGCGATGGTACATTTGCGCTAGGGCCGGGCCAACTTCTTAAATAGGTATAAGGGATTTTTTTTAATAATTATTTATTAAGGTTCAGACTTGTAACCTGCAGTTACCGTGATAACTTGTACCTACTTAATATGCCTTGTAAAACACGTCGTATAAGTACATCTAAATGTAGAGCAAATAAGAGGTATTCATGTGTCAGAAAAATCTACATAAATTCCAATTTTTTGGCCGACTAAAGCACGAAAAAATTGTATTGAAATCTATCAATTAACCGAAGTAGGTACCTAATGGAATTTGCAAATTTGAAACAATCTATTAAAATACTATATCTACTCGACAAAACTATACGAACTACGTTCTAAAGAAATTACGTACTTTTAGTATAAGTTAGGTAATTTTTAAGTAGTAGAGCATTGCAAATAATAATATCAGGCAAATAAAAAACTACATCGATTTTTGAACGTTAGTAACCCTGCGCTGTCTTTTCGCTTTCATTATCTCACGTGGTATTAACCAAATGAGCTGCACAAAGTGGGTTGCGGCGCACAAAATGTGAGGTTTAACATCTAAATAACTTGCACTTTCTTTTTGATATCTTTTTAAAAGCAGTGCCGCTCCGCTGCGACGTGGGCACGATATTTAGGTCCATTTTAACTGAACGATAACCGTGTTTATTTTTAGATTAAAGTGCAAAAAGTGGCCGGCAACTTTATTCGCGCAAAATTACTGTTTTTCCGTGAAACTAGGACTCCGCGATAGAATAACTCCTTCAAAGTCTCTGTGAATGTCCCGTCAATCGCTTCGGAGATTAAGCCGGAGAAATAGCCAATTTTTAGTTTTTATGAAGACCAAGTAGCCGTATTAGGTTTAAGTTTACGAGAAGGCAGCTATTTACATAAAGTATATTAGATAAACATTAAAATTTTATTTAATTGTAGGCATCTAGTTTAACATGACTTTAAAAAATAAAACCATAATAATAAAAAGAGTGTGTCACAATAGTTAAAAATAAAATAAAGGGACAAGGGACAAGGGAAGGGGAACTTTATACAATATAACCCGGATGGAACTTCGTCCATCCGGGTTACATTGTATAAAGTTATTATTTTTTATTATTTATTATGTACAAAAAATCTGTATACACTCAACAGAAATAATCGTCGCGACATCACACTGTTCAATGCGAAATACAGTGTGTCCGGGATCGAATTAGCGATATTTTAGGGACATATTATACAACTCATTACCTCTCTGAAAATACCACTTATTAGGGCCTGCCCCCCTCCCCCTCCCAGGGACAGCCATTTCAATTTGGTGTGCGTTTTTGTGGGTATGTGCGCACAAAAATTGTAATAACTCGAAAGTCTGCTGATGCACAGGTCTTCAAATGACCTTATTCGATTGGATATAATATTCTCCATCACTAAATACCAAACAATAGAATAAAATGTTAAAATAACTCGATCAAAAATGCTTCGGAAAAAAATTATTTTTTCAAAAATATTGAAAACTACAAGTTTTTGCTGCATTTTGCAAAAACGACGTCATTAAGACCACATTATAAAGTAATAAATCGATAGCTTTTGAGATAAGCAACAAAACGACATAAAAATTTTGACTGTAAGTTACTTACTTCTGGAGATATTGGTAATTGTAAGTACTTCGTCCCCAAGCATGAATTACGAGTATTGAACCCAAATTTAAGATCCATCATTTTTTACTACAAATAAGGTAAAAAAATCTTAACTTTATAATTTAATTTTTGTTAGTTATAAACTCAATAACTCTGATTTGTGTATGTGACACAAATCAGATATCCTAAAAACTAGGTTATTTCCGCCACAAACCGAAATTACCACCTCTGTTCTGTTAGCTAGTTGCTTCATGTTGGGAGGATCGTTGGATCATGTCCAAATACAATCTTATTTTTTTATCTGCAACGAACAGGATCGTCTCCAATAATTATTTTCTGGTATTTGGTACCACATAAAAGACCTTCTGCTTCATAGGTCCTCATAAAAAGAAGTCCAAAGGTGTAAGGTCTGGAGAATGAGGTGGCCAATCCATTGAATTGCTGCCACGTCCGATCCAAGGCGAATAGTTGACATCTAAATGCTCTCTTATAGCTATAATAATACCGAGTAGGCATGTCTTTAAACCTAGCAAAATTCACAAACCTGAATCACAAACAAAAATGAGTAATAACTTAAGTAGCGATCATAACGCCTCCTCGCCAGGAACAACAAAATAAAATTTCAGATATTTAAATTTTTTATACGAATTTTTAATCAGTTGAAGTAAGGGTTTGATCCTAAGTTTTAACCTCATTCACTGACTAATCAAAAACAATATTATTATTACCTGATCGCCCGAGGTATGCGATGGAAACCCACATTCGAATAACATAAGAACTTACGCGCTCGCGGTTAAGTTATGTTTAAATAATAATATCTCCAAAAGTAAATAACTTACAGCAAAATTTTTTATGTCGTTTTGTTGTTTATCTCAAAAACTGTCGATTTAATACTTAACAATGTAATCTTAACGACCTCGTTTTTGCAAAATGCAGCAAAAACTTGTAGTTTTCAATATTTTTGAAAAAATAATTTTTTTCCGAAGCATTTTTGATCGAGTTATTTTAACATTTTATTCTATTGTTTGGTATTTAGTGATGGAGAATATTGTATCCAATCGAATAAGGGCATTTGAAGACCTGTGCATCAGCAGACTTTCGAGTTATTACATTTTTTGTGCGCACATACCCACAAAAACGCACGCAAAATTGAAATGGCTGTCCCTGAGAGGGGGAGGGGGGCAGGCCCTAATAAGTGGTATTTTCAGAGAGGTAATGAGTTGTAGAATATGTCCCTAAAATATCGCTAATTCGATCCCGGACACACTGTAGAAAGACGAAACGAAAATAACTGGCTTGCTTTCTGTAAGAGAGAGAGAGAGAGAGAGAGAGAGAGAGAGAGAGAGAGAGACAGACAGAGAAAAACGCGCACACCGCACGGCTTACAACTAGATATAGCAAAAAGTGTCTTTACAACTTTTTCTCTAAATTTCCGTCTAACCCCCTTTCGCAACGCGCGATAAGGAACTTCGTTCCAAAAGTAGTATGGGAAATTGTTTTTCTTATTGCATAGGTAGGTACCCGTAAATGAGACACATTTCAAAATCTCGTAGCGAAAGTAAAAGTATTCCCGTTATATCAGATTCAATTAGCATGAAATAGGGTTGCTCTCCCAAACATATTTGGGAACCTCCGATATTAAGCTTTCTAATCAAAATAAATATTTGCACAAGAGTCACAACACGTAATCGCAATAACGATCTATGTAGAACGGTTATCCATAATCGGATTAACCTACAAATAAAAAAGTAAACAGAGATCATTGACTAGGCGGATGTCCCCGCATCTGCCGCCCACATACACTACACCACAGTTCAGCAATCATAAAGTTAGGAAAGAAATTAATCGAACAGAGCAACGACCCGTCGTCGGGAACTCGTTTTATCAGATGTCCTGTCACTGGACACAAGTAACACTTGTGTCCTAAACTAAGCTACAGATGTGTGTGCGCGAAACTAAGCCGTAGATAGCTGTCTATTGCACGATATGTAACCGGCAATGTGAAAAAACTGCCATATGCCATAGGTATGTTAATATGTCAAAGTTTACTGCTAAAACCATAACCCGAAATCCGTTTTTATAGTCAAGCAAAAATGTCGAGACCTTAACGTGTATAAATACTAACCAACATAATATAAGCACTTAGGAAGTATAGAGATGAAATAGTAGTTCATAGTAAATGGCGTTATCACACTGAACGTTCGCTCAACTGTGGTAGAATGGTAATACATAACAAGATAAATCGACGCGGCTGTCGGTTACGCTGCGCGCTGGGAAGCCGCAATGTGGCTCGCCGGCCGGCGGTGGGTTGGTATCGCGGATGAAATCGAGAGTGCATGTGCGCTCGTGTTTGCCTTCCTTGTCAACGGACACGCTCGGACTCATGTTATCCGGACATGGGTAGCTAATACAATTCTGTGTTAAGTTTTTATCCTCCTACAAATTAGTTCCCTTTACTGCGATCTTACCTGGTGATAAATAACGATGCAGTTTTAAGATAGAAGCGGGCTAACCTGGAAGAGGTATGGCAGTTTTTATCAAACCTAAAGGTACACCTGGGGGGTTATTCTGTAACTTAGTTAGCAACTGAAAATAGTTGCCAACTAATTAGTTAGATATACATTGCTGCTTTACTGTGTAAAATTATGAAAACACTTTATATTTCCCACAGTAAAGCAGCAATGTATATCAAACTAATTCGTTGGCAACTATTTTCAGTTGCTAACTAAGTTACAGAATAACCCAGCTGATCGGTTTCTACACGACATCGTATGGGATCGCTAAACCGCTTCCCGATAGGGTGGTAACTAGCTACGGCGAAAGCCTCGCACCGTCGATGCTACCACCAGACTGGACCAGAGATAATTTAGAATTATAAATTCCACAAATTATTTTTGCCAGTGATCGAACATAAATAAATAAATAGGGGCCTCGCACTCATGAGATCACAGTGCTCGCCAATACGCCAGGGAGGTCGTCAAAGTGGCTCGTAATCGGGAAATAAAAATTGCATCTTGTTGAGCCCAGCAATTGAAATGGATGAAAATTACCTTAATGCTTTTATGAAAGGTTTTAGAATTTAGGTGTTGGAACAGTGCATGGATGGTGGATAGATGATCTTAAGAATGTCGCTGGCCTTCGCTGGATACAAGTGGCAAAATATTGTCTTCTATGTGGTGATTCTTGCAAGAGACCTATGTCCACCGGTGGACGTCTATAGTTTGTGATGATGATGATGATGATGATGATTGATACAATATTTATTATTCTGTTAAAAATCAAAAATTTTATATTCCACTAGTAAGTTTTATTGTGCAAAAACAAAAAAAAAACATATTTTCTTGGTAATGAAAACATGTCGAAGACCTACCTGCCTTCCATCAACACAACACAAAAAAAAAAAACGAAAGTCCAACACGGATACAAATTTGAATAATTTTTAAATACGGTTGTGAGCTGAGATACTTTTTCTGCCCCTAAATAGACTGAAATAGCAATGAATATTCATTTTCTGTCTAACCCCAATCCTAGAGCACAAAACACGGTAATCCACTGTATGTCGGTGCGCGGAACACAAAACAGAATAATTACCCACGTACCAACGTTGTCGGCGTGTGTATGATGATTATGATTTTATTAAAGCCTTGGTCAGACCAAATGCGACAAAAACGTATTCGAAGCGGCTCCTTTTTTTAAACTATATTTATGTAAACAAATCGAATTGACTGCCTCTTATTAAGTTCTATGTCTTAGTACGATAACTCTAACTATAATACATAATGCAGATGCATCTGCCTGTCTACAGATAAGGCAGGCAGGCTTCTATCCGTCAGTTTGTCCGGGCTAATATTCGGATCGGCTGAATCTATTTTGAATCTTTCACAGTCAGGAAGTAAACTATGTATAATAGTTTCGCTTCTGTAATTCTGCCATCGCCCGTCAGTGTCCACAGAGTGATGTGCTTCTCTTGTGTGCAAATCATACATGCGCGCATTCTGTGACGTTCTGCCGTGCTGTTGCCGTCACGCGTTGTCTGCCCATGCCTTTACTATTCGTGCACCGATATCATCTCCGGCCTCGGAGTTTTTATTATGTGAGAAAACAGTCATGCTTTCGATAGTCTCGAAAATTATTACCGGTCGTTGATAAGGATCGACGATTTATTGCGTCTGACACACTTTCCAGTTTCGTTGACTTGACTGGTATAAAGCCTGAAACATACAGTGCGCGACGTCAACTACGCGGTCTGGCGTGTAGATTTCACGTTTTCTAAAGCAGATTATATTGATATGAGCCGGTAAGAAACTCAGCGGTTGATCTTTTCAAAACACAAAAAGTTACAATTATAATAGTAGCTCCATAATTTATAACACTTGGGCGCTATCTTGTGGGCAGCTGTATGCAAAGCCGATCGTTTCCAAGTAACTTTGTCATTAAAAATTCATTAATTGTGTGTTAGGTATACACACATAATTAATGAATTCCTACGAAAACTCGAAATAATTAATGTGATTTTTCCACCAAAATATATCTATACTAATATAATAAAGCGGAAGAGTTTGTTTGTTTAAACGCGCTAATCTCAGGAACTACTGGACCGATTTAAAAAATTCTTTCACCGTTGGATATGTAAGTGATCCTTGAGTGCTATAGGCTATATATGTACCACGGGCGAAGCCGGGGCGGACCGCTAGTGTATGTATATATGCAAATCAAAAAATTCATTCGGAATCAAGTTATAGAAGCGAAAACATTGTGAATGTTTCAGATGTGTTGTATTACAATTTACAACTTTACAGGACCCGCATTTGGTAGACGTTGTCGTCGCGTGATCCGTATGTCTCAGCCGTACGAGTTTTATTGTGAGAGTTATATCGTTCTTGACCTATTCCCCTCGCAATTAGAGGGTCACAATGACCGATGAAGTGGTACGCTTATGTAACGTGCCGTGCTGCGAGGCGGCGAGGCGGCGAGGCGGCGCGGCGAGGCGACAGCAAACACTTAACGCAACAAACCGCAGCGTGTCAACACTCTACACTCGGCGACGTGGAAAATAGATACATCGATTGGAAAGTTTTACGTACAGTAGTAAACTGTGTATACTATAATGTAACAATTACTTAATTACGTTAGTATGGTTTTCTGCCTCATTGATTCATTGGCCAGCTTGTTCGGCTGTTCATCACGAGCTCCTGAGGTCGAGTCCCGGTTAGAACCAAAAAAAAGTGATTGGGTTTTCTATCAAGAAATTGTAAAAAAGTTCTTGCTACTCGGAGAGCATGGAAAACCGTCGGTTCTATGCCAGATTTCCCTCCGGTGGTGTCGGATTGCCTTCCCATCAGCCTATGAGATTGAGGGAAACGAGAGTGCACTTGTGTTCTCACGCACACTTTTGCACTATCACATCTCCTGCCTAGTTGGCTAGTCTCTGCCTCCTTTGAGAATGGTCGCCGTTGCCGAAATTCGTTCCGGAGAACATTCTTTGGGGAGTTTTCTGGTGGGTAGAAAACGGTTAATAGAAATATTCAGTAGATATAAGTTAATGCTATACAAATGGAAATCCCTGAAGAGAGATCTACAATAATTATCCTGGAATGGTTTGGCATGAATTAGAAGATTTTTTTTTACCATTAAGACGTTAAAATGATTACCTGTAAAGCAAAGCTATGTTAAGAATTAAAATCGGTTTGAGTTTGATCGCTTCCGTTAGCTTTCTTTATAATTATATAGAAAGCTATAGAAAAATGCTATACCTCGGTACAGTGATTGACCTCATAATATTAATCTGGGTAATGAAAAGCCTCTAGCTACACGGATAGATATAATGCATTACTAGGTCAATCGACTACGTATATGCAATAATATATATCTACTTAATTGAGATGCGTTGACGCCCATATCGAATCTTAGTGCGTGTTCACGTACAACTCGCGATGGCGGGCGCGGCATATTTTGTAATAGGCAACTTGTAGCTGGTAACTAATTACTTACTGGTTGAGTTATGTGAGGGTTTTAGTTTAAGTACTTAGTTGTAAGCTGTGATAGCCTAGTGGTTAGGACAACCGACTTCTAATCGGAGGTCGTGGGTTCGATCCCGGGGCACGCACCTCTAACTTTTCGGAGTTATGTGCGTTTTAAGTATTTAAATATCACTTGCTTTAACGGTGAAGGAAAACATCGTGAGGAAACCTGCATGCCTGAGAGTTCTCCATAACGTTCTCAAAGGTGTGTGAAGTCTGCCAATCCGCTTGGCCAGCGTGGTAGACTATGGCCAAAACCCTTCTCACTCTGAGAGGAGACCCGTGCTCTGTAGTGAGCCGGTAATGGGTTGATCATGATGACTTGACCGTGAATGGAAATGACATCCTAGATACAGGTAATCTAGTTAGGAGTCAGATCTATCACCCACGCAAACGGCCAAGTTATAACTTTCGAGTTTTTCTGGTTATGTTTAGATTAAGTAGGATTATTAACCTACCTAGGGACCTATTCTAAAAATATTGTGTGGTTTTGTTACAAATTTTTGTGGAAATAAATAAACTTACTTACTTACTTACTTACTTACTTAGTTGTAAATAATAATCACCATTACCTACCTCTTCTTCTCATGCTTTATTGGCTCCATTACTTCAATTCCAGTTACGTGCGAAATTGATTGACATTCAAAAAGTGTAACCAGTGTAGGTACTGGTTGCGCGACAAGCCCGCAATTTTTTAAATATGTGCATTGTGCATGGACGCCATCTATTGTTCATTGGTCTATCACAAATCGTAGGCTCAAAGATAACTTCCAGCGCGACACATAGATGGCTCTGCATGTATTCGCAAGTCGCGATTTTTTCACTTGAATCGTGACCCCCAGTTCGCTTCCAACTACGGTCAACGCTAAACGACAACGCACGCTAACCGTCATCTTAGACGGCCATTAATCTTTCGGTCGCACTGCCGCGCCGCGCAAAACCCTCGATTCTTCAAGCTTCGCATCCACGGAAACCATCCACCAGCTCCAGCCATCACATCAAGAGTCTGCGAGTCCAGGTTAGTGATATTTCCAGTGGATAATAGTGTTTCATTGCACAGTGTACTGTTTGAGAATTGTGGGTCATTATTTCTACAACGCAACCATACTACTTGGTGATCTTCCTACGCCGCAACCCCATCAGGTAGCTTGGCTATTTACACGCCACTACCATAAATTTTGGTCCTTCGAACCGGATCCTGTTCCAGTAATTAAAAGTTACGTGATATTACGTCGTAAGATATTCGACAAAGTCACCGCTAATTGTGTAAATTGTTCACAAATAGATTATTTCATTATAATTAACGCATAATTTAATCAATACGCACGCTAATATTTCTTTGGATTAACTAGATTTACGTAAATTATTCGTAAAGTTGTAATCGAAAGTTATAGAAACGCAATTTTGTTAACCGCCATTTTGATTAAGTTGATCAAAGTGCTTAAGTATTACGCATTTATTTCAAGTTTTTCGGGTTAGTTTATCAATAAAATGGAGAAAAGTGATTTAACTTCGCAATTAAATATCCTTATTTGCAAAAAGCAAAATCTATTTCAACGATTGAATAGATTGTATGAAGTGTCAAAAAATATTACAAGTTTTGATTCGCGAAAGAATGATAAATTTATGAGTGATTCAGAAACCATCGATGAAATAAGGATAAAGTTTGAGTCGGTATTAGATGAAATAAATAATATTTCGCTTAAAATTGACCCTAAAGCGCAGCCTAATTATCAGGCTCTGGATGCCTTTGAGGATTTATATGGATCCATTAAAAGGATTCGTAATAAAATCTTGTCAACAGATAATATTAGTACTGGAAGTTCCGCATCTATTTCTAATAATAGCAATTTAGCTCCAGTTATCAAGTTACCGCCGATTAATATCCCAAGTTTCGATGGAAAGAATGAAAATTGGCCATTATTTTATGAATCATTCAAAAGTAACATTCATAACAATCCGAATTTAACGGATTCGCAGCGCGTTCAATATTTAATTACTAAATTAACTCACGGTGCATTACATTTCACTGCGGGTATTGTACCAACCGGTGAAACTTACCATATTATCTGGGATAGTTTAGTTAAGAAATATCAGGATAAAAGAGCATTAGGCACGCATTATTTAAATAACATTTTCGAATTGAAGAATTGTTCAAATACCGCCAATAGTTTGAATTCATTTATCGAAAAATTTTCCGCTTCTATCGCCGCTTTAAAACAGTTAGATATTCCAGATCTTACTGATTTTATATTTTTATACTTCGCATTAAAAAAGATAGATTCTCAAACTATACAGAATTTCGAAATGTCTTTACAATCGCAAAATACGGAGATTCCGTCCTATACGCAATTTATCGAATTCATTCAACATCAAATAAAGGTTCTCGAACGCTCAAGTAATTCCATACCTTCGCATAATAGGGCAAATAAACCGAACGCTAATAACGCGAGAAATACCTACAAGACGTTCGTCGCTTGTAATACAGACAGTAGTCACAATTCTACCGCCAACAAAACGCGTAACGAATGCATTCTATGCAAGAGCGATACACACTCACATCTTTACCATTGTAAAAAATACATGGAGATGGAGTCGCCGCAAGCGAGGTTTGATTTTATTAAATCAAAAAACGGATGCGTAAATTGTTTGTCTCTGTTCCACACGCTGGCAAGGTGTAATTCAAAGTCATTTTGTGTCAGGTGTCTCCCTCTAAAGAAAAAACACCATTCTAGCCTTTGCAGAGGAGATAATATAAAAAATTCAGTTTCCGATAAAGCGAGTAAAAGCGCCACGTCTAGTTTGACCAAACCTTGTGTCGCATTCGAAACGACCAAGCCTTTAATTCCCGACGCAATCGAATGTTCGACGACCACCGCTAGTCATACGCTTATTTCTTTGCCCCGCGAATCGAGTACACCGACTACCCTCATAAAGTCGCAACCGCGCTCTAATGTTTTGTTATCAACCGCACAAGTTTATGTTAAGTCTTATAATAATAACAATAAGGATGTTATTCGCTGTTTATTAGACATTGGATCTCAAAACAACATTATTAGTCTCAAATGTTGTAAATCGCTTAATTTACCGATTACGCCACTCGCTCACTCGTACATAAAGGGCATAGGTTCGAGTTCGCAACAAATACCCGGATATGTTTATTTGGATATCGAATCGCGCGTTTACCCCGCTAATAAATATCATATTAAAGCTTTAGTTCTAGATTGCCTTACTGATAAATTACCATCTCAATTTATTGAAAATTGTGATATGGATTATATTAAAGATTTGCCGCTCGCCGATTTGGCATGGAATATTCCGGGAGGTATTGATGTTATTTTAGGTGCACAACTGTTTCCGCACATATACCTAGGCGATAGAATCTTACCGAATGGTTCCGCACCTGCCGCGTTATCAACGACATTCGGATATGTCTTGATGGGTGACTGTAGCTTAGATTCTCACCCTGGCGACTCGTCTGTCACTGCGCTCGCAATTGACGATTTAAATTTAAATTTACAAAAGTTTTGGGAACTAGAACAGTTTAATAATACGCGTCATCTTAGTCCTGAAGAAGCCGAATGTGAAAATTTATACACTGCTTCCGTTTCTCGAGAAGAGAGTGGACGATATTCGGTCGCTTTACCTTTCTGTAAAAATACTACAGATTTAGGTAACTCACGCTCCGTAGCGCATCGCCGATTACTTTCCTTAGAAAGGAAATTTAAAAGTGATCCTTCATTATGCAATGATTATAATCAAGTAATTCGGGAATATATTCAACAAAATTACTTGTCTGAAGTCCCAGAACATAACATTAACCCAGATGAGGGATATTATATTCCACATCACGCAGTTATTCGCCCCGAAAAGATTTCTAGTCGCTTAAGAATAGTATTAGATCCGACCGCAAAAACGCAAAATAAAAATATTTCGCTAAATGATATATTACATACTGGGCCCAATTTACAGGCAGATTTATTTACATTACTTTTAAATTTTCGCTTATTTCCCGTCGCAATGACCGCTGACATAAAACAAATGTATATGCAAATCGCAATTTTGCCGCAAGATCGCAAATTTCTAAAAATTCTTTTTCGATTTGATGATAAAGAGAAAATACGCACATTTCAATTCAACAGAGTTCCATTCGGGTTAAAGTCCAGTCCTTATTTAGCTATGCGTTCCGTCCGACAGTTATGCAAGGATGAAGGGCATCGTTTTCCCAACGCAGCTAAAGTCGCTGAAACTCAATTATACATGGACGATCTTGTTCATTCCTCACCTAATGAGCAAACTGCTAAAGTTTTATCGCAAGAATTGATCGCTTTATTCAAATCAGGCGCCTTTGACTTAGTCAAATGGTCAAGTAACTCATCTACGCTACTAGATAGTCTTCCAGACACGCATCGCGCTTCAATAAGCTTTAGCGATAATAATAACACCGCGAAAGTCTTAGGCCTCTCTTGGGAGCCTAACGAAGATAGTTTTAGTTTCACAGTTTCTAAAATTGTTGAAAAATGTACAAAACGCACAATTTTATCGCTCGTAGCGAGATTATTTGATGTCCTAGGGCTTGTTGCTCCAATCATTTTGTACGCTAAACTATTAATTAAAGAGCTCTGGCTCAATAAGATTGATTGGGACGACACACCTTCGGAACATATTGTTAAACGCTATTTAGCTTTGGTTCAAGATTTTTCGATTTTGCCAAGTTTGAAAATACCGCGACACACTGGTATTACCGAGGGTAGCAAAATAAATATAGTTGCCTTCTGTGATGCTAGCCTAAACGGTTACGGTTGTGTGATTTATTTACATGTTACCGACATTCACGGTAATATTAGCGTCAACTTGTTGTGCTCAAAATCGAAAGTCTCGCCTACAAAAATAACAACGCTTGCGAGATTAGAACTATGCGCCGCGCTTCTAATGTCAAAATTAATTAAAGTCGTAAAAGATACCTATTCTTCTCGCATTCCTATTGAAGGAATTTTCGCATTCTCGGATTCCACTATAGCGCTGTCATGGATAAAATCCTCGCCTCATAGGTGGAATACATTCGTTAGCAACCGAGTTGCACAATGTCAAGAAAACTTAGATCCGCGACATTTCTATCACGTTGCAGGGATCGAGAATCCGAGTGATTGCTTATCGCGCGGTATTTTACCGACGCAATTATTATCGCACCCACTTTGGTGGAATGGCCCGGAATGGCTCCGTACTTCGCCTTCTGAATGGCCAATAAATAATTTTTCGCCTACATCTGAAGATTTGCTACCTGAAATTAAATCAAAAACTTTAATAACCACAAATGTTCAATGCGAACAACCGTTACTATACGTTTTATCGCAACGCTTTTCCTCATGGAATAAACTCATTTGCTCCGCTTCTTACGTCTTACGCTTCGCGCGACTTCTTCCTTCAACTGGAGAAGTTGACAAACTTAACTTCGTAGAAAACGCAATAATAAAAGATATTCAAAAGGTGCACTTCAGTGATGTAATAACGCAATTAAAAAATAAACATTTACCTTCGAAGAAATTGCTAAAGTTAGCCGTGTTCTTAGATTCGGAAGGAATCTTACGCATTGGAGGTAGACTCTCTAAATCGGATTTGCCATACGAAGCTAAATATCCCGCCTTACTTCCAAAACATGATCACGCAGTTAACTTGATCATTGATCATTATCATGTTCGCAACTGCCACACTGGACCGAGTCTTTTAATGTCGCTTATTCGTCAACGGTATTGGATACTAGACGCTAGGACGATTATTAGGTCTAGGGTACACAAATGTAATACATGTTTTCGAGTAAAACCCACGCATCCTACCCCAATAATGGCTGATCTTCCCTCTTATCGTCTGCAAGAAGCGAAGGCATTTCTTCACACAGGTGTAGATCACGCAGGTCCGCTCCGTATAACGCCTACGCGTCGCCGTGGATATCAATCGCAGAAAGCTTACATATGCTTATTTGTATGCTTGGTAACAAAGGCTGTCCATATAGAACTGTCATCTGATTTGACAGCGGATTCTTTTATTATGGCGGTCAAAAGATTTTTATCGCGCAAAGGTCCAATTTCTTGTTTTTACACGGATAATTCTGGAACCTTTATTAAAGCCAAGTCGCAAATAAATGAAATTTATTCACTGCTAACTAGTTCTGAATATAAAAATAAATTGACCCGCGAATTACAGAACAATCGCATAGAATGGAAAATGATTCCACCGCGCTCTCCCCATTTTGGAGGAATGTGGGAGTCTAATATTAAATGTATAAAAACGCATCTGTATCGAGTTATCGGTAATCAACTTTTAACGTATGAGGAGTTGACAACCGTACTTATTCAAATTGAATGCATATTAAATTCTCGCCCGCTTTGTTTAATATCATCAGATCCGCATCCAGAAATTCTCACTCCAGCTCATTTTTTAATGTCTACTCCGCTACAATATTTTCCGGCAACTACTTTGTCTGAGAAACGCCCAAACTTAGTAAATCGCAAAAAATTACTTGACAGTTTAGTCCAGTCATACTGGAAAAAATGGCGCTTAGAATATTTACATACACTGCAAGTTAGGCAAAAGTGGTGTACGCCCGATAATCCTGTTACAGTAGGTACCGTCGTATTAATGAGTTTTGACGATCTACCGCCATTGCAATGGCCGCTAGGAATTATAACAAAGGTTTATCCAGGAGCTGATAATGTAGTGCGAGTTGCTCTGGTCAAAACGGAATCTGGCGAATTCAAACGTCCAGTTGTTAAACTTTATCCTCTTCCAACGCAATAAAATAAATTCAATTAAAGTAACGCTTAGTTTTAAAAATAGTTTTAACGCTTTCTAATTTTTTATGATAAATTAATAATACATTAAGATAATCTGTATATTTCTAATTCCTATTCGTGTGTATCATATTCCTTTATTCCTTTTATAATTTTGACTTTGTCAACGCCGGGGAGTATGGTTGCGCGACAAGCCCGCAATTTTTTAAATATGTGCATTGTGCATGGACGCCATCTATTGTTCATTGGTCTATCACAAATCGTAGGCTCAAAGATAACTTCCAGCGCGACACATAGATGGCTCTGCATGTATTCGCAAGTCGCGATTTTTTCACTTGAATCGTGACCCCCAGTTCGCTTCCAACTACGGTCAACGCTAAACGACAACGCACGCTAACCGTCATCTTAGACGGCCATTAATCTTTCGGTCGCACTGCCGCGCCGCGCAAAACCCTCGATTCTTCAAGCTTCGCATCCACGGAAACCATCCACCAGCTCCAGCCATCACATCAAGAGTCTGCGAGTCCAGGTTAGTGATATTTCCAGTGGATAATAGTGTTTCATTGCACAGTGTACTGTTTGAGAATTGTGGGTCATTATTTCTACAACGCAACCATACTACTTGGTGATCTTCCTACGCCGCAACCCCATCAGGTAGCTTGGCTATTTACACGCCACTACCAGGTACTTTGAAATATGTAAATATTTTGAAGTTTGAAAAACTTCATAAGCTGCGTATCCACTAGAGGCAGCCTTCAACTTTGGGCTCGACGAGTAAACAGGAAAATTTCACCGAGCGGTATTTTTTAGGTATTTAGTCGCACTCAAAGCAGTCTCAGTCTAATCTGTTCTTCATGTGGAAACGCACGAATAATTATATTCACTTGAGCAGCTTCAGATTGCCTCAGGTTGAGGCTGTTCAGCGTGATGCTACTTAAATTACAAATGTCAAATTACTTTTGTCATTTCGTGAACAGCGTCCGCCATCGCTCTCGCTTGTTAATGTGGACACGTACTTAATTCGTACGTTTTGTTTGGCTCGGTCCTGTCTTCGCGCAAACAGACTATATTGCTCTCATCGGAATTAATTAATAGAATACTGAATGGCAAAACTGAGAAGTTCATTAATAATTCGTTATAAAAACTCAAATTGAGAACAGATATCATCTATTCGAAATGGCTACTGGTTTTGAATGTCATTATTTTTTATTAACAATTTTATAGTTAACTTGCCTGTAATGAAGAAATATACTTTCTTGATAAATCTTTCAATAGCAACTCTTTCAATATCCGCTTTCTTTTTCTTTTCATTAAAGCTTTTACCATGTGTTACATTTATTTCGTTCGCGTCGAAGACCTTATTTCTAAAGGTTCCGATTCCTTGTACCAATAGGGGTTTTCTTGCGATAATTATGCAACTGGTTCCTAGATCCTTTGAGGGCACTGACTTTCATTAATACTAGTAAGTACTGGCTATTGACTGAAGCGATTTGACTATCACCATTCTGGCGCTAATTGCGAATTAAGGAATTAAAAGAAATTGTGGTAAATTTTATTGTATTGGGAAAATTTTGTTTCCTGTATCATCCATGCGCTCCTTTGAATCGGTAGAAAAATCAGCTCGTTTTGTGTAGTCATAGCCATAGTCCAGGGTTTTTGTTAGAGGTCATTGTTTCATAAAAAAATAATTTAGGCCAAATTATGTATGTGTTCCACTTGACATTTAAGCAGCAATTATTTGATCAATCGATGTCTAATAGGAGTATGATAAAGCTCTTTGCAATAGATTTGTAAACGTTATGGCTCAATAGGTCTTCGAAAATTTTTGCATAATCCTCTCTATAAAAGGCGCGTTGGACTACACAAAATTTCAACTCATGCATTACCAAAGTTGTTCGCGGTTATGGTTGATTACTTTGAACAATCGAGTTATGTCACTATAGATTAGAATCAAGATAATGTTTCCAGTATAAACATCTGTAATTGTAATATCGAATAAAAATTATCTGTGTTGACATAACAAAAGAAAAGAAAAGTTAGTTACGCACAACAATATAAAAAGATCGCTAATCGTTAGATCGACTATAACAGTAAAATCAATACTCGGGTTCACGCCTTTTAAAAACCAATCGTTTTTAAATAAATAAATAATAATGTTTACTAATATAAATAAATAATAATGTTTACTCAGCAAATAAACGAGAAGTGAATAACGCTCACCAGTATGTCGGTGTACCAGAGCGTCATGACTTGGCTGGAGTCCATCCGCATCAGAGCCAAACGAGACGCCTCTTGGTCATTGTCAGCGGTTGGCATCGGTGATAACAAAATGATATAATTGCTCCAAAGCAGCTCAACATGAAAATCACTCACTATTCAACGTCAATTTCATCCATCCAGTTCAATTTTGGAATCACAAGAAACAAATCGATTCTCTTAAAAACGTGTATTAAAAAAAATCGCGTAATTACACAGCGAAATTATGGTATTATTTCGATTTGCTGAATTATTTTGGGTATTGAAACGAATTTCCGCGCGCGGAAGCGTCGGTGCATGCGGACGGGCAGCGCTCGCGATCGCCTGAAGGACTATGCGCGCCGGGCTGAGTCTGCGTGGAGAAAGTGCTCCGGCGCAGACTCCGCGGCGTCTGCCAAATCGTCGTTTTCACGGTTCCGAAACTGATAGTCTTCACTCTTTTCCGGACGAGTCGCTCGTCACAATGGGGACACATCGGCGCCGTCGCTCTCTTGACTGTTTTTTATATATTTGTCTATTTAGATTTAACGTGCAACTCAATCTTGGCTCTTTTCTAATGTTTTTATTGGATTAGAGAGAGGCGAGATGTTAATCTGGTGTTATGGTGCGGTCGTGTATAATGGGCGAGGTGACTTCGTGCCTTACTTTTTAATTTTTAACGTGTGTTAAAACGAGGATGTAATTGATATAGTTCTATGAATGTTAATTTGAATCTCCGGTATTCGTGATCCAATTTGAACGATTCTGTTTATTTTGTTAATTAAGAAATTTCGCGTGGGCCATGATCATGATGTGCAATTGGAGATTTTAATTGCGTCGATTAACTTCTAGTAAGAATAATAATAGTGATATTTTTTTCACAAAAGCGTTGTGTAACTTTTTACCTGTATCTATAAAACAGTACCTATACCGTTGAACCTAGATATTTGAAATTTGATGGATTTGATTCCTTGAGAACCCAAAAAGTGCACTAAGCAGGGATTTTTTGAAACACCATCCTTAAATTGGTAAAAAGAAGTGGTAAAGTTTATATGAAGAAACATAATTATTTTTTTTTTTAAATATAAATACACGCAGACGAAGTCGTGGATCAGCTCGTGAGTCGTGTAGTATAAATATTTAGTTTTTGTTGTACATAACATGACTATAAACACGTAATACGTATAATAACTATTTTACGACGTAAGTTTGTCATCAGGGTCATTAAGAATTGGTTGCCACAAGAGACGCAAGATCCGTCAGTATTACAAACAGTAGGTTACATACATACATATGCGCATCGGACACTCCTCCCGTGGTTTCTTCGACGTATCCGTTCCGATCAACTCTAGTTGAACAAAAAATATGATGCATGCTTTGCGAAGAGCTGAGGTAAAAGGAAAATTTTGTAGTTAGAATTACGAGTTGATTTGAAAATCGTTTCTGCGGCGAGATGAATGAGCATTGCGGTAATTTTGTGCGGCGGCGAATGCATCAGAATAATGTTAATTCGTCATACTTTTCCTTGGCGCTTCACTGTGTTGTATTCTTTGTTTACACTTCCTTCTTTCTGTTGTTTTGAACATTTCCAGAGATTCGTTTTGCTGGCCTCTCCCGCGGCGTGGAGGTCTCGGGAATCGAGTCCGCTCGAATTGAGATTTTAGCTCAGGTCTGATCTGCTGGGAGGTTTTGATCTCGGCTAGTTACCACCCTATCGGCAAATTTATCTAACCTAACTATTAGAAAGCTGTGATAGCCTAGTGGTTAGGACGACCGACTTCTAATCGGAGGTCGTGGGTTCGATCCCGGGCACGCACCTCTAACTTTTCGGAGTTATGTGCGTTTTAAGTATTTAAATATCACTTGCTTTAACGGTGAAGGAAAACATCGTGAGGAAACCTGCATGCCTGAGAGTTCTCCATAACGTTCTCAAAGGTGTGTGAAGTCTGCCAATCCGCTTGGCCAGCGTGGTAGACTATGGCCAAGACCCTTCTCACTCTGAGAGGAGACCCGTGCTCTGTAGTGAGCCGGTAATGGGTTGATCATGATGAACTATTAGAAACCAATTTGAATGCATTTTAACTTTAAATATTGCCGTACTAGTAGGTATCGCTTCCAGGTTAGACTATCTTCACTTGGTGTTATCTCAAGTCTCATTTCAAGCGTCAAGCGTTAATTCAGTTTCAAATAAAAAAAAAAACATTAGAAATACGAATAAAGTGTAGCTGTATCATATCATTATTCGAATGAAGATATTTAAAACTCGTTAATATGGATTGAAAGACACATCGTTCCCAGGAAAATGTTTTAATACATCAAACATGCTGCTTCCGTTCCATATTTGCGTTGTATCCTTTTTAATCTTCTCAGAATACACGGAAATGTAAACTATTAGAATTAAAGCGTTTTCAGAGCGCATGAGACGAATATCGGTGGAACCGTGACAAGCGACACTTTTGCCTCCTCGTTTTAGCTATCTTGCCAACGATTCCATGGAATTATAATTATGTTTTGTAAAATAAAACTTTATTCAACGTGATTTTATATAAGTCGTGGATGTGTACCATTTTATAACTTAATAAGTTAATCATTTCAATCTTCGTAGAACTGCAAGTAGGTATATGTATTTATATATTTATGGCTTTTTAGTATAGGTATTGTTGTTACAACATAAATTATTGTTGTTTGTGCGTAAGTTTATCATATATTGCAAGGACTATTATTGCATGGGTTTGAATCAGGAAATTCACTGCGTCGCGCGTCGTTTCAAGTTAAAAAATTCAGTGATTAACATATTCAACATAATATACGTATTTGGTTGACTCTACGTCAGGAAGGTCAAGCTTTACATTCGATAATATTATTTTCTTTGGTTTTCATTTAGTAGCAACTAGCAGGTAGGTAATGTTGTAAGTATTCTCAAAATAATTTCTAACATATCATTGTATGATTCTCGCCCTTAGGGCAAACGGGTTCATTTCGTCATTTTTATTTTCACATATTCCGTCCATCTGGAGCGTAAAGAATTGTTCACCCAATGAACCATGGAGTACGTTAACCTTAGGTACACATCTCTCGATATTTTTGTAGCCAAAATCCTAATTTGTGACTTCAGTGAGTAGGTACCTACATTCGGCAATCAATTAACGGTACAAAGGCACAGTTTACAGAAAGACAAATATTGGCAAATTGGCAACGCGTGTGGAGTAGGTGTGTCTGCCACAGTTGAGAGTTTCAGAAATATTTCCATGCGATAAATATTAATAACAGGTGACATACTGTTATTAATATTAATATAAATTACTGAGGCTGAAAAACGACGGACGGACTCCTCCCAGCAACCATTTATTTGGCTCTATTATCAAAAGATTTACAGATATTTAAAAATAATTCTACAACAGAATCTTTTCCTTACAAACCAATATTACAATTAGATTGGATAAAACAGCGAATAACTATGTTAGATAAGTAAGGATTGACTTACTAGACTTACATAAACTTTTTTAGTTTCTTGACAACTAAACATAATAATAATCTTGATAAAGTTTGGACAGCTTATTAATAAAATGTTACAATAAAATTCATATCTAGCTGAATTTAATTATTACTATACAAATCATGCGCGAATTTTTGCGCTGACCAGCCAGGTTGATTCTTTGCGCAAATAATGGACTAGCACTTCTGTCACCAAACAAGGCCACTGACGTCTAGTAAGTATGTTTTAGCAATAGGACTCCAAGACTAGGTACAAGTATAGATAATAATATTAGGTATAGGTATATCTAAATATTATTGCATGTGTATAGTTCGTTCGGTAACTTAGTGTCGGTATAGGCGCAGGTGCTCTTAGTATTCTGCTTTTATTTTTATTACTTTTTTTCTGTTTGTAATTTTTTTTCTATTCTAACAGAATCTCCGAATAGTCTGCCATCCACACTTGGCCAGCGTGGTAGACTATGGTTAAAATCCTTCTCATTTTGAGAGAAGACCCGTGTTCATGAGAATATTATATTTTATGTTTATGGTTATATTGTAATAAAATATGAATATAAAAAAATATAAAAAGGAAAGAGAATTGTAATGTAAAAATATGAGTAGGTATAAAACGCCAACACCCCTTGTGCCTGTACACCCCGCGCGGCATGCTTTTGCATGCAATATTCTCATGAACACGGGTCTTCTCTCAAAATGAGAAGGATTTTAACCATAGTCTACCACGCTGGCCAAGTGCGGATTGGCAGACTATTCGGAGATTCTGTTAGAATAGAAAAAAAATTACAAACAGAAAAAAATTAATAAAAATAAAAGCAGAATACTAAGAGCACCTGCGCCTGTACCGACACTAAGTTACCGAACGAACTATAGGTACATTGTATTCGATTGCGAAGTTAGAGTTTATCTCAGAATTGAAAGCGAAAGTGCGTTTCCATGATTGATCATGCCCGCACATAATGATTTATGATTGTATGGAAACATTATTCGTCCAACATTATCACCCTCTTGTCTTATTAGCGTCGGTTTCCGTAATATTCGTATCATTTTACGTAACAGACAACAGTTGCCACAAGTTGTCTCATAATCGAATTGCGTCTATCGCCTCCATCGATGACTAAACTGAGATGAATAAACAATGAAAGCTCTGCCTCCGATACTTGTGAGTTATGACTCAATTGCGGTTTCTTAAGTAGATTTCTAGTGCTAAGTAGCGCAAGTAAAGAAACCAGTCATATTAATAAGATGAATCGTCAGGCTACTAGTATTACTTAACTGCCTCATCAATAGCCAAAATGCTAAATCGACTGCCAAATCAACCCGGCTCTTGAAGTTTTTATTAATTTTATTGATTTACAAACTAAATATAAACTATTTACAACTTTTCTTGGCGCCCTTGTCTTGACGACTTATCAGGGTGCTGCACATTCATCTTTATCTTAAACAAGTTACAAAAAGTTATTAAATTAAGGTGATTTCACCACATTAAACGGATAAAAAACATGAAAGTGTTATTGTTAAAATGAAATAAAATTTAAAACTTATATTAACATGATAATGCCCAATAACATGGCGACACGATGGCTTTACGTAATTTCCGATACACCCTCGTGTCTCAGAAAGTACGTAAAGCCATCGTGTCGCATTTAGTCCCATCGTAATATAAGTAAGGGAATAGAGAGTGCACTTGTATTTGCGTGCACATGTGTGCACTATAATATCTCCTACGTAGTTTGTTATACTCCGCCTCTGTTAAGATTGACCGCCGTGGCCGAAGTCGGCCGGGAGGACATTAAGTAAACACATAGGTACAGGTTTGCATTTTAGCTTTAGGTATTTTAGTCATATTTTAATGTACCTACTCATTATTGTGCATCATATAACAGTAAATTCCTTTCTAACCTAATGTTTTATATAGATAATAGATTAGCAGAGGCATAATTTGATCTTTTATTTAGTTTTTAAGAAAAATGTGTGATTCATCATAACCTTAAACTCTTGTACGGTGATGTCTTTCTTGAACCGGCGTTCCACGGGAGCCGTATCTTCCTTGTCAGACTTCGTTATGTGGACATTGACGAAATCTTGAGTGATTATTTGAATTCCTTCCATACTTAAAGAATTTTTTTAATCCACTTTATAAGTTTAAATTATTTTATTTTGATTTCTTGATTGATTTCATTCAAATCGATTAAATAAATGATGAAGAAAGTAATATATTATAATATAATAATATGTAGAAATTTCCGGACTTTTAGAGTAGTAGAGAAATAAATCTTATTGTATAGAAAAGGTAATAAACAATTTTTGTCATCATTTTCTGTTTAATAAAATAAATAAGCTGAATAATAAAATATATAATTTATTACTTAGTGGCCAGTATGGTTACTATGCCTGTTGTGTGTATGATGTATGTATATGGAAGAACATTATTTGGTGCCTAATGCAGGCACAGTTGCGTAAGATCTAGAAAGCCTGCTTGTTCATACAACACGCATGTAGCATGTAGCGAAGATTATATCAAACGATCAATTTCGCGATGTCTAAATAGACGGAACATAAAGCTTGCATTGTTATGAATTTATTCGCGTATGGAGGCCGATAATAAAATCTGATTTTATATTATGCAGCATTGAATGGAAATAATCAAGGTTTCGTAAGAAAAGATCACACTTAAAAATGGTTTACGTAAGAATCTCTTATCGGTGATTTTATTGTAATTTATTTTTACGCGCAATCCGTACCTACCTACAGCTCAAATATCAATAAAGTTTCCATCGTTAAGAATTGAATAGTGGGCAGAGCTTTCGATGGCAGGACTTATTATTCGCCGACGCTGTGCTGGAAAATATAATATATGAAAACCAATAAACGTCGGATGCTCAAGAGAAGCATCTGAGAACCATAGTGTAAGAGGTTGACTAGCGCCGCGACTGTCTCTGTTGTCATCGGATTTTGTTGCAATAAGTTTCATAGTCATGAGAGAAAATTATTATGGTTATCGTCTATTATACCTAGACGTCAAGGTCTGAATGATAAGGACTAAGGAGTAAATGTTAAATTATTACCTATTTATTGACGTTAAAATTCCTGAATTTGTTCATGTAATTCGTGTATTAAGACGTATTTAATTTCTTAAAGTTATTCATATAATTAGATCCACAATGTAAATACAAATGCACTCAATACGTTTGGAAGAGAAATTATAGGCAGTATATATTAACCCAGTGGTCAGATCTTTAACGGCCGCCCGTTTAGTATCATTATGTAGTATCGTTACAGAAATCGGATCAGTTTAAACAGAAATGAGCCAATTTCGCGTAGATACATGTGTGTATGTGTTCATGTTACGTCAGGTACGCGCGTCATACCAACATTTGGGTCAGATTATTAATACATTTGTGTTTATAGCGCTATTTGCATCTATTTGTGTCGATGCAGAAAGTAATAATATAAACATTATGTCGAATTGCGATACGCGATGCACGGAATTTTCATTCAGTCCGCAACGTGATAAAGGCCTGGACGAACAAAACGCGCGACGGTATTGGCAGGCGCAAGACAGAACGTACCTAACACTGAATGTGTTTACGATTTAGTGCGCTCTAGACTTGCGCCGCAACACTTTCGCGCACTGCGTTTATCGCGTAGAGATCTTGCGAGTATGGAGTGCTCAGGCATTGATGTTAATTTAGTGCTTGCGATACTAGATTTAGTGATATTTCAGTTCTTATAATTCGATTTAGTTTACTGCATAAACTTAACATCATTATTAATAGCGTAACATAGTGTAGATTTTCTATGATTTAACTTTTTTAACCAATGTGAAAACGACGAACCAATCTCGAAAATGCACTTTTTGAGGTTGGTTCATCGTTTTTAAGGAAGGCAGTTGGTAACGCTCTGAGTGGGCCTCAGAAGTAGATACGTCACACTGCGGAGCGCGTCGGCGATGATCGAACTTCATTCTTTGTATTACAATTTATCTAGGAGTCGCGTTGGAATCGCTTGCGTCACGCGATGTGTGTGCTTCAGGCTTACGTCTTCTTTGATGTTACGTTATGATTATGAAGAACTCTGGCCCACATAGTAGAAATGAAAGGAAACAAGATGATAATAACCCGCTGGATTTTATTTTTGCCGGAGCTGAATAAGGATAGTAAATAAGAAATATTTACGTAATAAATGCCTAGAAATGAAGTTCAACTTCCGCTTCGTAAATAAAATTAAATAATCTGTTTAGAGATATAGACGTACAAGTTTAAAATTTTGTAGCTCTGCTTCATTAGTCTGACCCGAGAAAATACACTTGGGAGCAAATAAATCGTGCGCTTCAGTCCTCTGTACATCTCGAATTTAGATCGGACAAGTGCACAACAGTCTTTATAGTGAATAGAGAATATTAACTTTGCAAGTGGGGCCCACAACTCAGCTGGGATATACCTAAGCTAAATCGTATGTTCGTTGGAAAATCATCACTATTCTAAGCCTGATAAATATATCGCTAAAAACGTGAACGAAAATAAAAATCATAGAAAATCAATATAAAAGAAGCATTCCAAAGCAAACATTAATCGAAATTAAAGATGTTAATTGCGGTCGTTACAATAGCGATGCGAACATGAAAATCAAACAACATAAGTTGTGTTCAATTTGTACTGTAAACAGCGTGTAAGTTTGACCGTTATACCATTATCGGAGTAATTACCGATATGCTTAGTTTTGTACGAGATAAAGCATCTTCAGATGTTCCAACAAGCGAGCTGTCGATAATTTTTAACCTAGTAACTAACTAAAGAATTAAATCGACGCCTTATTCTTCCTTAGCTGTCCATGAACCTTCACTTTTGAGGTACAAAGACTTACTATTACTACATGTTCTTATAATTTTAATATTTAAATAAGTTAAAGGCAGAAGTTGCATGGACTGAAAAATTTTAAGTCTTTTAGCCCATGAAATTACATATTTTTACGGAAATCTGACTAACCACAGACATAGATATTAGTTAGAAGTTTATGCTTAGGCTAGAGCATGTCTATACAAAGCATTGTTTTCGATTGGTTAATATTCAAATAAGAATTAAATTTCGTTTGTACTGGGCGCGCTTGAGAGAAAGTGGTGACAGCGCCGCACACGCCCCCGTGGTAAATCATACTTTTGTTGTTTAGGTATAGAAATTGTAAATTGTAATATGCAGCACAATTCTCAAAATAATGTTTTTCTTTGTTTCAAACTACCAACTGACAGTAACTAAGTTGGAGTGCGAAGTTGGCACGTCTATAGATGTTTAGCTGATGCGAGATACGACCTACATACACAATTGGGAGGTGCGGACGCCCCAGAGAAAACCAATCGCACGGAAAGAATTTGCGCTACTTTCAATAATAATGTATCTATCTAGTTAATTAAAATGTATTGCTTCCTTTTGCACGAAGCGAGCAATTTGTGGGTACTCCTTTACTTTTAAAACGGGTCAGTCCGTATTTTGAAGATCTTACAGATGCACCGAAGCGTTTGACCGTAAAAAAAAAAAAATGCTCCAGATTCCAGAGTAAAGTTGATTGAGTTCATTTAAAGATGCCATTAGCCAGTGTGATACATTATGTAGATAATAGATATACTTATTTTTTTGCAGTAAGTAGGTAGGTACAATTTCTACTGGCAAACTTCTATCCACTAGCAAGCGAAAAATGGGTCACCTTGAAACTAAATGCGAGTTCGTTGCAGTCGGACGAATATTATTTTCATATTTTCTATTATTAGCTGTTGTAATGTTGGTCAGCTTAGGACTTAGGTAAATAGACTAATAGTCTATTCATTTGTACTAATGCTCTTAACGTTAAATTCCTTCGTATATCGGTCGTAACTTGTAGAGTTTCCTTACAGACTTAGATAGAGGTTACATTAATATGCTGTATTTTTTATTGGTACATTCAATCTGACTATATTACTTGTAGTATATAATATAATGGGGTCACTCGATGACGAAAACAAGATTTTTGAGCTAAGGTACCTTTCCACCATCTTACTGTGGTTGCGAAATAGGAAACGATTAAACAAACTTCGAATGATGAATCATATTTTGATTGATGTTAGCACTAACAAATCTATTATTGTCCTGACTATTTAGAACGCTTGTATGCGAAACCGCGAAAACACTCTCGAATCTAGATAATATTGAAAAAAATTACCTACACCGTTGCTCATAGTCATAACGCACAGCAAAAAATTTAGTGGGTTTTAATGACATTTGAGCGACAGTAATCAGTATACTTTCAGTGAGTAACTTTCTTCAGATCTCTTCACAACGAAACGGAGAGCCCTCGCGTGCATTTTGACAACAGACAACCGATACCGAGTTATGCTCTGTGAATCACATCGCAGACGGAACGCTTTCGAGCCGAATGTGCAATTAGGCATAGAAAGTAAACCATTATAATTGGCAACCGTCAGCCCACTCGTCCATTGAGCGAATCTATTGACGCGGAAACGCCGGGCTCCTGGATGCGGCCCGTGGGCGGCTGGCTGAACTCCGAGCCTGCATTGCGCTGGTGAGGATAATAAATATCCTCTGATCACTTATATAGCAGTAACAGCAACACAACAATATATCTATAACCTTTAAACTGGCTGTTATTTGTCAGGTAAATATTCCTAAAAGTTTTTTAAATAACGAGCTGAAAATTAAATAAAAAAAAAATGATCCATAATGTATCCATATAGATCATTGACGTAAGTATAGGTATATATTTTGTACCTTTTTAAAAAAAAAAGCTGCCATCAAAAACACCATGCACCGATCGTTGAATTCCTTGTTAACTGACATAATATGAGGATTTCAGTATGTTGTGAATGAAGTTAGGCAACGGTCCAAGCTGTTTTCATTTAGGATGCATGGACGTGCAGTAGGTGATTTCCAGCGAATCTATCTGTATGGTGATTGGCAGCGTGTGCATGCGGGGTCGTTCACCCCGGCAGCGGATGGGCGCGCATTGCAACGTGCGTACGGACAGGAGATCCCGGATAGTAACGAACTTATGACTACAATAGATATACCTATCTAGGTGTTAACTCAATTGTTTTAATGGCAGGTGAAGTCACTGCCTCATTGGTGGTGGCATATTCGACTGCAGATCACGAGGTCCCGGGTTCGATTCCCAGGTCGGAGAGCACGTTAAGCAGTCGGTGCCGGTTATTATCACTATCATGTGACAATAGTCGTTAAAGCCCGCCAACCCGCATTGGAGTAGCGTGGCGGGTCTAAGTCCCTCGCTCCTATGAGAGAGGAGGCCTGTGCCCAGCAGTGGGACGTTAACAGGCTGTAGTGGTGGTAAAGGTGGAAGTCATGTGAGGTTCTGTTTTATATAGTACCTGGCTAGGTAAAGCTGTTGCATCGATTTGTTAAGTTTTGTTGTATTTGGCTATGTGTATTTGCTTGTAACAAATAAACCCTAATATTTACGATAACTAACTTTATTTACAGTTAAAATACATCGTGCGGACATATCATGAAGAATATGGAGATTGGCATTTCCTTATTCAACAAATTCAAAATTCAAAATCATTTATTTCACGTAGGCCAACGTGTGGCTCTTATGACATGTCAACAATCTACCATAGATAGATTTTCCATTAAAAAATCTGCCCACAATTCAAGGCCGCACCCGTTAACCTAAACCTTGCCTAAACCTAAATCTTTGTTAAACATCCCAACTCGATCATATCATTCTTCGTGGAAATTAATAACTTTTGTCTATGTACTACGAACCGACACTGGTCTCTGATCAATATCTCACTGTTTATTAGCTCTAACATTTTGTAGGCCAAGGGATATAACGCAAGCCCGCAGCTACTTTTGATTCGACTGTTCCCAAATAGATTATTTCAAAAATAGAAAACGATACGTGATTGTGGTCACACTTCGAGTGTTTCTCATTTACTTGTCGATTGCTAGTCTATTTAATAGCAATTAGAAGTTTGTTGATAACATAATGGAGTATGATGATGAGTAGATAAATGTCATACTCAATAAGTAAAAGTAGGTAACATGAATACTTCGACAGCCAGCTTCTGAAGTATGCTCGAATGGAAAGGGAACGCTTAGGTACTCGTAGGAAAGACGTTAACATACAACGGCCCTTATTTAGAAGACATTAGTCTCAGATGCTTTGAAAGAGTAGATATCGTCAAAGTCTCAGATAGTCTGAGCGGCTGATTTTTAGCACCCGTGATTAATCGAGCGTTGTACATAATTGGTGCATTTTAAATCTGCCGTAGAGTTTGACCTTTAGAAGCCTGTTTAGACGTCCAGGTAGTCAATGTGCGCTCAGCTTTAGTGGTCTTGTAGTAAAACGAGCTAAAAGCTAAAAATAACTCGTAAACTTGTATAACGGACAACCGTATATTATATTATTATGCTCTGAAAGTTACGCTCTAGACTAGATATATTAATACGTATACCTATCTACAGATCTACTGTATCCTGAGGTAGCTGCGAGGTGCGGGAGGGGTGACAGATTTAACTTTTTCGCCAACCGCCACCCCTTACGCCACCCAACCGTACCACACCCAACCGTTAGTTACCCTCCCGCACCGCATTGGAAAAACCCAGAAACCGACTCAGTCAAACGGTAGATAGGCCTATAAAATTACCCAACGATATGTAAGATCGGTAAATATAATAAACATCTATATCATTTATGGAGAGTACTCGAGTGGTGTGCAATAAACACGCTATGTGCGCAGAACGCAGACACTCGGTCTGCGCGGGAGTGATGCGGCGGCCATGTGGCCCGCTCCGCCGATTGCGATGCATTATGCCTAGTGCATACTGGCGATTTTCAGCTCACGGAAGGGAAATGCCTATTTCCTTAAGGAGTCATCGACGCGTGAGCTAAATAAACACATGCAAGCTTTGTGCAAAGCAGACATTCAGTCTGTGCATAATGAATGATTCAACTAGCACTCTTGGTAGTTGAGACTATGTGCTTGGCAATCTGACCTGCATGAATAAATTAAATGCAAAAAGCTTTATTAAATACAAGCTTTTACGTGTACCTTGATTTTTAAATAGTGCTCAAGATAAGACAACAAGTGAGTCCAGATTTGACCATTCCACCATTTTTAAATAAGGTTTTTAAACATGTTCACATTCATCTCCATCATCATGCGCTTTTCATCACGTATGGTATTCTAATCAACTATTGTCATCCTTTCAGATGTCATAGATATTCGTTATGGTGCGTTTGAGCATTGCGGGCGATGCTTGTGGCTCGAGTCCATGTACATCAAACTACATAATGTGTTGAGGGTCCAAACTCGGTCCACTCTCGATTCACTGGAAAGCTGCAAGTCAAACAACCACACACTTCATCGCAATGGATATTCATGTCAATATTTAGGTACAGAGATCAGTGTGTAGGGTGCATAGATTGTGTGCGTGCCTGTGATAAGGAAGTCATTAGTAGCCACGCTTTCTTTGGCACATATTGACTTTGATTTAAGTGACCAGACGGGGAACTAGTTCTGTTTTCGTTCAGGTGGAAATTATCTACATTCAAACTTCCTGTAAACAAACGGGCAACGGCAATAGTCTGGACAACAATGGTTTAAAAATATCTATTAATATTGGATTATATTAGTGGTCTGACAAATCTCCATTTTTATCGAGCGCCTAGATCGAGACACGGACTTGACAGTGGGAAAAATGGAAGTCAATTCATTCAGGTCCATAACCTTTAGACACTAACGGGGCATTTAAAGCGTGTCGTTTTAATCTGCTTCACAAAAATAATGACACTGTGATAATCTTTGAGTCTGAAAATCGTCTCGAAAATATTATTAGATTTATTATGCATGTGTTTTCGACGGGTCTATCCGCAGCCTTATATTATTTGCGTACTATCAAGTGCTCTCTGCCGTTCGATCTAATTAAGTGTTTCAGTGTGTGTTACATAAAACAACGATTGTTCGGTCAATGGGTACATGCATCATCTGTACCCGCTGACAATCTGATCGGCAAATGCAATTTGTGGCCACTTGAGGCCTTTGTTTGGCTCGTATCGAGGGAGTACTATTGTTTGTTTATTGATATCTACCAACTTACATACTCTTTATGTTTTGATGAACTCCCTGGTGCAGTGGTGAGCGCTGCGGTCTTATAAGTAGGACAATTTGGGAATTTACAAGTTTTAAGTGATTGTGTCTGGTATGTTCTGGTGGGAGGTTTCAGTAGTGGCTGTTATCAATCTACCGCTAAAGTCGTGCTGCCAAGCGATTTAGCGTTTCGGTACGATGCAGCGTATTAAAAAGAACCAAGAATAAAATCACAATGTAAGTAAAATATTATTACTTAGGTATATGGTGTAGAGATTTCTTTAGAGATTGGGACAAGGGGAATATGTGACTCATGTTCGACATTGCTTGAAAAAAAAAATCTACATAACTGCTAGTGTTAATCAAATTTTCTCTGCGTATATGCAATAACTTCTAAACTTCTGAGTAAATTTAATCGCACTTCCTACGATGATTTAGAACATTTCACGATATCTGGTGGGACAAGTTCAAGAAGGTGAACAAACATTTTCTAAAGGAAGCTCTAACACGCCTAACTGTCTGTAACGACCGCGCGTGTCCCATATCTCAACCGGCAGAAAATTATACTATCCTATACTAATTGCACTCGCTACTAAACTGTGCATACATTTGCACGGGTGTACGCAATTTACGCATGTATTCACATGTCATAAGGAAGATTTTCACATGAGCATAAGTTACGTGGCTTGGCGTGATGGTTATCATGCGAATTGCGGGATTGCCGCGATCCGTTCCCAGAAGTGCAACAAACAGGTCTTCGAGGTCGTAAATTTCTCTCGTCTAGTCTGAAGTCTAAAGTTCCAGATACAGTTCGGTAGGTAAATTCCATTGTAAAGGTCAACTGGAAAATCAGTTTTAAATCAATGAGGTACCTACAGCAAGTGAATTTGAAATACAACTTTATTTTTGAAGTGTGAAATGTGAAGCGTACGGCAGGTAGTGCTGAGCGCATTTGAGCGTTTAAAATTCCAAATAAATCGATTTCTCCCTCAATAATCTCAAACAAATTTCCCTCCTAACAAGAAAAAGTCTATTCGACACATATCATCTCGATACATGAAACTAGTGTAGCCAATCAAAAAAACAGAAGGTTCAAAATTGCGCCAAAATTAAATATGTTTAAGAAAAAATAACTAAATCGACGGCAATACGACACAACCGGGGAGAGATCGAGCGCAGAACTGACATATTTTTATGTGCTCTCCAAAGCACGGTGGTGTAGCATCGCTGACTTGCAACTCCGAGTTGCTACTGAGAATTTTTTGACGGAAAACTAACTTTTTTTCGCCATATACCCGCAACCTCATGACGCGCAGCCGAATATGCTAGCCTGTAGCTAGGCAACAAGGCAAGTTTCTATCGTAGTATACTGCGAGTCGACAGGAACCGTGGACGCAAATATGGGATGGGATACCAAAATGAACATTTTGGTTCATTTTAACCCGGAGTCTATAAACGTAAACCAGTCGTCAAGATCATCAGATGTCGGAAGCAAAGCGGGAGGTGGACGCCCGGCTACGTGACTGGGGTTCCTTAACAACCGCAGTAAAACTCTATCGATCTTCGTATGTCAATACATTAGGCCACGTAGCAACAGCTAGGGGCAAATATAATCATGTTGAGTTTCATGTTGAATTTCTTTTAACATTAAAATTTGATGATTGAAATCCAGTCAAATAAAAGTCAACTTAGAGGCCAACTAAATTTACAAGTAAAATATGATATAATATCTAAACTTCTGCGACCTTTTTTTATTCGAAAGTAATAAAATATATCTAATATTTTTTCTTTAATGGCGTGAAACTTAAGTTTTATTTTTTTATATGACTTGTACTTTAGAACTTTTGAGTTAGAAATGTGAGTACAATAAAGTGACACTCTAAAACACATTGGCAATACCCGATCTACGTCGCGAAGAGGAACGCGCTTAAAATTAATTTCCACCACCACCACCACCACTATAATAGCCTTCTAACGTCAATGTGTTTCTTTCATTATTCTTCCATTATAATATGTTAGAAAGTTTTATAATTATCTAATTAGATAAATGATGAGATAATAAGTTTTAATAAAAAGGTCAATTACCGAATGACTGTCTACTATTTAAATAAAGAGAGTTGAAAAACATCGAAATATTTTATTTACTGTAGCGCCACTTAAATATCCCGTGTTTTCTATAGACCGTAATAGACCAGAGTGACGTGAGCTTTCGAAATCTACTCGTTTCGTTAGCCGGGGTCTACGCCCTGCTGAAGGTAAGACGTGATATAAAATATAAAATGTCACAAAATACGTGAAATACCTATATTTTATTACACGCGTCGAAAACATTTTAAAAGCATTTTATATCAAAATAAAATCATGCTATGCGACGTCCTTGCAGTTACAGCCAAATATTCAGGAGGTTTCAAAACACCTAAGCATTAATTGTGGGAATTTATATTCAGAGTAAAAGGGGTATTTATATTTAGAGTAATAGGTATGTCCCAATTGTCATATTGTGTTACGAGTATCTGAATAGTTCATTGAGGTTTTCGTGTCTACGGCGAAAACTTCATACATTGGAATCCTGGAAGCCTCTAGAATCTGACAAACCACATACACAGATATTGCTTTCTAGAGCAAGTTTATAAAGGTTCATTAAGTACGATTGGTTAATCTTAAATTAAGAATTAAACTTCGTTTGTATGGAGCGCGCTAGCTCTTTTAACTTTATTACATGAATTTTTTACCCACGACGTTGAATTAACAGAGACTGTATACATTTTTGGAGATGTTTGTGTGATGAATGCTTATACTCAAAAACTACATTATTGGACCGATTTTGATGCGATTTATTTACATTACATAGCTATCACCTCATAGTTGATTCACAGACTGTTTACGTACAACCAAAATTATCCTCAATGTATTTATGACTAATGAAAGTGATATAAAAACATTTCTGAACCTAAATTAAATTATGCCCAATGATGGTATTACGGTAAAATATATTATGTATATTACATATATTATATCGCATGCTTCAGAGCAATTATACGCTTCACCTGCTTTTCACGGCAATTTGAGCACTTGAAAGTGATTAAGTTACTGATGTTTTCATGCTTAAAAAGCTTTTTTGATTGCAATTTAAAATTTACACATGATTTATCATAATACTAGCATCTGCCCGCGGCTTCACCCGCGTGAATTTCGGTTTTAAACAAATTGTGTTATAAAAAAGTGCGTAGTGTTATGTTTGATATTACCTACATTTTTTGCAATAATGACAGCGATGTTTTGTCTTCGTAATATTTTGTCTCCTCTCAAGGACAAGCTAATTTAAATATAGCACACTTAATTTCTAAGCATTTATAAAACGTTTAAAAGCTATTCTAGAATGAGGCTATGAAAGCAATCGAATGCGTCGGTCGTGTTTTGATATGTCATAAAATGACAGCTCATTGACACTAACATGTTGTCACTGTCATTTTTTCCACCTCGCTTCTACCAAAGTCAATATCTACCGGGTGTTCTTTATATGAAAAATATAAATATTTTCTCATTAAAACGGACGGGCGGAAAACATCCCAGGACGAGAAGATGATGAAGATTGGCTTCACAATAACTGTTTACGTCATATAAGCTTAGAGCAATATATGTAGCACTCCGTACAAAATGTGTAACATGATTTAAATCAAAGCTGATCAATAAAAATATGTAGGCAGCGTCCATAACTATTTAAGGCACTATAGGGAGGATTAGACTTATGATTGTTCGATAAGCTAATACCACGGTTATTGTGTGCTAAGGATCGTGGGTCGGCCATTGATGGCACGCGTCCACAAATAATAATATGATTTCAAGTCAGAGCGCCTCAAGGATGAATAGCGAATTGCGCGCTGCAGGCTCGATTTGCAGGTGGGTCACGCGCGCACGCCGCCGCCGTGGCGTCACATCCTCCACTCAATTGGCCACGATAATTAATAAAAGAATTGCGCCTGCGCAAGCCAACACTATGTACGGTAATGCTCAACATTTTGACGCATTGTTGACGTTCCCGAGGACGAATTGTTCGACCGAAGACAAAAAAAAAACGTTATCGCATGGAAAGGATCGAACGCGGAATGTCGTGAATCACCGGTTTTCGTCAGTCCAGTAGTTCAACCATTTAAGACACTTCCAGGTACTGTTTCGTTCGATAGCAACGAACAATATCGGGTTATTTTTGCTAGACGATATTTCGATTACCAATTAAAAATTATCAGTTCCGCATGCGTCAGTGAATGAGAAAGTACCTGGGTGGCCATCTGACATTATTGAAATAAATATTGTTAAATAAAGTATGTACCTACAAACTTTTTTAAATATATTGTAACTTAACTAACCATTGAGTACGTGATAGAGGTGTCAGGTGTACTGTCCTCTGAGACCTTTAAATTCCAAAACGTCCATCATTATAAGAATCGGATGTGCCGTGTCTTCACGTCGCGAAGCCTGTGGAGATTGACAGGGCCCTATCAGCTGTCATCTCCGACCCATTATGCTCTGAGAATAGGCATGCGACCTCCGCAGGTTGCTGCAAGGCCAGGTGCCTTCCTAACCTTTCGTATTGAATATCGACAGGTTAGGACCTAGGCTCAATTGTTTCTGTCTATATTCAATAGCTATTCAATTGATGCTTGCTCAAGATAAATTACTAGGTGCTGATCATACGAACGCCTTTATTAAATTCTGTATCGAATGCATTGTGAGAGCGCTATTGTGTTTAGAAGTATTCCGTTGTCTCTATACAATTAGATGTAAAGTTCGCTATCGTCAAGGTACTTGAACTTTTAATAACCGTTGTTTTTGATGCAATGCGATGTTTTTGATGCGATGTTTATCTTTTTTATATTCCGGGTGTCAGGAAAGAAGACACCACTTCGCACGTAATGAGCATGTACGGTATGAATGTTCCCCGAGACTCGGACCAATGCCCGGGTGATATAATGCAGCCGTCGGAGCGGTGTTGACAAACTTGTGCACACAATGTTATGATTTATAGCGCAGCGAGTACTTAAAAAACCCAGCTGTTTTATATCAAAAAATATAAAAGCTTCCGCTGTCAGCCGCGCACATTGACTTGCCTTATGACTTTATACGGATCAGAGAGCTGTCTTTCGTGTGGAAATCTTTAAATCCGTGTAAATATGAAACTAAATATTTTTATGGAGATCTGATAAACCATAGGACACAGGATGTTTCTAGGATTAGTTTCCAGAGCATGTCTATAGAATTTCATTGTCTTTGATTGGGTGATATTATAATAATAAAAAAAAATCGCAGGAGCAACGCATATCGCATCTATTTAAGGTATTTTTCTATTAGAATTTTTCTATGTAGGGTATCGCCACACCGTATGGCATTGCTCTTGTGCATATTATGCTTTATCTCCATCAAAAATCGAATCGAGTCGTTTAGTGTTCGACACACTTACTCGATATTTGAAGGACCGCTTTTTCTTGGGACGTCTGTCTGTAATGTCCTCTTCACCGACCTTTGACGGAGCAGCTATAATTAATCGGTCGTTTGCGACAGGCGTAAAATAATAAACTAAATGAATGAAAAATCTTATCGAGAGCCGTCGATTGTTGTTTTATTCATGAATTTTTTCAACTGACGCACCAAAGTGAGCAGCCCCAAGGCTGTTTGCTGTCGCTTGCTGTGTGTTTTTGTGGCCAATTTTCTGTAATATATGGTCATGGAATATTCAATAGAGTACCTGCTCTCGGCGGTCTGGATAAAATATTATTATTTTTCATACATAAAACTAATTGATGTACACGATTTTGTCAGTGTTTAAAAATGTTTTTCACACAAAACTCTTGTAAGGACTTCCACACTGTAACAGTGTGGAAGTCCTTACAAGAGACTTATGTCCAGCGCTGGACATCTATCGATTGGCGACGAGTCACCGTTATAGGCTTACTTGATTAAGTATATGGTGTGCATAAATATGTATCGATCTCCAGGGCAATGTGTAACACCTATGAAAGTTAACTCATTGACATGGTCATCAGGTACATAGCCGATCGCTTTCACTGCCCATACGAGTAAAGAAATTGAATCGATTGTTATGAAGCAGCTTCATTTTAATGTGTCAAGATTTACTATACATAATTATTCTCTAAGGTCTAAAGGTTGCCTTTTTACACTAATAAGCTATTTATCCACTTTATGATATGAGTAAGTAGGTATATAACTGGTGCAAACGCTACGTGTTCTAAAACGATTATTTTTTCAATTTATTTTGAGCTTGTATTAACTAAATATTTTAGTAAAACATTAATCAAATTTTAATAGAGTTCGAACTTTCGAAAATAAAGGTTAACTACTCGAACTTATTCTTTACAGTTCAAAGATGAGCTGATGTTTAACGACTATTTGTGTTATGAATTTATAACCATTTAGGCGTCAAACAAAATTCTTTGCAAATCTTATTAGTGATGAGTTTGCAGATTTAATGGAAATTCTTTGAAAGCTGGATATTGTTTGACTAAATGTTGTGTTATTATGAAGACATTTCAGGATGATGCGACGAAAGTGAAGGGCACTGGCCCTCATAAAGCATTGGAAATGTTAATTTTTTCGACGATACCAACTTTATTAATTTATTTATTTATTTTAATTTGAATATAATTAGAATGGATAAATACCCAGTAACACTTATGGAGAGTAGCTGTGAGGAAGACCGAGTTAGAAATTATTATTATAAATCTGGAGGCAATTATCAGCTAATGAGTTAAACCCTAGTTAATATTCTACAATTGGTTGTACCAATATATGCATCAGATAAGGTCTACTACCTACTAGAATTGTAAAAAACCCTGGTCATGGGAAATAGTGAAAGACGAATAAGATGTTTTATGAGTAGATACCATAATATGCAACTGCATTAATTCTTACATGTGTGTCTTTCTACGAATCTGCGGGCAAGAATTATATAATCAACACGTCGGAAAATTTAGAAAATTTCTAAACGCCATCCACGTGGCTGAATTTCTTATAAAAACATTTAGGCCAGACCTAATAGGACCTAACTGAGCTGTCCAGCTTGAAGAGGTGTTTGAAACAAATTACAAAGGCATATTTAGAACGAAGCCGCACAAGACTGCGTGACGAACCCATGCATATTTATGACTTTCAACTCTATTTAAAAGGACATAAGTTTATTTTTCCAGCGAAGATATTTAATGCTCAGGCATTTGCAGTCGGTCAGCTGAGAACTTATTTTGTTTCAGTATGCACCTTAATGATATTGTTATAAGAGCTAGAAGAACGTTTGTCGGGGGTCTGTTCATACATGTACATGTAGGGCTAAGGCTTACGACACACGTGCGACAAATAGGCCGCAGTAATAGCAGCCATCCTCGTCAGGTATGCCGTTGCGTAACTAGGCGTAATACAGCTATTAAGGGGAAACAGCTTTATTACTTGCTCGCTATTAGAATTCCTTTCATCAAAAACTACGTTACTTTGGTCTAGATCTATAAAAGATAAATGTGAAAGTAAGTAGGTACCAAATAAATAATTGAGTTTGGACATTGTTAACCTCTGACGCGAAGCAAATAGAGGGATGATATTATGTGTTTCACGTTAAGTTAAACAATAAGGTTATGTTGACAATTTTCTTCATATCACTGTATTTCCATAGGTGGATATATTATTTCTGTGAAATTAATTATTATATGAACAATGTAATGAGTATTGAAGTTATAGAAACAATAACAATGCACGAAATTTTACGATAATAATTTATCAAACTTTGTAACTAGGGCTTGCCTTTTAAACCATCGTTTTATTAAACTTGATAATTATGACGTTCTCAGTGCTACCTGAGGATTTACTTAAGTAGGCACTTGTAATAAGAAATACCTATACACATATTTCTAATGCTTTCATATAAATATTTTGTTTGCTTGTCAGCCCATATCCCTTATCGTCTATCAGTCTATACAATGTCCCTATAGGCCCGCATGTGCCCGTATTTTTTTATCATAACGTATTCATCGATATGTTCCGTTGACTTTGACCATGACATGAGTATTTGACAAACACAGAAAAGACACCTGGATATGAACCCTTTTAAATAAGTACCTACGTGCGTGATAACGATCTACGAGTGGCCAAAAATTTATTTGCCCCCGGTGCTTTGCTGGGGTGATAAAAGGTGAAACATAATTTGAAAAGGTTAATGAATTTGGCATTTCGGATGGGATCTTTCTCCAGTTTCATATAACAATTATTTATTTAACAGGTTTCAACGTTTTTATCACATATTAAAAACTAACTAAAGCCCACGACTTCGTCCGCGTAAAGTTAGGCTCAAAATTCTTTCTTCATTATAATATTTTTAGCACCTCTTTATGGGCCATCTTAAATATTGAGTAGACTTTTAACGTATGAAGAAATTTCAAAAGAAAATCTATTGTATAAGGTTCTCTTTTTAAGTTTTTTTTCTCAATAATCGCGAAGTCAGCGCAACCAATTTTTGAAACTCTACTGTTGACAGAATTCTACATAACATCACACACAGTTTAGGCAAAAGTAGTAACAAATTATGTTTTTGACCATGATTTATTTTTACATAAATGAAGGCAATGTATTACATAAACGTGTTTAAATAAATGTGTCCGTCTATTTATAGCGGTGTTCAAAATCGGTTTAGGAAACTCAACGTTCTTATTTCTAATAGCGAAAACCTTGACTGCTTAATATTCCGGTGGGTGTGAGTTAATTAGATTTGTATATTTCCCTCGAAATTAATGCTCCGAGAGCCCATAGGAAATTCTAGGAAGTGTTTGATAAAAGCTGAAAGTTTGTATGGTGACGGCGAACGCAGAAGCGGTGCGTGCGCGTTTTCCGATATTATTCTTGATCTTTTTCTTAAATCTAAACATGTAAAACAGTAAGGTGACCGATTGACAAACAACGCATACCATGATTGAGATGATTGATGATGGTGGAGATTTAAAATTTCAAGGAAAAACTCGAATATGCTTGAGTGGTAAAGTTTGTCACGAAGAATTTTTTTTAGAATCTAAATCCACGTCGTGGTTTAAGCTAGTCGATACATTACTGATGGCATTCAAACCCACAGGTTAGTGTAGAAAAACACTTTACATTTTTTTGTCTAACATATAGAAGCAAATTAATATAAGTGGGTCTACAAGACAATAATTTACTATTATATTAATTTGTAAGTATGTGATAGAATTAAATTATTTTGCAACATGTTGGTGTCCTTAGTAAAATAAGTTAAAAAAAAATAAGAATCTAAACGAATTATTTCAATAAAATTACCAATCGTTAATGACGATGTACCTACGTGTGAACAAGAACATTATCACACTACCATATTCGTATAATATTACTTCTAACTTTCAGCCATCATCTAACAGCCTCCTCAAAATTTCCTACGAGCTCTCGATTTATAGTTCAACAGCCGTAAAATATGAAATTACAATAAACATGCAAATACCCTGTCGAGCCGAACCATAAACTGCTACTCCGCAAAACCGAACCGATGTGATATAAATAACAATAAACTATATTTGTCTAAAGGAAACTCCAGGCTTCTTAATTATAGGTATCTACGAGTATTATATTGAATTGACAATAATTCAACTCGATTCAAGATAGAACTTTACATATAAAACCCAGACTATAAACATTTTGGATTATTAGAAGAAGTCCTTACTTCTAAACCATTGGTGATTAGTATTAATCGGTATGATTTATACCTATTGATTTACATGAGTTTATCACTTTAACAAGATAGTGCATATTTAGTTCGGTTAGTAATTTTAATGTTCAGTATAAAAAAAAAAAATAAAAAGAAATATTTTCACCGGGTTAATTAATATAAAGGAACCGAATCTGGCACATCTATCTACCAGGCGTTCATCACCTCTTAGGAGAACATTCTATAACAATTTTTGGAGATAAGACTGCAATACGAGGACACCCAAATTAAATTACTTTGGATTTTATCCCTCTTATTATATCTTTACCCGCCAAGATATTTTTCCGTGACGAAACTGAAAAAGGTATTTTAATAGCGACAATGACTTTATATGTCCATAATAGTCGCGCGAATTACGTAAAGAAGCTTGCAGCACTTGTCTTCGGAACCAGTTCGGGTACACTAGGCAACGATACATTTGCTGTGAAAGTTTGCAGAAAATTCTACTTTATTATGATAAAGTTAAGGGTCATTAGATGCAGATAAATGAGAGGGTGTACGTACAGGACCAGTTTCACTGCTCCAAGCAAGGTCCCGCCATAGACCCGGTCACAGGGCCCAGGGAGCGATACCCTTTGGTAAACACGTTTATATTATTTTTACATACAAAATGTAAGCGAGATACCCATTTAAAGGTGCAATCGAATTTGCTCGCCTGCTCAGACACGAATGTATGTGTGTCGTTCAATCGTCCATCCAGTTTAAAGAAGTTGAACAGCTTGAACTTCCAATGGAGATAAAATCGAGATAAAATTGATCGGAGAAATAGCAACATGGACTTAACTCTGTCAATGTAGCAATCGATAAATTGCTCGGCTATTGAATACAATGAGGAACCAAATAAATAAACATCCAAGCTTCGCAATACGGTTACTGAAGAAGCGGATTTCTTCAAAAGCCGGGATCATAGTAAGGTTTTAAATTATTATTAAGGTGCTGAAAAAATCGACCATTTAATTGAAAGAGACATGACTTGAGTCATCATTTGCACACAGTTCGATCTTGACGCTGATGTTTACTCAGCTGGAACGGAAAATGCCCTTTAAAGTTTTATTAATTCAGCTAAGATCATTCACTATTTGCTCCCATACAAGCTAATTGCTCGTATCATGGAAATACCTTTCCTGCATCCGAAATAACAACATTAATTAGTCATTAACAGTTAACTAAAGTGTCAACATAAACAACGCAAGGTTACTGCAATAAACTCTGCTCTACCACAATAAACTGCCAGCCGCCCTCTTGTTTCAGTTTGACGTCACGGCATGCGACAATCACGCGGTTGCTACTCACTATACTTCCATACATTTGTATGATGCTTATGTGCTAATATTCCACCTTAAACTAAAATACCAGTGTTTACTATGCCACTGATTAAAATATAAGTTATTATACTAAAATGGCAGCCAATTTAATCCTAATTCGCAAAATTTGGTTGTTTAAAAAAAATCTGATGAGTTAAGTAATCCTAATTTATTTAATTAATTATAATTATATTGATTACATTTCGTTTTAAAAAACAACGATTAACTTTATTACTAACGATTGGTATATATATAGGTTAGGGTGGTCCTCATTCCTAAGAAAAAAAAATTTTTTCTTTAATTTCACGGGGCACTACATAATTTGATTCTATACCTTGTGAAAGTAATTCAGTATTTTTTTCAATTTTTTTAAATGACTTTTAAGGGTCGCTACTAAGATTTGAATTTTAAATAAAAACTCGAAATCTCTACATTTGTTGGATTCTTTTATTCATAAATCAGGACATGAAAATACAAAATTGTTGTTGTTCTTATAAATTAAGATATTAAGTAATTATTTGGATCATTTATTTTAATGTTTTGCCTAAAAGTTTTGTTTATTTATTTATTTAAACTTTTTCTGTTCACTGAACCAACTAAACTCTGGGGTCCGTTTTGTCGCAGTGCTTATAAAAGCTGCTTGTTTTCTTCTGCAGTCATAATATTTATAGCATCATGATAAGCAATAAATCTTGTAATTTTTTTGCCAGTTTTGCTATTTTTTCTTTAATGCTCTTGAACGTTTTTCCTTGTTTTCTTTAATTTTTTAGATTCTGCCAGTCTCTGAAGAATTTTTCAATTTTACTGATGATATATATTTTTTAAATGAATACTATCCCACAAATTTATGACTTCGTATGCCGTCAAAGTCACATATTCACGAATGGTTCCCTTTTTTACATTTTACTAGTAAAAAAACAAACGTAATCCTTCACCATTGCATGGCAACCTTGAATGGTTTAATTCAGTTAGTAATTGACCGATAAACCAAATGTTAGTTTGATTTCTAGTAGCTATACTGAGTCCGCTACATGTAGACGCCATTGCAAGTTGAAATTTGTTTATATGCCTTTTACAAAAAAAAACGCGTGCGCTCTCGTTAATGACTAATTAGACTGAAGTGCGGGGCGGGCTAAATCTCGACTTACAGAAGAAAGAGATACAGAAGAGGGTTCGAGGGAAGAGGGGAAGAGGAGTGGTTATCTATGCGAATTTCCCTTGTAGTTAAAATGTGATAAAAACACTTAAATGAAACCATCACTTAAGCAGCCATACAACGGTTTTCGTTAAACTTTGACACCTGGTAGCGACCTCTAAATCGTAAGAAAAAATTAAAAAAAAAATATCTATTTCATATTCAGATGTATATAATCGAATGACAATGTGCCCCGGTGATAATTTAAAAGTCGAAAAATAAGGACCACCCTAATATAGGTACTACCTCAGCTAGGTAGGTAACATAATATAATATTAACTATTACCAAGCTTCTCACCATAAAATATTATTTATTGCATCGAAGAGTCTATAGAGAAAGATAAAATTATTTATAAGAAAATACTAAGAATTTTTACATAAGGACTGCTTTTGAAATATACTAGCTTAAATGTAATAAGAACGTAATCACTGCCTCCGCTCGTGTTCATAAACATGAAATCACGTGATATTCACGCGCGGGCCACTCCGCCACCCCGACAACAACACACCCCGAGCAATTTGTGCGACACATTTACGTCCCCATTACAGTTTTGGTTCTTCATCATTTTACCAATTATTCGTCGTCATCGTCGTCTTCTAGATCATCCGTCCACCTTACAGCGGAGTCTGGCAACATTGCATTTATCGGTGCGAGGTCTCCATTCGAGCACCTTGAGACTCCCAACGTCTATGAGCTATGTTGGTAGCTTAGGTCCTCCTATGGATCTCCTAATTTCTGATTTGATCACGTGGAAAAACTACAAGCTTTCTCCGTCGACAGCTGTTTGACCCTGAGCTTTCTTATGAGGCTATAAGCCTGTTACTGTTACTGACAATGTTTCGGATGAATAAATCATCAATAACAACAAGCTTATGTATATAAGTCTTATAATCAATAATTATAATATACATTGATAGTAAAATCTTAACACAGTCTTTACTAGGTATTTGTACGATGTTGATGTAAAATTAAGCTATTCTTGTAAAGAAGTTCATATCTGATATATACTACATCTCACTCGTAGTTATGATTTTAGTACCATAAAAATTATAAAAATCAGCCAAGTGCGAGTCGGGCCTCGCTCTTTCAGGGTTCCGTACATAATTATGAACAATATAATATTTTGGGTCTAAGAAATATTTAATTTCCGAGCTAGACATCGCAACAAACCGTGAAAGAAAAACCCAAAAAAATGTTCGTTTATTTTGGTCACAGCTTATAAACTATTTAATAAATCGTTGTTTTCAGTATTTGTTGTTTGAATAGAGCATATAGTACATAATATACTGAAATATCATATTCCCAACTAGTTTAGTTTTTGAGATAGCCCCCGTCACAAAAATGGTCTAAAACTGACAACTTTGATGGCCTCCCATTCCCTTATTTTTTGAGATAAAAATTAAAAAAATATATATTTGTACTCTACTTAATGAGCTCTAAACAATGATACCCCACATCTAGGGTAAAGAAATAATTTTTTTTTCCGGCTCCTTTTTCATGTATGGGAGCCCCCCTGAAAAATAATTTAATTCAATTTCTAATTCAATATTTGATTTTGGGTTAACGTTTTACACTAAATACCAAAATTTTAGGTTTGTAACTCATTTCGTCTGCGAGCTAGAGACCTGTGACCGGCGGACAGACGGACAGACAGACAGACAGACAGACAGACAGACAGACAGACAGACAGACAGACAGACAGCCGAGTGACATTAATAGGGCTCCGTTTTTTACCCTTTGGGTACGGAACCCTAAAAACGAGATCTTTCCTATAGATCATGTACATTTATATAAACATTAGGATTTTGTAATATATATTTTTCGAAGTAATCAAAGTTCTCCAAAGCAATAGAATAGAATAGAAAAGTTTTTTATTCAAATAAACTTTAACAAGTAGGTACTTCAGTAAAAAACTTGGAATCGCCATAAAACTATTTTTGACTGACCGGTACTAAATAAATACAGGAAACCCTACGTGCATCAGATCTAATCTGTATGCAAAACATGTATCTAAGCTAGGACCGCGAACATAATTTAAATGGTAGCGTAAGCGTATCCATAAAATATACGAACTTGTGTGGAGGCGTATCAACGATTTATATTTGTACGCGCTCGCTTGCTTAGTGAATTATATACTCGTCTGTGTCACATTTTAGTATCATCTCGTATAATTTATTATTATTTTTTATAACTTTTATTGGTGATTAAACAAATAGTGTTTGATCGTTGTAGTTTGTTATGAGTTGTGACATGTTACTTCCACGCAATGGTTTTTTTATGAATTGCTGCAGTATAATAACGCGAATGAATTTACATAATTGTTGATTTAATAAGACTTCATGCACTGCTTGCTGTGTTGCGTTTTTAAAATAATATGAAAATTAGTTGATGATTTTTTTTATTTATTCTATTACATATAATTATGTATACTATTATAAAGACTTATTTTGTAACATAATATACGTTTCATCGCTTAAGTAAGTAGAAATACTTTCGAATAACTTTATCTGGATCTATTGGACCTCGATTGGGTTCAAATATTTTAGAGTCTATACATTAAGTGGTGTACATTTTATTTGATTATACTTTTTACTTTGTTTTAGTACATTTTAGAACATACTTTCGAACTTATTTACAAAATTCTGAAAAAAAAAAACTAGGCAGACATTGAAGAACAAAGTACAGAAATGTATCTGCTTACCCACGATCCCGTAGAGCCCCAGCGTTTGAGCCTTTTACCGAAAATGTTCTGACACTGCGACAGACAGGAAACGGACGCTGCCGACTGAATTTTGCCACTAAAACTATCCACCCTGTCCAATGTCATTGTTCACCGAAAAATCCAAAAAAAAAGTCACCTCAAAAATTGTTCACGAATTTTTTTATATACTAAATGCACTCCGTATGTTGTGTTATAACTTCTAATTGAAAGTATATTGTTTTACGCGCTCGCGTAGACATCGGCTAAGTGGTCCGGCGCGTGTTGTCACTTCGCCGGTTATAGAGTGAGTGTGCCGGTCCCGTTTTCCACCGGTCGGGAAAGCTCCGGCGCCCGCCCAAAACTTTTGCAGATGCGCGTTTCTAAGTAGATAACACATCGGTGTCAACATCGGGGGTTACACAATTATATACGTGGCGGTCTTCGGGAAACTGCAAAGATTTTAGGACAAAGCAATCAATGACAGTCCTTTGAGTGTTTATATGCTCTGAAGGCGTCTAACACCATGGACGTCCTTACAATTTGAACCAAATAAAAATACTAATATAGTCCTGGTATTTTTTACTAATCAGCAAATATTTTTTTTTTTGATAATTTCCGATAATAAGTAAAATTATGTATAATACCTAATAGATTATAAAAGTTTTAATGAGACAAATAAAGCTTTTATTCATTATTTTCGTTATGAAGCATGTGATATTTATATGCATATTTTTGGTATGATTTCCCAGCAGACCTTTCACGAATAATATATTCTTGTACAACAGGCAACATTTACTTTAGTTCAATTAGGAAAACTTTGAACTCAACAAGGTTCCAAGATTTTCCACGACTCGAGTCATTTCCGTTTGACAATGTTATTGTATTGAGCTTCCGAATACCTTGAAGTGTCTAGAAGTGTAAATAGAATAGAATAGAATAGAAAAGTTTTTTATTCAAATAAACTTTTACAAGTGCTTTTGAATCGTCGATTGAATAAATTATTAGTCTCAATTATAGTTATGCTATGCTACAGTATGCTATGCTATATATAATATTTTATGTAAAAATTTGTTTAGATTATATAGAGCAGAAAAATAGGGCTTGGTTTCAAAAGTTATGTATAGCTAACTTTTGCCTTTGCAAAGGAGGCTTTTACCGCGTAAAGCGGTCCTTATAATAGAAAAATAAGTCAAAATAAATAAGTTATGATATCATACAGAAACAGCAGCAGTGGTGGTAGACGCCTACTTATCTCTCAAGTAGGTAAAGAGTGCTCGAAAAAGTGCGAAGAATGTAGAAAAAAAATATTGTATCTAAAAACAAAAAATAATTTGTTAAAGTACATGCGAGCCTAGCAATAAAAAATTGGAAAATGTTATTTTAAATATATACCCCTATTGTCAATGTTTTTGTAAATTATGTAATTTGTACTTAATTGTATAATAAAGCTATTTTATTTTATTTATTTTTATTTATTTAACTTTTGCCTGCGTCGTGTGGAGTTAAGTTTTTACAAAGTACCGAGGAAACCTTTTATATTCCCAGGATAAAAGTATCCTATGTCACTTGCTAGGTCCTTAACTATACCCCATGCAAAAATCACGTCGACTCGAAACTCTGTTGCAGCGTGATTGAAAGACAAACCAACAAACAAAAACGAAGGGTCAAGAAATGGTTAGGTTGATAATGTCTGACTGACGGAAAGAAATGCCGTGATAGCCAGAGGCCTTCGAAATTGAATTGAGTTTGAGCACCGCCCGCAAGATTTGATTCGTATAATATAGTCTTGGAAACTGCTGCCGGCATGAGCAGAAACAATTAAAATATCATCAATATTCGACGCTCAATCTAATGTATGATTCAAGTTAGTTTTTCGTTGTCTATTTGGCTATGACTAATTCTGTTCCATGTCCCCAGGAAACACTTGTAGTGTCACGTCGGCGAAGCTAAGGTTTCCCAATTTTTCTTACGTCGACCGGCTTTCAACGGAGTTTATTAATATATACCTATTGCAAAGAGTGTAGACGCGAATTCGGTCACGGTCATGGGTGTACCACGCACGGCAGTGTTCGAGAAATATCATATCTGCCTAATAAAATAGACAGTTATCTAGTGTTCGATAATCGATTTCCACTATATAGATTTTATAAATTAATCCTGGAAATACTGACTGCATTATTTAGAATAATTTAATATTTTCTTCACAAAAATCAATCGATAATCAATCGAACAAAGAGTTTCTGATATTACAAACCAATTAAAAACAAACTTGACAAATGAAAATATTACGAGTATAATATACTAAGTGCGCTAGGAATTTTCTGAACATCAATGAAATTACAATAATAAATATTTGTAAAAATGGGTCAAGTTAGTGGCAAATTACAGATAGATAAAGATTATGATTTCACAGCATAGATTTATGAAAAATACTACTTCTTCTATAGTAAGAAAAAATGCAATAAAGTCGTTAATTATCACGAAAATTGTTTGTAAATGCCATTTTTAATTAATTTCCATCATCAATCGTCGAGTTTCGTGAGCAGAGGCCGTTTCGGCGGCTAACCTTGGCCTTGTGGTGTGGAGCAACCTTTAAATCAGGCGCACTCCACAAAATAATTAATTAATTGCCAAACGATCCGCACTAATTACCGCCATCTGATAAGGCGGAAACTTACAAAATAGCTCGCCGGAAAGCCTTCGTTTATTACCTACCGTGTATCTAGGTGTTTAAGAAATTCTTTGATATGTAGCTATAATTATTTAGTAATATCCTTCACTGAATAGGTATCTGGCAACATTTTGTTTTCTAGGATTGCTACGAATTTATGTGTACATACAGAATTATTGTTGTATGATATATTTCATAAATCTATACATATAATAAAATCGTAGAATTGCCGTATCTGTACATTGAAGATTTTTGCAAAATAATAACTGGGGGATGTTAGGGATAAGTAATAGAACGAAAAAAAGCTATTTTTGAAATTTTTGTCTGTTTGTCTGTTTGTCGGTTTGTCTGTTTGTCTGTTTATCTGTTTGTCTGTTTGTCTGTTTGTCTGTATGTTTGTGCGCGCATCACGTAAAAACTACTGAATGGATTGAAATGAAACTTGGCATGATTTAAGTTCATACTATGGAATAACATATAGGATACTTTTTATCCCGAAATTCAGCACGGTTCCCTTGGGAGAGGGGATGAAAGTCAAAATGTGTACTTAGCTGTAATTCGTTAACGGGTGGTCCGATTTCATTCATTCTTTTTTTGTTAGAAAGGAAATACCTTAAAGATTATCGGGTAATCTTTGAAAGGCTGTATCGATTTTGATTGGACTTTCAGTGGCGGATGTTTACATTTTTATCTACCTAAACATCCACCAGTGAACTTTTAACAGTTTTTAGCAAGGCATGAGCTCGAAAGAGCTTAAGAAAAACAAAAAGTTCCCACGGGATTTTTAAAAACCGATATCCACGCGAACGAAGTCGCGGGTATCCGCTCGTAAATAATAAATAATTTACGTTAGCATGTTTCAAGGACGACTGGTTAGAGTATAACCACACCCTCGATACTTCATACAAGCGACCCTTTACCTTTGATATTACTGAGGAGAAAACTATACGTAAATCGAATCGGACAAGGACAATTCTAGTAGTATTCTTTAGTACCTACCTAGTTCATGATCAACCCATTACCGGCTCACTACAGAGCACGGGTCTCCTCTCAGAGTGAGAAGGGTTTTGGCCATAGTCTACCACGCTGGCCAAGCGGATTGGCAGACTTCACACACCTTTGAGAACGTTATAGAGAACTCTCAGGCATGCAGGTTTCCTCACGATGTTTTCCTTCACCGTTAAAGCAAGTGATATTTAAATACTTAAAACGCACATAACTCCGAAAAGTTAGAGGTGCGTGCCCGGGATCGAACCCACGACCTCCGATTAGAAGTCGGTCGTCCTAACCACTAGGCTATCACAGCTTTTTCCTACCTAGTTACCTACCATAATTTCTAGGGTATAATTTTCTTCAACACTTTTTAAAACTTTTTTGTTCGTGAGATAATGATGTATCACTTTCGATCCTGAACCAATCCGCCATTTTTCATTACAGTATTCCTCAACCACAGTTCAACCACAGTCCAACGTAATAGATATTCTTAAGTTGATATTTGGTGATAAAAATCGAAAAAGTAATTGCAATAAAACTAAAAAATACTTATAATAACATTACTTATACCTCGAGAATAGCATATTCTTATTTCAATATATTTTAATGTATTCTGAAGGTAGAAGCTACGAAAAAAAATATATAAAAAACATATTATCTTATACTATAATTATAGTAATATTATTTAAATAAAATTTTAATTATTGTAATTTATATGTGCTATGTTTTATTTATTTGGGTCTCCCTTTCAATATTCTTTTATTTGCATTATAAAAACGAACTTTCTTTTTATTAACTACAAATATAATATAAAGACTGACTTTCGCATACATATAATATAGGCGGTCACTGAAAATCATCCTTGGGACACTTGATACTACAAATAAAACGAACATTTAGATAATATAGGCACGTGAGCGAGAATTCCAACATTTTCACCTTGCGGTACCCCATTGCAAATACTTAAATAAAATATATTCTCGCCCATTGACTTTTACGAGTTTACTTAGTCGCAAGATAAACAAACGTACAAACGGAATAGCGTTAAACGTTTCAACGTTATTTTATTCCTGGCTTTAAGTGGAAAAAAATATAAAAACACACAAAGTAAACAGACGTGCCGTTGACCAATGACCATTGACCAGTCCATGGGAACAGACCATAATTTTTTTTATGATCTGTGCTAATTTACAGTTTAACAAGAACGCTAGAATAGATTCTTAACATTTGTTTGACACTCTCATAAAGAATGACTTTATTATAATTATAACTAATGTATACTTAGATCTACATCGATGGTATAGATAGGTATTAGGTACTAATGTTATTTTTTTGAACTTTTAAGTTCAAATTATGTAGTTATATTTTACAGACTACTGATTAACAACGATAATAAGTTACATTCTAAGAAAACATGTTCAGATTTAAAAAAAAATAGTTCATAAAGGAAAATTTTTGAAAAAAAAAAATTGTACAAAAAATTCCAGTTTCTAGTTTCAGTGGTTTAGGCTGTGCGTTGATGATCAGTCAGTCAGTCAGTCAGTCAGGACAAGCCTCTTTATATAGATATATATATATATAGATAAGGGGTTTATAAATTCATAATCGTGATATCGCGTGCTCAAGACTGGTCAACGCAACTCGATCCCCTCGCGGATACCGCAAGATGTAAATAACAGACGGCCGGCCCACGTGCTCTGCGGCGAGGAAATGTTTATCATGAGGAATGCGCATGGCTTGCATGTCCGCTGCCCTCGGGGTATCGAGGCTCGTGTTTCCTTTGGCTTCTATCGCGAACTCAGAACTGCGTCAGCCATAACTATTACTAACTTATGTATACTTTATATTCTATACTATGATTTTTAATTCCGTGGAGTTCTGACGTTTCCGATGTTACCAGAGATAAAACAGTTCCCACAAAAAAGATTATAAATTCAAAACTTACAGCCTACATATAAATAAAAATCAACTGTCTCATGTACATATGACAGATACTTCAGGTACTTTAGTTTGGGGTAAAATCGAACTTCAGGTGGTACCTATCTCTGTTTTTCATACAAATAAATCATTCTATTTTTAAATGACAACTGTTAGAATTCCACCGAATTAAAAATCAGACTATATGCAGCGACAGCATACTTTTAACCTAAACTTGTGAGCAAATAACTCGAAACAGAATCCGTTCTTTCATCGTTGATGTAAAAAGACAGACTTACAAGATTGATAAGATTCTTTGTATTGGAATTATCCTGAATTTTGTAATTCAATCCAAAAGATCCTTCTCCGTGATACGTCTATAATGCATAAACCTCATATAAATTGGCCCAGTAGTTTGCAGGAAAATCGGTAGCGTAGTAAAAAATTAATAACACGCCTCTTTATGGGTCATATCCGCGCAACATGTCTAAGATCCTGCCCAGAAATTATATCTACTTAATGTAAAAAACCGCATTAAAATCAATCCAGTAGTTTTTCAGGAAAATGATAGCATAAAACGCACAAATAAACACACAACACCTTTTGCAACACCAAACGCATTAAGAATTAAACTTTGTTTGTATGGGGCGCACTTAAGAGAAACTCCTCTTAAAGCTGCATGCTACGTTACTCATCGTGTATGTCCAAACAGATCTTATTTTCAAGGTGGCCACAGTTTCTAAACGTTTCGTAACGCACTTACGAGTAAAATACAGAATAATTGATGTTTATGAAGATCTCTCAGACCATTGCATGTTACGAAATTAACCACAAATAGAAACTAAACCACATAGATAATAGTTGTTTTAGTTTAACTTGTAGTAACTTTAGTTTACCTTGTAGTAACTCCAATAATACATGTACATATTTGGAGTTTGGGTATTTCAGCTCAATTTATGTCGACTTTTCTGAATCTTGCGCGTGTAAAATCATGCCACGAAACGAATACAAAAATCAAAGGTTCAAAAGATACTATTGGACAGTGACACTCTTTGAATGTCAAACAATTTTACAATTATAATATGTAAGGTAAAGTACCTGGTGATAATTAATTACAACAACTTGAAACTTAGAAAGCTACGACGGTTTCAAAGGCACCATGGTTTGAGAAGACACATAACTCAGCCAGGTAATCACATCAATAAGCTCTATAATGTCAGTCTACATTTATGTAAGCGTGCGTCGACGCCTGATCATTTCAGCGATCATGATCATGTGTGTACTTATCATTGTTTCATAAAACTTATCGCGGATCGTCTGTACGTGCGTGCATGTTAAGGTCATTGTAGCGATCTGAATAAATCCCTAGAGATCCACCGAAATTTATTATGTGATGGATGATCATCACATCATAAATTCCGGTTTGCGTCGTTCACGCGGGCGTACTCGTACCTTAAAATTGCTCTCTATTTACATGACATGACGTGGTTGCAGTTGATCACTGACAATATCAACTCTACACTAGGTAACAAATTCCTATCGCCAAGTCTTAAATTTCAGTTTGCGTCGCCAGCCCTAAATTACGAGGACATACTCGTATCTCCAAACTACTCGCAATGCACCGTATCCGACGTAGACGTGTCTATAAATAAATTACTCTCTATTTGCATGATGTGGCAGGTGATCACCTAAACGTGGATCGCACATTTATCCGCCGCACGCAGCGAACTTTTCAATTCTTTGATTTCTTGAATTCACATTTTTGGCAACGACGAACACCCTATACACGCAAAATGCGGTGATAAGAAAACTCAATAGTTAGTCGCATGTCAAAGGATACATCACTGATCATTAAATACGGTGATTGCGACGCGCGTTATAGTGAGATAAGGGATGCGTTTCCGTCGAAGAGGTTTGATGAAGTTGTTACAGTTAAAGCTTATGGGGTACATGAAATTATTAACGGGAGCAGATATATATTTACTTATACATAATAATTATGGAATAGTATATTGCGATACGTTCGGTGATTGTGTAGAGCTGTGCGATCAGCTAACATCCGTACTAGCGGTGGCGTATGCGATAGTAGACGTAATACCGGAATAAACTGTAAAGTGACGGAGAGCGACGCGACGTCCTCAAGACTTATGATTTATTCGTGTTATGTCACGTTTGTGTAACGCGCTAACATTAGTCAAGTGCGCCTTGAGACAGTCTGAGAGCGTTTTTTGATGTATGTCATATTAACTGCATAATTAAATGTCTCTTTGACAGGCGGGGTCGACGCTGATGAATCAATGTCGAACTCTTCGTGTGGCGTGATTACTAGCGGGCTCAGATATCTATATGTTTACATTATTCATGTGTTTTGATTCCAGTGTATTTATTTTTTCGAATCCGGGGAGGTAACACGTCCCGCAACGGGCTTATTGGATACTATTGGTGGATCCGACCGGACAAGTATCAAATGAACTGGAGAAGATGCAAAACGGCCATTACACAGAGGTTTAACTTACTCTAGGGCGTGGTAATGTGTGATGCTTACCTGTAACAAGAGAAACATGTCCATTAGAATATAACAATAAAAGTAAACATAGGTACAACTGCATAAAATAATAAAAAATTAAGTACTATGGGCAGCGATCCAACTATATACAAAATACAGGAGATGGAGGATCGATGCATTTCCTGCCAAAAAATGTTGACTAAAGCAAAGATTAATGTACCTATTGAAAAATTGCTTTCGTCCGGTATAGTATTCAAGATGATATAGATATAGTCAACATCATCCATCGTAAATTACGTTGGATGATGTTGACTATATCTATATCATCTAGCCCTCTTATCTACCTACCTTTTTATTTACGTTACGTAAATAAAAAGGTAGGTAGATAAGAGGGCTAGATATTTAATTTATTTGCGATCATTATTATTAGGTACTATTTTTATTTATACGCGACGCGTTCGACTACCTACATTACATAGAATTTTAGAATACCGTCAAACTTTCATTTCATTACAATTTAACTTCAAAACTTTGATCTATAAAATAATAGCGTGTAAACAAGAACAATAAAACCGAATTAACTGAAATAATAAAAATTTTAATAAAATTATAACAGATTTTATTTAATACGACTAAAGTAGAGGATATTAAGACCCTGTTTGCGTTGACATCAAAACGATTATATTTCATAACTAGCTGACCCCCGCGACTTCGTCCGCATGGATATACGTTTTTATAAAGAATCGGATTGAATCCCATAATCCTTTTTTGTACCAAAACTAAATGTAGCCTAAGTTACTCCATATAACATCACTTATCTGCCATTGAAAGTTCCGTCAAAATCGATCCAGCCGTTTCGGAAATTAGCTGGAACAAATAGACAGGCCGACAAACATAAATTTAAACGTACGCCATTTTAAAATAAGCCGTATGTACAAAGATCTGGGTCCCAAGTTATTTGAACCCAATAAATGTCTGTCATTTCTGAACTAAAAAATCTATGACCTTGAAATATTTACGGGACAATAATTAAAGTATTACCTTTCTAACAAAAAAAGAATGAGTTAAATCGAACTACGCGTTAATGAATTACAGCTAAATACACGTTTTAACTTTCTTCCCCTGTCCCAAGGGAACCGTGCTGAATTTCGGGATAAAAAGTATCCTATGTCCTACCTCGGAGTATAAACTCAAATCGTACTAAGTTTCATTCGAATCCATTCAGTGGTTTCGGCGTGATGCGCGGCCAAGATACAGACAGACAGACAGACAGACAGACAGACAGACAAAAATGAAAAAAATTGCAGTTTTGGCTTCAGTATCGATTATAGAGTGCCCTCCAAAAGAAATTTTCAAAATATCTTCAATGTACAGAATTGGATCTGTTACAGTTTTATTATATTATAGATTCAGTTTTATGGCGGGCATTAACGCAATTTTTGAAATGCTCTCGACTCATACACATAATAAAGGTGTCACCGACACACTTGCCCCACTTACTGTGCCGTAATTAAATCAAAAAATATTAAATACCTCCGCTGATCACACATTCCAATTCAGCTGCAATCATCGCAAGAGCCACACGCGCCGAACGTAACACATTTGGAGTATTGAAAGTGCTATTGACGTCAGCAGCACGAGTTGCAGATCGCAGCACCGAAATGGACGTGCTAAAGAAACGCAGAAACTTCGCAACTTTGACTTTTCATTACCAGTCAGTGTATACGCCTTCTCGGGCCGTGCTGCCTCGACAAAGCGAGGCAAAGTAGCCTCGATGGAGGGGCATCTACGACGGCCGTGCTGCAATGCAAATGTAACTTGTGAGGCTGCCACATTAAGTCGGGACTGGTCGGGACGTCACGCATTTATTCGGCGCGGGTAACTAATGCGGTCGTAGTGATGACGTAGTTTTCAAATTCAGTACAAATTAAACATTCCGTTTACTAGGACTGTCAAAAGCGTTGCGTCGGCACAGGCGGCTCTTAACGAATATGCGATTAGCATTGCCAAACTTTAAGTGTGGGATATTTTGATTTCTCCTGCGATTTCATGAATCATTATGTCACCAAGGGCTGGAGCAGTACTTTTTCCAAAAACGTCACGATTTTTGTTAAAGTATTTTTCAGATATTGTAACGTCTCACAAAGTGTCAAATGTAAAAAATGCTATATTCAAATTAATTTCTATTTGAAAAATATCAAAAACTCAAAATACGTTTACATTTTTTTCATAAAGTTTTTAACCGATTTCTCAAGAGGTAGATCGTTGAAGATCGTCGATCGTAAAAGAGGTCGAGGAGAAAAAAAGAGTCTCTCTGAAATGCTATAGGTAGGCGATTTCAATTAGAATTTTTAGCCATCAGATGAAAGTGGTCTCAAACTGGAATAATTCCATTAATTCTTCAAATTTTATGCCTATTTAACCAAATATAGGCCAAGTTAAAAAGTTCTCGTAAGAAAAGAAGTATTAAATTGCCCTATAAGAAAAACTAATTCCTACAAGTTAGATAAACCAATCTTTACATATTCCAACGGTTCTTGCAAACGAAGGATGGAAGTTGGAACGGGATCCCGGCTTGTTTTCATATCTTTGATTAAATCTAAACCTAGAACAAACTGAACCTACAACTTTAATAGCTGGGAGAATAAATCGCTAGCTATTAATAGAAAACACGACTTAGTCTAGTTTATAGGAGTCAATTCTGACCCTTGAGTCCACTCAAGTTAACGTTAACTGTCCGTAAATACTTTTAGTGTGTTATTTATAAGTAACTATGAAAACTAGCTATTGGGAAAACGTCATGATATGACATTTCCAAACTTAATGAGTTAATGACAGATTAGTGCGCAGTTAACATTAATTTAGACGTAACATTAACTAGAAACTCTGTATCTTACTGGTGAATCGTATTTTCTTATTTTGTGACATAAAATATCTTTAATTTAATTTTATGATATCATTGCATCGAATGAGAGAATTTCTTCAGTAGGTACTATTTATAGCGCCTACAAAAGGGTCAGCATTCGTGAGTTAGCAAAGATATGATTTTTTTATATGGGTCCCTATTGTCACAGTTCTAATGCAAGCAAGATGCATTTCCCTGAGAGTTTTCTAGGTTACAAGGTCTTTGTTCATCGTCATAAAGCTGGATACGTATTTTCCACTCATCTCTTTTTTGTTGTCGCATAAAAAAGGGATTTTGTGACTCGTGTTACGTCAATGACAAAGTTAATAAATAGAAAGCCGTTTGACGATCCATAAAAACACGTAACAGCGAGTATATTATATGATCTTCTTCGTACATTATGACACTGGGCTATAAAGCTTTTGTATTGACATTTTTATTTGAAGAAAGCTTTTTGAATTAACAAAGCTATATTTTGATAGTAAACACGTAGTACATAATGTGTAAGAAAAACCATTCTTCGCCATTTTGGTCCAAAATCATAACACAAAGCATAAACGTTCTAGGTCATGACCTGTTTAGAACATCTTCTGATATTATAAAAGTTCGTTGTAAATCTTTAGAAACTAGGGGTCTTGCTAATGTTAGAAATAAAATATATCAAATAATAAGTACATATAAAAACGCAGTGGTATTATATAAAAAGTACAAAGACTAAAATTTTATCTTTTCTCAACCGGCGCCGAGTTCATGTAAACAATATCCAGGAATAGTTAGTTAAAGCTTTGGATCGACACAACGCGCGGCGACTGCTACGCGCGACTACGCGAGTCGCTGCGCGTTCAGTACAGCTCCTACACCGTTCACACTTGTTCTATGCGGATGTGGCATTTAATCATGTAGTGATGTTCACGTCAAGCATGCGCTATCGATAATAATCCCGTGGTACTATGCTCACTCGCTTACTTCCTACGATAGAAAATTACTTACTCCACTGCCAGCTGAATGCCAAAACCATTTATGCATGGTGCAGAGTTGCGGTTTATTTCACTGTTATAGATAATGAGTTATTGTTCATTCGTCCAGTAATATAACTCGATGATTTCGACACGAGCGCTGTACATCACTACGCGTTGCCATACGACCTGTTATTGCAAATGAGCGCACTTTATGCTCCGCTACGCTCACGCGCTTTATTGCAAATTGTAGTAGCAATACAAGAAACTATTTTAAAACATCCATACTATGAAGTAAAAGAGTAAAAGCCTCCGTGTTCCGCTTTGTACAGTTTTTGCGTTCCACGCGTTTTGCAGCCCAAGCATGCCAATGCAACTTTGTCAACGCAAGAGCCGCGAGTGAGATGTCTCGCGCTGTGCTTGGGCTGCTACCCTGCTACAGCCACGCGTTATGTCTGTCCGTGCCTTAAGTCTCAGTTCAGTGAGATCGATCCCTTGAACGAATGATCGATGGAGTCCGTTTCCGAGGATGGGCTGTATAGTTCCAAATTGAGTCGACCGCGAACACTTCGTAAACAATTCGCTCTTTGTTTTTTCGAAGCTTTTTATACACTTCTGTACATTGTTTGTTGATCTAAGCTTTACCTTTTCTTGTAACTACGTACGAGTATGTAGAAGCGGAGCAAATATTTTGTAGGCTTTGAGTGTGTGATCCTCGATTCGAATTATCATATACGAGTAGGAATTTTTTTATCCCGGGAATGAAAGAGTATCTAAAAAATTAGTGAAGTCGCGGGTATCGACTAAAGGATCCTCAATAGGTGATGTGGTGGTAGTACCATAAACTAAAAGTGGTTTAGTTCTTGAAGATATAAAATTTACCACGGAATGGGGAGTGTTCAGTGATTATTTGGTTTTAATTGCCACGGTTTGTGAGATATAGGTTTATAGGTTTTCAGTATAGCAGCCGTGGTTAACGAGCGAACCTTCGGTGAAATCATAAAGATTTGATTGTTCAAGGGAAAGCAAATTTTGTGATTTCATATTTTATTATATCAAAAATTTTGTTTGTAAGTATCAAGAAGGTTACAAGTCGATATGAAAAAAAGGAGAAATAATAATATGGATAATACTTAATTATAAACCTAGGTGTTTTGCTGATATATATACTGATGTAGCGGTGCGGGAGGGGTAACGGACTTAACTTTAAGGTCAACTGTCACCCGTCTTGCACTCAATCGTCAACACCCTTTTGCACTCAACCATCAACCTTCCACATTTAACCAGCGTGCCATCACTCTCCCCGGTATAGGCCGGCAGGAATACCTACTCCTAATGTAAACTTTCATTTAAAAAAAAAGTTTTCAAGTTAAGTAAAGGAATTTTGCTAAAATTGCATGGAACTTCTATCAATTTACGACTATATAGCCCATCCAGAGTGCCATCCACACTAAATTACAGATTAACGCCAACGTTGCACATGTCACTTTAAAAGTTACACTAGGTTATATATTACAATATCTTAGCACTAGGGCCAACGACGACATTAATCATTATGTTGATGATCTAGTCAAATAAATAGTCAAAGTCAATCGTCTTTTAATCAATGCAGACGCGCTATTGCAACGAGGTCACATTGCTTCAAAAACTATAATTTAACTCGATTATGTTCAAAGTGTAAATAAATCACAGAATAAGGCAGTCTATTCTGGGAAAGCTAACACTGAGTTGCAGCATCGAATCACTGGAATTATACGAGACGTTGAAAAATTTAGCGCTTTTATCTCAATTTAACCAGGAAACGTCTTATTTACGATGTCGCTCTGGCATTGTAACGAGCCAAACAAACAAAGCTTGCAGTGTTAGTGTTTCTCTTGAGACGGCCTAAATTCTAACTCCTTTGTCATGCCCTTATTCGATATCTGTGTTTGCAGGCCGGGTGCTTCCTTGTCCTTTTCGGATTAAAATTTTTATTCGCATAAGAGGCGTCGCCGAGCTACGTCCTTGATTCAGACGCCCTCATTTCCAAGGATTCCGAATCTAATGTATATAGGTTATAAAGTTCTCCGAAAGAGATACATTCATCTTCGTAGAAGATGTCGCCGCTTAGCACTGTGAGTTACGCGAACGTGTCGGACCAATTCGAAAACCCAATTAGCGGTTGAAGACACCGCGCTATTCTTATAATGAACGCGTAAAATAACGCGTTAATTTTGGACGAGCGAAAAGCCGCCTATTATTAGATCGTTGCAAAATACACGGCCGAGTTATGTCAGAACGTTAACGTACGCGCACTCCCGATGGTGCGAAGCGCATGGTGTTGCATTTAGAACTGTCATCGTAATGTAGCTCGATACGCGATAATGTGTGAGAATGCTGCACGGCTGCTACACTGTTTATTTTAAGTTTTGTGTTAATACTGAAACTGAAAGTAATATTGGTACTAAGTAATTTTAATATACCTACCTACACATTCTCTAAGTTAAACTAAATTGATATGTGCAAATATAGCGCTATGCTTTTTTTCACTATGTTCCCATGTTGTAGAAAAGTATAGCATTAAATGTAATACTGTCAATTTAGTTTAGAGATTGTGTAGACAAGGCCCATAGCAACACGTATTCTGTTTATATTTCAACTGGTCACAATTGTTGAAGCTCCTTTGGAAGCCTGTATTACTCCTGTGGCAGACAGACAGACGGATAGATAGCGGAGGCAGGGTCATGTTTGCCACCCTTTGGGTACCTAGGGAACCCTAAAAATGGAACAAAGTCACGTTAAAACGCATTCAACGTGACGTGACGTATCCGGTATTCATCCGAGCGGTAATATTGCTATCATTTGCGTATTTTTCTAAAGAAATATTTTGTAGCAAGAAATTCTATTTCAGTAATCGATACTTTTCCATCCACGTGAACAATGAATTTGTATTATGTAAAAGTAGCTTCTTAGGATGTGTTTTCTTTCACGCGTGTTTTTCGTACTTAAATCTTTACTGAAAATAGATTTTAGGTTCTATGAGTTAAAAACGCACCACTTTTACGCGTGTGCGCATCATGTTGGCATCCGTAAAATGCACAAATATGATTAGCGAAATAGCAAGTATCTTTGTTGTTGTAAGGTTTGCAAATCTAAATGTAAAGCAACAAATATTTCATTAGCATTTAATTAGTATTTACAATAGTTTTTAGACGGTGCTAGATATTGCCTTGAAAGGTGAATTGGAGCGAATATTATTGATGTAACTTATAAAACTGATAACCCGGAACTTTGTAACCCGCACACAGATTTCTGTGTCCGGTTACTAAAGGTGATGATACAGAAATTCCCTATATACCTTATTCTTTATCAACATTATATTTTATTATGTAGATAAAGAATAAGAAACTGAAATTTTGTACAGTTGTTCATTTGAACAACTGTAGGTACAACATTTCAGTTTTCTATGGTCCGAGGGTTTGGACTGGACTTTGATAAGTTATTCAGTGAGTGAGTCCACACTCACTGCAGCTTTTATGAAGGCTTAAGCTCTACCATTAACTGTATAATACAAATCGATCATTGAGTATGGATTTGTAAAATCATGACATTTGCCCAAATGTTATTTTTACCTAAAAATCAAAAAAATATACATTCAAAGCTCTAATGTGTGATGTGATGATGTCTGCATCTCTATGGTCAATGACTCTATGCCCGGAAATAAAAGGGTGAAACGTTTTGAGTATGAAACTTAATTGTATGAAAAGTAGGTTAATTACTTGAATCATACACACCAGCAAATGTTGAAACAGCACAGATGAAATGTTCATTTCGTTGTGTTTATTGTGTAATATGGCGAGAATTGTACCATTCGTTTTCGCGGCGGTGTTAGATATCCGAGTATATAAAACAGAATATAAAAAGCTAACGAAATAGGTCGCTTTACTTGTACGGTTTAACGAGCATTTTAACACTGTCCCCGTTGTCGCACGAAAACGTTTTTATATGACTACAAAAAATTTATAAGGTCAATTTTTACAGCAGGTAGTATGTAAATAAATTAACCTATTTTGTTAATGTTATACCTAGTGAACATGTTTTTGCTGCCCGCGATTTCATCCGCCTGGAGTTTTAGGTTTTATATCTCTATTGGGTAATGGATTCTATCACCGCATCAGTTGGGTTAGCTGATTATTATCCTCGTAAAGCTCTATTAAGCTCGTTAACATATTATTATTCTTACGATTGAAAATGGTACTAAAAAAAAACAACCGTTATATCTTAAGTAAATAAAACTGAATTTCAGACTGCAGGTTAGCCCTAAGCCAAATAAGTTGCAGTATTGTAACAATTCATAGGTATTAGGTAGCATAGCTACTCTGAGTAAGTTGTATTGTAACAACTTATTTTTAGTGAAGAGTGAATATGCTGACCACGCGCCGTCATAATAAGACAGTGGTGTTGCAGTCTAAACAAAATGTGGTAAATATTTGCGTATCCCGTTTTCCCAATCGCTGACTCGCTCGATTTCCATGGAATACGGATGTTTTGCGAAATTGTGAATCGATTTGGAATCCGCGTGTTTGTAATAATCTATACGCGTGTCGAATGAAATGATTGTATAAATATATCTATTATAGACTAACGCCGGGTTTCTATATTCAATCTATCTCTGTCGATGTCGAAGGTAAGTTACCTTGTTTATCAGAAGTTACATATTTTTTTAACCGACTTCAAAAAAAGGAGGTTCTGTATTCGACCCGTATGTATGTATGTAAGTATGTATGTAAGTATGTATGTATGTATGTAAGTATGTTCGCGATTATCTCCGCAACTAATGAACCGATTTTGATGATTGTTTCACTATCGTTATCTACATACTTTCAAGAAGGTTTTAGTATATAACACATCGAGTTATCATTCTTATGTACGAAGTTATAAGCATAAATGTACACATATGTCACTAATATGTTCTCTGAGATTGCCAGACCTATTGCTAAAGTCTGTTATAGCTATTCTGTCCAAAGACTTCACTCTGCTACGCCAACGTAACATTGACCTTTTGCAAAAAGTTTTGGGCCGAAGTCAGTACAGTTGCATATAGAGTGATTCCTTGGAGTTTGTGCATGGTTACGTGTATTTCCATTATATACGAAGCCAAACCGCAAGGGTGTGAAACTAGTCGCGTATAGATTGTAAATTACGGTCTATCCAAATTATACAAGAGTTGTACGCATACAAACTAATCTTGTATAGATCAGAAGTTAGGTTAGGTTGGGTTAGAACATAATAAAACCACTCACCTATAGTATGTTACATAAAATGTATATGTCACAGGATATTTAATAATAATTAATAATATATATAGGTCATAATCTATTTTACATAGTTCTCATTTATATTATTATTATTATTACCTAATATAAAGAAAACAAAAATCACTAAAAAGCATAAAATAATTTTTTTCAAAGAAAAATGAACCGACTTCAAACGAATCGAACTAAAAAGTTTAAAATAATTTTTTATTCATTTAGATTGACGATTAAACTACCTAACTCAAATGATATATAATTTTTTGAAGTCGGCGCCAAACCACATTCAATTCGTGTAAGTAAAATCAGAATATCCACTTTTGAATGCCAGCGCGGTGAACCTAGTCGCGGAGGGTGAGTCTGGGACCCGGGGGCACATTTTCGACTTGAAGTGAACTTGAAGTCATTTGGCGCCGACTTCAAAAAATTATATATCATTTGAGTTAGGTAGTTTAATCGTCAATCTAAATGAATAAAAAATTATTTTAAACTTTTTAGTTCGATTCGTTTGAAGTCGGTTCATTTTTCTTTGAAAAAAATTATTAGCTAATAATGTTGCTGAAACGAATATAGGAACCGGGCTTTATAAGATTTAAAGATATAAAAACTTATATTAGTGCAACATTCAAAAATAATATTTCAGAGAAGTTTGATTTTTATTTTAATAAAATAACCAATCAAAGTCAATGTGTTCTAGAAATTATGTTTAGTATGTATCTGTGTCTGTGGTTTGTAAATTCCCGACAAAAATATGTAGATTAAAAGTTACACGAGCTCAAAGATTTGTATGTATATTTGTATTCGTGTGAATTAACTAACTAAGTAAGTATTAAAATCAAGCCGTAGGTATTTATAATTTTTTCCTTCCACACGCGGAAGTTCTCTTCGGCATTTCGTCCGCACAGATACTCGTATACCGCATCTTTAATATTACAATGTTACATTGCAGCGGATTTCCGCTCACAGAATTCCGTTCGTTAGATTTGTCCCTGGCCTAAAAAAAATATTTAACAATAAAATTAAAATAACGACTAAAAAGTAATTGTTACAAGTAACATTTAAAAGTTTTTTTAGTACTATTTTCAATCGTAAGAATAATAATATGTGAACGAGCTTAATAGAGCTTTCCGAGAATAATAATCAGCTAACCCAACTCATCATCATCATCATCATGATCAACCCATTACCGGCTCACTACAAAAAAGTAATTGTTACAAGTAACATTTAAAAGTTAATATGCTCGTTAATAACGAAGGACTGTTTCAGCGAATCAAATTTTAGCCGATGCAAAACAGAGCAATTTTCCTAAACAATATACAAACCATCAACCTACGATAGATAAATAAATATAACACAATTGTCTAATACACATAAATAAGAGGTCAGGTAAACGTTAAATTAATTTTCCTCAATGCAGTTAAGCATTTTCCTCAATGCGATATAAAGCTCTGTGAGAAAATCAAAACTTTTATTTCATGTGAATCTACCTAAAAACCTACAACCTATCTACCTATCTTATCACAAGTCTAGATTCTATCACCGGTTCAAAGAGCACTGCTGAAAGGTAACCGTTAAGAAACTCATCCGTTACTCTTTTGAAAGAGTAGAATTGGTGATAGTGAGTCGAATATTCTAATCCCTTCTTTTGTGCTTTCCTAAATGGATAAATGCTCAATAATTTATCGAATCACATGAAAATCTATATATTATAGTTCTTATTTGGTTTGTTTATTAGGTTTTGCACGTCAGTTTTACATAGAGTTTGTTTAGAAAATAAAATCGCGCGCGACAACCCGCGGCTTGCCGCGCGCGACGTGTCGCGCCAGTGGGTTATGGCACTAAATGAAGCTGAATGAAGGAACATAGAAGCAAGTCTTCCGGCGTAGCGCATTTATAAAACTTGACATATATGTTTGGAAAATAAATAATATCATCATCATCATCATCATCATGATCAACCCATTACCGGCTCACTACAGAGCACGGGTCTCCTCTCAGAGTGAGAAGGGTTTTGGCCATAGACTACCACGCTGGCCAAGGGGATTCGCAGACTTCACACACCTTTGAGAACGTTATGGAGAACTCAGGCGTGCGGGTTATCTCACGATGTTTTCCTTCACCGTTAAAGCAAGTGATATTTAAATACTTAAAACGCACATAACTCCGAAAAGTTAGAGGTGCGTGCCCGGGATCGAACCCACGACCTCCGATTAGAAGTCGTTCGTCCTAACCACTAGGCTATCACAGCTTTTTAAAATAATATATTTGCCACCTAATATCAACTGGGGCCTAATAATTTTAATACCACAAAATAAAAATTAAAATAATTACACTCAAAAATTTTTATATACATAATACATAGACTATAATATTTACATGTAGGTTAATTTATGAGCGTGAATTTTCATGATAGACGAAAATTAATAGGAAGTTTGCCCACTTCCTTTTGTAAGAAGTATTTATCCATTTAGACAAGGATTTTGTTTTTTTTGGTAACAAAATAGGTTCCTATGTTTCTGGTAAGTGTTCAAATACAAGAAAAAAAAATCCACGGCCATTGTCTTCAAATAGTAGGTATAATACGTGTACGCGAGCCGTGCTTATATCCGCTCGTCTCGTAGATTAAGCTGCTTCCGACCACGCGCCAATTAGTTTATTAAAATTACATCGCATTCGCCTTTTAAAACCATTAATTATTTATTTATCTAATTGATTCAACGATGAGTCTCTAAAACAACCGACAGTCTACGTTCCAATAAGATTCTTACGGCCTGTTTCACCACCTTCTGATAAGTGTTGGATGGCCTAAACGTAAGTTTTGTCACTAGAATAGAATAGAATAGAATAGAATAGAATAGAATAGAATAGAATAGAATAGAAAAGTTTTTTATTCAAATAAACTTTTACAAGTACTTTTGAATCGTCAATTTGAATCTACCACAGGTTCGGAATGCAATTCCAGCCGAGAAGAACCTGTAAGAAACTCGGCGGTTGCTCTTTTTAAAAAATAACAATATAACAATTATTTATGTACATGATTGAAATGCCGTCTCGCGCATTGCTGGAACGAGCTAAGTCCATGCTTTTTTATCGTTTATATAATCTTCAATTGTATAATAAGCTTTTTTTATGAGCATACTTTTAACAGAGTTCTTAAACTTGTGTAAAGGCAAGTCTAAGATTGCTTGTGGAATTTTGTTATAGAACATTACGCCCATTCCCACAAACACTTTCTTACTTTATGTCAAGTGACAAGTGACAAAAGTTGTGAATAAGCTATCCAACACTTATTAGAAGGTGGTGAAAAAAGACCTTAATAAGCAAAATCTCTCGTATTGTAAACGTAAACTTGCAGGCTTTATTAAATCTACATCTATGTATACATATAATAAAATCGTAGACTTGCCGTATCTGTAAATTAAAGATTTTTGCAAAATAATAACTGGGGGATGTTAATGATAAGTAATAATTTTTTGTCCGTTTGTCTGTTTATCTGTTTGTCTGTATGTTTGAAATGAAATTTGCTACGATTTAAGTTCATACTGCGGAGGAGGAGGAGGAGTTCATATAGGATACTTTTTATCCCGAAATTCAGCACCGTTCCCTTGGGAGAGGGGATGAAAGTCAAAATATGTATTTAGCTGTAATTCAATAACGCGTGGTCCGATTTCATTCATTCTTTTTCTGTTAGAAAGTAAATACTTTAAAGATTACCGGCTCATCACTGAAAGGCTGGATCGATTTTGATGGGACTTTCACTGGCTGATGTTTACATTTTGATCTACCTAAACATCCGCCAGTGAACTTTTAACAGTTTTTAGCAAGGTATGAGCTCAAAGGAGCTTAGGAAAAACAAAATGATTCCCACGGGATTTTTAAAATCAATATCCACGCGAACGAAGTCGCGGGTGTCCGCTTGTATTAAATAAGCTCACGATATAAGCGAAAAGAGAGAACTGAGTTCCAGAATTTAAAGAAGAGACAAAACATGAATTAAAATTTTTAACGATATGATGTAGATTGTTGGTTTGCGTATAGGTACATATTAATGTTCCAAGCCTTGAAGTTACCGCAATGCCATTGTTAAGGGAACGATCGCAAACTCGGTTTTGTATATTTATTTACTCAATATTAATAATATTATTTATGTAAAACGCAGCTGCCATACGTGGTTTTTAATACACTTTTCATCATATATATTATTATTGTTTATTATTATCGGTTTTGGGTTACTGTATGTGCGTAACATTGATAATTTCACTTCCCGGTACGATGTTAAGGGCCTGGACATACACACACCGGGACGGTTGGAACGCGCGACATCTTCAACTAGGCAGAACGTCACTCGGAATCTATTAACGAATGAATTATAATACTCCTTGTATGCTGTAATGCAAGGAATTGTAATAATTCACAACTGCGAGCAAATCAGCAATGGATCGCGACGCCACGCCATGCAGCAGCGAAGATTGTACCCGCTTTCGCAATATGGACGGCTTCGTTCAGTGTTTTGTGCTACAACTTCTTACAGCCGCATTGCTGTCGCGCGTTATGTCGGTCCGAACCTTTATGTTATTGTGGTATATAATTAGCATATGGCGAAACACCGCCAAATATTGCTGAAAGAAAGGAAAGAAAAAAGGACCAAACCTCGTCGCAATTAAGAAAACAGGAAGCGCTTCAGGTTACTTGCATTAGCGCGTAAAAACTGTTCGTGGAACATGACTTCTAAGAATTTACATTACTTTGATGGATTGACATTACATTACTTTGAAGAATACCCACAATAGAGGCAATATTTCAAGATTAACACAATGTCGCAAATAACAAAAAAAATTGTAAGCTTTTAAAAATGTTTAAATTATTCTATAAGCCATATTTTAGTATCTCTATTCACGTATATTAAAATCTTGCTTTATTTTCTAAGCCCAATCCTGTACAACTCCTTTGGCGAAAAGTTCCGCTGTTTGATGAACAAAACGAACTTCAGGGGTCACGAACCTTTCTAACCAGAATATCCCAAAGTAAATTAGCAATTTAAATCACCTCCGACCTGTGTAATGTAGTTTGATATAGCTGACAATCTTATTTTACCTTACCCATCGTACATTAATTGCCCACCAACTTCTCGTCGAGATCAATCGAACAAGCACAAACTCGGTTGTCCTACGTTTGATGGAGCTTAGTTACTGTGACCAATTGCTGTACTCCATCATCAGATCTGCTTACTGTTGTCTACTACTTATGTCTCTTGAACTTAGTCAAGGAGTGCGGCAGTTCACAGGCTGTTCTGGTTGTAGCGCCAGGTCAAGTTTACCATGCTGTATCGTTAGGCTTACACTGTATACATCAAATCATCAGTCGATTAGATTAGTTACTAGTGAAAAATAATACTAATTTTACTATATGAGAGTCCTGTACCGGTAAGAAAGAGAGTAAATAATCATTAAAAGGCTGACCAGATTTTTTATTACACATACGTATACTAAAGAAGCAACCTGACCAAACGTGCGACCGACTTCGAATAAAAAACCTGCATTCAAATCGGTCCATTCATTTGAGCGCTGCGATGCCACACACAAACAGACAGACAAAGCGATCTGACTAATAATACACCTCCTTTTGTCAGGCGTTTATAAAAGGAAGTAGATACAATTATTTATTCTAGATGACCAAATTCCAAATGCTGATCAAGTTCTTTCAAAACACTTCAATTTATATTAATCGCTTATAAAAAGTTCATACAACAATTATGAAGGTGTAGGAGGTCTTCATTAATCAGTCCATTAGCTACCCTTAACATTAAGCCCTAAAAAAATTGACTCCCTTTTAGCACAATTTTCGCAAATCAGATTTCAATAATTTGAAGGGCATGACCCCACCGATCTTATACAGCGTGCAGTTACCTTGGCCAAGGCATATTCAGCTAAGCCTAGTCCTCGTTGTGGTCGATAGATTTAATTAGATTTACCTAAGTTCTTATTTCGTTTTAATTTGGCTGTTATTTTTTATAGATTACTTTCGGTTCTATTTAATTGCCAAAATAGGTATAACATCATTTTAATTTAGATCTATTGTTATTTTTGATTGTTAAATAATGTTTTATTATATAAATATTATTATAACTTATACTAAATTTAATTACAAGTAACAACTATTTCAATGTCCGATATAAAGCGTTCATGCGAAAGGAGAGGTGAATCAAACTATTATACGGAGACCCCTTGGGTCACCGGCATCTTAACAAAGAGGCTTAAATCCACTACGTCATCAGGATAATGATAATTAATTTATGTTGAAAATATTTTGCCGAGGCCTCGCCCGGTCACCGAACTTCTAACTATAGAATTTTGTACAATTTAGGCATCAATAGGATAATAATAGAGAATTATCTTCGAAGGAGGTCAAAATTTATACAAAAACGCCGTACCTACTACTATAGGTAAATACATAAATACAACAAAATTGAAAATTGTTCGTAATTTTCAAAATAACTGTCTTTAGTTAAGATCATGATGATTAGAACGATATCGTTACCCAAACACACGTTTCTTAATTTCTATCTAGGTATGTCTGTCTGCTTATTTGTCTGGGCTAACGGAACGGCAAAGCAAAATATAGACGAGATTTTCACAGGCAGGTAGAGGATTATACAAGGAGTAATCTGTACTAATTTATATGCCTAGGTAGATACTAGGGATTTTGCGATCAAACTGCTGATGACATTTGGCACAGCTATCTCTGTTTTCCGAAGACCTATGCTAATAGAAATCAAACGGTTCAAACGAGATTTTCAAGAAACCAAAGGTTTCAAGTATAAATTAATAAAACTTTTTCATAATAGATTGTGCTACGAGTAGGTACGATGATAAATGGGCAAAAGTCTCTTCTTCTATCGATGAGCTTTAATCGCTGAAAAAGTGTAGTGTTTTAGCTAATTACTCATATGGTGATTGGTATATTTTATTATTGGATGACTCTTTGTTTCCCACCATTAAAATTCAAATGATAACAATTTAATTAGAAAACTTGTTAAGTCTAGACATCTTCTAGAAAAAGGTACTCTAAACGCGTTGTTCCCTTTTCATTGACACTCAATTGTAAGGGAACAACGCGTTTAGCAAGCAATAAGTACTAAGGGCCTACGAAAGACGACTACATATCCAAATAATAATATTCCAAACGGCATTGATTGATGTTCCCAAAACTTTCGACTATAACAATTAAATCTAAAGAAAAGACGATAGCTTTCCATTTCTGACGCTTCATTAAAGGGAAAGTGATGAATTAAGCTTTGTACTGCGCTTTTGTTTCGCGATCAATCAACAGTGCACAACAACAGTGGTTCAGTGACCCGATGCGGAACAAACTGTAAACTTCAACAAGTGAGACGTAGCGGTGAAGTCTCATAACTTACGCAAATTTGTACTGAGCGCGTCGCGAAAATTGCGATGTTATAGCGAAAGTGATTAAGCTATGCATACATTCACGCACTGCGAAGAGCGAAACCTTAGGGAAACTGACGTGAAGATGTGAACGAGTCGCAGAGAAAAGTGAATAGTAGTAGTAGAGAAGACTCGTATACGGGATATCTCTATTAGAAAATAGAAGTTGATAAGGAAATACTGTGTGTATCCCCTGTACCTGAAGACCTAAATCTTCGAACGGCGTGTTGCCAGTGATGAAATACGGCTCATAAAGCACCCATCGGCCGAAGGAGAAGGCTATGCTCGAAGTTTTTAATTTATCGAATCAGAAATGAGAAGATCCGTATAAGAACCAAAGTCACCGACATAGCTCAAACGGATTGCGATTTGAGAAGTTGAAGTAAAGCTGTGCAAGAACGCGGTATGTGGAAGTCTCTACAAAAGACGTCTAACCGCGGACATCTATCAGTTGACGAAGAGGGGGAGTTAGGAATATTTCAACTACCTTTTAGTTGAAATACAAATAATTACAATGGCATTTTAAACTTCACATGAGTGCACCGTAATCTTTGCACAATCTGTCCAAACTGTCAGAAGGCAGGTCCATTATAAGAGCGATTTACTGGCGCATTATTACAAACCGCTGGCGCGTCGATGTGGTCACGCGAGGACGCATGCTTCCAACGTTTAGGACGATCATTCTGTATCAAACAATGAAATATATTCCACTAAGAATCTTGCTGAAATGTTTTGTTCTCAAAACATTTCAACGATATCAATCGCATTAATATCGTTGAAATGTTTTGTTCTGTAAGATATTTTGTCTTGGACCACTTCTGATAAACTGTCCAAATCTTTCATTGTTCATTCAGACTTCAGGGAAAATCGGTGGTAGAGTCACACTCGTCACAGTTGCCATAAGTTAGTCTCCATGGAATTAATGCAATTCGAATTTGATATCCACCATCCAACTAAGGATATTTATATATTATATTATTTTAGATATTTTGTGATTTAACTATGGCAAAAAATATGAAGGAAGAAAGAAAATTAAATACAGAAAAAAAAAATATTAATATCATGAAGATTTTAAAATCATAGGAAGCTTATGGGTTGAAATGTAAATTAGAGCTGGATGGCAGAAAATCAAAATAATGATAAATGGGGAAGAAAATATCGCTAAAAACAAAGTATCAAGATTATTGTACGGTACTATTAGACCCAACGGAGTGTGTCGGAAAGTATAGTATATTGTAAGGAATAATATATAGGTATACGCACTGTGGCTGCTAAGATTCCCAGCTAGACAGACGGACGGCAAGTTGTTTGCAAAACTGCAGTTTATATGTAGATCTATGGACGTTGACATAACTGCATCGTTACTGCTGACCGACTGTGTAAATCTGCGCAATCGTTCTGTCCGTATGTCCGTGGTCTGTCTAGACCCTAATTATTGTCGGATTATATCTAAATTTTCTTTATTGCATCGCCACTGCGGTCTGACGCGCTCCCTCTGATCTGAATCGTATTTATTACGAACTAGCTGACCCCCGCAACTTCGTTCGCGTGTTTATAGGTTTTATATAGGATCGGAACGGATCCCATAATTCTTTTATGTACCAAAACTAAATGTAGCCTAAGTTACTCCTTATAACATCACCTATCTGCCATTGAAAGTTCCATTAAAATCGGTCCAGCCGTTTCTGAGATTAGTTGAAACAAATAGACAGACCGATAAACATAAATTTAAACGCACGCCAGTTTAAAATAAGCCGTACGTACAAAGATCCGGGTCCCAAGTTATTTGAACCCAATAAATGTCTGTCATTTCTGAACTAAAAAATCTATGACCTTGAAATATATAAAGTACTACCTTTCTAACAAAAAAAGAATGAGTGAAATCGAACAACGCGTTAATGAGTTACAGCTAAATACACGTTTTAACTTTCATCCCCTCTCCCAAGGGAACCGTGCTGAATTTCGGGATAAAAAGTATCCTATGTCCTACCTCGGAGTATAAACTCAAATCGTACCAAGTTTCATTCGAATCCATCTAGTAGTTTCGGCGTGATGCGCGGCCAAGATACAGACAGACAGACAGACAGACAGACAGACAGACAGACAGAAAGACAGACAGACAGACAAAAATGAAACAAATTGCAGATTTGGCTTCAGTATCGATTATAGAGTGCCCTCCAAAAAAAATTTTCAAAATATCTTCAATGTACAGAATTGGATCTGTTACAGTCTTATTATATTATAGATGAACTTTGAAAATTGTAACACCATTTCACGTGTATTTTTGCAATAAATAAATGAATTATGAATTATGAACATAATAATCGTATAAATCCAATCGTTCCCCAGATACTCTTAACAAAGTAGTTCAAGTACTCGACGCTAATAGACGTTGAATTGCAAAATTCACCGCACTTCAAGTGGCGACACATCCTTATTACGAGAGCTTATTAACGGGCGGCGACAAGTAGGTAAACGAATAAATTACCAATTAACATTATATTGCAATTCACAAATTACAACATACACGAGACGATATTACGTACTTGTCAAATTATTATAATTTTAGAAATCAAATTCACAACACATTGGTTCACGTGTGTGTTTATGTAACCGTTTGTAAAGTTTCTTTGGAAGTCGCCAATATTATTAGAAGTATCAAGTCCTCGCTATAATTATAAAATTGAAATAGATTAATTTGTTTGTGTGCCACACGCAAAGAACACATTTAAACGAATCAGGCTTAAATGCTCCAAGTATCAACTACGATGACAATCGGTCGCAGTAAAGCTAATGAAAAGCTAAGAAATTAGTCTAACTTTTCAAGATATAACTAACTTGACATGAACATTAAGTCGTGATGTGATATCTGCTTACAAATCCACCAGATTAATGTAACTCGAGTTTTACGTTTTCTAATTTGAAAACTATCATTCAGAGCTCTAATTTGTAGGTATACTTAGATATCTCTTTTTTTAGAGATTAGGAACTGCAAAAAGCCCCCAGGGCTACATTTAGATAACTAAAGTTAAAATGCTAATATCCTCACCTGTTCATATTCATTCAATAATTTCTTTCGGTAATCACATTTTACTTCTACCAATGTCAAGTACCTTCTATATTAGGCGTGATTCTAAACTTAAAAATTTTAGTTTGTATTAATTCAATTTTGAAGAAGAGTGATGCATATCCACGAACACAATAAAGCAGTAAATAACAATTGCAATTTGAATTATATCTACTTGTATTTACGGCCAGTAAGGTATTTATGACAGCGCGTTATACTCTAAACTTTCCCAAAACGTGAAGTGCAACAAACATGAGCAAAATTAGCTTTTCTCGGAACAATCGTATTTGAGATAATTTATTATTTGCTGGATTTAGGAATAAGTTCATTTTATTTTCTACTCGTTTTCCTTATTGCAGTTAGTAAAGTTTGGCTTTTAAGCTTAGCCTAGTTAGTAAGCTTCTTTGTTGACACTCAATATAAGCTTTACCTATTAGTGCCTAGTGCCTAATAAAATTTTGCAAACATAAAATTACAGTGAAAAACCAGCAACGCTTGCGTCATGTTATATCCATTCATTATTATTAGATATAGTTACGCAGATTTTGTAGGTAATACAATAGTTATGCCAGAGTCATCATCCGAAGTTTTCATATAAATTAGGTAAAAACGTCATAAGAAAATATATTAAGTTTAAGAGTATGGGAGTTATATGTCTGAATAATTGTGTTTGGTTTTCCATAAAAGTTGATTTCAGTTATTATATCACTGGAAATTTTTTCGCTTATTTATAAAAGACAAGTAATAAGATTTCTGTATCGGTCACTCAATTGTCTACCCAACACATATATTATCACAGTAGAACAAAATGTATGAGAGTTATTTTTAGATTTTTATTCAGCGGTTATTGCTGCTTCTAAAAGCGAAACGGTCAAATGGAATGGCCATAATCTAATCAGTGGAAGGTGCGAGGGTGCGAATTGGGTGTGGGGTCGGGGTGGTGTGACGTCACTAGATCTGATGACGCGCGAGCCAAATGGGTTTTATAGCAGACTTTAAATAATTTCGGTAAAAAATTAGTGGGCATAATTATTGGTTCTTTATAGAAAATTCCCCTTTTTTCAACTGCTTCTACACTCCCAGAAATAAAATCATTTCATCTAGTTAGGTACTATGTATAAATGTATAATACGATTTGGTCTATAACTTTATAAGAATGTTTCGAACTTATACTACTAGATTAACCAGTCACTGAATATTCAAGTTTATTTTTGTTTCTTACATTAAGATTGTAAGTCACTTTTTTCTCAAAATCGATGTTTTTATCGATCGATATTATATAAAATTTTCTAATTATATTGGTTATGTTAGTACTTTGTACCAGTAAATCTATATATATAAAACAAAGTCGTGTTAGTTCGAACACTTATAACTCGAGAACGGCTGGAGCGATTTTCATGGTTATTGATTTGTTGTATTTGTCTCCGTCCCGAATAGCAGAATAACTATTAAAAACATTGGAAAATTGACGAAAAAATAAAATAAAAGTAAAAACATTTTCCCATACAAAATGTTCATGGGTTTCGTAACTGTCAAACATCCCGTCGCGTGGATACGGTAAACTCTCTCACCTGTACCTACCTACCTATATAATTCTTCCGTAGGTTTTTTAGGTGTTTGTCATCTAACTCCTCCTAAACGGCTGGACCGATTTGGATGAAATTTTGTGTGTATATTTCAATGGGTTCCTGGATGGTTTGAAAAACAATTACCGGAAAGGTACAGGTTGCCTACCGTGTCTCAGTAGGTGGCGCCGATGTCAGTATGTCACCGGGCAGGAAGAAGTCTGCCGGGTCCACTAGTAACATAATATATATAAGAAGACAATTTAATTTGTTAGTGCTAGTGCTGCCTCGACTACCAATATTACCAGGCCTGTGTCACTCCGCGTGTAGGTATTAAAAACATACCTACGGGCGGCGGCCGTTGCGCAACGGCCAATCTAGTAGGCTGCCACAAGCGAAGAAAGACACGCGCGCGCGCTATTTGTTCGACCACGTTCAACTTTGTCGATAGTTGCAAAACGAAAAAAAGCAAAAAGATACTGTGCAGTATTTAATTGTTTAAATACGGATCGTGATCGAAATTTAACTTTTTTTTGGTTGCCTAAAGACGCTGACAGGTAAAATCTACTTTGATTGGATTACATTATGTTCCTATTTGAAATGAAATTAATTCAAACTACAAACCCTTTCTCCCCTTGTTGAACAAAGTACTATTCCAATACCCTAAAAGTAGAAAGCGCTAGATGGCGTAAGTAGTTTCTCGAAGTCACCTCGAAGTAAGCAACCGTAGAGTCCGCGGATCTTTCAAACGTATTTAACCACGTATAACCTATTATGAACCGTAGTCCAGGGAATTAAGGCCCATATTACCTCAAAAAAAAATTGGTAGGTACGTAAATGAACACGTGCTCGACTGGAACGCGAGCTAAATTAAATCATATTGTTTATCAAATTGAGTACATATTTCTTTAAAAACCATTGCGAAGTAAGGCTTCTGTACCTTTAGGTACTAGTTATTATTCTGTGATATTACTAACTAGCTGATCCCCGCAACTTCGTTCGCGTAGATATAGGTTTTTATATAGGATCGGATCGGATCCCATAATTCTTTTATGTACCGAAACTAAATGTAGCCTAAGTTACTCCGTATAACATTGAAAGTTCCATTAAAATCGATCCAGCCGTTTCGAAGATTGGCTGGAACAAATAGACAGACCGACAAACATACATTTAAACGCACACCAGTTTAAAATAAGCCGTACGTTCAAAGATCCGGGTCCCAAGTTATTTGAACCCAATACTGAGGATTGTAATGTCTGTCATTTTTAAACTAAAAAACCTATGACCTTGAAATATTTACGGAACAATACATAAAGTACTACCTTTCTAACAAAAAAATAATGAGTGAAATTGAACAACGCGTTAATGAATTACATCTAAATACATGTTTTAACTTTCATCCCCTCTCCCAAAGGAACCGTGCTGGATTTCGGGATAAAAAGTATCCTATGTCCTACCTCGGAGTATAAACTCAAATCGTACCAAGTTTCATTTGAATCCGTTCAGTAGTTTCGGCGTGATGCGCGGCCAAGATACAGACAGACAGACAGACAGACAGACAGACAAAAATAAAAAAAATTGCAGTTTTGGCTTCAGTATCGATTATAGAGTGCCCTCCAATAAAAAAATTCAAAATATCTTCAATGTACAGAATTGGATCTGTTACAGTTTTATTATATTATAGACTAGCCGACCCCCGCGACTTCGTCCGCCTGGATATAGGTTTTATATAGGATCGGATTGGATCCCATAATCCTTTTTTGTACCTAAACTAAATGTAGCCTAAGTTATTCCTTATAACATCACCAGAAAGTTCCATCAAAATCGATCCAGCCATTTCGGAAATTAGCTGGAACAAATAGACAGATCGACAAACATAAATTTAAACGCACACCAGTTTAAAATAAGCCGTACGTTCAAAGATCCGGGTCCCAAGTTATTTGAACCCAATAAATGCCTGTCAATTCTGAACTAAAAAACCTATGACCTTGAAATATTTATGGAACAATATATAAAGTACTATCTTTCTAACAAAAAAAGAATGAGTAAAATCGAACAACGCGTTAATGAATTACAGCTAAATACACGTTTCAACTTTCATCCCCTCTCCCAAGGGAACCGTGCTGAATTTCGGGATAAAAAGTATCCTATAACCTACCTCGGAGTATAAACTCATATCGTACCAAGTTTCATTCGAATCCATTCAGTAGTTTCGGCGTGATGCGCGGCCAAGATACAGACAGACAGACAGACAGACAGACAGACAGACAGACAGACAAAAATGAAAAAAATTGCAGTTTTGGCTTCAGTATCGATTATAGAGTGCCCCCCAATAAAAATTTTCAAAATATCTTCAATGTACAGAATTGGATCTGTTACAGTTTTATTATATTATAGAAGATAACTTATATGGAGAGACCTATTATTAAGTACCCTTCAACGGTAGACGTGACCTTGACAGTAAATTCTGCCCTAATTTTCCTTCGCCCTTAATATGTGTAAAGGTGCCCTGGCAGCGTCTATTAGGATGCCGTTTTGCAATAAGCGGAAAGCGATATGATACGTTACAAATAAGTGTTGCTTGTCTTAAATATTGCTTTGTGCACTCATTTGAGCAATCAAAATTTAATTACGAGATTGCGGTGTGAATTAGGTAATTTTTCTTGATGTATATTTTGATGGTTTTGATACATAACTTATTCAGTTGCTGTTCTCAAAAATATTGCAATATTACGGAAAGATTTTTAGTTAGTAGCCTATTGAACCTAAGTATTTTATTTTTATACATGTTTACTTGCTGTAAATACAGTAAACAATAATATTTATCATATCTTAACATATTTACTTTCTTATCGCTTAGATACCCTCTCCGCTTATGTGAAGAAACTATTCTTAAGTTACTAGACGCGATGTAATTAGTTAGATGGCGGTAAATTTGCTTACAAGGCTAAATATAGCTCCTGCCTCTAGTTCTAGTTTAATGGAGCATCCACATTTCCACTTAGCAAATTGCTACCTGCCGCTCGAGTGGAAACCCGTATCAGTATGGCGCTTGCTTAGATTTATTTTATAACTTTGAGCTCTAGTAAAAATTTTATAGTTGAACAAATCGCACTGATTTGTTACTCCATAACTCAGTTTAAGGAGTTCTACTACAGCTTCCTTAGATGGTTTTTTAAAGGCCAGTAGCACACATCATGCGGTAACTTTTGAGGTTTAAGTTAAAAAGCTACTTTAAGTTTTACAAGTCAGGGTTCGTTGACTTTTGACGAAAATATGACCTTAACCATGCAGGTTTAAATACATGTGCAATCCAATTTGCTTTTTTATTTACGTATATCTACATTACTTTGACCATCTGACCAATTGGCTAAGCAAGACGTCTTCATCTTACTACTTAAACGTTGACACAACATCTAATACGTATTATAAAGCATTAATATATTTCCCATGATCAAAATAAAATAAAGAATATTAAAGAATGAAGTGAGACAATAGTCATAACATTATACGTAAGATGAAATGGATATTATATTGGGCGTAAGATATCTAAAAATAAGATGAGGAACTGATAAAACACTATACTTACGCATAAAATAAAGCACTTCCAACTCAATGAAAACAATGCATTTATTTTTGGCAGCCGCTATTCGTGCACTGGGTCATCTCGAAATACATCCGTCTAACATAACAGAGCAAAATCTAGCTACGTGTTCTTTTAATTATTCATCTAGAAATAAATTATAACCTTATAATAACAACTACATAAATTATATTATGCATTGAGAAAACACATGGGACAATTAAGTCGCGGAGAACTCAGTAAGACACTTTGTATCTATCTATACCTACATCTAAAATTCAAGGGTCTGTATTTGAAATCAAATCTTAATAAGACTCATGATTATTTCAACGATAGCATTACCGACGGAAACTTCTACAGGTAGAGCATTGTACAATAAGTGATTTAGGCAACTTTTTATCCAGGATTCTTAAAACCTAAATCCACGCCGACAAAATCGCCGGTCATCAGGTAATTTATAATATTAGTATGTGACGTAAATTCTTCCAGTGGGTGAAATGGTCCTCACAAGGACTGATCACCCGCCTGGCGACGGCAGGCGTCCCCTCTATAAATACAAAAAAAAAAAAATCTTCCAGAAAAAATAGCTGGTCGAGGAAGTATAATGTATGAGAATAAAACACGATGTTTACGTTACGCAATACCGTGCCCTACTCCCATATTAATTTCGATATGTAGATTACGAGGCTCTGAACCCCAGTGTACAAACGCGGTACAGACTTAATGATTTGCCAATCGCTTTCATAACCCACAACGCCGCTGATGGACAACCGTGATGTTCACCGACGCATAATAGTAGAACATTAATACAACAAACATAACGCAACGCATACAGACACGTCTACATCGATCGCGATTCTCCACACGGCATTTAGTAGCAAGTTTAGTTTAGTAGTAGCAAGTAGTAGTAGTACCTAGTAGAAGTAAACTTCATTGTTTTTTTTGTATCTGTGGAGTTATCTGAAGGTTATTTTTTGATTGGATAAGAGATTCAAGATAATTTCAGTACGATTTCGTACTGAAACCAATGGCAACAATTTTGTAACTCCGTAACTCAAAATCTGTTTGAAATCAGTATGTTGCAAACATTTCATATTTTCTATGAAATAACGGATCCTGTTTCAATATATTTGCTGTCTTTATTAGAATACTAGCGGTCCGCCACGGCTTCGCCCGTGGTACATAATATATAGCCTATAGCACTCAGGGATCACGTACATATCCAACGATGAAAGAATTTTTGAAATCGGTCCAGTAAGTAGTTCTTGAGATTAGCGCGTTCAAACAAACAAACTCTTCCGCTTTATTATATTACTAGCTGAACCCCGCAACTTCGTTCGCGTAGATATAGGTTTTTATATAGGATCGGATCGGATCCCATAATTCTTTTATGTACCTAAACTAAATGTAGCCTAAGTTACTCCTTATAACATTGAAAGTTCCATTAAAATCGATCCAGCCGTTTCGGAGATTAGCTGGAAGAAATAGACAGACCGATAAACATAAATTTAAACGCACACCAGTTTAAAATAAGCCGTACGTTCAAAGATCCGGCTCCCAAGTTATTTGAACCCAATACTGAGGGTTGTAATGTCTGTCATTTCTAAACTAAAAGACCTATGACCTTGAAATATTTATGGAATAATATATAAAGTACTACCTTTCTAACAAAAAAAGAATGAGTAAAATCGAACAACGCGTTAATGAATTACAGCTAAATACACGTTTTAACTTTCATCCCCTCTCCCAAGGGAACCGTGTTGAATTTCGGGATAAAAAGTATCCTATAACCTACCTCGGAGTATAAACTCAAATCGTACCAAGTTTCATTCGAATCCATTCAGTAGTTTCGGCGTGATGCGCGGCCAAGATACAGACAGACAGACAGACAGACAGACAGACAGACAGACAGACAGACAAAAATGAAAAAAATTGCAGTTTTGGCTTCAGTATCGATTATAGAGTGCCCTGCAATAAAAATTTTCAAAATATCTTCAATGTACAGAATTGGATCTGTTACAGTTTTATTATATTATAGATAGACTAGCGGTCCGCTCCGGTTTCGCCCGTGGTACATATATAGCCTATAGCACTCAAGGATCACGTACATATCCAACGGTGAAAGAATTTTTGGAATCGGTCCAGTGGTTCCTGAGATTAGCGCGTTCAAACAAACAAATTCTTCCGCTTTAAGTATTATATTAGTATAGATAAGTATAAGTATATAAGTATAGATGAGAGATACGGCTTTTATAAACTTCCATACCTCTTCCGGCTTTGCACGTTTCCATCTTAGCAAGTTACTCATTATCAAATGAGATTGCCTGCAAGATAACGGAAAAAAACTTCTTCAAACGTGAATATAACGGAAACATAGATTTTGAATTTCAATTTCATTTCGCAGGAACTGATTTGAATTTAAAATATGCGTTGTTTTTGTTCTCTTGACAAGGGTCTAACCCGGATCTACTAAGATACACGGATCCGTGGAGACAGGGGTCCAGAATGTAGGACCACTACGATTGAATTGACCTAAATTGTGACATGTTTTTAATATGGCCCTACCGTAACCATGCGTAAGCTGAGATTGTTCTTGAGGTAGTTGCGCGATGCGGGAGTGGTGACTACTTAACGCTACCTTAATCACCATTGCAGTTAAACGTTTGTTTTTAAAAGTAAACCTATTTGTTTTTAAAAGTAAATATATAGGTACGTATACTGCATTATTTTCAGCTTGTTTGAAGCCGCAATAATTCAACATTTTAACGAAAGCAAGCATTCCCACCCAACGTAAACTATAAATAATATTATTTAGTAAACTACGATAATATGAAGGGAAATATTTATAGATATGTGATATTAACATACCATAATTTAATCATAATATGAGCTTAATAACCATCATTCAAGTGCTATAGTGAGCTATTGAAGTGTCAAATTTGAAAAAAAAAAATACAAATCTCGTCAACGGAAACCTCCGACGAAGAGGGATACATAAACAAGCTATAATTTAAAAATTAAAAAAACCCGACTGCCATGCTAAAAACGAACTAAAAAGTTAATAAACTACCACTTACAGTGTAGTTGTTATTTATTTTGTTTTTCATGATTTGTCACTCCAAATTGATTTAAAACATATAGATTGTTTACATTTTCGTACTCGCCTTTTAAAGCCCTTTATTTTGATACCCCACTCGAGGGTCTTGAAGAAAAAATTTTTTTTCAGCCCGCACATTAAAGTGCATAACATTCGCCATTTTGATTTTTTATGAATTTTATGTACCCAGTAACATTTGCGCCGTCAAGACAAATCTAATGACGTATAATTTATCAAAATAGGTTGAGCCGTTAAGTAGTTGCGAACTGACATAGGAAACGGTCATTTTCTACGATTTATCACTCCAAATTGTTTCCAAATATATAAATTTATACATTTTCATATTTGCCTTTTGAATCCCTTTATTTTGATACCCCACTCGAGGGTCTTGAAGGAAAAAAATTTTTTCAGCTCGCACATTAAAGTGCATAAAGTCCGCCATTTTGATTTTTTTTTTAATTTAGGTACCCTATAACACTCGCGTCATTGAGACAAATCTAATGACGTATCATTTATCAAAATCCGTTGAGCCGTTGATTAGTTACAAGCGGACATAGGAATGGACATACATACACACAGGTGAAACACATATACCCAGTCGGGTAAATAAAAAAGGAGAGCAGATTGATTAAGTTACGCGCCTCGACCCCGAAACCAAATTGTTTACGCTGTCACCGTTTTATAGATGACCTTTCAGTAAACAAGCTCTTGATTATTAGCCGGTGCCGGCCCGGCCCGGTGGAAAATTTGCCACGAGCCTTCCGAACCATCACTTATAGTATCGCGTATAGAGTTATAGACGTTTTACGATGTGACCCAAAAATCTGGCACGGTTCTCGATTGGGTCCGACATAAAAGGATTGCTCCTAGAGCAAAATATGTAAAAATAGAAATTGTCCTTTGGAAATGTCAGAGGCGAATATGATGATAAATAAAATTCAAGAGGCTGTATGTAGTTTGTTTAGAGTTGAAAAAAGGAGAAAACTTATCAAATATATCACTATACAGTTCAAATCTCAACACCGAAATCCCTTATTTAAAAATTGTATTCCATACTAGCTGATATTTTGATTTAGGTTTTTTAAAATCTCGTAGAAAATTCTTGATTCCCCGGGGAAAAAAGTGGCCTAAGTCTATCTACAAGATGAAAGCTATCTGTGTCAAACTTCATCATATCAAGATCGCTTCAGCGGTTAGGCTCTATATAGTTAGGTATTTATTAAATTAATATAAACATTTTTTTTAACCCAAGAATCTTTAATAGATTCAAAAGATTAGACCGGAAAACATACAGACAAATAAATAAATAAAAAAATCGTCATAAAAAAAAATCGTCCTAAATATTTTTCACGTAGTAAAGTTTACGTAATGTCCATCGCAATGTGCTACCAGCCATAATGAAACTGAAATAATGTAAGGTGCCGTATGATACGACTTATGAGTTACGAGCAAGGAAAAATGTCGAACACAATCTAGGCTATCAAAACACGCAATAAAAGCGAGCGGGAATGCGAAGCTAAAGGGCAAAGGGCCGTCCCAAATATACCCGTTATTGTTAGAGCTGGATATACATATATGTACATAGGTACAGGAATATACAGGAATTATTTCCTGCCTTGCTATTTTGAGTTGTACGACCGAGGTTTGATTGTAGCACGTGTTTGATTCACGTGCTGATATTTGCATGCGAAAACATTTCAGGAAACTATTTTTATATTTTCAAAGGGTTCTAATAAAATTTCTGATTGAAATTTTATTTTTAGAAATACCTTTATGTTCAAAAGGAAATTTTATTTTAACTTTGATCGAAACAGTTTATTTTCTTTCGATTTTATTTTTTGTTAAGTATCAATCTATTAAGAAGAATAATTTAAGTCTATTATTATACTTTCTACGTGACATTAGTATTCGAAATTACAAAAACTTGTAGAATTTTAAAACTGTACTGAGTAACTAGTAGCCGTAGCTTGAATGTTACGATTATAACTTACTACAATGTCAATTATTACAGTTGACTAGATTTATGGTATTCTTGCTGCAACTGTGTATTTAAGCCAATGGTTAGATAGTATCAGCCAATCAAAGGTGATTGCGATCGCCACCGTGTAGCTGTCAATTACTGTGGTAAGCCTTCCTGGTGACACGAGAATAGAAGTTAAAAAAAGAACAGCGCTATTCGAAGTATTATAAAATAAATATAAAACGTGATTAGCTGGAATTAGATAACCGACGATTATTCGATCATTAGTTATAAAATTTTCCGAAATCCCCACTAAAAGTGGGTCGACGTCTGACGCAAAGGTATTCGGTGCTCAGAAAAGAATTAAAGGAAGCCAGTGAGTGGTGGAGTGGCCGGCGGAATGTGCTCCAATTGCGGTTCGACGCTCGGCAACGCGATCCGGGTGTTTTGGGATAAAGGCTGAAACAAACAGAATGCGCGAAGGAAACCTAGCCAACACGGCTGCTAGAAGATATTGTAGAACTGTACGAAGGTTGTGTTATAAATACGCATAAAATCTGCCCATGAAAGAACGCCTGACAACAGAAATAATTATTCTTTTCATGCGTCTTCACCTAAAGTTGTCGTGTCAGTTATTAGCGGTATACACTATAACTTATAGTGATTAACAAATTGAAGATTAAAATTTTTCTAGTTTTGCAACAAAGGAATGCAGGGAATGGTGGCAGCATTTGCGCCAAGGCCGCGGGCAAGGAAAATTGCCGTCTCCGATTGCCATTGTAAAAAGGTGCCTTTTATAATATGGCCGCTAGCATTCTCTAATCTTAGGCTCTAGATAGTGTAACTTTTCAAGTTAGCGTTAAAACTGTGCGTAAATCTATCATTTGATATGTAGATGTCAAATCATGACGTTTTCCTTTCATTTCTAGTAAATGACAGATTTAAGCACAGTTAACCTTAACTGAAAAATTCAACTCAGGGCTCTGGCCTCGGGTTTGCTTACATTGATGAGCGCATGCTACTGTAGTCTATCTGTTGTTGGCGTCGCGTGACAGCACAAAAATCCTACACGCTTACGCGCGCGTTTTTACAACGTCTTGCCGAGCAGTTTCTGTCGCGCCACGCTGCCGTCGCGCGCTAGGTGTTTTAAGATTAACTTGGCAAAGTGACACACTTGCCCGGCATGTTTGCAAAGAAACTGGGGCGTCTACATTAGCCCGAAAATCGCCCGTTTTGACCGTTACTGACGTTTTTGTTACGGATATGAAATCATATTGCAGGATATGTTCACGTTCGTTTTGTTTATTGATCATTGTTGAGATAACTTTGAATAAATGCACTGATTAATTTTGATCCATTTTTTTTGGGACACTAAGGATAATAATTGATTCAATAGATATACCACGTGACAGAGGGTGCGGTGCGCGTAGTATAGCTAGGCCAACGAGCGTAAATCACTCAAACAACTGAAGCTTTTAAGAAATTTCAAAGAAGACGCGCAGTTGCTTCCATATTAAGAGCAGGTGCCAAACGAGAAAAAATTATCTGTAACCTTTTGATTAGGTTAGATGGAACAAAATCAATAAATTTTCGAGAAGAGCTGATGATCAATAAATAAATAATTAACGAATAGATTAGTTTGTTATTGTCTTCCCCAATGAATCATTAGTGTGCTGTGTTTTCTTTTTGTTATACGAGAATTTTCCGTAGACACTGGCTTGAAGAATGTTGTTAATATTGCGGGTGCCAAGAATTTTGAACGCTTATCCCTTTTGACATGTTGATTATTTATTATTGAAATACGCTTCGTTAAACCATCATAAAGTTGAAAACATTTTCACTGTAGTTGTACATAATATGTACATAGTAAATATGTGTATGTGTGTGTAAATAGGTTCTGAAGGCATTTTTGTAGAGTCAACAATTCGCGAGTAAATAAACAAGCTAATTACTTTTGTAACTTCGTAGGTTCTTGTATAACCGATTGTATAACATTTTGTTCAAATACATAAAACTTATACTCAATTGCAAACGATCAACTCTTTATTGACATTTATAGAACTATAAAAATTTTCAAAATAAAAACCGGCCAAGTACGAGTCGGACTCGCACACGAAGGGTTCCGTACCATTATCTATAAAAACGGCAAAAAAAAATCACTGTATGGGAGCCCCCTTAAATATTTATTTTATTCTGTTTTTCAGTAAGTATTTGTTGTTATATAGTGTCAACAAAATAAGTCATCTGTGAAAATTTCAACTGTCTAACTATCACGGTTCATGAGATACAGTCTGGTGACAGATAGACAGACAGACGGACAGCGGAGTCTTAGTAATAGGGTCCCGTTTTACCCTTTGGACCATAAAAACCAGTCTCCCGTGTAAAATAGTTTCATTTAGTTCATTTTAAAGTAGACGGTAAATCGTTACGACAGCGAAAAGTGAAAGAAAACACAACGGACGAATAGTATAAACTTAAATGTAATAAAACATCACACCTACTGAGAGATACTCGTAATTCATGTAACCTACGCAACACCATCACAACGTATGTGGGTCGGATCTTGACGTTTCCCGACGGCCGCGGCGCTCAGCCCGATTCTGAAGGAGATTAAGCGATCAGGATCCACATTTTCTAGGACAACCCCGCTGAAAACGAAATTCCTAATGTTTTCTCATTTACGCGTTCTATTTCGGTCAGGCGTTGAACAGTTGCAAAAAAGCGTTGACAGTGAACATCGTTATGTATTTAGTTTGATTGATCTTACAAAATATTTACTATAAGTATATTACCTACATTATATTTTGGTCTATGATTTGTAATTCTAGATTAGTTTTACATTTGGAGCAACATAACAAGCTAAGGCTAATGTAAAGGCTCATTTTAATTGGTCGATAATTCAGTCGATACACAGCATACGGGGACTCCCCGCAGGAAGGAAAATGACTAATGAAATACAATTAGCTGGCGGAAAACGCAGTCGGTATAGAACATGCGAGGACAGTGACAAATGGTTTAGTGACAAATTGAATTCACCACTTGATATGGAATGAATGCGTTTCAGACATATACGGGATATTTCTGAAAAGCATTCATTCTGTCTTCAAGTGAAGTTATCGCAAACCCCAAATGCGTTCCGTTCCGTAATAACATAACCTCAGTGGTCACTAAAAATGTTTCCCATGATGTTTTAGAAATTTCGACGGTTAATTTATTCGTCATTCATCTCATCTGTCATCGTCATGTTTACTGGAACCCGACCGAAATTTAATTTACGTGGAACAATAAGTTTTCGTAATAAACTTATTCGATAACAAGTTCGACAAGGATTTTCGCTATTATGCTCCCAATAACTTCGAAATGAGAATGTCATTTATTTCGATGTCCTTGATACGTCGAAACGAATTCCCTTGTTTATTTCTATAACATTGACCCAATTTATTTAGCTCGGTGAGCAAATTTAGGGACGCGCTGTCTTTACAAAATAAACTAAAACAAAAGTTGTGAACTGGGTCGTTGAAGAACCTTAAACCTTCAATCGTTCGAGACAAAGCCTTTTAAGATGATCTTAACGACACAGATATTTATTATCTTAAGTGATCGGGGAAGCGCTTCCTTCCTCTCTTAACTGAATTGTTTTAAGTAAATGATAAAATCGTTTACAACCGCGACATCCTTAAAAGTGTGTCGTCAACGAGGTGAAATAATCGAAAAGTGAATTTAAACGAAACAACATTAATATTAATTTGTACATTGGCGCAATAGTTAATCTATTCGTATTCAAAGTAAAAACTAAACTTAAATACCAAGCTTTTACCACAGTATACTTAGTAGTTATTTTTAACTAAAAGTTACAGAATTTAAGACCCCAACGTCCATAGATTTTCCGAAGTATGTGCATGTAAAATTCAACCTATATATTATAAAGTGTATTACTTTGTAAATTATGAAAATCACAGGTTAATCGTCAAATCCTGATTGAAACAGCATCTACAACACAATCTTTTAATCATATAAAATAACAAGATACAACAAGATATTTTAATATTTAAAAGAACCCACAAAGAACTAGGTACAGCGTTTCCTGATGGCTTTTAACATTAAAACCTAATATATATAAGAACCTACCTTTGCTTACACATGGTTGAAGACTAAACGCATATACCGACTCCGTTCCGTGAGATGTTGGTAATAAAAAGATAATATACTATTTTCTTTGTACTAAGTATCATAATTAATACTTAGTACAAAGAAAATATATGTACTTGAAATATATTATACTCGTAAATATACCTCAATCTTTCACAGTCGCCACACAGCGTCATATCGGAGCTTCAATAAACATGGCCAATTTCCGTGCTCTCCAACTTGTAATTTCAGATAGATGAAGTGTCGATTATTTGTCATTTTTACGAGCCACCGTCCTCCACCAAATATGGTGATCACTCACCGCACACGTCGCACTTCGGTTACGCAAAAAGCGATGCGCCCTGAAATTAATTCGCCGCCATCGACGACGCTCAACGAGTCGCCCCGCCCGAGGGGAGCCGGAAGAAGTGATTACTGTTTATTCTTGTAATTGCCGAGACAGGAAGCGGTGACTTACTGCGACATGTTAACCAGCCGCGCCTCACGCGTCAAAAGAAATAAAGCAATTTATCAGGGGGCACGTAATTAAGTAACTCCAATTATAAGCAATTTGCGTCACGTCCGAGCGACGGACAAGACTCCCATTTTTTTTTGTGGGAGGTTTATTAATCTTCTTAAAATTACCGAGAGGACGGTAAAATTTATGTAACGATCGGGGGTGAGTGGCTTTATCTAGACCTTCCCTGGGCGTCAATTAAAGGTTCACTTACCCCTGCTACTTTTTCTCGCTTGAACAAACTTAGATTCGGCTCGTGTATGGAGCTCAGTGAACTTTGAAAATCATTCATCTCATTACCGTGATTGTATACAAAGCTCGTTATACGATTCGCTCCTCCGTCTACGCCAATTACATATGATTTGTTGTTATTTTCGCGAAATTTTATCATCAAGCGCGATCTATGTCATGAGGATGAACACATTCCTTGCTGAGGTTTATCGTCTGCGAAATTTTCTGCTTATTAATAAACACATGCTGGGCCTCTTCGTAATTATATTCCTGGCGCCTGTTCACTGATGCGGAGAGGAGCGGTGTGGTTTTAGGAAAACATTAAACATAATCGCACAAATTTCACGTATCCGCGTATGCGTCCAGCTTTAATGGACACTATTTCAGCGGAGAGGAGATTGGTGTCCTATTTCTGGATTCTCCTTAGAATTTAACTTCAACGAAAAATCTATTTCAATTGTCTTCGTCTCAAGTCTCCGATGAACGTCAATTGCTTGGGAAAAATCGCTTTTAGGGATTTTAGAAGATCTTGTGCCGCTTGTCTCCAGCTAATACCGCTCGTGAGTTTACATAATGCGAGGTCTACCAACTACGTATTTTGGTGAGGAAGGTCTATTGCAGAGCTTAAGACCCCAACGTCCATAGATTTTCCGAAGTATGTGCATGTAAAATTCACCCTGTATAGTAGTTTATTTCGATCGGAGCACCAGCAGACAGCAGTCTAATTATAATAATACAACAAAAGCACTGAGGTCGTCTGTACCTACGCAGGCATTCCTCGCACCTGACGCTTGCGTGGGCGCGTTCATTCATTAAAAAAGATTATGGCTACTTAATTTATTATGACGAGTTAAGCTTAGTTTAATTCGAGCTTATGTTTTCGAGTTTATGTGAGGATTTTTATGTTTTTGTCATTTTTTAATTTTATATAGAGCTAATATTGGTCACACATAAGCCAATGTATGTTTATGCCAAAATATAAAGGTCAAAGTCGACTTCAGCATCATGTAATTCTCGAGGTTATAAAGTTTCTTAAAAATATATACTTTCAATACATATAATAAGTACAGAAAGGACCAAAAGAACGGTATATTTTTAGTTACTGAAGGAAGGTTAATGCGAGTTTTAAGTTATAGGTGACACTACAATAATTTGATTTTTACCAACGTTTAAGCGATACCTAAACGCTACGGATGATCTAGATTCTAGATTAAGGTAATGTCAAGGTAATGTCTTATGATAAGGGATCCTTACTTGAGAACCACTCGTGAAATCGGACATGATTATTATTATTAGAGCAGCAAATGCATTGAGTGAGTAGGGTCAATACACCATATCTTAAATATAACATGAATGAAGTAAACATTTATAAAACGTAAAAAAATAGGTTGTCTGTAAAGTCGGTTGACAGACGATAATTTTACGTGATAACGTCATAAGAAAACATTTCCTCTCTATCGCTTATTCCGCGCTCTCGCTTGCACGCCTGGCTAGGCGGTACGTGACAATGAGTCATGCTTTTTCGTGCGTGCAGCTGGCGTTCATCGATTTATAAGAGGATATCACGTCGAAAACGTAATCGTAGTTTCATGATGGAAATATGGAATAGATAGAGTAGGCGCAAATTGAGATAATTTAAAAGGTGGTAGTTATAAACAAATTGAACAAACTTTACAACAAACGAACAAAGGAGCAAATAAATCATGACGATCAATATTTGTAAACATATGTAAAACATTCCTGTCAGCCAAACAAGGAGATGTACTCTTATTATGAACAACCCACACGATGCAAAGCTCATCTTTGCCTTGTTCTATTCTGCAGTGGGCGAAAACTATCCAGCATTGATTTTAAGCTCATAAAATACTTCGCTAGAAAATAATAAGGATATGATTAATTGTAATTTCTGTTACCATCACGTAGAAATGTATTAAGTGAGACTTAGACGTTCAGCATCTTGTGTGAGTTTTAACTTTAAATGCCTTTAAAGTAAAGCTTTTTTTTCGTGAATTTGCTCTTTTACATATTCTGGCTTCATCATAATATAAGCCGTGCAGTTAAAACTTAAAAGTAGTCTAAAAATGTGTACTGTAAAATGATAAGTATTAAACATCATAATAAACATTGCAGTATGTATCTAAGTTCTTTCTATTCTTCATTCACGTTTTTTTCAACATACGCAAGGGTTTGTTGCAATTGTTTTTATATCTATCCATATATCCTTGTCTCCAACCATTTTATATATGAAAAGAACAATACACTCCTTACCTGTGATTTCAGTATACGTCGTATACTGAAAGAAACTCATTTGTCATCCTTCTAGTCCCATTCACATTCATAAAGAAAGAAATAAATGAAAAAGCATTTCAGCAGAACAAAGTGAGCAGTCAGGTTTTCGCTTGTCGCTTGTACACAAATTGTGATATATATGTATATAAAATTGCTGGACTTTACAATTCAAGTTGTTTTGCTAATGAGGTAATAGATCTTTTTAAAGACTTTATTATAATTATGTAGGTACAACTATTCATTGCTGCAATTTATCATACTGCTTACTTAACAGCTTATAGTTGTTACAGCCCCCGCACAGTGGCGACGACTTCGACTAGTGGCCGGCCACAAATCGCAGAAGGGATTTTTCATACATTTTCTTGTGGCTTGCGGCCACTAGTCGTCGCTACTAGTGGCCCAGTGTGCGGGGGCTGTTAAGTTCGTTCCTCGCGCACTAAGGTTGTAAGTATGTGTTGATATCATAAATTGAAAGCTCGTATAAATGCCACTACCAGTACGAAGTTTTCAGATTTATGTTGCTCCGTGATCCATAAAGTAACCACTACGTTATCCTCGATTGACCTAGGCCTAGTTTCACAAGGCACTATATAACTATGACGTTTTTATTAAGGGCTTATAGTTTCGGCAGTTTGATATTAGCTTCGAAAATGTATATGGGATGTAGCAAGGCCTCTAATGACGTCGATCTTTTTTCGGCGTTTTGAATTTTGTATTCATATTTCTTGGCTGGCTGTAATGTGTGAAATATGAAGTTTGCTATATGAAGTAGAAAAGAAAAGTACTGTAATAAAACTTTACATAAAAAAGACTGTTCCCAATAATATCTATTTTTAGTAGAAGTAATGCAACTGCGGTTCCGTGTTGATCAAGAGGACAAGGGGAGGTTGTTTTAGTCCGTGCAAGTCGGACATGCCCTGCCAACAGGCAGAAGTCCGGAGGGATTTTTTCCTCCCCAGAGAAAAAAAAATATCTATTTTTAAAGCCTAAGTAGGTACTACAATTTTTTTAGATATTCATGATATAATCTGTAGTCACGGACGTCTGTCGTGCATGTATATATGCCTTGCCGTGGTAAGTGTATTTTAGCGAGCGTGTGGCTTGGCCGTATATCGAGTAACGTAATTTAATCTAGCTGGAGTCTCGAACGATCGTCATATCTATTACTTAGAGCACGTGTTGTGTGTTTACGCTTGATTAAGTACTCCATGTAGAGACAACAAGGCTCTACCTTCGAAGTACCTCCATTATGTCATACTTATATACTTATAATTCATAGTAAATACTATATATAAGCTCTAATATTTTGTTTATGACGTGTACATATGTAATAGTTTAAGTATCTGAAACCAATAGACCGATTTGTACGAAATATGTGCAGTACAAAAGCATAATAAGCAGACTTAAAGATTGCCCCAAGTCTGATCAAAATCGCTCCACTATTAGATCTTGCGATAAACGTTCAAGAATCAAAGAGCCAATTATTATTACCCAGGAAATCCCATACCATTGTATGGTTAATGGACGGGGTCAGGATTCAGGACCTGGACAAATGAGGAATTTAACCGCGATACAACTTGACCGAAACAAAGTTTAAGTTAATTATTATAAAATACATTTTCGATTTTCATCAGCTTTTTTATCATGATATTTATAGCCAGTTATCTATAAAGAAGTTTAATAAATTCGACTGAATCTGATTAAAGTATAATCAATCACCAATCAATTAGGAATGGATGTAGGCGCATGCTGATTGTGGAGTGAATGGCGTTATCTCACCAGTATTTAAATTTACTGGCGATGCGCGAGTGAAATATGAGAGATGTGGTGTTCCGTATAACTAATAACAAGAGTGAATATTGAATATTCGTTATGGTCACGGTTGTGTCGTATCAAGCCCGCCAATCCGCATTAGAGCAGCGTGGCGGGTCTAAGCTCTAAATCCCGCTCTCCTATGCGAGAGGAGGCCTGTGCCTAGCAGTGAGACGTAAAAAGGCTGTAGTGGTGGTGTCGTATCAATCTATATACTCTTACTCGTACGTTCACAGTCGTTATGGTCTTGTAGGGATTTTGGCATTCCACTATAATTTTCTGCCGCTTGTGACAATATGTATTTAGATTTTAATTTTGGAACGGAACCCTAAATTGGAGGCATTACATCACGGAAGTTAAAAAAAAAGTGACACAAAAACAACTTTGCCCATTCATTAAGCGGCGCCCACGGAATATCTCTAAGTACTAGAATATGCCCGCGGCTCCGACCGCGAGTTATTTGCAAGTTAATTCAAAGTTTTGTATGGATGCTAAGTAGGTCTAGTTAGGGATGCGCCTATGCGACCTTATGCAATGCTCACAGCACCGGGATTTAGTGTGGCTGTAAACTAAAGCGAAGCGGAATGAGTTCAACAGACCAATCAGATTATTGTGAGATGACGTGTCAAATTATCACGTCATCCATCAATAATTTGATTGGTCGGTTGAACACATCTCTGCCCCGCTTCGCTTTAGTGGAAAAAGCACCCTTATACATCTACTTCGCCTTCCGTACAACATAACTTGATAGTTGATACCTTAAAATTAAGTAGGTACTGCACAGCTTCTACTAAGGTGGCGCGGCTAAGTTTGACTTGATAATCATAGATAAGTATAGATTTTTATAGTTGTAATATGATGATAAAGATGATAAAGATGTGTACAGCTTACCTATTTAAAAATTCTTAATTATTTTTGTTATGATATGATATTATATAAAATGCTCTTGATACATAATTTTAGCTAGCAAAATGTCGAAACATATAACGAGCGAGTACCTATTTACATAATTCAAATTATTACGATTTTAAAACTTTCCAAACCTATCGTTTAACGTTAACCTATCAACAAAACAAAATCAACAAACACATAATCGTAATGGGAAAAATACTTGAGTGGCGGCCAAAATGTACCTAACAATAAATGAAGGATCCTGATGGAAGCACATTTGCTACACGCTACTCCACCCCGATTCCCGAGTCACGCGTATTGTATCGGATTAAGAAGGGATTTTTTCAAATCCTTCCCTGAGGGGGTGTAAAGGGGAGTCAAAGTTTGTATGAAATTTACGCGGACGAAGACGTGTCATCAGCTTTTAACTTTTTACACTACAAGTGTAAAAGTGCAAGACTTTTAGTGCGGTCTCAAGTCGGATGGCGTATTTAGGTAGGTATGCTTTCGGCCTGAATGAAAGAATAAATAGTGGAAACTATTTTTCATACATTATAAGCTCCGACGTTGCCTGTGGTCCGCGGAGTGCGGTTTCTATTGGAATAATAAAATATATGGGGCATTTGTCCTTAAAGAAATCTTAAGAACAAATATTTCTTGTTGAACTTCTGTTGGATCTTTTTCTGTTAAGAAATGTTTATCTGGTGGGAGGCTTCAGCCGTGGCTGGTTACCAGTTACCACCCTACCGGCAAAGCCGTGCCACCAAGCGATTTAGCGTTACGGTACGATGCCGCGTAGAAACTGATCAGGGATCACTGACCTCTTCTAAGTTAGCCCGCTTTCTTCTTAGACTGCATCATCACTTACCATCAGGTGAGATTGCAGTCAAAGGCTAACTTGTAGTCGAATAAAAAAAATTAAATAACAGCGTTGAGTTTGATTTTCCAAAAACTTACATTTGAGCGTACTTACAAGTTCTGGGAAAATGGCTCAGTTCTAAGCTCTCGTGCAAATAATATACTCGTAAAGGGTTCTCGACACGATCAATCGCGATTGTCAATTGATCGTAGGTATACCAAGACATTGTTGCGATTGATCCGTGGTAAACGATCAATCGGCATTGGAGCATCAATCACGTATACATCTATAGGAACAAGTATGTAAACATTGACAATCGCGATTGATATCGCGATTGATCGTGTCAGGGCCTCTTAAGTTAGATGCCTACGTACATGAGATGTTCTCTGAATTTTCTGATCCACCGCACGTCGGATGCGGTTTTACATACAAACGCACGCTCTAATAATTCACACAGATAAAATTAAAATTTAGTCAAGGCGAAACTGAATCTACATCTTGAGATATTGATAGCAAAAATCGTATTTTTTCAGAATTCACAAATTAAAGCAAGGTTCGGTGTTAAATCGGCACACAAACACAATCTCTAAACTTAATTAACAAGTCTAAAAATAGTGCTATACAACGTTTCCTTCGGAGAGTAAATATTGAATTTTCAGTATATTAACAGACCCTCACTAGATGAATCGATGACATCTGATGAGTCGCAAGAAGGCGTGGCTGAATACAAGCGGCGCAAAACCTCGGTACCTGGAATTCTTTACGAGATCTATCGGTTGACAACGACGACTAAATTTTCCAACAAAGAAATAAATTTGAAAAATATAAGGATCTGTAATTTCTTTGTTCTTGCTCTGCAGAATTGAAAAATTAACTACATCAAAATATAGTCTCAGTGTATGTTTCATAATTCCCGTGTGATAGTACCCTTAATGCTATTCGCAAAGCTTTAGCATTTCGCCTTCACCTTCTTAGTGCAGCTAGCCCATAAATAGTAATGGCAGCCGAGACAAGGCGAGGTGTAGGTGTGCACAAGCAAACTGCGCGTCTCTAAATACATTCTAGCTGCGGTTACAGATCCGCAGATGAAATTAATTTACATGGATTTTCTAAAGAATATTTAGGCTCTGATTTGAGACTTCTAATTTTTAACACTCTCCCTCACTTTCTCACTAAAAAGGAATCACGTCCTAGGACTTGAATAGGTACATTAAGATTTGAACTTAAGTGTGTATTTAATTCAGTTAGTTCATATTGAAGTATCTATATCGCTGAATATAAAATAATTGTGTCTAACTGATACCTATGTATTTAGATACTATTAATAAGTATTTCAGTAGCAAGATATTTCACTAAGCGTAGCCTAGTGAGGCACTGATTTCTTATCGCGGTACATATTACATTGAGTTAAGAAAAATTCTAAAATACGAGTGCAATTTAGGTTTGTAACCCGTTAACCGTCAAAAATCATAAACACCAAAAATTTTAGAAGACAATTAAAATCTGAAAATATACCAATTTTAATATGAATGAATCAAAAGACTCCAAATACAGAACAAAAGCCTACAAACGTGTATTACATCAGGAAAATAGTTAATTGTAACCAGGTCAGCCGGCCCGAGATTCTGGAGTGATACAACGCAAACGATGCATAATCCGTGCGCGTAAAAGTTAATTTGTGAATTGTTACCCTTAAATCAAACGGTTTATAGAGCTCTAAATCTCCCGTTTTCAGGACGCGAAACGGTGTCAATGCTTAATCATAAGCGCAATAAAACATAATATGTTAAAGAGGCACTTAATATGTATAAACTTCTTAGATGTGTTGCAAAGGTGATGTAAAAACAGAATTGGTAGAGATGGAATTATACGAGAGTTGGATGAAGGAAATGGACCAATCTAGATTCATACAGAAGGTTGCAAATTGTGAAGATCTTTTGATAAAAGCTAAAATGACAAGCACTACATACATAGTAGGGATATAAAATTATTACAGGTAAGCCTAGCTCACACTGCGAAATTTATTCGCTCGATTTATTTTCCGTATTTTAATATATTTTTTCGCGAATTTTAAATCTGGTGGTGGTGCAGCTTCATACATTTCCATATGTCACAGAATTCTACGAAAAAAATCACGCGACGAAATTTCGCAGTGCGAGCCAGGCCTTATATTTAATCAAATACATATTAGAAGTTAGAACCGACCGACAAATTACCGTCAAATTTATTGAATGACAAAATCATTAAAATGTATTTGGATTAACCACTTCATTAGGACCAATCACTTTAAATTGAATATTATATATTCAGAATAGTGTGGAATTTAATAAACAGCGTATAATATTATTATCAATAGGGTATTTGACAACATTGAAAATATACTATTGATTGTGGTCATCTTATCAGATAATAGCCTAAAAAATACATATTTCACTCAATCAAACTAAACTATGTAATTTTACGCGATATTTTGCACGAAATAAAACATAATAATTTTTGAAATTTTATCAGGAACGTGAACGCTCGCAGGATTGTTTGTGACGTCACTCGATTGCACGTAACTTGGTTGTTATAATTGAAGTTTATCAAGTCAACCGAAACTAAACTTTATACTTGAAAGAATAAGATTGATATTAAAATGAGTAGGTATAACAATTTACAACATTACGATACAGCAGTCGCCTTGCGTAGCGTCTCTGTCGCACGCACCGAGTTCCGAAAAAGAGCGAGCGAGAGAAGTGACTTGCATAGCGATTTGTGACGTCACGCGTATCATGTGATCAGAAATGTCGTTTTTGGCGTGGTTTTCAAAACTTAAACTTTATCATTGATTTAATTCTTAATACTGTAGATATTGCGAAAAATATAAATGTAGTGTGTTTTAATAAGTAATAAAGAATAATTTAAAACAATTTCCAAAAATTAGTCAAATACCCTATTGCATATCTACAGTTAATAAATCTAACACAGTTTAGTAGTCTATAGTGTTATTAATTTAAAAGACAAGGTATCAGACATTCCTATTGTGTATGTAACATACGAGTGCTAACGGTCATAGCATCATATACTGTTTTGAAATTTTAAATTACATTTCCTAATCGTGTAATAACTAACGAAAAGTATTTCTAGTATTACTAAACTTAATTTTTTATTTATTCATATTCTCGGTACGATGACATCGAGGATAACTTTCATGAGCGTTTCTAATAAATGGCCTTGCTCAACAGATTCTAGCTATTTATTTTTTGAGGAAAGTCGATGCATTTTTTCGCTGAAAAATTGATGAATTTTAGTGTGCCGACGTGTGTAAAGAGATAGGTACATTTTGTCATTGCAAAAAGATGCTGCCGTATCATTTTATTAACACAAACTTTGAGCTGTTTCATAACCTCCTAAATTAGATCTCGACGTTTGAAATTTTGCGTCAGAATTTCTTGTGTCAAGAGTCAATTGCAATAAACTCGGCTTACACTTCGCCTAACTACTAAAGTGCAGTTCACGTTATCTGAACACCAATAAACGTCTGGAAACGCCTAGCTTTCAGTTCTCGGAACACCTAAATCTAATAGTGGAATGTCTTCCGTGAAAGTGAAATTATTATTCATCAAAAATGATCTCTATTTTCAGCGGCCTAAGGAGTTATCGGGGCTCGGGTGAACGTGGAAGGGTATCGAAACGTTAAAACGATGTTCGTTATTGCGCCGAGAAATATGTAGGCTGTATTAATGAAATGGCAAATGGTCTTCAAAGCAAATTAAGTTTATTGCCGTCCTTTGATCAGTGGGAGAATACGCCGGCGTGAGCGTAGTACTTCGCCTTAAGGACTTGGACTATTAAATAATCTAATAAACAAATCAGTTTCATATTCCACGTAGGTATTGTATAAATAACACTGTGACGTAAGACCTGCTGAAATATTCTATTACTGCCATTATTACTAACTCAATGAAACTTTTAAGACATGCTCTAGAAACTAATTTCAAAAGTATATGTAAATTTTTGAGTCCGTGTAAGTTTAATACTGCATATCTTAGCGGAAATCTGACAAACTACAGACACATATATTATTAGGTTCTAGAACGTATCTGCAAAATTTCACTGACTTTGATTAATTTTATATTTAAAGTTTAATATTAAAATAAAAATTATACTTTCTTTTTAAGGAACGCAGTCAGAGGGTGGTCGATACTTCCCTTAATATGAGATTTTATGAGAAGTTTTAGTATAGTAGGTATGCTTCACAACTTGATTGATATTGCAATTTGCAGCAATAAGTATGTTTTCCATATTATTGTAAAAGTATCTTGTGATCACGGGTACGCTACAATACCACAATCTACATAGAGTAAGAACCTTGCACATCAAATTATACTTTTATCGCCTACGTAGGTAGAAATGTAACGCACCCACGTCAGTTTAATTTGTCGTTTAAAAGGAAAGGATGGCACGCGTCTTACGTAAGCGTTTAATTTGTGCACTGTTGTGACATTTATATACAGTGCGTGAAAGGTCATATGCGATGTGCGCTCAAAATAATATGTAATATCTTTCTGACGTTTATAGAAGTCGTTGTGGACGGTGGGCGATAATAATGACCTATTTTGTTTAATTGAATTGGTTTGTTGTTTAATTGAATTAATCGTTTTAAGTTGACCGAAATTCTGGTTGATTAAAATATCTATGGGAACGTTCACGTACGTGAAGACAACGGTTTTGGCTAATTTTTTTTTATTTGATAAACACAGCGTTGTACCTACCACTCATTTCTGGGGATCGATTCCCTTTCAATTGATCACATAATGGAAGGGTTTTCTTGGGATATTAATGCAATGGCCTCCCAAATCACGTTTTTAGGTGTCAATTTTCAAAATGAAGAGTTATAGGTGCGGAAATAAATGTAGGTTTAGCGCTAGACGCATGTGTTTCAAATTGAATAGTCCAAGTATAAATACCTCGCTATCGACGTCAGTTATCATAAGCCACATGGTATGTTAACCGAAAAATGTGTTTTTCGTATTTTAATTTCTAAAATAATTGTAATATGACATCTGGTATTTTATAAGTGCATCTGTCCCAAGTAAGTTACCGAAATTCCTATATCGGCCATTTTTAGGTAGATAAGATGGTGTGTACAGGCGATAACAATCCAAGGGCAAGGTACCCAGGTGTTCTGCCTATATGGTGTGCAGGAAATATGACTATTAAGGTGGTACGTTTCCCATACTAATTTATTATTACCATTTAAGAACGAATGGATTATATATTTACACTGAAATTACATCGCACAGCCTTAATTTAATGTTTAATTTGCGGAAAATTTTATTTACATAAAGAAAACATTACATAAACAGCTAAAGGTGAAATAAAGCCATCTCGGTCAGCTAGGCAAAACAGCGTTTAATAGATGGCTATTATAATAATTAAGCTGTCTATGTAATGTTTTCTTTATGTAAATATAATTTCGCGCAAATCAAAAATTATATTAAGGCTGTGCGATGTAATTTCAGTGTAAATATATAATCCATTCGCTCTTGAATGGTAACATGAAGTTAGTATGGAAAACGTAACACCTTAATATGTTAAATACGATAGCTGTTGAATACATGATGCGAAAATTTTTGGCCATAATTAGGTACCACAATATTTATTTGGTCCTGGAAATAAATGTGTGTATTGTGTTAAATTCTTTAATGAGGCCGTTCGGCCGTATGGTTACGGGGCTGTGCGAATTTTTTAATATAATTATCATAAATATATTTGGAGGCCTCGTAACTTTTGAGTTTTAACATGACGTTAATTAGTTATCACTATACCCATTATCTCACTTTCATGTACCTACTCGTAAAGTTGATTTATTGACTACTAGCGCGAATTCGTTTGCGTGGATATAGTTTTTATAAATCCCGTGGAACTTATTGTTTTTCAGAGATAAAAATTATCTTTTATTATTTGCGGTCCTATATTGCGGGAAGTATATTCTTTCAAACAAAAGAAGAATTTTCCAAATCGGTCGCGGCCTCTTTGAGCCTAATCGGGGAACATAGATACATAAAGAAATCCGACGAATTGAGAATCTCCTCATTTTTTTTTGAAGTCACTTACTTTTAAACTGGATGCTATATAGGTATAACTTCGAACATTTAAAAAAATATTCCAACATACCGGTTTTCGCCATAACATTCTTAAGTTAAAAAACAACGTGCAGGAAAAATACCAATGAAAACAAAATTCCATTAGCTCAAATTATTTGCACTAAACCAAGTGTATATACAGAGCGTACGCGCGGCCCCATTGATGTGCAAGGTTGTAAGGGATATTGCTTGTTCTGCAAAGAAACAACAACGGCGGTCGATATTTTGCCTCATTATTATAATGTACCCATGTAAGGTGAGGATTTTTTCTTAACTTATTACATGATAATTATCGAGATAAAAACGACTGTTTTCATCGTGTTATCACGTAATAATATTGTCTATACCCGCGAGCCTACCATGTCAATCCACCAAAATGTTTACCTGAACAGTACCTATTTAGGAAAACGTTTTATGGGGAAATTGTTACCATATCCAATGAAGATTAAAGCACCGAAAATTACATATTTAGTCATTATAGTATTCAAGTTACGGATTACCGAAAATCGCTTAAATTCTTAATATTATGTCCTCTTAACAATATGAAGTAGAGTGACACCACTCAAATGTCGTCATCGTCTCAACCGATATACGTCTACCGCTGGACATATAGTCCAGTAACTTTAGGATTTGCTAGTATGGGGTACCTTGCGTTAAATCGGGTAGTTCTGATTTTTTGCAGACTTGTTTATGATGTTGGCCCAATGATTAATCCAAGTTTGTGACCTCGAGCGACGAACGCAACTTTGTCAAAAATAGAAAAAACCGCGAAAATTTGGGATTTTTTTCAGATTTTGGAGATTATAACCCAAAAGGACTAGTTCTTGACACTATCTTTTCAGAGCGTTTTTAAAGTAGAATAAAATTGCTACAATTTAAGACCAGAACCAGCTCTGTAGGTACATTACGTACTGAGATGCTCGCGACTTCACTTGCATGAATTCTTAATCTCATACAAACTTCCATCTCCCATTGTACCAACTTAGGGGTAGTTTTTCTAAAATTCCTTCAACACGTAATTCTTAATTTTTAACTGAAAATCTAAATCCCAATTTTCATAGATATAACTTGATAAATGACGAAAACGTGACGGGGTCGCATTTAAACTTTCATCCCCTACTTAACCCACTTGCGGATAGAAATTTCAATAATCCTGAAATTCGTATTTTTTATTTTTTATGGAAAGCCCAAATACCAATTTTCATGGATGTAACTTGAAAAATGACAGACTTTCATACAAACTGTCATCCCCTATTTAACCCCCTTAGTGGTGGAATTTCCAATAATCCTTTCCTAGTGTACGCTTATATCATAAAAGGAAGCTACTGTGAAAATTTCAAGTTTCTAGCTTCAAGAAGCTTGTCCTGACTGACTGATCATCAACGCACAACCTAAACAACTGAAAGCTACGAACTTGAAATTTTAACAGTAGCTTCCTTTTATGATTTAAGCGCACATTAAGAAAGGATATTTGGAAATTCTACCCCTAAAGGGGTTAAATAAGGGACGAAAGTTTGTATGAAAGTCTGTCATTTATCAAGTTACATCCATGAAAATTGGTATTTGAGCTTTCGATAAAAAATAAAAAATATGAATTTCAGGATTTTTGAAAATTCTATCCGCAAGTGGGTTAAGTAGGGGATGAAAGTTTAAATGAGACCCCGTCACGTTTTCGTCATTTATCGAGTTATATCCACGAAAATTGGTATTTAGGTTTTCAGTTAAAAATTAAAAATTACATGTCGAAGGAATTTTGGAAAAACTACCCCTAAGTTGGTACAACGGGAGATGGAAGTTTGTATGAGATTAAGAATTCACGCAAGTGAAGTCGCGAGCATCTCAGTAAGTAATGTACCTACAGAGCTGGTTCTGGTCTTAAATTGTAGCAATTTTATTCTACTTTAAAAACGCCCTGAAAAGGTGGTGTCAAGAACTAGTCCTTTTGGGTTATAATCGCCAAAATCTGAAAAAAAACCCAAATTTTCGCGGTTTTTTCGATTTTTGACAAAGTTGCGTTCGTCGCTCGAGGTCACAAACTTGGATTAATCATTGGGCCAACATCATAAACAAGTCTGCAAAAAATCAGAACTACCCGATTTAACGCAAGGTCAGATTACTAAAGTTACTGGACTAATAGGTCTCTAGCAAGGATCGTTATAGAGCACGTTTTATACCGGCTGTATTCAGCCGCTGTCGGCGACTCGCTCGAGATTGTCCCTCCATTTAGTAGGGGATCGTCCAACGCTGCGCTTCCCGGTAAGAGGTCTCCCTTCCAGCATCTTGGGACCCCAACGTTTATCGTAATAAATAACTTAATATGTTGTCGTTTCTATCACTTCATACTCTTTATCTGAACCAGTTTATCTTTGGTAAAACATAATTGTCTGAATGAAGGTGGTATTGTTTGTTCGTTTGTGTATAATCTATCAAGATCACTCACCTGCGTGGGATGGTTCCGGTACAGGTAGAGCTTGGTGCCCTGCAGCACAGCCCACACCTGCTTCCACGATCTGTCGCTCGCGCGCTGCACACAAACAATTACGTCATGCCTATCGACGGTCAAAAGTACGTCATTACTGTCAAACAAATATGCGGGGCGAAAAGAACTATGAGAATTCATTGTTAACGCGCTAGAGCGGAAATTCCATTTATGAAATTCCATTACTAACGTGCTTTTTTATTTTTAATTTTTGATAAAATCCGATCAGTAGGTACATGAAAAAAACCTATTTCGACAAAAGACGACATAAAAAGCACCTATAATAAAATAAATAAGTAACCGCCACGGTAGATGGCGCTGATGTCGGTATGTCACCGAGCACGACCGGGGTCCGCTATTTTAAATAAATTCAATTTTAATTAATACAATTAAATATAAAGTAAAAGTAAAAAATAGAAAATATAAATTTTTCGCGCTATTTTCTTTGTATTTTGTGAGTCGCTTTCTTTTGTTTTACCTATCCAAATTTTCAATCAAATAACTTTAGGGAACTCGAAGTGTCTAAGTAGTGAGCCGCCCAACGCCGCCGGAATTAAAAATATGTGGCCAAGCAGTTATTGTTATATTGAAAATCTCTTAACCAAGATATCTAGAAATAGATAAAATAGATACAACAAAGCATATGAAGATTTTTTACAATGGAAACCCAACGTCTTTTTCTGATTGATTTCCGGTAATAATTTTAATATTTTTGATTATTTTATTATTTTCCTCGTAGGTGTAGTATAAAGCACTATGTATCCCTTCGGGAGAAAGTGCGATTCCAAGCTCGGGCGTATTGCGGCCCTACGGCCTACGGCCTCGGGCCTCAATTAACTACACCCTCGTAGTAATCAGTCACTTTCTCCCGTCGTGGAACAATGTACTATTAATTATAACTGACAAATTATTACTGACTAGTTGATGACCACGATTTACATAGAAAAATAATTAAAAAAAACTCTTCATACAAACTTCACCACTCACTTTCACTCCTTTAGGGATAGAATAAAAGATTCATTTTTAATGCACCTCTAGTGTACATAGGTATTCAAGGAATATTTCTTCTTACCAGTTTAGTATATCTTATCATTTTCTTATTATATCCATACTATAATATTATAAATTCGAAAGTGTGTTCTGTCTGTCTGTCTGCTAGTTTTTACGGCCCATCCTGGGGATGGACATAAGGCTACTTTTTATCCCGGAAAATTAAGAGTTACCACAGGATTTTACAAAACCTAAATCCACGCAGACGAAGTCGCGGGCATCATCTAGTACTACATAAAGTCTAACATAATATTAATGGTGTAAATGTTTGTATGGAAAATCCTCACAAGTACCTACCTACCACTTTAACTTTCGTAAAAAAAATCATATTCTTTCAAACAAATCTGAATAAGAATTCTTCAATAATCCGTAGAACACGGGATTTTGAAGTTAAGCAAATTAAACTAGAAGTATTTCCGCAAAATGTAGATATTTACCTTTCCGTTGCTGACCACCATCTTGATCTGAACGTTCCCTTGCACGTCCGCCTCCAACGCGTCGGTGCTCTCAGTCGCCTCCTGCCCTTTCTTCTCTGGACTGAACATGGGAACATTGGCAAAATTAGAAAAGATACAACAAATATACGAATAATATACAAACATCGTTAAAAGATAAATTAATTAATCTTTCACTGATCTTTCACTATCTAACAAACATGCTTGTATCATACAAAAATCGGACACAAAACGGACAAAAACAGTAAACATGCAGTTGATAATATTATACACAACTATAAGAATCATATCGCAGACCATGCAAAGAGTAAAAACTCTTTATTTGAGGCTAAACGCTTCGCTATAGGTATATACATACATCTATTTAAAACTAAAACATAAAAATCATGTACCTAACTTATAAAACATTGTAAAAATAATGTTTTTGTTAGAAAGTAATAATCAACTATAAAAAAACAAAGCCTATGAGTTTATTGATGAATGAAATTATGAGGTCAATTTATGATGCTGGGCTTTGTACAATATTTCTCATCAAACTTGAGAAAAGTTATGCGGACATCGTCATCTATCTTTTGAACGCTGTAAACAGCCACACATTGTAGAAGCGTCATCTATCGGCGAGTAGCGAAATCGCGTCGTCATGCGACGTACCGCTCGGGTAGGGTGGCTTGGGGGTCGAATATTCTCAGCAACGGTGTAATGTCTTCAGTGAATCGCGGGGGTCGCCATTTTCGGTGAGCACTGCGTTTTATCACGGAAAAACACAGATACAAAAACCATTCAGAGCCCGTATTTAAACACACTCATTTGTTAGTCATATTGGCAGGATTTTATCATTTTTAACAAAATCTATCTACAACAAACAATAGATATGTTTGATAATATAGGTCCATTTTGACCGCACATTTGGGACGCGCCGCTTGCTTTGCACAAAATACGCGTCCATCAGTATCGTCGACGTATCGTATCGTATCGTATCGTATCGTAAAACTAACTTAAATACGCTTATTTTAAATTCAAGAATTTTGTTCTACATATTTTATTCTGCAAAACAGAGTAGGTAAAAGTATTTATCATCTACGTTAAATTAAAACTGACCTAAAGTCCATTTTACTTCAACGTTATATTATTTTGATACACAAAATGTATTATTGAACGTAATCGAGATTTGGAAGTTCGTACTATTGACCGATCGGATTTCCTTAGTGCACTTTATACATGATCCCTACACCCGATTCTTGTGGTAAGGGGCGACTGCAACTCGTCCGTAAGGTGCGATCAGTATAAATATGGCATACTAGGTATATTTCTACGTCATACACGGACCAATTTAATGTTAACGTGATTCGACGAGTGTACTGAATGTTAACTACTCGAGGTCTCAATAGGTAGGCTCTTGGGAAGTACAAGACATTTTCATGTATATCTGCCATGCTTAAGGACATCATTCGTTTTTATACAACATAAAATGTATACAAAAATACAATGCAGTAAAATAAGGTCTTCCTTTACTATAGCTAAACTATTGAATATTTTTGCAGTCAAAGAAAACAGTAAAGGTGCAAAGTACAATGTAGTGGCAAGTCGTGATATTGGAAAATTATCTAAGATGCGGTCAGATTCGTCGATTATCATGCCAAAGAGCATCTCAGTAGTTCACACCTTTCTTGACTAATATAGCTTCATTATGGAAGAGTGGCAGAATAGTTCAAACTATGAGAGATAAATCAAATTATTGAAAAGGTATACCTTCTGAGGGCGTGATCCGCATCGGGTTCGACGTCGCTGTCCAAATGAAGCCGATCACCCCAAGTCGCTTTGAGGTAGGACACCCTACGCATTGCGCGTTCCTCTTCTGTTAACGAAAATTTAAGTCTTTCAATGGCATGAAGAGAGCAAAGAAGCAAAGCCTGCCTAAGCAAAAAAGAAAATGACCAATGACTGATGAGTTTCTGAATATCATGATCTGAATATCATGAAATGGTTGAATACTAAAATTTTGTGACACATTAATGTGAAGTTTTTTTAACGATATCCGTAGACAAAATGTCAATATTTAATTTGCAAATTTATTAATAGAGAGGAGATTTTCTATAGAATAGTTAGCTATAAAAGGTTAGTTATTTACTGTACAGACATAACTGGATTGCGACTGTAGAAGATATTTAATAAGCCACAACAAATTAATTATATTTGGACGTGATAACATATTATTATGACGCATTTGTTGTATCGAATAAAAATAACAACAATTCCAAATGAATAAATGCTTATCGTTGTAATAACATATTATATCTATAATAGCAAATTTTATCATTTTACACGATTACGACGACAGATTATTACACGATAAAGAAAGATATACATTTTTAATAATCAATAACTATCTATTTTTGAACGGAAATTTGAACCCACATCTCTCAGGAATTGCCACGAGCCTACTTCAATTTGATAGGCAGATGAGCCGTAGTACTGTGGAGTAAACGGTCAACATACTCAAGGCGCGATTTATTTATTGCATTGATTATTTATTATATAATATATTGATTATTATATAATATATTATTGATTTGATTATTGAATCATAAAATATTTCTATATTGGAATCCAGATGGGGCACAACAATTGTTGGAGTTATCAAAAAAAGTCATTTATTTTATAGTAGACTTTATCTATTAGATTTTTGGGATTCCACAAAGATGTATTTCGAGTCCAGCCGATTTCTCAATTTTGATATAAATTAAACATTTATTCGGGAATTTCCTTCAAATGCCGTTAAACATTTAATTTATAAATATAGAACGGTGATCAATTTATTAGAATAATGCTCAAACATTTACCTCCCAGGTGTGCATCTTTTTTGTGTCGTCTCGTCACTATGTCGTCGGCAAATCCTGTGAAGGAAAAAATTCAGTTTTGAAATCCTATTAAGAATGAACCCAGGAGGAGGTTAATATATTAAACATCGAGTGACACGAACGGTTAGTCGGCATTAGTAGCATACGAAGCACACAACAACGCATTCCGTTAATACTGCTCTCAGCAAAGAAGATAGGTTAGAATACACAGGGCTCCCTCCCTTTACGTTTGTTTCCCAGGTATTTTTGTAGGATTACTTATTAAAGCCATGCAGGTAATTCAGAAAACAACGAACAACATAATAATTTAAAAACAGTGTGCATGGGCCTTTTAAACATAAAAAAAGAATGAAAAATTGAATTTTATTTTCAGGGACGTTTTTCAAATTAGCTAGGTGTAAACAACTATGTGAAATAAATTCACATGGCCCTTATAAAGTAGCTCATATTGTAAGTTTGACATTAAATATTGAAATATGCTTACTCCAAAAACGAATCGTTACTAACTGATCAATGATTTAATCAGGTATGTGTATAAACGAGTATGCTTTACTTTTTAGGTAGTGATTAGTTAATTTTTGATAGGTTAAAGGTGTGAACAAGTTGGGCATAGCGATGTAAAGAGCTAACAGTAAATAGTACGAGCATAATTCAATATTATTAAAGGGATTTTTTTTCAATATAGTGATTATCTTGGCATCAGGGAGGGAGCGTTAGCATTCTTAGGTAGACGAGGCGTGTCTGTCGCTGTTCGGGGACCTGAGTCGGCGGGCGTGGTGGGCGTGGGCGAGGGCGAGGTGTGCGCCGAGGCCGAGGCCGAGGTGGAGTCGGAGGGCGGCGCGAGGCTCAGCTGCGTCGGCCTCTGCGGACCCTCGCCCGGCAGCGACACCCGGTTCATGGCCTCCATTTGCTCTCTGTTGAGCCCCATGCGTCTCTTCGCGTGACTGCCATCTTGGGGCGGAACATGCCGTTAGTGCCGCTCGCCACGCGAGTATCGCACGCGGACGTAACGTGCAACCGCCGATCAAGCGTTTGCGATGCCAGAGCGAGTGTCAAACTATTCGCCGGTAGATGGCGTTATTTATAAACATCATTTATAATTTAAATAAAACTTTATAATGTCTCTGCCGCAATAATGAACTATTATTAAAAAAATATATGGCAGATGCATTTTTTTTTTTCTCTTTAGGACACTTGTTGTGAGTTCAAAAATGATCTGAAATCTATAACTACATCTACCGGCACTAACATCCCAATTTTATAGCGATTGTAATTAATTATATTATTAATTATATCTTATGAAATAGTTAAAAAATAGATATGTGTATGTTAACATTGTATTAAAGTTATATTTCAACTAAATGTGACAATGCAGCTAAGCATGAGTGATATATCAAACACGTCTGTGATAAATAGACAGATTGGTGCCAATTCTGTTTTCACACAATCACTAAACTAAACTAAATTAATTGCTATAAAATATGTAATGCTATCCTTTTCCATAGGAAAAATTGAGAAAACGATAGCACTATATTTTGAACTGTCAATTTAGCTTAATTTGGAGATTGTGTACAGCAGAATTAATACGATTATCTACTTATGAAAAATATATATAACCCCATTTGTTTAAATAAATAATAAGGTTTTCCATTATCAAGAATCGTACTGGCAAATTGAGCACAAAATTCTGAATAAAAAAAAATTGGTTATCTGTAAAGTCGGTTTACGGACGATAATTTTACATAATAACGTCATAAGAAAACATTGCCTCTCTATCGCTTGTTCCGCGCTCTCGCTTGCACGCTCGGCTAGGCGGAACGTGACAATGAGTCATGCTTTTTCGTGCGTGCAGCCGGCGTTCATTGATTGATAAAACGTTATCACGTCAAAAAGGAATTACATATTTGCAATAGGCAAAAACTTTTATATGGCTCCTATAAACTAAAATGAGTGTACTCAAGCAAAGTAAGCTCACCTGTGGCATGATGTCTTCTAATGGATAGTCCTTCACTACCGGTACTATTCGACCTTGTTCGCATTTGAACCTTTTCTGTTTCTACAATACAACAAAATAATCTAATTACTAAATCTATTTTTATTTGTTTAACTTAAACAAGCAGCGACCCATAGTGAGCATCAGATTAAAAAAAATTATAGATATGATGATAATAATTAAAAAATGAGCATGACCCCTGGAACACATTGTGACAACGTTAGCGCTAAATGAAGGACACTTGTTTTAGACCTTACACTTCGGTACAATCTAATAAGCACTAATGACAAAATGTGTGAAAAAAATCCGCGTGTAATGAGAATCTTCTACATTCCTAATGATTGATGATGATTGCCAATAATGATTGATAATAATTATATTCACCGGGCATAATAAATCCATCAGGAGGTGGGCAATGGAGGTGTTTGCTGCCGGTGATCATCAGCTGGTTGCCTGACAAGCTGCCGCCGAGGATTGTCGACTCCTGCTCCAAATCTGCAAAAGGCAAGCATACTGACTTTTAATATACAGAACTAAACTATAATTAAAAAGAATGACCAATGTTATAACACTTATGACAGAACCACCACTTCTTAAGGGCCCAAATGTATCCTGTTGAAAAACCTCAGACATAATATTATACCGGACGGACATGATTTTAGATACGGAAGAAACACCAGCGCACGTACTCCTGGAGTGCATGAGCATGGCACCTGGGATAACCAACCTCACTCAAAGAAGTCCTCAGTAAACTGGGCAGCTTGCTAGGCTTCTGGCGGTGCCTTGCAGTAACGAATTCGGCAGGAGGGGCACACCACGCCCAACTGACCTTCATGGTTCATGTGCGGATACCTGCCCAGTGTGAAGATGAAGGCCATTGCAGTTGAATTTGTATTCTCACCTTGTTGGGGTTGCACGTCCAGCGAGCGCGCCTCTCTCCTGACGGTCCTGGTCTCGAACTCCTTCCGCCGGAGCGCCACGCTGGGCTCCAGCCTCGTGGTGGTGAGCCGCGCGAGCTCGCTCCGCGCCACTTCCGTTCTCCTCTCGCCTACGCCTCGCGCCTCTTCTAGCTGCCTAGTACGTGCCGTTACTAGTTGAAGCTCAGGTACAGGGTATCTGAAATATTTATTGACGCATGTACACTTGAACACGGAGTACATAGCTCGAAGAACCGATAGATGTTGGAGTCCCAATGTGTGCAAACGACGACTCCGATAAGGGTTTGGGAAAAACCGGAGCTAATAGACACAAGAGGTATGTATGCTTGCAATTATGTATGTAGAAGCCTAACCATAACCACAGCAAAAACACGGTTCTTGGACACGAAAGGTTCAGTTTTGACTTGCAAAATATTTCTTGGTAATCACTAAGATTTCCTAACCACGCTACAGTCACCTAAAATTATACTAGGAGGATTCTCTTAATCAATACGACAACTTACCGATTATCCTGGTTGCTGGAAGAAGCATTGTCTTCTCTGAACTCGCTAGTCCCGTTGGTGAGAGTTCCGACATTCGTACTCTGAATACTCGGCGAGGTTTCCTGTATCTTCGACAGCGTCGCCACGAATTGGCTCTTGTCCTGTTTCACTCTACTTTTGTCGCTGTGCGTTCCGTTTACTTCTCCGTAACCGCTGTAGGTTCCGCTGTCCACGCTAGTGGCGCATTCTTCCTTCCTCTGCTCTTGGATCTGCGGTTGGAGTGACGGCGGTGGGGGGGATGCTGCGAGCGGGGGTGAGGAGGGGGGCGGCGGCCACGCCGGCTTCTGCAGCTTCTGCGGTCTGGCGTAGAACTCCTTCTGCTTGATCGGCGGGGGAGCTTCCGGAGTGAGCCAGCCGGTGGGTTGGCTCGGTCGGCGGAGGAAGGCCTCCTTCTGCTCGAGGCTCTTTCGTATTCGGGAGAGGATGATCGAGTCGTCCAGCTCTCGGCCCGTGAGTGTCGAGTTGGAGTCGAAGGAGCCGAGACTGTCTTTGCTCTCCGTGGCCGACGACGGGAGAGACGTATCGGATTCTCTCCTACTGAAAGTTAAGTACGAAACGTACAAATTTTAAACGGTAACAACTTACGTCAGAATTTATAAGAAAACTTCAACATTAAAAAATTGCCATATAAGCCGACTGCATAGTTGCAGGTTCGGTGTAATTGGCGTGCAGTTCTATTTGTGACACATAGTGTAGGTAACAGAACCGCACTCAGTGCCGCAACCGGTAATCAGCACTGCAATTTTTCAGCTGACTGCAATCGAAATGCAGACGGTCTGCAGACCCTACATACTCGTAAATATCTATACTACGAGATATATATGAGTACGCGTATGAGAACTTTTTTATTAATTTATTTTTATGGAAGGAAAAGCTGTCAGAATTTGACTCTTAGATATGACAAAAGGCAATGTCTCTCACCCATCATGCAAGAGATAGTGCGGCGAGGTGGGCAGCCGGGCCGGCGGCGGCGCCACAGTCGCGTACTCGGGGTCGTCGCGCAGCCGCAGCGGCGCGGGGGGCGCGGGGGGCGCGGGCAGCGCGGGCAGGCGCGCGCGCCGGCACGCGTCGAACGGCCGCGGCTCGTGCTCCGTCACCGCCGGCATCTCCACCGCGCGCTGGTTCGTCTCTGGGTTGTACGCTGCTTCGCTGAAATACTGGAACGGATACCACGCTCAGGTTATCTAGATGTCTGCCAATCCGCTTGGCCAGCGTGGTAGACTATGGCCAAAACCCTTCTCACTCTGAGAGGAGACCCGTGCTCTGTAGTGAGCCGGTAATGGGGTATCTACTATCTAGAATGTTTAACATTAATTACAACTACCCCCATTATCTAGAATGTTTAACATTAATTAGACTCCCATTAGGTAATTATACCGGATCTCGAGGTCCTGTATTTTTCTATCAAGAAATTCTCAGTGCCAACTCGGAGTTGACAGTTGGCGATATTTAATCCCCGTGCCTTGGAGAGTACGTTATACCATCGATCCCGTTTATTATCACTATCATGTAACAATAGTCGTTAAAGCCGTCAACCTACATTGAAGTAGGTATCGTGGTGGGTTTAGACCTATCCTATAAGACAGGAGGTTTGTGCTCAGCAGTGGGATGTTAGAAGTCTGTAGTGGTGGTGATGGTCGAGAAGTTCCCTAATAGATTTACAACCTATTTATATTTTTAGCACTCATCGCTGATTAGACGAAGACCTCGGAAGACTTCAGAACCTCACACCTTGCAATGCTTTTCCACTAGCCAAAGGAGTAACACGCTTACATTTGCAAAACTCAACGTAGTAGTTGTAAGTTGTGGTGTAGTCTGCTCACCCTTTGCAACAGATCGTGATCCCTCGGCACAACGGTCAGCCTCAGCGTCCTGGGCTCGCGCTGCGCCAGCTGCACGACGCGCGCGTAGGGCGCCCTCGCGCGGCCGCACGCCACCGGCTCGCCGTTGACCGCGAGCACGCGGTCGCCGGCGCGCAGCCCCGCCGCCGCCGCCGGCCCGCCCGGCCGCACCGACCTTACGAAGATGGTGTCCATCGGCGCGCCCACTGCGCCCACGGCCAGGTGACGCGCATCCTCGTATAGCTCCTGCAATAGAATAGAATAGAATAGAATAGAAAAGTTTTTTATTCAAATAAACTTTTACAAGTACTTTTGAATCGTCAATTGAATCTACCACAGGTTCGGAATGCAGTTCCAGCCGAGAAGAACCTGCAAGAAACTCGGCTGTTGCTCTTTTTAAAAAAAATAACATTATAACAATTATTATTATTAATGTACATGATTGAAATGCCGTCTCGCGCATTGCTGGAACGAGTTAAATCCAAGCTTTTTTATCGTTTATATAATCTTCAATTGTATAATAAGCTTTTTTTATGAGCATACTTTTAATAGAGTTCTTAAACTTGTGTAAAGGCAAGTCTAAGACATATTTTTTATTCAGATAAACTTTTACAAGTGCTTTTGAATCGACAAATGAATCTACCACTGGTTCGGAATGGTGCTTACAATTCTACACGTTAAAAAGGGCAGACAAAAGTAGCCCCATTTCCGACGGCGGCAATTACACCCCAAGTATTTACCACCAACTTCTGCTGTCTTCATTTTGAATCGACTTTTTAAAAAGGAGAAGGTTCTCAATTCGTCTTTTTTTTGTACATACATATGTAGATTAGATTACTCAGTTAGAGTAGATAACTCAAAGATGCCTCGACCGATTTGGAAAATTTACTTTCAGATCAGGATCTGCAGAAATCGAGGGAAGTCTTCAAATATGGTACACCTACCTATGGAAGTAAGTTTAATTTTTGCAAGTATATAGCTTCTTCCGATACAATGAAATGATCCTAACATGGAACTGAGTCGATCAAGCTTGACCAAAAAAGTTACTATGGCAAAATAGTTGTCACAACAAAAAAAAAACAAATGGCACATAGGTACGACAATCTCTCGTATCTCCTAAGTTTATAGTTTCGGATTTCCCCATACAGTCCCAGTACTCAATAGTGAATAACTACTGTTAGGGTCTTGTTAGGGTCTATATCAGACGAACTGCCTGCCGTAATGCCTGGCGCAATTGATATAGCGTGGCGCTGGGAAACAGCAATGTCACTTATCGCAAATTAATGTATAGAGTGTCACCTGTATGGAGTCCGGCGGGTACACGACGAGGTGGCGGAGCGTGAAGCCGAAGCCGTGGCGGGCGTCGGGCCGCTGGATGACGATGGTGCGCGGCGCGGAGCAGTGCGCGGCGGACGGCGCGGGCGCGGCCGCGGGCGGCGGCTGCGGCACGGGCGGGGCGTGGACGACTGGCGGTGGCTGCCAATAAAATAAATAAAACTTAGCAAAGTTTCTTTCAGCGATGAAGAGAAGAGGGTACCTACTTCTTCGAAACTTGAATATATTTTCGTATACTATCTCGTTACAATATTATACGTTCGTAGGTCCCAGCAGATGTGCAAGCAAAGGTTCATGCCACCTATGGAGTTTGGTACTGAAACTAGCGTTAAACTCTGTCCCAGCAGGTGTGGATGCAGAGTTCGTTAGTCGTTTGAGTATTATTTTCATTGTTTCATTTTAAAGTTGTTTTAGAATGATCGGCGTAGATAAAGGCTGGCATTATTAGAAAATGTATAAAAATAATAATTATTAAGGTCAGGATTTATCAAGCTAAGCATAAGCGTCTCGTTAGTTTTTGTAGAAACGCTTTAATGAACTGCTCTGTTCGTCTAGTGGTTAGTATATTCGACTGCAGATCTTGAGGTCCCGGGTTCAATTCCCAAATTATTGGGAAAATTATTGTTAGGCATTGGGATTTTCTGTCAAGGAATTTTCAGTGCTAGCCCTGTGTTGGTAGTTGGCGGCGTTCCACCCCCGTGCCTGGGAGAGCACGTTAAGCAATCGGTCCCGGTTATTATCACTATCATGTGACAATAGTCGTTAAAGCCCGCCAACCCGCATTGGAGCAGCGTGCGCGGGCCTAAGCTCTAAAATCCCTCTCCCTCCTACGAGAGAGGAGGCATGTGTCCAGCAGTGGAACGTAAAAAGGCTGTAGTGGTGGATGGAGGTGGATTTTAGAATAATCAGCGTAAATAAAGACTGGCATTATTTGAAAAATTAAAAGTTATTAAGGTCATGGGTTTATCGAGCCGAGCAAGCGTCTAGTTTTTTGTAGAGATGCTGTAGTGACGATCTTCAAATTTCTACCAAGGAGAATTAAGCTGAGCACCTCACTGGCTAAATTTTAGATTCGGAGGCGGCTACACTTAACTTTTATAGTATCACTACCTATTCCCGTCATGCGTTGCAATGCCGCATAAAGTATGGTTTAGGAACGTATAGAGGACAAACATATAAACATTTATTTTTATATAGATTTTTTTAGGCCAGAATCTTTCGCGGACGTTTGTAGAATATTTCACCAAACTTCCATCAAATCGTGTTGATGTTTTAGCAGTGCATAGAGGACATACAGACAAACATTGATTTTATATTTATATAGAAGAATAGCCGATCAAAATAGTAACCGGTCTTTATTTTAATGGGTTTTGGTTAATATTCTAATGACACACAAAACAACCTTAATACCTACGCTATTGCCAAAATATACACATTTGTATACTAAAATAAAAATAATCGTGTCTCGAATAGCGGACACAGCAAATAAGCATTGGCAGCAGAAATAACTTCCAAACCAGAACCGTAATCGTCTTCACTCTTCCACAGAGCGACTCGTGTCCGGAAGTCGTAACTATCTAAGGAATTTGTAGATATAGTGAATAGAAGTGCCATAAAATTACAAGAAGTGCCACAAGTCATTGAAAATGTTCTGTGAACTCAATTCTCGATTATAGGTACTTTATTTTAAGGGGACTTTTATTGAGAACGGAGTATTATTACGTCAATGAAACGGACCTGTATATTACCAATTCGAAGCTTTGCGTTCCGCTATTATTATATTATGACACCAAAAAGTATGGAAAGCTAAAAATATGACGACTATGAGCTAGTTTTCAAGAATACAAAATTCGTCATAGCCATAGAGATAATAATAATAAATTTATAAATATTAATTTATAAAATATAAATTTATAAATTTATAATAAAATTTAATATTAATAAATTTTATTATTATTATCTCTATGATCATAGCTCAAAATATATAATATATGTTCTATCTATCATTCTGTCATTCATATTTATTTCTAACGCTTTGCCAATATTTCTAGGTGAAGCGTGTCTTTGGCACAGCGGTAGTTTGGGTGGTTTATTAAAAGACCAGTCCTATGTCCTACTTCTACTATACCTAATTGTAATTACCCACTTGTTTATAGTCCGAGTGCGACCAACGCTGACCGGTTTGCCGACTTTTGTGGGTTTTTATATTATAAACAAAAAGACGCATCCTGGCGCAGCTCACTAACATCATTTACATGGGCCGGCAATCGCCGATGGCCGAACGCATTAAGCCAATGTGTGATGGAGCCATAAAATGTTTTAATAACGCGTGTAAAAGGACCGCGATCGAAAACGAAGACGTATAGTGACTAGTGATGATTACTGACAAGATACCCAAAAAAAAAAAACGCAAAAAAAAATATTTCCTCTATATAGCTCGCGCTATTTCGCTACCTTAAGCAGGGCATTGACCTCGAGCTAAGCACGCTATACATTGCCGGTTTGAAAAATACTAAACCACTAAAACTACAAGTAGGTATGTATAAGACAAATGGTTATTAGTATTGGATTGTATTTAGGTAGTATAATAATAGCGCTAAGTTTTCGGTAACATTCCCGGTTCCCCTATTATATCCTGTTTAATGCCGGTCGGTTAGAGGCAGCTCTTCACACACGCCTGATTACGAGCGTCCCACGCTCCGTCGCCCAGCCTGCCGTGATTACGTGACGAGCGTCAATTCCGCACATTCGTAAGATAAGCCGCATTGCAGCAAAAAACGAACACATTATGGCGCAGAAAGTAAAATTTTATAGTTGCAGCCGATTTCTTTTATAAACAAGAATCTACATCGGCTGGTTCGGCCGATTTCTTTTGTAAACAAAAGTCTAAAGTGGCTGCTTCACAGTAATATAAGAAATTTTTTAACACTTCGCCGCAAGCCAGACAGACCAAATGCAGTCAGTCTGTCTAATGCAAATTAAGTTAAGAATTTGTCTCAGTAACACCAGAAAACGTCGTAGAAAACATATTAATGTGGACATGCCCTGAGCTCATATTAAATACATAGTAGATACCTTTATTTTTTTTTGTCTGTCCCACTCGTCTTTCGCTCTCTTTCCCATAATTGTTTGCAATATTTCGGCTCCTCTATTCCACCTCTCTACGCTCTCCAGCATCTGTGGCACCAGATTGTCTCTAGACAGAGGTTCTCTATCCCCTAATCGTTCGTTTCTTAGTTGGGCGAACTCCCTGCACTCAAAGATTGCATGGTTCGGCGTGTCTTCCTCGCCGCAGTAGGTGCAATTGTCGTTGGCTGCCTTGCCAATAGCGTGGAGATAGGTATTAAAGACTCCATGTCCGCTCAGTGCCTGTGTCATTAGTTTATCGACCTCGCCATGTTTTCTAGTCATCCATTTTTGGAGGTCCGGTATGAGGTCTCTAGTCTATTGCCCTTTTCCTTTTTATAGTAGATACCTTAACTCGTATGAAAGTTTCAGAAATTCCTAGTTTATTTTAAGTTTAAAGTTTCGTTTCATTTGCCTCTTTCCAGAATTTCGTTCACACTCCTTTTCATAAGAAACTCTTACTTCAAGATTTGACGAATTATTTATTTATGTCCTGGTTCAGAGGAGCGTCAAATTATGAGATCAAAAATGCTGATATGTTTATGACGTTGATTAATTTCGGTATCCCGGGAAGCCCCGAGAGCGGGCGCATCAGGCTATCGGGTTACGGAGGTAATGCTCTTAAGGTGCGTCCAGACTTGAACATTTCACCGAACCGAACAGCGAACATTTTGGCGAACTTGTTACGCTCAATGTGGACGGCGCGCTTGGAGCGCTTGAGATGGGTTACTGCGTAACAGTTCGGCGAAACTTTCGCGGAACTGTTACGCAGTAACCCATCTCAAGCGCTCCAAGCGCGCCGTCCACATTGAGCGTAACAAGTTCGCCGAAATGTTCGCTGTTCGGTTCGGTGAAATGTTCAAGTCTGGACGCACCTTTAGACGACAGCTGTAACCAGATTTTCTGGCCACGTTCCCTTCCGGCTTTATAAGGTTGCCTTCTTCACTGTATAGTTTGTTAATAATAATTAATTATTTCATTCCTTTTAAATTAATCGTACGGCGTTTAATATATTTGGTCTTTTTATGTGCATATTTGCAATGCTTTAAGTGGTCAAAGTCTATCTATTGCACGACAAAAGCTAGATTGATAACCTGATGTATATGACAGACGATATCATTCTCTTGGTACTTTTTAGATATAGAATCTTCGAACAATATATGCCACATCCATTGCCATTATAGCTCCGTGATTCGATGACGCCTCATGAAAGAAATCGAAATCCCTCATTGTAGGTACAATCATGAATTAATACTATACTTATTCAACGAGATCAGTAAAGAGCATTAATGAAACTCAAGCACAGTATTTCGCACGAATTATTGACTCTGTACTGCAACTATAAATCATTTCAAAATGACAGGAACCGATACTTATGCGTAGTCGGGTCAAACGATTAGCCTATGGTTATTTAGGATTATCGAACTATCTACGCAAAGGCACGCTATACGATCGACATGCAAAATTGAACTGTATAAATGACGCACAGAGGCGAAATTTGATTGACTCTTGCTGTTAATTGGAATAGCTACTGGGCAGGCTTGATCACTCGCTTACAGCCTTTTAACAATGTGCGTACCTACCATTGTACTTTACAGTTTAGTTTAAAGAGCATTTAACGTTCCATTATAGCCTTTGGCTATAAATACTTTATACCTAAGTGCAGAAGTAATAGTTAGTCTTAAGCATTGACCAAACATTAAAAATCTTGCATTGAAATAGATAACTAGTAGGTACCGATAGACAGAGTTCTACTAACATTAAATCAATTTTCAATCTAAATATTTTTTAATTCGACTTTGTACTATTTAAAACATTTATCAGTAGATAAGATAAGCTCTTACTCGTAAAGTCCCGATGGGTACAAAAAAAATTAGACTAAGGAAAGTATTTTGAATGGAGAGCCAAATTACATAGAATATGGTGATATTTTAAACAATACTCAAATTAATGAGTTTTAAAACAAAACAACGTACCTAATTGTAACATAAACTTATCACCTTCCGCAAGCCTATTAGGTAAATGATATTTAAACGGTGTATTTGTCTACGATCGAAAATAACAATGATATTTACTTCGAATACCTATTAATTTTCGAAAATAATATTTCTATTCTCTGTCACTGTTATTTTCTATTTGGAAAATAACAATATTATTTACTTCCACCATAATGTATGTCACGGTCACAGAAAGTGCTCCAAAATTATTTCTTAGAAACCGTTGTAAATCCGAATTTGTCATCATAAATAATTCTATTTTCAAATGGAACTTGTTGAACTTCCTTTCAACGGAAAAGCCGGTATTTTGCTAAAACGTCTATAATTAATATTTACATTATTACAAATTTCTGTTTTCTTTAGTAGGTCCTACCTAATACAAAAACATTCGTTATTCTTTTCAGACTATTGAAGGTTGCGAACCACACTTTAAAAATTAACGCGCAGTTCGTAGATAGGCAAATAAGGAGCATTAAATCTAAAAACGATATAAAGGAAACCTGACTTTTATTACGTCAAATAAAGCTTGCTCGTGGGCTTAAAACCCTTTTATCCTTTGCCATTTAACCCGAGACCTTGAGATGTCGTCAACCCTTTCACCATAAATATTCATTGTGTATCTTGCGTTACAAATTCCTGAAACAGGGTTGAGCTATCAGCTATCTATGGCTTTAGCGGTGAGATATATTTTTGTTTTATTAACGGTCTGTTTCACCACTTCTAATAAGTGTCGGATAGCCTAAACATAAGTTTTGTCACTTTCTTACTTTATGTCAAGTGACAAAGACAAAAGTTGTAGATAGCTATCCGACACTTATCAGAAGGTGGTGAAACAGGCCCTAACTCTACTATTATACAAATGTGAACGTGTGTCTGGTCTGTTACCTTTTCACGGCTCAACTGATCTTCAAAAAAATTCACCACAGAGAAAGCTGAAGCCGGACAAACATTGACTTTCATCCCGGATTTTTAAAATATATTTGCGGAGAATGCCCATGACATAACTAAATAGTTAAATACGTACCACCGAAATATTCAAACTGTAACTTTGAACTCGCTGAGACTTTCAACATTTTACCCGTAAAATAGCTCGCATCCCTGACGGCACCCCGAGTGCCTCGTAAAAAGTTATCGCTCCCTATTTTGCGGCATAAATAAATACCGAGTAGTAAATGTCCGGTTGAGAGCAGCCGCCCGTCGCACTCGCCCACCGGAACCACTTTCTTTGACGTTAACTTTTTTACAAACCGCGACGGAACAGTTGAGCGCACTTACGCTCAGCCGTGAATCCGACATTTTTTTACAACTTTTAATAATTTTAATTGCGTCTGCGAATTTTACGATTTATGCACATAAAATTTTACGATCGTCGCAAATGTTCGATTCAAGTTCTCCAACGATAACAGTCTTTAAGTCTCAAATAAATGTGTACAGAAGTTTGTGTGTTCGAGTTAATTGGCTGTGAATTGAGGTTTGAATAAATTTATGTAAATAACTAGCCTCTGCCCGCGGCTTTGCCTGCGTGAATTTTGGTTTTTCACAAATTCCGAGGGAATCGTGAATTTCCGGTTCCCGTTCCCGCTCCCTTTTCCTACCTTTATACCAACTTTCAAGGAAGTTTGCTATAGTAATCTACCTATAGCTGTAGCTATAGATTTCGGATTTTTCAAAATCCCATGGGAACTGTGGATTTTCCAGGATAAAAATTAGCCTATCTTAAGTCAGAGCATAATCTATCTCCATTCAAAATTTTAGCCAAATCGGTTGAGTAGTTGCAGCGTTAAAGAGTAACAAACATACACACACACAAACACAAACATTTGCCTTTTTTAATATTAGTGTGATGTTATAAGTTCGTATAAGTTCGTTAAATTCTTAAAGTTATTTAAAGACTAGATGATGCCCACGGCTTCGCCCGTGTGTATTTAGGTTTGTAAAAATCTCGTGGGAACTTTGATTTTCCAGAACAAAAAGTAGCCTATCTGTAATAAATAGTAACCCGTCCACAAAACGGAAAAATTCCGTGGGATCCTTACGATTTCGGAATGCAATTCCTTACAGCATCAGGGTTGAGGAGTTGGACATGTACCTACTCGAGGTCATTCAACCATAAAGTCTTTAATTGGTATCCCCAATATCAATTTAAATAACCGATAGTGCCTAAATCCCATTAGTTTTGGGGATCAGATCCCCTACAGCATCAGGATTGAGGAGTTGGAATCCAAATTTTTGGTAGGACAGTGCCGCAATGTTTCTCTATCGATTAAAAAAAATTTACTCAAATCGGTTCAGAAATCTCGGAGATATCGGTATACATAGGTAGAAAAACACAACTCCTCCTTTTTTGAAAGTCGGTTAAAAAGTAGCCTATGTTACTCCCTGGTTAATTCTCTACTTGTATGTGAAAGTCCCGTCAAAATCGGTTCAGCCGTTCCAAAGATTAGCCCGTTCAAACAGACAGACAGACAGACAGACAGACAAAAATTTTAAAAACGTGTGATCCGGTTATAGTATCGTTCAAATAACCATATGAGCTTAATATGAGGTAGTTATTTCGATATTACAGACAGATACAGTCCAGAGAATTTTATTTATTAGTATAGATTCAATTTGCCGTGGAATTTGTAAACAAACCATTACCACTACCGTTCAGTTGACGGATACGTAATCAGGTTTACCTAGAGCAAATACCTCTCAGCTTTCTTTTTCAGACAACTATTTGCGTAAAATATTTTAAAGTTTCGACCAGCCGTAACATAGCCGCGCATACGTACATACATACTTAAATTCCGCATTCGATTTGCCAGTCTGTAAACGAAGATAATACCGAAGTTGATAGCAACAATCTGACAATCACAATCGCTTCCGGTTAACTCTCTTGCACTATTCGATTTTCATACCAAAGTTCAGTCTGTCGATCGGGGGCTATTTTTCAAAAGCTATTGGCGCAATTTACCTCCGGAACGTATATTGGTGGTAGAGAGAGCTATGCTCGGTATTTCTCTACGTGATCAGAAATCAGGAGATCCGTATAAGAACCAGAATTACCGACTTAGCTTACGGCGGGCGTAGTTCGAAAGATCGTTATAGGCATTGGGGTGTGTTAGCAATGTGCTGAGATGACGTTCTCGGATCGGAAAGTGCAGTATTGGCAGACCCCTCACTAGGTGGAGCGACGACCTCACTCCAGTCACAGGGAACCACCGCGATGGATGCCAGCGATGCAATATCACGTCGTGTGGAAGGAAATCCCTACAAGACATCTACATACGTATAACGTACAGCAGGGGACGTCTAGCGGTTCACAACGTTAATGGCGAAGACAGAAATGCTAACCAAAAAGAGATGTAATTATATCTATGACCATGACAGTAATTAAACTTTGTTACTCACTGTTTCAATACAAAGGCGTAACAATTTTTTATGAGTGGCTAGTATTTTAATATCACATACCGAAGTGACCGCAGCCTTTGCAAAACTATAACCTACATAGTTAGTGTAGATCTGTAACAAGGTTGTTGGAACCTGTGTCATAAAGAGTTAAGCTTAAAAGTTAAAACACACAATGCGCGACGGAAACGTGTCAAATGTAGCGCCTAGAAGGCACACTGCAAAGCATTAAAACTGCGCACCGGCCGTCGTTATAGAAAGCAATATCGCAAGATTTCAATGAAGACGATATATTCAAATTCAAATTCAATATACTGACGAGAGTGATGGTTAGATCTATAGAGCGTTCTCTGACTCTACTTAGACTCAAGACAGAGTTAAAACGAGATAGATTTATATCAGACACATAGTTACGTCCCGTTTTAACTCTGTCTCAAGTCTGAGTAGAGTCAGAGTACGTTCTATAGTGAGATCTATAGAACGTACCTCTGAGTGTCGCTTCTTTACGTACATAGTTATAGTTAGTATTCTTTAGTTGAGACACACAGCTGTTTCTCGTGCCACAAATCGAACACACGTACGCGCGGGTTCCGTGTGAAATCCTACCGTGTAATTCCCGTCGCGCGTTGTTTGAGCCTTTAAATACCGACTCGTGCGATCATAATGCGACAATTCGAGATAAAGAAATATATTTGACACTCCACGTTGTTATCTAGACAAAGCTAACGTGCTAAGGTTAGATAGTGGCCTGGTTATGAAATGAAGTATGGGGCTGGTTGTGTTGGGGGCAAGGTCGTGAGGTTTACGATTGTTTTACGAGCATTGACAATAATAAATCTACACTCGCTGAACGATATATGGGCGGAGTGAAGTATAGCCAATAGGCTCTAGCATTACTTCTGAAGATAATCTTACGTAGGTAACTGTGCGTAAATCTATCGTTTAGTACGGATATGTCGAATTAGGTAGGATGTTTTGTAAGGATAAATTCCTTTTCATAAAAAAATACAGATTTACGCACAGTTAACATTAACTTAAAAATATACACTCAGATGCTCTAGTGTAACTGTTTAAGTTAACGTTGGAACTATGCTTAAATCCGTCACTAAGCATGGAAATTAACTTGGAAAAAGTCATGGTATGACATTTCTATAGTTTATCTCTCTAGAGAAACCAGAGTCTATACTCTAGAGCCTCTGAATGCCATATGTTAGAACACCATCCATGTGTAAATAATATTTCTTTCAAACACAACCTTTATATTTAGTTGTAGAGCATTAGCGGCTTTACCTTTGTGTTCGTTGTGCTGTGCTTTGTGCTGTGCTTGCTGCTATGTCTTACGGTAATTTCGGCCATTTGATCTCACAGTTTCGATTCTAGTTTTATAAAATACTTACCTACATAAATTAGTTTTCTGTTTGTACCTACTTAAAAGGCTACGCCTCCTGCTTGAATCAGGCGGGTGATCAACCGATCAATCTAGCTTTATCTTAAAGTACGATCGAAATCGGTTTCCACTTTTTGTTGTCACGCGAACACGACCACGATTTCCTGTGGCTATTGGAAATGAAAATGTATATTTTTAATGCTTACACGCTCGGTTGTGATCAATTTATTGATAAGTGATAAGATCGCTCGATCGCTAACATCGCCAGAGAAAACGGCAGCGAGATGGGAAAACATTGTGACAGGTCAAACTGGAATTTTATCTAGGTTTCGTTGCGATACTCGGAGTAAAAGTTCACTGATCCAGATCTAATGTAGTTATTAACACGATCAGTATGAACATATCACACAAAAGCGTGGCTAGAATAGGATTATAGATAATATAATTTTATTGTGAGAACATAAACTGATAACTCTCGCACGGATTTAAAAAATAGATAACCTCATTAACTAATTCTACTGTCACATAGGTGACATAGGTCTAGTTAGAGAACGCAAAACTCTGCAATACAGACCTTTAGCAAAGTTCGATGCTAGGTTTGCTCTACGAAAGGTAATTTTTTTCCCAACAACGATACCTAAACTTCTGTGCGGTGGCACCCTAAGCACCCACATAATATCCAATTGGAATTTAAATGAATGTGCTACAGCTGCATCGAGCGGTTCCTGGAGATTATGGTCGATGTTGACAAGTGACTAGTTTCCCGTAGTTAAATCAAGCCTAGCGCCTTTAATTGATTAGCTCGCTATCGATACCGGTACCGAGTACCTACCTACTCGTGACTTGATAGAAAAACCCTTAAGTTGTCTCCTAGCTGTTATGTATAAAACGAGATTGTTATGTGATCTGTTATTGCTACCTATGTAGGGTGTCGAAAAGTGATTTATATACACTTTGTATACAGAATTAATTAATTTGTCAATTCTAAACAGACTTTTGCTTACTTGTATCCTATAGCTATCTGTGCCCATCTAAAGTACCTACCTATACCTACCTAAGTTTGTATTTTGGGGTTCACTCATGAAAATTTACATATACCTATCCCATCATATATAAATGACTAAGGGTCTGTTTCACCACCTTCTGATAAGTGTCGGATAGCCTAAACGTAAGTTTTGTCACTTTCTTACTTTATGTCAAGTGACAGAGACAAAAGTTGTAGATAGCTATCCGTATGTATGCAATGTAAGCGATGTGTGTAATATGTGTTTAATTTTTTTTGTTCGTTTGATTACACGGTACATAATATATTTATGAAACAAGTATAAATTAGAAATTTAAAAAACGACATTCGCCATTTTGTGGCAGCGGCCATCTTGGATTTGCAATAGTACTATTCTACTAGTCAAGCCCTTTCATTTGATACCCATATTAAGGGAGTTCTGAAAAAGTATGTAATCCGCCATTTTGTAGCGGCGGCCATCTTGGACCGATTTTCATCAAACATAGCTAACAACACTCTCGACTAATTCACCTTTCAAACAAAAAAAACCGCATTCAAATCGGTCCACGCGTTTGAGCGCCACAGGGGAACAGACAGACACACACACACACACACACACAGACACACACACACACAGACGCGTCAAACTTATAACACTCCGTCGTTTTTGCGTCGGGGGTTAAAAATAAGTGGTAGGTATTTTTCATTCATTTCCATATGCTATCCCTTAGGTACTAAACGTAATTGGCGATAGGCTAACTAGGTGCGGTAGATTCAACAAGATTATGTTTATATTATGTACAATGTAGGTACATCCAAGTCTAGTTCGGCACTTCGCTCCAAACGCACTTTGTCAAAATATAGAGTCCGCGGAACAGTTGGGAGAGGCAACCTGTACACTAAAAATAGAAATTGAATTGAAACAGGTATGTATGTATATTATACTTGCAAGTTATATTGAGCTAAATGAATCCGAACATTACAGCTAGGCGATGTCAAATGTGACCGGTTCTGCGTAGCTAAATAGAATCCAAGCGCCGCGGCGTGCCGGCCTATTATGCCGTGTCTAATTGATTTGCATTGCTATATACAGATACCGGTATTTTGTGTGTATAGGTACATATATTTAGCAAAGTATTACACACACGGAAACTATTCCGTGCATCTACACAATGTGTCTAAACACGTAAAGATAGAGCAGATACAAATTAATAAGTGGGTATTAGGTAATTCATATCGAAATATCCAGTAGGGGTTTAAACTGAGAAGTTTTTGATAATTTTATTTTTGTTGTTTTGTTTTTTGTTGGATTTTTGTAGGTCTATAAATACATAGGTATATTTGGCAAAGCGTTTAATAATAAAAGGGGATTCCCTGTTTTCAACTAAAACTAAAAACTAAACATTTTAGTATATTATCATTCTTGATCCAGAGAAGCGATTGTGTTGTTGTTCATGGATAGTTATTATGTACAATTTTGGTCATAAGTTGAAGGAGTCATGTAAAATGCAGCGAAGAAATCTTGTAGTAGGTAGGTATATTCGTAATTTAATAAACACGCCGTTTATAGTCGTAATCGATTAGCGAGAGCTATCGATAGACAGCTATCCGTATTTGTAACTCGATCCGTGACGATATCGAGTTGCTATTAAATCAATTTATATCAAATACTACAAGTATTTATTGCCATTAACAAGATGTATGACGTTGGCGTTTCGGGTGCAATGCGCTGTCGTCTGGACAAAAGGTCTCAAGGTTCAATTCCTAGTTGGGTCCAATTTGATTTAATAAATAAATGGTCTGATTTGGTTTGTTCCTACAAGGGTTCCTAAGCTGTTTGATTCCCGGTTGGGACAATTTGAAAAATTGATTGATCTGAGAACGGCAATTAACAGCAAAGCCATTCTTCCAAAAACTCTTCTGTTGTCCTAATACCTTTATATGTAGTTTCTAGGGATAAACAATTTTTTTTTTGAAACCGGCATCGAAGTTTCCTCTGATGCTGCAAATGGCCAATCCGGCGGTAATCAACTAATCACTTAACATCATGTGACTCACTATTCACATAAAATTAACCAAGAAAATATCACCTCAGATGTCCAAGTTTTCAGAAACAGAAAAAAAATAAAATAAGTAATTTATTAAACTGTGAATTTTATTTTTTGGAAACAGTATATATTCAAATTAACGCATTCAGAAAAATACATCTTGAAATGGTTAGTTAGTTTTAAAACAAAAACTAATAGTTTCTCTTTGTGTGTGCATTTTACAGTTATAAAGTATTCTAGTTGACTATGGTGAATAGTCCTATTTGTCTCGGTACAGGCAAAATGCGACTCCACAAAGAGAATAATTGCTCTTTTAGCTTCCTTGTTTCGGATTATTAATGATAAGTGGAAAATAACTACTTTCACATCTTTTCTCTTCCCTAAAAATGGGTTTTAATGCGGAAAATTAACATTTCACGAGAAAGGTCGATATGAAAATATAACAATCAAATACATGCAAAGCCGAGAGATACATATAAATCCGGCAAAATTCCCAAGATATTGCAGTCTTACTGATAAATACAACATTCATCCGACTCTATATAACATCTATACTTCTATAGTACTAATAAATAAAATTGAAGTGTCTGTCTGTAATATCGAAATAACTACCTCATATAAGCTCATATGGTTATTTGAACAATACTATAACCGAATCACACGTTTTTAAATTTTTTGTCTGTCTGTCTGTCTGTTTGAACGGGCTAATCTTTGGAACGGCTGAACCGATTTTGACGGGACTTTCACATACAAGTAGAGAATTAACCAGGGAGTAACATAGGCTACTTTTTTAACCGACTTTCAAAAAAGGAGGAGTTGTGTTTTTCTACCTATGTACACCGATATCTCCGAGATTTCTGAACCGATTTGCGTAATTTTTTTTTAATCGATACAGAAACATTGCGACACTGTCCTACAAAAAATTTGGATTCCAACTCCTCAATCCTGATGCTGTAGGGGATCTGATCCCCAACACTAATGGGATTTAGGCACTGTCGGTTATTTAAATTGATATTGGGGATACCAATTAAATACTTTATTGTTGAATGACCTCGAGTAGGTACATGTCCAACTCCTCAACCCTGATGCTGTAAGGAATTGCATTCCGAAATCGTAAGGATCCCACGGAATTTTTCCGTTTTGTGGACGGGTTACTACTTACTACAGATAGGCTACTTTTTGTTCTGGAAAATCAAAGTTCCCACGAGATTTTTACAAACCACACGGGCGAAGCCGTGGGCATCATCTAGTATCTATACTAATATAATAAAGCGGAAGAGTTTGTTTGTTTGAACGCGCTAATCTGAGGAACTACTGGACCGATTTCAAAAATTCTTTCACCGTTGGATATGTAAGTGATCCTTGAGTGCTATAGGCTATATATTATACGTACCACGGGCGAAGCCGGGGCGGACCGCTAGTAAGTTATATCGGAACAAAGTGCTTATTATTTAATGATAACTTAAACAGCTTTTACGATTCAATAACAAATAGGAAAGGCTATTAGACCAGCGACACGGCGAAACACTGGTAAGACAACCGATCGACCAAAGCGATCGAAACCACTCGAGATTTATATCGAACGCAATAATGTAAATCTGCACGGGGCCTTAATTAACTTCCCCGCATCTCATTACCGACCCGATACCTACCCGAGGTAACAAAATGCTTAACCAATGAACACTTCCTACTGTTAAGGCCCTTTTACATTAAAATCACTGACATATATCCATACAAATAGGTACGTTGAACGGAAAAATGAGCGGATTCTTTTGGCTATTCGAAGCACCCGCTGCATCGAATGTACTGAGAACTAAAGACATTTCCCAATACTATTTATTCACAATTCACATTAGTTCTGGGTATCATCACTCTCACTTTCGTTAGCAATCGCGCCAAAATGGATACTCACAATACAATAGCTTGAATGAATAAGCCAGTCTAGCGTTCTTGTAATTTTGTATTAAAATACATACCTACGTAAATAGTGTTTTAAATGAGAACTTTTCTTTTGCAATCAATGTATTTTAGTTAGGTAAAAAAGTGAGCCAAAAAGGTAGGTAAAATGTGTGCGTCAGTTAATATAAATGTAAATATTCTCAGAATTGTTGAAAGAGGAGTAGTTACTTAGCAAGGAATTATGTATTGTAACTGAATGGTTTCATCCGGATATCACATGTCACTTAGCGTTTGACGTTTATTTGGCTTCAGATGTCTAAACAACATGCAAATGAACAAGAATATAGAGTTATTTATTCCTACTAACTATTTCTAATCGGCTACTCCTAACGTCCGTTGTATGAATTGTTTTCCACGACATTAAATTAACTGAGCGCAAAATGGATTTTACTAAGATATTGTATGATTTTAGGACATCAAAGTCATCGATTAAATACAAGAAAAGTCAAGTTTGACGTTCTGAATAGCAGTTCCGAATGTGTAATAAATTAAATAATGGTATAGCAAGCAAGGGTAAAATATTATTTAACGTAAGTAATAATTATTTCAAAATAACTTCTTTCGGAGACGTCATCTACTAATAGATTTACGTTTTGTGCCTAATCGTCACTGTGGAAGAGTGTTGTTTTTCCGGAATGAAAAGTATCCTATTCGTTTCCAGAATGCAGCTATCTTTTTGCCATATTATTTGGTCAACAACGCAAACATGTAATAAATGGACAGACATTCACACTTTCGTATTTATATTATTAGGTATTATATATCTGATATGGAAATATTGAAACGGATAAACAAGAAAAAGTGTGATGTTTTTGACGCTTAATCTTTCTTATCAATTCAAAACATGTTCTTATCTTGTTCGGTACTAATAAAATGTTCTCGCAGAGCAGGCATCAACTTTCGATTTCATCCAATCCGGAATGACATCTCAATTCCACTCTCTCTGGATTGGCTGATTATTGCCCACCGTAATCATTATTTATTGTTTCAGCCGGCATTACTACGATTTACATAATGCTGGGTAAAATAAATATTCCGACAGCTTACATAATTCTGAGATAATTTTATTTCCTATCTTGAATTGTTTTATTAGGGCTTCTTTGACACAAGACATGCCATATGAAATACGTTTTTTAGAGGTAGTGTCTTTATTTCTTATTCTGTGATTTCATGAATTAAGCTACTATAAAAAATATCTAAATATTTAACAGGAAAAGGTGACTGACTGACTGACTGATCTATTAACGCACAGCTCAAACCACAAGATGTATCAGGCTGAAATTTGGCATGCAAATAGCTATTATGACTAAGAAACAATTTTTGAAAATTCAACTCCTAAGACGGTTAAATAGGGGTTGAAAGTTTGTATGAGATTATTGTTATAGGTATACGAATAGATATATGCAAAACTTAACATTTTGTCAAACACGATCTAAATAAAGTGCACTGTTTCAAGAGCGTATCCTTGCTCAGTGGAGTGACACACATCAAAGTAGAGATCAAAGAGATAGCATTTAGCTTGTTGAACTGGAACAAAGTTGTTGCGACAGATATAAAAATACAACTATTAACAAGCATGTATAAAATAGGTCAAGCTACTGAGATAAACGATATACAATTGACTTTATGTGTACATCGAATTAAAAATAAATAAGCTTGTAGTAGGTATATTATGCTACTCTCGTAATATGCAAAATGTTTAGATAAATGCGTACCTAATAAATTCCAATTTCAATACATAGTTGTGATTTGTTTTTTTATATATTAAATGTAAGTTTACATTTGAAAACTAATATATGTTTTTGTAAATTAATTTTCAAGTGTAAGGTCTTAAACAGTTACCTAACTACTTTCGCAGTAACTTAATTATTATTTGTACATTTACCTATAATATATTCGAGACCACAAACAATTGTATACATAGAGCGTAGTATGACGACACGCTGACAGTTATTTAATTTATCTGTGGTGGTTAGCTATAAAAAGGGGGATTTCGAAAACGCCTGTCAATTATTACAATGTTACGAAGGAATTATGTCGGACATACCCGAGTATGTTTCGTCAGTGTCTATCACAGTGATTTATGAGTGCGGTAGACGCTTTCCTAACGTATAGAAAAGGTACGTACAAAATGAATTCAATGGACAAGAACAAAGACAAAGAAGCATTTCGACATGTTAGTAATTGTTGATGGTGGCGTAGATGAAGAATAGCTTATGTGTAAGATACTATAGATTAGTATATTTTTCATTTTGTACAAATCATTAAAAAAGTATTAAAGTACCTAACGTTGATACAGAATATTACGCAAGATAATTTGTTAAGTTAAACAACATAAATGTGATAGAGTTAAGAGTTATTATTTACCATGTCTAGGATCAAAGCATACGTCTGGTGTATTAATGAGGAATTTTGTACGGAAATTAACATTTCCAGGTTAACAAAAAAATTTTGTTTTGCCTTTTATTAATTTGCGTTATGTATATTTATGACATAGGTACAATTTGCCAATAAACATTTATATAACAAACAAATAAATATATATGTACAACAACCGTGTAGTAAATTTCTACAAAATTATTAAATTATTTAAACCTTTACTTCTGCATATACTGCACTTGTTGTAAAATAACTATGGAAACTTATAAGCTTCATTTTAGACTGATCGCACATTAAAGCAATGCAAGTTACGAAGAAATGCGGGTTGGTAATTCCAGCAGCATTTATTGGGCGTAAAGGTAAAGTGATAAAAATATACGATAACAGGTATGAAAGCTTCGAAGCGATATACAAAGGCACAATGGTAAAAATACGCGATACCAGGTATAAAAGCTTCGAAGCGATACACAAAGGTACAGTGGTAAAAATACGCGATACCAGGTATAAAAGCTTCGAAGCGATATACAAAGGTACAGTGGTAAAAATACGCGATACCAGGTATAAAAGCTTCGAAGCGATATACAAAGGTACAGTGGTAAAAATACGCGATACTAGGTATAAAAGCTTCGAAGCGATATACAAAGGTACAGTGGTAAAAATACGCGATACCAGGTATAAAAGCTTCGAAACGATATACAAAGGTACAGTGGTAAAAATACGCGATACCAGGTATAAAAGCTTCGAAGCGATATACAAAGGTACCTACAGTGGTAAAAATACGCGATACCAGGTATAAAAGCTTCGAAGCGATATATAAAGGTACAGTGGTAAAAATACGCGATACCAGGTATAAAAGCTTCGAAACGATATACAAAGGTACAGTGGTAAAAATACGCGATACCAGGTATAAAAGCTTCGAAGCGATATACAAAGGTACCTACAGTGGTAAAAATACGCGATACCAGGTATAAAAGCTTCGAAGCGATATATAAAGGTACAGTGGTAAAAATACGCGATACCAGGTATGACAGCTTCGAAGCTATATACAAAGGTACAGTGGTAAAAATACGCGATACCAGGTATGAAAGCTTCGAAACTATATACAAAAAAAAGCTTCGAAGTGATATACAGGCAGGTCATGAAACATGTCACAAAGACACCGGTAAGTTAATAAGCCGCGATAATCCTTATAAGTGACGACAGTGGACAAGTCCGATCCCTTCACCAACAACTTCCAAGTATGACGCGGGTATCGGATATCGATGTTTTTAACGGTTTTTTTACACGAATAAGGAACAGAGAAACAATTATTATTATTTTGGAGGTAAATAATTATTTTATTGTATTTGCGATATCGCACAATATGTATCAATAATTGCAATGCAATATGACGGATGTATTACTTGCAATTAAAGGTCATTACATTTTTTTATTTATGTAGTTTATTTTTAGAGAAGCAGTGTTGTGATGATGATGTGGACATTTCACATTGCCCTAACTAACTAGGGACGCATTTCGTAACGTAGTGGTTTCGTTGGAGTGTACACCACGTTACTGGTGCAGCGCAGCGTTGCCAAGGGTTTTTAGGGTTCCATACCCAAACGGTAAAATGGAGCCCGATATTTGTCAAAACCGAATATTATATAATTTCAATTCAAAAATATATTTTTACGGCCCAACCGCTGAAACACAGATAGAAGTTGCATCCCGGAGATGGATATGGGGTAGGTACATTTATCTCAAGAAATCAAAGAGTTCCCTCAGAAATTTTTAAAAAATAAAATCCACTCTGACTGCTATGATCAGCTAGTTAAACATTAAAATATTAATTTATTATTTCTTTCACTTTGTAACTGTCTCAACCAGGAATTAACCGGAATGTTTTAAGGCCAGCATCACTGCACCACAGTTGATCTAATGTTAAAAACCCCGCGTCACTCCCGCAGTTTCAGTCGCTTGGCCGACGCGCCTCGTATTTACGATGCAGCTAATATTATTAATGTATGTCAACTTGGTCTATTTTTGAAATCGGCACACTGTATGCGCTCCCGCATCTAAGCGTGATTCATTGCCGGGAAATGGATGCATTTCTATATTTGAAATTCGAATATATTGTTGTGAAGAATCAAACTTTATATCCGCATATTCTTACTGTATTTTATCTTCTCTTCTAACATGCTCCGATTATTTAACCGTACCTGAGGGCCCAGACAAAATTAATTGTACGTAAATATTAATTAAATAAACATTAAGATAAAATTTTATAAAAATAGCATTTGCTTGAAAGAGATTTGCGTGAATGCAAATGCCATTTCATTCATTGCAACCTTAGATTGTACGTAGTATGTACAATGTACATAGGTAGAATAAAAAGCATATACCTACGCTGTTTTCGTTTCTACATTGTATGCTCTACGTAAGACCCGTGCAATAGAGAAATGGATTGAAAATTGCTACTTGTACCTACTTGTAACGATGAACTGACATGAGACCGAGAGATCGAACTATTAAATTTAAAAAAACACATTAATTATACTACCTGAACGGCAAAACTCAACAATAAAGTCAATAACTCAACTATAAAATCAATATCATAAGGTCTGTAAATAATTAAATCAAATCGTAAGCGCGTCTAGACAACGTGAAAGCAAAATATCCTGATTATTATTTTTGCACACAATACGCAAGTGTGTGAGTAAACACAGGTACGAGTGAGAGGGCATGGCAAGTATCGCCTTTCAAGAATCGTTTCTTTATTGGCACGGGTTATAAGTTTATAACTTATAGCTATTCTAATGGTATGAACTATGAATGTCAGCAAATAAAACTCCAGGCTCCCAGGGTGCATGCGGAATTCCCCGTTAATGAGTGAAACGCGCTGCGTGTTGCATCAAGCGTGATCTTTTGTTTTACTGCTCTGCACCTTCGGGCGCTAAGGGCTTTCCTCGTTACGACCTAAGTCTACTCGTTTACATAGCGTGTAGTAGAGTACTGTGCGTAGGGTGCGAAGTGAGAGGTACTATTACTAAAACAAAGAGGTAAGAGCGTTAGGGTTCCCTACTGTCTGGAATAGCTAAAGGGTTTTGAGAGGCGAGTTATCTGAGGTATGCCTACACATAACTTCTAGATAAATTAATTATTTCTGTAAGCGACGATCTCTATACGCTGCACTTATTTTAATGTGTGTTTGTGCTACCGTTTTGAAATGAACCCATATCTCATTTTATTCCATACACTTTTTATATCTTAAAATTTTAAAAGAAATATTTAAATTAGACTTAGTTCTTACCGATATCTCTTTTATGGATTTTCATGAGTCCTTGACAAGGTTAAATATATTACCTGTAACAAATAAATAATACATGAGAAAACATTAGACAAACGGGTATTACACAATAAGGTAAGAAACAAGTAAACTTAAGCTTTGAAAAATAACAATACCGATACTCAACGAAACCCAGATCTCCTTGGAATCACTATACACATTGTATTATAATATTATATTCACACAATAACAGTGAAAATATAGATAGGCCTAGAACTCTACGCTTTTTTAGTATTTTAAACGTCAAACTATAATAATTTCTTTCCTTTTATTTCTCCTTTATTTGATGGCTTTCAGGTAATGTATTCCAACACTCGCTGGTTTCGATGTTCGTGACTAAAAGTCATCAAAAGAAAAAGCCTCTACAGTACTGAATTGCCCTCATTAGTAGCAGGCACTTTTGTTACGTTTATAATAGGCATAGTGTGCCGTAATGACTTCAAAAGGCATGGCTAAAGGTCGATAGAGACGGCAATATGAGATTAATACAGTAGTTGCATAAGAGAGTAAATATAACTGACATCAAAACTGACTTCGTTAAGTTTTGGACCAGAGAATGACAGTGCCTTAAGACAAATTAATAAAGTATCAAGTTTTATCTCTTATTCTGTAAATTGTTTACTTTGTTCAATATATTTATTTTTTAAGAAGAAGTCTCAACCAATTATTCAGATTTCCGAAGCGCTATTAAAAGTTAGCGCTATCAAATCTAATTTCGAGCAAATTAGATTTGATCCTAACTTTTAAAAGCATTGTTTCCTGAAAATCGTGTTTGGCGCGCAAGATTCCGCTAGCTTTGTCTCAGGCCTTAATTTAATAAAATAATATTCTATTATTTTTACGAAAACATTATAAGATATGCGCCACATAGCATGCCCATCTGCCTTGCATTAATATCCTTAATTCTATACTGGCGTAGAGTCATGTGCAAAAGATCAATACCAACTGGAGTACCTATTAATATTGATGCACATCGGCGTAATAAATGTTTACTTCATAAGATTATCAACTGTACGCCTATGTATCTATGGTATTTTGACAAAGAACCGGTACAAAATATTTGATTTCTCTTAAGAGTTCTTCCGAAAAATACGATATCAATTATAATTGTTATTATCAACCTTAGAGTATAATACGAGAGTCGAAATTACACGGAACAGCCTTAGGGAATTGCACTGAAAATTACGTAATCCAAGTACATTACCACCTCTAGTCTACTTAGTTGTACTGTAAACAAGTAATGCAATAAAGCGTGCATTACCGCCGTACACGGGAACCCGCTTAGCTTTACACGCTCTAAAGCGACTTTTGATGTTTGCGAGACCTTTAAACTCGGTACATTTAGGAATATGTTTAATTGGAGGCAATATATCCTGGCATCTAGGTCAGGCGTTATGTCTTTAATGTTTTAACGCGCGATTGCGTCTATCTGGTGGTTGTAAAGTAAAATAAAACGAAAAAGATCTGCTCAATACTGTCGAACACTATTCGAATTCTCGGCTAGAAAAGTAAACGGCGTTATAGAGCACAAAATTTTACAAAAGATTTAAGATTAAAAAGATCGTGATAAGAAAATAGCAAAATCAATATCCCCCACATCCTTGACAAAATTTCGAATAAGCAAGATGAGTTATTTTAGCGTTGAATGATCTATGTCGTCTAGTCGTTACTCACAATTAGCTGTGCCAACTATTACTTAATCTGTGCATCTCAAATTGTTTTCAGGAAGCTCTCCCACGCGGCCAATCAAATAATTCCGTTGAGTTGCCGTTTGATATGTCTATTTGCTGCTATACACTGGTGTGCAGACGATATGTCTGGCTCACCTACGTTGAACAATTTTATCCAATCTTCCATTTATGATACCTATCGTTCGTTGTCAAAAAATCTCTACGTTTTGTTATACCTAATGAAAAGGTCTGATATTTTTTTAGAAAACGGTGTAGAAATCTTAAGATATCCAAAGGTAAGAAAAGTATTACCCGAATGTTGATAAATTTTTATTTATCCCTTCGGTGGCCTCTCTGATGACTTCGGGATGTTTTAAATTGGCACTGGAGCCTTCTATGCGCGATGCCCGTTGTCCCGTTGGATTTCCGTTTATTTTTCAAAACAAATGATCCGTGAACAAGATTCTGGTTTTTCAACGTATCGCTATATTGTTAGACGATGTCGCAACTAAGCGACATCACCAATATTATGTTCAGAATGTATAACGACTTTTTGATCAATAAAATTCTTGCAATTAAGATACACTTCTAATTCATCATTTCAACTTATCTATTTAGGTTTGACAAGTTGACACTCATCATTTAGGTAGGTGTAGTTTGCATAATTTCCGGTTTCGGTTTCGATTAGTAAATAATATACTCGTATTAAAGTGCTAAAACGAATTTATCTGCGGTTATCTCTATATTATGTCTAAAAATTACCATAATTCATCGTGTTTAAATAGCTGGGTCCACACCAGACGATCCGTCGCGCTCCGATCGCACGCGGCAGGAGCGCGATCCAAATGTGCAGGCGGTGTGGACGTGCCGCGCGCGATCCATGCGCTTGTATTGTATTGTACACCGCCTGCACATTTGGATCGCGCTCCTGCCGCGTGCGATCCGAGCGCGACGGATCGTCTGGTGTGGACCCAGCTATTCAGCAGCGGTTATATAACTCTCTGTGACGATATTAAGCATAATACTCGTATGATAATAATTTAAAGAGGTGGTAGGTACATACGTAAAAGTTATTTCTGGTTTCTTCCCAGTCTATTCAACTTTTTTCATATACAAAACTTGAGAAGGCGATTCGAAACTGTAAATTCTATTTAAAGCAATCATATTAAGGTACTTTTAAAGAAATTGTCGATTGCAACATTCACAGTGGCTTTCCTTAATTACACTAACCGACCGCAGACCGTATCTGCGGTTAGACAATTGTGCAGAAGATGTCTCGTCTCGTCTAGTTAGCAGTTTAATGAACTAATATTCCTGTATGAATGTGTAGCCTCTGGCTCCGTGGAATGCGGAATGGCTGCCGGCAATTGACATTATCCACTTAGGAGCTTCTCTTGATCCATATATTACAGAACGGGTCAAGTTATGAGCGAAAGCCTTTTTAGTCTACATTTCGTAAGCGATTTTTTTCTATTTTCTACGAAAAGTTTCTTTGGTCTATTAGACAAGATCACATCGCTTTTTTGTCAGCAGTCGTCAAAGCATACAGTAGGCTGTGCAAATCAAAGTAGTTAGACAAGGTCTCAATTCTATTTTTTAAATAAAAATTTAATTCTGAAAAGTGTATGCCAGTTAATAACCTATATCTATCCTTAATCGGTTTCTACGCAGCATCATGTCAGAAAAGTCACTTGGCACGTCACGTCACGTCATTAGTCTAGTCATTAGCTACTAGACACGGTTGAAGGCTGAAGCCTCCTATCAGACCAGGCAAGAGGCAATTTAGAAAACTATAACGCGCTCACCATTGCACCAGGAAGGTCGTCAAATACAGTGAGTGACCAATGACTTTTCAAACATGGAAGAATTGAACACTTCTAACTTCTTATTCTCAATCCAGTTGGCGGTTTGAGTTGATTTCCACCAGCCTTTTCCATTAAAGGTCAATGAGGTTTAAACACTTTAAACCTCATTGACCTTTAGAGGCTAAGCAAATTACATTCAAGAATATCAAGTTCTTTAACACTTGCACCATTAGCAAACCACCAGTGTGGCATATGTGTATGAATGTCGCAAGTGGCAACATCAAATAAACCAGCGTTGATATACAACTACGAGTCAGTAGCTACACGTTGCTTGTGTGTTAATACGAAAGCCGAGAGATGTTGGATGTAGCGTAACTAATGAACATTAGCCTCTATACGGCTTTCATTTATCAGCTTATTGAATGCAAAACGTTCAAGAGGATTACGTGCATCCACGTCAAAATATTTATTACAAGCTGATTTCATCGACATCGTCCGCGTGGAGTTAGGTTTTTGAAATCTCCTGGGAACTCATCCTATCTCTGTGTCTTTCGTAAGTATCGATACAGTGTTTAGGCCATGAAACTTAATGAAACTTATATTAAGTAGATTATAAGATAATAAGTATTTTCCCGTATATATCAATAACTTTTTTTGCAGCCAGAAATCACTTGCTGTTAAATCCTATACCAGCTAGTGAAAATCCCGTCAAAATCAATTCAGCCATTCCGAAGATTAGATTTACAAACAGACAACAATTTTAGAAATGTTTTGCTATCGTCTTAATAATAATCATATGAGTTATAAGACATTTATATTAAAACCAAAAAATACTTCAATTTTGTTTATTTGATGCAAAATAAAATTCATTGAATAAAACAACAAAAAGCAGCATTTACATTTATCTTTCTAAACAGAACTGCACAGTGGCATTATTTTTATTATTATAAGACCCGTTTCTAACGACAGTAGAAAACAAGTTGAACGCCCGACTGGTCATTAAGATAGTAATTATCGTTATGATAATTTGACACAAATGAATAAACAACTAATTATTATCAGCGAACGTGCGCAAAGCTCTACCACAAATAAAGAACAATATCCATATCAAAATGCATTAGCTTATGGGTGGGTAAGAAAGCAGTGATGATTCAATAAAATCTAATACAAATCGTATGTAGTTTACTACAGCTCGTAATATCGTAACGGTTGTTTTTAACGTTCCTCCAGACACCCCGCAACAGAGAATTTCGCATAAATCGGCTAATAATAGTAAAATCGTACAGACGCATATTAACGTTACGATTACGAGCGAACCGAAACTTTTGCCAAACTAAAATGGTCCAGGCTGATCATTAAAATAGGGTAATTGTTGACTCAATTTAACAATTTATTTGAATTTTATAGTGCTATCCGCAAACTATAATTAAACAAAATAAATAAACAGACCAATAAGATTATATATCGATGGTTAAGGATGCAGCAATAATTATATTCGATTCAACGCATGTTTAATTAAGCAATATAGCGATATTGTTTAAATACGTTTATCTATTTCATGGGTGAATGAGCATTTCTCGAAGTAAATGATTATTTTTCCAGACCCAAAGACTGTTGCCCGCAAATCATGCAATATTTTTGGTAAAAGTTTTTGAATTTATTCTACCATTTAAGTTTAGACAAAAACCTTTTTTGAGTTGCGTGAGTATTCTCCTACATACCTATGTAAGTCAAGTAATTTCATCACTGCATCTTTCGCCGTAATCTTGATTCGTGACGCCTAAGAAAGCGAACCTACTTTTTTATCGCGTTCCTGATGATTGATGATGTGGGTGCCAATAAACAAATTCTTTTTGATTGTATCTGCATTTCGTTATAGAGAAAGTTGGTAATTTTCACATTCTTTCGATAAAATCAAAAGTAACTAATTAGATAATTTTACTCGTAGCTCAATAACAGAATTAAGTAATAGATTCGTGAAATTATGATTTCATCTAATAGTGCGTGCGCGGCACTATATTTTACTCATGACGAAACGTGACGGTTTGTGTGTTTATCGTAAGAGGTTGTTTGCTCGTTTTTGTTACCATTTTCCTGAAAAACTACTTGATTGCAGTTTTTTGCATAAACAACGTATAATTTCTGGGCAGGTTCTTAGATATGTTCTGAGGTGGACGCTGCAGTTCGTCATGGGTTTTCTTTTAAATAATTTTGTCTTGTTATAACGACAAAAATCTGATATTTTTAAAATGGCTATAACAACGACGACTTACGTCTAACCACGTTAAACGTTAAACATTGAATAAAATAACTTGGATCATTTCAGTTAATATACAAAATTTCACTTTTATTGTAACCGCCTTAAAAATTATGTGCTGACATTTATACTTTACCCCTACTTTTAATCGAGTTTAGCTTGAATCTTCTTGAATATTCGACGTTTATTAAGTTCTTCATAACGTAAAGGTGCGTCCAGACTTGAACATTTCACCGAACCGAACAGCGAACATTTCGGCGAACTTGTTACGCTCAATGTGGACGGCGCGCTTGGAGCGCTTGAGATGGGTTACTGGGTAACAGTTCGGCGAAAGTTTCGCCGAACTGTTACGCAGTAACCCATCTCAAGCGCTCCAAGCGCGCCGTCCACATTGAGCGTAACAAGTTCGCCGAAATGTTCGCTGTTCGGTTCGGTGAAATGTTCAAGTCTGGACGCACCTTAAGATACTTATGTTACAAGTAAATCCGTCTTTAATTGTCCGGAACGCGTAACTCATAGCTTAGAAAGCCAACTCCTTTGAATTGGTCGTAAATATTCGATTTAACCATTAGCCCTCCTTCCTGATTTGGAAGTGACACTAAAACGTCTCCTAAATAATATAATTTCTAGCTTATTCCTAGATCAAGTGGGTCATTTTAAAGTGTGTTACTGGAAGTGTATATCTGATGTTTATGATGTTGAAAGGCAGTTAAGCTACGGGAAGCTACGTAATATACGTCGCGTCTCTACACTAAAGGAATAGTTAATTGAAATTAAATCTCCTCATAATATGAAACGGTTTAAAGCAGAGGTTCCCAAACTTTTTTTTCTCATAGACCACTTTCAAAATTTAGCTAGTTCCGGTGGACCCCCTGCAGCTACATTTCTACCATATTCCCAAAACTCGACAAAAATTGTGAATATTGGATCTTTACTATGGAAAGCGTTGCGGCTGAGTTGCAACCACGAATTAATAAGTAGTTTTCGAAAAAGTGAGAATTTATTGGTTAATTGATTGTGCTGTGAGTGGATGTCAAAAAAGTAAAGTTCTGTAAAGTTAAGTACTGAATATGGAATATGCAAGTTTTTACAACAGTCGCTGAGCTTCTTAATACATTGCTAGGTGAAGTCAAACCAACATTTTAGGTCTTCACTATCGAAAGCAGATAAATCGTGGACCCCCCGCTTACGACTTATGAACCCCCATTTTTTTGTCACGCCAACGTAGACCCCCGTCGAGTCTCCCGTGGACCCTAGGGGGTCCACCTGGACCACTTTGGGAACTACTGGTTTAAAGTTTACTTATAACTACCCAACTAAATGCGAATCGATGCTGAAATGTGATTTCAGCGTATTTAAATGTCAAAACGAACCGGCCGATTTTTTCCGCATTATGTATTACGTACGTGAGTCATGAAAGTGATACAAATGGCGCTCGTGACTGACTGGGTTACGTCAATGTGACGCAATTCGAACTTTTGTGCGGTCAATGTCGCGCGATACTAATGAAATTAGAGAATAATGTTGTTTGTTTGAAATAGACACATTCCAGGGAGGCCAATGGGATTTAGTGCAAAATGTCTCATAATTTTGCATACCTTACATTTAGAGCCTGAGAGAGTGAGTGTCTGTAGACCGAAGACTTTGGATTTGTTGTCAGTATATGACATATGTTGATAGTCACTAACTATGGGCCTGATAAAAAGTCAAAGCTGATGATCCAGGGATATATGCTTGAAGTATCTTTAGAAGAACCAGAGTAATCGACAGAGCTTGACGCGTCGCAAAGCTGAAGTGGCAATTGGTATAAAAATAATAATAATAAACTTAAGGTACCTCGGTGCTGGAATGGCGACCCTGAACCGGATAAGACAGCGTTGGGGGACCTTTTACTAGGTGAAGTCGAGTGAAGCGAGTCGATGAGAGTCACTGGATACAAGGCATCGTGATGTCTGATTCAGAACAGTTAAAAATTTCGCGGTAGAGATGTGCTAAAGGCCTTATCTCCGTCGAATATTTTTACAACTTTGAATGACTTTATATCAACATCCGTAATACTAAAAAAAAAAACAAGTACAACTTAAAACCAGGATATCAATTTCTGTTCTCAGAGCGAATTTGACCGTGCAAACCAAACAAAAACTGGCCAAGTGCGTGGCGGGCCACGCGTAGTGTAGGGTTCCGTAGTCACAATCCTCGAAAAACAGATATAACTCCTTTACCTGTGAAGCTTACTTAGCCGTGATAGTTTTCCTTTAAAATTGATTATATATATACTACTGCTGTGAATTTTTTCATGTTCCTATATACTGTCATTCGGCTGATAGAGGGGGGGGGACTTGACTCTAATAAAAATTAGCACTTTAAAACATCATATTTTACAAATGGATCTAGAAATCGAAAAATGATGTTCCCACACCCACAGTATTTTTAAAAGACCTATTCAACGATACCCCACACTATGGGGTAGACGAGAAAAAATATTCATTTTTTTCTCGTCGTCTCGTCACCACTTTGTCGGCGTGATTAATATTTATACCCATGCCAAATTACAGATTTCTAGCACTAATAGTCTCTGAGATTTACCGAGGACGGACGGACGGACGGACAGACAGACAGACAGACGGACGGACATGGCGAAACTATAAGGGTTCCTTGTTTACTACGGAACCCTAAAAAAGACCAAGTACCTACTTATATTGACTTTTTCATCATAATACTTTAACAATGAAGCACTTACGGCAAGTATTATCCAATGATTAGAAAATAGATCAGCATCAGTTCAACAGCCTGTTCAAACGTAATCTATAGCATGGTGGATGGGAATGACGGGGCGATCCGTCATTCTTTTTTATCAATTGAACCATTGTGTTGTATTTAACGAGTTAGCTTGATTAATGATTAGAAAAAAATGCAGTCACGTTTTTGCTAATTGCGCAGAATATGTAATAGCATCATTGTTTGGTAGTGGTTAATTTTTTATGTTGATTTGTGAACATGTTAATTTTTTTACTCGTAATACATATAGCCAGAAAAACCCAATAGGTGAAATAGGCTACGTGAATCTACCTACTTCTTTTAACTAATAAATCGACAAAATCTTATTATTATCAATGTGGTCTTACGGGCCTAGCGTTTAGCGTGGGTTCACCATTTATTTAATTTAAAAATCACAATTTAACAGCATCAACACAAGAAGGCGCAGCTGAATATGGTACCGCTAGACCCAGACCGCAAAGATCAGGGAAGCGACGCAAATGTGCCTCTCATTGAGGGTTACCTACTTTTCCGAGATTCTATAAGGGCTTAGACAGCGACGCAAAACAAACGTACGTAGCGGGAACTCTTTGTACATAGCGTACGCAAGTCAGTAGACTTCAATTTTGGTGCAAAAAACCGTACGAGATATTCCTCGCCTTAAGATGCTTTTCCTATTAGCAATTCTCTTAAAAGTTTTATTTTCTTCCTAAGCAGATCACTTTAGATTTCTAGAAACATCATCATCATCATCATCATCATCATCATCATCATCAGTATTTTGAACGTGATGTTTTTAATTGCAAAACCAAAGCAAAACCAGCGGGGATGTAGCACCTGCTGCGCAAGTTTCAAATTTAAATCTCAAGTTCACAGTGGCAGTATATTTTTGTTGGACTTAATTCTATTCTACGCAAACAGAGCAATAAATCGATGCTTATCCCTTTACGTATTTAGTGCGGTCGTAATTAACTGGTGTTTGTTTGAACGCGGGAGGGCCGTCCATCAGCGAGAGAGAATCACACCAAGGTTGGAGTGAGTATTTTTTGTTCTGGTTTTCTCGAACGCGTGAGGTCATATTAGCGACTTTCTGTTTCGAAACTATTTATGTTGCCTTGGTGTGTGCAGATTATTCAAATTGCCAAAACTATAGACCAATAAAAAAAAAGTTTCTGTTGTTAATTAAGATAATGAAGACTAAAGTTACATAACTATCATAAAACGCTGATGTAAATAGGAAAAAAAAATATATCGTTATCAACCCCTTCAACTTTTTGCCCTGTCGATATAATGCACTTCCAACCCTCCATGATTGTTCCCATGCAGTGTAAAGCAACGCTTAGTCGAGCAACTTTATATCGCTGTTCCACTCCGGGAGGGCGGTGAATCAGCTCGAGAGAGTCACCACAAGGTTAGTCTAATTTTTTTTTCAGGTTTCCTCATACTGGCCTTAGTTTAAATCAAACGCCGGATGCAAGGGAAGAGAATGTTACATTTACTCACGAGTTACTTCACTCATGTCGCTTGTTGACACTAAGGTCGTACACTGATTGCATACAACTTGAAGGTTCAATGTTTTGGAATAGTTGCATCCGTGGTGGTCACAAATTGACAAATACAACTGAGGAATGCAACTCTGACATAACGCAATACTATTCTAATGCTGATAGCGTCTAAAGTATAATATTTTTCATAGCTATTATTTCCGTATTCAAAGTTTATTTAAAACGTAGAACAGCATGTAAGGGAACATAGAAATTAATAAGTTGCAGTTTCTACCAGTACTGCAGTTAATCACCAGTAAAACAAGTCAGTAATACTAGTTTCAAGGAGAAACATTATACGAATAAACCTCTCAGCGAAATTACTCTTTAATATTTAAGTAACCAGCAAAAACTCTGAGATCAAACCATCATGCGTCGAGAAAGCCATCGTAAATCGCCAAGTATATTAGACTGACTTTCCCCAACATAGTCTGGAAATGGCAAGAAGTTCAGTCTTTGTTATTACTTTTTCTTTTTCAAACGTGGTTAAAAACAACCCTTAGAAGATAGCGCGTAGAGAAGTAAAGTTTAACTTCATATAAATGATGTTAAGAGCAGCAAATATCAAAGAAAGTCGTCACGTTCATAATGAACACGACCTCAATGATAACTGAAAAAATAAGAAAACCTATTTAACAATAAAATTTCAATCACAGTCGGATGGAATATGTTATTTTACCAGGTTGTGTTTCATAAATATCCCACTACGAAAGTTACCTAGGAGCATTCTCGTTCGTTCGCTCATACCAAGCTAAAATGTTAAGGTCATCCCGTGCAGACCGTCTGGCGTCGAGAAAGCCCTCGTAAATCCTCGAGTATTTACACTGATAGCATCCAAAGTCTGGTAAGGGCAAGAATTTTAATGTCTTCATTATAATCACTCCTTTGGGCTGGATAGATAGCGTCACGATGCAGGTCATGAGCTTATACGGTGTGTGTTTACATGCCTTTGAATAATTTATGTGTTCGTTTACAAATGGTACGAATCGTGCTTTGGCAAAGGTCCCTTTAGGTGAGCTGCTTGACGTAGAATGCGAGTCGTCTCTTATTATATTTAAATTGTGCTATTTGGTTAGGTTTTGAATAGAAATGCTGCACATTTAGATTATACAAATTAGTAGGATCTTCTAAGTATTCTGGTGATTTTATAGACTCAAGCCTACCTTTCCTATAATAACATACGGACAGGGCAGACAGATAAATATAAGCTGACGTTATTTTAATTTGGTAACCAAGAAACAGAAAAATTATTTTAGAGTACCTACTGACTATATCGGAATACCGGAAAACAACTTCAAACTAACGAGAATATACTCAACTTTGCAATAATAACGAACTCAACGTAGTTCAAACCCACCATTAACCGTAACACCCCTAGATCATTCGCAAGCCATAATCGTGTGGACTGACAAATAGACACCATATTTCTTGAGCCTAACCCGTGTCATAGGCAATAAAGCCCAGCATAAATTGTTCGCCTTATTGACTTCGACAAGTTACACACACTTACATAGCATCTAAAGTTCTCGGCGTACAATTACGAAGTAAAATACATTAATGTTGAGCAAACGATTTATAAGCTGATGAGTATTCAATTGCCTATAAAATAACTTGTCATGGTGACAAGTACCTATCTAAGGCCTATAGGAGTCGTATATTTTTTTCCATAGCGTTATAAATGAAGATGAAAATTTTACTGATTGTGTAGCGTGACTTTTCAATTACGAATGATTTTTTACGTTTAAATACACGAACCAACTTAAGCTAATTTTAGCACGTTAAAGCATGTCATAAGACAAATTTATTACATATCCTCATTTTTTTTGTATTAAAAAAAGGATAGTTTCTTGATATTCGAGTCAAAAAGTTTCAAAATTGGCAACCCTGTCTTGCACAAAAGAAAAAATTAATCTACAGCTTTCAAGCTGGCCAAATTAATGTCTGTGAAATTAATCAAAAAAGTTTTTAATAAGCACCTCAACATCGACTATGCTTGTAAAATGTGCTCGGTTTTTTTGCTGTTGTCGAGATGAATATCATAATATTATCTGCAGACACACCCACTTGCGAGTACATCGCGATATTTCGTACGCAAGTTCGAAGTTGAGTGACCTCTTACATAACTGCGTATAACGTATCGCCTCGCTAATTCTATGGCAAACTCCCACGTGGTTCAAAAATTATCATGTACGAGCAGTGTAAGCAAAGTGATTGAAGTGTGTTTGTGATTTCGAAATAACAGTCTCTTATTAAACTTTCGTTTAAATGATTATTTGAACGAAAGCATAGTCTAAACGTACCTTTTTAAAAAAATATTCTGATTCTCTTTTTGTCTTTATGTTTGCCAGAAGCGAAACCATAGCAAACTTGTCTGTTCTAACGCAGATATTTGCTATATAATAATGCATCTATCCATTTCATTCCGTTGCTACAATTTCTGTGCTAGAAGCCTTAACATATTCCTTTACGCCTTTTAGTAGGTAGCACTATTATGCCAAAAGGCGCAAATTAGGACGTGGGCCGCGCAAAAAACCTCCTGCATCATACGTTGTATCATTTTCATATATTTTATATGAACCTTCGCACACGAAAAGCGGGCCGCATCGGGCCGCAACGCAACGCACTGGCGGATCGATCAGGCCCTAATTGGTAATAGATAGATAGATGTGCTTTGGACGAGGCTTTGCAATGCGACGCGATGCGGTCGGCTGCAGCTGTAATTCGCACGAAGTCAGGTCCGAGAAATATATAGTAAGGTCTGTTTCAAAATTGACATGCCTACCTGCTTGTACGACGAGCGTAAAATAGGTGTCAAACCATAATTATGTACCTAGTGGTATAGATAAATAAAAATGTATAGACGTAAAGACAAGATAAGGGTTTAAGATAAGATTTCATTGCCGTTTTGCAAGATATATCTATATCTGCTAAAAATATGGCGTATGTTTTAGAATTTAGATACGAGTATGCCCGTAGCTCGAGTTAGTACTATCCTGCTTGCATCCTACCTCCTGTGGACTGGCGTGGGCGAGCGATCCGCCCTTGTGTGATTTATTTTGAACTGCCGTGTCTTGTGTCAACAGATACATATCGTGGAGGCAAATCTTTATGTTATTGCTTCGGAGATGTCTATGGTGGAATAAAACCCGTTTGATTTCGATTTGAGATAAATAAAATACCTACACTCTGTGGTCTTATAACTATTTTATATGCAAATAAGTAAGGGTCGTTTGCCTATCTATACTAATATAATAAAGCAGAAGAGTTTGTTTGTTTCGCGTTAATCTCAATAACTACTCGACCGATTTCAAAAATTCTTTCACCGTTGAATATGTAGGTACGTGATCCTTGAGTGCTATAGGCTATATATTATGTACCACGGGCGAAGCCGGGGCGGACCGCTAGTTATAAATAAACATGCAGATGCAAAAGATAGAATTTTAAATATTATGAGTAAAGATAGTTTTATAAATAACCAGTTTTTATTAATTATGTGATGTCGGAAAGTTCGTTTAGGTCTCAAAACCCTGTGGGAACTTGTTAATTTTACCGACTAAAAAGTTCCAGTTCAGCGGAGAGACCGACAAACAGGCCCATATCGCATTTTATAATATTAGTGGGTTTTATCGAAACGATTTTCCGGGGTGGTCAACGATAAGCTTTATCAATAGCATACCACATTTTTCTCTCAATAATAAGGGGAATAAGTACTCGGCAAAGCGTCAATTAACCAACAGATAAAACGAAAGATTGAGATTGTTAAGAGATAGAGCCAATTAGTAAACCCACATAAGCGATCGCTCTTATCCACTTCACATAATATGGACAAGCGTGAAAGTGTTATGTAAAAAAACTAGCTAATTATGTCGACTTATGTTGATTATATTAAGTAGGCACCCTAGATGGATAGTTTCCTTGCGTAATCATGCAACTTATTAGCATCTATCGACATACCAACGCCCAACTCTTCGTAACTTGGAAAGAAATACGTATAAATAAAGACAGCTTCTAACGAGAGAAGTTTTACTTCAAGCAACCAAAGTTTACAATTACTATTTGCAAAGAAAATTAAGACTTAAGATTCAAAGGCGACTCTTTCGTATTTCGATAATAAATGATGTATTTTGATAATAATTATATTATCTACATAAATTGGCCCGATAGCTGTACCGATATATATAGTCCCTAATTACTGGTTGGAACTCGGCAGCTAAAGGTGCGTCCAGACTTGAACATTTCACCGAACCGAACAGCGAACATTTCGGCGAACTTGTTACGCTCAATGTGGACGGCGCGCTTGGAGCGCTTGAGATGGGTTACTGCGTAACAGTTCGGCGAAAGTTTCGCCGAACTGTTACGCAGTAACCTGGACGCACCTTAACATTTTTACGTTTGTAGGTTGTTAGACTAATCGGTACGACAAAGACTTGTCACATTATGATTGATAAGGTTAGACCGCATCGGCAGCCGACTTGGTGGTACATTTAAATATGCTTAATGAACCCATTAACTTTTAGTCATCAATTTGCTAAATTAACACGATAAAGAACAATGTAGATAATATCTATGGTCATATTATGATCTATGAAAAGTGAAAACGTAGGTACTGTTAAGTGGCCATAGGATGTTCTTATTTAATAAAATTGAGCGATCATGTTTGCGTTAATCTCTAGAAATAATTTCAATACTACATTACATACATTCTTTTACACTGCAGTTTTCGGCAATACATAATTAATTTACCAGGGACTTTCTGACATGTTAAGGACAGAAGCCAAAATTGAATTAACTCGAGGCACCTAAGATTCTTGTTTTACTTGTGAAAGATTGGTTTTATTGATTTACAGGGATAGCCTTTTACATTCTCGTACATTTTATGAGTTCGTTGATGACAATACAAAGAAACAAAGATCTGATTTTGCTTGCAATTTTAATTTCAAGTAAACGAATCAATGCGGAGAAATCTTATAGGTATTTGAAATCAATTATTATCAAAATATATTATTTAAAGACAAGTGAACGACTAAAAAAATGTGCAAATTTAGGTACTTAACCATTATTATTTCTTGCGTATATTTTATTATCTAACATTGTACCGCAATTGACTTCATGATCCAAATGATAATAAATAAAATTACGTCTTCATTCGTTTCCAATATCGGATACAAACAGAGCATATAAGGTAAGAACACCATATGTTGTCATGTGTTAATCTCGATTAGTTCCATAACCAACATGAATTATCATGCCATCTGTCGAAAAAGTTTATTTAATTTTGAATTTTATGACAATATAATTAAAGTTGAAATTATAATAAAGGGCATATAAATTGGAAGTATCACTATGTTTGCCTATTAGAGGTTGTCCGGTGGCTGCAAGTGGCGAGTTCACTTAAGGTCTGATTGATAGATATAGTGACACAGGCTAGAGTCTACACCAGGTGCTAGGTTTCTAGTGAAACTGTACACGTGACTGTTTTATATTCATTAAATACCAGCGTAATGATAGCACTAGAAGCGGGCAAAATGGATCACTGAAAAAAGATATATACAATATACATATTATGTTTTCAGCTCAATGATCATTAAACAATATCATTACCGTTTTGCTCATATCGGTATCCATATGTTTACACAGATAACAACCTTACTGACGAAAGATTAATATATTTGAGACCGATGTCAAGATATTGATTGTATCGCGATATTTATCGACTGTCTGAATCTTGCCAGAAAATAATAATGAAATAGCAATATTTTGTGTCTAGACATCCCTTTCTAATCTACCTTAAGTCTTTATGAATACCAAAGATAGCATGCTTTCAGCTAAGGCTCTTCTACAAGTAGGAAAATTAGCTTAAATTGCGAAATTAATGTAAACTCTTCTTCATAAACTCTTACCAATATTCAATAAAGCCCCCAATGCATATTAGGTATAATGCACATATTAAACGTACACCTATTTGCAAAGAAAGTGGGTTCATTTGGCGACAAAAAGGCGCGGGCGGCGCCGTCGGAACCATTAAAAAATCTGAAACAAGTTCTTTCAAATCGATCGGAACACAACATGTCTCTGCCTAGCCCATTTTAATATAAGGCGAAATACACACTTAAAATTCTGAACAAAAATTTTATGTTAATTCATAGCATTTTAGCCCGGGGTAGATCCCTTTAAAAATAATAAAAAATAAAAGAAAATCACAGTAGGATGAAACCCATTGGAAAAGGAGGAGAATATTATAAAAATAAAAGGAAAAATAATTTACGGGCGATCTGAGCTCGGGAAAAAAAGGGGGGAGTTTTAAGGGTAAAAAACAGTTTATCTCAATTTCCGGCAAAACTACAAGTCCTATGGAAAAAAATTAAATGGCAATGTTATAGGTAATAAAAAGATCTACAACTTTTGTATTTACACTTTTTTCACATAACCTCAAAATTTATGTGAAAAGTTCAAAAAACCAAGTTTTTGGTTTTTTATTTTAATCTTTTACAATAAATATTTTTTTTTCACGGAATTTGGTGAAAACTTACCTTTTTATGTCCCAAATACACTGTAATTTATTTGATTTGAAATATTTAGTTTTTCTCCTTATTTTGACTTAATACTTGCTTACTACTTTACTTTGAATTCATCCTACTGTGATTTTTCTTGGTTTCAAAAATTATCGACACTGGGCTATTAAAACATGTCTGAGTGTATATCAAGCTGAATTTTAACAAGCACCATGATACATATCGAAAATAAGTAAGTCCGGTCTCCAGAATCAGTAACCGAAGTGCAGTCGTTATTATTGACTGAACTTATGGTAATATTGCGCTTCTTTCAGGGGCCTCCCGCCTCAGTCAATTTTAATCATGATGGAGAAGAGAATTATCCAGATTAAAATACCTGGTGAATAAAAAAAAACTGATGACAAAACCTATAATATCGATAAGCCTCAATAGCTCAATGGTGAGGGAGCGAACTGAAATCGAAACGGTCTGTGGGTAGAAGGTTCAAACCCTACTCGTTTCGCTGTTATCACCTACTCTTGGTGTAAGATTAAAGGCCTAATTGGGAGGAAAAGCGGGAAAATAATGAAGCGGGAAGAATACCAGCTAAAACTAAGTAGGTAAATAAATAGTAGGTAACATCACATCTTAACGTAGCTGTTCAACTTCAGTACAAGGCTCTCCGTATTTTTTTTTATATGAATTTCGCCATTGCCACGTGTCGTAAATAAGCCTGATAAGTATTTCCGCTTGATTTCTCGTAGCCTTATACAAATTGATTCGTTAAAATCACTATCGATTTCAAGAAATTAGAACGACATCAATGCAAACCAGTTTTATGCCGTGGAGTGCATTTGCAGTTATACATACTATTTTTTTCTAATTTACGTACTTGATGATATAGGTATGTATTTGTACTTTTTAATATTCAGTTCAACCGTTCAGCCATATCTAAATTACCTTATCATATCTCCAAAAATGGCTTACTAAACTTATGACCAAACAGAAAAAAGGTAAATATAGGGAGGATATTGTATGAAAGTCAAATAGTTTAATTAAATGCTCTAAAGTATTCTCTCACGCCACACAAACGGAAGCTTTCTGTTAGCGAGAAGTGAGACATTATAAATCGATCGGAACGCGCCACAAAAGGACGCCACTATGCGTTACAAATTCTACCATGCGATACGCGTTTCCACTCGACTTCACATAACCTTTTTGCGCTGGTCAGTGTGTCTCGAGCGCGAATGGTTTTCCACCGTCGTCGCAGGAAAGTGGGTCGGGCGACGCGACGCGTCACATGTCGAGCCTTGCCCTACACGGACCGTTTCCGATTGTTAATGGCCGTTAAAGTTTCTCATTTATGACAAAAAGTTCAGCTTTCAGTGGGCATTGAAGAGTTTAAAGCGGTAATTGCTCGCCGCGAAAAGAATAAAGAGGAGCGATCGGTCAGTGTTACGCCTTTGTATCTCAAATAGTTTCCTGTACAGTATAGGACTTTCTTTAAATATGTTCATGCAGTTTTCTATTCATTTTTACCCATTAGTTATACATTTCACTGACCTGCTAAAATATAATAACACCTTGCAAATTACGCCTCAGCCTAAGAGTCAAATCTCGTCTTCAAATTGGGTTGTATGCGGAAGGATCAGGAGGAATGCATCGCATTAATGACACAAAAAATCCCTACAATTATGATATTCAAAACAGATTAAGACCCTTATCAAGTTCCCAATGGGGAACACATCGTAGAGACTGATGCATATATAGTAGGGCTTCTCCGAATGCGCCCCACGTTAGCCTTGGCAATCAAAATAAATATGATAGAAATACTGTATCCGTACTTAGATCAGTATGAATTAAATAGTTGGCTGCTTGTGACATAGATGGTTCTATTTACAATGTTTTAATCTCCATTATGCCTTACATGTACATTGGCAAACAAGACAGGGTCATAAGGGTCGCTTAGGTGTTTATTATTGAAATTAATATTTCGTGCAATCCATAGATTAGTAATGGTTCTCAATATAATAAACTGTAAATTTTACTTAAAGTACCTACTCGTTTTTTCGTTTTTAAATCTTAGGCCGGATACACAGTACACAGATACAACCAGTAGTGAAACTACCTACAAACGTTCGAAACGGCTCACTTACACAAACATGCGCATCGACGAGACCATTTAGCGGCAGTCGCTACTGACATCCACGCGAAAACCCGGTAGGGGTCTCGTCGATGCGCATGTTTGTGTGAGTGAGCCGTTTCGAACGTTTGTAGGTAGTTTCACTACTGGTTGTTCTGTGTACTGTGCCGGATATTACTTGACATCCCATCAGCACCAAAGGTTCAAGGTCAGAGCTATTTTTACATGACGTAATTTACGATTCGGTGTGACGCGGTGTAGAGCATGAATAATATGTCAATCTCATAAATCTTTTTAATCGAGTCATAAAGGTTATTTAAATTGTAGTAAGTAGTATTAATTATTGTAATTTATTTCCGACTATGTAAATTAATTTTGTAACACCTCGCACAGCCGCTTTCTAGCTATTAATTAATTAAGAGAGAGCTTGTACCGGTAGCCGGTACAAGAACGCCATTGTCATATGGCTGACAGATCGATTCAGGGGCTATTATAGGTGTTAAATTACACTTTCTGATATATGTGTACACAGAATATAATTTATTATTATTTTTTGATAAAAAAAGGGTAGGTAATATACACTACAGGCAAACAAAAAATCTAAATGCGCTCCTGATTCCACAACTACGCCCCAAGAAAGTCCCAAAATTGCAATCTATTAAAAGTACATCATGTAAGTTTTATGATGATGAAAATAGCATAATATTAAAGTAAACACCGCCAAAAGAAATACATATTGTCTTCATAAACTTATACTGTCAAGACTCAATGAATTCTAATGCTACTTTGAGCTTTAATTTTATGATTTCAAAGCTTTGATTTCAATGTAATGCAGACACTTGACAATTTCCCTGACTACAATAAAGAGATTACTGGAAAAGCAACCTTTTAAAAGATAATAGTCATACATCGAAGCTATTTAGCGTCGTTTATTATACTATCAATACGTCGTCGCCGCAAAACTCATAGATTTTAACGGCTCTAAAACATCGATAGTGGCCGTAAATTTTAATCGATCATAAATCCTCGATTCCGATTTGTTTACACATTTACTCGCTTACACTCAAGTGCATTGCAAATAAATGTTTCTCGTAAATTCGCCGTAAACGTATCGAATCTTGCGAAATTATTACAAGCACGATCGTTGTTTTCGTGCACGCAATATTTTGTTTGAAAAGCAAATATTATATTTTAATGTAACTCTATAGCGCAGTTGGTGTGTACTGTGGCTATAAAGCGGGAGATCGCAGGTTCGGTTCCCGTGAGGGACTTTAGATCTTATAATTTCTTTCTAATTGAGATGCCCCAAATAAGCACAGATATCAGCAAAGTTTCTTGTGTAACGTAAACCGTGCGTAATTTATTAATTTAGTATGTATGGCAAACGCCATTTTTTATAGCAAAACAGCTTGACTACAATCATGCCTAATGGAAAGTAATGATAAGGTCTAGATTGGAGCGCGCTTGCCTACAGGATGCCGTTTACTCTTGCCTTCAATGTACTCAACTTGTACGTGGCAGACTCCTCCTTGACATCTTCATACAAGTTTGGCAGATTTATACGCAGTTAATAATAACTTGAAAATTTATACTCAAGACTCAGAAATCTTTTGCTCTATGTAAATATACTTATAGGGCACTAGGTGAAGAGTTAAGACCCCTAACCAAATACGTAGGCACGTAGCCCTGCGTATTTAGCAATGTCTAATTGGCATCAAATTAAAGGTTCAATCGAATTCACCAAGCTTGACGATAAATAATAATCACAGATAAAAGCGGCCTTTGAGGTAAATTATGAGTTCATTTGATCGACCCCCGATAACTCGATAAGTGCCACCAGATAACAGCTGTGAGGTGACAGTTAAATTGACGGGTGGCATTCAAAGTTGCTTATGGGTAAATAAATTAATATCATAAATATTTACGTGTACTTTATCCACAGACGTATAAAGAGAAGCAGACCTAACATAATCTTCACAACTACATCTAAAAGAATAAATAATATCTTCGCTTGTTTCTCTCCAAACAAAAATATAATACTCTATCTCTTTTTTTTCTGTTGTTGCAACACTTACGCACTCATAGAAAAAATAGGTCTTGAGGCAAACCGCCATCTTGCTAAGCACAGCTTAGCATGATGGCGGTGCAATATGTCAAATGATGTCAAAAACAAGATCTTATCCTGCGAGTTGTTTATTATTTTATTTTTGCATTAAAATCAAGTCTTAAGATCCAAGAATACTAAAATAAAATGGTTAAGTGTTGTGCACCTCTGTGCAGCAATTCTTCATAAAGGAAAACACCTGAAATTAATTGTTATCGGTAAGTTTTCATGTGCCATAGTCCCGTAATTTGTTTACATGGTTACTGTGAGATTAATAATAATCGTTCGGCATCTTAGAAGCAGTCCCTATTTATTATATGGCCAAAACTCGTAAATAGTTATAGTAATTTTGGTTCTAGTAGATCCCTGTTGCAATATTTATCAATAATTTAATACTCTGATCTCGTTTGATGTTTCATATACTTGTGCAATTTTACAGGGCCGTATTCAGGCTCAAGGTTTGTTTAGTAGGTATATTTTGAAGGTTGATTAGATAAAAGTAGGTACGGACAAATTATAAAAATGAAATCATTTTTCAGGTTCCCAAAGGACGAAAACTAAGAAATGCCTGGTTGACCAACATGAATAAAAAAAATTGGCATCCCAAATCATCGAGTGTACTATGTTCTAAGCATTTTAAAGCACATTTAGTGGACAACAAAAAGGACAGGAGAGATTTGATTTACCCATCGAATGGTTTGATTAAAATAATTCAATCGTGTGAAGAAGTTTTGAAAATGATTAAAGGAAAATATATAAGTTATAATAGCATGATAATGTATATAGCTGATTTATCGAATAATTGTAGTGAGTTTAAGACCAATGATGAACATGATTTCAATCATTTGCAAATAATGATTAAGGTGATTGTTAAATTTTATTTTGATTTAAGAATGAAGCATAATGCAAAGCAAAGCAATCTATCGGAATGAAATTATTAAGAAAATACTTAGTTTTGTTTAAAAATAAATAATTGAAACTTTTGTTTGTTTTTATTTATTTTACTCATTTTACATAGGTAAGGTAGGTCGAATGAAATAGTTAGGTAGTTAAACTAGTAAAAAGTTAGTTTGATAAATAGTTTACAAACTAGCGTTTCACTAGTTTAACTACCTACCTATTTCATTCGAGTGAAGTGTCACGTCATAACATAGAGCACGAAGCGAATCATAAATAAGCAGGCCTATTCTGTATCTCAGTGGTAACGAAAACGTTAGAACCTATGAAAATGTGCCCATCAAATAATTATCAAACCATCATTGTTGGAAATTAAGGTTACAGAATGTAAAATAAGGGTTTAACAATTTGATGCCACTTTACCGTAGTTTTCAAATTAATTTCATCACAGATTAATGATTAGTATCTACAATAAATTTCATATCACAGATACTTAATAATTATAGGCCTGCAGGTCAGTCACTACGCTACGCTTTACTATCTATACTAATCTGGCAATAGTGTTATTTGACTATACTTTCAAGGGCCTAGTGACTCGAATAATAATCTCAATGTTCGCGCGATTATAGATACAAAATCAACCGCGCGATGACCGCGTAATCGCTTTCTAATACGGCGACGACGCCTAAGTCTGATTCCGCGTTACGAGTTCAGTCCCTCACCCTCGCTTGCATGAGTTCGGCCCTGTTTACTGTCAATGTGTGTGTGAAATTTGTATGTAGGCGTAATTGGCACGCCAATTTTTTTGTTATGTTAGGTCTGCTTCTCTTTATACGTCTGTGACTTTATCTAAAAACAACTTTTCGGATCTAAACAAGTGGCAAGCATTACCAGACGGCAAAAAGACAGCCGCAGTTGCTAAATATCAAGTAAATTATGGTTTTGCGATGTAATATGACAAGAACACGACGATCAATTTTACACATTATCGGATTTCTGTTATTTATTTATTTATATTATTATTACATACCCAATGGAGACATTACAGTTGCCCAATTCATCTCCACAGGCTACAAAATACAATTTAAAAACAATGATATCACTACATAGTATAAAACAAAGTCGCTTTCTCTGTCCCTATGTCCCTATGTATGCTTAAATCTTTAAAACTACGCAACGGATTTTGATGCGGTTTTTTTTAATAGATAGAGTGATTCAAGAGGAAGGTTTATAAGTAGAAAAATTGGACCCGGTAGGTGGCGCTAATAGCGGGCAGGACGACGTCTATCTGCCGGGTCCGCTAGTAAAGTATAAACGGTCAAATAATACTATAATGTTCGAGCATAGAGTTCAACGATGGCATCATATTATGATAATCACAAGGTCGGTTTTAGGGGATGCTAGCTTTTAAACTGAAGAATAATGTTAATCATCGTCATCATCCCAAAATTATTATCGTCTCATAATTACTAACATAACACAAACATACAAATCGAATCACAATTCTGTAGTACAAACTAAGCGCTATAAAAAACTGAATGAAACGTCTTCGATCGTAAAACCATTGTGAGCAGTTCATTGACACCTCTTCTCGTGATTCATAGCAACTCGCATTTATCTCATCGATGGAGAATGCTAATGGAATCAATGAAAAAAGTCTAATAAATTTTATTGGTGTCTCGATATCTTCATCTTTTTTTTTTTGAAAGACGATTTCATCTCGAATAATATAAGGGAATATTTGCTTACAGAATTCATTTACTAGGGTATTCGTATGATTACAAGTTGGGTCTATTATAAGCTAAGATCATGCAAGTAGATTTAATCTTATCTTTTCCGAAACTTAGCAGTTAGAATCCCAGATAAGACCTCTGAGTAAGTCATAAAATAAATTATTTGACACCTTAATTATAGAATAAAATTAATAAATATTAGATAATTTGAAATTATCGTACGTTTTTCATATGCTGAAATGGTGACGTTGCACCGAAATACTCAGTGATAAACCGTGAAGTGAGGAAATTCCTTTAAGGGCCATTACACGCAGCTCTTCCGGACAAATTCCCGCTAGATGGCGCTATTAGGGTGTTTCACAGGTTTTTATAATTTTTGCCTAGTTGCTACGTACAGTTTTTAAAAATATTATACGACAGAACATATAACAATGCCTATTATTTTATCACATCATTAGTTTACTTTAAAACGGAGCCATTTCATCAAACATTCAAAAATATATAGCTTTCATATCAATTACTGTAAAGACGCAACACTCACGCACACACTGACATCAATGCTGTTATCCAAGCTTAGTGGTTCCAATATAAACTACAAATTGTTTACTATAAAATTGAACTAGATGGCACTGAAACGTTTCTCGACTAGCTTCGTATTTTTTTATTTAATTCGGATACAAGTTAGCCTACAGATTGCAATCTCACATCACACGAGTAGAAAATGGTGGTAAGTGATGATGCAGTCTAAGATATGAACAGGCTAACCTGGAAGGTGTATGCCAGTTTTTTTTAAACCCATGAAGACATGGCACCCTTTTGTTTCTACATGGCATCGTACAGGAACGCTAATCGCTGGCGACACGGCATCGCTGGTAGGGTGGCAACTCTCCGCGGCCGAAGCCTCCTACCAAACCAGACTAGAGAAAATTATAAAATATAAAATTCCTCCCTGCCGTGAATCGAACCCGGGACCTCCCTCTAATAAGACCACAGCACTTACCAGTGCGCCAGGGAGGTCGTCAAACCTCTATACTACCTACCAATCTATAGTGCGCGACAGGTCGAGGGGTGACGTGCGGCTATCGATAGATTATCGATATTGGACTATCGATAGTTTATCGATATACCTACATTTATTTTTAGACGCCGGGTATGGCGCGGATAGCGTGGCCTATAGATAAGACTATCGATAGACAATCGATTTTTATCGATATACCTACATTTATTTTTAGGCGCCAGGTATGGCGCAGGTAGCGTTGCCTATACATAAACTATCGATAGATTATCGATATTGGACTATCGATAGACAATCAATTGTCTATCGATATACCTATATTTGTTTTTTAGGCGCCAGGTATGGCGCGGGTAGCGTTGCCTATACATAAACTTTCGATAGATTATCGATATTGGACTATCGATATACAAGCGATTGTTTATCGATATACCTATATTTATTTTATAGGCGCCGCGCCGCCGGGTATGGCGCGCGTCTCGTAGTCTATAGATAGATTATCGATATTGGACTATCGATAAACGTTGCTACTCGCACCCGCGCCTAGTCGCAGGATAACTATTGCCTCGATCTATCGATATAATATAATGTATTGATTTTTCCCCTAGTCAAGCCTGTTGGACCTTAGTTGAACTAAGATGTTAGGTACCTACATAAGCCTGCAGAGCTAATAATGCGCCGAGAAAAATTTTTGAATAAAATATACTCTTGCGGCTAGGGTTGCCAATTTTTATTGGAAAATTTTCCAATTTTTTCTTTTATATAAGCTACTGCAATATGCCTACTGAAAACGGACAATTGTCCATATCTTGAAAACTTCATTAAAAAAAATTATTTATTTTTCAAAAGTTGTGAAAATACAGTAGTTCTGGAAAATTATATAATATTACAATTGTTTTACGAATCCCGCGGGTACCATGGATTTTTCCGGGATAAAAAGTTTTACGACTTTCAGCCAAATCGGTTCAACAGTTATTGCGTGATTGAATAACAAAGAAAGATTCCCCGTCAGGTCCCTGGTTGAAATGATACACAGTTCCGTTTTAATTCGTTTATTTCGTCTAGTTGCTTGTTTGCGTTATTTTTCCCCGTTAATTCATTTGTTAAATTTTAGTCAAATCAAGTTACATATTTGTCAAATAAACTTCGAATATAATAATAGTTTGTTGTGGGCTCTTGTCAGACTAGGGCGCGTTTGGAACCCTCGTAGATTTCGTTTTAAGTTGCTCGCTTGAGATCGTCTGTCCATCGAGTGGAGGGTCTACCTACGCTTCATTTACTAGTCGCCATTCAAGTACCAAGGAACTCCAACGTCCATCAGTTTTTCGAAAAATTTGCCCCGCCCATTGCCACTTCAGTTTCGCGATAATATAATAAAAAACTTTTTTTTCTGTGATCGAAGATAGAAAACTTCGATCGCAGAAAAAAAGATAAAAAAGGGTAGTACGGGTGGCAACCCTACATGCGGCGTGATTTATTTTACAAGCCACGCGCAAAACCGAAATTATCATCGCAATATAGATATAGACCAAGAGGAAACGAAATATTTTGATGTGAATGTAATACCTACTTTATTTGAAGGACGATTTATCGATACAGGGTATAAGGAGACCGCTTCCGAAAACTTAGCACTATTATTATACTACCTACTAGACGTGTGCGCCGCGCCGACCCGCCGCCGCCGCCGTCATTTTTTCGACGCTGCCACCACCGATCTGCGTTTCGGCGTAAAATCGGCGCGAATTCCAAGTGTTTTAGAACTTTACATTTATGCATGTAACTCCGTACATACTACGACTTTTATATACATATATACTTCTATACATATAATAAAATCGTAGAATTGCCGTATCTGTACATTGAAGATTTTTGCAAAATAATAACTGGGAGATGTTAGGGATAAGTAATAGAATGTAAAAAGCTATTTTTGAAATTTTTGTCTGTTTGTTTGTATGTTTGTGCGCGCGTCACGTAAAAACTACTAATTGGATTGAAATGAAACTCATGATAAAATGAGTAACATATAGGATACTTTTTATCCCAAAATTCAGCACGGTTCCCTTGGGAGAGGGGATGAAAGTCAAAATGTGTACCTACTTAGCTGAAATTCTTTAACCGATTTCATTCATTCTTTTTTTGTTAGAAAGGAAATACTTTAAAGATTACTGGGTAATATCTGAAAGGCTGAACCGATTTTGATGGGACTTTCACTGGCGGATGTTTACATATTGATCTACCTAAACATCCGCCAGTGAACTTTTAACAATTTTTAGCAAGGTATGAGCTGAAAGGAGCTTAGGAAAAACAAAATGATTCTCACGGGATTTTTAAAAACCAATATCCACGCGAACGAAGTCGCAGGTGTCTGCTTGTCACTACATAGTATAAAACAAAGTCGCTTTCTCTTTTCCTATATCCCTATTCCCTATGTATGCTTAAATCTTTAAAACTACGCAACGGATTTTGATGCGGTTTTTTTAATAGAGTTATTCAAGAGGAAGGTTTATAAGTAGAAAAATTGGACCCGGTAGGTGGCGCTAATAGCGGGCAGGACGACATCTGCCGGGTCCGCTAGTATATAATAAAACTGTAATCAATTCTGTACATTGAAGAAATAAACATTTTTTGGAGGGCAGTTTTGGTTTCAGTATCCATAGTTGATACTGAAGCCAAAGCTTTATTTTTTTTTAGATTTTTGTGTGTCTTTTGTTTTTTGCACGGTACGTATGAAGAATGAGATAGCTTTTAAAATGAGATAGATTTAAAAATATGATGAATGAAATAGCTTTCTTTTTATCCCAGTAAATCAATGAATTCCCACGTTTAAAAATTTAAATCCAATCGTATCCATTCCAATTCCAATCGTATCATCCATTATGACCAAGGCTTCGTTGACTACGTTTCACATGACTTATTGAAAAAATGCGAACATTATGGATTACGAGGGCTATGCTATGATTGGTTAAAATGTTATTTGAAAGATAGGAAGCAATTAGTAGAAATATCAAAATTAAATGAAAAAATGCGCTAACAAAATTTAGTTCAAAGGTAGAGATAAATTCATTTGGTGTGCCGCAGGGCAGTGTCCTTGAACTACTTCTATTTTTGATTTACATCAATGACCTTCCCGATTCTACTAAACATAAATGCATTATGTTTGCAGATGATGTCTCTATTATTTTACCATGTGTAAAAAATAATGACAACTCTTCTGAAATAAATAAAACTCTAGACGACGTTCACGAATGGCTTAAAAGTAATAACTTATGTTTAAACCTTAAAAAACTAAATACATGATTTTAAGCATTAAGAAACAGAAAAATGACATTAAAAGGTGACATGTACTGGTGAAAACATAGAACGAATATCTACGATTTGTTTTTTGGGTATGATTTTGGATGAATTTTGTGCTTGAGGTCCTAATATTGACAACTTGTGCAACAAAATCAATAAATTTGTCTTTGCTTTACGTAGAATATCTAAAATTGCTGACCATTCTATCCCATCTAAAATTGCTGAGCCATGATAGGTATGCCGAAAGATCCGTGCTTCGCACGGATCTTTCGGCATACCTATCATGGCTATGTTGTTTCCAATATTCGGTACTGAGTTTTAATTTGGGATAATGCTTCCGAAATGAATAGAATTTTTTTAATTCAGTAAAAGTGTATCCGGGCAATTTGTAATAAAGATCCAATGCAATCATGTAAGTCAAAATTTTCAGAACGGAACCGGGAACACCAATAACGGGTTGTGCGTTCGTTTGTATAACAGTTCTCTCCGTAAACGGTTTTGATGTCACGTGCCGTTTGTGTCGCGTTGGTGCCACGACGGAACTCATATTCCATAATTACACGAAGTTTTAAAGTATCCATTATGACGAAAAATGTTCAAATGTACTGAAAAAAATATTGATGGATGGACCACCTAGGTACATAGTTGTTCCTCAACTATGTAGGTATTTCAGCTGGAAGACTATATTGTTTAAATTAACGAGTTGAGCAAGTTTCATGCCAGAAGCTAGGGGATTTTTTTATGAATTTTCTGAATGGAATCTGTTGGAATCGCAACCCTCCTCCATGGTACAACGGAAGACGTCTGTATTAGAGATAGGTACATGATACAGATAATCTATACTATATTATAAAGCTGAAGAGTTTGTTTGTTTGAACGCGCTAATCTCAGGAACTACTGGACCGATTTCAAAAATTCTTTCACCGTTGGATATGTACGTGATCCTTGAGTGCTATAGGCTATATATTATGTACCACAGGCGAAGCCGGGGCGGACCGCTAGTCAAAAATAAAACAGGAAGAAATGATCGGAAAGTGCCGCTACCTCCCGGACTATAGAGGCCGCTTCGGCCACTTCGGATAATATAAGCGATGCGCGACTATGAATTCCATTCAAACTATTCGACTTTATAAATCATTTGAAATCATTTTTCCAAAATAAGTAACTAACTTGAATAATGTTTCACTACTAATTCGAGTCTATTAGTATACCTACTAGCTGTGCTACTAGGTACCTAGGTTTTATTATAAGCGGCCGCGCGGGCGGCGCGGCGGCGTCTTTGATTTGCAAATTATTAGGTACCGAGTGGCGCGGCGCGGTGACAAAAACTTTGTTTCTTGATCTTGTCTAACATCACTTGGGTAGGTAGGTACTTATTCTAAAACATGACTCCTACTTTCTTCAACCGGCACGATCTTTCTTTTTAGCTCGCCAACCGGCTGCGAGGGGACGGACTGTTTTTATCACAAAATGCACAAAAAGTAGGTAGGTACCTACCTAGGTATTGGTAAATAAATTAAATTATTAGGTACCTACCTATAAACTTCGATAAAAATATGTATAAATGAAACAATAGGTAGGTAGGTAAGTACCTAACTATCTATCTACCTGCTTCAAATAAAACCGGCTAAGTGCGAGTTGGATTCGCGCACGAAGGGTTCCGTACCATTTTCTATACAAACGGCAAAAAATCACGTTTTTTGTATGGCGGACCCTTGAAAATTTATTATGTTTTTTGTTGTTACAGCGGCAACAGAAATAGGTACCTACATCAAAAGAAACATGATGACTGGACATTTCATGTTATACTTATAGGTAGGTATATAATTACAAATAAATTCAAGTTGATGTAGGTAACAACCTATCTAACAAAAACCTAATAATTTTACGTTAGTTTGTATTGATTAGACCCATAATGGGTAGGTATAATAGGTAGGTATCGCCAAATAAATAATCGCCTCTGAATGTAACCGCAAGACGCGTCGCAATAGCATATTTTAGGTAGGTATCAGTGAGCGGACAGAAAGGGACGGAGCTAGCACGAACCCGCGCGAGTTCGCTCTCGCACGAAGCTCAGAGACGAATAGGTATTATTTTGTTTGGTAGTAACTAGTACCTATACCTACTTAGTAGTAGGTATACTTACGATTTTTCTTCTAACGATTTCGAAAAGAAGTGGAAGGTCATTCACGTTTGATAGTTTTGGCGATGGGTTGCCATGACAAAATTTTAAAATATTAGGAGAGTCACCGTTCCGTGAAAATGGCAACTCTGTATCCTCGTGCTTAGATATGAACCTCATACTCTATAATTGTGAAGTACTTTTAAACTATAATGATAGATGGCGCTAAAAAATATACTCACACATGCGTAAATTTGCCACTTTTTGAATGCCGTTTTTATAATGTATACTAGATGATGCCCACGGCTTCGCCCGTGTGGATTTAGGTTTTTAAAAATCCCGTGGGAACTTTTGATTTTCCAGAACAAAAAGTAGCTTATCTGTAGAAACCCGTCCCCAAAACGGAAAATCCCGTGGGATCCCCACGATTTCGGAATACAATTCCTTACAGCATCAGGGTTGAGGAGTTGGATATGTACCTACTCGAGTTCATTCAACGATAAAGTCTTTAATTGGTACCCCCAATATCAATTTAAATAACCGAAAGTTTCTAAAACCCATTAGTTTTGGGGATTAGGTCCCCTACAGCATCAGGATTGAGGAGTTGGAATCCAAATTTTTTATAGAACAGGGTTGCAATGTTTCTCTATCGATTAAAAAAAAAATTACGCAAATCGGTTCAGAAATCTCGGAGATATCGGTGTACATAGGGTAGAAAAACACAACTCCTCCTTTTTTGAAAGTCGGTTAAAAAAGTAGCCTATGTTACTCCCTGGTTAATTCTCTACTTGGATGTGAAGGTCCCGTCAAAATCGGTTCAGCCGTTCCGAAGATTAGCCCGTTCAAACAGACAGACAGACAGACAGACAGACAGACAGACAGACAGACAGACAGACAGACAGACAAAAATTTTAAAAACGTGTGATTCGGTTATGGTAGCGTTCAAATAACCATATGAGCTTAATATGAGGTAGTTATTTCGATATTACAGACAGACACTTCAATTTTATTTATTAAGTATAGATAATGTAAATATTTGCTTGACATGAAAATTCCGCGCATAGAAACCCATAAAGAAATTATAAAACAAATTAAATTTAAAGAAAAATGTATACATTTCAAGAATAATCAAAAAGAAAAATGTATGAAAGTCACTGTCAGCACATGCACAATTTTCAGCCGTGGATGTTTATAAGCTGAGGCGATGAAGAACTGGCGATGTACTGTATGCTTCGTCTCAAAAACCTAATGATTTAACTTAACACCTAGGCGCTTTACAATATCCATCGTTCATCGTAGCGCCATAACAAACTGCCGCTATAAACGTGCTTCGAAGGCAAGTCTTTCGCCTTCTCCGAGGTGTGAAATACTGTGGTTCAGACGCTAAACGCTCGTGAAATGTCGAGTTAATATGCAACATTCCTTGTACCTATACGGGAGTTTAAGCTTGATCTTTTGCTAATCATTTCTAGAGCTAATAGAAAATGAAAAACCATAGAGCTAAAAGAAAAAAAAAGTACCTACTATACCTAATTAGTAAAAGTATATATTTTTCATGTGATTTTTATTATTTTCTTAGTTTACATTTTCCAAGAGCTAAGAGAATATTGTTTTCAATGAGTTAGTACCTACGTTATGGTCCTCAGTACAAACTTATTCTGTAATGTACCGTTTTTAAAGAGAAATCGTAAAATACCTTTCTGCTGATGCTACCTTCTATTTTTTCATGTGTTTAAACGTACAAAATTACTCATACAGAATCATTATGAAATAGCGCTATAATAGTCGGTTTCACCTGCATAACTCCCCCCCTCCGCCCGTCTCCCTGCCGAGGAGTTCCCCCTCAACAACGTAACGGTCACAGACAGGTGCTTCCTGTATTGAATGGGCTTTTGTAATATTTGTTAACGCTGTTATCTGTTGAACCAAGTTCGCGAAATTACTTATAATCACAAAAATTTAACAAGCGATGATTATTACAAAACTCGGCTGCAGTTCACATTGGCCCAATGATGCCCTGGACACGTATGCCGACTGCATTGGCGGAGTGCATTAGCCAATGTGTACCTACTTAGCTTATCTACATTCGTCAATAGATGATAACAAAATTCTATTAACAAACACCATTCAAAATCCCGTAACCCTTCCCTTTCGAAAAAGGATATGAAATTATTTTTAATAGGTACGGCATGAACTTTAAAACAAAGGTTTTGTGACAGTGGCAATAGTGCTCTATGAATATCAATAATCCAGCCAGTTTAGTATGAAACTGTTATTCAAATAATTAACACTTCTCCATTTCAATTTAAAGTAACACAGATTGATATCAAAAAGCAAATTCGCAGACAGTTTCATAATAGAATCGTTTTCCGTAAAATTCACCGAATGCAGCATAATTACTATATTTAGGATTAATTATGAGAGGAACAAACCAAAAACAACTCTAACAAGATTTGAATAGGTTTTAAAATTACAAAAACCCGATTGTGATTGTAGTAATTTTGTGGGAGAGGACAATTGAATAGAAAAGTATGAGGCAATTTCGGCCACACAGTACGTCGGTAGGTACCGCCAGTCGTAATATCGTTGCGTGAAATAGAAAACTGATGATTTTGGAATCATTGTCTCTGTTATTACGATTCTCACGCTTTCAACACGTATTCTGATGATTTGATTGTAATGTTTCTTGTTTAAGATATTCGTTGTTCCTATTTCAGTTGGACGTCTGGATGTACATAGGTCGCTAAATCGTTGTCTAAAAATATCACGAAATTACCTACATTAACATAAAGTTTAATTTCAAAACGATATTGTTTCCTATGTTCTTCATATTATTTATTTGTGTTTGCTACTTTAAATATTCCACAAATATTTATTATCTTGAAGTTTTCACTGTCATAAAATAAGAAAGCACACATAACCTTGCGGGTAAACCACGAAATCTCACTTATAATATTTTGTGTAGAGAAAGTTACAGACAGACTCTCATCATATTTAAATTCAAATTTTCTTTATTCAACATTAACTCAGTTACAATGATATGACGATAATTTTTCAGTGATAAAAATAAAAATAGCAATGTATTGCTATAACATATACGTACCTACAGTTGAGTGTGATCAAATTAAGATTTCATGGAGTTTTTGCATAGTAAAAACATGTAATTATTGAAAAGTTTTTCCTCTGCGTTCAAGAGTTTATTTTGTAGACAGTCATTGCATTTTTGAAGAGTTCATAACTTTTAAGCTAATAGGTACAACGAACTAACCTCCCGATATAAAATTTGCAACACATCATCATAAAAGATTAGGATCATAAAAAGATATACGAATATGATATTAAATAGTTTAAAATACAATATTTCCACTCATTGGGAATCGGTCCAACAAGTTTCTAAGGAATAGCAACATCAAAACAAGATCATATTATAAATCTGGACAATTTGAAAAAAAAAAAAACCGCGTAAAAATATCATAGTAGAGTTCATTGCCCCGCCACGTGCTGTGGGTGTAAACATACATAGTTTTACTCATATAAATTAATAAACATTTAGAGCAGGAAACCCTTGAGTGGTTAAATATAGGGAGTTGTGCAGACGCAGCGGCGCGGGCGGCGGCAGCGGCGGCGCTTTTACCACACGAGTAGATAAGTACAGAGAGGAAGCTTCACACAAGTCACAAACGGCCCGCTGTAGGTACACTCACACAAACACACTCACCAACGGTTCACGGACGCCCGCTCGGTCCACGAACCGGTACAGTTGGGTGACAAACGTGTGTTGTGTGAGTGTACCTACAGCGGGCCGCTTGTAGAAGCTTCCCCTCTGTACTTATCTACTCGTGTGATTTTACCTCGTATGCGAATGTTTATGTTGGTGGACACGAATGCAGCTATATTCAGTCATGAATGTACGTACGACTTTGTATGATCTTCTTCAATGCTAAATACTGCAGGATTAAAAAAACTCGATTTTAGATTTTTACAATAATTATGTACCTACCTTTGCACCTACTACACTGGCGGTATTTCAGCCCCGTACCTCGGAGAGCACGTTAAGCAGTCGGTCCCGATTATTATTACTATCATGTGACAATACCTAATTATTAAAACCCGCCAACCCGCATTGGAGCAGCGTGGCAGGTCTATGCTCTAAGTCCCTCTCTCCTATGAGAGGAGGCCTATGCCCAGCAGTGGGACGGTTAAGGTTCTAGTGGTGGTACCTACTATATGTTATGTACAATGCACGGTTAAAATCTATCTTTAAACAATTAGGTACACTGATCACGAGAATATCGACTTGGTTTCACTTGCACCGAAAATTAAGTACCTAGGCACTACCAAATTTCGTTCAAAAAATTTTGGTAGCAATTTTTACGGATTCAATTTATAACAATTAGCTTAAAATTTAATATCTTCTTCTTAATCATAGACTCCTGAGATAGATCTCCAGTCTGATGTCAGTGTTCAAGTATCGTGTATGTAGGTGAAGAACAAATTACGAAACGATTACGGCTGCCCTTAATTTTTAAACGAATGAATGAAGACAATCAAATCTCTGGGAACTAAATGAAATAATGTCATACCAAGGATGTTCCCACCATTCATACGAATTTACTCGTCGCTTACCTGTTAACAGAAAAAAATACATTGTTAATAATTATAATTTAGTGACGTAAGCATATTATAATATTATAATAATTTTATTTCGTACAAATAGGTAGTACCTAATGATTTAGAATAACACAACACAATCTGAGGTTAAAATCCGTAAAAGATGTTCATGTGTAACATCTAAAGAAATTAGGAACAAGAATAAAAGAAAAACTTAGAGTTACAGTTAAGAAGATACTCCAATGTGAGACTTGCAAATTATTCTTGATTTAATAAAATCAAGGCCAAAAAGATGAAGATCACCAAGTCAGAGTTTTCGTTTCAGCTAATGACAAACAACAATAGTACATTGTTCCTCGACGGGAGAAAGTGACCGATTACTACGAGGGTGTAGTTTGAGGCCCGAGGCCGTAGGCCGTAGGGCCGCAATACGCCCGAGAGGAATCGCACTTTCTCCCGAAGGGATACATAGTGCTTTATACTACACCTGCGAGGAAAATAATAAAATAATCAAAAATATTAAAATTATTACCGTAAATCAATCAGAAGAAGAGGTTGGGTTTCCATTGTCTTCTTCTTCATATGCTTTGTTGTAACTATTTCTATCTATCTTTAGATATCTTGGGTAAAAGATTTTCAATATAAAAATAACTACTTAGCCACATATTTTTAATTCTGGCGGCGTTGGGCGGCGTCATCAAATCTTCACTATCACTACTAGACACTTTGACTTCCATAATAGCTACTTGTAATTTTATAAATTGAAAATTTGGATAGGTAAAACAAAAGAAAGCGACTCGCAAAATAAAAAGAAAATAGCGCGAAAAAAAATCTATTTTGTATTTTTTACTTTTATTTTATGTTCATATGTAATTATAATAATTAAAATTAAATATATTTAAACTAGCAGACCCCGGTCCTGCCCGGTGACATAGCGACATCAGCGCCGCCTACCGTGACGGTTGTTATTTATTGGGTGCTTTTTACGTCGTGTTTGTCGACATAGGTTTTTTTTCATGTACTGATCGGATTTGATCAAAAATTAAAAAGAAAAAAGCACGTTAGTAATGGAATTTCATAAATGGAACTTCCGCTCTAGCGCGTTAACAATGAAATTCCATATATTTTTTCGTCCCGCCTATTTGTTTGACAGTAATGACGTACTTTGACTTTCGATATGAGAAAAACCAGAAGGTACTTTCAGAGCAGGTGTAGTATAAATGACATTACAATATAAATTGTCCTGAGATTCGTTTTTCCTTTTTTTTTGTTTCAGCAGTGATATGAATTACCTACCGATTTAAAATAAGAAATAACACTTCCACTTAGCGAAGCAGATAAACGCCAAAGAGCTCGGGTATATGGAGCGACACTTTCTCGCGACCCGATTATTTTACTTTCTCGATCAGAAGGATACGAGGAAAGTATTGAATAGATAGATCGGGCGATAATTGAATTACGCTTTCTGCAGCGATTAAAGTCTAGAGACCAGCGGTGATAAGTGATAGCTATTTCTGATATTATTCGATGAATTGGAAACACGTTTAAGGCGGATCGACCACCCATCCCTTAGATACAACTTATGCTAGAAACTTGCAAGAAATTTTAAAAGACGACAACATATTTCAAGAGATAATGTGTAGCATAAAAAGTTAGCAAAGAATATGAAAAAAAGAAACTAACATCAAACATTATTTAAATACACTATACGCAATACAATATTTAAATTGCATTTATTTTGAACATTTAATTGAAAATCGATATAGCTACCTTCCTACCACAGGTGTTTGACCTTTACGTCAGAAATCAAGTAATAAGTGCTAATGATTTCCAACAGTCAAACAAAAGAAATCAATTTTAGAGTTCTTATTGTAAATTTATCATTTTCGATTGATCAATATACCTACGTATTATAAAGTTTTCTTAATTTTAATATTACATAGGCTATGTATAAAAACGTACTACAAAAATATTCAATCGATCTATTCCAACTGGTATTATTTATTTTTAGCTTTTAAAATTATTATTGTATAGCTTATTTTGTACTTTAACTGATGTATCAATGCACCTTCACTTCCGATCAAATGAATCGATAATAACGATAATCGATCCAATATAGCAATCGATCTTGCTTACGAAACGATTCCGAGAGGTTGTCGTGTAGAGTTTGTGTAGAGTAAATCAAACCTCTTTACGAGCAAAATATAAATAAACAGATTTTGAGGAACGCATCTGCGTCGTGGGAACACCGCGGGCGCCGCGGGCCGGCGCCGGCGCACCGGAAGCCGGGACGTGCCGTGTATTAAACGCCCTTATGATTTATCAATGCCCCTTGCATACATTTTACACTGTTTTCTGTTATCGGGTCAATCTTGTAAAATTTTGCACCTTCGTGCAAACCGTAAACATCTCATTTCTATCTCACTCTCGTAAATCGTCTTGAAAACTTTTTTTAATTATATCTTTAAACGATATCCTAATCTTTATATTCATACACTTCACGTCCAATTTACATAAGCGATATTTTTTTCTCGCTATAAGACAAGACAATGAATACTAAAACCTAGATATGCTTCTCAATTTTTTCATTAAAATCAGGATCGTTGTAATAGGTACTCAATAACTGCCAAATTTTGTGTCGATCGCTTTATTTAAGTGTATTGGAATCAATAATCGAAATATGGAATCGAATAATAATGGAATCAAAAATCGTAATTAAAATAATTAAATTGCATGACCCTCCGGTAAAACTAATATTTTAGATATTAATTGCATTGGTAAAAGTCGGTCATGTCAATTTGGAACTTACGTTATTAGCAAGTTTCTTGTTAATTAAATCTGTCAAAAGTATGGTTAAGACAACGTGAAATAAGTGGAATTCGTTTTAGAATGTCTATAAAATTATTAGGCACGGCGCCGTACTACCGGACATAAATAGTAATAACTTAAAAATTCCTTAAATACAGAAATAATAATGAATTGAATTAAATAGAGTCCAATTAATTTTATAACCAAACTAAAATCATAGTCACTTTTTGACATTGTAGGTACTTATTTCATTGATTGTGATGATTCGAAGATTTCCGATTAATTACTTCCATGTATTGTCATTTTATGAATTCCGATATTGTGGCCAATTCTGTTGTACACACTCTCTAAACCTAAACTAAAATGACAGGTCTAAATCTATTGCTATCCTTTTCTGCAGTGAGCACTGTGAAAGAGATAGGAATAAATTTAGACCTGTCATTTTAGTTTAGGTTTAGAGATTGTGTATAACAGAATTGGCCACATTGTCATTTTATTTTAATAAAAAAATGTGTTTAAAAAACATTTTGTCCAAAGTACTGTTTAGATACTGGTTTAAATTACTGTTTACTGACGCAGATATCACCCGTTATATGTACCCATGTATATGGGCACGTTAAAATACAATTAAATGAAAATTAACTAATTAAACTTGACTGGCGCTGGCAGACTATAAACGTAAATAACAAGAATCTGAGCAAGCCATTCGCTATCATCAATCTATCTTTAACTGAACCAAAACGTCAATTAGTCGTCCCTGAGCCGACACTCATTCCCCATCTATCTCGAAATCTCATAGTTCATTTTCAATCAATGGCTCTATAATAAACCATTCGACCGGCGCTACTGTCTCGTTCCGAACTTAAAACGATTACCGCTCGAGCGCTATTGCAGTGTTCTAAGATTTATTTTCCCTTATCACTGATGCATAATTACTAGTCTTTCACACCAATTACATGCAGTCTATACGACCCTTGTAATTATGACAGTAAAGTTAATTTTTCCGCAAACGATAGTGCTCATCATTGGTCGGCTCGCTTAGGGCATGGACACGCATATCTTAGATCTCGAGGTGTATACGGAGTAGACGTGTGCGCCGCGCCGACCCGCCGCCGCCGCCGTCATTTTTCGGACGCCGCCGCCGCCGATCTGCGTATCGGCGTAAAATCGGCGCGAGTTCTAAATGTTTTAGAACACCCTCCAACATCATTCACCCTCTTCTATACCAAATAACCTAACGATTATACCATTCATATTCCATATTTCTATGTTACACCTTCCTATCACTACATAGTATAAAACAAAGTCGCTTTTTCTGTCCCTATATCCCTATGTATGCTTAAATCTTTAAAACTACGCAACGGAATTTGATGCGTTTTTTTTTAATAGATAGAGTGATTCAAGAGGAAGGTTTATAAGTAGAAACCGGACCGTATTGGACCCGGTAGGTGGCGCTAATAGCGGGCAGGACGACGTCTGCCGGGTCCGCTAGTTCATAATAAAACTTAACTAACTAAAAAACTTACTCCGACAACATCTGCTTCATCATCTTGTAAAAGCCTAAATAAATATCCATTTATTTTAGCTTTCCGAATATCCTCTCGCAAGGGATTTATGTTTTTTCGATTTGTAGACCACTCATGCCTTTCGATAGTGTATCTAACGAGGGGTTAGAAGACATATTAGAATAGAATAGAAAAGTTTTTTATTCAAATAAACTTTTACAAGTACTTTTGAAACTTCAGTTGAATTTACCACTGGTATCAATCTATTGACGAAATATGACGTCAATAATTATAGAAAAGAAGATAATACCGACTTGAACCACTATCTCTAGAGAGGCCTTAAACTGATTTACTATACGACTCCATGTTAACACACACGTAACAAGATATTATATTGGCAAAAATTCAGACCTATGCAGTTCTCACAACAGACCTTTTAGTCCACTAACTTTGAACATCCGACGTTGCGTCAAATCGTGTAGTTCTGATTTTTTTGCAGACTTTTTTAACTCTAAAGGACTTGTTTTTGACAATACCTTTTCAGGACGTTTTTAAAGTAGAATCGTCGTCGTCTCAACCAATGGACGTCCACTGCTGGACATAGGTCTCTTGCAAGGATCGCCACAGAACACGATCTATTCAAGCACCTTGGGACCCCAACGTCCATCGGTTCTTCGAGCAATGTGCCCCGCCCATTGCCACTTCAGTTTCGCGACTCGTTGAGCTATGTCGGTAACTCTGGTTCTCCTGCGGATCTCCTCATTTCTGATTTGATTCCGCAGGTATACTCCGAGCATAGCTCTCTCCATCGCCCGCTGAGTGACCCTGAGCCTTCTTATGAGGCCCATTGTTAGCGACCATGTCTCAGATCCGTAAGTAATCACTGGTAATACGCACTAATCGAAGACTTAGACACTGAGGGATATTGGACGAAAATACATCTCAAAGTTTCCCGCATGCTGCCCAGCCGAGTTGGATTCGGCAGTTGATCTCTTTCTCAAAATTGGACCTACCTAGCTGGACCGTGTGTCCCAGGTATATATACTAGTCTACAATTTCGAGTGCCGAGTTCTCAACGATTACCGGGTGGAACGGAACATGAGCATTAGACATGACCTTCGTCTTACTCATGTTCATTTTTAAGCCCACCTGTTGAGAAACTCTGCTGAGATCATTGAGCATTGTACTGTGGTCTTCCAAAGTCTCTGCCATCACGATTATATCATCGGCAAACCGTAGGTGAGTGATGTACTCACCGTTTATGTTGATGCCAAGTCCGTTCCAGTCCAGAAGCTTAAAGACCTCTTTCAACGCAGCGGTAAATAGCTTCGGGGAGGCAACACCTCCCTGACGCACTCCTCGGTGCAATTGGATTGGGCTCGTAGTCTGGTCCTGTATACGGACTGACATAGTGGCGTTTTCGTACAAACACTTCAACACTTGGATGTAACGACAATCGATCCGGCATCTCTGTAGTGATCTCAATATAGCCCAAGTTTCCACCAAATCAAAGGCTTTCTCATAGTCTACAAATACTAAGCAAAGTGGCCGGTTTTACTCTTCAGTCTTCTGTATAATCTGCCGCAGCGTATGGATGTGGTCTATGGTACTGAAGCCTTTTCGGAACCCGGCCTGTCCGGGAGGCTGGAAGTCATCGAACCTAAGAGCGAGACGATTCGTAATGACTCTCGAGAACAACTTATAGACATGGCTCAACAGCGAGATGGGTCTATAATTCTTCAACAGGGTATTATCGCCCTTTTCGAAGAAAAGTACCACCATGCCTCTGTGCCATGCCTCTGGCGTTATGCCCCCGTCGATGATGGAATTGAACAGTCGCTGAAAGACTTTAAGAATTGGTTTTCCACCTGCTTTCAGGAGTTCAATTTGTTAAAAGTTAAATTGTTTGAGTACCTAGTAGAATAAAATTGCTATAATTTAAGACCAGAACCAGCTCTGTAGATACATTACTTACTGAGATGCTCATGACTTCGCCCGCGTAGATTCTTAATGTCATACAAACTTTCATCCCCTATTTAACCCCCTTAGGGGTAAAATTTCCAATAATCCTTTTTTAGTGGGCCCCTACATCATAATCATAATCATTTACTTATTTATCATAAATGGAAGTTATTGTAAATGTCATGTCAGTTTATTAAAATTATCCGCGCCGAAAGTACGCCGAAAACACGCCGCCGCCGCCGATTTTTGACCGGCGTGCGCCGCCGGAGATTTTAGCATCGGCGCACACGTCTAATACGGAGTGAATTCATTAGGCGTCGGTTTAGTATGTGTGTAAATAGAACGGAAGCTGTGTAGGTACATAAGTCACAGTGACAAGCGCGCCTTATAGCAAGCACAGTTATAGCTTCGTCACTTTTATTTGCGCTCCGAACGCAAATTAAATTATACCTTGTCCAATACTAATTAATTATTATTATTTTCTCAATTACAGTTTGATCCGTTGAAATTAAAATCGCACCATACCGACGGACTTTTTTTACATTTATCGAAACAAATATAGAGTAACATTATATATATTTTATTTACAAAAACTATAAAAACTTAAAAATAAAAATGGCCATTCAACGAGGTAACGCAGCCAGCGTTCTGGGCACCTTGCCTCGCTCTACAGTGGTTTGGATGATTTATTTGATTTATAATTTTTATTTTTGAGTAACATAAGATTTTATGCATTAAAGATTTTAGATTTACTACCATAACCCATTTTTATCTTAGACTGCAACATTAAGTTGCATCAGTTAACATCGTAGTCAATGACTTACTTATGATCGAATAAAAAATAGATGTTACATCTCAAAGTTATTATATTTTTAGATTTGTATCAAAAGCATATAACGATCCAACCGACACAGCCCATTTCTAAACGCCTAACGAAGATTTTTTAAATCCTCCATGACATTTTCTGACCAGTTCAATTTGAATTCACAGAATAAAATATGTAAGCAAATATCAAAAAATCACCTGATGGATGGAGTACCTAGTTACCTACGTATAATTACAAAAACTTTGCAAAAAAAGTAAAAGAAAAATTATTATTCAACGAGAGCATTGAATTCACCGCGGAAGTTAAGTCATTTCCCTGTTTACAAAACCCATTCATTTACCTGCTGCATGCAAGATTCGCGCCGCGATTGCAAAATGAAAACTGAAAAGAAAAAATATATAGTTACCGCGTTTCGCCACTCGAGACGTCGCCGTTGCATTGCAGCGATGGATTAAAAATGCAGCGATGAAAAATACATCTTTCCACTTAAAAAATAGACGGCGCAGCATCAAAGGGTGCTTCAGACGCTTTGTGCAAGTTTTATCTCCGGGGAGCCTCTCTGGGGTGCGGGATTGACGAGTGGATTGGGGTGAACGACCGCACGATTGTCGTAGGTCGGCAATTTTCAACCTAGATAACGTTTGACGTTGGCTATTATGAAATATCAGGTTAGGTTAGGTAAAGCATGATGTACCTACCTAGGTTCGAGATGAATATAAAAGTCAAGATCATTTTTGTGAGTTGGACTTGTCAAGTAAAGATCCTACCGCTATACAGGAGTACGGACTTAACAATGTCATTTTGATTATTATAGAACAGGTAACCTAGTAGGTATTACCCAGATAATATTGAATATTTCTCAGTGGCTTTTACATTATATCTTATCAGGAAGCTTTTATGCTATTCACTTTTCATAGAAGATGTTAGTTTCTTGGTTATATAGCCGCAAAAGAAAAGACATCAAAACAATTTTTTTTTAAATTAGTTGAACAAGATAATATCTTGTTATATTTTTGATCTGATGTAATTCTGAATTAAAGACCGATCCAAATCAATTGAGCAAATGAGTTACGCAAAAAGGACGCAATCGACATTGACTTTTAATTGACATTGAGTTACGTTGAATGTAAAGAAAAAACTGAAAAATACAAATACAGTCAAAACCGTTTATGGCGACATCGTTTAGAATATCATACCGGTTATATTAACCGTAATCAAAGGTCCCGGCTGAATGCTGTATGACTGCCTTATCAAAAACATTGTTTTTTACGACATTGGTTACTTCGACATACCGCATTAAACGACCACATTTGACCAATATTTTCGGAGAATTGTATCTCTACAGGTCGTTCTACAACGACCAGCTTATCTGTATTGTAAACAAAGAATAGGCATAGTATAATGGTCAACGGTTATTATCGTAAAAATAAACACGTGTCGAGTTTAGGGTCTTTTGTAATTCTTAGAAAACAAAACACGTGCATGCTGTAGAGTCAAGTCAATTCTTCAAATTTCTTCAGTCAGTTTCTTACTTATCTTACTTAAAACATATTGTTGAATTTATTGTGAAACTTTTAACTTGTCGAAAACAAAAAGAAAGCAAATTAATATCGAAGAAAAATCGCGTATTATTTCAAAGCTACAGAAAGGAGTTCTAAACAAAGACTTGGCAAAAGAATATGGTGTTGTATGGTGGAACCGGTTGTTGTAACCGGTTTTTACGACTTAATATGAGTAGTCCCTTCGATGTTGTTATAACAGATTTTGACTGTACATACATACTAATACAGGGTGTTAGGAGACCGCTCTCGGAAACGAAGACAGGTGATAGTACTGATGATTACTGATAAGATATCACTAAAAAAAACGTGAAAAAAATTTTTTTTTTTTACAAAAAAAAAAATTGCACTTTTTATGCAATACCTGTTTTGGAGGGTTAAACAGCCCTGTAATTGCAAAAAACTTATTTGCTGTATTTTGTAAAAGTTTGTTACGTAATTCTTGCGTGATTAAAATAAAATCAGCTGACGCTGGAGGTCAACGAACTTGATGTGACCTATTTACGTATCGTTAGATACCTACGAAACCGCGGTCGCGCCGACGCCGATACCTACCCTATAAGATTATGTTTAGGTAGTATAACAATAGCGCTAAGTTTTCGGTAGCGGTCTCCTTATACCCTGTAGAACTTGTTAATGCTTCCTCTATTAATTTTAAATGTATTGAAGCAAAACAATAAAAAAACCCTTATCCGTATCCTGGGTCAACAATGTGCTTTAGGTATCATGTTTTGACACTTGTTTTTTTTTGTTATGTTAGTTAAAAGATGAGTCATATTACTCATATCACTAGAGCTAGACGCTAGCGTCAGCGCCAATATCAAGCAGCTCCCTACTATTCTTTACTTCGGATCATAAATTGTAAAAGTGCGTATTATCTACAATATTGTGTGAATGACTAGACTGGTGTATAATTTGCACATTATGCACGGTCATTGCCAAAAAGAGGTGCAATAAATGTCACATTAGACTTTATTTACAGCCTAGCCCTAGACGCTAAAGCCGAAACTGGTCAGAAGGATATTATTGCAAATACAACAAACTATTCACACTTGCATTTGCGCCCTAAATCTCCATACAATTGGCAATCAATCGACGTTATTGTGTGCAGCATACAGTTTAAATATCAAACAGTTAGGTAAAAAATGTAATTGTGCAGTGGTGCAGGGAGAACCTATCGGTAAACCGGTTGCCGCATAATATCACTTCCGATCGTGTATGATCAAATTCTATTTTTGTGAGTAATTTTCTTACAAGATACCCGTTTCTAGAACAGAGTTCAGGATGTAAGGGATTCTTAACTATCAGCGCCTCAGTGGTGATCTTGAGCTCCTGAGTGCTAAAAGAAATAAATGATATGTAACTTAAAAAACACGCTTCTACTTCTTGGCTTCATAATCAAATAGACCCAAACTCGAGGGAAGCCATTGAAGAGTTCCACTCCACCTCCTGGTTCCATCATCAGATCTTGATGGAATTATTATATTGTCATCTGATATATTGTAGGTACTATACATTTGCAATGTTACAAATCGATACGACAAGAAATTTAGAAGTTGGCTAAAGACTTCCAAGATTTCTTTACATTGCATAATATCTAGAAGTTGATAAAACGTATTAAAAACGCACCGGGTTGCCTCTGTAGAGGGTTAACCAGGACTCGTCCCGCAAATGCCAAGCGTCTCCTATACTTTCGCATGATTTTCGCGGTTCAACAGATGGAAGGAATAACAACAAATACGTTGCCTAACTGAATGATTGCTAAATTACGGTCAGTAAACCGCGGGACTTCGTTTTTAGCCCCGACGATCAGGTCAAGTGTTGGCATGGAAACTATTGTGTCGTGACTGGGTTTTATAGAAATGTGTTAATGCTCTCTAGTTTCTGTATGAAACTCGGCAAATAGCTCTATCACGAGCACTGAATAATATATTGATCAAGACCTTTAGAGGTAACTTTTTTAGAGCAGCTCTCTTTACAAAACCGCAAAAATAAATGCATTAAAAAAAAGGATTCTGTAGAAGTTTAAGAGGAAAAATATTCATCAAAAATTATTGTTGGCTCGTAGTTTTGAAGAATTAGGTATGTAACCCGCCGAATACATGGGTCTCATTTGCCCCGTCCATAACATTATCTTATTTCATTGCATTTCTTAGTTCAGCAGTAAACAGGTAAAATATTAAAATATTCAAAATTTTGACTGAGAAATAAATGTCTTTAACTAGCTTTAGTTACATTATCTTAATGACAATGTGATCATAATATCAATGATAAACTGAAATAAATAAATCTCAAAAGTTATATACGCAGAAGATATGTAGTCATTCGCTCAGAACCCTACAAACCCAGGCTCTAGCCTCCCATAGAAAGTCACACAAAGCATTGTATGCAGTGAAGTAGAATAAAAAGGACGAGATGCGACATTCTTCTGCTGCATTTGTATGGCGATGCGCGAACTGTAACAACGACAGCTGTTAACAAATACGAGTATTCTTTAAACTCAGAGCAATGTGAGATAGAGGCTCTTTGAATCCAAGGCATTTGTGAATAGCAAAACGTTTCCTGCGTAATGCTTGCACTTGTGGGCTGCAAATTATACTGCCAGTTCTTTTAAAATACAAGGTGAACCGTACATGTATTATATCTTCTTATTATATATGTATATATATCTTCTTATTATTATAAAAACCCACATAGATAGTTCTTTTTAGTTAGTAGTAGTTCTTTTTTATCAATTTCTAGATGCAATTGCGTAACGGATAAGTTTTTTCTATCCTTGTTGATTTGTCCTTCAATCACGCCGCAAACGGATCGAACGATTTTTGCCTGGGTATAATTTGAGAGTGCCAAAGGATTCTTTTCATTCCAAGAATACAAAGGGTTTCCGCAGAATTTTCAAAAAACGTTCCGCCTTCAAAACTGTCACCGAGTTTGTGATTCAAGTGTATTAAAATGTTGCAACAAGCACACAGGCCACTGCATACGTTACAAAATTTTAATGAATCAATTTTGTGACAGTGACGCATGCCGTCATTGACCACGAACGCGGACTAAAGTCACAAGACACACACACATGTAGCCCCATTCATATCAAAACAGCAGGTTACGGGTTAAAAAAAGAGGGCCGAGCACGGTTGGGTGCCTGTTAGCGAAAAAGTAATAGCACCCATTTGAATTTCGAGATTTTTTGCACAAATGTTCATTACGATTTGAAAGGTGTACGAGTATGGTTCGCCTATAATAATTCATCGGGGAGTCGTGTTTTGTTTTAATTGAACACCGAGCTCAATTATCTTCTTAGTATTCCCAATAGTATTTTAGGGCACATATATCCTTCTCACTTCAATACATAGGTACCTACCCCAAATATTATATTCAAGGGCATAAAAATACCTACCTACCCTTCATATCTAGACAATATAATTTTAACCCTTCATTTTAGAAATGCTTTTGCGTTCGCTTCGTGTAATTTTCAAGGGCGCACTTCTAGTTTGCAGTATTTATTGTCCGTAGAAAGTCCTTAGCTCATGTAACAACGATCCTGAGTTCCTCCCTGTTCTTTGATAGGGTGTACATGAGTGTTTCCGTAAGGGGGATGCGCAATCCTCTACTTTCAGCGTAATAAACGTTCCACTTTTTTTTAAGATTGTGGATTTTTTTAAGATTTTTGAAGATTTTTTAAGAATTTCATTAATGTGTATTCTTATATTGGAGAACAAAATTATGCTTCTTCTTTAGGACGACTTTACGTATTTTCTTTCAAGCCAAAATTATATACTAATTGAAAGGTTTTGAATCTGTTTTGTTTTGACCATATTGGCAAATTCACTTTATGATTTAGCTAAGATTTTCATTTATATACTTAAATCTAAGCAACCTAGCTATGTGCAATTGGAGATTGGAGAAAGAGAAAGACCTGTTGGTTCAGCAACTTTTTGATACATACCATTGATTTAATGATTATGAGTACCTATCTAGATAAAATAATATTATAAGATTAACCCATGGCAAATCCAATAAATAATTTAACTTACACCGTAGTGAACTGCGGAGCCGCGGACGGACATGCAACAGCAATACTATACTCCGGCTAAAATAAACCCGAGACGATCGTAAACAACCACCGAGACGATAAAACAAACAGATGCTGTAACAGCAGGAACTGAATGAGAGCGGGATGCCCTGAAAACGAGATGCCTCATAATACAGACGATATTAAACATTAAAGGGAAAAACAATTTTAAAACTATGCACTTACTAGAATATCACAGTCATTTTCCAGTTTAGCAGTTATTACATTAATTGATTGATTGACATTATTTAATAGCACGTCATCTGTGAATGTGGAACCCACGATGTGGTAAAATTATTAGATGACCCTGGGTCCTTATACCTCAGTGGACCTAAAAGGACTAGCTGGATGCAATTTATAAAAGGATAATAGATTAAATGATAATGATCGAAGGATCATAGATTAAATTATATAAAAAATAAACAAAACACTGAAAATAAGGGATTATAGAGCATTATCAGTACTATAACACCTGAGCAATTTAATAAACTTTTATTTCTATAATGGTTAGGTTAGGTATTGGTTACTGTCTATAGTTACTGATGTATAAAAAGTGAACAACATACGAGCAAGTAGGTAGGTGTAGACAATGTTACGGATTTGATCGAATCTGTTTTATTGCAACTTCAGTATCAGTTTACATAAAACTGCGATTCTTTTCTCGGCCCAATAAATACATTGGCTTCACTACACGCGATCTATTTTTAGACGCACAGTAATTCTGTTCTGAGTCAGTGCCGTAGAAAAAGGCCTAAATGATATGTCAATTGAAAACAAAGAAATGAAATAATTCTTAAGGTACGCGTAATAAGGTTGGCAATACAGGGAAAGTGGTAAAGGAGTTATTTTATATGGCAATAAATAATATTGGAACGTCTTCGGCCTTCATAAAATTAGTCATCGTCTGAACGCAGTAAATTGTTATTTTATTCTGCGACATACCATCCTTAACTCTTTCTTAGTTCATAGAATACCAATTAAAATATCAAAATATAAATTAGACCGCATTAATGAATCTTTTGTATTTGCATAATATCACAATCGTAAGCAAATATTCAGTTCCTAGTGTTTCTTAGGGCTTTAGAACGCTATAATCTGTTCTGTTGATAAGTTTATAAGCAATGTTGGGATTATTTCGTTTATGTTTTACTCAGGGTCTTGGGATCCCGTCAACTTTCACAAAGTTAATCTCAGTTGGGTTGTAAGATATTATTTCTTTGAGTCAAAGCAACGAGATTTGTACACTAGTACAGAATTATAAAGACGTATCTGAATATAAAGTATCAGCTTACCCTTATAAAATAAAACTACATATTTAATGTATAAGTTCATTTTTAACCAATTAGGTACCACTTTTAAAGTAAAGACGACAGTTATTCGGAATAATATTCAAGCATTGGCATAAACTCCAACGGCCTCGATTTTCCATTAAGAATTATGCGGCTCGTCTCAGTTTTTATGGTGTAGTTTAATGAATTTCGTTTTACCTTCCATTTTATTAATTCCCTGATCGGCCAGCATCGAGTACTTATTAGTCAAAGTCGTGTTTAATAAAAAGTTTAAGCTCGATTAAGCTGCCTTTAGTTATTGTGATCGAAGTGCCTTTATCACATTATGTGGCATACGAAAGGTATGATGTGTTCGGAGATGACTTCATTCTTGTAATTGTTAAACGGATTATATTCACTTCTGTAAACGATGAGGATAACGCTTACAGATACTTATCTCGGATTATTAAATTAATTCATTGTGAATCAATACCCAATGTTTCCTTCTTAACAATCTTTTTAGGGTTCCACATAATAAATAGTTAAACGCACCCTCTCTGTCACTTCCATTACAAAACACCTTGAAAAAATAGCATTTTAAAAGTTACTTTTTGAGCTGTACATTAAGAACGGTAAGATAAACAAATTTAAGCTTTTTTTGTTTGTTTTGTCCATTGAAGACAACTATATATTGCAAAATAAATATGAGTGGGTATTTTATAATTTGCGATGATCTAAAATAATGACCAATGAAATTAATTGCCACAACCTTAGCCTTTAGACTGCAGACAACACGATAATACGCTTATAAACGCCCGTTTACAAATGAACTATAATTACGTATAATACAGAACACTTTGTTTTCCAAACCAGTTATATTATATTATGTGTCATAAATAACTTGTAATGGGGTACAGTCGTGGTACAGTCCATGGCACTTGTCAGGGTTTTATTATTTTTCTCTGATGACATGTAATTGTGAGGCTTTTTAACATCAAAATAAATACAGGGTGATGTTAATAATGATGGTCCACTTTACCACCACATTCGTTCGCACAGCAGTTGCTACGTTACGTATGGAAAAACAAATTGCAACGATCATTCAATTTTAAACAAACACAACTCGTAAAACAATCTGAGATAGTAAAATATTATCCATACATATACCTACTACAACTAATAAATATAAATTAAAATTTAAAAAAAGCCCTAAAAAAGCGAATCTTGTGTGCTCTGTCTCGTTCTCTCATATGAGCGATTCATCACGACGTTTGTTCGTTCATTCATCATTTTTTGCCATTAAGGTAGGTATCTATTTCAAAAATTCGAATTATAGTAATAATTCGAATAGTTATTATTTGATTTCTACATGAACTAAAACCCAAAATAATTACATAGCACATTATTAGTGGATTTTAAATAATCTGAAAATCTTTTTCAAAAATGAAATTACCTGTTCTATGAAAAGTCAGAATTTATTAGAGCTGATGAATTTGATCTCGAAATTGTAAAGTGTGATAGATGCTTGAGCGGAAGTTCGATACAAACAAATTTCACGTTATACAGTTTGGTTGCCTTAAATAGGAAGTGCTATAATAAGGCTGTAATTTCACAGTGGGCTGCCGTTGCTTTTGAATAAATGATAACAAAATTATAGAGAAAGCTGAATATCGGATTGTATAAACCTGCCATTGTTTTTAGCTTATTTCGTTTCATTTTATTGTTTTTCTCGATGGTGTGGTTTTTGTTTTCGCTATAAAAATTCTGTTCTTCTTATCAGCTTGAATAACTTAAAATTATACATATTTTCTTTTAATTGTATCTTTAGTTTAGATTTAAAATGACTTCTTCAAATAGTTTGCTGTTAGCTAAAGTTCCTCTTCATCTTAGTTTCCAGTAAGTATAAAACCACCACCAACTTATTATTCTAAACTCATATCCCATATTTCTAAACTTTGATGATGTAATAAAGATTGCTATCTCAGCTTCGCATGGAATTATATGGAAGGAAGTGGAAACATTCCTAGAAAGTCCTCAAATAGCTTTTCTAATCTGAGCAGATTGTCAGGAAGCATGAGTTGTAAATCAATAATGCAAACGCATCCAACTGTTAATACGTAACTGTACATTTATTATAATATCGTAAGCTTACATTTTCTATGGTAACGTCTGCTTTTATCAAAATACTAGCTGACCCCCGCAACTTCGTTCGCGTGTTTATAGGTTTTATATAGGATCGGATCGGATCCCATAATTCTTTTTATGTACCTAAACTAAATGTAGCCTGTTACTCCTTATAACATTGAAAGTTCCATTAAAATCGATCCAGCCGTTTCGGAGATTAGCTGGAACAAATAGACAGAACGACAAACATAAATTTAAACGCACGCCAGTTTAAAATAAGCCGTACATACAAAGATCCGGGTCCCAAGTTATTGGAACCCAATAAATGTCTGTCATTTCTAAACTAAAAAACCTATGACCTTGAAATATTTACGGGGCAATACTTAAAGTACTACCTTTCTAACAAAAAAAGAATGAGTTAAATCGAACTACCCGTTAATGAATTACAGCTAAATACACGTTTTAACTTTCTTCCCCTCTCCCAAGGGAACCGTGCTGAATTTCGGGATAAAAAGTATCCTATGTCCTACCTCGGAGTATAAACTCAAATCGTACCAAGTTTCATTCGAATCCATTCAGTAGTTTAGGCGTGATGCGCGGCCAAGATACAGACAGACAGACAGACAGACAGACAAAAATGAAAAAAATTGCAGTTTTGGCTTCAGTATCGATTATAGAGTGCCATCCAATAAAAAATTTCAAAATATCTTCAATGTACAGAATTGGATCTGTTACAGTTTTATTATATTATAGATTACACTTTGAATTGATATTAATTTTGAGTTTTTATTTTTAAAAATAATTGAAATTTTCTTTGAAAGTTTTTATTTTTTTAAATAATTTAAATTATTTTTAAAAAATCCATAGAAATAACGAAACATTTGAAATAATTAAATCTTACTACAAAAATATGTTAAAACAAGCCTAAGTTTTCATGTTTAGCTGATGAATAAATTTGACGTTTGACAGTTTAGTATTTGTCAAATTGCAGTACCTACGCTTACAATTTTTTTTTGTGGAAAGTCGTAGATTTTTGGTGAATTCCCATGTACATAATAGTTAATACATAACATAGTAATATAGTATATGTAGTAATTAATTTATTTTCTTTGTTTTACCTACCTACTACTTACAAAAGACGAGAGATACAGCAGTTTAGTCTTTGAAAATAACTCATGAATAGCCCATAATAAATCGCGAAGCAAAGGCATTAAAACAAATAAAATGACTATTTCAACATTCAAATGTCTTAATTCTTGTTCTCCGAGTAACCGCGGTTTATTTAGAGAACTTGTATCATACGAGACCTTTTTCTCATAAACCATATTCAATACAATCTCAACGGCAAACAAAATGCATTCATACAGAAGTAATTATTAGATCTGAAATTGGATCTAACATTGATGAGAATGCAAGGAATTCAGCAAAATATTATATAGTCAGGTCGTCTCGAATAATCGTTTTTATTTTGTCTCGGTTATAGATCATGGGAGCTGTAAAGATCACTTTGTCTTTATCACATCGTCGCCGGCCACTTGACAATTACTCATAAACGTGACGCGACATCATTGTAATTTATGAAGTACTAGCCGACCCCCGCGACTTCGTTCGCGTGTTTTTCTTTGCTATAAACCTCACGGAGCCCGAGACCTTTCCAACGAATGCAAAACCGTGGAAATCGATTCGTGCGTTCTGGAGTTATAGCGTCAGGAAGGAAAACCCGACTTATTTTTATATAGTAGATGATGAGAATAGGACTTATTGGACGCACAAATTTATAAAGTTGTGTTGATGATACAAATATTTAATATAGTTTGAAGCAGTGTCTTCATCGATTGTCGTTGGAAATGTTCAAGCTTTAGGCAATAGACAACATAGTGAATTTAAAAACAACAATGTATATTGTGTGTAGCTTGTATTAAAAATCCTATTTTTTGTAAGATTGCAGATCATATATCCTTTTAACACAATGATACTCGGTGTAGAAGGCAATGATGGCAAAATTACAAGTAAAATAAACTAGAGTAGAGTAACAAAATTAGCCTATTTTTTATTACCCGACTGGGTACCTATATGTGTTTCACCTGTGTGTATGTATGTCCATTCCTATGTCCGCTTGTAACTAATCAACGGCTCAATGGATTTTGATAAATGACACGTCATTAGATATGTCTCAATGACGCGAGTGTTATAGGGTACCTAAATTAAAAAAAAAATCAAAATGGCGGACTTTATGCGCTTTAATGTGCGAGCTGAAAAAAAATTTTTTCTTCAAGACCCTCGAGTGGCATATCAAAATAAAGGGATTCAAAAGGCAAATACGAAAATGTATAAATTTATATATTTGGAAACAATTTGGAGTGATAAATCGTAGAAAATGACCGTTTCCTATGTCAGTTCGTAACTACTTAACGGCTCAACCTATTTTGATAAATTATACGTCATTAGATTTGTCTTGACGGCGCAAATGTTACTGGGTACATAAAATTCATAAAAAATCAAAATGGCGAATGTTATGCACTTTAATGTGCGGGCTGAAAAAAATTTTTTTCTTCAAGACCCTCGAGTGGGGTATCAAAATAAAGGGCTCTAAAAGGCGAGTACGAAAATGTATACAATCTATATGTTTTAAATCAATTTGGAGAGACCAATCATGAAAAACAAAATAAATAACAACTACACTGTAAGTGTAGTTGTTATTTATTTTGTAAGTGTATGGTGGTAGTTTATTAATTTTTTAGTTCGTTTTTTAGCATGGCAGTCGGGTTTTTTTAATTTTTAAATTATAGCTTGTATTATTTACTACAAGGTTTTTGATTTGTATGTAGTTAATTCAATAAATGCGAGATATAGTCCACTCTACTAAGATGAAAAACTTTAGGCATCAATATTTAATTCACGAGAAATATTGGTGTCTTATGTTTTTTTATGGCTCAGCTATCTGTTTTGAATAAGTAGATACCTACTCAGAAAATTGTATGTACGAATTATACAAAAAAGTACGGCGTAAAAATGTTATCTAAACATAAAATATGGTCGAAAGATCGTTTTTATGGACTTTCAGGTACTCTTTTTGAAGCGCTCTATAAATACGGGGTGAAGGTAAACTTTTTACGATTTAAGATACTACGTCCATACACTCAGCAAAATTGAAAATTTGCCAAGGGTAAAATGATCCAAAATTATTTACCCGTACTTTCTTTGGGCTGAAAATGTTATTGCCGTATTTATGCCAGGGAGATAACTTTGACCTAAAATCATATTTTTGTTGTAATAATAATAATAATATAATAATACAATATACATAGTCATCATCTAAAGTCTAAAAAGTGTGCAGATACTTTTGCAATAATTGTAGGGGTAAATAAAAGTAAAACAGTCTAAATTCTTTGAAATGATCTGAAGACCTCCACTCCACCTCGCTTGAGATCTTTCTCGCTCGCTTGAGATCGTCTATCCACCTAGTGGACAGACGATCTCATGCGAGTCAGTAGGAGCTTCTGGAGTTCTGGAGAATGTGGTGATCGCCATAAGAGACCTGGGTCCAGTTGTCTATCGGTTGTGACGACGAAGAGATTCGTATGACAGCTTTATTAATTGCTAAAGTGAAATGATGGTGATATTTTACACAACTCCACCACTACAGCCTTTTAACGTCTTTTTAACTACTTACTGGACACAGGGCTCCTCTGACCTCTGTCATAGGAAAGAGGGATTTAGAGCTTAGTCCCGCCACGCAGCTCCAATGCGTGTTGGAAGCGTGTTGGCGGGCTATTTTACATAACTCTAGTAGTAGGTATTAAATTATGGTAAATTAAATTATTGTTTATCAATAAATTCATTTGGGCAACTACTTGTCTACATCTCAAAAACGTTTACCATTACGTGCCAGTACTCATAATTGATGTCAGTATTGATTGATGGTCATTAATAAACACACATTTCGACCATCGTGCCATTCGCCGCTGATTCAATAGTTACGTCACTCGACCACCGACTCCCGGGTTTCGCACGTGGTGTACATAACGACGGCATGTCCTGGTAATGAGCTAAACATAGCGTTGCTGCACAGTTTCTTAGATATTTCTGGTATTACAGCAATTCAAGTAGGTAAAGAAACAATAGGCCCGTCTATATTCGCATGCTTTTGCCGATTTTTAATTGAGACCCGTGAACTTTTTTTTAAATATTATATTAGCGCTTATATTAGCGCTATTATTATACTAGCGCTTTTCTGCAATCATGTCTGATATTATAAAGAAGTGGTGAAACCTAAGCTGGAAGCAGAAGCAGCGCGTTTAAAAGTTTCCTGTTAACTTTTGAAGGTACCTGTTCTAAGTGGTGGTAGAATAGTGGCGGGGAAAACGGGAGGGCGTTCTCATTTTCAGCATCTTGGCGATGTAAATCAGAAACCAGGAAGAGAATCGCCTTGTACATGTCCGTGAAATGTTGACCATGTAGGGGTGCAGACGGTTTATGAATGATACCTTGCGGCTTGGTGGTAAACACTGATGGTATTAAATATTAATCATGTATGGTAATAATAAAAATATGGCGCTGACGGCACATTTGTATCGAAGCGTGGTGTCACGTGCTCTTGATGGTGTGATATGATGACGTCATACCACGTGCTGCGATGTATTGTGAATGGCAATATTGTTTGACGCATTGCAATCGTATATGCTAAACGCGATGCTTAGATCATCTTCGATGTTCGTTTTGTTTTGTGTAATGTCTTTTACTGATGTTAAATCGATAATTATTATTATTAACAAATCAAATCAAATCAAATCAAATAAACTTTATTCAAAATTGGTACACTGTACACTTTTTGAACGTCAATTTAGGTACAGGCAATGGTGATAATTATTTACGGAAACTTAAAACTAAAACTACGAGGGTTCCAAACGCGCCCTGGTCTGAGAAGAGCCCACAACAAACTCAGCCGGGTTTATTTTTTTTTATTATCACCATCTTACAATATGGTATAATAGCCATAAAAATGATTTGAACTGTTGGCTTTTAGAGCAATCTATGTCCATGGATTTTTGTCATTAAAAAAATCTTTTAAGCTATAGTAAGACTTTTCAATTAATTTGCGTTTAATAAAACCTTTGAACTTATTGAGAGACATATCCAAAATGTTCTCTGGCAACATATTATAAAAAAGTACAGAATTACCAACAAATGATTTTCCAACTTTTCGCAGCCTAGTAGTGGGCAACACAAGTTTATCTTTATTTCTAAGATTAATGTTATGACAGTCACTTTTTTTCTTAAATTTATCGATATTTTTGTGTACATATATTAAATTTTCAAGAATATATTGGTTATAATAACATTTTTTCACAGCCTTACCTTAGTTTGGCACATATATATTCTTGCACCCTGGAGATTCGATGAGACTTAGATGAGAAATTAAAGAGTTCCCACGGTATTTATCCACGTTGAAGTCGCTATAGCGTATATTCATACAAATCGATCATGTATTTTTTTAGTTTGCCGGTCCTTAAAACACAAAGCGAAATTGTCAAAATTAATTAAGCTCGATAAAAAATGGCCACTTAACAATCCGAGAGTTTCAGTCGCACGACAAAAATTTAAAACCTTGGAATCACCAATTCGGAATTGCGTAAAAGCGTTTTTTACTTAATAAATATAATCGATTACTGAATCGAATGAATAAAATCAGCGAACCGATCACGTATCGGTAATGAACTGATAAGTAAAATCGAAGGTAATGACATAATGAGGGTACACGCCGTAAATTATGCGAAATGCTATAAAATGCATTAAAACAAGTAGTTTTAACACCTCTGCGCAGGGTTGTACCATAGCTGTACACCATTCTGGTTTACTCGTTTCCCCACAGATGAACCTATAATTAATTAATAATTCGGAGCTTTGTCATTGCAATTACTTTGCTCCAAACGGTGTTCTAGTGTTGAATACCTTTGATGTAATTTATCGTCAATGAATTGGAATATAATTTATAGAGTACAATTAATAAAAGATAATGATTACGATATCAGGTAGGAACTTAATCAAATTAATTTTACAAAATTATTAAGTTGCCTCAAGGCTGCATCATTGCTGCCTTCGTGGTGATTGGCTGAACTTATGGTATACAACAATTTTAGCCAATAGCGATATAGCGTCGGCCAATTAAAGGTGAATGCGATGTAGCTGTCATTTTTAGACAATTGACCGGTGGGCCGATTGTCTGTCACCACAATTTACATTTTAGCAGTGATGCAATACAGCTTTTACGAAATCGAACTATTTATGTATATATACTTAGGTTTCGTTGGCAACCCTATAATATCCGAATATATCGCTGTATGCAATCGCTATTTGCCGTGCACCCAGTTTTACGGCCCGAATGCCCGTAAACAGGTAATTATCAACCTGTGAGTAAAGTTTTTACACACTTTTCGGAATAATAAACCCGTCGACAAACAGAGCCGAACGAAACTGTGGCGAAAAATAATGATTTTGCGCTAACACGCGTTTAAAATAATAAGAATCAGTTACGCCGTGGATCGCAAAAAATTGCGAACAAAAAGTTAAAACTTGCGATTGTCCGTTAAACTAACCGTAATTTTAAGTTGCTGACAAAAACTTATTTAAAATTTGAAACTGTTTTGTTTTGATTCTGTAGTAGATGAACACAATCTCGCAGCTACATCTCCGACAATTCATACAAACCAACTGATTTAATTACCTACCAGTACCTGACCAGTAGGTATAACGCTGTACGTAACGTACCTACCTACGTAGTATTCTTTACCGCACCGAATCCGCAATTTTTCCCATTTCACATATGTAGGTAGGATATTAACAGGAATCTTAACGAACTCTCTGGCGCAGAGATGAGCGCTGTGATAATCAAAAGCGGGATGTCCCAGTTTCGATTCCCGGCAGTGAGCGTCACTTGTTCCGTGGACGCCTATCGGCACATAATGACGCCGACGACGGTTAAGTCAGAACATAACTAATTAATTTCTTGTGTTTAAAATCATGACAACTAAAGATTTCCTTGTAAAAATATTACGTAATAGTGTCTCCAACAAAGAATAAGACACAGTAATCCGTGTTATTCGCTTACGAAGCAGTATCATACAGTTTTAATTTCGTTAGGTTATAGAGATAACCCCAGCAAAAAAGGAGATCCTATTACTTAAACAATGGCTAACGGTATATGTAACAAATAACCATTTAGCCGCATTATAATAACCATTCTTAGATAACACAAGATTGTTCGAAATAGCGTTACATTACATTAGTCGGTGCGGAAATGTTACCGGAAGTTAAATTTTGCAAGCATAAAAGTGCACTGTTATTTATTACCCTAGACTAAGATGTGGTGCAATGCACTTCTTATAACTGAACGAGTGCAGATTAGCGAAATTCCAAAACATGAAAAAAAGTGTATTATTTTCGAAGTTAGGGAAGATAGGTTAGACCTACCGGAAAGATAGAAAAGCCTTACACTAATGTATAAAACGCAGCATCAAAAAGACAAAAACACTGATAAGAAAAAAAATATATTAAAATTTTAAATTATTTATTCTATTAATATCAAAATTAAACAAACTATTTCCGACCATCGAGTTAAGTTTCGTAGGTAGTAGATATTATGTATGATATACCAGTAACGAGTTATGTAACCCTCTCCCTAACCCTTGGAGTAACCCTCTACTTTGCTACCTAATTAACTAAGTTAGTTTAACCTAAAATAAAATGTTTTGCAAAAAATTATTAAATAAAATTGAACTTTGCGCGCGAGGGTTACATTATTTACTGCAATGTACGAACGAGTAAGTACGTTAAAACCGAACGAAAATGTTAAAATAAAACTGCATCGTCACCCTGTGTTCAGAGCGATGACTCTCAGTAACACCGGTTGCACAATATTGAATTGTTAATTACGAAAATTTAACCTCCCCGCAGTTTAGTTAGAGCCTTTTACGGATGGTAATCAAACATGTTTCCGGCGTATCATAAAATACACTTTACATATTGGAAAATCATGGAGCACGTAAAAGTAGAAGAAATAGAAAAAAAATAGAACCTTACATACTTATTAGTACCTCTACCTACTCGTATTTTTATGAACTTAAGTATGTCGATTTCTTGAACAAGCTCTACAAATTATTATTAGTAAGTATACGTAAAATAAAATAATATTAGCTGTTCTTATGTAAAACATTTCTTACTAGATGCTGCCAACGACTTTGTTCGCGTGAGTTAACGTCCCATTTCCCGTTTAATTCGTGGGAACTCTGATCATGCCATTCGCCGGAACTATTTATTTTCCCGGGATAAAAAGTAGCCTACGTCACTCTAGATCCTCAGCTATGCCCGTGCAAAAAATCACGTCTCTGTTGCGGTTTTATTGAAGGAAAACCAACAAACACTTTCAAATGATGACTCTATGTGCCTATAAAATATCTCCTTGAACTATAGCATACAAACTTACGTTGAGTAGATACAATGTAACCTAAGGAGTTTTTATCTATGGCAATTGTGAGTCGTTTGATACTTTGACAAGAACAGGGGGGTTATTCTGTAACTTAGTTAGCAACTGAAAATAGTTGCCAACGAATTTGTTCGATATACATTGCTGCTTTACTGTGTAAAATTATGAAAACACTTTATATTTCCCACAGTAAAGCAGCAATGTATATCAAACTAATTCGTTGGCAACTATTTTCAGTTGCTAACTAAGTTACAGAATAACCCAGCAGGTAAAAACAGTTAGCTGGGTAGGTACATTCGTATTACCTACTCGTAGTAGTCGACGCGTGAGACTGCACCATCGTGCAATGACACTTTTATGTGTACTGCAGAGGTAAAAATATAGGTACTTTGAACAAAGAAAAAGGAATAATCATGGCTAAACTAGGTCTGATCACCGGCACAGAAGCAAATCCATACTAATATTATTTAATGCGAAAGTGAAAGAATAGACAATTTAATGCGAAAGTGTGTCTGTCTTTTAATCAATTTTTTTTAAATCAATTTTGATGAAAATTGGTACAGAGTTAGCTTACGTCCCGGGGATGGACCTAGGCAACGTTTTATCCCGGAAAATTAAAGTTACCACGGGATTTTTAAAGGTCCATTCGTTTAACAGATTTATACAAAATTGGGTACACAGGTAACTTGCGTCCCGGAAATTGACATATACAACTTTATCCTGGAAAACCAAATAGTTCCCACATGATTTTAAAAACCTAAATTCACGCAGACGAAGTCGCGGGCATAATCTAGTAACAAATATAAACAACATACTAATAATATGATAAACCACTAAGTAGGTAGCCTTCAAAGCTATATCATTTCTAAAGCAGAGGTTTTCCTCGTGAACCTGAGTTCAATCCAGTTTTATTAAAGGTTGAATGTACCTTAGCATAATACATCATTAGCGCAAACGCGACACTCATGGTCTATTCAGTGTCTTTTCATTCCGTCAAAGAACGACGCGTTACGGTAATCGCATAGGTTCTAACGACTCGCAAGAGGCAAAAGGGGCGCAAGAATCTTAAGAGCCGCAGAACCGCTTATGTCATTCTGTAACACCTTTTATTAATGAAAATTAGTGTGACGTCAGTAGCAATAGTCGCTAGTATCAGGCATGTAGAATAACATTTTCGCTCATGAGTGGCCAAGATAAGAATGTACGGAAACGTAAAAAAAATCTGTGCCCTCGCATCGCCAGGGCGCGCTCTATTCGCAGCTCTGATCGTTTTTAGGCATCCTGTCACCTGTGATATTGCGGTCTTGAGAAAATAATTGGAAATGCACAAAAATTTTTTAGCTCTCATACATAGATCATTAGAAGCTGTGATAGCCTAGTAGTTAGGACGATCGACTTCTAATCGGAGGTCGTGGGTTCGATCCCGGGCACGCACCTCTAACTTTTCGGAGTTATGAGCGTTTTAAGTATTTAAATATCACTTGCTTTAACGGTGAAGGAAAACATCGTGAGGAAACCTGCATGCCTGAGAGTTCTCCATAACGTTCACAAAGGTGTGTGAAGTCTGCCAATCCGCTTGGCCAGCGAGGTAGACTATGGCCAAAACCCTTCTCACTCTGAGAGAAGACCCGTGCTCTGTAGTGAGCCGGTAATGGGTTGATCATGATGACATAGGTATAATATATTTTTTTTTCTACGGCACACTCTATTAAGCTAGCTGACGTGACTCCATTACTAATACGAAAAACTGCGCCTTTTACGACTTTTGCGTCTCTTGCGCCTCCTGCGGGTTTTGCGGATCTTAAGAAAGTATGAAAAGGTAGAAAAAATTCTTAGGATGAAACGATTCCATTAATCATCCTGGACCCGCACTGAAAGGCCTCATTCAACTCAAGTTCAAGTCAACACTTTCACTCTATGTCATTACCATAAATCATCAGGCGTGTATCAAACCGCAGTCATTTCGCGGTGGGATTCAAGGTTATGAAGCAAGCAATCAGAATTCAGATCGCTTTCTATAAGGTCACTGACTAGGACCATAAAGCTGAGAAATTATGTATGGATAACTGCCGCAACGAATTTATTGCACAAAATAGCAATTGTATGTCTCAAAAATTATTATTTTTTGCATCTTCCTGTTTATGTCGTCATTTTAGGTTAGGTTTAAAGACATTTAATTCTCATAAAAGACAAAGTCACTTACATGAGAACTTAAATCTAAGAATAAAGTTATATAATTATATTCGCCATTTAGTAGTGTACTCATTCAATGCATTAGTCGAAGTGACTCGCATTACTCATAATGTAAGCAGCTAATTTAGTTTTGAATGCATTGAATGAGTGTACATTTTTTATGTGTGCAGGTATTTTGTTATACAGTTTAGCTCCTTCAAAGGTAAGGGTTTTTCTGCCATAATTTGTTCTAATTTTGGGTAGGACAAGGTAACTGGCTCTACGAGTTTTAGTTTTAATTTTTGTAAATGTGATATTTGTGTGGATTGTTTAATTTATAGTTTTCCTAACAAAAATACATGTGTTGTATATATATAACTGATGAATGTTCATAATTTTGGTGTCAATATAAAGTTTTTTAGTAGATGTTCGAAAGGGATATTGGAAAAGAATTTTTATTATTTTACTAGCCGACCCCCGCGACTTCGTCCGCCTGGATATAGGTTTTATATAGGATCGGATTGGATCCCATAATCCTTTTTTGTACCTAAACTAAATGTAGCCTAAGTTATTCCTTATAACATCACCAGAAAGTTCCATCAAAATCGATCCAGCCGTTTCGGAAATTAGCTGGAACAAATAGACAGATCGACAAACATAAATTTAAACGCACACCAGTTTAAAATAAGCCGTACGTTCAAAGATCCGGGTCCCAAGTTATTTGAACCCAATAAATGCCTGTCATTTCTGAACTAAAAAACCTATGACCTTGAAATATTTATGGAACAATATATAAAGTACTATCTTTCTAACAAAAAAAGAATGAGTAAAATCGAACAACGCGTTAATGAATTACAGCTAAATACACGTTTTAACTTTCATCCCCTCTCCCAAGGGAACCGTGCTGAATTTCGGGATAAAAAGTATCCTATAACCTACCTCGGAGTACAAACTCAAATCGTACCAAGTTTCATTCGAATCCATTCAGTAGTTTCGGCGTGATGCGCGGCCAAGATACAGACAGACAGACAGACAGACAGACAGACAGACAGACAGACAGACAGACAGACAAAAATGAAAAAAATTGCAGTTTTGGATTCAGTATCGATTACAGAGTGCCCTCCAATAAAAATTTTCAAAATATCTTCAATGTACAGAATTGGATCTGTTACAGTTTTATTATATTATAGAAGAAGATAGATTTTGAGCATGTTTGCAGTTGAGCTAGTCTTGTCTTGGTAGCACTTCCCCATACTTCAATTAACTATATTAAGTGTGGTTTAATTAGGGTATTATAGATATTTTTATGTTATATGCATGTATGTATTTATTTTGTATTTAGTATGTATGTATTTTGTATGAAACATCTTGTGAAAATCGCCTGCCATCGCCCGCAACACAAGAAGTACGCGGCCTAGTAGCCTATTCGTATCACATAATTAGCATTGCCGTTGTTGTCCCGCTCGATTTAACTGTAGGTATAGATTTGTCCTTATCAGTAGTAGGTACGACGTACGTTTGTACAAGGTTTCGACTGTCGAGGGTATGGTAATGATGTAAATTAAATAGCACAAATATGTATTTATTATTTAGAAATCTAAAACAGTGTGAATATTAAGGACATCAAAAAAACAGCAGTGAAAAACAATGAATAGGAAACGTAGTTTATAGTAAGGTACCAGAAAAGTATAGCTTGAAAAAAATAGTTAGCTTAAAAAAAAAAGAGTTATTTGCTATAGCAATAATTGAAGTGTTTTCTATTGTTGCGCTCTAATGCGCCAGTTAATGATACTATAATGAATAAAGATCACACACCACTCGGAGTGATTAGCATCGCATTATAGACTTAGCGCCTCCAGTGACATTGGTCCATCAATTCTTGAGCAATGAATCATACATCTGACAGCTCTGTAGCTGAATACGAATGGACAAAAACAAACCCAGCGTTGCATGAATCACAATGACATCAATGGTTTGTATGAATCGGAAAGACTGTTACCGAACTGTGGATGATGCACAAAAGCGTCTGGTTTCATAACCGGAATTTCAGTAGGATTAAGTTACATTAGGACGAGTTGGCGTCAACATATCCATTTGGGTTAAATAAAGAATGTATAAAAAACCACCACAGTATGGCAGAAAGTTTTAACGTAGAAGACTTTTTAATGGAAGAAAGTTTTAAGTATATTTTTTCTTTAATGACAACTACATATAATAATTACGCTGTATATCTAGGATCTAAAAATATCTTTGACTGTATAATATAAGTATCAGTGGGTCGCTCAGATATTTTAGCGATATTTCTTTCACCCTTTCTTTCACCCTTCTTTCCTGCTCTTTTTTTCCAAGCAGTTACTTTTACTTAAAGTAGAATAACAGCTAGGTAACTACTTAGTAGTCTCGTAGTACCTACTCGAGTCTCGTAACATCAACGTCAATCAAAAGTAAATAGAAAAATTATTGGTGAACTCTAAACCAACAAACCAGATGACAAAACAATGTTAAAGTAAAAAATTGTATAACTGATATAAATTTAAAATAGTGCACAATTTGGGCATCATGACATCATTGTTAACCACAAAATAGATAATAACTTAGGAAGTAAACATGGGACAAAAAGTGTCAAAGTTAAACGCAATTACGCAGACTTTTGACCCAAAAATGACTCACTGATTCTATTCATCCATTTTCGTCCGACAAACAGCGACGTACCTGCAACAACAAAAACATTCATCAGTTTCAAGATTACAAAACTTTGACGTGACTCAATTGGCATTGAATAACTTTTTGTGGACTAACAGAAAGTTTATGGAAATAAAACCCTGTAAAAACTTAGCCATTAATATTTATTAGACATTTTGATTAATTGGCATAGTCTGTACACACACTTGTAAAAGTTCGTAGCCTGATAGATTACTATTTAGTCGATTCACTAATTTCAATCAGTATAGGATCTTTCCAGAAATCATCGGTCAATACTTTCCTAAAAAGAATATTTAGTTTAAGTACCTACCTAGTACCTACATAGTGCAAGTAGGTTATAAAATAAAAAAGATCTTTACAAGAAATCAATCACAAAATTTTTATAATTGCCCATGACTGACTCACTGCAAAATTCACTTATTGGCAAACCAATTTACTACAAAATGCATTGCCTCAATTATCATAGCACAGAAACCTTAAAGGGCACACAATCATAAAATTACTGATACAAATAAGTTTCAAATTATGTCTTGCGGTTATTTCATCACAAATTGTCAATTATCTTCGAGTCTCGTGACTTTGCAATTCTATTATGAATTTGCAATATGAACTCCGTACGGCATCAAGAAGCTAGTGTTTATTCCTTACGCTAATTATGTTCAGACATTCTCCGGTTTAGAGTTAGACAGAATATCAGACAGAACCAGATGTTTGGCCTTAGCGTATGTAAGATCTATGTATAATTGTATAGGAGTTGTAAGTTAGATTCATTCTTCGAAGCTTCATCATAATAATATTAGTGAATGTTGCACAAATATAAGCCACTTATAAGTCACTTCTTTAGTATACAAATTAGGTTGTATATAAACAAAACACTTTATACGTTGTTGTGCCACTCACACACAGAGAAAAGGTAACTATGGAAGACGTAGTAGGATTTTTATTGATCTTACAATATTTACTTTCCTTGGAAAATGATTTCTATTCTAGTCTTAAAAAAACCCTACACACACCAGATTGATTTCAGTCTCTTTGATCTATATAAAAGTTTTTTTCTCGAAATAATTGTTTGGCATCATTCATAGCGTTCCGCTGCGTAATCTTGATTGAAGGCGCTGGGATACCGACAATTTTAACTGTTTACAATACACAGATCGTCTGGATTTAGCGTTCGAGATCATAACATGTGGGTATAGAAAAGACACGTGTAGACTTCTTTAAAATACAATGTTATGCGAACAAGAGTGTAGTTTTTGAAAATTATTTTAAGTAAATGTTCCAAAAAAGGCTTAAAAAAATTATTTTAAAACCTCACGACTGCATTACCCATTTGTTATATTTAATCGTAAAATATCTTTAAGAACCTTAAAATTTGGGGTGATAAATACGTAATGTATTAAACCGAATCAAAATTGGACTAATATTTGCTTTTTATCCGAAACGCGTTTATATTATCTCCGTCCGCCGTAGGTAAATTAAACCAATGCAAACGGGAAACTTTCAAAGTTACACTTAATAAATTGAGATACATACGAAACAGAAAGAGATTTGAACACAAGATAACTGTGATCGATTTGAAGCGATTCGAGAGAGACCTTTTAAAAACAAATGTGAACACAATTGCTAGTAAAAGGAGAGCACTTTGGGCGAAGTCACTGCAAACAATGGCCAGTGCGAACGCCTATGTACTTCAACACAAGCTATAAGTTGATAGCGAGTTAATATTTACTAAAATGCGAGTCTAACCACGTTTAACTTCAGACAGAACAACTCCGTGAAGGTTTTCATGAACTTTTCTTTACTCTATTTATTTCGTTTTTGTGTTTTACTCTATCTCCTTCTATATTCTGATTCGAAAGCAATTTGATTAAAACACTTTTCTATTCTATTCTTTTGTATCAAACTGGTGCAACTACTGAAGGAAAAAAGTTAAGGAGGTGTCTTCAGATAAAAAAATAATGAAGTATGTATACTTGTACGAGCGGATTTGCTTGTTTCTCTGTGTGTGGAATTTTGCTGTTGTATTTATGGGTGTGAGACTTGAGGATTTTAATTGTTCTTTAATCTGAGCTGAACCACTATGTTTAAGTCTGTATAATAAATTAATAACGTATCATATAATGGGTTGTTTATCTATCTGCAACCACAACCAAGGGATGCCCTCAGGGTGGCGTCCTCTCGCCCATCCTGTGGTGTCTAGTTGTGGACTCACTGATTGTGGAGCTCAACAAGGGACCGCTCTACACAGTCGGGTATGCAGATGATCTAGTGATACTAATTAACGGGAAGTTCCCAAGTACAGTATCTGATACCCTACAGATGGCCTTGGACCGGGTGGAAGACTGGTGTGATAGAAATCATCTGTCTATAAACCCCAATAAGGCAGTGGTAATTAATTTTACGAGGAAAAAGGATCTATCAGGTTTGAAGACTCCTAAACTATATGGATGCGAACTAGCTTGGGCCACGGAGGTTAAATATCTAGGTGTAATACTAGACAGACAACTTACGTGGGCCTCACATGTGGCCGCGACCATAACCAAAGCTTACAGAGTTTTGGCCATGTGTCGTGCTATGGAAGGACTTGGGGTTTGAAACCAAAAGTAATGAAATGGATCTATGAGTTGATGGTGTTGCGAGTTCTAATGTATGGCGCCATTGTATGGTGGCCGCGTACAAAACTGGTAACATGCAGAACGGATCTCCTAAAGGTGCAACGGGTAGCCTGCATAGCCATTACGGGAGCTTTCAGAACGACACCAACGGAAGCTCTTGTAAGACTGCTTGGCCAAGAAAAGCTGCACATTGCTATAGAGAAAAGTGCAAGGAAAGCTCTACACAGACTTTCTCTAACTAATTGCAGAGAAGGGTCACTGCCGAGAACTAGTCACATGTTTCTGAGCAGGGACAGAGACCTAGACAGGATACTAGACATGAAATGTGATAAGATTATCCCAGCTCTAGTATTTGAAAGGAATTATGATATATATGTCCCAACAAGAGAGGAGTGGAAGAGAGGACTACGCCCACTAGGGAAGAACAGCCTGGTCTGGTATACAGATGGCTCCAAGATGCGGTCTGGTACTGGAGCAGGTGTCTATACGAAAGGCTATAAGGCAAGCTATAGCCTTGGGCAATATGCTACAGTCTTTCAAGCAGAGCTCTATGCAATCAATGCTAGCGTACAGGAAATGACGCGCCGGGGTTTCGCTGGGAAAGAGATCCTCATTCTTAGCGATAGGCAGTCTGCGCTCAAAGCCCTAAATGCTAGCAGAATCACGTCCTCCCTGGTACTAGAGTGCATGGGAGGTCTGAACTGCCTGGGAAAATTAAACTCAGTTAAGCTGATTTGGGTACCAGGTCACGTTGGTATACAGGGAAATGAGATAGCTGATGAGCTAGCTCGGAAAGGTTCAGAACAAAAATTTGTTGGTCTTGAACCATGTGTAGCGCTAGCGCCTTGTGTGGTAGGCATGGCGCTTTCAACATATGCCGAGAAGATGATGTCGGCAGAGTGGAACAAGATGGGAGGCCTAAGGCACTCTAAGAAGTTCATGGAAGCTATAAAGGCTGGTTTTCTTGCAAAAGTAAATCTACTGAGCAGGAAACAGCTAAGATATGCTATAGCGGCTTACACGGGTCACTATAGCACAAAGGCCATGTTATGCAAAATGGGCATTACAGAGGACCCTATCTGTAGGGCCTGTAATGAAGAAAATGAGACCATGGAACACATCATGTGTGAGTGTGACGGACTGGCTAGGAAGCGAATGGATCTTTTGGGGGTAGCTTATCCGCAACCGGAGGATTATGGTCCCCTAAACCTAAAGGCGACCATCAAACTCCTGGAATGGGTGTTTGAGGAGGTCTAGGGGACAAGGAAGGGGCGAGTACAAAAGATCCATTGGGGTCGAAGTGCATCCGCTTTTTGGCGGGCCCCATCAGAGGAAGAATAGAATAGAATAATGGGTTGTTTGCCAATTCTTGTATATTTATTGATATCTTCAATTGCTTTCGGCATTTGGGGTATTTCAATGCGGGCGAACCAAGGAGGATATACCACTCACATTCTAAGTATATACTTTTAGATTGTTAGGAAATAATATTTCTTACTCACTATTCTCATTCTGATCACTAGGTCTGATTGATCACATTGTAGCGCCATAGCTTAAATGCTTCAATTAAATTAAATTCAAATATTGCGAGTCGAAATTCAATTATTTATTGTAAATTTGAGACTACACCAAAATCTTATCTAGTTTACAAACTGTACCATATTCAAGCAAAGCGATTTTGTTAATATTTTAAATCTCATAAAAATAGATCGTACAGAAGTGCAACATTCCTTTAACTTGTAGAACATCAAGCAGAGTTCCGATAGTGCGATAGCGCACAGCTGTTACGACATAATCCCGATACCATCGGACTTTCGAGATGTTTGGGCGACGTTCAGTTGGATAACAAAAAGTGCTCTTACGTAAACTCAGTTTATCATCTTGCGAGCTTTCTTTCAGTTCAAGAGTCCAGCACTAGGTGTCTTTGTGACTATTATAACAATATTTATTTTGCGTAATTACAGAGTAAAGACATGTTCGTGCGGTAACATTGATATATGAAGTTGTTTCGTACGAATTAAAGAGATATAAGATGTTTTTATGTGAGGTTACCTAATGTCATGTGGGTAGGTACCTACTGCTTTCCCTACATGAACGAGCTTCAATTTTTTGCCGATTTTATAGCTAATGTCTTGAATTTTGTTTAGTGATCCACTAGAGTGATTGAGAAAACAGGGTGCTGGTAAAGTGACGTGATAAAAATAAGATTTGCCTTCAAGTGCCAAACGAACGTCTCAAAACAATCTAGATTATCTGAATGCCTGAGGCCTCTTGTTAACACGCACGTTTTACTCACCTTTTTAAATGGTTCGGAATCGTGCGTAAAACGTGCGTGTTAACACGAGGCCTGATGGTACCTACTCTTCTATCTCCTATTATTCCAAATTATGGAACCAACTTCCAGATCTATTTCCTAAAACTATGATTAAAGGGCCGATAAAATATAGAGCCATTTGGCAGTTCCGCTTGTGCTGCAGACTCGAATGAGGTCATAATAATATCGCAAATTATTAATTTCACAATCCTGGAGTTCCTAAGGTACAATGAAAAATTATTCGAAAGTAAACGGCACACAGAAGCCAATCGTGAGTCACGCGTGGCCCACAGTAATGCCAACATGTTAATTATTATGACTTGTGTGGCTTTTACGTTTTATTTACATAATCGTACATCACGCTAAACGCACTTTAAGTCATATTATGCTGTAACTGTATACTCAAAATGGTCAATGAATTTTAAGTGGCGGCATAATAACTATGTATGTAATTAAAAACAAGACGAATTTGTTATTGTTAACCAGAGAGATATACAATATAACTCGTATATAACTACGTTGCATCTGAGCTTGTGTATTTGTTTATAATTTGCAATAGGTTATTATAATAAGTTATATATATTTTATACATAACAATGCAAATGCACCTACTACTTACATACTGCTTACTTAACCTTTTGACTTCCAAAAATCCTGCCATCAACTTTGGAGTTTAAAACTATTACGAATGAAACTAATTAAAGGAATACAAACACATAAAATATCTAAATTATTTGACATTCCAAGACACCTGTTCCACCTGGTGTAATCATTTCATTCATCCCACTCACACGCTTATAATATAATATAATGTATGCTACATTTTATCAGTACGTCGACGCTCTTCCTGTTTTCGTCTGAGCAGAAAAAAACAATCTACAAAGTATCGAGCATAGTTTTCAAAGGTGAGTGATGCAATAAAATAGGTTTCGTATGGCGTTTTCAGTAGATAATCCATCAAGTGCGCACGGAGTAATACGTCTTATCTGCTACATTAATGTATTCCGATAAAACACACAGTGGAAGCTAAAGGTTGTCGGATAACGTATCGGGTTACGGATTAACATAATTTTACATTCATCCATTCGAGATGTATTGAGGTTGCCCTCACTAACAGTTAGCAGTGATTGAAGGTTCAATAAACAACTTTTATGCATATCTACTTTAATAAATAATAATAATTAATTATTATATTAAGTTCACACAGGTTACGATTCAAAACAATATAATAATAGGTATACTTACCTTATACCTAAGTTTTTATTTTGACTTACATTTGAACTTAATCTAATCACGAAAAGAATATAAACTTTTTATAGTCAAATTAGTCCTCAAAGGCGCTTTGAAATTACTAAAAGCCGTTCTATTTTATGAAGTACTCAATTTACATAGCCAATGTAAGATCATATTACTCTTATATTTATTAATTACTAGATGATGCCTACGGCTTCGCCCGTGTGGATTTAGGGTTATAAAAATCCCGTGGGATCTTTTGATTTTCCAGAACAAAAATAGCCTATCTATAGTAACCACTAACCCGTCCCCAAAACGGAAAAATTCCGTGGGATCCCTACGATTTCGGAATGCAATTCTTTACAGCATCAGGGTTGAGGACTTGGATATGTACCTACTCGAGTTCATTCAACGATAAAGTCTTTAATTGGTACCCCCAACATCAATAATTTAAATAACCGACAGTTCCTAAATCCCATTAGTTTTGGGGACAGCATCCCCTACAGCATCAGGATTGAGGAGTTGGAATCCAAATTTTTTGTAGGACAGTGTCGCAATGTTTCTCTATCGACTAAAAAAAAATTACGCAAATCGGTTCAGAAATCTCGGAGATATCGGTGTATATAGGTAGAAAAACACAACTCCTCCTTTTTTGAAAGTTGGTTAAAAAAGTAGCCTATGTTACTCCCTGGTTAATTCTCTACTTGTGTATGAAAGTCCCGCCAAAATCGGTTCAGCCGTTCCGAAGATTAGCCCGTTCAAACAGACAGACAGACAGACAATTTTAAAAAGGTGTGATTCGGTTATGGTACCGTTCAAATAACCATTTGAGCTTAATATGAGGTAGTTATTTCGATATTACAGACAGACACTTTTATTTATTAGTATAGATAGAGTTCAATAATTTCGCAGAATTTTTAAAATACAAGTCGGTACGATGATTTTGAATATACAATTACAAACATATACAATTACAAAAAACAATAGCGTGTGAGAAGGATTATTCAAAGGGCGTATTTCAAAGGTGCATTCAACTATCTATTGTGTTGTCATGAGCATTTTGCATGTATTTCCCGGTGAAAATTATGCACAAGATTGTCGTAGGCGTTTCATGACACGTTTTTGGTGAGAAAACGTTAGAAGCAATCAATTGGAACTTCAATCACTATGGAAACTTGATTCGTGAGTTTATACAATACAATCATAGACATATATGTATGTACGTTATTTAACTTATAAATTAGAAAACTGTGATTTAATTTCAAAGAGAATGAAATTGAATTTCACAAATTAGTTTTGGAAAAATCAACAGTAGGTATGTTTTTTGTCATATTGGATTTATTATGAACGAATACATACAACAGCCTTAAAATATTTGGAACGCTAAGACGAAGCCCACAACAACCTCATTTATGAAAATCTAATGATATCTATACTTGGCAACTACGAGAGAACCGATGAACCTACAAACAAACACACATATTATGTACACACAACCAATCGAGTAGTAGGTTAACCTATTTAACAAGTAGCAAAGTGACTTATAAACCGAATCGCAACTCAAATCTGAATTGCATCTGATACAATGTCTTAAGGCCTGGGACTTGATGAACGCGCAGCACGCGACCGCGCCGCGCGTCTCGCGCCTGCACGATTTAGGTCAAGGCAGCTTGCAGGACTGCTTTGTGAGGATTGTTACAAATTGCTGTTTAGTTGGCCTGTTGCATCGAGTTGTAGACGATAGAGTTAGAGATCTTGTTGAACATACATAGTAAGTCGTCGAAACGCACCCCTCAGCTAATTTCACAAAGACTAAGCTTTTGTTTGCGTAGAGTTGGGTTTGTTTTCCGAGGATATAAAGTATCCTGTGTCAACTGGAAGGTCCCAGATTTGAATTTCAGGAGAAGCTATTTGGCATTTTATAATTTCTAAATTGTCTCTGGTCTGGTCTGGTGAGAGGCTTCAGCTATGACTATTTATAGATAAAACCGTGCCGTCCACCGATTTAGTGGCGGTAGTTTAGCGGTGCAATGCCGCATAGAAACCGATCAGAGGAGTTTAATAAAAAACTGCCTCACCTCTTCTCTTATTTAGCTCACTTCCATCGTAGACTGCATCGTCACTTACCATCAGATGAGATCGCAATCAAAGCTTAACTTGTACACGAATAAAAAATATTTCTAGATTCTCACCTATGCCTATGAAAAGTAAAAAACCAATACACTTTCGTATTTACATCCCCTACATTATCTCCGGTTTATTATTTCGAAAGTCAAATAAAAGCAGTTGACTGCTTGTCCTGACTGCGCCGATCGGCAGCTTCTTTTATACCGTCCCAACGTAATGATTCACTTTCTCTTTTTTGGACAAATTTGGGTTTCTTGTAATAGGAATATTGCGCGACATCATCGCCTCTAGTAGGTATAACACCTCTATGACCCGTCGTATGTAAATCAACTTTGGATATTGATTTGTGTAAAATGACTATAAGGATTAGAGAGCGAGTTTAGTGAACAGTATAATTGACACACGTGAAAGTTGTCATTTAATATTATCACCTGTACATAAACATATATATTATACACATATTATTTTATGTTGTTAATCGTTATAACTAACCCGGGTTTCTTGGAGTTTTTACATAAATATTTTCATTTCATTTCAATAAAACAGCTTTTCTAAGCATTAATAGATTTATGTAGGTATATCACGTACATATAAACCCAAAACGTATAGAACCTTTTTTTATTCAAGCGTTTGGGGCACTCGATAAAAGTTAAATAAATGAGATTGTTTTGTGATAAATACTAAATAGCAAACTATGATTGCATTAATTTTACAGGTCCGAAAAATTATGTCCGTTATAAGGCTTGCATAAGGCTTCTATTAGAAGGTCAACCCGTTGAGACCTCGTATTCTAACTCTCACCTCGTTCTTAAAACTCTAACCAGTATCAACTTTAATTCATATACTTAACAATATTAGTTTGTAACCTGCAATTGAATGCTGTTTCTGCTGAACTTATAATATGAATAGAATCAGCATAACTGTTAACTTTTTAATGGGTTGCGGAGGTTAGATGCCAATCGCTTTTGTTAATAACTAGAGCTCTGTTATTATGTCAAAACTTATTATAAGTAGATACGACGAGCTTTTATTATGACTAACATAATTTATATTACTTCTTTATGTAGGTCAACTTTTTACATACAACTTTATGAGACTTATCGGTATCTTATTATCGAATAAGTTATTGGAATTGTTTGTAATTATTATGAGGGTTTATAACATTAATGTACCTATTATATTTGTAGGTAGGTACCTACTACATAATAATAATTAATATTATCTTACGAGTACCAGAAAAACATTTCCTAATAAGGGGGTGTGTTAATGTGTTCAACTTTTAAATACTTTTAAAAGATATAATATATCATTATATCTACTTACTATAAAATTTATTTATTTAGATATATGAAATCAGTCAAACGTTAAGAAATAGTAGTTTATGAAACGGTTGCATAATAGAGGTTATTAAAACACGAGTGTTAGTTTAAAAAACGAGCCGCAGGCGAGTTTTTTAATAGTAAGTATTACACGAGTGTTTTAATAACTAATTATGTAGAGTTTCATACACTACTTTATATAAGCTCATCAATAGGTATCTTACGTATAAAAGAAAAGACTAAGAAATTAACAAAATTATTTATTATAATAAGTATTCATGTTTTGGATATTGCAATTTATAAATGTACTCAATTCTTCAGGGGAGAACGTTTTTGCATTTTTTCCCTTAACCCTTTACCGCATAGGAATCCAAATATGGATTCAAAATTTTTAAATTAGTTTTTTAGTTTACAGAAATATTATTTTTTAATAACCAAATATAAAATCTTATTAAGCAAGGCTTCCTGTAACGATTCGCATTTTTTGCTGCCTATGGTAAGAATCAACTGTCAATCTATTTGATGTTATGTGGAGACTGTTTGATACATGTGGTGTGATTAAACTTTGTACAAATTTCATCGCTTGAAAAAATATTTAAAATGGTAAGTGAAAAATCTGATATTTTTTTTATTTGCTCTCTGAATATCTAAAAATGTGGGTTTGTTGCGTTTGTTGTGATTTTTCTTGTTTTTCTTTATTTTTGAGCCTATTTTTTTATTTGCCATATTTGGCTTCGTATGCATTCCCGTCAAAGTACTATCGATCAAATATGGCTTCGTATGCATTCACGCTTGCATTCTTTTGTTTGCAGAAATGGATCCTGCTCGCTTTTATGGTGCTATTGGGCTTTTTTTACTATGTTCCTGTTTGAATATTCCATTTCACTATGGCTAGAAAACGTGTTCGTCCAGCTAGTATTCTCAGAACACCGTCCACAAGTCGAGCCGAAACACCATCAAGCCAATTCAATACTCCATCAGATGTTACTGCCAGAAAACGTGGCCGTCCACGTAGCATTATGGGAACACCAACACCTCATTCACCAATACCTGATTAAAAAGCACGAAAATCGCCAACCTAGGCATCAAGATCTGCCTTTAGATACTGTTCATTGTGATATAACTTAGTTCATTTTCCTAAGTGAGCAAAAAATCGTCAAATATACCAGAATTGTACGAAATTTCGCTCATTCAAAAAGTGTGAAAAATGACAAGTTTATTTTTGCTACAATGACAAAAGAAACTGCTTCATACATTTTCATAATGCATAATTTTGTTTTTCACTAAATGCATACGAAGCCAAATATGGATCTTATATGATTTTACTAGAATGCATATGAAGCCATATATGGCTTCGTATAGCAATTTTTAAAATAAATAACTTTTTTTTATTTTGCTGATTAAGACTGCTTAGTAAGGCCAAATAAAAGATGTTTTCACTATTAAAAAAAATATATTTCAACTCCTTCATAATTCATGCAATAGAGGGTTAAAGCCCTGCGATTTTCTTTTTAAAACAGCAATCAGTCTTGTGTATTTAATAATATCGATTTGGTTGTAGATACTCAATATACTTTTGAGCATTGAGTATTTAGCCCATAAGGACAAAGACTTAAATTTATTTGATAATTCTTGGAAATATGCTAGCATTACATTTTCTGAAAATGAAGTGGTTTTTTTCAAAATTTTCCAACTCATAAAATCTTGGTAACATTTATCGTAAATTTTCTTTGATTTTGCTGGCAAAAGATTATTTGTCATTCCCGATGCTATTTCCAGAATGTCTGGTGGAGTTAAATTCTCTTCAGTATCACTGCTAGACATTTTTCCGCGCAACAAAAATCACTTGCAAAATTTTGAGTTACAAAAACTGAATAGTAAATAAATAATAAATTAAAAATTTAAATAATAGGCGCCAAAATTCAATTGTCAATTTCGAATGTGCGGTGCGTGCAGTGCGTCTATGGTCAATTATGGTAGCACTACACTCTGTCCTCTGGCCGCATCTTGCTACCGCCACACTTTCGCAGTAGTAGTAATAGGGTAACTTTGATAGCGGGATAATCATTGTAAGTAACAAAATTAAACTAACTAACTATTGTAAACTAACTATTGTACCTATTTCTTTTAAAATGTTTCTTTTGTTTAATTTATGTTTTTTTGGTGTACAATAAAGTATTAAATAATAATAATAATAAACACCCGGCATGGCTCAAAAATACCAGAACCCAGTGCCTGTACTATAATGTAGAAAAAATTATTTTTTAACATTGTTTTGCAATAATTTCCTAACAAAGTAGTGTTATAATGAACTTTTTTAATTTTTTTTTTTAAATATTATAGATGTATGTGAATAAAGTAGTCCAATATATGACACATTTTGATTTCATATTCGGAATTTTATGATATGAGAGTAGATAAAAGAGTTTATCAAATATTATGTACCTACCTGGTATGTATTTATGATCAGTTTATTTGTGGCGCTTAGTGACTATATATACGCGTATGCCAATTTCAATGATTTTTGTAGCAATAGATTTTTTTTTTATTAATAGATTTTATTAATCATCATTTAAGTTTGTGAGTGTGACTAAAGAATCCGAAAGAGTAGCTGACGGGTTTATCTTTTTTCTCACTTACTCTGTATATTGATGCTATTTTTCTAGTATTGCCACATCTAAATTACCATATGCCGCGAGTACCCTGTAATTTTACAAGTCACTGTTCCGTGGGAACAATGACAACAGGTGAGGTATCAACATGTGTAGTCACGCATTGTAAGCACATATGCTGTTTAGAAGCGTTAACTGTACCAACCAAGTTAAATGTACGGAAACCCACTTAATACTGAAACTACTATTGGATTTGCAGACATTGTTAGTATGTAACTCTTAATAATAAATAACGGCTAAGATTAAATAATTTACTCCCATTGATTCAACCTTTTAGTTCTCCACAGTGCTTATTTCTGCCCTATCCCTTTTACTCATTTTCACCAATTCCCGTGGATCTTTTTCGACACCAACTATTTTCACAATGTTTGAATGCCGCTTTTCAATTATTTTTGGTGAAAGCTTTATTTCTAGTTAGCTAGTTTCATAGTTCACTTTATTACAGTGTGACCATAACTTTCAGGGTTTCTTTACTTCATATAATTAACTTTATGCTGATATATTCTGCTTTCATTATTGAGAGTAAAAAAATCGCTGCACTCTGATCACTTGGTCCCCCCGATATCAAACTGTTGTACCTAGGGACTGAAGGGACATTCCGGTGGCCGTTGGTAGACGGAGGGTGTGCGTCGGACTGTGTCCCCTGCCAGCAGGGACTAGGGAGCGATGCGCCAAATGTTACGACCAAAGGTATTACGTAGGTACATCTCTCTTGTATAATTTTGTGATAAATATGTTATGATGGCTTTTGTGTTCGGTAGAGTGAATTTTATTGCGCGTAATGTATAGAAAATTTCACTTAACATTATTTTGTTGAATTAAATTTTTGGTTTTGTGGCTTTATTAAGATAAGCATCAAATTGTTAAAAATAAGGCATTATTCGACACAAGGCTAACTTTCTTCAACTTGTTTCGATGTCAACTTGAATAAAATAATACAATTAATAATATCTTTAACTAATTGATACTTAACTGGATTTCATAAGTAAATAATCGTCTTAAATTTTGTTCATTTATGCCGATTAAGCCGATAAAGCCGATCATAACATGTCAATAACTTATTCGGTAAAAAATTGTAATCTGGGTCAAACATGACTTTATAGGAATTTGTAATTCCGTCTTTTATTATATACTAGCTGATCCCCGCGACTTCGTCTGCGTTGATATAGGTTTTTATATAGGATCGGATTGGATCCCGTAATCCTTTTTTATACCTAAACTAAATGTAGCCTAAGTTACTCCTTATAACATCACCTATCTGTCATTGAAAGTTCCATCAAAATCGATTCAGTCGTTTCGGAGATTAGCTGGAACAAATAGACAGGCTGACAAACATAAATTTAAACGCACGTCAGTTTAAAATAAGCCGTACGTACAAAGATCCGGGGCCCAAGTTATTTGAACCCAATAAATGTCTGTTATTTCTGAACTAAAAAACTTATGACCTTGAAATATTTACGGGACAATACTTAAAGTATTACCTTTCTAACAAAAAAAGAATGAGTGAAATCGAACCACGCGTTAATGAATTACAGCTAAATACTCGTTTTAACTTTCTTCCCCTCTCCCGAGGGAACCGTGCTGAATTTCGGGATAAAAAGTATCCTATGTCCTACCTCGGAGTATAAACTCAAATCGTAGGTACCAAGTTTCATTCGAATCCGTTCAGTAGTTTCGGCGTGATGCGCGGCCAAGATACAGACAGACAGACAGACAGACAAAAATGACAAAAATTGCAGTTTTGGCTTCAGTATCGATTATAGAATGCCCTCCAATAAAAATTTTCAAAATATCTTCAATGTACAGAATTGGATCTGTTACAGTTTTATTATATTATAGAAGACAAACCTGATTAGACTTACAGGCTAGCAAAAAACTTGTACATTACCTTGGACACTTAATACCAAAATGTAAAAGGTGAGTAGGTAACTACTATTAGCAGTGGTTTACACAAAAGCAAAAGGGACGGGTGGTCGAGACGTGGCGCGGACGTAGCTCAGATTATCTCTTCGACGGACCAAGTGTGGTTTACAGAGGACATTATTGACATGAGCAATATAAGAATTCACCATCATACCACTTAAGCTGAGCATCAATTCGCACCAACAGTTCATTTTATTCTTTTGTTTATTTTTTAATTTCGTGGTCAAGTTAACTGCGATCTCATCAGGTGGTAAGTGACGATTCTAAAATGGAATACTCTAAAATGGCTAACCTTTTTTTAAGTTTTTATTAATCAGTAGGTAATTGGTTTTAAAGCGGCATTATACCGGATTGCTTGTCAGCACGTTTTCACCGATGGTTGGGGCTATAGCCGTGCACTAAGTCTCCCACCAGACCAGACTCCCCATGGTCGTTAATTTGATTGCAGATTTAATTGCAGCTACAGATTTATATCTAAAAGCAATATTATATTGGAAACAATGCAGATGATTTAAAATAAAGCTACTCATACATCAGGCTTAAAAGAGGGAGTAGGCGTTCTTGTCTTTGTCCCAAAAACTGCGAGCCATCCGTTAAAAGATTAACCAGATGACAGTGGCAAAACAGTTTATCTGTGACGAATGGGACAGATTATAAAGGGAGACTCAGGGACCCATTAGTAGTAGATATTGTTGTATTAATACAATTTGACACGCGTACCTACGTCAGTGAAAAATTAATAGAGAATATCCTTACAGCAATACCTACTATTAAAAATTGTATTAAATATGTTTGTCAGTTTATATGTACCCACGAGGATGTGAGAGCTATACACAAAGAAGTTCGTTGATTGTAAAGTCTGTTCGTTTACTTACGGTCAACGTTCGTTTACTTACCACGCTGGCCAAGTGCGGATTGGCAGACTATTTGGAGATTCTGTTTTATTCTTAGAATAGAAAAAAAAATTACAAAGTGTAAAAATAATAGAAATAAAAGCAGAATAATAAGAGCACCTGCGCCTGTGTGACACTATGTTACCGAACGGACTTTACGTATAAATACCTGCTGCAAAGTTAATAATTTTGCAAACAAGTAACTTCATAGGTATTTCTTTGGTTTAGACACCTATTGGGAAACGCTGCTAGCGCCTCCTCGGAAATCAATTATTTATTTATTTAGGTGCAATCTTATTGCATCGGATCGAGAGATTCTAAGATTTTAAAGATGTTTTTCATAGCATGATTGAACAGCGCATCTAACAGCGATTAAGAAGTTACGTGATCCAATCATTTCGTATACAAATAAATATGTCTGTGATTTCGAAATACTGCTTCAATTAAGCTCATATATGATTATTTGAATGATGGCATAACCCGAAGACAGGTTTTAAAAATTCAGTCTGTATTGTAAAGATTAGCCATCTTTTGAACCGATTTTGAAGTAAGATTTAAGGAGTGATCTAGGCTACTTTTAACTCGGAAAAAATTCCTTCGTAAGAAAATCAGCCACGGGCGAGTCGGCCCTCGCTCTAGGGTCGTACCTATGAGCAACTAAAAAGTTTTCGTTTGTTTTGGTCACAGCTTATGTTTAGTGAGAACTGAGAAGGGCTTTGGCTGGACAGAGTTCCATATCATCCAACATTCCGTGAAATGTTCACTATAGTAACATTGCCTCTCTATGCTACTTTCTTCTACAGATTTATTCTACTTAAAAAGGTAGGTCGTTACCTACGAGTATATATAGTAAACTGCAAACTATTGACCAAAAAACCCGGCCGTGAGAAACGATTCGAGATAATATTATATTCCTCATGGAATGGCCAAAGGGCGTACATTAAGGGAGCAGTTTAATATCCACCCTTGCGCTATTACAAAGGCGAACAATAGACGCATGCGCGGTGCATTGTGCTATTTCGGAGCTTTTTACTCTTTTAAACTGATCGCACACATTACAGTCGAGCCGCATGCACTTGATTCATCCTCATATTCATACTTACTACTAGACGGTTGCGTCAATGGTACATGAACCTCCATTCACATTCTATCATAGCACTTCTCATTTAACCTTAGATACTTCAGGAATTACTGAAGTAAGGCTGGAGATCTCAGGTAGGTCTCGCGTTGGTTTGCTACGCCTAGAGCCGATTACGTGCGCAATTAGTATGTACACTGACAGAAAAATTATGTATTACTCCAACGGAATACATTAATTAATATTCACGTACACTTCAATAAATTCATGGTCATTGATCATGAATGCCTAAGGTTAGTCCAAAAGAAAAAATACTGATCAACGCATGGTAGTGACGTCGTTTATATTATCACTACATTTACAGAAAAAATATTGCATGAGGCGCATGCGTCTTGTTTGTCCCGCGCGGCGTGCGGCACGCGCTGTAATTAGCGATCAGCTTTAGGTCTTTTTTACAACAATGGTTGCACAAAACAATCGGTCAACGAGTCGGGATCACGCTTTGCGAGCTACAACAATAGTGATGCCGAAATTAATGAACAGTTCGACCGGGCTCGTTGCGAATACACTCTGTAAATGGAAATAGTTTCATTTCATTCCATTTCATGGACTTTTTCACTGTTCTGCTAAAATATTTTACGTAAATAAAATTGCCTGCGGTTCCTTAGCCCTTGTTATACCTATCACTGAATAAAAATGCTGACATTGCTTTATCCTGGCTTATTATATGTCCGTCAGTTTTTGGTTTCTTAATCCAGGAGACTTTTGAACCTCGATTGGTAAGGTATTAACGTCACACTGAAATCTAAATTATATCACTGCCAAGAGAAAATCTGAAGATTTTTAAAGATCATGGATGAATAATATCTTCGAAGAATCTCTGCTATTATATTACTTAGTACTTTAAATACAGAATACATTCAACTATTACGTGAATAATCGGTTGAAGTCTTTTTTAATCACTCAGTAATTATTTAATGTAATTATTACGTAGAGCTTGGGAACACGATCGATTCTATAATGGGCTGAAAATCACCATGTAGAGACTAGACGCCGCGATAAACACATGACATGCGACATGGGTTTGACCACCCGCGTGGTCGGCACGTGCCTGCGTGTGATGCTACCGAGATCACCCCATTACATCGAGTACATGGGGCATTTGAACTTATAGTGATTTCTCGTTGCAATATACGACTACCTTACTCCATTAATATCCTAACTATAATATTATAAATGCGAAAGTGAGTTTGTGTGTTTACGCTTTCACGCCTAAACCACTGCACCACTTTTGACGAAAATTAGTAAAAAAAAAAATACCTTGGAGAAGTACATAGGCTACTTTTATTCCGGAAAATCATAGATTGGAGACACTCTGTCACAAGTAGAGTAGCAAGTGGATAACACTAGGCTACACTATAGAGTAATGATATCTGAGATAATGTCTAATTTCCATACAAAAACCAGAGGCCATACAACAGCCGACTCGCCATGGAAGATGTCTTCACTAAAACGTGTATAATGTGTACATATATAAAAACACACACGCACAGTTCGAGACATAATGAACATGAACCATTTTGTGTGGTTGGGTTCTGAGTTTCGAAGTGTAATTTTGAAAGTAGTTAGATATGTTAAGTCTGTTTTCTGTTGTCTGTGTATTGAATCTAATGCATAATATGAAGCTGTTATTACATGGATCACAATAGCCCGACGAAAATAAATTTCTAATTCTAATAAAAAAGTCGTAACAGTCGAATCTACGCCAGCTTCCTCGAGGATTATTTACGATTATCTAAAAGTATAATGGCATTTGTGGACGTGGGGATTCACACTGAATCCCGTCGAAATGAAACGGGATAAGGCACGGACGTTATCACGTTATAAATTTTCCCGGGCATTGTGCAAGAATAGCCAATAAATTGTCACGCTGTTGACGATTCGAAGGGCGGTAACCCTTCATATTGGGAAATTATGCCGTTGAATTCGAATATGATGGGGTGAACAACCCTCTTCTGTGCAGGGCCGATATGTTAATCCTGGAATCTTTTAATAAAAGCTTGTTATCGACAGCAAACTATATATATTGTTGTTATTAATTTAGACTTTATTAGCTGTGATTTGAATTTTGGTAAATTGCAAATCGATTGCTATCTGAAAATATCTAATACATATTATTATGAAAACCTTAAGCTAGTGCTTCAAACCTTTACGTTTTTTTTCTTATAATAAACTTTATAATAAATAAATAATGTATTATCACTTCGTTACTGTGGTCTCATCGTTTATAAGCGGAATCGCGCTGAAATAGTAAACCTACAAACTTTGGAACATTTTTACGCGTTGATACGATTTCCACCCGGCTGCGTAGTGCACTTAAATTTTGATGAATAAAAGTACTGGTTTATATGAAACTAGTATGGCGCGTGGGTGCGCGGCCCGCAAGCGGACCGCGAGGATTCGAGTAGTTTTTGTTTGAAAACGTCCCACCTATCTTCAATACCCTCGCCGTGCTCTTCATCCGTCTCCAAAATCTTCGATCATCAGCTCTTTCCGTATTTTTCCTCCGCATGAATTTTTGTTTTCTACACGAAACCATCACTAAAAAAACTTTTTGTGTGAAAACATAAATTCCGCCATCTTGTTTTTTTCTATTCATCTATTAGATTTTTAGTTCTTGATCATATTTTTCCAAGAAACCACTCTTCCATCTTGTATACTTGGTAAGATAGACATCGACGAAATTTGTATAGCCGCCATTTTGAATCTGCCATTTTGTTTTTTTTTCAGCTCAGTGCCAATTGGATGAGGTTTTGAGTAATTTTTGTTTGAGCACCTCCCATCTATCTACAATACCCTGCCCGGGCTCCTCATCCATCTTCTAAACCCTCAATCATCATGTCTTCCCATATTTTTCTTTGAGAGTTCTCCAAAGAACCGCATCAAAGCCTTGCATAGTTTACAACTTGTAGTCTCTTCAATATTCGCCATACATTTTCTATGGAAAAATAAATTCCGCCATTTTGAATTTTTTTTCTATTCATCGAGTAGACCTTTGGATTTTGATCATCTTTTGCGAAGAAACCACTCTTCCATCTTTTATACCCTCCGAGATGGAGACCGACGAAAGTTGTATGGCGGCCATCTTTTTTTCGCCATTTTGAATTTTTTTTCAGCTCACTGCCAATTGGATGATGTTTCGAGTGACATTTGCTCGAGCACCCCCCACCTATCTTCAATACCTTAAGCGTGCCATTCGCTCGTCTCTGAAATCCTCAATCATCAGCTCTCTCCATATTTTTGTTCCGAATGAATTTTTGTCGTCTATACGAAACCATTAGTGAAAAAAAAATTTTTCATACAAAATTTTACAGGAGGGGTGATCAATCAGTGAGTCAGTCAATGAATCAGCACGAGCAGCTATATATATATTAACTAGTAGGGCGCGTGGGTGCGCGGCCCGCAAGCGGACCGCGAGGTTTCGCTTTCGGGTATTTTGGTTTGAGCAGCCTCCACCTATCTCTCCCCTATTCCTAATCCTCGATCATTATCACTCTCCATATTTTATCTTCGAATCATTCTGCTCATCAAGTAGAACTTAAGGTCTTAATCATCTTTTGGCAAAAACCACTCTTCCATCTTTTATACTTGGTGAGATAGACACCGATGTTTGTATGGCCGCCATCTTGAATCCGCCATTTTGTTTTTTTTTTCAGCTCAGTGCCAATTGGATGAGGTTTTGAGTAATTTTTGTTTGAGCACCTCCCATCTATCTGCGATACCCTGCCCGGGCTCCTCAACCATTTTCCAAACCCTCAATCATCATGTCTTCCCATATTTTTCATTGAGAGTTCTCTAAAGAACCGCATCAAAGCCTTGCATAGTTTACAACTTGTAGTCTCTTCAATATTCGCCATACATTTTCAATGGAAAAATAAATTCCGCGATTTTGAATTTTTTTTCTATTCATCGGGTAGACCTTTGGATCCTGATCATCTTTTGCGAAGAAACTACTCTTCCATCTTTTATACCCTCCGAGATGGACACCGACGAAATTTGTATGGCGGCCATCTTTTTTTCGCCATTTTGAATTTTTTTTCAGCTCACTGCCAATTGGATGATGTTTCGAATGACATTTGTTCGAGCACCCCCCACCTATCTTCAATACCTTAAGCGTGCTGCTCACCTGTCTCCGAAATCCTCAATCATCAGCTCTCTCCATATTTTTGTTCCGAATGAATTTTTGTCCTCTATACGAAACCATTAGTGAAAAAAAAAATTTTCATACAAAATTTTACAGGAGGGGTGATCAATCAGTGAGTCAGTCAATGAATCAGCACGAGCAGCTATATATATATTAACGAGTTATCCTAAAGCTGGACAACCCTAAGCTCAGTACAGTTAGATGCACACGGACACAATGTGGTTCATGTAAACGCCGCTCCAACGCACGTATAATTTCCGTCCGAGTGCGGTGTGGATGTACCGCGTATGTGGATCAATTGTTGTGCTCGGACGTGCCAATTTATGCAACAATAGATGACAGGTATATTTGCTGACATTGTTGGGTCGTTACAATTTAGATGGACGGATTTCGTGATAATATGAGGCGAAAGTCATGTTACGAGTTCACCGTCGCTTGACTATCGCATATTTCAAATGATGTATCAAGTTCATGGTGGCTAATTTATAAATCCGAAAGTGTCTTATATACAATCTGTCTGTCTGTCACCTTTTCACGACTTGACCTGAAGCGATCTGGACAAAATTCGCCACACAGATAACTTGAATCCCTGAGGCTTATTTTTATCCCGGATAAAAATATCTGTGTCCCAGTAGAGAATAAAAAATCTCAAAATAAATGCAACGCGGAGGATTTTTGTAACTGTGGCTCTGTTACGGATCACTTTATTTAGATTTAATCACGTAGAGTATAGACTCTCTGAGCATAGCTCTTTATATCGCTCGCTGAGTGACTAATTTTTTTTATAAAACCCATGCTCCGGAGTAATTCGTCATCACTCGTCAAATGCACTTCTTTAATAAATAGTTATGAAAATAAACTTTAAAACAACCGTTCTGAGGTCAAAATATTTGTATTAGGTGCATGTTTAATCGATCAATGGACAATGTACCTACTTTTCGCAGACGCAGATAAGATATAAATAAACACATGTACGCCAGCAGACCGATTTGATTGAACGGTTGTTTTGGAAACTTGATACGTGTGGGCGTTATGTAAACAAATCGCTAAACATTTAGTAACCGTAACAATTGCATGCGCTACAAAACAATGGGATCGACGTAATGATCCTTTACATTATAATGTGTATCGATTAATCACTGATCGATTACATTTAATGAATCCAGTCAAACAAACTTGATCCGAGGATCGTCATAAACATATTGCAACTCTGATTTCTGTCTTACAAGAATGCCAAAGTTTTAAGATTTGCAAGTTGAAAACGCAATGCCGCCAACAGAACCCGCTGCAGGGTGATAAGATCTTCATTCTTCATGCTTCACAATCTTGTTTTCCCTTATTTACTCACATATCTTACTTTTATATTCAACTCATCTAAACATTTTGAATATATTGGGCTCTAATCACATTGCTTCACTTCATTATCTACGATAACCACTTATTCAATTCGCTATGAATCGTCACGGCTTGACATGCGGGCTTCGAATGATACGGGAAGAGTGATTGAGCAAATCACGCGGACACTTCAGCGGTCGAATCGAGATTTATTATTCCATCTGCATAAGGGAATATTGTGTTTATGCGTTTGACATATTTATCTCTTCAAGGAAACACAGAATTCCTTCTAAAACGATCACCTCACTAGATAAGTTAAAGACCAAGAAATATATTGTGTAATCAGTTAAATATAATGGTTACGTGGAGCAACATTTAGAATTATTATATTCGTGAGCCATAATAAAGTAATGATGTTTTTTATACAAAGAAGAAACGATTGATGGTGGCATTTATAACCCAAAAATAACTAACTGGTATTCGTAAATGTAGAAATATTTATGACGATAGTTATGAATGTTGTTATTTTATATCGCGAATAACTGATGTTGATCTTTTTTGATGTCAACTGGGTAATTTTTATGTTGCTTATGTCTGTCTGTTTCAAATGATCTACAGAATTCTGGCGCTCTACATTCTTTGAAGAATATTTTTATTCGTGACACGCAGACAATTGTGTGCTTTATGAAGATGTAGATACATTGTAAATTGGTATGTAATATGTAGGTATGTACTTCCGTTGCAACGCGATTGATTGAAAATCAAGTCAGTAGACAGCCTTCGAGCCGACAAGTTCGGGGTCAGCCGATAAATGACGGGGCCGTCAAATGTTGAACTCGGTCATTTTGACCTTACTCGAAATAGAAAGCTATCTTGATGATACGGAAGAAAGTAACAACTGATATTCACAAAAAGATATTTAAAAATTGGGCTGATATTTCTATAATACCTGATTTAAAATTAGAGATGTTTTATTTACTTAATATAATTATACATTAGTAGATATATGTACCTTTAACTAACTTATTGGGATAAAAAAAGGAAAATTTATTTCACCAATTAAATGTACCAAAATTATTATTAGATAATCTTTTTCTCTAAATACTTTATTTGCACATAAAATTTTATGGCCGTGATTACTCACTGCAGGGATATCTAAAATCATGCTATTAATAATTTACAAAGCATTTACGATGTTTACGCAACTCTTGCTGATGCAGAAATTATTTCTATGTGTACGGAAGTGCTATGATTTGCATTCGAAAATAACTGATGTCGCAAAAACCTATTAGGTACGCGAAAGAATATCGATAAGTCTACAATTATAATAATCGTTCGCAGTCTTTTCATATTGCATAATAAACCTTTCACTGTTATTATTTTTTTTTATTATTTTCTACACAACGTTATGATGAGTGTTTTAGTTATTTATGCAACTGTTGTGTAATAAGGGGTATTAAAACACGAATGTGGGTTTATCACATGAGGCGAAGCCGAATGTGATAATAGTATCACATGAGTGTTTTAATACCTAATTATCAACAGTTGCATACAAGACTTTATCTACACCCATAATATGAATCCTCTATAAGATTCTGAAACAGTTAGCTTACTGCTAAACCCCCGACATTCGCCATTTTGTGTTGAAGCCATCTTGAATTTGCATAGTGCTATTCTACTAGTCAAGCCTTTTCATTTGATACCCATATTGAGAGAGTTGTGAAAAAATATGTAATCCGCCATTTTGTTTTTCAAACAAAAAAAAAAACGCATTCAAATCGGTTCACTCGTTTGAGCACTACGGTGGAACACACAGACAGACACACACACACACCCACACCCCCATCCCCACCCCCGCATTCAAACCGGTTCACCCGTTTGAGCGCTACGGGGGAACAGACAGACAGACAGACAGACAGACACACACACACACACACACACACACACACACACACACACACACACACACACCCACAACCACATCCACACCCAACTCACGCCCAACCCACGCCCACGCTCACGCCCAAGCCCACACCCCATTCCCACCTCCGCATTCAAACCGGTTCACCTGTTTGAGCGCTACGGGGGAATAGACACACACACACACACAGACACGTCAAACTTACCACCCCGTCGTTTTTGCGTCGGGGGTTAAAAACGGATGATGTAATATTGTACTGAATTTCATTACACCACTCGTTTGGATGATGTAATGGTTGTTACGACATTGGGTGTTCTAATATTGGCAATAAGCTAACTGTTTCAGAATCTTTAATAGAGGATTTAAAGCATGGGTGTAGATAATAGTAGTTTATGAAACGGTTGCATAATAGAGGTTATTAAAACACGAGTGTTAGTTTAAAAAACGTGCCGCAGGCGAGTTTTTTAATAGTATTACACGAGTGTTTTAATAACTAATTATGTAGAGTTTCATACACTACTTTATCTAAGCTCATCAATAGGTATCTTACGTATAAAAGAAAAGACTAAGAAATTAACAAAATTATTTATTATAATAAGTATTCATGTTTTGGATATTGCAATTTATAAATGTACTCAATTCTTCAGGGGAGAACGTTTTTGCATTTTTTCCCTTAAAGCCCTGCGATTTTCTTTTTAAAACAGCAATCAGTCTTGTGTATTTAATAATATCGATTTGGTTGTAGATACTCAATATACTTTTGAGCATTGAGTATTTAGCCCATAAGGACAAAGACTTAAATTTATTTGATAATTCTTGGAAATATGCTAGCATTACATTTTCTGAAAATGAAGTGGTTTTTTTCAAAATTTTCCAACTCATAAAATCTTGGTAACATTTATCGTAAATTTTCTTTGATTTTGCTGGCAAAAGATTATTTGTCATTCCCGATGCTATTTCCAGAATGTCTGGTGGAGTTAAATTCTCTTCAGTATCACTGCTAGACATTTTTCCGCGCAACAAAAATCACTTGCAAAATTTTGAGTTACAAAAACTGAATAGTAAATAAATAATAAATTAAAAATTTAAATAATAGGCACCAAAATTCAATTGTCAATTTCGAATGTGCGGTGCGTGCAGTGCGTCTATGGTCAATTATGGTAGCACTACACTCTGTCCTCTGGCCGCATCTTGCTACCGCCACACTTTCGCAGTAGTAGTAATAGGGTAACTTTGATAGCGGGATAATCATTGTAAGTAACAAAATTAAACTAACTAACTATTGTAAACTAACTATTGTACCTATTTCTTTTAAAATGTTTCTTTTGTTTAATTTATGTTTTTTTGGTGTACAATAAAGTATTAAATAATAATAATAATAATAAACACCCGGCATGGCTCAAAAATACCAGAACCCAGTGCCTGTACTATAATGTAGAAAAAATTATTTTTTAACATTGTTTTGCAATAATTTCCTAACAAAGTAGTGTTATAATGAACTTTTTTAATTTTTTTTTTAAATATTATAGATGTATGTGAATAAAGTAGTCCAATATATGACACATTTTGATTTCATATTCGGAATTTTATGATATGAGAGTAGATAAAATATTTTACATTTTTATCAGTTTGAAATAGATGTTGGGTTACATGGCAGGTGGTTAAGTCCTGTCCCTTACCATCAAAAAAATGCTATTTTGAATTAGTCAGAGTTCTTTAGATATTTACCACTTGACTCTCCACCTTATTCATGGAGTTAGCGACTTATGCAACGTAAGGTACTTTCCTTGTTTTTTTTTTGTGGGCAAGTTTAGCCTCAACGGTAAAGTTACCGTTAATAATGCTTCAATTATGAAATATTATTCAATTTATAAAAAAAATTAGAGGAAACCAATTTATTAATCTAAACAGTATCAAGAATGTTGACTTTAAAATTCAAAAGAAAAAAATATTTGCTAGTGAACATCTATTAGTTGTGTGAGTAGTAAAAAGCATCTGCGTTGGAACTCGTTTGAAACGATCATCCTTAGTGATTTAGCAACGTATACGTATACATACAACTGCCGACTAGCTTCCGAGGATGGTCCGTTATGGCAGAGCGATAGTGGGTTAATTAATGAATAATGGATGCAATGCAATATTTCACTGGTTTCTCTATCTGCTCATGACAGCGCGATGCGTGGCGAGCGAGCGCTGGCTTGTGATTGAGATTACTAGATGCACCGACTGTGACGTACCGTACTTCGAGCGTCAACCTCGACAGGAAAAAGGCGGAGGCTGTCATACGCCTAGCCATCGAATTCGCAATAAAAGTTGATCCATTAACAGCTTTTACTGATACATACATTCATCGCAATCGATACCTAAACGGGAACGCGTTCCACGCAACCGGTCGGGAGATAGGTATACATTTTTCCATGTTTTCCCGCCGTGGAAAAACTTTAATACGATTTTAATTAATTACTTGCCACGGTTGATTTATTGGCCTTATGAAGGCTTTATTGCAATAGCGTACAGGTTAGGCGAGGTGAGTAATTAACAAAGTCGGAGAGTTAAGAAAATTAAATTGCGCCCTTAACTACTGTTCGGCGTAATTCATTAGGCTTAGTCGTTCGTCTCGTTGCAAGGCAGCTTGCGCCTTACGACACCTTTCGCTGCCGCTGCACTAATATGGGGTCGGTCAGCTGTCGTTTTTTCCACGATACCATAAAAGAGTCCCTGCTCACCTGTACAGGCCCAAGTTAGTTCTGTAAAATCGCATTTTCGCGATCCAACATGCGTCGGACATCTCGAGAGGACAGCGCACATAACTGGTCGAGACGAGTCCATGTCGCGCAATGACCATAATATCATTTTATTGCATATGCGTAAAAAGAAGTAACGATATTTCTTCGGAAAGAATTTAAATAGTTCCCTAGTGTATGTATTAAGTGCTCTGTTTATGTAGCTAATCTGTTTTAATTTTACTACAGTCGTTTAACATGTTCACGGTCTTATAGTTCTGTTCTGATGGCTCCACATACCTATTTCAAAGTTTCTAATATATTAAGAATCCAAAATATGTAACGTTTTAACAACGGTTAAGAATGCACTCGGCATTTTTGAGTGGCAATAACACTATAGGGATCAAACCTCTCTAAGCTTCAAGGAAACGCTTTACCGTTTTATGTGTTCCGCGGTTTTATCTAACATTCTACAGAATATTACACAGTCAGCCCTTCTCAGAAGTGGTTTGATGAGCTTAACACACATTCCACGTGTTACGGGGCTGATGTGGCTCGTTACCTCAAAGTGTAGGGATAATATTGTTATGATCGCTGCACCGTTAGGTACACCCGCGCCACCTAAAGTGACGGACATTTAAATGTCGTGACATTAAAGCATATCTAGTTCACGACTCAACATAATTACCTACCTTCAACGACAACGATCCTCAATGGAATAATGTTTTTTTACAAACTACATGGAATATAATACTCGTAAATCGGCCCGTAGCTAATTTGGGACCATTTATGGTACATAATGGATTATTGAACATTTCGATCAAAAAACAAAAGGAATAAAAACCGCAATAAAACCACCAGAAAAGATATGGTGGCCATAAAATTTAAATTCTATTTAAATGTAAAGCATCTGCAACTCCTTTTAGGGTCGTCCGTCTTTCCTTTTGGGAGTCATCTTCGTCAGGCCGCATTCCGAGAGCCCTTCGCCAATTACGCAGGACGCAGGCACCGAGAAGGTATTTTTTTGTCTCATTGTAACCGTTATTCGATGACTTCGACAATCGTCAAGAACTCGTTCCTCTGCCCGTAAATGGTGGAGCATGTTCCGATTTTCTAGCCTCAGCGTGCATTTTCCCTTTTTTTCGGCCCTGTACGATCTCGAATGACAGATTGGTGTCAATGTAACAATAAAGTTTTACGTGCTTTTATTCATGAGGGTGTCGAATCGAGTTTGTAGAGCCGTGTGAAGTGTCGCCAGTATCGCGAGGTTTACCGATAACCGACCTCTTAACCAATATTTGCAAACATAAAAATGTTAACATTAAAATATTCGACAAAAAATAATTCATCGAACGTATATGAGATGCGAAACGTGTTTGAGAAGAAATTAATTGGAGACAAATGATAGATAATACAGACAATAAATATAATATCTAAGCAGAACCTAGATTTTAGGCATTGAAAATGGGCAGTTGGATCGAAAGTCGTCACTAACGTCTGACGATAAAGTGGTTATTATTCAGAATCTAATGTACTGGTTTATCCTTAACCAGTTGCGGAGGTCAGATAGTAATCGCTCTGAGTAAAACTAGTAAGTTAACCTGTCAATTATAGGTTTAGAATACTAAGTCCTAAATTCCTCTTATGCTGATAGCGGTCGCGTACGTCGGTCACACGTACGAATACAGACAGACACAGACACAGACAATGTCCGTGTGAAGTGTGAAACTGTGAACTGACACTGACGTAGTAGTTATGTTATACGCACGACAGACGCACGTTATTTGATATATCAGTATAGAAGAGGCTTTAATTAAAATACCAGTAATATAATTCTATTGCCACGAAAAATAATGCATTCTAGGACAACAAAGAAGAATTGGATCGTTATATTAAAATAATCGGATCGATTTGTCGAACACGATGTCGGCGAGAGCGGTCGGCTCGGATTTCTCGATACACTTTTTGGTCGCACGTCACGAATAATTAACTTAATGCAAACTTTCGGTAGAGTGAGCGCATTGTTCCATCGGCATCAGATGACCTGATGACACCGATAAACATCCTTGTACGCATTGTAAACCAACTACTGGTATTCATGGGGCATAATGTGTCCACTCCATAACACATATACTAAGTAGCTAAACTAAATTAACATGTGTGTTGTTTTTTCTGGGTAGTATAATATAATTGGCGGAATTTACCCGAAACCATTTCTTTACTAGTTGCTCACATCAAGAATACCTCTTTTTCCGTGATCGTATAATCAGGTCGTTTGGATTGTCCACTGATAAAGCAGAAAGATTCGTATCCAACTGACAGAAGACGGACTTTTGATGATGATGATAAATTCATATATGTCTAGTAAAAATACATACCCATACATATATATTTTCATTTTCAGGTTGAGTCAGTAAGGAGAGCCTACGCAAAAATACATTGAGGACATAAGAGAAGAATAACGAAATTCATGCGGTTAAGTGGTAGCTAGAATTCGTGAGTAATTATCACGCTTACAAAACACAAAACTCCAAGGTTACGAAAACGATGGACCTACATACAACGAGCAACGTAAACGGTTCATGGGAACTAATAATAAACATTAACAATGAGTGTTGCCGTTTGATGTGTGCGAGCGCGTCAGAGCCCCGGCCGCCACTCGTAAAACTAATTTCGGTGCTGGTAATTGTACAGCCGACTGCACTCGCGGATTAAGCAATAGCAGGAAATAAATGATCCGAAATATCACATGCATGTGCGTATAAAGTCGAGTTACTCAAACGCCATGGAGATGTTCCGTCCGTTGAAATAGACAACAGTAAATCAACGTGTATTTACTGTCCCGCCAATCCACGTTGGAGCAGCGTGGCGCGGAACAGCAGTAAGACGATGAAGGGTTGTAGCGGTGGTGGTGGGAGTATTTGTTGTAGAATGTTCAAAAGAAAAGAACCAAAACTTTTCCAATAAGAAATAGGACTGTGGGAGGATAGTTCCGTTTGTTGAAAAAAATGTCTAGATCTTGGTATTTATTAGCAAAAGTAAACCGCAAAAAAATGTCGCAAGGTCCGTGGGCTTTCACCGTGATGGCCATAAACTGTGTCCGGACAGTTTATATTGATAAAGATTAAGCGATCAAGCGCCGTTTCGGATAAATAGAAGTGATGCAAATTTGACTCTTATCCAGTCGGCTTAAGTTCCTTTATAATGGTGGGCTACGAATCAGCATTCCGTGGTATCCTGGACGAAGGCCAACAGGCAATTGAATGAGTGACGATTTGAAACGACCAAAAGAACCACAAGGGGTAGACGGTCACGTTCACTCTATTTCGGGGAGGTCGAATGCTGAAGTGTTACTGAGTCTGACTCAGTTAGCACTCGAGATGGAAACCCATTGAGCAAGCTAGGAGGAAATGCGTATCTGTTTACGATAATGGCCGTACTCATCAAATATAATTCACTGCAGACTGATATTAGTGTGAGTTTCAGTTTATGTGAATTAGGAACACACGTGAAGTATTTGAATAATTTCTTGTTAGGCCAACCAATAACAGCGATTACCTAAAGGCAAAAAGAAAATGAATAGAATCAGAACTCTTTTCATTCTGAGAGGAGACCCGTACATAGTGGACCGGTAATGAGTTGATAATGATGATGACGGAGAAAATGATATAAGAGATCTGTGATATATGTAAAGAGAATAACAAATAATTCGTTATGTTCCTGTATTATAAGAATAAGAATAGCTCTAAATGAAATGAAGCAACATTGAAGATTAATAAAAATAAGAATTAAAACTGTACGGTCAATAATTTTATGATATCTATAATTCAATAACTATTTATTATTGTAAATTAAGATTCCTTTGTGAGTAATGTAAGACATGATAGAACGCCTTAGCAACGATGTAATTCATAGTATTATATAATAATTATTATTAACGCATATTGTTCTCGGGCACAAGTGGTAGGGTCTGGAGTTAGATTTTAGGATGAGTAATCATTACCGCGTCCAGAAATGATCTCATCTGCATCATAGTAGTTACATCAACTCTAATTCATTTGTTTGAGTTATAATGCTTTTAGAGCTAACTAATTTTAGTTAGCTGAATTTGGTGATTATTACCAATTGCAAAATCTTATTATACTTATTTATTTTTAAGAGTGAGCTAAGATTCATAAAATAGTAAAGAAGTTAATTTTTACGTAACCGTACCTAACCGATTATTCAGATAGCAATTATTTTGAACAAAAACTAGGACATCAATCAAAATTATCTTCACTATGTATAAAGGGAACGAAATATTAAAAGTAGCTGCGTTTTACATGTAACAAATCGGTTCCAATTTTAAATTAACATATTAATACTTGATAGTTATAAAGTAAGGTATGAGTACCTACGAGTAGACCGCAAAGTTTAAATAAATTGTGAACGGCAAGAATATAAGATACTAGTATGGCGCGTGGGTGCGCGGCCCGCAAGCGGACCGCGAGGATTCGAGTAGTTTTTGTTTGAGCACGTCCCACCTATCTTCAATACCCTCGCCGTGCTCTTCATCAGTCTCCAAAATCTTCGATCATCAGCTCTTTCCGTATTTTTTCATCAATAATTTTTTTTTGTGTAGAAAAATAAATTCCGCCATCTTGTTTTTTTCTGTTCATCAAGTAGACTTTTAGGTCTTGATCATCTTTTTCCCAGAAACCACTCTTCCATCTTTTATGCTTGGTGAGATAGACTCTGACGAAATTTGTATAGCCGCCATCTTGAATCCGCCATTTTGTTTTTTTTTCAGCTCAGTGCCAATTGGATGAGGTTTTGAGTAATTTTTGTTTGAGCACCTCCCATCTATCTAACATACCCTGCCCGGGCTCCTCATCCATCTTCCAAACCCTCAATCATCATGTCTTTCCATATTTTTCTTTGAGAGTTCTCCAAAGAATCGCATCAAAGCCTTGCATAGTTTACAACTTGTAGTCTCTTCAATATTCGCCATACATTTTCTATGGAAAAATAAATTCCGCCATTTTGATTTTTTTTTTCAATTCATCAAGTAGACCTTTGGATCCTCATCATCTTTTGCGAAGAAACCACTCTTCCATCTTTTATACCCTCCGAGATGGAGACCGATGAAATTTGTATGGCGGCCATCTTTTTTTCGCCATTTTGAATTTTTTTTTCAGCTAACTGCCAATTGGATGACGTTTCGAGTGACATTTGTTCGAGCACCCCCCACCTATCTTCAATACCTTAAGCGTGCTGCTCACCTGTCTCCGAAATCCTCAATCATCAGCTCTCTCCATATTTTTGTTCCGAATGAATTTTTGTCCTCTATACGAAATCATTAGTGAAAAAAAAATTTTTCATACAAAATTTTACAGGAGGGGTGATCAATCAGTGAGTCAGTCAATGAATCAGCACGAGCAGCTATATATATATTAATATGTATGTGCAAATTGCTTTATACAAAGTAATTTATCGTAAACTAATAAATAAGAAACAAATAGGTTGTGGTAGACACATGAATGAATCTTCAATCGACACAAGATAACTAATGTCATTATTTTCATAAATCGAAACCGATAATATACTGATGATAATATTTAATTAGTTTTGCTAACACAAATATTAGGTTAATATTAAGTTAATACAACAATAATTAACCAAACAACAAAAACAAAAAAATTACAACGAACCGGGAATATAGGAAACATGGTGAGTACTGAGTATAGAAAGGAATATTTGAGTGTATTTTCTAGTTCTATTTGAGTTCTAATATTATCACAAATTACAAAATTGAAATTTTTAGTTCTAATTTTAGAATCCATTAAGAACGGTTTATTTCAAAAAGTATCTTAATTGAAAATGTTCATTAATTTTTACAGGGCACTCCGCTTTATAAACTTTCGAGTACTTTCGAGATGAGACGAGCTGAAATTGAAAAAGTTTTTAATCTATTAAGCAGCTGCTGTCTAAAAATAATTTTATCAGAGGCAAATCAGAGGTACTTATCAGCTTAACGTTGACAGATCATGATTATCGATCATTTTGGTTGACAGCACTTTTATTTTTTTAACAAAAAAATATTTTTGTTATTTTGTTTAATTCAAATACACAAACAAGTCAATTAACCGAGTGAACAGCAGGAATCTGATACGACATAATTGATAAGACACGGCCTCGGATGGTGTACGGTACGTAACGGCGATAACATTCGGTCTCACGCTCTGACCTTGGGTCGCACGAAAATGAATAAAGCCCTGAGGTGAAAATGTATTTGCTTATAATATTATATGTTTATGCAATTACGAAGCAAGTTATTGACCACATTGTAATCGAATAGCAGATCGTATTTTACGAAGTAAATAACCACTTACCTACATAATAATTAATATTGATTTGTTTTAGAAGTCCGTTCTAAGTTTTGGATTCACCTACCCTAATTTTGTGTTATTCTTATTGTTTTCGAAGGGTTTGGAAACTATACTTTTTTGTAGTTCTATTACTACCTTTAAATTTTTGGTTGGGTACCTGTCTTATAGTACCTGCCTTATAGTACGGGACTCCAACGACTCACAGTTTAACAGTTTGAGATTACATAAAATGGTTGGATTCTCTGTTGTGTATTAAAACTGAGAGTTAGGGTTTAACTGATGCTTATATTATTATCAAATGCCACCTACACGTGTTCACGGTTTTTTCCATGGAACAGTTTTATTGTTTTCAGTCTGCGTACTGTAATTCAATTTCTAATCGTAGATATACGGAGAATTCTTTCATTTCTTTGTTAACCGTGATACCGAATAATCAGATGTCTAAATGAATAAACAGAAATGCGCAATTATCTAAATATCTAGGGACTCAATTACTGAATTTTTACATGATTTTATGTAACAAAATGGCACTTATTAAATTCATAAAAAAATTATAAAATAGTTGATATGTAATATTATACTTACATAGATAGAAAATAAAACATCAAAACACTTTTTTGAATTAATCTTTGTATACGTACTTACTATAGACGATTAAAACAATGTTGAAAAAACTTGTTAGGTATATTATGCTTAAACATTAAATGAACAGTGATTAGTTACGCCCTGTAATCAGCACAAATTTTTAAATTAGTAAGTACAAGAATATAAACTTGTATGATTTGCGTGATTGAACAACCATTTCAAAGAAATAAAACAGGTAGCATGTTACGCAGTACCTAAGCACTGTTGATTGATTTAGGAATTGCGAGCTACATAATACAGAAACAGAGAATGTGCTGCTATCGAACATAATAAAAACATTATTTCAACGGAAATCGAATACGGAATATTTTTTGCGATAAACGATAACGCCGGTCATTTGTGAACAGAAATAGTACATACTATAAATTGCGACAGCGGAGAGGCGCGATTAGGCGATAATGTTTTAAATAACAATAAGCGCTGTAACGATACAATATTGTCGCGACTCGCAAAAAACTGATATTAATGACCGTGGTATTTCAAGATTTCGCTCACCTTAGAATCGTCGCTGTTGGCGTTCATCCAACTGTGGATGTTGGCGCTCTGGCTGTCGCCGAAATTCACGCTCGCTCAGAACATCGGCATAGTTTTGTATTCCAAATGGCACAGTACTACCTAGTTATAATATATCACCACAAAAAAAATAACCACAGTGTCGTTTAAGTTTCGAATTCAATGGCAAACACAATACGCTATACAACCGATACAGGTCTTTCACATCACGTTAAAATATTTGCTCTGTCACAGGTGTGCGAGCATCGTAAATAAGTGGCGTTTCTATACCGGCAACACGTGCGTTCCCGTCGGAAAACCGCGAATAACAGTCGATAAGAAGCGAGCTACGAAGCTCATGCCCCCTCTACCACGACTGCTGCACGCTCGCGGCTCAGCGAGACTGACGGACGGGCGCGCGGCGTAGAGCGCCGACGCACAGGCGCATCTTCGCAACCCCTTGTCCCATTCCCTGCTCAACCCTACAAATAACTTCCATCCTCCCAGAACCACACTTTTTATCCTGGTCAACCGGACAAAACAAGGAGGCGTACCGCATAGCTTCAGACCACCGCACGTTTAAGTCGAGGCATCCGACCGCTTTTTCACTCATCCAAGTAATTATTCACGCCTTTTACGGTACTGAATTAACGTATAAGCGTAAATAGTAATCGTCTCGCATCTTGGATTCTCGTGAGAATGCTGATGCGGGAAGATTGAAATTATAATCATGTACCAATTAAGGTGTAGCTTGAGTATTTGCTTGAAAATAACCCCAAAAAAGATAAAAGTATCATGTAAACATTCAATGCAGTAATAACATGATGAAAATTTTCCATATTTTGAAAGATAAAGTTATACAATCTACTGATAAAAGTTTCCTCATTGATGTTTTCACGTGGAGTTGTTCTGTTTCAATAGCACAGCAAAGATAAGTAAGGTTGATCGGAAATCAAATTCATAAATGATATATAGTTTAACGTAACATTAGTGAAGCAAGTTGTACTTGGTTGGCGCAACCATAAGAGAAAAAAAATGTTACCAAATATTCTTCTTACGAGTAGATTCATGGCTTTCCCACGAGCCTCATAGAATTCTCTAATATTATTATATTATCTATACTAATCTATACTAATAAATAAAATTGAAGTGTCTGTCTGTAATATCGAAATAACTACCTCATATTAAGCTCATATGGTTATTTGAACACTACCATAATCAAATCACACGTTTTTAAAATTTTTGTCTGTCTGTCTGTCTGTTTGAACGGGCTAATCTTCGGAACGGCTGAACCGATTTTGACGGGACCTTCACATACAAGTACAAAATTAACCAGGGAGTAACATAGGCTACTTTTTTAACCGACTTTCAAAAAAAGGAGGAGTTGTGTTTTTCTACCTATGTACACCGATATCTCCGAGATTTCTGAACCGATTTGCGTAATTTTTTTTTAATCGATAGAGAAACATTGCGACCCTGTTCTATAAAAAATTTGGATTCCAACTCCTCAATCCTGATGCTGTAGGGAACCTAATCCCCAAAACTAATGGGTTTTAGAAACTTTCGGTTATTTAAATTGATATTGGGGGTACCAATTAAAGACTTTATCGTTGAATGAACTCGAGTAGGTACATATCCAACTCCTCAACCCTGATGCTGTAAGGAATTGTATTCCAAAATCGTGGGGATCCCACGGAATTTTTCCGTTTTGGGGACGGGTTTCTACAGATAAGCTACTTTTTGTTCTGGAAAATCAAAAGTTCCCACGGGATTTTTAAAAACCTAAATCCACACGGGCGAAGCCGTGGGCATCATCTAGTATTTAGTAAAATTCAAACTTAAACCAATGACCTTGGTATAGTAAATTCATTAATACCGTTTAACATAATTAGAAGTTTGAAAGTGTGTCACATCCTGGAGGGTATAGCAGCCGAGGAGGGCCACTGGGCGATGGGTGTTAGAATCACGTCGCAGCAACGGTATCATCGGTATAATGCACAGAGCTCATTTGAATAATCACAGTGATGTGACAAAAAAGTTAATTCAATATACACACATCAACACTGTCTAGGGATATTCTGATTTTCTCAATTTATTCAAAATTGGTTATAACTAACATACAATATGTATATATTTTTGTAAAGCCTATTTATCAGACTATCTTTTAGAATAAAACAGAATTAGTTTTTTTGTGTAAATAATTTTTTATTGAAATAAAGACAAAAAGTGAAATGATGGTAAACTTAAGGATAGATGTCTTTTTAAGAAAAAATATAATTTTAGCAAAATTATCAGGTTTTTTGCAGTTACGTGAAAAATTATTTAAAATTAGTAGTCAGTAAACCACCCATGGACGTTAACCACGGTCCTACAACGGCTTTTCATGCTTTGAATCAAGTTATCAAAGTCTTGCTGTGGGATATTGTCCCAGGTCCTGCTAAGATGCAAAAAAAGTTGCTTTGCAGTCGCAATGTTCGGAGGAAAACTCCTCAAAGCCCTTCTTTGGAGCATGTCCCATGCGTGCTCTATGGGGTTTAGGTCTGGTGATTCAGCGGGCCAGTCTAAGATCGACACATCGTGCTCTTGTAGCCAGCTGGTCACCACTCGCGCAGTGTGCGAACGGGCTTTGTCGTGCATGAGCGTGAAAACTTGGTCCATTTGCAGTCGATGGGGATAGATTATTGGTGCTAGCACCTGATTACGGTATTTTTCAGAAGTCATGGTGTTTCTGATCCAAACGAGATCTGTTCTTCCATCGATACGAATTCCCGCCCAAACCATAATTGTTTTTCCGTGGTATGGCTGGACTTCCTGACGGTGTCGCAGACGGTTGTCACGACCAGGAGCTCGCCATACACGTACTCTTCGTAAATCAGGATGAAATCCGAATCGGGACTCATCGGTAAACAGCACTACAGACCACTAGTTATCTTCCTAGAGCAAATGTTCGCGAGCCCACTGTAATCTTCGTCCACGATTTCCTCTGCGTAGTGCTGGAGTATGAAGCGGCCTGCGAGCATGAAGGTTAGCCTCGTGCAGTCTTCTCCTCACAGTTTCGTCACTGACAAGCAAATGGTGGTCTGACTGGAGCCTTTAAACCAACTGCATGGCTGTAGCATTTGGTTATCTTCTCGCGGTCATTTGCGAAAATCGGTCCTGTCTTCGGGCGGTTATGCGCTTCTCGCCTGGGTGCCGTTCAGCCACTTCACCAGTGGTGCAATAACGTGACCACAACCTTGATATCACGTTTTTTCTTGTTTCAATCGCCTCGGCAATACTTCGTTGAGGAGCCCCAGTTTGGAGCGTAGGTACCTACTGCCCTTAACATTTCGTCTCTTGTTAAATGGCGCCTCTGCATGATGCATACAGTTGCATAAATTAGAAATTAACCAATAATTTTCATTGAAACTTTCATTTGATACAAAAATATACCAAAAACTGGGTTAGGTCAATTGAAACTTTCGAACTTCGCTACAATTATGCCGCACAAATCATTTGTTTTCAATTTATTTTTTCAAATTCAAATTTAGAATCATTTAATATGGTCTACAAAATAAGCTTTCATTAAAATAATTTAAAACCGATTAATATTTTTCGAGTTTCAGAACTTTATACAAAATATCCCTAGACATTGTTGATGTGCATAGATGAACTACAATTATAATATCATGATCATTATGGTTGAAGAGGATACAAAATATACATATAAATATTATGTATTTTGTCAAAACCCAATAATTTAGATTAAGACTTGCTGAAAAATAGGTTACTCTTGGAAGTAGTCTTTTCTTTTGTTTGGTCAGACTTTTTTTATATTTTTAAACAGATGTGGATTTTGTTCTAATTAGACCAATATCCATAGGTATTTTTACTTTGGTAATTTGAATAAAAGTAAAATATTTCATACAACAAAGAGAGAAAAATATATTGTAATTTCAAGGCTGTTTCAGACAACGTTTCAGAAAGTTTCAGAAAACGTTTCTAATTTAAAACGAGCTCACGTTACAAAATCTATCGTATATTGAGAAAGATATGACTTGTGTTGTTTATAATCCAGCAGAATCCAAAATTTGGTGGACACACTTTACTCTTGTTTAAATGATTTCTTTATGCTGATAGTCTCGAAGAATAGAATAGAAAACCTCTTTTATTGAAATAAACTTTTACAAGTAGATACTTTTGAATCATCAATTGAATCTACCACGTGAAGTGATTCAGCAGTTAAAACATAACTTGAAAATATACTAATTACATCATCTAAAAGTCTAAAAGCCTATTTATAGAGGACGAGAATGCTATACATTCTGAAGGCTATTGGATCTGTCTATAGATGTCAGACTCATATAATAGAAATCGTGTATTTGATATGCAATTTATAACGATTTAACTAGATATTCATTGCAGTGATTCATCAATTCAAAAAATATCTTCAGATATATCTAGGAAGAAGCGATTATAATGGGTCGAAGTACTGATATGAAAACATTTGGTAAAGTGAGACTCTATTGAGTAATTTACGTTATTTGGCATAACTATCTTAAATTATTACGAATTATCTTCTTGAAAATTTAAAGAAATGGCCCGTGTAATTGTACTAAATGGTCTATTATAATAACAGTTGTACTAAAGAATAAGAAAAATATATAAATCAAAGGGTAGGTGCTATGTTTTGAAAACATTAAGTATTTAGTGATTAAAAAGTGACATTATGAGGAATATAAGAACAATCATATATTACTATACGCATGTTGAAGAACATGTGTGGAATATTATGGGTTAACAGCACATAAGGTTAGGCCATGAGTGTTAGAATCACACGCAGGCAACGGTACTGGTAGTGTGGTTGTGTACGACACTCTTGAATAATGTTCCTTATGTTTCAGCAACTATTGGAATTCGAAGTGATAAATGCTCATTTTAAATCTACTCTATCTATAACAACATTATTTATGACGTAATTATTTATAATTAACAAAATGCTAAAAATATTGTTACTTTGAGGTGAATACATATGTTTATTACAAAAGGTCTTATCCATGTCTTATCACTTGATTACATAGGCGACCGAAGTTACGTACTTGTGATAGAGATACGAGACTAACGGTCGGTTTTTAACTAATTTGAAATAATATTTACAGACATTATGATATGATAAACATAATATGGTGAAGAAATAGGTCTATTTGCAACGATAAAAAAAACTAAAAAATAATAAATTAACAAGTTAAGATGAATAATTAAATATAATTCAAAAATGGTGTTAATAGATACATACTTCGTAGTTTAGTCAGGCATTTAAATCCCAATAAACAAAAAAGATGTTATATAATATATAACTATATTATAGCAATCAGCATGAGAAGTAAAGATCACATTCCTCCTGAAGCACATTGCCGCTAACTACCTATTAAATCACTCAACAACGTAAAACTTTGTAATTATAACAACAATAAAAGTATAACGACTCACTCAGCTGAACTGGAATTTGATAATAAAAAAATAAATGTGAAAAATAATAATTAATAAACGGATATCACGATAGGTATGATTTAACTCTTTTTAACGTTTTTATAGTTGTTTCATAATAATTGATTGTTACTTGTGCAGCTAGTGGCGCCATCTGTTATGTGTATCCGAAACTAACGTAATATTCTAGTTTAAGCCGCGAAGGCCACTTCTAGAGTTTTTCGTATATAAAATGTAGCCTATGTCACGCGGACAACGAATCAATTGACATCTCATTCATCAAAATCGGCACAGTAGGTAGTTCAGGCGCTACGGTGGAACACACAGAATCTGATACAAATATCGGATACAAACATACATACATAGACTGCTAAAATATAACCCTTCCTTTTGGCTTTGCCGTAGTCGGGTAAAAAGTGGTGGTTACTCCGTCGTATTGCCCAGTAAGGTAACAGATTAACCGTCGAACAGTTAAGTATAGTTTTATAAATTGTAAATGCATGTCGATAATGTACTTACTATAATAAACTATTTTCCAAAATACGTAACGTGCTAATTCCATTACACGAATAAAATACGAAACCGTGAGAACAAAGCGGTAGGTATAATATAGTTTGGAGTAAACAGCGCAATAAACAACAGCTTTGCCGATACACTGCGACGGCCTACAACCATAAATTAATTAATTGCTCAATCTACGTGCGCCATTTCATAAGGTCACCGATGTAACCCGCGTGGTTTCCGTGTACATACTCTATCCGCTAACATAGTCTCCACACCTTCCGATCCGATCCGGTCCTGATTTTATCGGATATAATTCAATCATGGCATCATCGGCATGATGCTAAGGGATGATATTTTTATCGATGGCAGGAGTAGTTGCATCAGTTAAAAGTTCAAACACCGTATACATAAGCTGGTGATTAAAGAGTAAGGCCAGAATGATAGATTCAATCGGAATGCAAACCTGAGATGGCATGGCGAGGCGGAACGTAAATTGTAGCAGTAACCGAATTGAGCGTAAACCACCGGATAAAAGTTTTGATAAATAGAGATTCTAGCAGTTTGCTTTAGAGTAGATTTTAGACTATTATTATTATTTTTAACGTATGATAGATATTGACAGATATCTACTTAATAGATCTAAATGCGGCATCATATTCAACATATTTTTCGGTAGTGTAGTAGTTGTAAGCAAGTAATTTTATTATCAAACCACAGCCAAGAAAATATTATTATTTTAAACTACCAGAAAACGAACCCTGGACCATTTGCTTCGCAACGTACACTGCGCCAGAGTTTACAATCGTAATGAACAGTCGCATTGAAATCGGATGTTCAAACTTAAAAACGATTCCGATGAATCTAGATAGAATCGGAAAGTGTAAAGCCCGTTTAACGGGTGCATGCAAATATCAATTAGCTAGACTTTAGAGTAATGTTTCCCCGATACACAGGCTACCGCTGTAGTCGAGTACCTGGCGCATGCTTGAATTATCGCTACGTGATATGCTATTTCCGTTGCACTGAGTGTACCGAGATAGCTATTCAATTGCACAACAGCTCTTAAGTGGCTCGTTAACGGGCTATAAAAATTGCACCTCGCAAGTCGCGACATCTACAAAATCTTCACTACGACTTCAGCAATGCAAATGAAAATCAAAGTAATAAATCCGACTACAAATTAGCCACTAAAAATGTTTCCCTTTAAAAAAAATCAAATTAATTCCTTTGCCGTTGTATACAAAACTATCATCTCTGCTCTGAGACTGCACTCTCTACGTATATACTCCAAAAGTTATTTATTTATTTTTTTATAAAAATAAATTAAAGAAGTGTTTATAAACTTAATACGAAAAGATGCTTAATCAAGCATTTCATATCATGGAATTCTGAAACTTTGAACATGAAGGACTCGCTAATTAAACTCGGGCAAAACTTTGTTTCCAAATGAATATTAATTCCTCTCATTTCAAAGCTGCCAGGCAACCAATAATTCTATTCGATTCTAAAACTTGTCTTGGGATCGTTAAATAATTCATTTTATTACATTGACATATAAATCATAATCACGAACAATCTCGCCGGCTAACAAGCTTCTGGCGTTTTTATAAAAAACAAAAATAACTTATACGCGATTCGTTACCCACCCGAAGGCTTAGTACGAGCTTCCGTATCTCGATAAGTATGATAGATTTCACGAACCGAAATAGTTTTTCAGTCAAATGTCGAAATCACGGCAACACCTCGTTGTTTGAAAGTCTGCTGATATTCAACTTTTAAGTTTAACTATATTATATATTTTACTATACTATACTATACTATATTATTTATTTTTATTTTTCTCTGTTTCTTATGTAAATTCTATTTGTGAAAACTTGTTACTAGCTATAATTTTTCTACACTTTTTATCTATCTACTTTTTTACAATTAGCTGTAAGTTTTCCTTGTAAAATAAAATAAAAATAAAATAAAAAATAATTAACAAATGTTAGTGATAATGATCGAGACCAACGGTTTAACGTGCTCTCGGAAGTACCTACGGAGAAAATTAGGACCTCCAAACTCGGTCATCCATCCAATTAAGACTTAGGTCAACGTTGCTTAACCAGCGCAATCTACTGATATATATCGCAATATAATATATATCACCACACGTCCCTCATGTACTTACTACCGCAGGTATTGTACTACCGATTTCATTAGCTCTCCACTCGGGCCGTTGGCTATAGAAATTATAGATCTACAAGTGTAAATTGAAAATTTAAAAAACCCCTGACATTCGCCATTTAGTGGCGGCGGCCATCTTGAATTTGCAATAGTGCTATTCTACTAGTCAAGCCCTTTCATTTGATACCCATATCAAGGGAGTTGTGAAAAAATATATCATCCGCCATTTTGTAGCGGCGGCCATCTTGGACCGATTTTCATCAAACATAGCTAAGAACACTCTCGACTAATTCACCTTTCAAACAAAAAAAACCGCATTCAAATCGGTCCACCCGTTTGAGCGCCACAGGGGAACAGACAGACACACACACACACACACACACACACACACACACACAGACACGTCAAACTTATAACACCCCGTCGTTTTTGCGTCGGGGGTTAATTAAAAATCACCCTAAAACAAAGATCTCTATGTCCTTTTTACACTGAGATTAATGAGAATTCTATCAATGTTATCGAGATGTTCAAACTCGCACTAAGGGCACAGTACTAGAAAGAATGTGCCACAGTCGACATACCAGATGAACGATAGCTACTGCATACCAGATGCAAAAACACTGATACAATTAAGACGAGAATTCAAAAGATCAGGTCATTCGGATGTCATTATTAATCAATAAACATCGCGATGGCGGTGCACAAAAGATTTGCTTTTATTGCGAATTAATTGAAAGTATGATTTCTATTTCTAGTGCCTATAAATAAATAATTGATCTTTGCGGCAATCTGTTGTTAATAAACGTAGGTACGTATAAAATTGTATTAATATATCGGGGTAGATATACTTAGCTTTCCATTCACGCTTTCCACTTATCGGTTACTAGATGATACCCGCGACTTCGTCTGCGTGGATTGAGGTTTTTTTTTTGATTCCCGCGGGAACTCTTTCCTTTTTCGGGATAAAAAGTAGCTTATGTGTTAATCCAGGGTATAATCTATCTCCGTTCCAAACAGCCAAATCCGTTCAGCAGTTTTTGCGTGAAAGAGTAACTAACATCCATACATACAAACTTTGACGTTTATAATATTATATTATAGTAAGGATTATTTGACATAGAACTGTTTTACGCTATGTAGAGCATACCTTCAATTATTATTATTTCATAAAAACTGGTAGTTTAGCAGGTTTGATTTGTTATATTATGATAGGTACCTAATAGAGATATCGAGTCAATTCCGAAAAACGTTAGGTCAAAGTATGTAGATAAACCAGAGCAACACCGCCGCGGTAGGTATAGTTAACCTGTTTCGCTGCAAAATTTTTCTTCATTTTATGAGACTGAACGCAGTGAACTGAATTGCAGTGTACATTTTTAAAATAACAGAGCATTTGAAATGCTCCCCGCAGTAAAGATGCTACAGTTTCCATTTGTATTTATAAAAGGGATTTTTTTCCCGCTGCGAAAAGCTCAAGAATTGCGTCACAAGAGTATAAATTTTAGCTTAATTTTAATCCACTATGCTACGAGTAGGGTATTAGCCAATAAAACTGTTATAATTTTTAGTAACATTAGATGCGAGGGATCCACGGTCGCATTGCAAATCTGCGCCAAAGTACATAAGCATGGCAATAAATTTAGCATATAGAGGCAAAACGCCCGCCCTTACAGTAAATAATGAAAATTTTTGCTTTATTTATATCCGAACTACGTTTCCAGGCAGTCCTTCGTTTCCAGATGATTTTTCAAAACTTTTTCAAAAATATTCCTTAATAAAATATTTTTAGCAAAAAGTACGCAAACGCGTATGTGGAAATAACGCGTCTGAAGTTGAGTACTGAACATGCACGATCCATTAAAGTAATGAGAGTTATTAATCCCAAATGGATTTTGCAGCAACGAACGCTCTCGGTCTGAGTGGAATTAAAGTACCCACCGTCAGCATCAGATTTATGTACATAGCTACGTTTACCTACCTAGAACCTACGTGAGCTTTGAAACTGGTATGTTTATATCCTACATTATGTAGGAATATAACACTAAGTTCCCGCGGGATTTTGAAAAAGCCGAAATTTGCTATAGCAATCTACTACAGCTACAGCTATAGGTAAATTACTATAGCAATTTTTCTTGAAAGTTAATAAAGATTGGAAAAGGGAGCGGGAACGGGAACCGGAAATCCGCGATTCTCTCGGGATTTGTGAAAAACCAAAAACGCGGACAAGGTCGCGCGCAAAATCTAGTTATTCATAATATGGAAAATACCATTTTTTTATTAAATCATCATATTAGTTAAGTTCGCTTAGCCCTCAAGGAATAAATTTTATTTGACCACTTTTTTTACCTTCAGTATCCTAAGTTACTTAAGTCTTTTATGAGATTAAGGTTGACGACAGACTGATAAATAAAAACGCACACGTGTGAACGTGATTACCAACTCGCGGTGATCAGATTACGTGTGTCAGGAGCACAAACTTCCGCAGTGCATCTCCCAACTGGTTACTTGTTCATTGCGGTCGGTTGTTCGGTGCGCTTCAGTTGACTCCGAACTTGTCGTCGTAGGTACTTTACCTACATATTGAGAGGAGTTTACCTCTAGCGCGCCCGCTAGTGCCGGCTTTGACAGTTGCGTGCAAATAGCCACGGCTGAAGACTCCCACCAGACTAGACCAGAGGACAATTCAACGTTTATAAATTCCCAAATTTCCCCTGCTAGGAATCGAAGCCAAGAACTCCCGCTTAAAAGATCACTGCGCCAGGGACGCTGCGACTCTGTCAACTCTACTCTACTTAAATGGGTGTTGCACTTATTTTAATGCAGGGCGCAATTTTAGTTCAAGACATGTGTTCACCTCTATACCGTATATATATAGGCGTATACGCCTGGGACGTATACAACGGGTTCCCCAGGCGTCCAGCACAGTCAGCAAGAGGGATATGCCGTGGTGGCTTTTAGTGCGGTATATACCCCGGGGGGTAACCTTCGGGGGGAGTCCCACATAACTCCCGTTCTGACCAAAGAACGGGGGTAGTCATGAAGCTTTTCCACCACGCAAAGAAAAAATGTGTTCACCTCAGTGTAAGTTCTGTAAATAAAATGTGAATATTCGCCTTAAATTGTGTAAAGTCGCAGGTACATTCAAGCAGGACGCTCGGAATTAATTACAGAATTTACAATGTAGTTGCAGTCTCGTCTCGAGTGGCTGACATTTTGAATGAAAATGAATGAGAAACTCGTAGACAGTTCAAACGAAAACGGGTGCCAAGGCCAGATGTAGATCACTGTTCACTAGTCACAAAGGGATAAGAGAAGCGAGTGAAGTTTATCTACTTCTTTTGCGTTCAAAATTGGAACATTCGAATAAATCGCATCCCTAATGGTTTAAAATCTTTAATATCATATGACTGAACTCAAGAAAAAATTAATTGGTTAAAACCATCTACTCGCTCTCATTGATTTATGAAAAAATCTCGTGGATATTATTTCATTTTATAGAACTGTGTCCGTCTACTCTACAGGATACATGCCATCTCTGTGCCTTTCATAATGATCAGTTCAGCGGTTACGCCGTAAAAACGAATTAATCTGTTTTATTGTCCCGCATATCAACAGTTTTTATCCGGGGATAAAATTAAAAAGTAACCTAGATCACTCATTCTATTATCACCTACACGCAAAGTTTCATCAAAGCCGTTCCGAGATTAGAATAGACAAGCAGATAGATAGACAGACCGACTGACGGACCAAAATTTTCAAAATGTGCATTTGGGTTATGCTATCAAATAATCATTTTCAAAATCACAGACAGGCACTTCAATTTAATTATTTTTAGGGTTCCGTACCCGAAGGGTAAAAAACGGAGCCCTATTAATGTCACTCGGCTGTCTGTCTGTCTGTCTGTCTGTCCGTCTGTCCGCCGGTCACAGGTCTCTAGCTCGCAGACGAAATGAGTTACAAACCTGAAATTATGGTATTTAGTGTAAAACGTTAACCCAAAATCAAATATTGAATTAGAAATTGAATTAAATTATTTTTCAGGGGGGCTCCCATACATGAAAAAGGAGCCGAAAAAAAAATTTTTTTCTTTACCCTAGCTTGTGGGGTATCATTGTTTAGAGCTCATTAAGTAGAGTACAAATATATATTTTTTTAATTTTTATCTCAAAAAATAAGGGAATGGGAGGCCATCAAAGTTGTCAGTTTTAGACCATTTTTGTGACGGGGGCTATCTCAAAAACTAAACTAGTTGGGAATATGATATTTCAGTATATTATGTACTATATGCTCTATTTAAACAACAAATACTGAAAACAACGATTTATTAAATAGTTTATAAGCTGTGACCAAAATAAACGAACATTTTTTTGGGTTTTTCTTTCACGGTTTGTTGCGATGTCTAGCTCGGAAATTAAATATTTCTTAGACCCAAAATATTATATTGTTCATAATTATGTACGGAACCCTGAAAGAGCGAGGCCCGACTCGCACTTGGCTGATTTTTTTTTATTTTATGAATGGATTCACGATTATGTATTCAGTATACGTAAGTACATACATATAACTTTCCTCCAAACTCAATTCCAATAAAGCTCCATAGTTACCTGCAACAAGCAAAAAAATAATTGATTAATTAAATCACCAGTCCTCCAAAAACAAGTTTGGATTAAAATAAGAAATCTTACAAAGTAGGTCATTCAGAAATTACTTTTTATCACTGTACTACTAGAAAAGCGACTTTTGCTTTGTATTTCAGATAAATTACTTTATATTTTCATTTCACCTATTAATCAACATTGCGTAACGATTGAAATAATCATTCCTAATGTAGGCTGACAATTTGGTATGTGTATGATAATTCGATTGGACTGGTTAAGTTAGATATAATTCAAGGCAGTAAATATTTTCGCTACATACTTTAATAGTGCGCAATAATTTTTCAACTACTTGTTTATCAAATTAAACGTGTAGGTACCTATATACTTAGATAAAAATTGTTTTATGTTAAAAATAATATATTTGCCAAAACGAAGATAAATATTATGGTGCAAAATTTTTAAGCGGTGGCGTAGTGGTTAAGAAATTGGCCTTCCTTTCGGGGGGACAGAGTTCGATCTCCGGCACGCACCTCTTCGGAGTTACTTATGTGCGTTTTAAGCAATTAAATATCACTTGCTTTGACGGCGAAGAAAATAAAATATCGTGAGGAAACCTGCATGCCTGAGAGTTCCCCATAATGTTCTCAAGTGTGTAAAATCTACCAATTCGCACATAGCCAGCGTGGGGGACTACGGCCTAAACCCACATTATCTAAACATACATTCTGAGAGGAGACCATGCCATAAAGTGGGCTGGTAATGGGTTAATAATGATGAATATTTTTAAACGTTATAGCATTGTGGTAGGATTCTACCCTGAATCCGCCTGGCTAGCGACCACACCTCAGCCGTAATCTGCCGCAAAGCATCCGTGTGTTCCGGCAGCGAACTGAAGAGCCAGTCCCCTTCCTTAAAAGCCGGCAACGCATTAGTGGTGCTGGTTCCTCAGGTGCTGCTAATGTTCATGGGCGGCGGTAATCACTTAGCAACAGGTGACCCGCTTGCTCGGTTGCCCGCTATTCCTATAAAAAAAAGCATATTTATTAATGCTTTTATTATTTAATCGACTAAGAAAGAGTAGATGTATCTTGTGATTTTTTTTTTAGTTAAATTTACATTTATTAAGTAATTTTAAATTTTGTGAAATCTAATTATCTTGGATTCAAAAATGATTGAAAAATGACCGTTAAGTTTTTAGTACACAAGTCACGTACTAATATGATATTAAAAATGGCTATAATGATTTTTCATATGGAATACCAATAATTGTATTATTAATAATACTCAGACTTTATTTACTCTACGACTTTAATTAAGCTATTATATCGGAACTCCAATTAGTCGCGCCGGACTTATGTAAATAAAATTAATAAGGCAATTAGGTTATGAGTATTTTCGTTTAATTTACCTCAATGAACAGCCTTACCCTATTATTAATAATATGAAGTAGAGCATGAATTGGCTTGGAAGGTAAGTATAGCGATATGAAATTAAAAGAAAACGAGTTTAGTTTAATTATACAAAAAAAATTACTGACTGATGAATGAATAACTTGAAATGTAAAGTCCAAAAAACTACTGCCAAATAAGGTTGCTTGGAAAAGAACGCTTCATTTCACTACCTACTATTGTACAATTTTATTCTATTTTTTTAAATTATCTTACAGTATGTTGCAGTTTTCATTTCATTATATTTCATAACTCAATGACGGTAAGTTTTCATTATTATTTTAACTGTATTGAAACTGTCTCGTTGGTCTAGCGGTTAGCATGTTCGACTGCGGATCACACAAAGTCCTAGGTTCGATGCCAGGGTCAGGCCAAGAGTTATAGCACGAATATGGTTGAGCGAAGCAATGGCTGGATCATGCGTCATGCTCGTGAATGGGTGCCACCATCGGAAATGGGGCTACTTTTGTCTGCCCATCTTAACATGTGTAGAATTATAAGCACCATTCCGAACCAGTGGTAGATTCATTTGTCGATTCGAAAGCATTTGTAAAAGTTTATCTGAATAAAAAATATTCTATTCGGCTTTGCTTCAGCTGTCCACAAGATAGTTAAGCTACGTGTAACAATTTTGTTTTGAAAAGAGCAACTGCTGAGTTTCTTGCCGGCTCTTCTCAGCAGAATCAGCATTCCGAACCGGTGGTAGATTCTTGACATGTCATAAGAGCCACACGTTGGCCTACATGAAATAAATGATTTTGAATTTTGATTTTGAATTTTGAATTTTATTAGATATTGGGTTTTTTCTGTCAATAAATTCTTAGTACGTATCAGTCCGGAGTTGGTATTTGGCAGTGTTTCACCCATGGAGAACACGTTAAACCGTCGGTCGCAGTTATTATCATTATCGTGTGATATAGCCGTTAAAGCCCACCAACTCGCATTGGAACAACGTGGCGAGTCTAAACTCTAAATCCTGTAAAGGCGCCTCTACACGTTGGCCAACATGATGGCGGATATGTTGGAAGGTGTTGGGCGAGGAGTTTGTGTTCGCGTCCACACGTTGGAAGGTCGTTCAGTATGCTCCGGCCAACCTGCGGGCCAACTTGCGGACCATCGTTCCAATACCTTCCAACTCCCGCTCTACACGTTGGGCCAACATATTGGGCCATAAGATGGGCCAGCATGTTGGCGAACGTGTGGATGAGCAGTAAGAGAGAAGGCCTGTGCTCAGCAGTGGGTCGATAAAGAGCTTTAGTGGTGGACGTAAATAATTATAAACAAATAAGAAATTATTCAATTGCAGATGCTACCTACCAAGCAATACTATGTGTGGTATTTGTGACAGGCGATAGCGTATGAATAATGAAAACGAACTACCTGATCGCATTAAAGAAACATATAAAGATGACCTTTAAAACTAAAATAGAAACACTAAATCAAGAGACAATCTAGATCATTATGCATCCCTGGCAGAGAACGGGGAGGACACCACGCTATGCGATGATAAATAAAGACACACCAGAATATTCCATTCGGAATATTGCATCGTGATACCTAAGTCATAGAAGCCAGCATAACAACCGGGAATGCAGCAGAGACTTTGTATCTTTGCTGATGGTAAGCGTCCAGACACGCCAGCTTAATGATTAACAAGGTAAACATGAAAAATAGCTCGAGAAGTGACGTGTACACGGGTACTGAATCCCATTGTTCCAGACTCCTCTACATTTATTTAAGGTAAATGGAATGATCGCGAAGAAAACAGATGTAAATCAGTGTAGAGTAAAAGATCAAGGTCCGTGCGATTATATTATTGCACGAATAAATTGTTTTAAACAATGAATAAGTCACGTCGGGAAGCTTGTGCGGATAAACATCTTTTGTCGGTTGCTATTAATAAATCAAGTGACGTCGGTAAAATTATGAGAAATATGATTCCCGTGAGTTATTTCAACTCGAATACGGAACTCATCTGGAAGAGCGAAACGTCAATATAAACGAGGTATGAATTTTGGTATTAACATATTATCAGAAGCACAATCGAAGATGATTTACCTTTGTGAAGTGAAGGGCAAAAATTATGGTACAATTTACTGATAAGATTTTAATGGAGCTACTACTGACCGGCAGTTTCAGGAAAAACTGACTACATTGTAAACGTAAGGAAGTAATTATATGTAGCAAACGTAATATTAAAGCATCTTCCAGTCTCATTACTGCAATCGAATTTGAAATTGCTATAGGTCCTGCTATTATTCTATAGCAAATAAAGGAGGTAGTCTCCTACCCTATTTATTCCACCTCATTTGCTAATGAAGAAAAAAGTTCATGTTTTATAATCTTGTCTACTATAATAGATGGACGTTTTGTTCAGTTCAATGGAGCGATAAATACCGACCTCAAACAAAAAGTAACTTTAAAGGGAACAAGCTAGAAATAGAAAGAGCATGTCGTATAAAAAATATTTTTATTTGAAAAATTGTAGTCAAATAGGTCAAAAGATATTGTAATTTTTAAACAGCTCGACTAAAATCGAAACAAAAGGAAACCACTCCAATCAAGATAAATGCGAATGGTGTAGTTAGATATTGTTATTTTTAAATGGTGATTTTTTGATAGAAATCTAGTGAATTGTGCTGAAATATTTGCATAAAAGCATATCTATTCAAATTGTCTATTCAAATAAAAAATTAAAAACTTAAAATCTTAATGTTCGTAGATGCTATAAAAAGTGTAAATGCCAAAGTTACATACTGCAAGTGAACAACTTTCGCATCAGAATTGATATAACGATTAATAAATTTGTAAAACATTCTACAAGTTAGCTTCTGGTATCTTCAAAATATTTAAGTAATAAAATGTGTAACTAATGAAAGTTATTCTTACTGACCCTCTCGACTGACTTGTTTTTATAAATGAAGTTTCTCACTATCAATAATTAATAAATATCCAAAACTAGTTCAAAGTTAATTCAACTTACTCAAGCGTCGAGTCTCAAGACTCTCAAGTCATTGACGTAATGAACACGGCTAAGAAGAAGGTTGCACTTTCTACGTCACAGCCGGCACTTAGCGTCAATGAGTCACAGGCGATGGTTTATCAGCAGGACGCCGTGGGCGAACAGGGCCACAATTAAAACCTCCCACACGTGACCAGCACGGGACCATAATGTTGAAACTTGAAACCGTATCTTCGCGGTCTGACAGGTAATGCTATTTTGATTGGAAAGAGTTTGCCATTTTGTATGTTAAACATTACTAAACTGGATAAACGCTATGCCCGCGAGTCTGTTAGCGCTTCACGCTTCTTTCGAGTGTTCCCTTCCTATGAAAAAAGCTCCCGAAAACCCGAGGTGACAGCTGTCAGAGTAGCGGTTTAAAAACAAATTTTAAACCGCCTCTCCGGATTGATCAGGTCTATGACTAAGCATGATGGGAGCCGCGAAAATTATTCATGCGTTGTTAAAAATACAGCATTTTGTTTCAGCAACTTTTGATGAATGTAAACAATTTTATCTCATCGATGTAGAAGGATAAGCCTTTCTCATATAATTGCGTGTACGAAAATGCGCCCGAATAGTTCCTTCGCGGCACGCTTTAACACCGATAATCTGTGAGGTCAGACCAATCACGTTCAAGGATAAGCTAATAAATTAAAATTTTATAGTTCGTAAGCCACTCCCCTTTTACCAGAACATAGTATGAATGGAGTGGCATAGAACATTTATTGTAAAACTTTTATTTTAATACAATTACATTTAGTGAGCTCCAGTACCTACTTCTTTTGAAGATTTCGACATTGGTATATAGTTCGTTCGGTAACTTAGTGTCGGTACAGGCGCAGGTGCTCTTAGTATTCTGCTTTTATTTTTATTACTTTTTTTCTGTTTGTAATTTTTTTTTCTATTCTAACAGAATCTCCGCCAATAAGCACTTAGCCAGCGTGGTAGACTATGGTTAAAATCCTTCTCATTTTGAGAGAAGACCCGTGTTCATGAGAATATTATATTTTATGTTTATGGTTATATTGTAATAAAATACGAATATAAAAAAATATTAATTATAAATTTTTTTTTTCAATTTTTAATTAATCATATCCTGGACTGGAATTTGTTAGGCAACCCATATGCAATATATTTATTGACGTATTAAATTAAATATAAAATACGTTTCATCAAATAAGCATCTCGGTGAAGGTCGTTGTATGTCGGGATCCTATACTATTACTGAAATATGGTTTCGAGCGATAACGTTTTTACTACCCTTTACGAAATAAGACGATTTTAATCTCAATGGATTCAGTACATCGTGATCTAGGTTTGTACGTTATTTTTTTAGTAATTCAGTTTAGTTTATTAAAATAAATAAAAACGCTGGAGGAAGTTTTTACGTCAAAAATAGAGATATTTAGATGCTAATAACATACACCGTAAGCAATAATTCTTTAAAATAAACCTACCTAGCACCTAGTTTATTACTATATCTACAACATTTCCAAAAAACATAAAAATTGGACAATATTTACTGCGAGAAAAACGTTATCGCTTTTTGTATGAAAATTTGTAGGTTCACGATCCTCTTAAACGCTACTTATCACAATGTGTATTTTTATATTTTTAACAGTACATACAACGTATACATACAAACATAGTTAAATACATATTTACACACAAACATAGTTAATTATGATTATTAATCATTATCTTTTATATGCGGATAACAAGTATAAATTAAAAATTAAGAAAACCCCTGACATTAGCTATTTTGTGGTGGCGGCCATCTTAGATTTACAAATTGCTATTCTACTCTTCAAGCCCTTTCATTTGATACCCATATTGAGGGAGTTGTGAAAAAATGTAATCCGCCATTTTGTGGCGGCGGCCATCTTGGACTGATTTTCATCAAACATAGCTAAGAACACTTCGGACTAATTCACCTTTCAAAGAAAAAAAACCGCATTCAAATCGGTTCACCCGTTTGAGAGCTACGGTGGAACAGACAGACAGACAGACTCAGACACACACACACACACACACACAGACACGTCACACTTATAACACTTTGTTGTTATTGCGTCGGGGGTAAAAAAGTTTCACTTCAAAAAATATACATTATCGACTCCATTCTTTCTAAAACTGAAATTATACGTAATATTTGAAGAACATTTTTAATTTTACAAAATTTTAAAAATACACAGCTTAGGCGCTGAATTAAATGAGGAAACGATATACTTACACGTGAAATGTAATTCCGTCTCTTTTTTGACGTATTTCGGAACGTTTTTTGCAAGATTTAACCACACAGGACGGCATTTTTCCCGAGCAAGAAACACGTGCGATACGTCGAAGCGACGGCGGCCGAATGTAAACCAAGATACTCGACTTTTTCAAATTCGAGTATGTTTGAGAGAGTGTTTTTTTTTGCTCGAAGGGCCTATCCTTCTACATCGATGTTTTATCTTATGTATAAAGAGTAGACGAATTGACACATACTTGTGAATAAAGCCATTCAAATCAATTTAACATCGAACCATATTGGGTGCTGCATATAATGAAACAATAATCACAACAATGAGCACAAAAAGTCACAATATGATGAATATGACAACTGGAAAAGTTAACCTCGATTGTTTTATTTGGACATCCCTCTTAATCTTTATTGTTTTTCAATTTGATGATCTCTAGACGTGCCATATATTTCACTGACATTCAATACGGGACGTGCATTCTGTTTTAACCAATTTATGCCTACTGTTCTTTACAAAGATTTATCACAAGCATACTTTACTATGTATTGTAATTTAATACTGTAGCAATTTAGCTTCCCGATTGTTAACCATATACATACGTTGTTGCATTACTTTAAGTACTGATATTAGGTTACATTTACTTCCGGTTTCAAAAAATTAAGTGTAATGATTTAAATGTAGAAAGACGTAGAGCATGAACGACTAATGGCCTAGTTGCGACAGTTTATATCAGTCGATTGTGCTGATTAAGCAACTTTGATCCAAGTCTGTAACTGGATGTGTAATCGACTTCTTAGGTCCGATTTTCAGCCTTTTCGTTTCCTCTGTGCCAAAAATTTTTAGTGGTAGTTTGAGTTAAATAATAGTTTAATACATATTTTTATTGTAGTACAAACTATCGGCGGCATTAGTCATTTAACTAATTAGTCATTTAACTAATTATTCATTAATCTCCAAATGAACTGTCGTTTGGCTCTACTAATGAAGCATTAACTGACTCTGAGCGTAATTTTTTTTTATTCTAAGGAAATCTATACATACTTAATCACTAACCGAGTATGAGTGCGGCAGATAGACAACAAATGGATTATTTAAAATTTTGTGTCTAAATAATTTCACCACGCTCGATTTCGCTCGGTATGAATTCATTAAGAAATGTCAAATGAACTCCCGCTGTCGTGCTGATATGCAGCACGACAGCGGGACGTGTGAATGAATATTTTCGCCACAATTCGCGGCGCGTGCGAGTGCTTTCACTCTCGTCGGACCGGTCCGGAGGATTTCCGGAGGAACTACCTATCGCATACCAATCGTTCCGTTGCTATCTAGAATCCCATTACTGAGACCACAATCGACGAATTAACGAGTGACACCAATGATTTCACGATCGAATCAAAAGGAGACGAAGCGTGTCTTAGCGCTTTTACTACTCATTCTTCTGCTTCTTTAACTAGTCTATTCTCATGCTTCCGATACTTATTTTTTACTACAAATCACACAGACCCCGTTCTATTCTTCATTACTGACGGGGCCCTTAAACCGTGACCTTGACCTATTAATCACATACCTAATGGTAAGGGATTTTCGAAATCAATCACCTGTCTGAATTTCAATTTTATTTATTTACCTATTACATTTTATTAGCCTATAAAAGTGAACACAGATCTAAGGAATAAAGCAAGCAAACAAGATCAATGCTGCCAACTGCTTTGCTACGGCATTCTTTAGATCAATAATGCCGTAAAATTAGTCTCAGCGGTATCGGAATTACATCGGTACTTTATCGACACAAGACAGTTGTTTAACAACACTCGAACATGTTTATGTAAAAGAACCGCCTGTTTCTGTTTGATGTGTGACAGGCGGCGTGGGAGGCTGTAATTGATATTAGATAACTGCATTAGGGTTACAGCTTGAGAGTATACCTCACTATATTTTGTAAACCTGAATATCGTTTTGTTGAGTCACATCGCTATAGAAAATTATATAACACGCCGCTCTTAAAATCGAATAAGTTTTATGGTCTCACTAACGACCGCCCGCGGCTTCGTCCGTTTGTATCTCTCAATCTTTCCATGGCTGTTACTTCATTGCCTTGATCCTTGTGTAACAGCCGATTTTAGGAGTTCCGCTATTAAAAAGTCGGGCGCCAAATGCCTATCAAGTCTTTGAAACCATAATAAGTGATGGTAATAATAGTGATAGTGACGGTATTAAGTGTCAAAATTAATATAAAGCCAAGAAACTTAGATTTCAGGGAATTGAAACAAGCGGTAGAGCCTTTGTTCAAAATATGCTGTCGGTTTCACGGACACTTTTTCAATTAGATTTTGTATGGGACTGCAAAATATATATTGCAGGGCAGAAGGCTTTACCCAATCGTGGTAAAACTCCTTGGTTGGTGGTTCCTTTAGGTGAAAGTGCAGAAGTAATTAAAGTCAACAATACGCTCGGTACGTTTTCCGGAAGCTATGCAGCACACGAAATCAAAACGTGTCCCAAGATACCTACGTAGGTCGCGACACGCACGATTTCGGTGCTAATGTAAAGTACTTACTATGAATGCCAGAATTTAATAAAGACACTCGAGATGTTAAACGACACCGTTTTGGGTTTGTATGACATAATAAGGCGTGCAGTTTGAATCCTAAACGGACAAATCAATGTGCATAGTTGAAGGAAAGCGGCGCGAAGGCCGAGAGGCGAACATTAATTTTGCTAACACCAATGAGATTCATGAGCTTTTAAGGCCTAGGCCACATACAATACGCGAAGGAAACGAATCCAACGCGGGGCGGTGGAAGTTGTAATACAAGGAATTGTATGAAGGCGTACAATCAAGGTGTTGGGCGCTCCACAACAAGGTAGACCAACGATTCAACGAGGGTGGCGAAAAGGAGGACTAGGTGTGGAGGTGCTCATTAGGTAAGATCCGTAAGGTCCATCAGTGAACATCTACAGGTTGTTATGATAAAGATGATGATGATGTATTTAAAAGGGGTTCACACTGCGCAGCTTGCGAAGAAGCCGTGTTGCTCGGTCTCTACAGTGTGACGTTATAGTTCTATGCGTAATCGTACACGCATACGCGCGCGTCTATTATGACGTCCTGCTGTACAGTATCCGTCGCGCTTTGTGTGCTTTCAAGCTTAACTTTTATTTACACCAACGAGATTTAATTGCCACTCCATTGATAACTTTAATACGATTTCGATGATGCAATTTTATTTATAGTTATTGCCGTGGATTGTAGAAAGTGCGAGACACGAATTTCTTGTAGGAGACAATAAAAATGTCTAGATTTAAATCAATACTTTTTTATTTATTAATAATGTGTATTTAGTTTTTATTACACTAATTATACATTATTTTGCGTGGATTAATTTTAAAATTGCAAATTTTTAAAACATCTTTATTTTACATACCTATTTACCTTCTTCTTCTTCTTTTCTTTATGGCTCTTTGTACTGCGGTTTTTTGGTCCGCAATAATTCCGCCAATGTCAATTCAGTGGAGAAAACAACGTTTTTATAGATCGACCAGAATCTCATGAAAAATAGGGAAATTAAATTTTGTAGTAAGCAACACTAGGTTAACTCGGCTGCCTTAGTGATAGACAAAGTAATTACATTCAGAACTCCTTACCTGGGATCGTTTCACGAAACGAAAAATCAAGCAACTGCATTTTAAATACAAAAACAAAGTAATCAACATCCAATTACTTTGTTTTTGTGTTGTGCTTGTTGTTTACTTGGTTTTTGCATTTATATTCCGGGTTAGTGAGTGCAGTTACTTTGTTTGGGCAATTTAAATTTCAGTAAACGGTTCAAGTTATTTGAAATTTTAAACTGTGGTAAAAAACTACTCGACATAAAACTTTTGTTAATGCAAAAAGTCAATTTCGCAAAAAATGTCAGTTAATTTGTTTATCGCTAGGGCAGCCGTAGTGTTGCTAACCATGGAATTTCATTTCCCTATTTTTCATGAGATTCTGGTCGATATATACCTATTTACCTACTTAAAAAATAACATTGGATTTTTGAAAATGTCATTGAATGTCATGTCACTTCCAAGCAAATAGCCTCACCAAAGTGTTTCTAAGTAAATAATGTTATTTACGCTGTTCTTACGGGAATTATTTGTTACGATAGAGTTTCATTGTAACAATTTTCACAAGCAGAATTACACAATCACACGCACGTCCACAAAAAATTATGATTGTTCATCATTTTCTTGTCAATAATGTAGTTACCAGTATAATGTAGTTACTGTATTAAACGAACCACAATAAAAATTGCACTTTTCACTTTGAAAAATATTTATGTTCAGGAAGACTTACCTACTACGGCGAACATATTAATTATAAGTAATTCAACGAAAAATACTTCTTTATTTTCCGTATGTAATATGCAAGCAATAATTTTCGAATAGACATCGAAATAGTTCGATGAGAATAGTTAATAATTACTTTTTCAGCCTTTATATTTCAATTTCTGAAATGTAGTAAATAACATTGGCGAATCTGAATGGTTGAATGGAATTAAATTAATTATTGTATTAATATTGATGCCGAATCATTCTAATTGCAACACAATTGGAAATCAACGATCTATCATCATATTTAATTTCATTTTGGAAACTGCCCGTTAGTACCTACCTAATAAAAATCGAGCGACCATGAGGGATATAATAATAATTATATTTTATCAGTTTGCAAAACTGACGCGCCTTGCTTGTTGACATAAAAGCCATCTTGTCCAATCATACGGTTACACGGTGATTGAACATGAAAGTAGCCGCGCTTACAAGAAAATATTATGTTTACTTTATTATACGTAAATTGTCATAAAGGGCAATATCACACCAGCTGGGCTATTCTGTAACTTAGTTACCAACTGAAAATAGTTGCCAACGAATTAGTTCGATATACATTGCTGCTTTACTGTGTGAAATTATGAAAACACTTTATATTTCACACAGTAAAGTAGCAATGTATATCAAACTAATTCGTTGGCAACTATTTTCAGTTGGTAACTAAGTTACAGAATAACTCTGCAGGTCTTTTCAACGAACATGATCACGCACCTATCATTAAGCACGCATATTCTCATATGCTATAGTTTGGATGCTCATTTTAGCCATTGCGTATCACTAGCCCGATCACCAGTCCACACGATCTTATCACAACCTATATTATGGACTCTATTTTATTTCTCTAATAAAACACGTCCACACGAATGGAACACGGTCGACCTATCCGATACGCGGTGATGATCGCGCTTCCGTTCTCTTTGGACCGTATCAGATCGGCTATAACATCGGCATACCTGTCGAAGCATTGTGTGATGCGTTCAAACTACCGATCATGATCACGGCAACATAGCGACGAGGATCGTGAAAGATGAAAAGACCAAGTGTAAACTCGCCCTAATGCGGGGTAGAGCTTTGTAATTAGCCGCGGATACATTGGACACAGTACACAGATACAACCAGTAGTGAAACTACCTACAAACGTTCGAAACGGCTCACTCACACAAACATGCGCATCGAAGAGACCCCTAGCGGCTTTTCGCGTGGATGTCAGTAGCGACTGCCGCTAAATGGTCTCGTCGATGCGCATGTTTGTGTGAGTGAGCCGTTTCGAACGGTTTGTAGGTAGTTTCACTACTGGTTGTATCTGTGTACTGTGCATTGGACAAGCGATACTATTGTGCATCACTCAGATCGACTCGAAGTGGCCGTCAATGGTTTCTGTAATATATAAACAAATAAATAAAATTGTTTGTTTGTCATTTCGAAATAAATGCCTTTTTTTAAGAAAAGATGTTTATTTTCATGTATTTAAAACTTGTCTGCGTGCGTGTTTGTCGTAATCTCAAGTGATCTGATTTGCTTGCTGATCCGAAACATGGTCGATAACTGTGGGCCTGATAAGAAAGCTTAGAGTTACTTAGTGGGCGATGGAGGACAACTGCTATTTTCGGAGTATCTCTGCGGTATCAAATCATGGTCGAGATCCGTTAGGAGAACCTGAATTAGCAACATAGCTGATCGAGTCGTGAAACTGAAGTGGGCGCAAGTTGCTCGAACACTGACTCCTCACCGGAAAACGCAGCGTTGAAAGATCCTCCACTAGCAACTAGCTTTAGATATCAAAAGATAGTTGCTGGGAGAAGCTGGATACAAGTGGCCCAATATCATGTTCTGTGGCTCTCCTTGCAAGAGATCTATGTCCCAACAATGGACGGCTATTGGTTGAGACGACGACGATGATCTAGGTGTATCTATCGTTTCGTGTGCTGCTAGCACACATGACACATTGTGTACACATACGTACGTACGGGCGAACGATGTATGCGAAACAAAACAGCTCAGGACGAATTCCGCCCCTTTTCTCGGACGAAGTTGCCGGCAACAGCTAGTAACGAATAATGCTCGAGCTTTCACGGCGAGGGCATATTTCGTCGAGATCATCTATCATTAAACCGGCATTACTGCACGGCGTGCAACGATTCCTCACTTTCACTGATAAATTCGGTTCCAATTATGCAATTTACGAGTACAGTCGATCGTAGAATACGAACAAGTTGCACACGTGCCGCAAAAGCCGCAATAGCCGCACGCACCCAACACAAAGCATTTGATGGAAATTTTCGATAACGGTTAGTTGGACAAGATGACGTCACCAAAACCAGCCGTATTTTTATTCGACAAGTCAGGGAGTATTCACGTTATTCGCATTTTCAGTAGGTGGAAAAAGCGTTGGGCGTACGGTTTTTGAGACTCGCTTCCAGTGTGCGATCAGTTTTATAGGGACACAACGGCTGTTGCATCAGGAATCGTGGTCTCTTCACGATTGATCATCTGGCCCTTAATTTGAAGTTTCCCAGTGAAACAAAAGGCTGAGTGCAACGCGACATTTGAATGCATCGCTCATTTCGTAGATCCAAGGCCTATTTTATACAACTGAATATTAAATGAATGGCAAAAGAGCGTGGATTTATACCTAAAGGAATGTACTCGTCCAAACTCGTTATTAATTAAACTTTATATAAACTAATATTTTATAAGTCGCGGATAGTTGCTAATAATAATAAGATTTGATTTGACTGTGCGTAATACAGAAAATCGTAATTTGTCTCAACACACCTCATGTTTATGGGGTTGTGTCGTGAGTTTTAGTATATTTCTCATGTTAAAGCAATTGACAGTTAGCCAAGTTCTCTACATTCTGGAAATGAGGACGTAACATATTTCGGTATTGTTCCTGTCGGTTGGCCTACATTATGGCGTCACACTACATTTATAACATTAGTATCATAAACCAGACGTGACAAGAACGCTACAATTGGTGCTACAACCTGTGTAACGGTTGTTGGACATATTGGGCCAATCGATTTTGCCCAATGTTGGCAACGATACTTGGCGTATTTAACGGAGTATTGGCCAACATGCTGGCCCAACGTTTACTTGGTATATAACAACATAACGGAATAAAGTCCCCCTGTAGCGGTGTTCCTGTCATGTTTCCGTCTTAGTAACACTGGATCGGGTGTTTTATGCCGATGTCAACTTCAACTCGGCCTGCTGTTGATACTAAGGGTATTTTCATATTGACTTCATCAATGTATTTTGTCAATTTTTGTTATAATGTCTGTATCTTCTCCTGGCTGCCCAACGGGGATGCATTTAAATATATTTCAATTAAGAATTTAATCGACTACCGGTTGAGTTACTTATCGAATTCTGAAGCGCGATGGCACATTTAATTTTAGTAGGAAAGGCGAAGATGCACAAGATATGGAGCGGAAACGGGAACCGAAAATCCACGATTCCCTCAGGATTTGTAAAAAACCGAAATTCACACGGGCGAAGCCGCGGGCAGAAGCTAGTGACAAATATTTCAAGATCGAACCGAAACCAAAACCCCTTTGAATGAATGAATGAATGAATGACTTTTTACCCTTTAACCCTTTGCCTGTAGACGAGAAATTATGATGATTTATATCAGATTTAGTTTCCCCTGGAAATGGCTTTTGAAATATTTCAATACGACGAAATAATTATGTAGTTAGCACACGAGGCATGAGGCATCGTTTGACGCGGGGCGCGGCAGACATGAAGGGAATGCCGTTAATTTGTGGCTATATGGAAGCGTTCACCTTGAACCTGATAGTTCACAGAGCGCCCTAGTATGCCACGCAATTGGTAGTGAATAGTGATTAATTATTATTTATAGTGGTCGGCGAAAATGTTCAACGTAGTAGATAGTAAACTATTTATTACTATAGTTATACGGGCATATATTTATGTACATGCAAATCTTTTAACTACATCTGACAATTACAGACACAGGCTTTAAGTTTCTATTGTGTCTACAAAGTTTTATTGTATTTCGTCATTAACCGACAAACATCTGCTGCTGCACATAGGTCTCTAGTTAAGTTCACACCCGACCCGTCTATAAATGACTTCAGTCCAACTTATAATTAGTAGGGAGCTGCCCATACTGCGCTGTCTGGTGGGAAGCCCTACATCTATCGGTTCTTCGAACTCAAGTGCCCAGCTCATTTTCCGCAACCCGTTGAACTATCGAACCCGTTGATGACGTCGGTTCTTCTACGGATCTTCTCATTTGTAATTTGATCGCGTAGAAAAGCTACGAGCATAGATCTCTATCATTTTCTGAGTGACTCTGAACTTTCTTATGGGGCCCATAGACCATTTCTTGAAGCCGTAGGTATGTCATCACTCACTATTTATTCAATATCAACTGGCAACATGCATTGTTCAAAGAAATTCGCCTTAGAATCACGGGCAAAAAGCAAGGTAGCACAAATAAAGCAAAAATTCCAAAAAATAAAAAAGTTGAAAATTAAAGGGTGTACCCATACATGTATGGGGACACCCTTTAATTTTTTAATTTTAATTAAAATTTTAATTAAAATTTAAAATTTAATTTTTTTTACAAGATATTTACCTACTTGTATACAAATCTAGTTGACGTTAACAATAAACCTCTACAAACAAAGTTAGTTTTGCGGTTCATTAAGAAGGGATTTGTGTTAACATAATTACGTTAAATACGTTTACTTTTGGAGTACGGAACCCTCGGTCCGCGAGTCTGACTCGCACTTGGCCGGTTTTTTAACCATTCAAATAACAATCAAACTTCGTTGGTAAACTCGATATACACCCCTCTTATACTTGTAAAAAACTTGTGACACGCAAAGTCTTCTTCGATTTTGTTTTAAAAGATAAAATTTAAGCGCCAACATAAATAAACAATTTTAGGTCGGTAAAAAAACTGTTCAGTTACGTTCAGTCAATGTGCAGAGCCTTTCATATTTGTATCTCAGCGTGATTCACGCGACCCAGACTCGTTTGGAGTATGAAAGTTAAATGCAGGCGCCTCATATTTTAGCCGAATTCAGAAAAGAAAAAAATATTTGATTACTATTGCATATGAGATTTTTTGGTATTTAATTTTCCAATTTTTAACCCCCAACAAAACGCTGTCTGTCAGTCTGTCGGTTTGTCCGTCTGTGATAGCACTAGACACTCAAACGAACGGACCGATAAATTAAATTGGTCTTTATTTGAAAATGGAAGTTGCAATAATTCTTAGCTACAAATGTTAAATGAAAATCTTTTCAATCGTTTACAAGATTAACATGTCCTTTAGCAGTCGGTTTCAGGAAATGTTAATCAATATTTATTATTTAAAGGGGCTATTAGATTAGTCTTATATTTATAGGGACATTAAAATGGAATTTTTCTACAGGCAAAAGCAAATCACTTGCAAGTTGCAGTTAGTGCAATAATTCAGGTATTGATGAACTACATTACATTGCCAGTAGGTATACAATAACTTTAACTTATAGCTAAGCCACACTTTGTTCCAAAAGTGAGAGCAAAAAATATGGTAATGTACCTACTTACAAACACAAAACATACTCGTCGTAGGTACACGTACTAACGTACACGCCATGGCTTACTGCGGCGTCAAGACTCAAGAGTCAAGAGCAAGATGCTATCCGTGTCACTTGTTGTCTCTTAGCCCTCATACGCATTAGCGGTCAACCGCGTACGCGGCTGACCGCGCGGCTAGCCTCTTCATAGAATTTCGTCGCGGTTTAGTGCGTACAAAATGAGTGGTTGCATATAAAAATATAAAAGGGGCCAGCCGCGCGGTCAGCCGCGTACGCGGTTGACCGCTAATGCGTATGAGGGCTTACATCGTCAAAAGCCATGGCCCTGCGCACAGTTACATACATTGAAATCGGTTTTCTTTTTTTTGTATTATTATTCAATATTATGATTGTGTATTATTGGTGTCGGTGTGTGGTCTGGTTGGGACTAATTACTCCGCGGCCCGGTCAGTGTCAGGGTGATCGCGCTGCTGATTTGGGCATAGGGCTAGTTGGCCACACAGCTCGAGATCACAATCTCCTCGATTGGGAAACGAGGAGATTGTGCCCAATTAAGGGAAATTGTCGAATGTGCGCAGTGATTTATGGGCCGCAACAATTTTTATTGTCGCAATTAGCAATGAGTTGGCCGCTAGGTTTTATCCGTAAAATATAATATCTCTTTTTGCGCTCGCCTTGGAGCTAAAAATTTCGCAGACCACGTAATAAGATTGGTCTTAAAAATTCCATTCGAGTCGCTCCATTGATATGAATGCCTCAATAGCGCCAATGGTCAAGGCGTGGACTGAGAACAGAAAGGTCGACGGTCCAAATCCCACCCGTTGCACTATTTTCGTACCTATACACCTAGCAGAAGCTTAACACTCAAATGAATGGGAAAGAGGAATATTAGAGTCATAATCAGCATGGCTTTTTTTTAAAGAGTCAGTTTTCATATTATTATTATTATTATTTTATTTATTTAAAGCTTCGGGGCCTGATTTTCAATGGCTCTAAAATGTTTAAAGTGGAACGTCTTGACTAACTACACAGTTAACATCATATTTGTGACAAACAAATAGAAATCAATTTACGTAAACTAATTATTTAAATGTATGATAATAATCTCCTATGAATGCTGACAAATCTTAAAAAACTACGAAATCTCTTAAAAAAATCCAAATCAGTAAATATCAGTGTTTTAAAACTCATGAAAGAAAAATAAAGCCACATTTATCATACTATCAAGACTGCAAAATATTGCAAGCGACGTGACGCCCAATATAAAATAAGCACTGTTTTATTTTTCTTATTTTTCACAGTCCTTAAAAAATAATAAATCTTGCGAGAGAAGAACAAAAAATACTTGTGAAACGCAAAGCCAACTCACAAAGTGTTTTTCTTTTATCAGATATTTCAACAAAACGCCTACGCAATAATTGTCTGAGTCTTATCAGCTAGGTATGTACAATATACCTGCCCAGTAGCAATTCATAGAAAAACTGCTTATCTGCTTACAAGCCCGATGCATACCCCCAGTTGGCATATCACGCGACCCTACAAGATAATAGCTTGAGAGGTGGTGGCAAAATTTGAGGAGGTAGTTGAGAAAAGCTTTGAGTTCGTAATGTGGAAAGGCGTAGAAAACTAGACTTTTTTATTGAAGTTTGGTATGTTATATTTTCTGGTGTATTTTCAAAAACTAGTAACAGTAGTACATCAACATAATTTGTCACAGCAGAATCAACAGGCCATTTTGTTCAATAAGATACTTATAATATTTCAATTATACCTACCTACCTAAAAATCTTCAAAAATTTTAGGCATTCTAAACTAGCAAATACACTACAAGACTGGATTGCAGCTCCAGTTTGCCGTACTCCTTGAACGTAGAGGAAGTACGTAGTCGCTACTTAGTAAAGGAACTTGCAGCTTTTATCAATTACCTCCTCATAATATCCCACTGGCTCTCAGGCCATATCGAGTCTTGGGTATCACAGATTGCAGTACACCCCGCGCCACCAATTAAAATGGATTTGCCACGAAATGTCATCGATTATCCTTTCGCTTTGTTGCCCCATTATATTGAAACTTGTAACGAACTGTTACGAGTTCCTTGTCGTAAAATTGTAGATTGCTTCTCTCTGCTTGCTTACTTTGGGGTTCCGTGTTGAAATGTTTATAAATAACAGACGATGAATAACCACCTTTCCATTATAGATCAAGTTTCGAAAATATAGCGACGCGAACGAAAATGTATTAAAAATTCAAAAAATTACTATCCCCATAAAAACCCATTTACATAGGAAAGGAGGCCCGAAACATCAATATATTATGCACTGATGGATTTTGAGTAGGTTTTATTGGGAGGAACAGGAACAACTTGTAACTATTTTTCTATCCACAGTTTCAAAATTCTAAGAAAGGCCTTTTTAAAATAAAACCGGCCAAGTGCGCGTCGGACTCGCGCACGAACGGTTCCGTACCATTATCTATAAAAATGGCAAAAAATCACGTTTGTCGTATGGGAGCCCCCTTAAATATTTATCTTATTCTGTTTTTCAGTATTTATTGTTATAGCGGCAACAGAAATACATCATCTGTGAAAATTTCAACTGTCTTAACTATCAGGGTTCATGAGATACAGCCTGGTGACAGACGGCCGGACAGCGGGGTCTTAGTAATAGGGTTCCGTTTTACCCTTTGGGTACGGAACCCTAAAAATAGGGTATCTGATAGGACAGAAATGAAAATCTACATTACTCTGAAATCTCTAGCACATTCCTTTATCCCCTTTGTGTAGATCTGATTTTAAATTTTAAAGTATTTTCACATCTCTAATGTAGAAGTATACTACTACACTAGCGGCACGCTATGATGGCCGGTTTGACACATTACAATAGTGATGTGGAATGTCAATTTATTCTCGAACAAAAAACAATTAAGTTTTGTTTTTGTACCTGATTAAATAGGTTTAATAAAACAAAAATGTATATGTTTATTTAATTTATTTGAACGAACTGAATATTTGAACGAAAATGAATATACATACTTTATATGCACACAAGAAACATATGAATACAAAAGATACCAAAAAAGGTGCCACAAAAGGCCATAATTAATCAGATTCGTCCATACTACTATTTTCACTGTCGTCACTGCTATCATCACATACATTAATAATTATATGTTCGTTTTCTATAATATTATCTATTTTCACATCTCTTTCATAATCTTCCCTTATTAATTTAACAGTTCTATTCACAACCTTTTCCCAGTCTCCTTTAGTCACATGTTCACAAGCTTCTTCTAATAATTTTAGCATTTTTTTTTGTGGTAAATGGGGGTTCTGTATTGTGTCTTGCAGCATATCCCTTAATTTGAGCCCACACCAACTCAATCGCATTATACTCACAATGGTAAGGCGGTAACCGTATAACTCTGTGCCCATGTTCTAATGCTATTTCGTCAATGACGTATCGGATCTTGGTTGGTTTGTTTTCTTTTAAAAGACGTACTAATTCCGCTTTTAACATATTCATGTTTGCATCTACGCCATTTTTACGAAGCCATGCGACGATATCAGCTTTCTTTTGGGATTGGGCAGGTGGCTTGTCAATTTGCATCGAGTGGTATGGGGCGTTGTCCATAATTATAATAGATGGTTCAGGGAGGCTACACAACATTGAGGTAAACCATTCAGTAAACTTTTCTCCATTCATGTCTTCATGATAGTCTCCAGTGGTTTTTGACGCAAAAGCCATGAGAGAACCTTCGACAAACCCGTTGATGGTTCCGGCGTGACAAATTATAAGTCGCGATCCTTTTCCTACAGGAACTTTGGAAGTAGATGCTGCTGTGTCATCGTTCCAAGAACGGCCTACAGTATGGTTAGCATTAAGCCATGTTTCATCCAAGAACACAACATTTTGCCAATTTTTGATTTCTTTCACTTGCCGTAAAAAAGTATACCTTGCCATCGCTATATCAAATCTTTCCATCAATATTTTGCGTTTGTTACATTTTTTGTATCGAAATCCAATGGTCTTCAAAATCTTCGTTAAAGAACTTTCCCCACCGAAGAATAATCCAGCTTCCTTCAGTGAATGCACCAACTTTTTTCTTGTTGGATACTCCTTCTGTAAATAGTAGCCGTAAACATGTCTTCGGATAGCATCGGCATCAAAGCTATCGATGCCTACGACTGGTTTTGCTCGTTTTCTCTTTTTTGGTGTGTGAAGTTTATTTTCTTCTGTGCCAGTCTCGCCATATTTTTTTTTAGTTATCCGTCTAACAGTTCGTTGTCCAATATTAAGCGCATCAGCTACGCGTTCAACCACTGACGTTATAGGTAAAATTGGCCCTCCATTTTGAGCTTCACGATCGAAATAGTTACGAAGGCGTATTACGAACTCACGTGTCTGACTATTTAGAACAGTTCTCTGCGTACGTTCGGTCATATCGACGAAATCCACAACAAAGGGCTTGAACAGAGTCCAAATTAACGAGCAAGGGTCAACAGTAATGCAGTATCAATATTTGAAATCCAAAGCCAGGTCAAAACTATATCACAATCGCATTGCACTGACAGTTTATACTTTTCGAAGCAACGTCAATTCGAAACTGCTTTGTTTTGCATTGAGCATTGACGCGAGTTTGCCGGAGGTAGTAGTTGTGCTAGCCAGCGATCCTATGTGACGATCGTATTAGATTCCATTTTTAAAAATTTATTGATATTTTTTTGCGATTTCAGAGGTTTGTCCACATAGTGAAAATTGTTCATATTCACAAGTACATTCACCCCTTAAATGGTGCAAACTGATTTTTCTACACTTGTATACATTTAAGAAATCAATTTAATAAATAAATTTTGAGTCCTAAACCTAAAACTACATTCGATAAAATTTATGAATCTCTGCACATCACTATCGTCAATAAAGTAATACAATTATTTCCTTCAAAGTCGTTATCAATTAATACGGAACTTCATGAGCGGACAAACGTCAAACCGGCCATCATAGCGTGCCGCTAGAGTATATTATTTTACTGCACAAGAAAGATGCAAGTCATTAAGCGTACAAAATTATTCCTATCGATGGATGTTTATTGATAGGCAATATTAGTTAAATGTCATCGCATCGATAGTTTAATTAACCGGTCAATGTAAGTTATTAGCACCACGTGCAAGTGTTGTTTTAATGTAATCCTTATAGCAAGGGATTAGGGTTGAATTTGTTTATAGATCTTCGAGATCAGTTGTAAGAAAAGGCATAGTTCCTGAAGCGATGTCTTCTACTCGTAAATGCTTTCTACTATCCATTAATGTTGTTCGCCGGCTGGAACATAATGCATTCAATTTATTAATATTGCAATCTGCACTAAAGAAAGGGTTATGCGATGGCCTAGTGGATCAGTATTGTCAAGGGTTGTCACTTACTAATCGCATTAAAAAGTGTCTATGAAACTGTAAAACTGCTTTTACTTCAGAGATTGTCAGTCTTAGTCGACCCGTTCATGGTATTTTGTTCATACAGCAAACGTCAACAACAGTCACTTGATATTTGAGGTTGCCTTAACATTTTGATGACATTTCAGTTAAGACTAAAATTGCCTGTAAATTATTATTTTTGGTCAAAATGTTCCATATTTTTACATTCGTAATAAGTACTAGCTGATCCCCGCAACTTCGTTCGCGTAGATATAGGTTTTTATATAGGATCGGATCGGATCCCATAATTCTTTTATGTACCTAAACTAAATGTAGCCTAAGATCACCTATCTGCCATTGAAAGTTCCATCAAAATCGATCCAGCCGTTTCGGAGATTAGCTGGAACAAATAGACAGAACTACAAACATAAATTTAAACGCACGCCAGCTTAAAATAAGCCGTACGTACAAAGATCCGGGACCCAAGTTATTGGAACCCAATAAATGCCTGTCATTTCTAAACTAAAAAACGTATGACCTTGAAATATTTACGGGACAATACTTAAAGTACTACCTTTCTAACAAAAAAAGAATGAGTGAAATCGAATAACGCGTTAATGAATTACAGCTATATACACGTTTTAACTTTCATCCCCTCTCCCAAGGGAACCGTGCTGAATTTCGGGATAAAAAGTATCCTATAACCTACCTCGGAGTATAAACTCAAATCGTACCAAGTTTCATTCGAATCCATTCAGTAGTTTCGGCGTGATGCGCGGCCAAGATACAGACAGACAGACAGACAGACAGACAGACAGACAGACAGACAGACAGACAGACAGACAAAAATGAAAAAAATTGCAGTTTTGGATTCAGTATCGATTATAGAGTGCCCTCCGATAAAAATTTTCAAAATATCTTCAATGTACAGAATTGGATCTGTTACAGTTTTATTATATTATAGATTTATGAATTAAATAGATATTTATAAATTAAGTAATATTATACCTACGCAATTTAAATTATTAAAAAAATAATTAAATGATTTTTAAATGATTTTTAAATTAATTTTGAATAGAATAGAAACTCCTTCTTTTATTCAAATGAGGTTTTAGTTGTATCTTCAATTGAATTTTTCATTGATTTGGAATGTAATAATATTTTTTTTTCTTAAAAATAAGTGACAACCCTATGAAAATCGTGATAGTATCTTGTTTAATTTTAGTTTCAGCGGCTTCCGATGGAAATCTCATTTTATAGCTTTAAGGAACACGCCCACCACCAGAAGAAAGCGAATCTTCTCTCAGAGAGCAGCCTTATAACGATAAATTGCAAGCTTTTGTTCTATCTCTAAGCCTATATATTACATGTTGTACCTTACAAATAAAAAGGCCTTTAACATAATTCGTTTTTCTTTTAAAAGCGTTTCACGAGAGTTTTCATTAATTTTTAAGCTTTCTGTAGTAAAAAAAACTTTTGACTGTAGAAAGCTTTCGACAATTTGGGCATATTTAATTTCTAAATTGTTTCTGGTCTGGTTTGGAGGGAGGCTTCGGCTACGGCTAGTTACCATAGTGGCTAAGATGCGTATTCAACCGATTTAGCGTTCCGGTAATTCCGGTACGATGCGAAGTATAAACCAATCAGGGATATGGGTATAATTTAACTCCCAAACATCTTCCAAACTAACCCGCTTCCATCTAGACGTCACCGTCATTTGCCAGATGAGATCGTAGTTCAAGGTCTGACTTGTCATGAATCTCAAAAAAAAAAAAACCCAGAAAAAGCAGAAATTCCACGCGGGAATCAACTAGTCAATCTTTCCGATTCCGTGGGTTCCTGCCAGACGACTATATTAAAAATACCATGTCACGTTGTACTAATCTAAAATTAGAGCGGGAAAGTAGAGCTGTTCAGCCGTCACAACAATCGCACGCCGTTATCGTAAATCGGTCACTTCAAAGCGGTACACTCAGCTACAATTGCCACTGGTTACAAAAAATTCTTTTTCTATAAAAAATATTTTTAAAATAACTCCAAGAAGGAATTATTGACTGTGATAGGTTACTGCTGACACTGGCTGTAGGTATTAACTATTAAGTATAGTAGATATACATATATTATTGTTTTAATTTTATAAAAGTTAATTATTTTTTTAAATATTAGTTATTCTGAACATTACCCCCACGAAACCTCTTTCGCCTGCAACGTAAAGCTTGCGCTAGGAGTAGGTAAGACAATTACAGTCAAACGGCGCGGCGTGACAGTTTTTCTATTACACCTTTTTTAAAGCCTTTTTAGTGAGACGAGAATTTTCAAATGATAAAAAAGGCTCTAAAGCTAACGATGGTTATTTAAGATTACTGTTTATTAGTAAGCGACGCCATGTTGTATTAATTTGGCCCCTTTTTAACCCCCGACGCAAAAACGACGGGGTGTTATAAGTTTGACGTGTCTGTGTGTGTGTGTGTGTGTGTGTGTGTGTGTGTGTGTGTGTGTGTGTGTGTGTGTGTGTGTGTGTCTGTCTGTTCCCCTGTGGCGCTCAAACGGGTGGACCGATTTGAGTGCGGTTTTTTTTGTTTGAAAGGTGAATTAGTCGAGAGTGTTCTTAGCTATGCTTGATGAAAATCGGTCCAAGATGGCCGCCGCTACAAAATGGCGGATGATATATTTTTTCACAACTCCCTTGATATGGGTATCAAATGAAAGGGCTTGACTAGTAGAATAGCACTATTGTAAATTCAAGATGGCCGCCGCCACTAAATGGCGAATGTCGGGGGTTTTTTAAATTTTCAATTTACACTTGTTTGAAACGAGATGAAAATATTTATTACTTATTCTTAGATTTATTTACGCGACTGTACAAAATAGGTACAGACGTGAATTTGGCGGTGCTTGTTTGAAGTAAAAATATAGAGTTAATGTTAGCGAAACACGGAAAGTTCACTTCAAGTAATTTCTTCAAATTACACTTTCTAGGTTACACAAGCCGCGAAACAAATATAATCACCCTCAAATCTTGATCGTAAATTCTTTGTTGTATGTATAAGGTAATTCTAATGGATTAAGCACGTTAATATACACACAAAGCTTATTACACAATATTAACATTCATATAACGTTATGATTAAAGTGTATGGATTATTATCAACACAGTGATAAACTATTATATAACCAAAAGTTATCATATTATGAATATTTATGAAAATAGTTACAGCAACTAGTTCCTTGATTTTGTGGTCTTTATCTCAAACAAGTCTTACTCGTATGTTCAAGATAAAAATGTTCTTGATATATCTACAGTTCTATTAAAAATATGCACAAGTTTAATCATTATTAAAGTAATCATCTTATCATCGTCATTATCAACACATTACCGAATCAGAATCATATATTCGTATATCGGCACGATACAGGGTACGGTCTCCTCTCAGAATGAGAAGGGTTTAGGCCGTAGTCCACGACGCTGGCCAAGTGCGGATTGATAGACTCCAAACGCTTTTGAAAATATTATGGAGAACATCTCAAGCATACAAGTTTTCTCAAGATGTTTTTCCCTTCACCTTTAAAGCAAGTGATATTTGAATTGCTTAAAATGCACATACATCCGAAAAATTAGACGCGCTTGCCGAGGATCGAAATCGGTCTCTCCATTTTCTTTCTACATTTTCTTCTAAGGTAAGTATTTATTACACCAGCACAAGTAGGTACCTACGATAAAGGCATTTCTATATATTGCATTGCGAAAATATCTGTCATACACAAATCTCGATATTTATGGCCATTGCGGTCATAAGCATTCACATATGACATTTACTTTCTCCGCAGATGTATACCTAATAGATATCTTTATGACATTGTTTATGGGTAGGTAATATTTATGACATACAGTTACAGGGAGATAAAGACTTGTATTGACTGACCGGCTATACTGAATCATCCACTACAAATGAGATTAAGACTGTCTTTTATGGTGATCGCGTCGACAGCTGGACATAGATCACTTGCAAAGCGCGCCACATAACACGACCTTGAGCCGCTTGTGTCCATCGGTTTCCTGGTGAGGATCTTCTTCCATTACATCGTTTCTGTGCGGTGAGTGATCGGCATTTTCTAGGCAAGCGCGTTTCAACTTAGAACTCATCATTGCTTTTCAGGCATGATTCCCACCGTTCCTCGGTTGTCTTCTCAACGATGTCTTGTCTAATACCTATGTGCCTTGCCCATTGCCACTCGATGAGCTATGGTCTCTAACCCTGGTTCTCCTCATTTTACCGTTTCTTGAAAATCGTGTAAGAGTTTGTAAACAAGAGGAAATTGCGATACGCAAAGACGCGGCAATCCTCTAGCGAAGCAATAAAACAGTAACTCTCTCTGTATGAAATGCGTACCCTTTGTGCAATAGGCCTGCATTACTCAAAATCCTTTTAGCGTTTAGCCGTATTGAGTTCAAAAGATCAGATTTGAGATTTACTCGTATCTCACAATAAGCAACACCTTTCATTCACGTTATCTTCAAGTCCATTAGGTCGGAGAGCTGGTGGGAAATGTTGTGGAAGTTTTTGGTAAAGGCGTAAAAGTTTGTAAAATTCTTGAGTATGGCGTTCGAGAGCTGAATGCCGGTTTATGGTGGATTTACGATAATATGAATTTAAGGTTGACACAGTTTCGATGCTGCTTTATATGGGTTAAAGAACTTGTTGTATAATTACACATACATACACAGGTCATTTATAAGGTCTGGCAGAATCGCTTACCTATTTGATTTTACATAAAAAAATCTCAAAACCCTCTTATTTTCTGACATGTCCAGGTTGCTTAATACCTACATACCTACACAAGGAAGATAGATCAATATTCAAACTATCAGCTATCCACAACCACATTAAAACCCACCAGCTCTCAGTGCAAATTTAATTTATACGCCTATTACGAAATGGGCATAAAGCTAACCCCGCTTTTACCGTCAAAGCTTAAAGTAATAATGTTTATACGTAATGTACGCAAAATAGCGGATTAAACCTACTCATATTAGCCGGAAAACATTTCTACAGATTTATATGGAAGCGATGATGGATGTTAGATTAACTGCCCATATACGTAAAGCCCGATTATGTTTCTGAAAACGATATATTACTTTTCGAACTATGGTAATGTTAGCGTACCTACTTTAACTGTGTCAGGTGTCATCTTTAGCCTGAATTTTTTTTTAAATATTAGTTTAGTATTACTTCACAAAATTCTCCTTCAAACTTCGTCCTGCTAGGTAGTGACATAACCAACATCAGCGTCACCTACCGAGACCCGGTAGGTTACCTGTACCTACCCGGTAATTGTGTTTTCAAACCATCCAGGAACCCATTGAATTATACACACAAAATTTCATCCAAATTGATCCAGCCGTTTAGGAGGAGTTAGGTGACAAACACACGTACAGAAGAATAATAATATATGTAGGTACGGGAGAGGTTACATGAAGTGTACCGTATCGACGCGGGATGAACTATGATTGACAGTTGCCAAACCAACGAACATTTTGTATGGGGAAATGTTTTTATTTTTATTTTTTTTCCGTCAATTTCTCAATGTTTTTAATAGTTATTTTGCTATTTGAGACGGAGACAAATACAAAAAATCAAAAACCATGAAAATCGCTCCAGCCATTCTCGAGATATAAGTGTTCGAACTAACACGACTTTGTTTTATATCTATAGAAGAAGAAGATAGAAGATATGATTTTCCGGTTTTCATACGAAAATCAGTCGTGCTTATCCAGTTGTATGTAAATCTTCAAACCAGACTTAATTGACAGAAGTATATTAGTAGTGCTATTCTTTTTCGCCGAGAACATTGTGAAAGAGGCAGTGCAAACGAATAACCACAATATTGTCTTTATAATTCTCAAGTAATGGATTACCCAACGATGACATGGATTACCAGAAGTTTTCTCCCAACTGGCTGGCTTATAACAATACTAAAAACTCATTACTCAAAAAGATGCAGTTCCGAGTTCTCCATACAATGGCTTATAACGACAAAGCAGATTTTAACGGCTAGCGCATAGAAAGTCAACTACTGATGGATATTAAACGTATAGATAAAAAGCCAGGCTAGTACTGCACAGATGGCCTAGCCCGATAATCTGGGCCCGTCTAGATTCAGAACTAAATGTCACTGTGCGGCTCGCGAAAGCAAAATGGCAGCTTCAATTTCACTTGTCATTCCACAAATGAGTTTTGTGCATCATTTAGAAAGTCGATCCCAGTAAATTGAATTAATGGTACGCCGATCTTAGTTCGTATTGCCTGGTGAAATCGGTTGGGAGCAGCGTTACTACTTATACCTACTTACTATTGATTATATTACGGTCACCTAAATCGCTATTCGGCTCTGAGTTAAGCTTAAGTCCGAATTAAATCTGTTTCTTAATAATCTCAATAATAATACAAAGCAACATCTTAATATTTTAGTTCCTTGAGATTCTCTTTTGGACATAAGTCTCTTTTAGGCAGAACGTTGCCTATCCTCAGTCTATCACATTCAATCGATGGCAGCATGATGGCAGTTACCTACTTTCAAAGTGTCGGTTCTCAGGTGGAAGACGGCCTACACTCCGAGAATTTTAATTCTTACGATTTCAGCGATTAAAATGTTTTAACTGATAAGATTTTTTATTAACGATCTCAGCAATAAAATATACAATGAAATATAAAGAACACTGAGGGCCTGTTTCACCACCTTCTGATAAGTGTCGGATAGCTTATTTACATATTATGTTGTCTTTGTCACTTGACGTAAAGTAAGAAAGTGACAAAACTTACGTTTAGGCTATCCGACACTTATCGGAAGATGGTGAAACAGGCCCTGAGTCATATTATTATAAGCACAATAAAACCACAGCTTCTATAGATCTAGAGCATGTTCACAGATAATCGAAGACAGGATATGATTCTAGATGTCGTTTCCGCACAAGTATGGAGCGCGTTCCTTTTCGTGCGTAGCTACTCGTATTTCCTAGCAACTCCCGACATTATCTGTGTCATGGCACAGAAGATGTGGGAATTAATAACGTTGCGTACATATGGAACGAATTGTGAGTTTGTCAACGTTGCAATACGGCGACAAGCTGAAAAAAACTAAAAGTTATTCAGTCAAGTTTTCGCCTTACGAAAAACATAAACCATCGAGTGGAAGTTAGGGTTGTTGTACATATACCCTGCCCACACATACACAAACTCAGTTCGGCTTTAGGCGGTACAACCAGGCGACGCATCAACTGTCGACTTATGTCATATGAATATGATGCGTTAAGTGCTAAAAGCTGAACGGAGTTCTAATAAATACGTACCTATCCAGCGAGTGGAACGAAAGTAGAACATAATATTACGTGGATGATACATCGGATCAGTTGTGCTGTTCAATAAAAATTGCCGAATATTTGCCGACCCAACTTTGCGTATAGTATAAGCATTTTGGTAGTAGATGTAATTTAAGGGAAAAACTTCTTTGTTAATTTCAACTTTCAAACAATGTAAGTGATGTGATGTTGGGTCAGTCAGTCAGTGACCTATTCCTTTTATATACGAGTACCTATTTAGATTAAAAAGAAAAGTGTGACCAATGGGTTTATTTACTCGACTAAAATATCTACCGACGGAAGCGTATATATGTAGGTATACAAAAATATAATATGTTTTCGCTTGCAACATCGATAGGTACTTCGGTACTTTAATGGAAAATGAGGAAAACCGTGACGCTGAGTCACGCCACGCGACATACCGTACGACACGTAAGGCGTTGGAATTTCATGTCTCCCGATCTAGCCACATTCACGTATGGCTTGTAGAAACGAATTCGAAGGTGCGGTCAGACATAGTCCTCAGAATTCGAGGAATGCAAAATCAAAAGCAATCCATTGAATTCAGTGCGCTGCGCTGTGTGAAACTGCAAGAATACGCAATGACGAATGTTCCTAATAAGGCACTTGATTTAGAAAAACAAATCTATAATAATATAAAGTAGCTTGTCCTGACTGACTGACAATCAACGCACAGCCAAAACTACTGAAGCTAGAAACTTGAAATTTTCACAGTAGCTTCCTTTTATGACGTAGGCGCACACTAAGAAAGGATTATTGCGAATTCCACCCCTAAGGGGGTTAAATAGGGGATGAAAGTTTGTATGAAAGTCCGTCATTTTTCAAGTTATATCCATGAAAATTGGTGTTTAGGTTTTCGGAAAAAAATAAAGAGTTAAGAGTTTAAGGAATTTTGGAAAAACTACCCCCAATTGGGTTAAATGGGAGTTGGAAGTTTGTATGAAAGTCCGTCATTTTTAAGGTTATATCAATGAAAATCGGTATTTGTACTGTCGGTTAAAAATAAAGAATTACGTGTTTCAGGAATTTTGGAAATTCGACCCCAAGTGAGATTTATAAGAATCCACGCGGGCGAAGTCGCGAGCATCAGCTAGTTACTTATAGTTACCTACTGCAGATTTTGAAGAAGAATTTATTCTTAAGTCTTAACGTACCTGAAAAAGAAAAAAAATAATAAATTAATTTTATGTCAAAACAATGAAAAGTAATTAGGACAACTTCTCCGGTACGCTGTGGGCTTTTAGTGGAAGGTGTCGGATTCGATTACCGGCTGGAGTCAATTTGGGAATTTCTAAAGGCAATGTCTAGTCTTGTGAGAGGTTTGATAATGGCTAACTAGTAAAATTGATAAAAGCGAGTATCAAATAGCTAGCAAAGCACTTTGCTTTGCTATTTGATACTCGCTTTTTGATACTCGCTATTTGATACTCGCTAACGCGTTACGATACATTAGCGTCTAGAATTCATAAGTACCTAATAGTAAGCTTTGTTAATGTAGTCCAAACATATTAACTTATAGTCGAATAAATAAAAGAGATACAACAAAAATAACAATGCTACAAAACGCAAAGATATAATACCTATGAGTTATGATTTATGAATAAATCTTGATCTTTAGTAAACAAGATCCGTAGTTTCTAACCATGACCTTTATCTGACACGATATAATACGATTGTGACTACAAGTACCAGTCATACAAATGTACCCAGTCATAATGAGTCAATCACAAATCATACTAGTTTTTCACTCTCACCGCCGCCTACAAGCAACACACAAGCAATATAGAGAGTAGGCCTAAGTAATTGTTGGTACCATAACATTTACATTTAAATTGACACATCATTAGATCCTCATGCTTTCTAAGCCTTGCGAAATATTTTAATATTTTTAACCGACTTCCAAAAATGAGGAGATGCTCAATTGAGCGCGTATTTTTTTTTTCTATTTATACACATAAATATACATCGTCGTCATCAACCGACAGACGTCCACTGACATAGACCTCTTGATGAAAAGTCAAAATTATTTTGCTATGATCCGCAAAACAGTTAAATTTGTATGGTACAATAAGCAGCATGTGCTATGCCCTGTCAGCCTTCCTGCTGTTAAATAAGCAGGAAAAATAAGCAACCAAGCGGACCCCAAGCACCACCACCAAGTAACACCACACAAATCCACCACCGAAATAAACTCGACGATCGTTTCGCTCCGACACCGGAGCATCCTCAGGAGATATAGACTCTACAATGCACAACTGCAGTTTTAACTGCAGTTCAACTGCGTCCACCTAATAGGGGAACTGCCACAACTTGCGCTTTCCGGTGTGAGGTTGACGTTCCAGTAACTTGGGGCCCCCAACGTCTATTGGTTCTTTAAACAATGCTCTCCGTCCATTGCCACTTCAGTTTCGTGCATTGAGCTATTTTGGTGACTCTGTTTCTTCTGCGAATTTCCTCATTCCTGATTTGATTACTTAGCGTAACGTACTTAGCGAAACTCCGAGCATAGCTGTCTCTATCGTTCGCTGAGTGACTCTGAACTTTCTTATGAGGCCATATTTATTTATTCTAAAGTAAGCCATTATTTATTCTCAAGTAAGACGACTCCGAACATTTTTACAAAGTAAATTGACTACCTAATAAATGTAGATATAAAATGTAATTCAGTCAAATCTGATATTCAACATCAACTTAAATTTGTGTTCACAAATTATTCATCCGTGTACACAATTTAAGCTTTGAACACACAGATCGCGCGACGGAATCGTGTCCAAGCACGGCTGTTATGAGTTAATAGCAAATACAAAGAAATGCATGGAAGCATACGTCTTCACCGTAGCGTTGTATGACTTCTTAGATACAGTTACTAGTACTAAAAGATCGTAAACGCGTATGCTCGCCTTCCAGAATCAGTCAGACAGTTAAATTATAACCACTTCAAACAAAAAATTCTAAAGATACTTAGGGAAAAGAATTATTATAATGTTAAAGAGTACCTATCTAGAAGATACAAATTATAAATAAGTTATTGGCTGTAAATTATGTCATTAGATTAAAATGCTACATTTAAGTGTACCTAAGGATAATTCTTGTATATTAAGCATGTTGATTGTGTTTAGGTATATCTTTTGATCTTTAATTTGTTTGTAATATAATATTTTAATGTAACTATCCAAAATGGGAAAAATCTATAATATAATAAAACTGTAACAGATCCAATTCTGTACATTGAAGATATTTTGAAATTTTTTATTGGAGGGCACTCTATAATCGATACTGAAGCCAAAGCTGCAATTTTTTTTCATTTTTGTCTGTCTGTCTGTCTGTATCTTGGCCGCGCATCACGCCGAAACTACTAAATGGATTCAAATGAAACTTTGTACTATTTGAGTTTATACTCCGAGGTAGGACATAGAATACTTTTTATCCCGAAATTCATCACGGTTCCCTTGGGAGAGGGGAAGAAAGTTACAACGTGTATTTAGCTGTAATTCATTAACGCGTTGTTCGATTTCACTCATTCTTTTTTTTTTAGAAAGGTAGTACTTTATATATTGTCCCGTAAATATTTCAAGGTCATAGGTTTTTAGTTCAGAAATGACAGACATTAATTGGGTTCATATAACTTGGGACCCGGATCTTTGAACGTACGGCTTATTTTAAAGTGGTGTGCGTTTAAATTTATGTTTGTCGATCTGTCTGTTTGTTCCATCTAATTTTCGAAACGGCTGGATCGATTTTGACGGAACTTTCAATGGCAGATAGGTGATGTTATAAGGTGTAACTTAGGCTACATTTAGTTTAGGTACATAAAAGAATTATGGGATCCGATCCGATCCTATACAAAACATATAAACACGCGAACGAAGTCGCGGGAGTCAGCTAGTTATATAATAAGTATGAAATAGTAAATATAAAATATTTGTACGCCCGACAACAAGGGCATGGAATAGTGGCACTATATTATAACAATTTTACCATCATTGTAGGTACCTATTTCAACAAATAAATTGATTTTACTTAATTTTGATTTAGTGTGACGTCCTGCCTTTCAATTTCCGTCATACCTACTTTGTATGAGTCCAAGCCTTTAGATAATCGCAGAAATTTGAAGCCACTTCTCAACCAAGCCTTCACAGAGATAAAGCCAACGTTTTGTCGTTTCTCTCATCTCGAGTTTCAAAAAACTTTTACTCTCAACCGATCAATTATCTGATTACGTAAAACTAACTATGCTATTAATTTGTCATGTCAATATTAATTAAGCACTTAAAGAGAGAACTTAATCAAGTATTTGAATTATTATACTTTCATCGTTTTTTTTTTTTCGCAATTTGCGTCTATTGTGATCACATTAAAAAGTTATTACTTTAATAACCTACTCAAAGTTACAGAAAGGGTCAAATAAACTTTTTTAACCTATTCATTTACTTAAGTCATATAGATGAATCATGAAACGTAGGCTGTTCATTATCTGACTTCAAACAAGCATAGTAGACGAAAACGACGACGGCACTAGGTGAACCACCGCCATCAGACAGGTCGCAAGGAGCCGATGGATACAAGCGGCACAAGACCATAACGTGTGGAAGTCGCTACAAGACCTGTGTCCGGCAGTGGACGTGTTTCCACTTTCTTTAACGAAGTAGGGGGACATCAGCTATTAAATAAATAAAATTGATATTAGCATACGAATAATGCATTTAATGTGCTACCTACGAGTATCTTCTATAAATAAACCGGTAACACGAATGAGGTTCTCGTGTCTCGAATCCGCGGCGAGCGAGGTTCGGTTTTCAAATTAGAAGAGGTTACGAGAGGGTTACGTAATAAAAACTTTTAACATTAATTAATAGAGACTGTTCGATTATATTCGGAACTGGTTGCGCAACTTACCGTTTAGTGAAGCTCATATTATGAATTAATCATGTCAGTATAAATAACACCGGCTGACAATTCTATTTAACTGTCCAAAGAACTGTTCCCCACGTTGGGTGACAATTCTATTTAACTGAAAACAGACCTCAGAGAAATAGTAAGAAAGGAAAAGCTTTATGTTCTCCTTTTTCCGATAGACTTTTGCTGTAGGGTGCTGTTTCTGGTAAGGATTTCCACATGCCTGACATTCGACGCTTGCATCCAAGTTTCTCTACGTGATAAAATTGAATGTGGACAACTCGACCATTCGGTCGATTTTATTGCGGTCGAGTTGTACCATAACCCATCAAATAAGACATGAGGAGATCCGTGGAAGAACCGGCACAGCTCGTCGAAGTCGCAAAGAAGTGGCAATGGGCGGGCTACATAGTTCGAAGCACCGATAGAAGCCGCAAGATGGCTTTTCAATTTAGTTAAAGTGTGTTTAAAAGACAGAGTTTTGTTATTTCCTCAATAATTGCATACGCCTACGAGACAATCATTAAATACTGTAAGTGTGATACCAAAAATTGTACAATTCTATTTCCTTAACTTAAAATGTAGCAAATTATTACACAGTAATCATATTGTGAAATTGAAGAAAAAAAAAACTCGTGGACACAGGTCGAGCTTTTGCTAATTTTGAATTACCTATACATAGAAAGTCAGTCGAAGTCATCGCAATTTCGATTGCCTGATGTAATTTCAAAAGTTTAGTTTTTGTAGGAACATTGAGTTGCATAAGACATCTATAATAAACTAGTAGGGCGCGTGGGTGCGCGGCCCGCAAGCGGACCGCGAGGTTTCGCTTTCGGGTATTTTGGTTTGAGCAGCCTCCACCTATCTCTCCCCTATTCCTAATCCTCGATCATTATCACTCTCCATATTTTTTCTTCGAATCATTCTGCTCATCAAGTAGAACTTAAGGTCTTAATCATCTTTTGCCAAGAAACCACTCTTCCATCTTTTATACTTGGTGAGATAGACACCGACGAAATTTGTATAGCCGCCATCTTGAATCCGCCATTTTGTTTTTTTTTTCAGCTCAGTGCCAATTTGGTGCCAGGATGAGGTTTTGAGTAATTTTTGTTTGAGCACCTCCCATCTATCTACAATACCCTGCCCGGGCTCCTCATCCATCTTCCAAACCCTCAATCATCATGTCTTCCCATATTTTTCTTTGAAAGTTCTCCAAAGAACCGCATTAAAGCCTTGCATAGTTTACAACTTGTAGTCTCTTCAATATTCGCCATACATTTTCTATGGAAAAATAAATTCCGCCATTTTGAATTTTTTTTCAATTCATCAAGTAGACCTTTGGATCCTCATCATCTTTTGCGAAGAAACCACTCTTCCATCTTTTATATCCTCCGAGATAGAGACCGACGAAATTTGTATGGCGGCCATCTTTTTTTCGCCATTTTGATTTTTTTTTCAGCTGACTGCCAATTGGATGACGTTTCGAGTGACATTTGCTCGAGCACCCCCTACCTATCTTCAATACCTTAAGCGTGCCCGTCGCTCGTCTCTGAAATCCTCAATCATCAGCTCTCTCCATATTTTTCCTCTTAATGAATTTTTGTCCTCTATACGACACCATTATTGAAAAGAAAAATTTTCATACAAAATTGTTCAGGAGAGGTGATCAATCAGTCAGTCAGTGAGTGAATGAATCAGCACGAGCAGCTATATATATATTAACTAGTAGGGCGCGTGGGTGCGCGGCCCGCAAGCGGACCGCGAGGTTTTGCTTTCGGGTATTTTGGTTTGAGCAGCCTCCACCTATCTCTCCCATATTCCTAATCCTCGATCATTATTACTCTCCATATTTTTTCTTCGAATCATTCTGCTCATCAAGTAGATCTAAAGGTCTTGATCATCTTTTGTCAAGAAACCACTCTTCGATCTTTTATACGTAGTCTCTTTAATATTCGCCATACATTTGCTATGGAAAAATAAATTCCGCCATTTTGAATTTTTTTCTATTAATCGAGTAGACCTTTGGATCCTGATTATGTTTTGCGAAGAAACTACTCGTCCATCTTTTATATCCTCCGAGATGGAGACCAACAAAAGTTGTATGGCGGCCATCTTTTTTTCGCCATTTTGAATTTTTTTTCAACTCACTGCCAATTGGATGACGTTTCGAGTGACATTTGCTCGAGCACCCCCCACCTATCTTCAATACCTTAAGCGTGCCATTCGCTCGTCTCTGAAATCCTCAATCATCAGCTCTCTCCATATTTTTGTTCCGAATGAATTTTTGTCTTCTATACGAAACCATTAGTGAAAAAAAAATTTTTCATACAAAATTGTTCAGGAGAGGTGATCAATGAGTCAGTGAGTGAATCAGCACGAGCAGCTATATATATATTAACTAGTAGGGCGCGTGGGTGCGCGGCCCGCAAGCGGACCGCGAGGTTTCGCTTTCGGGTATTTTGGTTTGAGCAGCCTCCATCTATCTCTCCCCTATTCCTAATCCTCGATCATTATCACTCTCCATATTTTTTCTTCGAATCATTCTGCTCATCAAGTAGAACTTAAGGTCTTAATCATCTTTTGGCAAAAACCACTCTTCCATCTTTTATACTTGGTGAGATAGACACCGATGTTTGTATGGCCACCATTTGGACTTTTTTTCAGCTCACTGCCAATTGGATGATGTTTCGAGTATTTTTTGTTTGAGCACCTCCTACCTATCTTCAATACCCTGCCCGGGCTCCTCAACCAACTTCCAAACCCTCAATCATCATGTCTTCCCATATTGTTCTTTGAGAGTTCTCAAAAAAACCGCATTAAAGCCTTGCATAGTTCACAACTTGTAGTCTCTTCAATATTCGCCATACATTTTCTATGGAAAAATAAATTCCGCCATTTTGATTTTTTTTTTCAATTCTTCAAGTAGACCTTTGGATCCTCATCATCTTTTGCGAAGAAACCACTCTTCCATCTTTTATACCCTCCGAGATGGAGACCGACGAAATTTGTATGGCGGCCATCTTTTTTTCGCCATTTTGAATTTTTTTTCAGCTGACTGCCAATTGGATGACGTTTCAAGTGACATTTGCTCGAGCACCCCCCACCTATCTTCAATACCTTAAGCGTGCCCGTCGCTCGTCTCTGAAATCCTCAATCATCAGCTCTCTCCATATTTTTCCTCTTAATGAATTTTTGTCCTCTATACGACACCATGAGTGAAAAAAAAAATTTTCATACAAAATTGTTCAGGAGAGGTGATCAATGAGTGAGTGAATCAGCACGAGCAGCTATATATATATTAATGACAGTAGGTATTAATAAAACACAAGTTGATTATATGTGTATAATATAAAACATTATATAGCTATCAACTTTCGTATTATCAGAACTTTCATGTATTTTGCAAATTGTATAACTTATAATGATAGAGCTTTTGTTACGAAAAACCTAAGAACTATTCTGAAATTAAATCATTATAATAGATATACTACTGAGATGAGCCATCAAAAAAATATGCCAAGAAGTACTATTTTCAAAACGCAAAATGATACAATTATGTAGAGCTACTAGCTTCTGCCTGCGGCTTCGTCCGCGTGAATTTCGGTTTTTCACAAATCCCGAGGGAATCGTGGATTTCCGGTTCCCATTCCCGCTCCCTTTATCAACCTTTATACCTACTTTCAAGGAAGTTTGCTATAGTAAATTGTAACTTCTTAGGTAGTACCTAATACCGAATAACAACAATGTAACAAACAACTCGACAATAAGCATTCACAAGATATTACGGCAATAATCTAGAAAATCTGAAATCTTGGCGCGAACTTACCTCAATTGAGATATCGATTTCACGGCGAATAAATAGCTGTGTTACTATGATTAAAATATCAATGGTTTGTGCTTTCTCCCTCTGATTGTATGCAAAATAGTGTGTAGTTAAATAAACAATGTAATTTCCCCACGTTGGGTGCGAATCACGTCCAAATATGGAGGTAAGCGTTGGTGTGCCTACAATCTTCGGTAGGGGAGTCACATAACACAGCGATTGAAACAGGCACTTCATGGAATACGAATATTTTGTTGGATTCAAGAGACTCACGAATGGCATTATAAAATTACCGTCAAAAAGCTGACAAATGACAATGGTGCACTGGTTTTGAATTACGGCGTGACTGGCTTGAAGATTCATCTTCAATCTTCCCTGACGGTGGTCTTTCAAGCAAGAGTATTTTAATAGTGAAGTAAAGATGCGAGTTTGAACGACGGAGGATAGGCGACGCTGGATGCCGAGTTCTTCCAGAACTTGTTCATCCAGAAGAGAGTTCCATCACACTCATAGCATTTCGGAATTTATCATACAATTTTTTTCTATCTCAACATTGTCTCAACCGACGCGATGGACGTTTTCTGCTGATAATAGGTCTCATCTAGAGATTTTGAAAAACCATGCGATGTTTACTGTTTTCTTGTTTCGTCTCATACAGCCTTCTGGAATCGATATATAATTCTCTTGTTGGAATAACTCTCTCTCTCTCTCTCTCTCTTTAAATAAGTACCTACGACGGACACAGGTTTTGTCTCCGACTTCTAAGATTGAAATATTTACAGACTGAAAGATTGCTAAAAATAGACTGATATTTTCGTTTAAACCTTATAGATCTTTTAAAATAGTAAAATCACTAAACTGACACTCATCCGTAAATTGATGATGGCAGCCCTCACATAAAGCCTCGTGCACATACTTCGAGGTGTAAGCTTTTCCTCCTCTACGGCATTATGTGTCTGGCAAAACGACACGCAGACAATGGCGTCGCATTTGAATTTAAAAACACTAAAGATTTGTATGTGAAGAAGCATAAATGTTTATATAAGAAACCAGTATTAAACTGTTATTTAATTGTCAGTAAAGTGGAACAGATCGACGCTTCGGGGCTTTTAAATGCGAGCGATGAAAAGTGGTCTTAAAAAGTGAAGATTAAGGCTATTAAATTTATTTTACAACCAACTAACTAAATGGGCTCAGAATACCAACTGTTACTACGTAGTATTGTCTAACATTTTAATGAAGATACCTACTTGTATGGTCTCTGTAATAATGGATATAACAAAAGAAAAGTAATCCAATCGCAAGATTTAAACTGTGCCCTCAAAGTTCCGTGCTAGAATCATATCATCAGTAGTCGAGGTCATCCATGAAACGGACAAAAGAACTTTTCAATTGACTCATGATTGCAGTGAAAGTGCCCCTTTACCAGACCAACCAGGATTTTATTGTTCACTAGTTTATGACCGCGGATGCGATCGTAACTCATAATATTATCAAAATTTGTGAACGCTATCAAAATTTTTAAACATTTGTCTGAGAATAAGATGGAATGGATGGTTCCGAAGTTTTCATGTAAATAAACGTGACATTGGGAACATAATTCGATAATTCTTACACATTCGACTGATTCGAAGTCCATTTTTGTTAACTAGAAAACTTTGTGTAAGTTTTTATTTACGACTTTACGTCCAATTTCTTGCTAAAAATCAGGTAAACATTTGTCTAGATTTCTAGATTTATTTATTGTCACTAAAGAAAATTCTATTTTGACCACGCCTGATTTTCAATAGTGGTAGTCTATCATAGTTTTCAAATTTATCTTTTTTCCTTCCTCGCTCTCTCTTTTTGCTCTATTTTTATCTTAAATTTTTTATGTATTTTGAAATATTCATTTTATGTACAGACAGATCGCAAATAATCCATATCAATATAATGTACCTATTCACTTTGTTAACACGGATATCTTGATTGTTGTGGTATATTTTTGGTACGACCATAAGGTCGTACCAAAAATATACCACAACAATCAAACATGGCAACATGATTTGAATAACAATATTCTGTTACAGTAAAGCGTCGACCGATAACTATTTGCCACCTTACAAGATACAATAAATGGGCAAATATATAACAGTCTCGTTAATATTTTCTGAAATATTATCTTGTTCTGGGCTCATAGAATATTGTATTGCATCATAATTTTATGAGAGTGAAAACTTATTTTATTGGTACTGCATTCCGATATTTTATTTGAGCAAATTGGTTACAATGTTTTATGGCACTGCATTCTTTTATCGTAAATGGGATAGCATCTGGCGCCAACGGTAATGACGACATTTCGCCAATGAAAGTAATTGGCAGTAAGTATCTAAAAAATTATTTATCTTAGGAGAAAAATAAGAGTTCTGCTTTTGTATCCTACTTAACCAAGCTCCTGGGTATTTTTAGTTTACCTTTATTGTAAAACCTTTACAACTGAGAAGTGTAGTCTCTATCTAGGAAAGCACATAAGACACCCGGAGGAGGTTAAAGAAATCCCAGACATGAAGATAGGTACTGCTTACCTGACTGCAACCAGTAGATATCAGAAGGGAACTGTCAGTTCAAGGAATAATCCTTCCGTGTCTAAAAGTCTTTGAACTGCAGCAAATGGAAATATTTCTTCGACAAAAGATTTTACTGACTGCAAATTAACACTCTAATTTATTGAATCGGGCTCTTTAGGGGATCGTGACACAAAAAGGTTGAGAAATGATGTACTTAGCTGTCAATTGCTTCGCAGGACCGCGGAAGTTATGCAAGCCATAGGCACGAGTTGATAAACGAGAGAACACCGCTCCTAAAAAGGCACCAAGCCACGGTACCATTTTGGCAAAATGTATTATTCATACTCACGAAATAAATGTACCTTCAGGTTGAACTTAAGAACGTGGAACCAATGAATAACGTTGTCCAGAATGTCACGTACGAATTGAGCACAGTGGTCAAATGTAGGAAACGAGTAATACAAAGTTGCAAACAGATTCATATGTAGGTAGTCCTTTTAAAATTCTCAAAAACAATCTCGAACAATACCGTTGGATGAATTACAATGAAAATGTTAAACGTACAGCGATTTATGTGAAGATAATTTATTATCATCGTCATTTTTCATACCCAATTATTTGAGAGATAAATTGGAGTTAAAATAAATATGTTATGGACGCTTACGTCATTCGACAAGACGAAAACAACAATATCTGAAAAACCAAAAACCAACGTGTAAAAAAGGTTTTAAAAAAATTGGTTTGAATGACAAACGATTTAAAATCTAAGTGGGTACCTAATTCTAGTGCTTGGTTCTATATCAAGAAAGTTTTCAGATACAAATCCGTGCAACTTTATACTGAAACTAGCTGACCCCCGCAACTTCGTTCGCGTGTTTATAGGTTTTATATAGGATCGGATCGGATCCCATAATTCTTTCATGAAGGTACCTAAACTAAATGTAGCCTAAGTTACTCCTTATAACATTGAAAGTTCCATTAAAATCGATCCAGCCGTTTCGGAGATTAGTTGGAATAAATAGACAGACCGACAAACATAAATTTAAACGCACACCAGTTTAAAATAAGCCGTACGTTCAAAGATCCGGGTCCCAAGTTATTTGAACCCAATACTGAGGATTGTAATGTCTGTCATTTCTAAACTAAAAAACCTATGACCTTGAAATATTTACGGGACAATACATAAAGTATTCTAACAAACAAAAAAAGAATGAGTGAAATCGAACAACGCGTTAATGAATTACAGCTAAATACACGTTTTAACTTTCATCCCCTCTCCCAAGGGAACCGTGCTGAACTTCGGGATAAAAAGTATCCTATGTACTACCTCGGAGTATAAACTCAAATCGTACCAAGTTTCATTCGAATCCGTTCAGTAGTTTCGGCGTGATGCGCGGCTAAGGTACAGACAGACAGACAGACAGACAAAAATGAAAAAAATTACTGTTTTGGCTTCAGTATTGATTATAGAGTGCCCTCCAATAAAAATTTTCAAAATATCTTCAATGTACAGAATTGGATCTGTTACAGTTTTATTATATTATAGATAGATAACATTATTACCTCTGGTAAATTGTCAGGGAAACACATTATAATGTTAAGTTAATGAGCAAATTTTCACGCTGAATTATATTGTAGACTCTAAGCGATAGCTCATTTAAAGCCTACCATACGCATCTCGAAGGTTAGCGCGACCTTTGCTTACCAATGTGACCGTAAAATGTGTGGAATACTCGTAACATATATAAACTTTAGCTACGTCGGCAACAAATTACCAACATTAACATTTAGAGAAGTCCCCGCCTGTTAACAAATAAATCAATGTAGTCATGAGGCTAAATACCATAAACAACGTCACGCAGGTGCCACTGCGATGACACAATCATAAAATCAATCATAGTTTTATTGCGTACGCTTTCACCGCCGTAGAAGGTAGGCCGTGTGATGTCACTCCCTTTAAGGGCTGACGACTTGTCGTCTTCCTAGTGGCAGAAGTTCACACGGCATGTTCTTGTCCCCATTACGAAAATATTGCGCCTCATTATCGGTGGTAAGAACAGCGAGCATGGCTTATGGCACGACTGAAACCCATCTTCGCTTAATCATGTGCACAGTCGATCTAATGTGGCTTGCAAACGCGCTATTATTATTGCTGACACTATAGCCCAGCAACCCTGGCGCCAGTTGAAGGCCAAAATTTGAAGAGTGATTTCAGGTTACACCGGAGTAATTAACCAATGGGAGAGTATAAGGACTTTCACATACAACAGCCAAAACTACCCTAGAAGAAAACGCAGGACTAAGCCTGCCTAAAAAACACATTTTTTTGAGCAGTATTCAGGATTATAGACTACAGCTTGTTGGCTACAAAATTTCATCTATAAATTGCCGTAAAATCAAGCCCGTTTATTTTTAACCCCGACGAAAAAACGACGGGGTGTTATAAGTTTGACGTGTCTGTGTGTGTGTGTGTGTGTGTGTGTGTATGTGTGTATGGGTGTGTGTATGTGTGTGTGTGTGTGTGTGTGTGTGTGTGTGTGTGTGTGTGTGTGTGTGTGTGTGTGTGTGTGTGTGTGTGTGTGTGTGTCTGTGTCTGTTCCACTGTGGCACTCAAACGGGTGGACCGATTTGAATGCGGTTTTTCTTGTTTGAAAGGTGAATTAGTCGAGAGTGTTGTTAGCTATGTTTGATGAAAATCGGTCCAAGATGGACGCCGCTACAAAATGACAGATTACATATTTTATCACAACTCCCTCGATATGGGTATCAAATGAAAAGGCTTGACTAGTAGAATAGCACTATGCAAATCCAAGATGGCCGCTGGCACAAAATGGCGAGTGTCGGGGGTTTTTTAAATTTTCAATTTATACTTGTAACAATATTATAATATCTTAATAACACAGAGAGAGCGGTTCTAACAATGTAGATATTTATTCAATTTCTCGTGAAATATGACGCAAATGGTAGTTACCGCAGTTGGCAGGAGTAGGAAGGATTTGGTAAGCTGATAATCATCTTATGTACGTGCTGTCTGTCTGTGAACTTAAATACGGAATTGATATTGATTTGTGATATCTTACGCAATGTAGTCGATGTGATGCATTGCGCCAACTTTTGTTTATTTTCCTTATTATGAAAATATAGGTTCATTTAAAATCAGATCATTATTACATTCTTTATTCAATAACTCACTACCATCTGTTTATTTTTTATTTGAAAAAGTTGCAGAGCTGAGACATCATCATATTTTTTAAAACTACGTCGCCCTATATTTTTGTCGAAATTGTATGAAATAGAAAGTAAATAGTGTTGAAAAGAAGGTTCAATTTTAAGGTGAAGCAACAGGTTATTAAATACTTCCACGTATTAATAGAGGAAATTTGATTAGTCTCGGTCGATTAGTTAAACCAACATAAGCAAACCTTCGTTAGCAAAGCTGCCTCAAAAGGAAGTTGTGAAATAAGCTCTACAACTCAATTTGAGTTGAATCAAAATCAGTTTCTTATACCAGATTAAGTGCCGGCGTTGATCCGTTCTCACAATAAAGTCGTACATTCATAAATATCCTAACGTCATTAAGTACTATATGAGTATACAATCCACAATAATTAACAATGAATCGTGTAGGTGTCTTACTTATTGACTTCCTCGCGTCGAATCCGATTCACGATCTTGGATCACGAATTTGCAAATGTTTCACTTGCCAAAAATAAACTGTACTCTATAACCCTTGACATACAGTCCGTTTTTATACTCAGATTTGTAGGATAACATATCAATCCGGCCAGATTTCCTGCCCTCTTGATATTTAAATTGAGCTGTGTTTTCTAGAACCGTAGCCGGTGTCAATCACATGGAGTGAGTAGGTATTAAAATATTGATATTAGTTTTTTTGTTGGGATTTCTACCTTGTTTATGTCGGATTGTTTATCATTGCAAACTGTTGTTTAGTAATGTAATGTTTATCATTTCTTAGTCAATCGACATTAATTTATTTGATATACCAAGTAGGTACCAACGATACATAATACAAAACCATACAATCTGTCTAGCTTTATTACAACTATCAATTAATAGTTATTTGTTCAACAAGAAAGCTAACTTAGTTTTTGTTGCGAGGGCCGAGCTTGAATCCCGAGCAAGCGAAGGATTCTATTAAATTGATTATACGTAGGCCTGAGCGTAGTGAGGGATTCCAAGGCACAAGAAACAAATAACTTTGCTCTCGTGTGACATAATATTATCTACAACTTTTCACCTCACTAGCGAGAAAATACAAGATGTAAGAAAAATAATTGATTGCTTAAACACAAGTAACTAAATACATACATAGATTGAACAAAACCTTTATTTTACACTCAAATATATTAATACAGCAAGTATCAAGCAATTATATTAGAAAGCTAAATGTAGTGGGTATGTTTTAACCATAGGTTTTAACATAACAACGCATTACGCAGCCGGCTCCGTACAGGTTTTTGCGATCACCAATCATTAAATAATAATTCATAGGATTGCAGATATTTTTCACGGAAGAAAGTTTAGGTTAGCATTAGAAACTTGTTCCTTTGACTCTAATAGTGTTAAATTACGATCTTCGTTTCTAGATTCACTCTTTATGACTTTTACAACAAAAATAAAATAAAATGTAACTGACGAAATAGAAGAATTTCTTTTTGTTTTTATTTGTTTTACTCATTTGTATAAGTTGTTTTAGCTGATTAATAAATATTTACGAAATAAATAAATTTTTAAAGACAGATTAATCATAAATTCAACAGCTTTTTAAAATAATACAGCATATAAAAATATTGGTCATGAAGGGTCAGTAATTATGAACTTTAAGTCTAAACTTTAGAGTGAACTTCATAAGCTGACAAGAAAAGAGCATTCGCTTAGATTGTCTTAATGGCAAATACCTACTTACGATCAATAAATATACAAAACGTTTGAACCAAAGCCCTATTGAAATGCATTTCGAAACGAAATACAAATCGAGGTAGGTACTAAAAGTACTAAAATAAAGAGCCATCAGCCACGCTACGGCTTGCCTTACAAACTACACTACACACAAAAAAGTGAAAATACAGCGGAGCACTTTGTTTACGGCCATAGTCAGTGTAAAGCGAACAATAAAGTGCTTTTTTTTCTCATTACGGGGAGCAACAATGGTCGTAATAAATGGATTTCTTTAGGAGCACATGCGCTTGCGTATAGGGCTGACACCTGTTGCAATAGATATATGTATCTACTCGTTTCATTTATGCAGATGATTTTTTTTTGTTCGATGAAACCTTTGGTACGATTTGTGTTCCGTCTGTGTAAGAAATTATCGTATAATATAAACGATAGATAAGAAGCAGAGAGGTACCAAATTCCGCAATGCACTCACAATCTGATAAGTAAATAAGTAGAAATTAAATCAAATTGCACTTCACAAAAGTTTATGCTAAAATGGACCAACTGTTTAACCAGCATTTTGATCGATGCCTATTTATATTTGTACCACATCGATCACGGCCAAAGGCCACGAATAAGGTTTTTATTTGTGGGTCCTGCACTACTTAATGTACACAAGTTAAATATCTTCATTTTATATTTGAACGAATTAACTTCATGAAAACTAAAATATCGACAACCCTGAAAAGAATTTACGCAACTTTAGTGTTAGGGACCACAACAGATACGATTGTTGCTACAATTTTTTTTCCTTTTTAATTTTGTTTATCAGTATCGAATTTCGATACAAAAAATACAAGGTTATACCCTACTTACTTATAGCTACTTTTAACTTTGTTTATTGCTAATTGCTATGGCACGACGCGGACGCCTTCGATTCAACTACTCTTCAGGTATATATTTGACATACCTACAAAGAGTAATTTAAAATGAGCGTGTCTATCTTTGGAGTTGGAATTCTTTTTATGAATCCGTATCATTTCAAGACGTTTTTTTTAGCATAATCATAATTACTTACTATCAACAACATATAGTGCTCATACGCACTAGCGGTCAACCGCGTGCGCGGCTAACCGCGCGGCTAGCTGCTTTTATAGAATTTCGTCGCGGTTTAGTGCATACAAAATGAGCGGTTGCATATTAAAATATAAAAGCGGCTAGCCGCTTTTATATTTTTATATTTTTATATGCAAATTCTATAGAAGCAGTTGGTCGCGCGATTAGCCGCGTACGCGGTTGACCGCTAATGCGTCTGAGGGCTTAGAGCTCAATATTCTGTTAAGCGTTTAAATAACAGTCTTATTTTTCTATCCGTAAACAAATAAAGAAGCTTTGGTCTCGAATACATACAACACTATTAGTGGCAAAGCCTAACCGCGAATCGACTTCTCGTTCGAATGCAGGTGCTACGTGAATGTTATATTCATGTTATTCCAGCCAAGAAGGCCAAAGTACTACACCCAAAAGGTGTAAAATAGCTATATTCTAGCTTAAGCTATCAGTAGCGAGCAACCGACAAATCATACAAGCATTACACGGGGCCAATAAATCGTTCGACATTGGAACAGCGCCTATTCATCTCGCTGCGGGCTCGACAAATTCTCGAGCGATCCGGAGTAGGGATATATTACGATGCCGCTCTCACTCGTGACAAATGGTGAACATGATAGAGCGGGAGACCGTTGTAAGATTCCCTAGGGCGTAAATACACAAACGTCATTGTTGTCTCCGTGATTTAGAAGAACCATAAATATGATGACTGTAGATTGTGAATGTGAAAGGCTACCGTGGTTAACATCATCGTGGGGAACATCGTTCAAAACACCGATAGATGTTGGGGTTCTAAGATTCTTGAATGGCGACATCGCGTCGGGAAGCGCAGCGTTGGGACTTGGGAGACCTTAGGTCCCGATAAGGTGGACATGAAATTCCACCGCAAATAAGGGAGAATGTAAAGCAAGCGAGTACATAAAAAAAGTTAAACTAAACTATGCAAATTTAAGCATATTATTATGTATCTCTGGTGCATCGTTAGCCGTACACATCAATCAATAAATTCTGTCTATCGTCCTGCTTCTCTCACCAAAGGTTGTTTGTGAGAAATCGCTGTAAGTGATACGACCACCTTTGCATGCGAAATTTTAGTACCTACCTATGTTGTTATCACCTGTTTCTTTCCGTGTGTACAATAAAGAATTCAAACAAACAAACACGTTAAACAAACCCTCCTCTTTTTCGTATTTGTATCAGGACCATAAGAAATCTTAGCATCGCCTCTTGTATTACTTTACCTGGAAGCGGGAAGATATTTGCGAGGTTTCTGAAAACACGTACCACCAGATCAGATATGGGGACATTGGGTTCAGCGAGGCGTGAATTGGATATTATGACAGGTTACAACGCAAGCCGTATAAATCAAGCGAGGTAAATGTTTTTATAATAGGAAAGGGACACTGGCGAATGTCAACGCCAATAAATAATGTGTTTTTATGTGCAACTTTGTATAATTTACTTTCAAGTTAAAGGTGAGAAAGTGCTTGCTTTCAGAGTCTATAGGTACTATTTATGTTGAAGTTTTGATAGAATTATAATTTCAAGTGAATTAGGGTTAGGACATAAAAAACAAAAGAGTCGTCTCTAAAACGAAGAAAATTGGGTAGGTAAACAGTAAACTTGACAAAGACAACAAATTATGGGAAAGAAAATAGAGATAGTAATTTGCTTACGATTGGTTTCACAACGTATCGGGCAAGAATAAAATGGTCTGAATTTACTATCGACTTATCGAGTGAATTCAGACAACAAAGGCGAAGGTAACAAAGTTCCTGATTTATTAAGAAAAAAAGAAAAGTTGGTAAATATAAAGAGTTTTGGAAAAATTGACATAAATAAATGTTGAAACAAGCCTCAATAGCGCAACGGTCGTCGGGCGCGGATCGAGAACAGTAGGGTCGATGGTTCAAGCCCCACTCGTCACACTATTGTCGTACCCACTCCTAGCACAAGGTTTTACTTAATTGGAGGGGGGAAAGGGAAATATTATTCATATTCATCATGGCTAATATTCTTTAAAAAAAACATATTCTGATGTGTTAAGCGTCCAGTAGCAAATTAGTGCTAAATGGGGTACTCTATTTCTAAACTTCACTAAATAAGCAGGTCTAAAAGTATGATGTTTCTCTAAGAAAAATGAGTTTAAGAGGAAACCAGTCAAAAATCTAAAATACAGACGCTTGATCAAATACATTAAAATCATGCCTTACTTAAAACAAAAAATTCAAACAAAATTATTAGATTATCACGGCACTATCGATCCAACATGAATCGATAAGATAAAGTACGAAATATCGGTGATACGATATCCAAGGTGCCCCCTACACTACAATCTCCACGCGTAGCGCTGCAGTTTTGTACCTCTAACAATGCATATTGTTCCTACGCCTCGGAGCAACGTACAAAGCACTCACACAGCCTACGACAATGCCATTCTGTTCGGTAGCTTATGGAAAATGACCGCACTTCGAGCGTGGAAATTGAGTCATTAACTTGGCCGTTTGCATTTTATAAGCGTGTTACAAGTGTTTTTCTGGACGAAATTCAACTTTGCATGGAATAATACCAAATTACATTTTTACAGAGGCATACTATTATAACACAAAAGTATATTAGGAACGACATTCAAAATTTGAATGTATGAGAGGAACACGCCGACTAATGAATAATGTCGTCAATCTAATGCCGTTATTTATCACGTCCACTCGCTCCGCTCCACTCTAGCCACAAAGGCAGGTGTGACCGGGAATCGCCTAGCTAATTTGTTAACGTCACTGTTAATAATTGTATGCGTATTTTTGCAAAAGCCGCAGGCGTTAACGCCTTAAAAAATGTTTATTTGGGTGGGATAATGATTGAACTGGGGAGAAGTGAGAACAGCATTGATCAGTACACTTGAAATTCTACTACAGATTGTAACTGTTCCATGCACGGTGTAATATAAAGCCACCTTGATGTCAAACACGCTAACTCAACGTACAATCGTACATAAATACCTAATTTTAAAATAAAACGTGTTTCGAAGTAAACAAGAATTGTCTGCAGCTATATTTAAAACTTATCTCTTGATACCTATCCACCTTTTTTCTACAAGCGAAGAGATATAAAAGACATCCTGTTACAGTTTTGGCACCGGATGCTGTAGCTCATCTCTTCTGATACACAATGGATCAATGAAAGACCATGATAGCGCTACTTTTTCCGCAAAGCTTGAACGAGTGCCAGATATTTTCCTATTGTTTTAGATGCAGAAAAAGTTTCATGTTAAATATAGGTCAATGAAAAGTTAAATTACAATTTTAATATTCTGTGCAAAAGAATATTTTATTAAAATATTACAGAGGGTATATTACTTACTGATAGCGTGGAAAGGATACAACATAGATTTCGTTGGACAAGCAATGAAGTAGGTAGTTCAGATAGAAGTAAAGGAAAATGATAGAGACAGGACAGAAAGAATGATGTGAAGAGAGCTACAGAGTACTTCAAAGACCATTTTCAAAAACAAAATTCAAAAGATCTGCAACAATCTAGTAAATAATCATTCTAATACCAGAAAGATCATATCTAACCCATGTAACCTTTTGTTGTACCACTTCTAACCTTGATATAATATTTAGTACAACCAAGTTTTAGGTATAAACATAATTTTATCAAAATATTTTATCTTGCTATAAATAAATATAATATACGGTAAGGCATTAGCCCTAAACTTTATGTAGTCATTAAAACAATAGCTATTGTTTGGGGCCAGAAATTTTTAGCCTCCTTGACACTTGAAATATTTCAGATAAGCCATTCTATAACATTGTGCCGAAAAGTCAAATCGGGTATAATAGAAGGGCCAACAATGGTATCACGTAGTAAATTACACGATTTATTAAGTGTAGCTCACAAAAAATGGTTAAATTATACGTAGGTATGCCCTATACTGTAATGACAACCGTTTTGAAGAAATGCATTTTTCTATACTTATACGAAAAAAAGTTCTACTAAAAATTTTATTTGTAAAATATATAATTAAAACATGTCAACGACAAAAAAAAGGTTTTCATAATCCAGATTCCTTATCTACCGGGTAGCGATGCAAATCGCTGTCTTCCCTCGAGGCCTCACTAAATCCGAAAGTCACAAAGACAATGAAGTGATGGTATCATCCCATTTAATTAACGTGCTCAAGTCACGGGCTGTGCTTTTAACTGCAGCCTACGGAGGCATATTCACTGCGATAAATAAAGATACCCTGACTTTGAGATTACACGCAATTTCAATTTTTAGGGTTCTGTACCTCAAAAGGTAAAAAAGGAACCCTTATAAGATCACTTTCTTGTCCGTCTGTCCGTCTGTCCGTTTTAATTTATCACCGGTGAATTTCAAGGCATTACGAAAAGCTGCCCTAGAATTGGGCCCTTGCTACTGCCGTTTCTGCATTTTTGCTACACGTTCTTTGTCTGATTCATAGTGGTCATTTTTGATATGATATGTTTAAAAGCCGATATGTCGATAGAGAGGGATACTTAATTTCCCTAAGTAAATTATACTTTTAGTTTTATTTGATGCTGAATTGCGTACAATTATTATGAACGTAAGGCAGCCAAATAGTGAAAGACATTGTGTGAAAATCATCAATTTGATCGCTTCATTTTCATAGCCTAGCTTAGTTCCATGTCTAGCTTTAAAAATCAAAAAAAAAAAATATTCTATTGGTTGCTAAGATAATGTAAAATATATTGGTTGGTTACGCACAGATCTTAACAGTTCTCATATTAGGCATAGACACTATGCCTCTTGCATAAATTAAAAAAAAACGTAAATACCAATAATTCACAGTGGCAATTATGGAATGGCAATAAAAAAAGGCAAAAATTATATGAACTGTATGCGGAGCGACAATATAATACTAGTGATGAGTTCAAGCAGTACGTTCAATTGTTTTCCAAAACTTTTAAGAGGGATTGCATTGTGGCCAAGTCTAAATATATACAGACCAAAATAAAAAACAGCTCCAATGTAATAAAATCTACCTGGAAGATAATTAACGAAGAGACCGGGAAAGCAACAGAGAAAACCAGCGAGTTTAAACTTATTGTGGATAACAAATCTATAACGTCAGACTCTGAGGTTGCTTCAGCCTTTGAGGCCTTCTTTACGGATATCCCTGTTTCTACTACAAGATCATTGAACTCTTCACCAGCTGCCGCTCTCTCATTATTGGAGGATAGCGTGCCTGAATGCAATCAAAAATTTAAATTCAGTCACGTTAGTTGCTCTGACGTTATTAAGGCCTTCAAATTAATCGACAATAAGAAAACAAATGATTTGTGGGGAATTTCCGTTAACGTTGTAAAGTCATTGATTGACATTGTTGCACCTGAGTTAGCTTTAATATTTAACAATTGTATCGACTGTGGTGTGTTTCCTGACTTAATGAAACATAGTAAAATAATTCCGTTATTTAAATCAGGTAGTACTAGTGACCCCACTAACTTTAGACCAATATCGGTACTACCTACCTTTAGTAAAATTTTTGAAAAATTAATACTAAATCAATTGCTTAAACATTTTCATACTAATGATATATTACATACAAAACAGTTTGGTTTCACAAGGGGTCGCTCAACAACTGATGCTGGTGTTGAGTTAATTAAACATATATTTGAAGCCTGGGAGGAGTCACATGATGCACTTGGAGTTTTTTGTGATTTGTCCAAGGCTTTTGATTGTGTTGATCATGAAACATTACTCAGAAAACTACACCATTATGGAATTAAAGGTGCAGCTTTGGATTTAATGAATTCTTACCTTAATGATAGAACACAAAAAGTAGATGTGAACGGAAAGCGGTCTACCGGATCAGCTGTAAAAATAGGAGTTCCACAGGGTTCTATTCTTGGGCCCTTTCTATTCCTTATTTATATTAATGACCTTCCTTATCTCGCTAAGGATAGTCACGGGATAGTATTGTTTGCTGATGATACATCACTTTTGTTTAAAATTTATAGATACCAAAGAATACCTGACGAAGTAAACAATTCTCTCACAAAAGTGGTACAGTGGTTTGAAGCAAATAACTTATTACTTAATGGGAAAAAAACTAAGTGTGTTAAATTCACTTTACCTAATGTTAAACAAGTTGAAACCACTGTACAGCTTAATAATGAGGAATTAGATCTAGTGGATACGGCTGTTTTCCTGGGGATAACGTTAGATGCTAAACTCCAATGGGGCCCTCATGTAAATAACTTATCGAACAGACTTAGTTCTGCTGCATATGCGGTTAAAAAGATTCGCCAACTAACTGATATTGAAACTGCGAGGTTAGTTTATTTTAGTTACTTTCACAGCATTATGTCATATGGCATACTTTTATGGGGTAATGCTGCTGATATTAATTCCATTTTCGTGCTGCAGAAGAGGGCTGTTCGTGCCATCCTACTAATATTATAAATGTGAAAGTGTGGATGTTTGGATGTTTGGATGTTTGGATGTTTAGATGTTTGTATGTTTGGATGTTTGTTACTCAATCACGCCGCAACTACTGAACCGATTTAGCTGAAATTTTGAATGGAGATAGCTTATGCCCTGACTTAAAACATAGGCGACTTTTAATCCTGGAAAAGTATTCCTGTGGGACTAAAATAGATATAATCTTCCAAAAACGCCATAGAGGGCGCTGACTGTTCTTAGGTAAATCACGTTCACATAACACATTATTGTAATAGTTTGCTGTGTTGCATGCATTGGCAACACATTGGCTACTTTTTATCCTGGAAAAAATGCACAGTTTCCATGGGATTTTGAAAAACCCGAAGTCTATATCTACAGCTATAGGTAGATTATTATAGCGAACTTCCTTGATAGAAAGTATAAAGGTTGGAAAAGGGAGCGGGAACGGGAACCGGGAATCAACGATTCCCTCGGGATTTGTTCAAAAGCGAAATTCACGCAAGCGAAGCTGCGGGCAGAAGCTATCACACATAATCACAATACCAATCCTACTAATCCTACTGTACTTTACTTATCCTACTAATATTATAAATGTGAAAGTGTGGATGTTTGGATGTTTGGATGTTTAGATGTTTGTATGTTTGGATGTTTGTTACTCAATCACGCCGCAACTACTGAACCGATTTAGCTGAAATTTTGAATGGAGATAGCTTAAGCCCTGACTTAAAACATAGGCTACTTTTTATCCCGGAAAAGTATTCCTGTGGGACTAAAATAGATATAATCTTCCAAAAACGCCATAGAGGGCGCTGACTGTTCTTAGGTAAATCACGTTCACATAACACATTATTGTAATAGTTTGCTGTGTTGCATGCATTGGCAACACATTGGCTACTTTTTATCCTGGAAAAAATGCACAGTTCCCATGGGATTTTGAAAAATCCGAAGTCTATATCTACAGCTATAGGTAGATTATTATAGCGAGCTTCCTTGATAGAAAGTATAAAGGTTGGAAAAGGGAGCGGGAACGGGAACCGGGAATCAACGATTCCCTCGGGATTTGTTCAAAACCGAAATTCATGCGAGCGACGCTGCGGGCAGAAGCTATCACACATAATCACAATACCAATCCTACTAATCCTACTATCCTACTAATATTATAAATGTGAAAGTGTGGATGTTTGGATGTTTGGATGTTTAGATGTTTGTATGTTTGGATGTTTGTTACTCAATCACGCCGCAACTACTGAACCGATTTAGCTGAAATTTTGAATGGAGATAGCTTATGCCCTGACTTAAAACATAGGCTACTTTTTTATCCCGGAAAAGTATTCCTGTGGGACTAAAATAGATATAATCTTCCAAAAACGCCATAGAGGGCGCTGACTGTTCTTAGGTAAATCACGTTCACATAACACATTATTGTAATAGTTTGCTGTGTTGCATGCATTGGCAACACATTGGCTACTTTTTATCCTGGAAAAAATGCACAGTTCCCATGGGATTTTGAAAAACCCGAAGTCTATATCTACAGCTATAGGTAGATTATTATAGCGAACTTCCTTGATAGAAAGTATAAAGGTTGGAAAAGGGAGCGGGAACGGGAACCGGGAATCAACGATTCCCTCGGGATTTGTTCAAAACCGAAATTCACGCGAGCGACGCTGCGGGCAGAAGCTATCACACATAATCACAATACCAATCCTACTAATTCTACTATACTTTACTTATCACTTCACTATCACTACATAGTATAAAACAAAGTCGTTTTCTCTGTCCCTATGTCCCTATATCCCTTTGTACGCTTAAATCTTTAAAACTACGCAACGGATTTTGATGCGGTTTTTTTTAATAGATAGAGTGATTCAAGAGGAAGGTTTATATGTATGATAACATCCATTAAATAGTGGAGAAATACTGTTATTTTTGAGGTTTCTAATGTGATGTCGTAAATAATTAAATTTTTTCCGCTTTCATTGCAAACGCAGGCTGAACCCTACGAGATTTATCAATATAATGTACTAAGTATTGTACACATTGAAAAGGTCTATAGAAAACTCCGCGATGGTATATGTCTATCTCTTATGGATATCCCACAATAACATTTTTTGTCATTTACTTTTTTACGACAAATAATGGCTAATTTTAGAAGCGATTTTAACCAATACAGCATAAATCCTTATCTAATTAAATACCTTAAGTACATTGTTGATTTATTATAGATCTATATGGCCCTTTACAGCATATGATTTAAATGAATATTTTCGAAGATATTACAGATTTAAAAATTGCGGGACATAGACTTTGCGCGCGGCGCGCGGTTCCAGCCGGCCGGGGCGGCGATGCGTAAAGTTCTCCTATAGCATTTTGAATTTAGCAGCGATCGGACGCGTATGCTATCGAGTATCGGAGCTTTCTAGCGAGGAAAATAACAATCACACTAATATTATAAAGGCGTTATTAAGTTATTAAGTTAGTGTGTATGTTTGTTCCTCTTCTCCGCCGCAACTACTGAACCGATTTGGTTGAAATTTTAAATGGAGATAGCTTATGCCCTGACTTAACACATAAAGTAACTTTTTATCCCAGAAAAGTATTCCTGTAGGACTAAAATAGATATAGACCTCCAAAACGCCACAGAGGGCGGGAACGGGAACCGGAACTCCACGATTCCCTCGGGATTTGTTCAAAACCGAAATTCACGCGGGCGAAGCCGCGGGCAGAAGCTAGTATATAATATGGGACCCAGAGAGTCACTGAGAAATAAGTTTAAGGAAGTTAAAATTATGACAGTTTATAACCAATATATTCTTGAAAATTTTATATATGTACACAAAAATATCGATAAATTTAAGAAAAAAAGTGACTGTCATAACATTAATCTTAGAAATAAAGATAAACTTGTGTTGCCCACTACTAGGCTGCGAAAAGTTGGAAAATCATTTGTTGGTAATTCTGTACTTTTTTATAATATGTTGCCAGAGAACATTTTGGATATGTCTCTCAATAAGTTCAAAGGTTTTATTAAACGCAAATTAATTGAAAAGTCTTACTATAGCTTAAAAGATTTTTTTAATGACAAAAATCCATGGACATAGATTGCTCTAAAAGCCAACAGTTCAAATCATTTTTATGGCTATTATACCATATTGTAAGATGGTGATAATAAAAAAAAAATAAACCCGGCTGAGTTTGTTGTGGGCTCTTCTCAGACCAGGGCGCGTTTGGAACCCTCGTAGTTTTAGTTTTAAGTTTCCGTAAATAATTATCACCATTGCCTGTACCTAAATTGACGTTCAAAAAGTGTACAGTGTACCAATTTTGAATAAAGTTTATTTGATTGATTGATTGATTGATTGAATGATTTTATTTAAACAAATGGCCAGCGTTATATTTAATTTAACGAAAACACTCAACCGTGAAATTCGCGAGTTACCATTGATTAATTGAAAGCGAAGCGAGCCGAGATAATGTTAATTACAGTTTCACAACCTCACGCATTGGTTGGTACGTAGGTACGGATAGCAATCATTACGCAGGGCGAGAGTCAGAGTAAAAAAGATTATTTATTGCCTGTGATATTTTGTGTTTTTCCGCTTACATCACATAATTTTCAGTAACGGATCATTAGCATTAACCAGCAGACGAAAAATAATGTGATTTTGTCCACGCGTCATGAAATAGTTTTTCATCGTTAGATATTGTAGAGGAGATAGGTACATGCGAAGTTTAAAAAATTGAAAATTTAAAAAACCCCCGACTTTCGCCATTTTAGGGCGGCGGCCATCTTGGATTTGCAATAGTGCTATTCTACTAGTCAAGCCCTTTCATTTGATACCCATATTAAAGGAGTTGTGAAAAAATATGTAATCCGCCATTTTGTAGCGGCGGCCATCTTGAAACGATTTTCATCAAACATAGCTAACAACACTCTCGACTAAATCACCTTTCAAACAAAAAAAACCGCATTCAAATCGGTCCACCCGTTTGAGCGCCACAGGGGAACAGACAGACACACACACACACACACACACACACACACACACACACACACACAGACACGTCAAACTTATAACACCCCGTCCTTTTTGCGTCGGGGGTTAAAAATACATCCAAATCACAACAGTCGGATCTTTGTTCCATTAAAGAAATAACAAATATTATAATCTGTCTGAGACTATACTTCCGCGTGAAGTTAGATTTTTTTTTAAATCCCACGGGAACGCTTGTTTTGCTGGGATAAAAAGAAGCCAATTTCACTCTCCAGGTCCTCAACTATGTCTAGTGTCTGGGCATTTTCATTTTAAATGACACATGTTTTAAATTTGTTACATTTTAAAAATTTATTAATTAAGGCTGCAAAAACTATGTAAACAGATTATAAATTTAATAAAGTTTATGTTATTTATAAAAGTTTATTAAATAAATTTATATTTCTTGCTTAAATTGATATTTTTGTGAGTAGGGTGGTCAAAAATTGTCTGTTTTGTAACGAAAATAAAATCACTATAAAAATAAAATAAACCAGTTAATACATTGAAAAACATAACTTTTGTTAACTTTGGGGCACATAAATATCAAATAACTATAAATATGAAGCAAATTATTCAAACTGAAAATACTATTTAACATTTTGTTTGGTTTTGTAACGAATTTGGTCAAAATAGAGTTTTATCTTTAACGTCACACTTTCAATTTTTTAGATACCCTAAGGATTTATGCTGTAATAAAAAGATTTTCACTTTAATTTTAATTATGACAAAAAATATATAGAATATATATGACAATTTCTAAGAAATTAAAAGAAAACAGAGCAAAAATCAGCCAAAAGTTACAAAATGGACACGATTGTTACAAAACAGACATTGTAAGGAATAGTTCTTAATGTACCAAAAAATATAAAAAGTGACGTTTTTGAAGTGAAACTTCTTTAGCACCGTTGTAATAGGAAAATTCGATGAAACGAAAAAGCGACACCATTTTTAACCCCCGACGCAAAAACGACGGGGTGTTATAAGTTTGACGTGTCTGTGTGTGTGTGTGTGTCTGTCTGTTCCCCGTAGCGCTCAAACGGGTGGACCGATTTGAATGCGGTTTTTTTTGTTTGAAAGGTAAATTAGTCGAGAGCTATGTTTGATGAAAATCGATTCAAGATGGCCGCCGCTACAAAATGGCGGATAACATGTTTTATCACAACTCCCTCAATATGGGTATCAAATGAAAGGGCTTGACTAGTACAATAGCACTATGTAAATCCAAGATGGCCGCCACCACAAAATGGCGAATGTCGGGGGTTTTTTAAATTTTCAATTTATACTTGTTGCCTGCAAAGTTAAAGTTGAGGTTGAAGTTAAGGTTATGGGTACGGTTAAGGTTAAGGTTATGGTTAAGGTTAAGGTTATGGTTACGGTTATGGTTAAGGTTAAAGTTAAGGTTAAAGTTAAAGGTTTAGGTTACGGTTGCGGTCGAGGTCGAGGTCGAAGCCAAAGTCTAGGTTTAGGTTAAGGTTAAGGTTACTTTTTTGAAGTTTCATTTCTGCCGTGTGTGAATTATTGCACACACATGCGTTTTTTTTCTTAAATAAGAGATATTATATCTTTATCCATACTAATATTATAAATGCGAAAGTAACTCTGTCTGTATGTTACGCTTTTACTCCTAAACCGCTGACACGAATTTGATGAAATGTACAGAGATAAATTAGACTTAGAGAACATAGGCTATCTTTTGTTGCGAAAAAAAGGCTGGAAGGGGAAGGAAATAGGGGATTAAAGTTTGTATAGGAGTCTGTCATCATGAAATTTTGTATTATGACACTTGATAAGAAATAATGAAACATTTGTTTAAGCATTTTTGATATTTTGACCTAGGGGGGGAAATAGAGTCCATAATTTTTCACAATCAATACATTTTCACACAGTTTGTAAGGAAATATCTTCAATGTATAAAAAAAAATGAAACACTTTTTTTGTTTTTTATAATTTTATAATTATTCAAATCAATAACTAACAAACTCTGGATAACTCTTCAGATTATTTATTATTTATTTATAAAAAAACTATTACATTAAATATAACTTCCGGCACGTAAGTCAAACGGTGACGTTCAAGTGCGCGCAGCATCGTACAAGTGAGCGGGACACAATACGATTGGAGAGCCAATCAGCGCTTACGAGGGATCTGCGAGAGCTAATCAGTGTTTTTGTGATTTACGTAGCGGTAGGTACCTGCGAAACAGCGCTCGCGACGACGCCGATACGTACCCTATAAGATTGTATTTAGGTAGTATAACAATAGCGCTAAATTTCGGAAGCGGTCTCCTTATACCCTGTATTTGAAAAAAATCCAATTCTTTTTTTATGTCGATGATATACATAAAACATCGACTCTGTCCATCACTTTAATAGACGCGCTAAAATGACAGACGAGGTGGACCGATGACATCAGAAGAGTCGCAGGAAGCCGCTGGATACAAGCGACGCAAGACTACGCCGTGTGGAAGTCCCTACAAGAGACCTATGACCAGCAGTGAACGTCTATCGATTGATGACAATGATGATAATAGTTAATATTATTAAAGTGTCTGTATGCACAAACCCTTACTGTCTAACGCTACGAAACGGACGTTACAAAATTGCTACCGCTTCGAAAACAATTTAAATTTAAGCCAATTTAACACGATAAATGCTTTCATGATGTATTGTTTTTGGATAAAAGACATTCCAAGGCATGCATTTCACATAAGTAAACAGAAAGTTTAGACCTTAAAAATACTCAAGATGGCGCACAAAATGGACATAAAAGACGGTTAATTTGAATCACGAAAAATGTTTATTCATTTATAATGCTATCTGACGCTTTTTTCAAGTAGATTTATGCTTTTTGCAATAGTCTGATGCTGGGGATTGCAAGACTAAACAAAATTCCACAATTGGGTAAATAATCGAGCTAATATTAACGTTACAAAAGCGGACATGTCCGCAATGCGAAAAACTAGGGGACAGACTATAAAAATTAATAACACATTAACAGCAATGAGAACTATTATTATATTTGTCATATGATAAAGTACAAGAGTTTTGTTATTAAAGTAAGTAATCTCAACACTAGCCATCATATAAAAATATCCCACAAAATCAATCCAAAGTTGACCACCCAAAAAAGGGACAGTATGAAACTCGAAATTCGGCTAATTTCAAATGTGATTTTTACTAAAAAAAACTTATTTTATGTTGCTGCAAATATCGAAAACAGGATGTCTATTTCATATATTTTCAATATAAATTAAATTAATTACTAAAATGAATGTCTTAATCTATACTTAATAAATAAAATTGAAGTGTCTGTCTGTAATTTCGAAATAACTACCACATATTAAGCTCATATGGTTATTTGAACGATACCATAACCGAATCACACGTTTTTAAAATTTTTGTCTGTCTGTCTGTCTGTTTGAACGGGCTAATCTTCGGAACGGCTGAACCGATTTTGACGGGACTTTCACAGACAAGTAGAGGATTAACCAAGGAGTAACATAGGCTACTTTTTTAACCGACTTTCAATAAAGGAGTTGTGTTGAAATCGGTAAATACAGATGTTAAAAACGCCCTGATAGGTATTTTCGCTGCGCGCGATCGCGACGGCCGACGCTCGCGCTCCCCGCGCCGCGCCACGCGCCCCTGCGCCCTGCGCCCGCCGTACGCGGTACCGCGGTACGCCGCCGCGCGGCGGGGGGCGGGTGGACCAGAAATCTACTTATCCCTCAGGATTTGTGAAAAATCGAAATTCACGCGGGCGAAGCCGCGGGCAAAAGCTAGTATTTATTAAAATTATGCATTTAAAAGGACACCTCGAAAACAGCAATGTGCCATTTAAAGTGAAAATGCCCGTCTACCCATGCAAAAAATCACTTTGATCCATAGAAGAATATTGATGAAGAACAAACCGATAAACAGACACACTTCCCAATTTACAATATTAGTAGAGATTATTAATTTGTTAGTTCGCTTTACTTATGACGCTTTCTTACTATCTTTTGACATGATTTATTGTATGGATATTGTTAAAAAGACAGATTGGTGTTATACTGAAAAAAAAAAAAAAACAAAACGATTTAAAAAATCGATGGCCACATGGACGAAGTCGCGGTAAATAGGCTGGTAATAAATAAAAATATATTTTCAACCTATACAAAAAAACGTCGGCCACTTAAAAAGATAAATAATCGAGGAGTAACAGTTAAACGGAGCTTCCATAAAAAAGCGGTATCAGTGTAGATGTCAACACCTTGTCGCTTGTCGCCGATGCGTTCAAGGCGCGGCGTCGAAGCGTGGAAGTTGTTTTGCCGAAATCGAACCATTACACGGTATTTACATAAGGAGAACTTATAAAGATGATCAATTTTTTTGCACATTGACGACCTCCCTGGCGCAGTGGTGAGCGCTGTGGTCTTATAAGTGGGAGTTCCCGGGTTCGATACTCGGCAGGGGTAATTTGGGATTTTATAATTTCTAAATTGTCTCTGGTCTGGTCTGATGGGAGGCTCTAGCCGTGGCTAGTTACCAACCTACCGGAAAAGCCATGCCGCCAAGCGATTTAGCGTTTCGGGGTATGCATACCTCTTCCAAGTTAGCTCGCTTCCATCTTAGACTGAATCATCACTTACCATCAGGTGAGATTGCAGTCAAGGGCTAACTTGTAGTTGAATAAAAAAACATACCTACTAGGTACCAAAAAGGAAAATCAATATTATATTCTATACTAATATAATAAAGCGGAAGAGTTTGTTTGAACGCGCTAATCTCAGGAACTACTAGACCGATTTCAAAAATTCTTTCACCGTTGGATATGTACGTGATCCCTGAGTGCTTTAGGCTATATATTATGTACCACGGGCGAAGCCGGGGCGGACCACTAGTTTAACAATATACTCGTACTTATCGATAAGTCAATATACATGTAACTGCTGTATTTCTACACACGGTAAGTAAATTAATAATATTGTAAGATATTTACTTATACTGTCGTTGTAAAAGAAAGCCCCTCAGAGCGTCCGTCTGTCTGAACGCGCTAAACTCGATTAGTCTCGTATGACCATAAAAGAAAAGACGGGGATCGTTTAAGTACATATCAATAAACTCGTATGTGCTACGTGTGTCCAGTAGTCTGTCCAGTAATCGTAGTAGCGAATTCCTCTCTTACTATGGAAACTTAGTACTAACTTCAGTTCCAGAAAGTTAGAAATATATCATATAGTTGAAATATAGTCCAAGGACACTTTCTGATAGTTCGATCTTATGTCGATGCAGACAATATGAAAAGGAGATTTTAATAACAATCGGAAATAGTTATTTCAAGGTAGGCTTTGAAGAACGTGACATGGGTGACGACACTTGCACACTGCGGATTACGGGTTGCCCGACGGTGGCCGAAGCCAGCGCCCACCGGCCAAAAAGACCAGCGGACCCGCCGCGCAGGGCGTTTCCACCCCCTCCTGTAATTTTTTAACGAGGTTTTCTTCCTCACGGCCCGAAAGCCTCCCCCCCAATTGTCGCCGCCCGGAGTCTCACAGTCCACTCTGATGAACAGAGAAGTACCAGGATCCTCCAAGCGGCAACCCCCTGATTTCTAAACATATGTTTAGAAATGTATCTAAGGATAGCATTTGAGATGGGTGATCGATCCACGCGACAGTAAGCCACTGATAGCAGTCGATGGTGTGACACTAAGCCACCAATAGCAGTCGATGGTGTGACACTAAGCCATCAATAGCAGTTGATAGTGTGACATTAAGCCACCGATAGCAGACGATTGTGTGACACTGAGCCAAAGACAACAGTTGATGGCGTGACACTAAGCCACAGATAGCAGTCGATAGTGTGACACTAAGCCACCGATAGCAATTGATGGTGTGAAATTAAGTCACCGATAGTAGTTGATGGTGTGACATTAAGCCACCGTTAGCAGACGATTGTGTGACACATAACCACAGACAGCAGTTGATAGTGTGACACTAAGCCACAGATAGCAGTCGAGGGCACGACACATGAGTGTCGCGTATTGCGGTCGCGGTCGCGTCCCTAAACATCTACCTTTACAACAAAGGAATTAATAAGAACAACTAACGATGACACAAAAATATTTACACCCGAAGAACTTGAAAATTATTTTCCATGAAATGTCTTTGAACTTAATGTTTTTACTTCTGATTGTCCAGTAGTAGGTAGGTACAATGTATAATGTTGGATTCAAGTGGACAGCGGCGCCTGACAAATGCCCCCCGGGATAAATAATCACCGCGGGACTGCCTTTCACCATAAATATGAAAATAAAGCCCATTTCTGTATTTATAAGCCTTTCTCGACGCTATAAAATGTAAGAATTGACAAGTGCATTAATTGTTTAGATTTGTATATTAACTTTAATAATAATTTTGATTTCATTGAGAAAGTTTACAGAGATTTTGTGTTTCTTATAGTATTCTATTATATAAATAATATTAAATCATAGATTTATAAGTTACACCTAATCTTTTCCATATAGTTCACGAGAAAAAGAAAATGTTCTACACGATGCCACGAGAACTATGAAATATCAGGTAGAGGTCCATTATACACTTGACATCTTAAGCGAACTATTCTGCAAAAATAACTTAATTTTATAAGAATTATAAGGTTTATGGCTAAGGAGTTTCAACAGTTAAAGGTAGAAGTAGAATTTAACGTTTGAATAACATTCCACAAACACTCGACAGATAGTAAGTCGTTGAACCGCCGTGGGTAAGTGCAAGGAACAATACCGTATCGATAGTCGATACTGAGATAAGAAAGCGGTTTATCGTGACAGATAGCCTCGATGGCTGACGTGATGTTTCATCGGCAAAAACCGAACAAAAGGAGTGAAAGTGCATTAGCGGAATAATCAGCCGAGGCTTAGACGTATGACAATGATCCTGTCCATCATGGAGATTATACGGTGAATTACAAGATATGCATGCTACTCGGAATAATAGTTGATGGAATACGGACGCAAAATTAGAGAAGAACCGAGCCATAATAAATTACACATTGTGGCCAATTCTGTTGTACACAATCTCTAAACCTAAACTAAATTGACAGGTTTAAAAATAGTGCTATCCCCTTCAGCAGGGAGGATTGTGAAAGAGACAGGAATATATTTAGACCTGTCATTTTAGTTTAGATTTAGAGATTGTGTACAACAGAATCGGCCACATTGTCTCTCGCCTTTATTTTTCACAATTTGGGACATAGCAAGATATATTTGTGGTTTTAGGATTTTGAAGGACAATAGAATTATGATGTGGAAAAATAATAGAAAAAAAGGAATTTCGTAAGGATTAAACTTGTCAAACACTTACAAATCTTAATAAGAATTATCTTGATTTTTTTATAGGAATAGCGGGCAACCGAGCAAGCGGGTCACCTGATGTTAAGTGATTATCGCCGCCCATGAACATTAGCAGCGTCTGAGGAACCACAGACCACTAATGACGTGTTGCCGGCTTTTGAGGATGGGGACGGGGATTGGATGCTTTGCGGCCATCTACATCGATGTTTGCGGCAGATTACGGCTGAAGTGTGGTCGCTAGCCAGGCGGATTCGGGGTAGAATCCTACCACAAAGCGGTGATACCATCTAGATTAAGTTGTGTGGTATCAGGCACAACGACACCGTAGAGGGGACTGAGAGCGCCAGGGCCTCCTTATCATTGGCAGGGTGCACCGCGCGTAGGTGAGGTTGACTTTGGCCATATCGGTGGAATTTGGGCCACTTACATCCCTTGATTCCTCATTTTTACCCATTATGAAGTATTTTTTCTTAATTAACGATGAGATCAATATAAAAAGCGATGAATTTTGTAAGCTAGATACAATACTCACTCAAGAGTCTTGCATAGTATTTAGGTACCTATTGTCGAGTCACCGACAGCAGTTTTATCGTCATTTTGGTGTAAAGTTAACGCTTTACCACACGTGAACTTGATATAATTAGATGTACAATGTACATACATCATGTCACGTATTATTAGCTAGCAAATGTTTTTGTATGCCTTGTTTATTCTGTCACGTTCACATGAAAATATATTAAAATAATAATAATTTAGTATGTAAGTGAATTTATCTATTGTATACATATAATAAAATCGTAGACTTGCCGTATACACTAAAGATTTTTGCGAAATAATGACTGGGGGATGTTAGGGATAAGTAATAGAACGTAAAAAAGCTATTTTTGAAATTTTTGTCTATTTGTCTGTTTATCTGTTTGTCTGTATGTTTGTGCGCGCATCACGCAAAAACTACTGAATGGATTGAAATGAAAGGTGGCATGATTTAAGTTCATACTACGGAGTAACATATAGGATACTTTTTATCCCGAAATTCGGCACGGTTTCCTTGGGAGAGGGGATGAAAGTCAAAATGTGTACTGGGTTTCCGCTTGTAATGTAATAAGTACACAAAACACTATTCTAATCAATTCTATAACGACTGTTCTAGTTTGAAATTTAAGATTAGAAAATTTTAAACACGATTTAATGTATTCGTAATTTGATATTTCCGTGGATAAATGCTATCTGTGGCTTAGTGTCATATTTTAAGATAAGAAGCAAAAAATAAAAGACCGAGCTAGGTAAGCGCTATGAACTAGATAGATAATATGCGAAGTTTTTTCGCAATCGCTACGGGGTGGACGCAATACGGATAAAGCTAGGTGTCCATAGGATAGATTCAGATACTCAAAAAAAGACCGAAAAAGTATAGGAACCTGAAGATTTCGTGCTTTATTTGCGCTGTTGTGAGCAGTGTCAGTTTTCACTCCAACGTAAAGAGGAGTGCACTTCTTACTCCTGCGGAACGAACGTGTTAGAAGATTACTCATAAAGAACAGTTACAGCAGTAGGTACAGATGGCCATGACAGGTTCGCAAACACAGTGAGTATCCAGCTTTAATCATTCGCTCCGTAGTGAAAAAAGCTATTACACGACCGATCTACAACAGTCTCCGACCACAATAGCGGAGGAATGAAGAAACAACACACAAAAAACAGATAAATGTGTACGTTTGAACAGGCATAGGTATGAATCAAATATAAATGTGATTTTTAAATTGCTCAATCAGTTCCACTGAGTTTCTGGTCGGCTTCATCTCAACAGCTCCAACTTCCATCTGAGTGGATAATAAATTAATTACGAGCATGCAGTCTGATGATTTCACAGAGGTTGTAAAATCATGACTTGTATTAAATTTTTGGCAGGCTAACCGTTAGGCAATCAGTTGCTTTTCCAGGCAAATGATTAAAAGATTTGGACGTAACATAGAGCGCATAAAATTAAATTAAAAAAAAAAACTGAGATGATCCACACCAATATCTATTTAATAATGCGAAAATGTGCGTCCGTCAGCTTGTTCAATTTTTATGGATAAAGCACTAACTAAACTGATCATGTGAGGTATCCTGGATACGGAAAACAGGTAAGTTTTGCCGCAATCAAGTGTTATTCAGTATTTACCAGCTGAAATACACGAATTCGTTTATAATTTCATGTATACTAACCCAATTTTGCAATCATTTTACTTCTTTTTGGGATAAAGAAAGAATAACCCTTTATTCTTTATGTTGTCAGAAATGGATGTCGCATGTTTGTATGTTATCACACAACAATGTAGGGCGGTCAATTAGTTGTGACCCTGGTGACTCTAGAACGTATCTAACAAACAACGCACATCCTAAACTAGTGGGCCTAGAGGTGTAAAAGGAGGAAATATTCCTTGAATACGCTAGAGCTGCACTAAGGAGGAATTTTTGAAATCTCTAAATAGTTGAAACGTGGTGATAATGTTTGTATGAAGAAACAATTCGTGTGGGCATCAGCTAGTTACTTGCTTTACTAGCTGGCGAAAAGCTGGCCAAGGACTTATTTCAAAGGCGGTCTGACCGTTGTTATTTTACACGAAAAACAGTTTCGCATCAGATGTTTCACGCCAGCCGTAAGTCACTGGATCGGCGAGATCGTATCGCGCCTATATATCTCTGTTTTAAATACACAGAACATAGATAACTGACCGGCACGTCTCGGCGAACACTCGCTAACGAGCTGCTTAGCATTTGTGGACGTGACTATAATAAATATAGCCACAAAGATTAAATAGCAAATGTCAGTTTCGGCGTATTTTGATACTGACACGACTTTCTATTCCTTGTTGTGCTGATTTGCGCAAATCCTGAGCGCGAATGTGAAACCACTTGGCAGAGGCGTGTTTGACCCGAGTTTGTTAAAAGAACTATGAACTGACCCTATGATTATGTAGTTTCGTCGTATCCTCTTCTTCGGTGAATTTGGAGTGTCAGTTTCGGCGTATACGTGATACTGACATGACTTTCTATTATTTCTTGTGCTGATTTACGCAGTGATAGACGTTCCCTACACGATGCTAAAATTAAACAAATATCCAATGAAACATCCTTATAATAACAAAGAGCACCTCTACGATATAGTAGATGCGATCTTTCTCCTCCCTAATTTTAAAATGTCGATATCGATAAAAAGTAAATAAGCGATTTCAGTAAGTACCTACAACTGACAAGATTAGTACATACAGAAAATAAATCGCTCTTAGCATTCTCGATTGATTAATTATTATTAGTTACTATTAGATAGATTTCAAATGAGTTGACAAACTCCCATGCATGAAGTCGGTGGCTTGTTCGATTACTCTCAGCTGACAGCTCATGCGTTTTTTTGGGTTTCTCATAATTAATTCTTCTATATTTTGTCTTTTTATTTAAAATACGAGTAAGATTTCGTGAAATGTCGTTACGCCTTGGGAACGAATTTGCCACGAATATATTTCGTCATCTATTTTTATCCTTAACTTGGTAACTTAATACGCGTGCCTACGCTTTTCTGCTTACAAACGTGTTCCATTTTTTGCATTTTTTTATACCTACCTAGATAAATGTACCTGTAAATATATAATGTATTGATATTAATGAATTCCACTTATTTTTTCCGACTGAATAACTTGTACGATGCAATAATCATTTTTGTTCGTTACAAATAATATGACTATCTCTACATAGTTGCAGGCTTTTTATTTTAACTGATTTTAATCTATATTTTTTAACTAAAAAGAGTGATTATCTCTTCAAGAAGTTACAGATAAATATTTTACGCTTAAGGTCTAGACACGGCAGGTCAATTAGTCTCTAAATAAATTAAAAGGAGGTGCTATTATGTAATGGGAACTGGGGGGTTATTCTGTAACTTAGTTAGCAACTGAAAACAGTTGCCAACTAATTAGTTAGATATACATTGCTGCTTTACTGTGTAAAATTATGAAAGCACTTTATATTTCCCACAGTAAAGCAGCAATGTATATCTAACTAATTAGTTGGCAACTATTTTCAGTTGCTAACTAAGTTACAGAATAACCCACCTGGTCGATAGTGGAGAGTGGTCCAGTAAAGGAAACTGTTCTCAAATAAGGCTTGGCGATTAACATAAAAGTCGCTAGTGATAACGAGTATTACGTGAACATATTAGGTGCTATAAGAGGCATTAAAAATTTAAAAAATTTAAATTCAAAATTATTTATTTCATTTTAACATTTAAACTATCGTGAGTGATATTCATTTTACGGAACTAATAAATAAATCAACGGCTTTAACTCACGTGTATTTTTGTCGAAGTATGCCCGACTAGTTTCGAACCCGTCCGTAGTCCAGTCATGAGCATATTCACGCGGCGCGGTGCAAAAATATTTATTTCATGTAAGCTTAGTTGTGGTTTTTATCACAAATCAAAACTCTACCACCGGTTCGGAAAGCGAATACTGCTGAGAAGTGCCAACAAGAACATAAGCAGTTGCTCTTTTCTAACACACAAGTTACAATATGTAGCTATATTAATGTAACAAACTATGACACTTCACACTATTCTGTATGCAGTTGAATGACAAAGATGACTGCTTTGTTTCCATGCAACTTTATCATTAGCCCAGTCAATTTAGACTTTCAAGGCTACAATAACTCCCACCTGGCTGAAAATTCGTAGGAATGTTCAAAACACTATTAAAAATGAAATGTGAAAAGTCCTCATCGATCCGACACCTGGAAAAAAATTTACTCCTGGACACGCACAGTTTATTCACACTTGGCTGATTTGTAGGATTGTTCGAACTATTATAAATGAAATATACAAAGGCCTCATCGATCCAACACCTGTAAAAAAAATTACTCGGGGTCAAAGTTTTCACGGGAAGTTTTCAGCAAAACGGTAAGTCTTATCATAAAATTATTTTAGACAAAATTGTAGACCAGGTAATTATCTATAAAAAATATCTAAATACTTTTTTTCCTAAGAGCCACAGTTTTTAGGGTTCCGTACCCGAAGGGTAAAAACGGAGCCCTATTAATGTCACTCGGCTGTCTGTCTGTCTGTCTGTCTGTCTGTCTGTCTGTCCGTCTGTCCGCCGGTCACAGGTCTCTAGCTCGCAGACGAAATGAGTTACAAACCTGAAATTTTGGTATTTAGTGTAAAACGTTAACCCAAAATCAAATATTGAATTAGAAATTGAATTAAATTATTTTTCAGGGGGGCTCCCATACATGAAAAAGGAGCCGGAAAAAAAAAATTTTTCTTTACCCTAGCTTGTGGGGTATCATTGTTTAGAGCTCATTAAGTAGAGTACAAATATATATTTTTATCTCAAAAAATAAGGGAATGGGAGGCCATCAAAGTTGTCAGTTTTAGACCATTTTTGTGACGGGGGCTATCTCAAAAACTAAACTAGTTGGGAATATGATATTTCAGTATATTATGTACTATATGCTCTATTTAAACAACAAATACTGAAAACAACGATTTATTAAATAGTTTATAAGCTGTGACCAAAATAAACGATCATTTTTTTTGGGTTTTTCTTTCACGGTTTGTTGCGATGTCTAGCTCGGAAATTAAATATTTTTTAGACCCAAAATATTATATTGTTCATAATTATGTACGGAACCCTGAAAGAGCGAGGCCCGACTCGCACTTGGCTGATTTTTTTGAGATATAATGATTCAAAAAGATGAGTTTCGAAATAAAAATGAGGGACTGGATTTCTTTTTACCCGAAATTCTGATATTTATAATATTTTATATGTGTAAGTGTGTAACTTACACTTAACTTACACATATAAGTTACATAGTTACACACATAAAATATTGGAGTTTAAGCTACATACTTTTATGATAAAACTTACCGTTTTGCTGAAAATCATGAAAAACCCGTTTTTGTGATCTTTGACCCCGAGTAATTTTTTTTTCCAGGTGTCGGATCGATGAGGACTTTTCACATTTCATTTATAATAGTGTTTTGAATAATCCTACCAATTTTCAGCCAAGTGTGAGTCAACTGTGCATGTCCAGGAGTAAATTTTTTTCCAGTTGTCGAATCGATGAGGACTTTTCACATTTCATTTATAATAGTGTTTTGAACAATCCTACCAATTTTCAGCCAGGAGGGAATTATTGTAACCTCACCCCTATTTTTTAGTCTAATTTGACCGGACTACATTAAGAAATTGGAGTAAGTATAGAAAGTGTTAACCTGGATTTAATATCTTGTAGTTTCAACTAATGGACGTCCCCTTATGAACATGGAGATCTCGTGTAGAGACTTCCACACTCCATGGTCTCTCTTCTATCCACTTAGTGAGGTACAGATGACATCAAAAATCCTTCAATATATCGACTTCCATTAACGATAAACGAGGTGAATTGGTCATTAGATCGAAGTATTGCGCAAAGTTAGTAAATTATGCCCGTCTCTATACACTGTTTGAGTTGCTAACGAATAAATATTGAGTAGAATAGCCCCATTTATTTAGACTGCCAACAGATGGCGTTGCCGTTAGTTAAGTCGCGGATTTAGGCCAAATTATGTAAGGCCTGACTTTTATAGATTTTATTGAAGCGCAATATCTACTTGAATGCAATTGAATTAGCTAATAACAGGGTCCAAATTACACAAGGCTTTGTTTTGTCTGGCAACATGCTATGATGCTGCCAAGATCGAGGGATGCGTTTATGCCTCGGTCAATGCCTCGCAAGGCTGCTGCGATTAGTGAAGATCGGGGGCCTAACGCATAGATTACGAAATAAACAAATAAAGCAAAGTACGTGCTTAGCCTTAGACTTATAAATTTATTTTAGTTCAGAGATTGCGTACAACCAAATTAGAAGCAATATCTTTTAAAATGCTATCTGGCTACTGACGTTTAACATTATAGGGGAAAAATTATATTTCTACATTTCCATGTAATTCAATAAATAATCGAACACTGTTTGTAGATAAGAAAACATATCCAACAAACTGGTGACCAGGTAGGGAAACCTGTTACTAAATTGTTATATCAAACAATATTCGTATATCAGAGTGACAATTCCAATAAATTCCATAATCGTCGCGCTATCACAGTAGCGGCGATAGCGGCAAGTTTGTTGCTAACGATGCTGAAACAATCACCAACAAAGACATTACGCAGAAGCGACAATAAAATGAGCTGTAAAATCAAACGGCACAACGGGTGGAGCAGGGTACGATTTTGTCGATAAACGATGCTATAAAGGCTTACTCAGACACATCGTCGTGCTATCACAGTAGCGGCGAAAATGCGCAAGTCTGTTGCTTATAGATTCGCCAACAATGACTTACACAGAAACAACAATAAAATGAGCTGTAAAAACAAACGGCACAGGGTGGAGCAGAAGTCAATACTATTTTTTCGATAAACGACGCTCTAAAGGCTTATTAAGACACATCGTCGCGATATCACAGTAGTGGCGAAAACGAGCAAGTCTGTTGCTTACGATTATAGATTAGCCAACAAACACTTACACAGAAACAACAATAAAAATATGAGCTGTAACATCAAACGGCACCACGGGTGGAGTAGGGTACGATTTTGTCGATAAACGATGCTGTAAAGGCTTATTCATACACACCGTCGCACCATCACAGTAGCGGCGAAAACGCGCAATTTGTCGCTAATGATTATGTAAGGAAGGATTTACACAGAGGCAACAATAAAATGAGTTGTAAAATCAAACGGCGCGCAAACGCTCCAAATAGATGGAGCTGGAGTCTATACTATTGTATCAATAAAATGCTAACAGATGTTTGAACAAAAATATGGTCTAAACTTCTAAAGCAAGGAAATCAGTCGCGTTTTTTCAATTCGTACAACCTGCCTGTTTTTACTCTGTCTGTCACTGAGTCTACTGTAAACCGGTGGTAGAGCACTGATCTATTTTAAGATTCATAAGTTGTAAGACCCGCGAGTAATAAAAAAAATTAAAATCGCTATCTTTACCAATATGACGTAACTCTTACAGTAACGGCAACAAGAATAAAACGAATGTGTTTGTTCATCTATAAAATGTTGTGTAAATAAAATTCCTATGCTCTTTTTTGACTCCTGAAGTGTTCAGTGTCGGAAGACAAATATCTTTGAACAAGGCGTTTTGTCAGTGATGACTTATGCACGCGAAACGTGGTGCCTAACTATGGGCTTCAAAAGAATACTTCGGGCGATAGAGAGAACTACGAGTGTGAGCTCGGAGTAAGTATGCTCGGAGTAGGTGAACAAATGAAAATCACAGAAATTACAGAGATCCGTAGGATAACCAGAGTTGCCGACAAAGCTCATATCGAGTTGCAAAACTGAAGTGGCAATGCACGGGCAGATACCTCGTATAACCGACAGACCTTAGTGACTCTTGAATGGCGACTCCGCACCGGTAAGCGCAGCGTTGGAGGATACCCCACTAGATGGAAGGATGATCTCGAGAGAGAAGATTATCTTGCTGGCAACCGCGGCACAAGATCATGTTTTGTGGAGATCCTATGTCCAGCAATGGACGTCTATTGCTCGAAACGACGAAGACGATGTATGCAGATTGCTCCTTCAATAGTATGACATATCTGATAAGACGATGGTATTTAGTGACCATTGACGACTGCCCCAATTTGTCCCGCAAAATATGGTAATGCACATCCACTCACAAAGCGCCAAGATCAAATAATACCTAATAATAATCATCTATTAATATACAAATGGTTCCGCTGACTTACTTAATTCGTTTAACAAATTGTCTGAGAAATAAAACAAAGTATGGTTTCTAGGTCGCGATTTTATTATTCTTCATTTAATTAACCCTCAACCCTCGGGATTGGGTTTATTAAAAATCCCGCGGGAGAGAGGCAAAAATATTCATCACCATCATCTTATCAACTCATTAACGGCCCACTACAGGGCACGGGTCTCTTCTCAGAATGAGAAGGGTATAGATCGTAGTCCACCACGCTGGCCAAGCGCGAATTAGTAAACCTCACACGCCTTTTAGAACATTATGGAAAACTGTCAGGCATGCAGTTATATTATCGTTAATTTATTTGTACAGATCTTGTTTTATCTCAATCTATTTACATTTGACGAATTATTTGACACATTACACTGGCCAATTTCCAACTGCTAATAGTTACTAACATTATTTTCATTTGTGAGTAATATCATAAAATAATAATGATTGACAGAGTCAATATTTTTATATTTGTATATTATTATCTAGTTGAGTAAACACTTATCTTTATCTAATCTGAAGTTTCCATTGTATGTTCTAGTATTTGTATTTTCATTAAGATAGTTGATCCCGTTAACAGAGTTAAATTAAGTATTTAAAAAGTCTACCAATTAATATGGTTTTAACAAATCGAACTAGCGGTAATCTTTACTAAGTGCTATATATCTAAATAGCACCCAAGTGATACTAATGGGTATCTACAAGTCAATTTCCACTACATCAAAATGAAATTCAAATGTATGCAATCGTTTAAGCGAACAACGGTAGCACGTAAACTTTTCAATAGATACAATCAACGCGCCGGCCGTATAAGGGCGCGATAATAAACCGCTACAGCCTCACAATGCAACACCGATATCGTTTTCACTTTTATCGATAAAATCGGATCGATATCGAGCCGATAATGGTGATTCACTAAGATAAAGCGTACACAGCCCCCCCTTTATAGTCCGCCCCGGCCGCAGTGAGCTATTTTATAGCATTTATAACGGACATAATGGCTTAATCAAGTTTAAAGTAGAAAGTGGTCAACGTGCTGTCTGCGTTACATTTTTATGCAACGAATTAAGAGCGGTCACCTTTGGGTTGCGTAAGATGGCACAATCGAATGTCAGTCAGCGATCATACATACAGTGGGTACAATGATTCATAATTTGGGCGATGAGTCAGTTGCGGGAGCCTCGCCATCCTGATTAGATAGCGCTTCCAACTTTCCACTTTCAAATAGCATTCGAGGCTGTACGAGTTAACATTGCTCAGATTGCGAGGCGGACTTGCGAGATTTCGTAGGTTATCAGTAAGTGTTGCCGTTTGTCTGAGAGTTTCATTTGTTGCAATTCACGAGCTACAATGTGTATCGGAGACAAGGCAACGGGCGGTGTAAGGAAACATAATCAACACCGTTCTTAAGATAACATTAGTTTGCAATTTCTTAAGGTATCTATAAATCACGATCACTATTGGGCTCTTTGAATATTTGCTGGTTCTGAATTCTAAAATAAAAGAAACTGTGCGTCCGTAACGCAATGAATTTTGTTAACGAAAAACGGCGATAATTTCTGCGGCAAAATGGACCCGAAAACAAAGAATATTGACTGTTACTGCGTTGAGAAATGACACTCACGCTCTGCCGCAAATCGCAACGTAAAAGTACGCCTAGAAGTATTAAGTAGGTACAGGGTACAGCGTTATTCTGGTCCCGCTCGATTTATGTATAGCATCATTCTTATCAAGTAGTAGGTTCGCTTGCATGTATTAGGAATCCCCAAATGGCCGCTGTTGGAAATAGAACCAGGGACCTCCCACTTATAAGACCACAGCGCTCAACCGCTGCGCCAGCGACCTAGCTGGCGCAGACAACCTCGTCAGAAGCGTTCAGACATGTCAATTAAGCTTACTTTTAAAGATCGTGTCAAACTGAATAATAGTTCTACTAGTAGGTAGGTATTATTATAAAGAACAGGAGCGTAATCAATTTGCAAATTGAACCTGTAAACACAGTTGGGGCCGCAGTCCCACGGACTTTCTACGCGCTGCGTAGGCGCGCCTCTGTGCTGCATTAATTAATACAAGCTGCACACCAACGCGACGGCGAGCAATCGGACAACTGTGGGGCTATTCTATAACTTAGTTACCAACAATAAATGAAAGCCACCGAATAAGTTCGATATACATTGCTGTTTTACTGTTTGAAATAAAATCACTGTTTATATTTCGCACAATAAAGCAGCAATGTATATCGAACTTATTCGGTGGCTGTCATTTACTGTTGATAACTAATTGTAAGTTAGAGAATAGCCTCCCTGGACGAGAAAACGTTCATATACATACTTGAAACGATAAGTATAAAATTGTGAGCCTTCTTACAATGTTGCGATCGCCTCTTTGCACCAGAGAGATTTGGCTTGAAGGCTTATTAGAAACGGAGACACTGCTCTATTATTTCCTGTTGTAAGAAGTTGATGTGTCGCCGCTTATACTATGTCTACTTAGTAGCAGACACAAAAGGCAGCAAATTAGTTGTCATCAAGTTTTCAAAGATTTAAAGTAGGTACTTTTGACTTTGACTTGGAAAAATAATAATCGGCCAAGTTCAATATATTGCTTTATTAGAGTTCCGTAATTAATCTAAAAAAATATTTACTTTTTAATTTACTTTTGACTAACAAAAAATTTTGGCACTGTGGAGAAGAGCGTGGACAGATGCTGAGTGCGGTGCTGTCCTGATCGGATTATTGCATAGGGCTACGTGATACGCCCTCTTGGCCTATTCCCTTCAATCATGCCAGTGACCAACATTTTTCTCAGTAGCCAGGGCTACTGTGGGTAATGTATGTGTAACAATATAACAACGTTTAGAGAACACAAACAACGTTTAACGCTAATTCTACTGTATACATTCATGTAAAGTTACCATTACGACTTCCATCAAAGGAAAGGGTCATATGTAAAAATAATGAACAAGATAAGGAAACTCAGGTTTCAGACTGTATCTATAAAGGCTAAGTGGGGAAAGTCGTTACTATTTTATTACCTTTCAACATTAAGGGCCTGGAAACATACAAAGCGCGACGAAAACTGCAAGGCAGGAGTCAGGACGTCTCAATAAACTCGCGCGTACTCGTGCATGGTTTGTATAAAGCTGCATCTATGCTACGAACAGAATTTGCGTAGCGTTGACGGTCTTAGGAGCCTCGAGGCTCGGACAAGCACGCCTATAGCACGCCTCAAGCATTCGGTTCGTTTTCGGCACACTCTGCCCACGGTCAATTTTTAACCGACTTCAAAAAAGGAGGTTTTGTAGTCAACCCGTATGCAGATATAATATGTTTATTATTTTAAAAACAAATGAACCAAATTTTGATGATTTTTTAATTATCGTAATCTATATACTTTCAGAAACGTTTTATGGGATAATAATTACACCTAGTTATCATTCTTATGAACAAAGTTACACGCATAAATGTACCCATATATATATCACTAATATTTTGATTGATAAAGCGATTTCTTTGAGACTGCTGCAACGAAGTCGGTTTAATTTTCGTAAAATATAGCTTGTTTGGTGAACACAAAAGGATTCCTCACTATTTGCCTCACGCTTGCAGTGCGTGAGCGTGTTTTTTTTTTTAATGACACACGTGTGCTCATCGCAAGCATAATAGAAGAGTGGCCAGAGGAATTTTGTTTGATCTCAATAAAATGTATCAAAATCATGTGATTTAGCTACAATGAAATGTATGTAGCACCTCACACATCACACTGCAGTGGCAGGGCTCTAAGCGCATTGCAAGTAGGAACTCGCGATGCGCTTTGCATTCATACAACTTCTAAGAGCCGCATGTGACACGAATCCGTCGCGGGTTGTGAATGTCCCAACCCTTACGAGTGATAAATTTCTATGAGTTGGCTAAACCCTTACCAAAGTGGGCATGTCGCAAAGGTTTTATGATTTCGTTTATAATATTCAGGACACCTATTAAGGAAATAATAAAGTAGTAGCAAAGGTGAAATTGGCAGTAAAACTAGTGAATTTATTAATAAAATAAACATTATGATGAAAATAAAGTATTAAATTGGTATTAACTCGACTATTTACTTACAGCTAATTGGAGAAAACGACTTATAACTACGGAGGTCAATACTTTACGGTAAACGCACGGAAATATTAATTCCTATAGGTTTCCTTATCGATGTTTCGCTTTGCGATCTCATTGGTAGGTAAAAGTGATTCCACCACTACCTCCACTACATCCTTCTAATGTCCCACAGCTAGGCATAGGCCTCCTCTCTTATAGGAGATAGAGTTAGACCCGTCACGCTGCCCAATGCGGGTAGTCCACCAATGGGTGGCGGGTCTAAGTTCTAAAAGTAATTCACAATTTTTTTTAAATTGAATCTATCCGTTAGGTACCTATAGCTTTATTTCATAGCACGTTGTTATTAACAAAAACGTTTGTATAATTAATAATTATGTTCTTTCATAGTTTCTGAATAAAACTGTCGGAAAAACCTTGCTTTACTATACGGGATTCTAAAATATAAAAAATAACATTTATAGTCTCTACCTATTATTTCAATTTGCATTGTTTTGATAGATCTAGTGTTCTATCCTATTCCATTTAAGCATTATTCAATTGAACGGAACACGGATGACATACCCCGGTCCCCGGGCTGCAGCACGCTCATTAATTAGCGGCAATGTTAACATGAACCGGTGAAAGCATTGTTTCGGATCTGACCCGGTCAGGACACATGATCTACCTATCTGCGAGTGCCTCCCGTGAGAACAGCGTGGGTTTTGCCGTGTAGAAGATTACTTTGTAGTAAATGGAGAACACTGAAATGCTACATTAAAATACATTATAATATCTATCTAATATAGTTCACAAACATTATATTAGTTTTTGTTTTATTTCAAAACTAAGTAATACGTGCGTATTACCGAAGTTCTGCGTGAAGTTTTCACACTTTTTAATTTCAAAACGCGCGCTTGTCTTGCTTTACGACGAGTACAATGTTATTGCTGAGTAATGCTTTTAAATTGTTTTCATACCCGAAAAATAGCATAAACTATTTCAGTAGCCATCAAAATCGATTGAGCGGTTGCGCCGTAAAAAGGTAACAGATTATCGCCCACCCGGGTAATTATGCTAGCGCCATCACAGTACCTAGTTCAGAACATCAAAGAGCAGGTATATTAAAACTTTCATATAGGTATATGTACGGAATCCTAAAACCCGACTCGCACTTGGCCGATGTTTTTATAAATCAACTCTGTACCTCTACTAAGAGTTAAGACAGTTTGCAATTTCCAATCAAAAGCCAGATAATTTTTATGATATAATCTCTTATCAATTTAGACCGCACATAAATCAATCTATTAACACACTATTGATTACAATAATTTGCACATTGATCGCGCCGTGACTAAGATATGATTTCAATCAATCTCTATTCTCTATATCTATCTAAAGTCGATCGCACACTGCCGGCACTACCTGACGCAACAAATTTTATACTAAAAAAGTAGTAGTAAGTAGGGCTGCTATGCAGGCGACCCATCTTATATTAAATGCCGACCTCCCTCGTTCTGTAGTGAGCACTATGATCTTATAAGTGGGAGGTCCTGGGTGAGACTCCTAGCAGAGGAAAGGGAATTTATAATTTCTAAATTGTCTCGGATCTCATATCGCAGGAGGCTTCAAGCATGGCTAGTTACCACTGGACACCCTATCAGCAAAGATGTGCCGCCAAATGATTTAACATTTCGGTATGATGTTGCCTAGAAACCGGTTAGGGGAATGGGTTTTATTAAACAGTTATACTCCTGCCAATCATGTCATCGAATAAAAAAATAAATACCATCCCCCATGAACATTTGTATATTACTAGAGGATGCAAGTTTACTAATGATATTTTTATTTATCTTGCCGCTGAAGGAAAGAAAAGGGACACAAAATGCGGCTGTTCTCTGTCTCTTCACTTTTGGGAAGTGTGCGATCAACTTTACATTATCAATATACATATACTATTGTAGCAATATCTGATAGTAAACAACACCTCGAGTTGATTGAATAATCCCGACGTACCTATCGCTAGCCAACATGTAACGGGTTGCGGGGGTCAGATGGCAATCATTGTGTTCGGAAACCGATAGGCTGAAACTGTGAAATTGATTAAATCACATCTTCGTGCATCAGTTAACTTATGCGCCGAATACGAATTTCGAATAACGCGTCATTAGTACGTGTTGCAATTGTTTTGGCCACGTACGGCGCGTATTTAAGGCCGCTCTCTTCACGCGCTTCTCCATACAAACGTATTACGCCTATTATTCTAATACTTGTCGCAATAGGTCTAAAGTTAAGCCAGATATCAATTTATATCTCCATTACCTATGCCATAAAATAAAAATATTAGTAAAATTATATTTATTTTGAAAGTTATGACGCTTGAAAAATCACTATTTTTGGGCAAATTTTGGGGCAACTTCGTGCGTAAATAAACTATATAAGAAACTAGAAAATTGAAAAACGACCGAAGTCTTATCATAGGTTACTTCATAATAATTACAAATGTCTTTAGTTTATGTAAAAAATTGCCAAATATTTGCTAAAATAGGCGAAATACCAAACCTAGATTTGAATCTTTTTACTTTGCCGTTTTTCACTAAAAATCATGATATCTCAAGCAAAATTTATTTATTTAATTATTTTATTATTTATTTATGTATATATTTTTAGTACTCTTCTTTACTGAAGACGTCTCGCTCTCTAAATGCAGAAATCACTGTTTTAGAATCCACTCACCAACGATTTGTCGATGCCATGGAGAGGGCTCTTAAATCTTTTAAATACAGTTTCATTCGTTGGATTCATTGAGATTAGAACGGGCTCTGGTCTATTTGGTGGATGAATTATTATTATTTATTGTATGACAAAGTTTTAAATAATCGACAAAATTTACACTTACGATTCGTTATTTTCGGATAGCTAATTTAAACTGGACAAGTGTGCATACCTGAAAAAAAAGAATATAGGTTTTAACGATAATGTAAGTAAAATAAAAGTCTTTAGATAAAATCTAAAATTTCTTAAAACCTCTTAAAAGATATTCTAAAGCGCAGTTACGCTATAATAGCCTACAAGTACCTATAGTCATAAGCACAGCAAGCCAATATTATAGCAATACTATACCTACTTATGAAAAGTATAAACGTGTCTATTATAACTGTAAAAATTCAAACTAAACCTAAGCTCATAAATTGGTACATAACAAAAGAAAAACGGTGTTGAATCTGAAAAGAAAATATTAATACAATTTTATAAGGCCATTCTCAAATGAATGTTGTCAAGGCCTTTCGGTATCCTTGGTCAGCTACAAGTTCGACACACAATACACCTACAAGGTCATTTTATTGAAGTCATAATTTTTATGGAAGTGGTAATTTTTTACGTGAATATTTTATACAGCTTTGCAAACGCTGTGTCCAATCAATATAGCATCGCGTGCTGTGGTTATAAAGAAAATCGATTCGTACGGTCAAGGTCTGGGCGAAGGATACCGATTCTATTATCACAAGTTACCTACACAGAAAAGGACGCGTTTCTAGCCTCATGGTTCTATGGTCTCTTGATTCTCAGGATAGTTTCAAAGAAAAGGAAATCTCATGACAGAAATTCATGCATTTATTCCTCTTCTTTGTCTTAGCATGTTTCTATTGTATCTATTAACTAGCTGTTGCCCGCGACTTTCCGCGTTGATTCATATATATCTCATTTTCAACCCCTATTTAATCCCCTTAGGGGTTGCATTTTAAAATATCCTTTCTTAGCGGATGTCTACATCATAATAGTTATCTGCATGCCAAATTTCAGCCCAATCTAGTGGTTTGAGCTGTGCGTTGATAGATCAGTCAGTCAATCCGTCAGGACCTTTTCTTTTTATATATTTAGAAGAAGATAAAGTCATGTGATTAGAGATTAAGTTTGTAAGTACGTAAAAGAAACTAGAAGACATCTATTGCTATCGGAGATCCTCTACAGTCTACCTGATCGAATCAGCAATAAAGAGATCTGAAGAAGAACCAGAGTCAACGCGTCATAGCTCAACGGGTTGCGAAGCTGAAGTGGCTATGGGCGGGGCACAGTACGAAGAACGGACAGATGTAGGGGTCTCAACTCTCAACCGTCTCAATGGAAAGCGCAGTGTGACAGCCCCCGCACACTGCATGGGCCACAAGTGGCGACGACTAGTACCTAGCCGGCATACGTTACCACCGTACACTAAGCCCTCATACGCATTAGCGGCTAACCGCGCGTGCGGCTAACCGCGCGGCTAGCCACTTGTATAGAATTTCGTCGCGGTTTAGTGCGTACAAAATGAACGGTTGCATATAAAAATATAAAAGCTAAATATAAGGGCTAAGCGCTCGATTGGCCGCGTTCGAGCCACAAGAAAATGTATGAAAAATCTCTTCCGCGACTTGTAGCGGCCACTAGTCATCGCTACTAGTGGCCCATTGTGCGGGGACTGTCAGATACCCCACCGGGTGGACCGACAACATCCGACGAGTCGCAAGGCGCTTCTGGATACAAGCGTCGTAAGACCTGGATACAAGCGGCGTATGGAAGTATCATTTAATGACGACACAAGACTCGATCATTATTATAGTGATTTGCTTTAAAATAATGACAATTTTTATTGTATAATTTTCTATTATACGCGATCCAAAACTTAATTGGTCTTAATAAGTCTGTTCTTCATTTTCCCATACCATTTATTGACATTCAACCCGTAGCTTAGTTTCGTAATTAAACTAGAATTATTCACAATTGCGAGGCGAATTACCGAAAAGCTCCAAGTTTGAACAGAATTAAAAAAATCATTTATTTCATAAAAATAAAATCATAAAAACAGTAGGTAAGTTAACAGGCAGGTATTTGAGGTAGACCTAAACATTAGTAGTTAAATAACGAAACTCTATAGCTATTAAATTGTTGGTAGAAAGCTATCTCAAGTTAGTACACCAAGCCCAGAACCTTTACGTTCCTGCACCTAATATCGAGCTAAAGGTCATATTAGCCGGTCAAGGCTGTAATATAGAGCGTGTGGAGCGGAAATAGGTCAGGTGACGCCGCCAAGGTAGAGTCCGTGAACGCTTTATGGAAACTCATAAAAGCAGCTTTTATGTGCACTCAGCTTTATAACGAAAGACAGGTAAGATATTTACCTTTTACTTAAACATATACCACCAACACTGCAGCCTTTTAACGTACCACTGCTGGGCACAGACCTCCTCTCTGATAGGAGAGAGGTATTTAGAACTTAACTTAAACCCGCCACGCTGCTCCAATGCGGGTTGGCGGACTTTAACGACTATTGTAACGGGGGTGATAGACTGCCAGCTTCTAGCTCCGGGCTGGCACTGAGCCCTCATACGCATTAGCGGTCATCCGCGTACGCGGCTGACCGCGCTACTAGCCGCTTTTATATTTTTATATGCAACCGCTCATTTTGTACGCACTAAACCGCGACGAAATTCTATGAAGAGGCCAGCCGCGCGGTTAGCCGCGCACGCGGTTGACCGCTAATGCGTATGAGCACTGAGAATTTCTTGACAGAAAAACCCAGTAGGTACTGTCGAGGTATGCAACCTCTATTCGCGTGCGGCTGGCTGACTACACTAGAAGAAAAGTGGTTGTCAATCAGAACAGAATAAGAATTTAAATTATCGAGCCGCGATTCAGTGTTCGCTGCGGGAACTCACTTCAATTCAGATTATTCTATGGTGCATATACATTAGTACGTCTACGGCCCGGGCTGGAGCCCTGAAAATTCTTTTAGTTCAATATTTTATTATTGTATTATTTATCACGAAATATACGGCGTTATTATATTCAAGATGTAGCCGCTAGTTTGATTTTGCTACAGTACCTACCTAACAATTACTTATTTGCCTAACAATTAATTATTTAATCATTAATTAACTTTATAAGCTAATTGAGTTATGCAAGTTCATGCTACCCATTTGCGTATATCATGTGTGTAAACCTTTAATAAAACTGAATTAAAAAAAAAAAACTTGTTGTACCGATATGTAAAATTTAAGAAATAAGTAAACAATCGTTAACGAAAGCTCGTTAAGAACTGTCATAAACATGCAGAATGACACACTGACAATAACCATATTTATTCGTGTTCCAACTTCCCTACATGAGAACGTTTCATTTTTTACAAATCATTATTGATTTAAATATTATTACTTCCATGTAAAGAGTGTCTTCCGTCATTGCAATCAGTTGGTAATTTGTACGAAATAATCACTACATTATTCGCAAACAATGAATGAATGAATGAATGACTACACTTTTATTGTACACCACAAAAGAAAACGGTTCAAAAAAATATTAATAGGACTTAGAAGCACATATACATATTTTGATCATATCTCCCAGGCATCCAAATAGCAATTATCCTAGACGCTAGTCTTAATGCCTTTTTATCCTAAAAAAGTTAGATTTTAGAATTAGCATAATATCCAAAATGTTGTATTTCAGATTCAGATTTAGTGTTTCGGTCTAGAATCCTCCAACACCTGAATTCTTTCTAGACATCTTCGCCACAATTTAATAAACGTTTTTCGTCTATAAAGTATCTTTATGCCGGCTGTACACTCTTGTGCGAGCACTCTTCGCTAGCACTCATTATACCTCGCTGTCTCGAGGAGAGTGTACAGCCGGCATTAAATGTAAAGACAGTATTTCACGTACATAATGTGAGCACAGACTACAGAGTGATTCATCCCAATAAATTGCAACAAAGTTGCCGGTCACAGCGTGATAATTTTTATGTATTTCCCAAGAAAACTGCCGGTAAGGCTTAAGTGACGAAGACTGAATACATGCTCTGTGAGTACTTAAACCGAGATAGAGCACGTATAAAGTATTGGTTGATAAATTATCAGCTCTTTTTTATTGCCGGTAAGTGTTATTGCGAAAATAAACATGCACGTTTAAGGCTTGGACTACACAAAGCCCAGTTACATTCCGGTCTATAAACCAAGTGGCCTTAGTTGACCGGTCTATGTTTAAACGAAGTAGCCTTAGTTAACTGCTGTGTTTAACAAGTATAAATTAGAAATTTAAAAAACCCCCGACATTCACCATTTTGTAACGGCGGCCATCTTGGATTTGCATAGTACTATTCTACTAGTCAAGCCCTTTCATTTCATACCCATATTAAGGGAGTTGTGAAAAATATGTAATCCGCCATTTTGTAGCGGCGGCCATATTGGATCGATTTTCATCAAAAATAGCTAACAACACTCTCGACTAATTCTACTTTCGAACAAAAAAACCGCATTCAAATCGGTCCACCCGTTTGAGCGCTACACCCCGTCGTTTTTGCGTCGGGGGTTAAAAATAGAAGATGTAGGGTCCTTCATATTGTTATCAGAAGTTCTTAACAGCACTTCTGTGGAATACAATAGAGACGTTTAAAATCTTATCACAATATTGGATTTTATACAAGTTTGGCTATAGCAGATTATACCATAGCACAGTGTCAAGAAACGAGTGGTAGATTCACTTGACTATTCAAAAAATTATTTGGATATAAACTTTTCTATTGTATTTATTATATCTAGAATTAAGGCTAGAAATAAATAAAATATGCTAAACGAAACGCACAAAATACTGGCATGTACCTATACATAAAACCGGACTGGCGCGCAATCGTACTTTGTGTGTAGTACGAGCCTTAAAACACATGAATGGCGCGGAATTGGCACGAGAGTTTTTGTAAGTACGATTAACAAACGATCCATTGAAATTTATGAAGATCATACATCTTAAATCAGAGGCTTAAAGAAGGCTTTATTGAGTTTTAATGTACGAAAGAACCACCCATTTACTAAAGAATTCTATAAGGAAATAAGACAAAAAGATGCGAGATTAAATGCAATGGGTTAAAGATTATGTTAAAATTTGTGAAAACAGCACAAGCTAAAGTAGAAAAGTAGCTAGAAGTTCTTATTTCACTTATTTTTCTCTAGTATGTAATTTATAAGGTTTTGATTGTAATTCACAATCAGAAATACTAAGTATTATTACACTATTATTACTAGAATTTACACGTACGTCGTGAAATAGTGTTCGTAATCTTGTCCAATAATTCTACTCCACTCCACCGTGCCGTAAAAGATACATTATTTTATCTTTAACCTTATAGCGCCCAAGAAAATCTGCGAGATACGTCTAATGCCTGAACGAAAAATAAATAAGGATGGTCTTTAAAACTTGTTTCACAACTAAAAAGCTTCTGTTAATGCTATTTTTAAACATGTAAAGCTTTGCGTAATACTACAAGTGTGTACATTAAAAAAACCTAAAGCTTATAAAGTTAAACAATAGAACAATTAAGCTGCATTAATATTGCCATGGAATGCCAATGCAATGGTCTACTCGTTCCAATACGAGGCGACGACGTTCGTGTGGTATGCACAAATAAAAACATAAAGAGCATGGAATTTCAAAAAAAGGAAATTCGGCTATAAGATGAAATTATGGATAGCGTGAAACAATGGGCAATGCAAATTGCGTCCGCGCGGAGGGTTTTGTGTAATACTAGCACGTGACCGCGAGTTTGCTTGCGTTTCTGATGGTTGCTAAATATGTAGAGATTCAAGAGTGCACTTACTACACTTAATACATTTGTGAAATACTTCATCAATATCAACCCATTACCGGCCCACTACAGGGCACGATTTTTTTCTCAAATTGAGACGGGATTTGACCATAGTCCTCCACGCTAGCCAAATGCGGATTAGTAGACTTCACACGCCTTCGAAAACATTATGGAGAACGCTCAACCATGCAAGTTTTCCTTCACCGTTAAAGCAAGTAAAGTAACTTTAATTAGTTAGGACAAAGTGGATCATAAATCATAACCTACACCAGTAAAATAGTAAAATAGTGTTTTTAATAAATTTGTCGTATTAGTAGAAATCTAAAAGTATATACCTACCTACTGTCATCATTCCACTACACTTATTATCCCATTGCTGGGCTTATAAAAACCTGGATAACCTACTAAATACTCAATTAAGTCCGAGGTCGCAACTTCTTAAACTATAAAAATTATTGTGTCGGACCACAGTGTAGACTTTTTAAGTGCAAACATCCAAATTCGCAGAGTAATTAGGTATTCACGCCAGTGGCAGCGTTCAGCACAGCACGACCTTTTATGTATTTCAAACATACTTTACATGTTCCACTGTTCCACTCCATAAGAAATAATTTATGGTACGCAACGAACAAACATAGACCATCTACTCTTTTAATATTACACATGTGAAAAAACCACAAAAAGATGCAACTTGATCAATTGGTACCACCATAAAGGGTAGCCCATACGCTTTTATGGTAGCAACGTGTTGGAAGGAAAATATTGAGATAAAATACGAGGTCCGGAAAGGCTGTGCGGGACTTTTAGGAATCTTTAAATAAACATAAAAGTTCTTCAACGGGCCTTTTCCTCTTGCGAAGGTAGGAGGAAAACTTTGTTCACATCATCAGAAGTGTTCACTTGTATCAGTTTTATAATAATCTTATTTTTCCGACTCAAAATTCATGTATATTTATCCACGGATGTTTCCGTAACTATTGATCGGATTTTGACAATTCTTAATGAACAGTGCAAGTTTAATCAAAATCAGTTCGGTAGTTTCCGAGATATGGACTGTTAAATGTGTGGTGAGGTCGGTTTTACTTTTAATCTTTTAGATTATCACTTGTAGGTCCTGTATTTATTATGACCTGTTTCACCACCTTCTGATAAGTGTCTGATAGCCTAAACGTAAGTTTTGTCACTTTCTTACTTTATGTCACGTGACAAAGACCAAAGTCGTAGATAGCTATAGCCCTTACGGCATGTTTCACCACCTTCTGATAAGTGTTGGATAGCCTAAACGTAAGTTTTGTCACGTTCTTACTTTATGTCAAGTGACAAAGACAAAAGTTGTAGATAGCTATCTAATACATATCAGAAGGTGGTGAAACAGGCCCTTGGTATCTTACATTAACTACTACTACATTCGTTTTTAAGCAACGCACTTTCCAAATCAACATTTATTATTTCTCTATCGTTTGTCATAATTGCACAATTTGCAGACACAATACGCTCGTTATCGGTCCCAAGACCATAATTATTATATTATCTAACGATCTCGAGCCAGGAGTAGTTATACACAATTAAATTAAATAAGACATTAATTTGCATAAACGCCCGCGAGAGCATAATGATACTTTTAGCACAGCGTAAATTCATAACACTGGCACAACAACGCCCTTAATGTTTTCGGAATATTCATTTATTTCTAACCGACTTCCACTAAGGAGAAGGTACTCAATTGAGCACGAATTTTTTTTTCTGACTAAGTATATGTACATATGCTTTAGGTAGGTGTCCAGATAAACGCTTCATCATCATCCTTATCAACTCTTTACCGGCCCACTACAGAGCATGGGTTTCCTCTCAATATGAGGAGGGTTTAGGCCGTATTTCCACCACGCTGGCCAAGTGCGGATTGGTAGATTTCACACGCCCTTGAGACCATGGAGAACACTCAGGCTCCTCGCAGGTTTCGTGCAGGTTTCCTCGCGATGTTTTCCTTCACAGTTAAAGCAAGTGATATTTTTGCTTAAAAAATATTTAATTGCTTAAAACGCATATAACTCCGAAAAGTTAGAGGTGCGTGCCGGGGATCGAACTCGGTCCCCCCGAAAGCGAAGCCGAAGCTACTACGCTATTACCGCCCTTTAACGCGTTATAACGCTAAACACTTTATAACAAGTATAAATTTAAAATTTAAAAAACCCCCGACATTCGCCATTTTGTAGCGGCGGCCATCTTGGACCGATTTTCATCAAACATAGCTAACAACACTCTCGACTAATTCACCTTTCAAATAAAAAAAACCGCATTCAAATCGGTCCACCCGTTTAAGCGCCACAGGGGAACAGACAGACAGACAGACACACATACACACACACACACACACACACACACACACACAGACACGTCAAACTTATAACATCCCGTCGTTTTTGCGTCGGGGGTAAAAAATATGAAAATTTGTACTGCTGACTGCTTCTGTCCCGGACATTTCTCGAAATGCTCGAAATGCCTTCCTTGGAGGAGTGGTATCACTTAAGGCTGTGCTTTTATTGCTCGGGCAATTTAACGTCGGAGAAACGATTAACCAATTTTGAAATTACTTTTAAGAGATTTTAAAATATAAAATGCCTTACAATTAAGTGAGTGAATTAGAAAATTTTAAAATTAGCTAAGGTAGAATTAAATGAATAGTGAAAGGCACTCCATCTTAGACTTCACTACCATTAGGTGTGATAATGTAAAACGCTGGACTGTACCTACTAAAAAAAACCCACACGTTACTATATAGGTAATCAGGCGTGGAATCTAGTCCAAAAATAAAGAAACTTAAGATGAAAAAATCGAAGCACAATTTTGACCTACATTTCTAGAAGGTACTTAATTAGTAAAACAACCAAATCACATTCGGAAATGAATGATTAATTGAAAATAACAAAACATTGGCATCAAGAAAGCATTTAGTTTAGAAAGCAGGAGGAAATAATTTCGATTCCTGTCAATAATAAACTAGAAACCCACACAGCGGCGCGGTGGCAATGCTTTGTTACAATGAACGGCGGGGGATAGTTGGTGCAATAATTCATACTATTAGTCGAAATTCGTGTTCCAGACACGGACGGAGAAAGTAGTCGGCTACTGGTCTTCACTGAGATATGCTTCGGCACAAGGAGTAAGCGGCGAGCGGAGTCTCAATACCTCCCACTCCAAATTCAAATAACAAAATTGGTAGGTACACTGTACACTTTTTGAACGTCAATTTAAGGTAATGATGATCTAGGCGCACGAAGTGCGCCAGGCCAAGTTCCTCCGGCCTTGTCGCATGAGTGTGTTATTTACACGATCCATTTCGAGCTGTTTTGACCCCCCTCATAACTCTGGTTCGCGGGATAGTAATCCTACGAAATTTGAAATATAAGTTAAACTCATGGATGTGATGATAAATTGAAAGTTTCAAATTTTCAAGTTGAACCGTTTCTGAGATACAGAGGTTTGAAAATCACATAAAACAAGACCTACTCACTGACTGATCAAAATTATGACGCACTTCCCGTGTATGTGGAATGTTGAAATTTGGTAAGAAGATGAGTCTTAGTGTGTATATGAAGGAAAAAATCGAAAAATGTCCAAAAGTTGCATCAGACACTGACCAATTCAAAGATATATAAAAATCTGTCTGTTCCCACATCACACAAAAAATACTGAACAAATTTTCATTTTGTTTTAATAAATGTATTTTACTTTATTTGAAGCTATATATGGTTCTTGTTTCATCGAAATCGGTGCACTATTTAGGGAGATGTGACTTTTTAAGTTTTCTAGCAAGGGGTCAATCTTACTGGTCTTGAGTTCTAATAAAAAGTAAAGTGTAGGTAAATAATAAAACGCCAAGAGGTATATTTTTTTATCGAAGTCGCGGGCGCGACTTCGTCGGCGTGGACTACACAAATTTCAAACCCCTATATTACCCCCTAAGGGGTTGAATTTTCAAAAATCCTTTCTTTGCGGATGTCGTACGCCACATTAATAGCTATCTGTGTGCCTAAGCCCGTTCCTTCCAGTAGTTTGAGATTCGTCTTTGCCAATAAAACCAGAAGCGCGATTTTCTTAATAATTTTGATAAGCAACCTTGACCCAAGTCAGGAAATGGATGGGTGGCCGACTTTGGAGGTTTGGAGGAGACTTTGGTGTCCTGTTGATTCCGGCTACTAGGTATCACTAATATCTAATACTATTCATTAAACTTAATGAGAGTCAAATACTCAAAATCTTCTCTTAGTTAAGCCGTATGGTTCTAAGTTTTGAAACTGACCACTGAGTGGAAATACTGTGGAGTGGAGTTTCTGTTATCTGTGATTTTGACAGACAGACGAACAAAATAAAAATTCACCCAATTAGAACAGAGAAAGCGACTTTGTTTTATACTATGTATTGAAGATTAAACCACATCTAATCAGACCGTAAAATGTGATCGGGTTCTATTCCTAATTATACTGAAGCGTAAGAGAGAAAAAAGACTTCATTATACCTACTTATTGCATTAACTTTGAAATACTTAGAAAAAAGGAGTGAGATCCAAACAAAAACATTTCATGTGAATAATAAGGCCAACTTCCTATCAAAAAGTTTCGGCCATTAAAAGTACTGATATCAAAAATTATGACCAAGTCCTTTGCTAGGCTCGATAAATGAAACCATACAGTTTTAGAAGGTATATCTTCTTCGATCACCCTGAAGCTGTCATACCATTCCTAATGATCCTGTTAAAATATTTTTAAATAATTTATGTCTTACTAATAACACTATAATATGAAGCTCATTTGGGACTGAGAATAGTTTTATTGTTTTCAACTTGGCAACATTTTTTAAATTAAACAAATTCAAAGGAGTGCAAAAAACTTTACCAACTGCAAAAAAACGGCGGGGGATAGTTGGTGCAATAATTCATACTATTAGTCGAAATTCGTGTTCCAGACACGGACGGAGAAAGTAGTCGGCTACTGGTCTTCACTGAGATATGCTTCGGCACAAGGAGTAAGCGGCGAGCGGAGTCTCAATACCTCCCACTCCAAATTCAAATAACAAAATTGGTAGGTACACTGTACACTTTTTGAACGTCAATTTAAGGTAATGATGATAATTACTTACGAAAACTTAAAACTGAAACTACGGGAGTTCCAAACGCGCCCTGGTCTGAGAAGAGCCCACAACGAACTCAGCCGGTTTTTTTTATTATCACCATCTTACAATATGGTTTAGTCCATGAGTTCGCGGACACTTTACAGTCTTCCTTAAATTAATAAAAAAGACGTGATAGTAATAATTGAGATCTGTGGGAGAACCAAAACTACCGCCCGCGCCATAGCTTATCGGTATAACGTGAAGCTAAAGTGGCAATGTGGCAGGGCACAAAGCTTGAAGAGCTAATAGACTTTGGGGTCTCAAGATGCTCGAATGTTGACCCACAACTAGGAGGACAGACGATCTCAAGCGAGACGCAGCCACTGGATACAAACGGCACATGATCGTGTTCTGTGGCAAGTTCTACCTACGACAGGGTCCTCTCAAGTTTACCTAAACATGAGTATTTTTGTTATTATCACAATATCATTTAACTAAGTGTTAAAACTACCAGAAATTAGAGCAACTCGTTGCCTGTTATTTAACTGACACTATGTTGTCCATAGCAAGCCAAATATTTTGTGGCCACACGTTCATACCTTAGGGCAGCATACAAGAACGCTCGGGACGTGTAAAAGTAGATGTATATCATCGGCTCATTTTGCTGCATACGGCGACGCCTATAATTTACTTGCGGCGCGGTGAAAAATGTCCTCAGGGCCGTACGCACCCGTAGCTTTGCGGATTATACACTGTGCTTTTCCTAATAGGAGGTGTTGCACTCCATCATTTGTTTAAAGATCATTTGAAGTTGGTTTGCGTCATGATACAATAACACGTCATTAAGTCCGATCTGTAAATATCGAAATCGGTTTCTTATAAAGGGTATTTTATAAATAACCGAGCTACGTACGGAGCTATAGACAACTGAATATTTACATTTGTCAGTTTGAATAGCTATATTTTTTAGGTTCAGTTTGAATATATCTCGCAGAGTAAATGGCTAGATTCACGTTGGGTTTTAAAATAGTCTTTCTCGACTCCTCAAAATCAATTGAAAAACTTAAACTATTCTTAGGAAAGTACTAATAGTAGATACAGGGAGTACATTAATCAACAAAATTGTGATACAATCATATTGTAAAGTTAAGATAGGTTTACTCTTCTCAATACCTTTGCATTTTGTGCTTTTTAAGCAATTATAGTAGAGAGTGTATCAGTCAGTCGGAAGTGATTGCGATCGTCACATAGTAAAGCACATCGTCACGTTTTAAAGTTATTAAAATTCATTAAAGCTTCTTTTCCACCGAAGACCTACAAAAACGAGAACGTAATAAGTAAACGTTCTCGTTTTTGTAGCTCCTCGGTGATCATCTTCAGAATTAATATCATCTTAATGTTCAGAGATAATATACGATACGCTGAAACAAGAGAGCTAGCTATAAATTGCTCGTGGTGGCTCTAAAGAGCTAATGCTCCCAGACAAGTCTCTTAACTAATGGCCACGGTTGTAGGTTATGAATAACGACGCAATGAAAGGCCGTGGGTGTCAGACTCTTCCTGTTCCACCCACGGGAACAATGCGGCAGAAGCACTAAGTCTAGAATAATTGTTTGAAACATTGCCTTATTCGGTCCTATCGTCTACTACGTACACAATAGCCGAAAAGTTCAAGGAGCGAATATATTGAACAATACTATTCTTTCAAATAGATAAAAAGTGCACTTTAATACATATTTTAGACTGCACGCCGTTAGGAATTTTGTAGTTTAGATACAGTTCTATTGCAGTTGATAGACAGACCATCCACTTCGGTTTTTTTAAATATCTAGATTTTATTTTAATAGGACGCCCACGCTGCACATAATGTGCTCACTTATTTTTGACCCCCGATGCAAACTGAGGGATGTTATAAGTTTGACTACTATGTGTGTCTGTGTGTCTGTCTGTGAACCGATTTGAATACCGTTGTTTTTATTTGAAAGCTGGTTTTCCAGCGATGGTTCTTAGACATGTTTTATCAAAATCAGTTCAGCCGTTTCAAAGTTAGCATCTCTTTTATATTGACGTTTGGAGCAGGAGGATGGAGGGACGTCAGGTTTTCCCACAGGTCAGCGGTAATTAAAATTGACAGTTATAGAGGCCATAAATCATAATAATACCTATAATAATGATTTTCAACATCGTAGATGTATACTTAGGTAGAATATTTTTGTGCGCAAAACAACCTGACTTGCACTATTCGCTCGGCTAGGAAGCAATCAGAGAAACAATAACGCCTACGCTTTGCAGCGTGCTCCGGTAGTGGTATAGGTTTCACTGTGCAATACGGTTTGGTAACTATATTGTTTTACTGCGTAATGACTTGTAACGGATATGCTTAACGAATAACCAATACCTCTTTTTACAGTTATATAATCGTACATATGTTCCATTTTCTACTTATATGCACTACACTAACTTTAGTTAGCATAGAATATATCCTTGACGTACCTACCTACCTATCCGTCCATGGCGGACCTTACTATTATTAAGTGCTTAAACTTTAGTGTCCCATTTAGTGGAATTCAAATGTTAGTCTTTCTTAGATAGAAAAATCTTATGTTAGACTGCATCAGGACTAACTATCAAGTAAAGCAATACACAATCATCAATAATTAAAAAAATATCCTTAGATATTCTTAACACTTTCTTAATTTTTGAAATTAATGATGAAGAGTTCCAACTTCTGTTTGAGTTTGAGTATTTTATAGTGTTGTAAGTAGTAAATCATTAAAGTTACAATAGACTTTCCTGAGTTTCACTCGAACACATTCACTTAGCAGAAGATTACCATCGAGAGCATTTCGAAAGGGAACTTGCGGAGATAAGGTCAGTTCCCTCAAGTAATAAGGTTGCGGTTTTTTAAAGTGGAACGTAAAAGGAAACCTTAGCTTTTACCGTTCAAGTCTTGATTTAAATAAAAAAAATTGAAGTGTTTGCCTGTGATTTTAAAATAACTGTCCCTTTTGCTCTTTTAAGCTCATTTGCAAGGCAGTCAGTTAGAGGATTATGCAAGGGTAGGTACTTTTTATTCTACAAATATTTGGCGTTCCTATACGTAAAAAAAATAAAAACTGTTTATATGAAGGACGAAGTCGCAACCATCAGCTAGTATTCTTTGGTTGTATTTAATCTCAATATTTGAACTATGAGCATGTAGAGTTTCAAATAGGTAGGTATAGCATATTAATAAGCAATGTTTCATTGAGTTGAGACTAAATATTGGCCTCTCGAATATAAAAGAATAATATGTAATTAGGTAGTAAGTAGTAGAAATATAGTGACAAGGAATATCGTAAGAAGAAATTCGAATAATACAAAAAGTGGTCCCATAATAGGAGATCTTATTACATCCTACTAATATTATAAATGTGAAAGTGTGGATGTTTGGATGTTTGTTACTCAATCACGCCGCAACTACTGAACCGATTTGGCTGAAATTTTGAATGAAGATAGATTATGATCTGACTTAAAACATAGACTTTTTATCCTGGAAAAATCCACAGTTCCCACGGGATTTTGAAAAAACCGAAATCTATAGCTACAGCTATAGGTAGATTACTATAGCAAACTTTCTTGAAAGTAGGTATAAATGTTGGAAAAGGGAGCGGGAACGGGAACCGGAAATCCATGATTCCCTCGGGATTTGTGAAAAACCAAAACTCACGCGGGCGAAGCCGCGGGCATTCTCTAGTGTTTAAATATTAATATATCTGCTAGCTTCAAACTTAATTCGAATGACGAAACCACCCATTTGCAATAATTTGCATGAGGAAATAAGATAAACCATAGCGCATGCTCAAGAGGGTGGTCGAGATACTTAGCTAACGTAATGTTACGTGCTGGGGTTCGAAGATTTGGAATAAAACACCTGGTGACCCTTGATCAGACTTTATTCCGCACTTCCGTATTCCACTTGGTACTCCTGATCTTCTTGTAGACTTCCTCTTCACGCTTGTTCGCTTCCAATCCTCTTCACTTCCGATCGCTTCCTTCGCTAGTATTTCGCTCGGCTCTCAGAACTGAACTGCTCTCCGTCAGCTCGCCGGTCCCTTTATATACCCGTTACCGCGTGACTAAGCGTTTTCTAGAAAGTTCCACCCCTATCGATGTTTATTCTAGAAAAGCCGCGTTGTTGTTGTTTACATTATGGGTTGTTTACATCGATGGGTGATTAGGTATTTATTAGGTGACGAGCAATTATGAACCTTAATGCTCTAGAAATAAGGTTCATTCGTAACACTGCCCCCCTCTTAGCGATGCTCGTCCCGAGCATCACTGTTGCTTCCGTAATGTTTTGCCAAGCGGTCGATGTGCACAACCTTAAATTTTCCCCTTGGTTGACGTTGAATCCTATACGTGACGTCGTTAATACGGGTAACCACTTTGTATGGACCCTCCCATCTGGTTTGCAATTTTGGAGATTTCCCTTTTCGACGAGTCGGATTATGCAGCCAGACTAAGGCACCTTCCTCGAATCCGCTCGTGTTCGATTTCCGGTCGTATCTGGTTTTCATGTTCTCACTCGATTGCAATCCGTTTTTCCGAACTGTAGCATGTATTTCTCGCATTTTCTCTCTCAGATTGGCGACGTAGTCTTGTACGGTGCAAGGTTCATCCGGTGACCCTCCCATCAATAAGTCTACTGGTAACCGTAGTTCCCTGCCATAATTGACTAACGCCGGAGTTGCCTTTGTGCTCTCATGCTCTGCAGTCCTGTAGGCGAGGAGAAACAGTGGAATGTACCTGTCCCAGTCTCTTTGGTGGGCGTCAACCAACTTTGCCAAATGCCTTTCAAGCGTCTGATTGAATCTTTCAACCATTCCGTCAGACTGCGGGTGGTATGCAGTTGTGCGTGTCTTATGAAGACCTAAAATTTTGCATACTTCCTGAAACACTTGCGATTCAAAGTTCCTTCCTTGGTCTGAGTGGATTTCCAGTGGTACACCAAAGCGACATATAACCTCCTCAACGAGCTTAGTTGCAACAGTTGTAGCTTCCTGGTTAGGTATCGCGAATACTTCCGGCCACTTAGTGAAGTAGTCCATAACAACCATGAAGTATTTGTTCCCTGATTCAGTCACAGGGAATGGTCCGGCTACATCAACAGCTATACGTTCCCAGGGTGCACCAACATTGTACAGCTGCAGGTTACCTCTACTCCTTGTCTGTGGTCCCTTCACGGCAGCGCAAATGGTACATTTACGGCACCAATCCTGCACATCCTCCCGACAATGGAGCCAGTAGAACCTCTCCCGCACTTTCGTTAGTGTCTTCTTGACGCCAAGATGACCTCCCGAAACTCCGTCATGCACTTCACGTAGGACATCGGGTACCTTGGCTCTCGGAACGACTATCTGAAGATGGAACTCCCTGCCGTTAGTCTTTTCCCATTTTCGGTAGAGTATTCCATTTTGTAGCGTAAGACTGCTCCACTGCGCCCAGTATGCCTTAGTGATAACGCCCATAGGTGCAACCTCACTCCATGTTGGTCTGGCGTCTCCTCTTTTCTTCCACACGATGATGTGCCGTATATCCTCATCACCCTCTTGAGCCATCTTCATTGCATCATCCTCCCAGGGTCCTAAGGAACTCGTCCTGGTAAGTTTCAATGATAGCTCCGTCGACTCCTGTTTGATGCAATGTTTGCATTCTTCCGGGCATGGCCTCCGAGAAAGTGCATCTGCATTTCCATGTGACTTCCCGCGGCGATGTTGAGTCTCGAAGTCATATTCCTGGAGCTGTTCAATCCACCGAGCAACTTGACCTTCGGGATTCTTAAATTGCAGTAGCCATTTCAATGCTGCATGATCCGTACGTAGTAAAAACGTTCGGCCGATTAGGTACTTGCTGAAGTGTTGCAATGTTTTTACCACGGCAAAAAGTTCCCTCCGTGTCACGCAGTAGTTCCGTTCCGGTCTTGACAGTGATTTGCTGAAATACCCCATAACGACTTCTCTATCTCCCTGCTTTTGGGATAGCACTCCTCCAATCGCGGTGTTGCTCGCGTCGGTATCGACGATAAACTGGCCTTCCGGTTGTGGGTATCCCAAAATTGGTGTTTCACACAGGTATTTCTTCAGTTTTGAAAAGGAATCCTCACAGGCTTCATCCCAACAAAATGGTCTTTTCTCTTCCGTCAATCTATGTAACGGTTTTGCGATCTCAGAAAACCCCTTGACGAAACGCCTGTAGTAAGAGCACAAACCCAAAAATGCCCTTACCTCTGTCTTGTCTTTAGGGGTAGGCCATTTTTTAACCACTTCAATTTTCGCCGGGTCAGTCTGGATGCCCTCACTTGTGATGACATGGCCGAGATAATTCACTTCTTTCCTGAATAGCTGACACTTCTTCGGGTTAAGTTTTAAGTTTGCCCCATGTATTTTGGCGAAGACTCGCTCCATGTTTTGCAAATGGTCCTCGAAGTCTCGACCCATGATAACGACGTCATCTAGATACACCAAGCAGGCATCTCCTACTAAACCTGCTAGCACACATTCCATGAGTCGTTCGAAGGTGGCAGGTGCGTTGCACAATCCAAAAGGCATAACATTAAACTGCCATAATCCTTTTCCCGTTGAAAACGCTGTCTTCTCCTTGTCTTTTGGATGTATTTCTACTTGCCAGTAACCTGATTTTAGGTCTAGAGTCGAAAACCATTTCATGCCACTCAAGGTATCCAGAGTGTCATCGATTCTAGGTAGCGGGTAACTATCCTTCTTTGTGATGTCATTGAGCCGCCTATAGTCCACGCAGAACCGTGTGCTTCCATCTTTCTTCTTCACAAGCACAACCGGTGAGCACCAGGGACTTGCGGATGGTTCTATTATTTTGTTCCTTTCCATTTCTTTCAGCATATCCTCGACTTCTTTTTCCTTCGCGATTGGTAGCCGTCTCGCCCGCTGACGGATGGGTCCCTCATTCCCGGTATCGATTCTATGCTGCACTAACGATGTTCTCCCTGGGTTTCCTTCTTGACTAGAAAAGATGTCCGCGTAGCGTAATAGAAACTTCTTTGCCTTGATGCTTTGTGAATAAGTCAGGTTGCTTTTGCAGTCTTTAAGAAGCTCATAGACTGTAGGATCCTTCCAAGAACCTGATTTATCCGTGCTTGGCATTGAAGTGCATTTCTTCAGCCACACAACTTCCTCGCACTTTCCGACGATGTCCCCCTTATTGAAGTAAATCTCGCGATCATCCAAATTTAGAACTTTTACTACAGCTTTAGTACTACCATTGACGAGAGTTCTTGCTGTCATGAATCTTCGAGAGGCTGTCTTCTGGGAAATGTCCTCAATCAGCACACATCTGCCTTCCTTGGTGTTATTAGTACATGGCAGCTTTACCATCACGTGAGCCTCTGCACGTCCAGGGATGACGATTTCCTTAAGGCATGTCACTTTCCCATTAGCACCTCCGAGAATGAAGATTTCTTCCGTACCACACTTAAATACTCCGTCAGCAACATCAATTCTGCAGTCGTGTGTCCTCATAAAATCTAGACCAAGGATACAGTCATCCATAATTTCAGCCACAATCACGTTGTGCGTATAAGATGTCTCCCCTAAGTACATTGTAACAGTCATTTCCCCCAGGACGGGTATTGGCTGACCGGAGGCTGAAAGAAGTCGACAGTTGATTTGCTTGCTGTACCTCGACACAGATTTCAATAGGTCCGGCCGGACTATTGTCCTGGAGGCCCCAGTGTCCAATGTCATCCTGCAATCGATCCCGTTTATGGTGCCTGGTATTGCTAAATTGTTCCCATCGCATACTTGTGAGATAACCGTTGCTGGGGCTCCCTCCGTGCCAGCCAGTACTCGCCCCTTAGTCCTGGCTGTTACTAGTTTCCCTGATTTTGAGGAGACCTTGCATCCTCACCTCTCTTCGCAAGCTCCTCCAACCGTTCCTCTATCTTCGTTAGTCGGGACATCTGCGACTCTTTCTGTGGGCAATTCAGCTGCAAATGCCCTTTCTCACCGCATCTATAGCACACAGCGCCAAAGTTCTTCCTGAATGAGGTCTTAACCTCTTTCACCTCCTCGACAACTTCACGTAGTCTGTGAGTCTGCCGAATGTCGTGTCGAACTGCTTCGACCTCTAAGGCATGCGCCAATGCTTCTTTTAATGAGGCATGGTGACGAAGCCTCACGGCAGCTCTTACCTCCAGGTCTTTAATTCCATCGACAAAAGCTTGCACGATGTTTGCGGTTACCATCTTATCTTCGGCCGATGGATAAGCTTTCCGCACAAGCTTATCTATTTCCAACGCCCATTGCTGGAGACCCTCTCCAGACCGCTGGACTCTATCGCGCAGCTGGGCGCGGAACACATGCTCCAGATGTCGCTCCCCATACCTGGATTCGAGTGCATCCAACAGTTCCTTGTATCCACAGCCTGAAGTAGGAAAGGCCTCCAGAACAGTTAGAGCCTGCCCTCTCAATGCGACAGTGAGGGCAGTCAAGCACTGTTCGTCCGTCCATCCGTTGGCAGTAGCAACAGTCTGAAACTGTTGCCGGTACGCGGGCCAGGAGGTGCTACCGTCGTATGGGGGTACCTTAACATTAGGTCCCTGAACTGCGCCCATCGCTCCACTTGACGTTAGTCTTGTCGTTTCAAGACGTATCACCTTTTTCTGTAGCTCGTTGAGGCCAGTCTTCACACCATCTATGTCCGTTCCTAGGCAGGTGACTCGCTCGTCCATGAGGTCCAACTCTTTTCGCAATTTAGCCACCATGCCGCCGACTTCGTGAACGGCCGACAAAACAGTCCGCTGCACCCCTTCAAATTTGCAATCTTGATTTTCCTGTATCGCTGCTTGATTTTCCTGTATCGCTGCAAATTTGCAATCTTGATTTTCCTGTATCGCTGCAAATTTGCAATCTTGATTTTCCTGTATCGCTGCAAACTGTTGTTGCATTATCCGCATCAAACTCGACAAGTCAACGGTGGGCGTGGCTTGCTCAGTGGGCGTGGCCAGGTAGGTGTGGCCAGTGGGCGGGGCCTCCGGCTGAGTGGGCGTGGTCTCAAGGGGCGTGGTCTGGTGGGCGTGGCCAGTGGGCGGGGCCTCCGATTGGGTGGGCGTGGTCTCAAGGGGCGTGGCCTGGTGGGTGTGGCCAGTGGGCGGGGCCAGCTGGGGGGACCCACCAGGTGCTGGTTCCTCCAGGTGCTCCTCCACAGGTGCTCGGCTGGATTCCGCTGCACGCTGGGCCCTGGTCTTGACACCCTCGCTGCCGAAGTCGTCTCTCGGAGTCAAAGGCATAGCTTCCAAATCCCACTTCTGACACCAATTGTTACGTGCTGGGGTTCGAAGATTTGGAATAAAACACCTGGTGACCCTTGATCAGACTTTATTCCGCACTTCCGTATTCCACTTGGTACTCCTGATCTTCTTGTAGACTTCCTCTTCACGCTTGTTCGCTTCCAATCCTCTTCACTTCCGATCGCTTCCTTCGCTAGTATTTCGCTCGGCTCTCAGAACTGAACTGCTCTCCGTCAGCTCGCCGGTCCCTTTATATACCCGTTACCGCGTGACTAAGCGTTTTCTAGAAAGTTCCACCCCTATCGATGTTTATTCTAGAAAAGCCGCGTTGTTGTTGTTTACATTATGGGTTGTTTACATCGATGGGTGATTAGGTATTTATTAGGTGACGAGCAATTATGAACCTTAATGCTCTAGAAATAAGGTTCATTCGTAACAGTAATATAAACTATACAGTTCAGATTAGAAACAACACACTTCCTACATACAATTCTGGAACAAGATTAGAGGGAAATGCAACTAACTGTAAACATTGTAAAACAAGGTGAAATGAAATATGTATTGTAGATATCAAATTAGATCAAATAGAAATCGTAACACATGACACGACTATTTACAGCCGTATGGTTCAAACGTAATATTGATCGGGACAATAAATTGTACGTAACATATACGTCCAAGCCGGTAGCAGACAATGTCGACATCATGGTGTTATTTATTGTTACATTTTATCAGCAAACATTCGCTCACGATATGCGATTGCGGTTGCTAGAAACAATAGAGCCGATATGTTTCGAGCCAAAATGGGGTAGGGTGCAGGTAGTAGCAAGAAATTGTAGTTGAAGTGAAAACTAATTTAGTACCTACTTACATTTACAAAGCACAGAGGCAATGATCGCTTTTCTAGTTTAGTTTATCCAGTCTCATCCAGTTATGAATTAATATTTGATTTTTGTAAACATCCTCAGACCATCACATTTGTAAGGCTGTCCAGAAAAACGTCGGATCGCCTTTCTTCAAACAAATATAGACGTGATATATTAGGAATATATTTATAGTTAAAGCAACTTACAAAACATATAATCACTGATTGTAAAATCCGGGTGCATTACCTGCAAGGCAATGATTTTAATACTAGAATTAACAAACAACCTACAATATATTTTCAAAATAATACCGTTTCAATCGTGTTTATCAATGTTTAGGTAACTGATAGGGTCAACTCACAAGAAACCGCGGAATAATCATAATGATAACGGTCCTTTTATTAATGAACAAAGGTTCTGAAACATTTCCTTACTATTGAATAACACTGAGGTATCATAAACTGCTGCAACAGGTAACTCTAAGGCCTAGATGCTTACAGTTACAGTAATAACTTTCGCAAACAATATCACAGGCACAATGAACATTGAGAAATGTATTTTATATGCATTGAATGTAACCTAGCCGACGGTCATCTCTGGATTAACACAGCCTGGTCATTAATGTTTGACGCCCACTTCAGGATTACTTTGAACTATAAAGAAAACAATTTTATGACGTCATTTTAATGTGCACTTGAAGTTAGAACCATTATCATCCGTTAGTAAAAGTACTTTAAATTTCAAACTAATAAATTCAAGTAATTAATGTCCAAATCTCCTCCCTTATAGGCGGATAAAAAATGGGCTGCACCCCCGACCGAAACATCCACAATGATGAAAAAATCTATATCTATATCTATACATATAATAAAATCGCAGACTTGCCGTATCTGTACATTAAATATTTTTGCAAAATAATAACTGGGGGATCTTAGGGATAAGCAGCAGAACGTAAAAAATCTATTTTTGAAATTTTTGTCTGTTTGTCTGTCTGTCTGTTTATCTGTTTGTCTGTTTATCTGTTTGTCTGTATGTTTGTGCGGGCATCACGCAAAAACTACTGAATGGATTGAAATGAAACTTGGTATGATTTAAGTTCATACTACGGAGTAACATATAGGATACTTTTTATCCCGAAATACAGCACGGTTCCCTTGGGAGAGGGGATGAAAGTTAAAATGTGTACTTAGCTGTAATTCATTAATGCGTGATCCGATTTCATTCATTCTTTTTTTGTTAGAAAGAAGACACTTTAAAGATTACCAGCTAATCTCAGAAAGGCTGGATCGATTTTGATGGACTTTTACAGTTTTTAGCAAGGTACGAGCTCAAAGGAGCTTAGGAAAACAAAATGATTCCCACGGGAGTTTTAAAAACCAATATCCACGCGAACGAAGTCGCGGGTGTCCGCTTATTTAAGAATAATTTCAAAAAAATGGTTTTAAAATCTAGGTTCGCTAATAAAGAAAAAAGAAATTCATCCAAACATAAAATAAGTTCCTATTAAATTTAAATAAAAGGTAATTCAGTTAAGTTAAATGAAACAAACAGATGTATGTAAATAATAGATTATCTCAGAAGATAAAAAAGATATCCGAGAGATAGTGGCCGTGATCGACTGTAAAATCAATATGGAGGGGGAAATCGTGCACAAAGTGGGCGTTTAACCTTTGGCTGAGGGCGTGCAGCGCGGGCGCATACTGCGCGTCAAACTATCCATCATGCCCACTATATCTACGGCAAATTAACCTAATACAGACGCCACCGCTGTTCTTGAACCATTCCACTTGACCGGTTTTCCCTTTGACAATGACAGAGAAGCGAGAACATCTTATGCTGGTCGGTTGTGACTGTTATGAGCGGAACTACCCGAATGTGACGTTTACAAATAGCTCGGCATGAGGAGCCTCACGGTTTCCAATTTACTTTCTTCCTTGACTTTAATACGAGTGACCTCGTCGATGGTATACGTGGTTTTTTATTTTATTGGATCTGTACTGATTTGTTTTTTTTTATGGGTTTCCTCGTAACTCATTAACCACTCTTAATGAATTTTGATAAAAAATTAGGTTTGTATGGGTTTACCTATGGATAACAGGAATTGTTCCACACAAGTTCCAACATTGTGCATATGCAAAATTAATAATTTTATGTATCTAATTAAAAATTCATTCCAGAAAAAAACATTAAGTACTATTTTTTATTAAAATACGCCAAGGAAGTGTATTTGGGTTTGTTGTTTCTTATTTTTTTTTTATATACCTAATTGACGAGCAAGCGGGTCACCTGATGTTAAGTGATTACGTTTGCAGCACCAGTAGGGCTATTCTCTAAAATACCATCTCGATATCGAAGCTCACTCAAGTGAGATAACTCGCTTCGAAAGCAAACTCACTTCACCTTGGTTGGATATTCTGTAAACATGTGCTACGCACTTGCGAAGTGAAGTGAGTTTGAGTGAGAAGACCCTGTACTATCGAGTTTTACAGAGTACAAATTAGCAAACTCATCTCGAATTCACTCTCTATAATTCGAAAATGGCTTTACAGAATAGCCCTGCTGATATGGAATGTCTTTCTGTTTTCGCCACCTCTTCACCTCTAACAATTCTGAAGCATTTTGGTTTATAGTTTTTGACGTCCTAAGTTTTGAACTTTATTTTGTAAAACCACACACAATAAAAATATACACACTAGGTATGAATTCTTTTGATATATTATTTGCACAACTTTATGTCTTTCATAATGAAATATTGATTTCAGTACTACTACTACGAAACAATTTTATCGATACGCCAATTACTAATAGTAAACATTTATGTAATCATTCTGAAACGGGCCAAAAGATTGAATGGATACGAAAAACGAGAGCAATTAAGCGTATTGTACTAGATTTAAAAGGTAAACCGTCGATAAAAGGTTAAATGTAGGGATAATTAGTGTCGACTTTGGTTATGTAAACGACGATTGCATGATTAACAATCGACCAATTACTCAGTAAAAGTAAAGCGAGTGGTGGAAACAATTGAAAATAAGAGACGTAACAGCATTTGGTACGGTTGCATTGTAAAAACTCACTTTCAATGGAGGCTAGCCAACAAAACATGAGATATTATAAACTACAGGGCACAAGGGTGCGCGCAAATATCTATCGCACTATCTATTCGCTCTTATCTTATATTCCGACAGGATGGCAATCAAAATCCAAATCCGTCATGTCGGTCCTACGCCTGATCTTCCTCCGGTCGAGTAGTGTTGGCGTCCCGTAGAACTATAAGAGCAAAGGAATCGAGAGTGCGACTATGTTCCCGCACTCACTATGACCTCTCCTGTGTAGTTGGCCAGTCTGTATCTCAATTGAGATGACCGCCATGGCCGAAATTCGGTCAGAAGCATATTACTAACATAATTCTACAAAAAGGAAATGGAACAAACGTATTATGGATTGGATTTTTGTTAAGATAGTGCTGCATTTAGGTAGGTAGGTACTCAACACGTTTTACCCCTCAAAGTAGGAAAGGCCAGCTATTTCTCCAAAGATAAAATCGCAATATGAGCCTTAATAGTTGATATCGTGGAAGCTTGCCTTCTCCAAAGTTCAAGCGACTAGGAGAGCAGAGTTACGTAAAAGTCTTCATGAACTTTCTCGTGATCGATAAATCAAGTGACAAATTGCATTCTCAGGTGAAACGTGGATGAAATGTTTATCGATATTGCGATCGAGATTAATAAGTATCGCCTACGCCCTACATCATTCTTAGCAATTATGTTCCTTAATAGGAACGTCTACGAATATACGAATTTATTTTTGAGGAGCAAGTTTCTGAGTCGTAATCGATAAAAATTAAGAAAATATTTAATCATAATCGTCGTCCCAGAAAGGATAGGATTGACAAGACGAACACAAAACTGCCATCATCAGTCACCTACAAAAAAGTATACGGACACGCACTAACGCACGCATTGCTTCCTCGTATCCTTTAATATTTAGAATGTCCTTATATAATATTTGCTTCCGTTTATTCATCTGATTATAACTTGAGTACCTACCTTTGAATCTACAGTGAATAGGCGTCTTAGACTGCATCTTCACTTACCATCAGTGTGATTGCAGTCAAGTGCTAGTCCATATTATATTAAAAATAAACCAGCCAAGTGCGAGTCAGACTCGCGCACCGAGGGTTCCGTACTCCAGAAGTATAAGTACAATCTGTTTTTCATTAGTTTGTCTTAAAAGTTAAGGTGCTAATTAAGCTAGGCCTCTAAATTGTATGAGCACTCAGAGCATACAACTCAGAGGTCTATCTTAGACCTTAGTATCTGGTATTTTCAACTTGCTAGGTCCACCCGTTCCTGAGAAAATCGGTGGTGACACACGGACAGACAGACGGACAGACGGACACAAGAAAGTGATCTTATAAGCAAAGGCGGCTCGTCCTAAGGTGCGCTGGTGCAGTGCACCCCCACAAAAAATTATATAAAAATATTTTTTAATCAATATAATTGATATTTTATTTTTACTAATTTGGTTATCCGTAACCACATTATTTTACGTACCTTCAGATATATAATTAATAATAATTAATACCTATTTAACTTGTACCGAATACTAAAAGTGGAGCGCTAGCAATATCGCTCCTATGAAATAAATGTCCATACAAGAAACAATACTGAATTCAAAGGGTGTGAAAGGGAAAGCTCTGCACGCTCCGAACCGTGAAACAAAAGATTTAGTACGAGAAAATAGTTGAATGTAGTGCGCCGCTCCTGTGCTACGTTGCCAGTTCGCTTAGTTGATAAAAAAAATCCTCAGGGATCATGTCAAACGGTCAATAATGCGATGTTGCCAATTTTATGTAAACATCTGTGAAAAATATATATCAAGTCAACCGAAACTAAACCTTAAAGTTGAAAGAGTAAGATTGATCTATCTATCTATAATATAATAAAACTGTAACAGATCCAATTCTGTACATTGAAGATATTTTGAAATTTTTTATCGGAGGGCACTCTATAATCGATACTGAAGCCAAAACTGCAATTTTTTTCATTTTTGTCTGTCTGTCTGTCTGTCTGTCTGTCTGTCTGTCTGTCTGTCTGTCTGTATCTTGGCCGCGCATCACGCCGAAACTACTGAATGGATTCGAATGAAACTTGGTACGATTTGAGTTTATACTCCGAGGTAGGTTATAGGATACTTTTTATCCCGAAATTCAGCACGGTTCCCTTGGGAGAGGGGATGAAAGTTAAAACGTGTATTTAGCTGTAATTCATTAACGCGTTATTCGATTTCACTCATTCTTTTTTTGTTAGAAAGGTAGTACTTTAAGTATTGTCCCGTAAATATTTCAAGGTCATAGGTTTTTTAGTTTAGAAATGACAGGCATTTATTGGGTTCCGATAACTTGGGACCCGGATCTTTGTACGTACGGCTTATTTTAAACTGGCGTGCGTTTAAATTTATGTTTGTCGTTCTGTCTATTTGTTCCAGCTAATCTCCGAAATGGCTGGATCGATTTTAATGGAACTTTCAATGTTATAAGGAGTAACAGGCTACATTTAGTTTAGGTACAAAAAAGGATTATGGGATCCAATCCGATCCTATATAAAACCTATATCCAGGCGGACGAAGTCCCGGGGGTCGGCTAGTAATATAATAAAACTGTAACAGATCCAATTCTGTACATTGAAGATATTTTGAAAATTTTTATTGGAGCGCACTCTATAATCGATACTGAAGCCAAAACTGCACTTTTTTTCATTTTTGTCTGTCTGTCTGTCTGTCTGTCTGTCTGTCTGTCTGTCTGTCTGTATCTTGGCCGCGCATCACGCCAAAACTATTGGATGGATTCAAATGAAACTTGGTACGATTTAAGTTTATACTCCGAGGTAGGACATAGGATACTTTTTATCCCGAAACTCAGCATGGTTCCCTTGGGAGAGGGGATAAAAGTTAAAACGTGTATTTAGCTGTAATTCATTAACGCGTTGTTCGATTCCACTCATTCTTCTTTTGTTAGAAAGGTAGTACTTTATGTATTGTCCCGTAAATATTTCAAGGTCATAAGTTTTTTAGTTTAGAAATGACAGACATTACAATCCTCAGTATTGGGTTCAAATAACTTGGGACCCGGATCTTTGAACGTATGGCTTATTTTAAACTGGTGCGCGTTTAAATTTATGTTTGTCGGTCTGTCTATTGATTCCAGCTAATCTCTGAAACGGCTGGATTGATTTTAATAGAACTTTCAATGTTATAAGGAGTAACTTAGGCTACATTTAGTTTAAACTTTAAGTACATAAAAGATTTATGGGATCCGATCCGATCCTATATAAAAACCTATATCTACGCAAACGAAGTTGCGGGGTTCAGCTAGTAATAAGATAAGATTAAACTTAACTTTATTATTAAACAAGTTACAACATTACGTTAACATAAAATTAGTTCTTAAAATTGTTTAAGATTAGGTTCAAATTGTTTTTTTAATGTGATTATTCGACTAAAACAAGAAGTGTCTTGCTTTACCCATGTAAATAATGTACGTCGGAGCCGGAGGCTCGGACATCGGTCTATTAGTTCAGTACTAGTTTGCAATTTCAGTAGGTACAGTACTAATATAATACTTTAATCGTAAAACTGTACCTACCTACTACACAGAGGACATTGGATAAATTAATATACAACTTCAGTGACAAGCAAATGGCAGATAGGTAGTAGGTACATCAAGATGGCGATGGCGACATAGCACAGTGAGTATTTCAGTTGTAGTTAGCAAGACATTTTCGATTTTTTTTTGTGACACCCATTTTGAACACCCATGCAAAATTCTCACGAGCCGCCTCTGCTAATAAGGGTTCCTTTTTTTACCTTTTGAGGTACGGAACCCTAAAAAAGGCGCCAAACCTTCAACAATAACAACAAGCAGAATTTCAATGATTGTAAATCAAAAGAGTTTAATTTATCCAATATATGAAGACACAGTAACAGCGAGAAGAAACAGTAGCAAGTAACAGTTTATACTTCACATTACAAACTTGTGTTTTACTGACGCAGATTTAATTTCTACCGTTTAGTTCATTACCAGTATATGGCGTCGACGAGTCCAGTGCGTACCGTTAATATATCTCTCCTGAATATACAACTTTATAGAGTACAATATAAAAGCTAGGTACGTGTGGCACGGTGAAATTTAGCTCGTGTGTTCACCATTCCTCGATTTCCTACGACAGAAACTAGCCAGGGGCATTCGAGACGAGACGATTGCAGGCTAATCTCTGTAATTCCATAATGGATTTCGGACGGAGAGCTGTAATGAAGAAATCTATTACACCGCTCAGCACCGAAGTAATAGCGTAAGCGAACTAAAACATCGCCATGGAATCTGTACTAATGTTTTAATGTCGGACATTCCATCAATTTTTAGGGCTCCGTACCCAAAGGGTAAAACGGGACCCTATTACTAAGGCTCCGCTATCCGTCCGTCTGTCTGTTTGTCCGTCTGTCACGAGGCTGTATCTCATGAACCGTGATAGCTAGACAGTTGAAATTTTCACAGATGATGTATTTCTGTTGCCGCTATAACACAAATACTAATAAACAGAATAAAATATATATTTAAGGGGGCTCCCATACAACAGACATGATTTTTTTGCCGTTTTTATAGATAATGGTACGGAACCCTTGGTGCGCGAGTTCGACTCGCACTTGGCCGGTTTTATTACAATCAATTTTTGTTATTGTTCCATAACCATAGGGTGTCTAAGGGAACCCTTATACTAAGCCATGTTCCTCTGTCCGTCCATCCGTCTGTCATAGAGAATGAGTGTATGAACAAACTTGAGCCTTACAACAAAAATGTTTTAGTTTTACTTTAATAGTTTCATAGTTTTATGAACTTGATACCTACTCGAAATCTGTCAACAATGCCTAGTGGTGTAAACTTGTACTATAGGTATATCGAATAGAAGCAGGAGTTAGTTTTCGGAAATCCATAATATAGGTATGATGAAAAGTCAAAATTATTTTCCTATAATCTGCAAAACATTCAAATTTGCACCGTACAACATGCAGCAAGTGCTATGCTTTATCAGCCCAACTGCTGTTAAATATGCAGGAAAAACAAGCAACCAAACGAACCCCAAGCACCACTACCATGCACCACACAAATCTACCACCAAAACAAACTCGAAGATCTTTTCACTCCGACACCGGAGCATCCTCAGGAAATGTAGACTCCACAATGCAAAATTGCAAAGTGCACCACTTTGCATTTGTGCATTATATATTGTACTATATCTACAAAGTATAAACTATAGTTTCAATATGAATCTTCATCTTATGTAGGAGTAAATTCTTATAAAATAACAGCATAATATTTATAAGTAGACTTTATGTAAGTACTAATTGATTTGCATGCAGTAAACTTTAAAGAAACTTAATCTTCTCAGTATTAAAAAAATCTTGGACTTATTAAATTGAAAAAAAAAAATAACTAAAGTTCTTGCATAAAACCTGTACAAAAAAGTAAGTTAACTGAAAACGTCAATCAAAAAAATATAGCCCACATTTTTTGACATAATTTTCCAATGAAAAAAAGACATCAATATCAATTAAATTACATTAAATTACACAACAACCGGGTGACGTGTCAATCAATATAATACAATTACACGGTGCAAACGAAAATAAGACTATGGTCTTTGTTGTATGCGCATAAAGGCTATAATCCCTTGAGCAAGTTGTTTCATCCTGGCATTTAACCGGTGGAGTCGAGTGATCAATGTAATAACAAACACCAGATAAGGCGAATATCGATTTATAAGCTCTTACGTCACGTCGCGAAACATTCGATCAATCTCGTCTAGTCACGAAGCCACTTTATCTTCCTATAAAAGCTAATGCGTTCTTAAATTGACGTGAACGATATTAGCGCGACTGTCGCGAGGAAGGGCTCGATCTTCACTTGTTACAACATACAGTAGGGTTGCCAACATCCTTACAAACCATAAGTCATAAAATCCTCGGCCATATCACTTCTTTGGACGCGTGATTTAGTTGCGACTGTGTATAGATATCAGGCGATTGCGTTGATGAAGCAATTTTAAGCCAAGCTGGTAACCCAACATTGGAAATCCAAATTAGGCCTTTTCGTCTCCTCCGAGCCTCGGAAAGCACGTTAAGCCGTCGCACGTCGCTCCGATCCGATAATAATCATAAGTTGAAAATCAAACCTAAGAGATGAAATCCCGCACTCTTAGTTGTGTCAAATGCGGAAGAAACCCACCGCATTGTTACGTGTTACATAGTTATACAAAATTGATATTAGAAGACCTTATATATGCACGCAAGGGCTTGTAAATTGTAAGACGAAAATACAAGAGAAATACAAGAATGTCGGATAGGCTAAACGTAAGTTTCGTTACTTTCTTACTTTATGTCAAGTGAGAAAGACTAAAGTTGTAGCTATCCAATAGCTATCTATTTGATACTTATTAGAAGGTAGTTAAACAGGCCCTAGTACTTCGAATGTATATAGTCGATTTTTCTTACAGAAGTTGCAATGTAGAATTGTAGACAACCCTAACTAAATATATCAATTTGTGACTGTGTGTTGTATTGTTGGACACGATCGTCATGCAGCACAATTTGTTGATTCAATTTTCGAGACACGCGTAAATTGCAGCTTGTCAAAGAGCAGTCGTGCCAGCAGATGATCGAATAGATATAAATAATAATCTGGAGGATATGAGCTATGCTCCAACTGCACCGTCGCCGTTGTCGTCTCAACCGATAGACGTCCACAGCTGGACATAGATCTCTTTCAAGGATCACCATGGAACACGATCTTGTGCCGCTTATATTCAAGGGCTAAATTCGTCGTTCCACCTATTCTTCCTGCTGCTGTTCAGGATCGCCATTAAAACACCTTGGGACTCCAACACTTAGGTATAGATTCTTCGAGCTATGTGCTCCGCCCAGGCACGGATTCTTCGAGTTATTTGCCTCACCCATTGCCACTTCTCGACTCGATGAGTTATGTCGATAAATCTGGGTCTCCTACGGATCTCCATATTTAATCCCGCAGGATCATTTTTGAACTAAGAAACAGAACACCTTTTACCTATTACCTCTTCGATGGACCACCAAATTTCTCAATCATTTCGGCATTAACTATCTCAGAAGTTTTATTGCAGTAAAATCGGAAGGCGCTTACGAAAATCCCTCTAATTGTTTTTCTTATTCATCAAACTTTAATCGGTACGATACAAGTCATTGATCCCAACACTTTATGAAATACAATTACCATTCATTACGTACAATTCGACGCTACTATAATACGTATGACGGGACACGTATCGTCAATAACATCTTACAGAGGCCTTATGCCGACTTTGTACATAGTGGCAACGATGATCGAAATTCGAGTATCGACACACAATAACTTCAGAGCAAAATGAACCCAGACTCTTATTTTAAAGTCGTATTTCAATAGTTTGAATATTTATTTTACAACATTTCTGCTTGGGGCGCTGGCTGTTTTCGAATGCTGAATGTATTGGCGAACTTAAACCTTAAATAAATCATCTTAGGTCCATTTTACTCTGAAGTCATTGTGATTCGATCAATAGTATACTATAAAGTTTTGGAGCGCTGCAAAGTGGGACTAAGCATACACCTCGCCGAGAAGGTTACATTGCCTCAAACTACCGGACCATCCCCCCAATAAGTGCGAATTTACTTGCAATTTGCAACAATGTAACTGGCCAAGATGAGCGAGCATACAATTTTAAGATGATTACCGACGCGATGGCCGTTATTTATTGCATACGTATTTTTGTGTAAATATTTAAAAGTAGTTTTTTTTGGTTGCAATAAATAATTTAATCCATAATTTTATTTTACAACGCTAAAGTATACGTTAACTATGGGATTTATTTTCTTCGATACTTAAATCTTAAGTCTACTATACACTTCAGTAATACCTTTATAGACTTCAAATTACAGTATAAATAATTTTTTCAAAGAAAAATGAACCGACTTCAAACGAATCGAACTAAAAAGTTTAAAATAATTTTTTATTCATTTAGATTGACGATTAAATTACCTAACTCAAATGATATATAATTTTTTGAAGTCGGCGCCAAATGACTTCAAGTTCACTTCAAGTCGAAAATGTGCCCCCCGGGTCCCAGACTCACCCTCCGCGACTAGGTTCACCGCGCTTGCATTCAAAAGTGGATATTCTGATTTTACTTACACGAATTGAATGTGGTTTGGCGCCGACTTCAAAAAATTATATATCATTTGAGTTAGGTAATTTAATCGTCAATCTAAATGAATAAAAAATTATTTTAAACTTTTTAGTTCGATTCGTTTGAAGTCGGTTCATTTTTCTTTGAAAAAAATTATTTTATGCTTTTTAGTGGTTTGTTTTCTTTATATTAGGTAATAATAATATAAACGAGAACTATGTAAAATAGATTATGACCTATATAATATTATTAATTATTATTAAATATCCTGTGGCATATACATTTTATGTGTCATACTATAGGTGAGTGGTTTTATTATGTTCTAACCCAACCTAACATAACTTCTGATCTATAAAAGATTAATTTGTATGCGTACAACTCTCGTATAATTTGGATGACCGTAATTTACAATCTACACTCGACTAGTTTCACACCCGTGCGGTTTGGCTTTGTATAGAATGGAAATACACGTAACCATGCACAAACTCCAAGAAATCACTCTATATGCAACTGTACTGACGTCGGCCCAGAACTTTTTGCAAAAGGTCAATGTTACGTAGGCATCGCAGAGTGAAGTCTTTGGACAGAATAGCTATATTAGACTTCAGCAATAGGTCTGGCAATCTCAGAGAACATAATAGTGACATATGTGTACATTTATGCTTATAACTTCGTACGTAAGAATGATAACTCGATTATATACTAAAACCTTCTTGAAAGTATGTAGATAACGACAGTGAAACAATCATCAAAATCGGTTCATTAGTTGCGGAGATAATCGCGAACATACTTACATACATACATACATACATACATACATACATACGGGTCGAATACAGAACCTCCTTTTTTTGAAGTCGGTTAAAAATTGTGTGAACTGCAAGTAAGTAAATAGGTGCGTAATTTGACAATGGAGCAACATAATATTAAGTTTTCGGATAAACCTTTATTATAAACCTTATTTGGATATTTAATATATCTGATATCATGAAAGCGTGGGGTTTATAGGTGAAGATGATGATGGTACAAGTAGAGTCAAAGACCCCAGAGTCCTAGAAAGTAGCGTCTAATTGCAATAATTCATTACGTCGGATAAGCTTATTAACAAACGGTCAATTATAAATTGCAGTACATCGCCGACACGCGCAGTCTTCATCGAAATGAGAATCGAATGTAGGACCATGATTTACCGACGGTGCATAATACCGGGTTAATGTGAGCTGCCCATTAACGAGTATTAATTTACTCGCTATAATGAGGGCGGCGCGGAATCGCTCTATCAATATTGAGTTATTTTGTACCTATGTATTTGAAACGGTGAAAACTCGAGAAGCTATGCTGATAGCATCTACTCGTATTAATATTGGAGCAAGCAGCTTTATAGATCTATTAAAAATAACTAGTTTAGGGGAGAGTTTTATAACAATTATTTCGTGCAGTTGATAATCAAATAATTGAAAGTAGAGTAAAATTAGAGCTTTTCAAAATAACACAATTTACAGTCAATGCTAATAAATTTACAGTCGGTGATCAAGGCGGTCTCTTTCTTTCTTTTAAAGTAACTTCCGAAAACAGGAAATTCTCATTTCGGCGGTGTAGCGGCGTTTGAAGTTTTATGAAAAACAAAATTATGTAAGGATTCTTTCATACCCACAAGACAACAGATATCCCTTTCTGAGTAAACTATATAGTCCGATACCTTTCGTGAAACAAAGCTTTCGAATCAGCCTTTTAAGCTGAGGTAGCTTAAGGTAGCTTAATTATAAGAACGTACTGAATGCAAACTTTATACACATATACATATCAGCCCACCATCATCACCACTGCAGTCTTTTAACGTCCCACCGTAGGCCTGCTCGCTCATAGGAAATAGGGATTTAAAGCTTAGACCCGCCACGCTGCTCCAATACGGGTTGGCGCCATAAAGATATAATGAACGAAAATCGTCTGTAAAAGCTTTAGAAAACTTATTTGGTGTTTTCGAAGTGGGCCGAGAGATTTCCCTTCCGTCGTGTAACACGACATCTACGAAGGTATAGCTCGTCACCCGCGATGCTCAAGATCATTTCCATAACATCAAGGAAGTTGATTACTGTAACACCGGAAAACACGACGGTCGCATTATCCGAAACCGGTCGATTATGATGCCACTATTTAACGATCGTGTGAATGTTCTTATACGATGAAAATTTAATGAGATTACATAAAATCGACGGACGTAAATACATAATAGTAGAAGAAATATCAAGCTTGATCATTTATGTAAGCATCACAAAATATTGTCTTAAAAGGCTTAAAAAAAGTGTTGTTATAGACGTATTATTATTTTATTTTTGATAATTTCATAGAAAAGTATTGATTTTTAAAATTTTTAATTTTATTTACTTGTAACACGATATAAACTGTTTATAAGCAAAGTTTTGAGAATATTACATTCATCCAAGTACGCAATAAAGAAATTAAAAATATAGATAGTAATGAAAATCTAGAAAGAAAAACAATGATACTTAGTAGAAATATAGAATGTAATGAAAAGACGGCCCGAATTCGATTAGAGTCATACGAACTAAATCTTTCGTTTCCTATGATAGGGATGTTGGACACATTTTTGTATTGAAATAAGATGGAGTACCTAGTTACTTAGAAAGCTTTTCGGAGACCGTGACTTCGCTGCGCGCATCGCTATCCTAAAAAACCAGACCTTAACGACCAAATGTAATTCCGCCACTATGTTTAATCTTCAAAACCCATCATCATGCTCATTTGCGTTGAGAATAATTTGTTCTCGACCGCATACAGCCCAACTGTTCGTGTCTTAATCGCGAAACGTCTATTAGGTACCCTGTGGCCACTTTTCACTTAATGATATACGCAATCACGTCCACTGATTTATTTCGCATGGAAAACGCACCTATTCACACGTTTCTATGTAAATTTCTAATTCGTCGTTTTCAATTAGGATTTCACTTTCGCATTTCTCTAATGGAGCGAACAAATGGGCTTTAGAAAATTATTATTATGATGAAGTGTGCAAATGCAACGAGGCTTTACATATTCATGATAATAATAAACTTTGTAGTGTTGCCGAGGCTTGAGTTTAAGTGGGAGGTGTTGCGCAACGGTGCAGCAGTCATAATCGCCTTCGTCTTGAGTATTAATTGCAATATAAACGGTCTTAATTTCAGGAAGTTACTCGTGATTAATTCATTTATCCCATTCGCTAGTAACCCGAATTAATGCTTCTTAAGGAGCTGATAGACTTGAGCAATGAGCATTCACTTGTAAAGGTGGGTTTACACCAAACGAACAAAGAGCTAGAGCTAGAGCTAGAGCATTCTTTCTTGATCTTTTAGTGTAAACGAAAGCTCGTTGACAGCGTTTACACCAAAATATCAACGAGCAAGAATAAGAACCACGAACTAGAACACAAGAACACTCCGGGGAGCGAGCGCGTCCGAACAAGTAAGAACGCTCTAAGCTGCTGTTCGTGCGCTCCAGCGCTGTTTACATCAAGCAAGCGAGCATTCTTAGAATATTCCATAGAATCTATGCGAGCAACGATAAAACAACGAAGGAATGTTCTGTCTCTGTTTACACTAATAGAATTTGACGGAGAGAGGATAGAACGAGCATTCGCTCGTTTAGTGTAAATCGGCCTTAACAGAACATCGAGCATTCGCCGTTTTTATTTTTGTCGAACTGAACAACGAGCCGAGCCAAGCATAGAGCCAAATATTGCTACGAACATCTTGAGAATTCTAGCGAACGCTTCAAAGAGCTTCATGAAGATATCAGACTTGACGGTCAAATCTGCTCGCTAGAATGCTCGCCAGAACGCTCGATAGAATGCTCGCTAAAATGTTCTCGTATTTTTCTGTGATGTAACATTCGCACGAATGCTCATTACAAGTGAATGCTCAAGACTATCAGCACCTTAAGGTGCCGATCACTGTGCATTGGATTTCTAGAATTCATATAGATACTTAACCCACAAATTGGGTTTGAGTAGTTATAAGAATCCTACATAATCCGATCTTTCGCCAGGGATTACCGAACTCTGCGTCTTGGGAAGCTCCGGAATACAAAACTGCTACATATCCGCGGATACTCACAAAATCACAAAGTTCATATATTTTAATCTGGTTGAACTTTATTTCTACATCTTCTACAGTACAAAGAATGTAATTATAATATTTATTGTTTGATGACGGTCAACACGATGATTGGTTAATTCCCTTTTGAATTGCACATGTCACAATTCAAAACAATCACGGTGGATAGCAGGATGTCCGGCAATTTGAAAAATATGCGCGCAATATCCTCAATGACGATTAGTTCAAATTATTTTATGTTAATAGTCAAACAAACAATAAAATAAGATGATCTTGATTATGTATTATCTCCTACATGAAATTAATCTACATTATTTTATAAGTAAAAAGTCCTAATTTAATCTTGTCGTTGATCTAGCGGTTGGCACGGATCGTGAGGTCATGGGTTCAATTTCCGGGACAAAAATTGTGACAAGCGTGGTTTCTAAATTAATCTTAATTTCTTAATTTTCTACTTTAATTTAGGAGAACTTAAAGAAAGACCTTTACATTGAATACATATTATAGCATAGTATTTGCACTAAAATTACCAAGCTTATTTTAATTTAGGAAAAAATAAATAAAAATAAAGGTACCACACGTCGATCTGTGCTGCTCGTTACGAGCGGACAGCAAAATAGGCTTTGCTGTCACACGTCCCCTTAACAAAGGCTACCGTGACGGAATATTATGCAAATAAATGCACATTTGCATTCGAGTTTATGGTGATCGTATACTAGGATCTGTAAGAGCCGCAAGATACGATCGCAGCCATTTTACAGTTTGAAATCTTCGTAAATTCAAATTACCGTCTAAGTTTTAAGTGGCAGATTTTAAAAGTGGTTCATTTTATTGTTAAAAAAAGAAGGATGATACTGTTTTGTGCCAAAGTAAAATATAAAGTATTGAACACCCCATATTATAATAGTAGAGTATGACCTAACTAAAGTGATATTTCTATCATTCCCATGCGGTGCGCATTGATGTTAGAAGCGAGATACTATAGTATCGGGTGCATCGAGGAAACGCTGATGAGTGATGCCTTACTGCAAAATTCTCTTCTTGTGGCTCTTGCGCCCCCTGCGGATCTTGCGGCCGTGTGCGATCGTCTTCCATGCAACAATTTAATGTGTGTTTAAAAATGACCCATTTCATTGTGTCCCCTTATGGCAATGGCGTGGCCTTACAACAGTGCTATTTGCATAATCGGCCCGTACGGGACGCATTCATTATGCACCTTTATCGAGGTCTAACGAGACACGTCACGATTTTTTTAAATCGTTATATTGTTTTGTGACTGCTGAATGTAAATCTCTGTTTTCATTACAGCTACCTTGACTGACTGGCTGTTTTCAGCTAGTTTGTCATTTAAACTTTTCCTTGTAACTCAAAATATTTACATATTCTAAATTTTTATGGAAATCTAAAGAAACCACGACACAAATTTCTAGAGCGTGTTTTCTAAATTTAATTGAGCTTGATTATTTTAATTTTAAAAAATAATCCTACTTAGCGCTCGAGGGTGACTTATATTAAGCATTCTCGTTGTCTTCATTCTTTACGTGCGTCGTGTCGTATCATAACTGGTCAATGCGACCAAGCTAAGCCGTCAGTCAAGTGTCAGGCGCGAGGCGCGTGCGACGTTCTGACTTGGGTGAGAATACGTCTCGACATCTCAAAGCGCCTTCCTAACCTAGTAATGGGTCACGCAGTTGCTTTTGGACGATTTAATCGCCAAGTTGCCCTCTCTACTCATGATTGTAGTAGGTACCTACTATGTACGATTGTACAAATGTGTAGTCAAAACTCTACCCAAGTACCTACCCTACTAACTATTTGGAAATCAGTGTTTATTGCTATGTAAGCAATCAACAGTCGAGCACAATTCGGTAGTATTACAAAAAAAAATCTAAATAAAAAGTTGCTTGCTTTAGTCAAGAGTAACCCCCAAATGTTAATTGCGGAGCAACTGACCTATATCCTAGCCTATAAGTATCGCACGATTAAGACGAATCGATAGACCAACCAATAACCATTAAATTCCATCCAATCGTTGGGATGTTTCGAAGGTTTAAAGTATCCCACATACATGTTATATACCCAGATACACGTGAAAAACAAAAAAGCCGTTTCACCGAATCAATAAAAATACTATTTAAACTCTTGAAATAAAGCATCAAACAATAAAACGAGCAACCGCCCACTTCACTAGTAGCCCTCCACTAAACATGTCGAACGCAACGTGAAAGAGCCTTTTGAAAACCGATATTGTTCGCTCACTCGACTTTTTACGCGCTCCTCCGTGGCTAATAATCCATGGATCCCCTTACGGGGTATCACGTTTCCTGGCATTTTCCAGAACACGACCGTAGAAAGCAATAACAATGTTCTACTTAAAATATCGCAAATGCAAAGTAAATTCACGTTCCTTGGAAAACTGAATCGAAACATTTGTTTGTACAATTTTATGCATTATGCCCATTTGATTATTTAGAGTAGGTACTAGTCAACATAGATATTCCACATTTCGTGAAACTGTGCCACCACTCCCAATAGTCCATCCGTGATTTCAAAATAATTTTATTAGGGTGATAATACGAATATTTAAACGACAGCAAAACCCACATGTTTTTAAAATTTTGTGTGTCTATCTTTTGTTGGAAAGGATTAATCTTCGGAACGGGTGAACCGATTTTGACGGGATTTTAACAGGCTTATAGGTACCTACTAGGAGGAACATATACTATTTTTATCACGGAAAATATAGGCCTCAGGTAGGCTATGGTAAGTTATATTTGAAACTCAGAAGCGGGCCACAGTCTGAGTAAGTATTAGCCCTCATACGCATTAGCGGTTGCGGTAGCGGTGCGGTTATATTTTTATATGCAACCGCTACCGCAACCGCTAATGCGTACGAGCGCATAGTGCGTACAAAATGAGCGGTTGCATATAAAAATATAAAAAGCGGCTAGCCGCACCGCTACCGCAACCGCTAATGCGTATGAGGGCTTAGTTATTACTACCTACCTAGAAAAAAATCTGATTGAAGACAAGGTTTCTTCGGGCGCCGAGTTGACTAGAACACTTTTTGCGTACTATTCAGCAGTCAGCGGAAATACAACCAGTTAGATATAATATGGCTCGTACATAATTTATAGCTAGTGTCTTCAACTATAGAAAAACTAGTATAGATAGCATTAACTTATATCTATCGTGATTTTCGTACCATGGTATAAATAGCATCCGACAAACAGAAAAAAATATAAAAAATACGTTCTATTAGGTATTTATCCCTAACGTCTCCCAGTTATATTTTTGCAAAAATCTTTGTATGTAGGTAATTGTACAGACACGGCAAGTCAACGATTTTATTATAATATGTTCTAATTCATTAAATAAACTTACTAACAAGTATAAATTAAAAATTTTAAAAACCCCCGACATTCGCCATTTTGTGGCGGTAGCCATCTTGGATTTGCATAGTGCTATTCTACTAGTTAAGCCCTTTCATTTGATACCCATATTAAGGGAGATGTGAAAAATATGTAGGTAATCCGCCATTTTGTAGCGGCGGCCATCTTGCTAATGCTTGCGGCAAACATAGCTAACAACACTCTCGACTAATTCACCTTTCAAACAAAAAAATCCGCATTCAAATCGGTCCACCCGTTTGAGCGTCACAGGGGAACAGACAGACAGTTTTTGCGTCGGGGGTTAAAAATGTAACTTATCATAAACTCATGAACAAATAGCTTTAAACTAATAGGTAATTGAAATTGTCTCAGATATATTTTATTAATCTCCTACATTAAGGATGACACGGGTCCTATTTACATAAGAAATCGTTTCTAATTATTGAGTATCGGCGACGACATTAAGTTCGTCAGCATTTTAAATTGACGTAATGTGTATTCAATGGACCCTAATGGTAGGTATTAGGGTTGTCACATATAATAATAATATATTTCGGTATGTATTATTATTACATATTTTCAGTAAGGTTTCTAGGCTATACGCCTAGGATGTCTCGTATTACGTATATAATATTTTTTTAAATAAACAGAACTGCCTTAACTCAATTACCTACTTATCACATTTTTTATACTATGATATTCACCACTATTTTTAAGGCCTGTTTCACCACCTTATGATGTGTCGGATAGCTTATACACAATTTTTGTCTTTGTCACTTCACATAAAGTAAGAAAGTGATAAAACTTACGTTACTAGTTACGTAAAAAGCTTACGTAACTTAACTTACGTAAAAATCTGTGATAGCCTAGTGGTTAGGACGACCGACTTCTAATCGGAGGTCGTGGGTTCGATCCCGGGCACGCACCTCTAACTTTTCGGAGTTATGTGCGTTTTAAATATCACTTGCTTTAACAGTGAAGGGAAACATCGTGAGGAAACCTGCATGCCTGAGAGTTCTCCACAACGTTCTCAAAGGTGTGTGAAGTCTGCCAATCCGCTTGGCCAGCGTGGTAGACTATGGCCAAAACCCTTCTCACTCTGAGAGGAGACCCGTGCTCTGTAGTGAGCCGGTAATGGGTTGATCATGATGATGATGATGAAAACTTACGTTTAGTATATCCGACATATTATATCAAGTGGTGAAACAGGCCCTTTAAAGTCGCAAACAGTGCCAACCCTAACCAATGTAAGGCGATCGGGCGGCGCGGCGCGCGGGCCGCCCGTGAACGTAGCGTGGGTGACGATCGAAACATTTGTAAAATAAAAGATTTCGATCCAATCGAAGAGACACAAACATCGTTTATAAACCTTCAACTTCTATAGACTTTCTCTTTTATTAAGGTTGACATAATACACGACGGAATCGACTAGATTTTTATTGACGTAACAAAGTTTCTTAAATATAAGTAACACTTTTAAAGATTCACGTTCATTGCACCTATCGCTAGATACTTAACGCGACTTTTGTTTCACTGTTTTTATGTTTTTGAAAAAGTATAGAAAAGGCTGAAAATTGGAGAAAAGAATAACTAAAAGCTGCTTTTAGTGTTTCGTAATCTTTGAACTAAGGGTACTTAGTTAATGACAGCTCTAAATGTAATGCTATCCTTTACCGCAGGGAAAACTGTACAAAGAATTGCACTATGCTTAGATCTGAAAAAGTTTAGATATTGTGAAAAACAGAATTAGAACCAATATCTTGTTTAATCGTACAGATAAGCGTAAGATCAAATATATATTCTGTGATGAGTATTTTCGGTAGTTTGGTATATTTTACCTATTTATTTAATAGTCTATATAAATAGCTGTATAATGTGACAACTAATATTTCGCCGATTCCATAATCGGGTGCGTTCACCTCTTAATAAATAATAATTGTTTGCCGGCAAGCACGCCCGCCCACGGGCCGATGTTCTTTGTTAATGATCCGGTGTGCGCCCAGCTTTGCGAAACTCCGATATTGCTTGTTCAATTGACAGCTGAATTAAATATTAATATGCATTACACGCGCGCGCGTACAAAACACATACACATTTAGGGCCCTATGCAAATATAGGATATTTTGTATGCGAGAACATCGATGCAAATTAAGTACCTACTGTAAAGGTTACGATACACTATCAGATAAACGAGGACAAGTAGTTAAGTAGGTTTTCACTGGCTTGCCCTGTAACTTCTTAAACTGTAGCTCTTTGAATCTGCTTTTGTCCTTAGCAGATAAGTAAACGTGCAGTAGGTACCTACGCGAGAACGCAGGAGCGCGGTATGACAAGCGATAGTGAGTGAGTAAGTTTCGAGTGACGACGTTTTTGTTGAGCAAAGTCCTTGCTATGGTAAGAGAAGGCGTAATGGGTTTGACGTAAAAATTTCAAAATATAGCCTAAGTATTATATCTAACTATAATTAATTATCCCAAAAACACTATCTAATTACCTACCAGTTAAACCGGTACATTTGATCCAGAGATCAAGCAAACAAACTCACGAACTTTACCTACTTCTAACATGAAAGTTTCGAATGGTATTTGCATTCTATATTTATGTTTTTCTATATTTCGGATTAGTTCCCGCAAAAGATTAACCGTTTTTTTTCTTCATGACACTACCAGTTCAGATGTAATAGCATAAACGGTACATTTTGTAATTCGATCTACGTTTCGGCACGTAGATACACTGATCCAAAACTGTAACTCAACAACACTTGCCGCAGGCGTTTAACAGTTACACACAAAAACTACGTGACTACGATCCGTCGATTCTGCAGCCCGAGCACATTCAGCGCGACAAATCTCTGACGAGGCGGCGGCAATTGCCACGCTTTGTCGATTGAAAAGCCACGACAAAGCGTGTGTCGCACCAATTTGCTGTGCATGGTCTGGCGCTGTTTGTGCTTGGTCTGGTGCTGTTTGTGCTTGGTCTGGTGCTGTTTGTGCTTGGTCTGCTCAGCGTCTACAACGTCATCGTCGTCGCTTGGAATCTTCTGAGCAGACGTTTTAATTGTACAAGTAAAACGTCTGCTTTATTTTATGCTAGAGTAGACATAGTTTTGAATTAAAACTAATTATTAAATATTTTCAAAGACAGATGAAAACAAAGAAATGGATCTATTATTTCAATTTAGAAAGACAAAAATTATTGGTTTTTGTCTTTTGATTTTTAGTAAGTAGGTAGTGAAGTATACCTATGCAAGTGAGGTATCAAAATGTGGTGACAATTATTGACGACACCTTAAAACTAAAGCTTCGAGGGTTACAAACGCGCCCTCGTCTGAGATGAACACAGAAAAAACCTCAACCGGGTATTCTTGTAGATAATAATTTGAGCATAATGCAACGCTATGCCTAATTTAGCTCACTCTAGACACTGGCGCAGCTCTTGGCAAAGCTAATATGAGACACACGGCGTACTAAATTGATTATTATTATTAATTGTAGCTAACGAACCGTTTACCGATCACTAAATCTCTAATGAGGCGGAAAATTGGACGAGAATTAGCACAGCGACATTAATTATTCTAACTAAAACACATGTAAGCTACACTTAGTCGATTTTTTGATATTTAGAGTTCAGGTAACAATTATGCAGTCCGATAATTCTGTTGTGCAAAATCTCTAAAACAAATTAAATTGACAGCTCTAAATGTAATGCTATCTTTTTCGGAGGGAACATTATGAAAATTTAAAGCTGTCAATTTAGTTGAGAGATAACTCGGGGTAATAAGTGTCGTGATTTATTATATTTACCGTTTTATTTTGGGTCGTGAGTTCTTATATCGTTCCGATATCGATACCGATATCGTATGCGTTAACGTTAAATTGCTATCTGTGGCGGCATGGCGTGTCGCATGGTGTTTGTTTTTGACAAGTCTTTGATTTGTGGTGAAATGAGTCATTTTGAAATTCACTTTTGGAGGGAAGCTTTTGGTAGAATCAGAATTTGTTCGACTGTCGTTTGAGCTAGTCGTAGCCTGGAAATAGGAACTTGTTTGTCGGTTACATAGTTCAGTGAGTGTAAGGTGTGGTTCTGCTGCTATTCTGAGTCTCTTCATATCTATACGCACTTTACTGTAAAGTTGGATTATTGCCCTACTGAGGGGCCTGATGTTGGTTAAGAGGTCGATGTCGTCAAATTAGGCTGGTGTGGTTCGGATGCCTGTAAGGGGTTGGTGGAGGGCATGCTAGGTACCCGTGTGGGGTTGCTAGTCCCCCATCGGGCGCGTCCCCGGGTGGTGGATAGGGGAACGCCTCCCAGATATGGGAGGTACCGGGGAAACCCGGCGCGAACCAAAACTAGCAGGGGGGTTGCCGCTTGGATGCTCCTGGTGCTCCTCTGCTCATCAGAGTAGACTGTGCGAGACTTCGGGCGGCGACAATGGGGGGGAGGCTTTCGGGCCGTGAGGAAGAAAACCTCATTAAAAAATTACCAGTGGGGGTGGCAACGCCCTGCGCGGCGGGTCCGCCGGTCTTTGTGGCCGGTGGGCGTTGGCTTCGGCTACCGTCGGGCAACCCGTAATACGCACTGAGCGGACCGGGGGCCCCACGCACGGAGCGAGGGGCCGCGAGGAAGAAAACCTCTATAAAAATTACCCTAATCCCAAGCTCTGCCGCCCGGCGATGGGATGAGTGGCTGGTAGGGAACCAGTCGCGAGGGCGGCTATTACAACAATGGATAAAGCGATTGTCAAAATAACTACCCGGGAGGGTCCCGCTTGCGGGGAATCCCTTGGTGCGCTGGAAAGCCAGCGCATCGGCCCCGACGTATACGGGGGGGCCAACAAGCGCTTTTCGGGGGTAGGTATGGGAATGAGTAGGGAAGAGGAAGGAAATGTGCAGGGGGGAGTTGTGTGTGTGGCAGGTGTTAGAGAAGAGGATAGTGAGATTAAAGAGGGAGGAGCTGCCCTAAATGATAATAGAGAGGGAATGTCGGGTGCGATCTGTCTGTATGACAAGGGAAGAATGGATCTGACATGTACGTCAGACTCAGAGCCGAGTACCAGAAGGCTGCGCTCTTCTAAGTCAACTGGGCGCCCCAGGCAGTCGAAGGCGGTGAAAAGGCGACGTCTCGATAATTCAGCGGCATCCTCTAGTGAAGCGAATGACCTAAGTAAAGAATTACCATCCGGTCAAGGTAAGAGCACAAAGTCGGAGTTCCTCAAGCCAAGGTCTGTTGATTGTGGAGAAGACGAAGTCCAAGAAATGGCCCGTGCTGCCGCTATGACACGGGCCTCACTGGGCATATGCACGACCGTTGACAGTGCGATCCTCAAGAAGCAAGTCGCTGACGATGTAGATGTGATCCTACGGGTGGCATCTAAGTCAAAGAACCTGAAGGGTACTTTCGCGCGTGCTCTTAAAGATGCAGGCAGCTCAATCAAGGAGGCGGTAGAGGCATTAAGCCTCAAGTTTTCAAAAGATGAGGCAGCAAAGCTGCAGGCAGAAAATACGGCCCTTAGGCGGGAAGTGAATGAGCTTAGAAATGAGATAGCAGAGCTGCGCAAGGAGATAATGCAAACAGGCGGCGCTCCCACGTCTCAGCCTTTCATTTCCGTTCCGGAAAAGGTGGCATCTCAGGCAATCCCTCAAGGACAACCACCGAGCCAGGGGATGATCGATGAACTGGCGCGGTCTATCATGGTCCAGGTCGGGACCATGATAAACGCACGGCTAGAGTCCTTAGAACAAAGGCTCCCACCTGAGAAGATACTTCGCCCTCCGCTCGCGGCAGACAGGCGAAACAAGGATACGGAAACTTTCGCCCAAACCCAGCAGCCGCGAGCGAAGGTGAACCCACCGATGGAGTCAGCAACATCCGGTACAACGACAAGAAATAAGAGTCGAAAAGGCAAAAAGCAGGGTGCAGCGCCAATGCCTAATCAGACCAGATCTAGTGTTGAAATTCCGATTGATGTGGATCGTGCCGAAGGATGGACTAAAGTTGGCAGGGGTGGCAAGAAAGAGAAGGAAAAGGCCGCACCTAAGACAAAGGCTAAAGGGAGCGCTGCTAAAGCTACCAAGAGGAAGTTGCGCCCCCCTCGATCTGCAGCAGTCGTTATTACGCTGCAACCCGAGGCAGAGAAAAAGGGCTTGACCTATAAGCAAGTGCTGACCCAGGCGAAAACGAGAATAGACCTCTCAGGTATAGGTATTCCCGGGGTAAGATTTCGGCAGGCTACTACTGGAGCCCGTATCCTGGAAGTACCCGGGGAATCAAACTCAGAAAAGGCTGACTCCTTGGCACAAAAGTTAAGAGAGTTGATTCCAGAAGATGTGGCTAAAGTCTCTAGGCCAGTAAGGTGCGCAGATCTAAGAATCTATGGCCTAGATGACTCGACAGATGAAAAAGAAATTGCTGCCGCGGTAGCACTTAGAGGTGGTTGCCCAATCGAGGCAGTTAAAGTGGGGACAGTTCATCGTGCCCTCAAAGGCTCAGGAACGGTTTGGGTCAGCTGTCCAATTGCTGCAGCCAAAAAAGTAGTCAATGAAGGACGTTTGACGGTCGGATGGGTTACCGCTCGAGTGCAGCTCCTGAAAAAAAGGCCACTCCGTTGTTTCAGGTGCTTGCAGATTGGACATGTTCGCTTAGCATGTACGGCGGTGACAGATCGGAGTAATGAGTGCTACCGTTGTGGCCAGGACGGTCACAAAGCAGCTACCTGCGCAGCTGAGCCAAAATGCTCGCTGTGTGCAGCGGCAGGTAAGCCTGCAAAACATAGACTAGGGAGCGGGAACTGTGACACTCCGCCCAAGAAAGGGAAAAAGGCTAGCGATGGCCCCCGGGCCCCCTCGCAGTCTGATCACCCGTCCACTAGTTTTGGTGCTGACCGGGATAAAGAGGGGGCGAACATGGCCGTCGACTAAGATGGCTGTTCGTTTTATCCAGGCGAACATCAATCACTGTGCCAGAGCTCAGGACCTTCTTCTCCAGAGCATGGCAGAGTGGTTGATACACATTGCTGTGATTGCAGAACCCTATTACGTCCCACTTAGGGACAACTGGATAGGAGATCTAGATGGACTGGTTGCCTTAGTTTCCCAAACCGCGGTCGGCTCTCCTACATTCGAACACGTTGTCAAAGGCCGGGGGTACGTCGCGGCTCGTCTTGGTGACGTCGTAGTTATTGGTGTATACTTTTCGCCGAATCGTAGCCTAGCCGAGTTTGAAGATTACCTCGACCAACTGAGAACTCAAATCGGCAGCAGTCACCCCAGCCGGGTACTTGTGGCTGGCGATTTCAACGCTAAATCTAGGGCGTGGGGATCGCCAGTGACTGACGCCCGTGGTGAGGTACTGGAGGAGTGGGCCGTTCTTACGGGGCTTTCGGTGTTGAACCAGGGGTCATCCTACACTTGTGTTCGACGTAATGGTGGCTCCATCGTGGATATAACGTTCGCAGATTCAGTCCTAGAACGACGGATTAACAACTGGGTAGTGCTGGAGGACGAGGAGACACTGTCGGACCATCGTTATATTAGGTTTGATATGTCGGCAATACCAATTTCTATAGGTGGCTCGAGTCAACAACGGCATCGTGGTGGGCCTCGGTGGTCATTAAAGCGCCTAGACCGGGAGTTGTTGCTTGAGGCAGCAATAGTTCAGGCGTGGGCATTAGGGTCTAGAACCCCCAACCGGGTGGATGAAGAGGTCAAACGGCTTGGTGAGGCCATGACACAAATCTGTGATGCAGCCATGCCACGAATCGGTGCTTCTCCACCGTGTGGTGCTGTGTATTGGTGGTCTGATGAAATATCCCAGCTACGGAGAAACTGTATAAATGCTAGACGCCCATACACCAGGTGCCGGAGACGACGTCCCCGAGATGAAGATGAGGAAGAACGCCTGTACGCGCGATATAAGGTGGCGAAAGACGCGCTGAAAATGGCCATCAAGGCTGCAAAGAAACTGGCCGAAGAGATCATGCTTGACAGCCTTAACAGTGACCCATGGGGAAGGCCATACAGGATGGTGATGCGAAAGCTTCGCTCTAAGGCCCCACCTTTGACTGAAAGTATGCAGCCTCAACTGCTAAACTCGGTGGTGGAAGCATTATTTCCAAACATGCCCGAACAGGAGCCACCGCGTATGGCTTCTCACGCAGAGATGGAAACATATGATCCGATTGTACCTGAAGTTACTGAAGGCGAGCTAAAAGCAGCGTTGCTGCGGCTTCAATCAAAAAATACCGCTCCGGGTCCGGACGGTATTCCTGGCCGTGCCTGGGTGCTGGCTCTTGGCCCTCTAGAGCCGCAAGTGAGGGCGCTATTTTGCGCTTGTCTGGAGCAGGGTCAGTTTCCACGTCCTTGGAAAACGGGAAGACTGGTTCTGCTACGGAAAGAAGGACGCCCGGCTGACTCACCATCAGCATATCGCCCAATAGTTTTGCTGGATGAGCTGTGCAAATTATTTGAGCGAGTGGTATCTGCTCGTGTCGTTCGCCACCTGGAGGAGACGGGACCGGATCTAAGTGAGTTCCAATTTGGCTTCCGGCGGGGTAGATCCACGATTGATGCTGTCGCTCGGGTAAGGGCCCTAACGGAGGATGCTATATCCCAGGGTGAAGTAGTCTTGGCGGTGTCTCTTGACATCGCCAATGCTTTCAACACCCTTCCCTGGGGTAGCATCAGGGAGGCACTAAGGTTCCACGCACTGCCTGCGTACTTGCAGAATGTGGTAGACGCATATCTCTCGGAGAGAGCGGTCGAGTTCCCTGTACCTGGTGGCTGGATCCGGCGAGACATTTCGCGTGGTGTGCCCCAGGGGTCGGTCTTAGGGCCGCTGCTATGGAACATTGGATACGATTGGGTCTTGAGGGATGTGAATATGGAAGGTGTCGACGTAACTTGTTACGCAGACGACACCCTTGTGAGTGCTAGAGGTAGCACTTTTGATGAGGCACGTGAGCTGGTGACAGCAGGGGTAGCTCTTATTGTAGCGCGTATCCAGAGATTAGGATTACAGGTTGCCCTTAATAAATCCGAAGCTATATGTTTCCACGGGCCCAGATTGACGCAACGACCTGCGGCTGGCACAACACTAGTGGTGAATGGAATTTCCATCGCTGTCAAGTCAACGATGAAATATCTTGGTCTTGTACTTGACAGCCGATGGAAGTTCGAGGAGCATTTCAAGCGCCTCGCTCCTAAGCTCATTGGGGCTGCTGGGACGTTGAGCCGGCTTCTTCCGAACGTAGGTGGGCCGAACGCTGGCTGCCGTCGTCTGTACACAGGTGTGGTGCGGTCGATGGCCCTATATGGGGCACCCATTTGGGCAAACGCTCTGACCGCCCGCAACCGACCCTTGCTGCGTAAACCGCAGAGGGTAATGGCGGTGAGAGTGATTAGAGGATACCGCACCATATCTTACGAGGCAGCCTGTGTCTTGGCTGGGACACCGCCATGGGATCTGGACGCCATGGTTTTAGCTAGTCTGTACCAGCGAAGGGTGGATGCCAAATTACGGGGAGAACACCCTTCTCCGAAGGAAATTGAGAGATGGAAGCAAGTAGCGCAGGCCGAGCTCCTTGTCCATTGGCAGGAAAGACTCGAGACACCCACTGCTGGTCACTCGATCATCGAGGCCATCCGACCTGTGCTTCAGGGATGGATGACAAGGAGACATGGTGCACTGACGTTCCGCCTTGTGCAGATTCTTTCGGGGCATGGGTGCTTCGGAAGATATCTGTACAGGGTGGCACGCAGAGAACCCAGAGACGAGTGCCACGAATGTGGAAGTGTCTCTGACACGGCGCAACATACGTTGGCTGAATGCCCGGCATGGACGGAGCCACGCCAGCTATTCTTGGAACCGTTGGGACAAGACCTCTCGCTGCCCGTAGTGGTCAAGGCCATGGTGGACAGTGAGAGGGCTTGGGAAGCAATGGTCTCCTTTAGCGAAATTGTTATGTCGCTAAAGGAAGCAGCGGAGCGGTTGAGAGAGGAAGCCGTGGATGCTCATCCGCTCCGGCGCAAGAGAGCTGGGCGCAGGCGAGCTGCACATGACCGTCGCCTGCCCCCTTGAACAGGACCTCCGGGCGATAGACACGGGGAGTCTGTCGCTCACGGGAGAATAGGTCCTCGAGTTGGAAGGAGCGCCATGTGTTCCTGGTGCTCCTTAAAATGCGTAAGGGATCCATGTAATCCCAGAGTTAGGCCTGCTATTTCGGGTGCTTTTGCTGGGTGCAGTAGTGTACGAAAGTGTTCCTGCACCCAGCAAACCAAAAGACGAGACGGAACACCGTGGGGTTTTAGTTGGTAAAGTCCAACATAACCACCGTGCTTCCCCGGACACGGTTGGTATCCATGACGGATTTCCCCACGTAAAAAAAAAAAAAAAAAAAAAAAAAAAAAAAAAAAAAAAAAAAAAAAAAAAAGGGCATGCTAGGTAGGGCTCCATTCGAGTTAATTCCATGTTCTTAATGTGCCAAGTGTTAGCTAGGTTAGTTCTTCCTACAAAGGTTAGTGACTTTTCACATAAGTAGCCATGTCCGTCTCCGGGATACAAGCTTATCTGTACCAAATCGGTTGAGCATTTCGATCACTCCTTGTATGTCCCTCTACCTGCCTGTGAAACCTCGTCATAATCAGTTCAGCCGTTTCGAAGATTAGAGAAATGAAAATATGCAAAAGCTTGTAAAATAGGAATTTCTATGTTTAGTCTTGGAATCGTATTTTAACCGACTTCCAAAAAGGAGGAGGTTCTCCATTCGGCGCGTATGTTTTTTTTGTATGTATGTACACCGATTACTCCGAGATTTCTTTATCGTTTGACTTGGGCAATTATGGAAAAAGAAATTGCATTTAGCACAATAAAATTAAATCTTAATAAGTATATGCAACTGAAATAACTAAAAAAGCTCTAGTCCTAGCAGTTACTTTGTGACTAATAGGTATACATTTCCTAGATCTAGATATTCAACTTTTTTGCTCATACTTATCTCTAAACTGGCTTTTTGCACTTGGCTGGGTTCTAGCTAGCGGACGGATAATTCTTGACCACATTTTCACTGTTGCACCGTCCATTACGAATTTAGACGATTATTTCATGCCTTATTTGAAACTGTCAGTTGAATTTTACGCTCGCCACAGTTTTTCGTTGGAATAATGACATTTAATGTGCTCTGGCATTTTGGAAGTGCATTGTAAATGCCAGTGAGCCATAATGACCTAATCGTCGCGTGTAGTGCGTGCATAATTTTACTATTGGTATTTTTGTATCTCGTGATCTCACCTTGGGTTTCTTCTTAATTGATGATGCAAACTGAATGCGCAAGCTTGGAATAAGGAATAAGTAATAAAAAAAAATATTTTGAAAATCTTACGCTACTGACAAATCTAGCGAAGTTTTCGCAAAAATTGTTTATATTGGTAAGATACTAAATTGGCATATTTTTGTTGTCTTATTAACCCCCGACGAAAAAACGACGGGGTGTTATAAGTTTCACGTGTCTGTGTGTGTGTGTGTGTGTGTGTGTGTGTATGTGTGTCTGTCTGTTCCCCTGTGGCGCTCAAACGCGTGGACCGATTTGAATGCGGTTTTTTTGTTTGAAAGGTGAATTAGTCGAGAGTGTTGTTAGCTATGTTTGATGAAAATCGATCCAAGATGGCCGCCGCTACAAAATGGCGGATTTCATACTTTTTCACAACACCCTCAATATGGGTATCAAATGAAAGGGCTTGACTAGCAGAATAGCACTATTGCAAATTCAAGATGGCCGCCGCCACAAAATGGCGAATGTCGGGGGTTTTTTAAATTTTCAATTTATACTTGTTTAAAACGTTTAGTCTATAGGGACAAATCCAGTGGAAAAACGCACGCGAAATTCTGTACGCAAGAATTCTCCACGGCATTTGGTTCGCGCAGATATCCTGGTGTATCCTTATTGCGGCAATATCATCATTCGATTGCGCTGAGTAAGCTACGTTTACCCAAGTCGGTAACTAGATGGGCGAGCGATTTTGTAAGTCCGAATTTAGCCTTTTACCACGGAGAGCACGCTAAACAGTTACCATCACTGGCATCTGATATTTAACATTACACATATTCACAGTCGAGTCGTAGGTATGCGGGAAGGATTTGGGAGTCCATCGCATTATTATCCCAAGATAACTCTTACCATCATTTGATTAACGGTAAGAGATCACGACCATCAGCAATTAGGGATACGACACAGAGAGAAAGCATCTTAGCGATAAACTGTCGATGATCTCAGTTATCCGTCATAAAGCCTTTATGGGTTCCAGCTGACCCAGTTCCGGTGTCCCCCCGAAAGCGCTAACGACGAGCCAGACGGGGCGGGCCGGGCCTTGGCCTTATAAGTTATACTTTACACGCTCGATTCCTTGTAGTGTACCATCAGATAAGCTCGCTTTTAACGCGTGCTCAATTTTTAATGGGTTCCATGAACATTTTCTTATGAGTTTATAGTGATGCTTTAATGTTTCCTAGTTATAACTCGTAGGTGAACTCGTATGTAGGTATATGTGAACGTCTATAGAGTCTGGGAATCTTAATGTTATGATTAATTTATTAGTCTATCAAACTAACGACATAATGCTTTCGAATTGTTTTGCGATATACGGTCAAACATATTTTATGCATTGTTAGAGTATCCAAAAGGGTTCAAAAATTCTATAGATACCTATAGATGACTATATCAATTTTTTATACTTTCTACGTAACTATACCGAAGAAAGGTTCACACTTTTATTAAATTTACTATGTAAACTGAGATTAACCTTATTGTGCAGTCAGTTTTAAACATGGGTAGGTAAATGTTTAAAACTGACCCATGCCAACAAACACATCGAAACCACAAGTTAGGCAACAAAGGATTTCTTCGAAGCATGATCTCTACTAGGCTTGATAACAAAGCTCAGGGTTACTCAGCGGGCGATAGAGAGAGCTATGCAGAAATGAGTAAATCCGTATAAGAACCACAGTAATCAAAATGGCTGATCGAGTCGCGAAATTGAAGTGCCATTGCTCGAGTGGCGACCTCGTACCGGGAAACGTAGGTACCGTTGGAAGACCCCCACCAGGTTGATGGAAGATCTCAAGCGAGTCACTGGCAACCTCTGAATACCTACAAGCAGCACAAGATCATGTTTTTTTTTATTCAACTACAAGTTATCCCTTGACTGCAATCTGACTTGATGGTAAGTGATGATGCAGTTTAAGATGGTAGCGGGCTAACTTGGAAGAGGTATGCATACCCCTGATCGGTTTCTACATGGCATTGTACCGGAACGCTAAATCGCTTGGCGGCTTTGCCGGTAGGGTGGTAACCAGCCACGGCTAAAGCCTCCCACCAGACCAGACCATCAGAGACAATTTAGAAATTATAAAATCCCAAATTGCCCCTGCCGGGAAACTAACCCGGCGCCTCCCACTTATAAGACCACAGTGCTCACCACAGCGCCAGGGAGGTCGTCGCAATCACTCAATGTTTTGCGGCGATCAATGCACACCTGTCTAGCAGTAAACGTCTAACGGAAGGGATTCCTTACGAAATAAAACCGGTCAAGTGCGAGTCAGACTCGCGCACCGAGGGTTCCGTACTCCAGAAGTATAAGTACAATCTGTTTTTCATTAGTTTGTCTTAAAAGGTAAAATGCTAATTAAGCTAGGCCTCTAAATTGTATGAGCACTCATACAACTCAGAGGTCTATCTTAATTGGCTCAACTATGTATGTATGGGGACACCCTTCAATTTCCGACTTTTTTTTAGTTTTTGGAATTTTTCCTTTATTTATATGCTGTAAGACCTGGCTTTTTGCCAAATTTCGTAATTCTAGGTCAACTGGAACTACCATTTAGGTTTTCGACCCCAACAAATATAGGGTACTTCCGGTTGACCTAGATTTGTCAATTTTGGTCAAAAGCAAGGTCTTACAGATCAAGTAAAGGAAAAATTCCGAAAAATAAAAAAAGTTGAAAATTAAGGTAAATTTTGGTACTTACAAGTTTTCGTGAAAATCTAAATTTGCCCATATCTTTTTATTGTGTGGACTCAGGACCTTAATTTTTATACACCTAATAGGGACCATAGACCTTAGTATTTGGTATAAATTTCAACTTGCTAGGTCGGGTGGACCTAGCAAGTTGAAATTTTCCTTAGAAAATTGGTGGTGACACACGGTCAGACGGACAGACAGACGGACAGACGGACAAGAAAGTGATCTTATAAGGGTTCCTTTTTTACCTTTTGAGGTACGGAACCCTAAAAGAGGCAAGTAATTTATCAGTTACCTAAACGAGTAGATGGTAAATCGGAGGGGATTTCTCCGTACGCGATGGTTCCGATAAGTCGGTCAAATGTCGTGTCGCGGTGGCAGCGCGATAGTGATCGCGATCCGACAGGTTGGGTCCCGCGGCGAAACGGCTTTGTGTCGGACCGATTGATGGCTGCTATTGTTTTAAATGTGGCCATTTAGTGGAGTAGGTAGCTAGTTGGATGTCACGACATAGAGCAAAGTCAGCGCGCCGACTGTTTGTCAGGACAAACTAGATTTTCATGAATAGAATAAGTTTAGTAGAAAGGTAAATATACCTCTCGAGGAAAGTTTAATTTTAAGAGGGAAATGATTTTTCTAAGCTGGCTAGATGTCGCTGTTCTCTAGAGACTTTGACAGCTACTTGTTAATATATAAAACAAAGTCGGGTTTGTTCGATCACTTACTTACCTATAACTCGAGAACGGTTGGATCGATTTTCATAGTTTTTAATTTGTTGTATTTATCTCCGTCCCGAATAGCAGAATAACTATAAAAACCTTGAAAAATTGTCGAAAAATTAAAATTAAAGCATAAATATTTTCCCATACAAAATGTTCATGGGTTTCGTGATGTTGGTAGGTATGTCTGCCGGGTCCGCTAGTTTATTATAAATCATAAGTTGCATTTTATATGAATACTAGCTGATACCCGCAACTTCGTTTGACTGTTCTTCCGAATGTACCAAATTTCATTACATCTAAATCGGTTCAGCGGTTAGAAAACGTAACATACAGACAAACCGACAGAGTAACTTTCGCATTTATAATATTAGTATGGATTAAGGGCCGGCATACCTTGAGCGCGTAGTCAAAACTAGGCATATAACGCTACACACAGAGCCACCGTCGGCGCACGCACACATAGATACATTCAGCAGCGGTACTACGGGTGCGCGCACTCGATTCACGGCAGGCGATGTGCGAGCGAGTTCCTCACCTAGGCATACTTAGCTATCTTATTTTCGAGATGTTTGTCGATATTATACCTACCGTGTAATAAAATAACAGCTACTACTACTTTACTGACTTATTAATATTATTTTTTATGTATCTTACTCACGTCCGTGTACAAAATGTTAATATTATTATTATTAACCTATTTGTTTCTAATCATCATGGGCGTAGGCGTTAGATTTAAAAAAAATCTAAATAATAGACACGGCTTTTGCAACTGAAATGTCTGCCACACTTTCATGATCAATGATCAACGTGAATTTACTGAAGTGTGCGTGAATTATTTGTATTGATTAAGTCGTATTTTGGCAGATGATGATGAGATGAGATGGCAGTGTAGGTATTTTAATTTAGCATAAAGTATTTTTTGCGCATTAATACATAAAACGTCGATTGTAAACTCTATTTTTTCTATGGGTTTAGGTATTAGGTAAATAGGTATTTCTTTAGGCCATTTAGGTATGGTTTAGTAAATGAAATTCAGATCTTTATTTATTTTTAAAGTGGAAATTTTATAGGTAGCCTTTGCCTTTTATGAGTACTAGCTTCTTCGACACTGCGTCATAATTCCACGAATTTAAAGATTGAGTATCAAGTACTTTCAAGCAACATGGGGTTGTGGACCATAGTTTTGGAGATAAAAGCTTTCAAAAATAATGGTTGATCTCGACTGACCACGCGATCATACAGACATCACGAAAATAAAAAGATTGAGTACCAACAACATGGGGCTGCACCCTATAGTTTCGGAGATATAAGCTTTTAAAAATCTGACTATGTGAGCACATAGATATCGCGAAAATAAGAAGTTTGAGTACCAACAACATGGGGCTGCACCCTATAGTTTCGGAGATATAAGCTTTTAAAAATCTGACTACGTGAGCACATAAATATCGCGAAAATAAAAAGTTTGAGTACCAACAACATGGGGCTGCACCCTATAGTTTCGGATATGTAAGATTTTAAAAATCTGACCACGTGAGCACATAGATATCGCGAAAATAAGAAGTTTGAGTACCAACAACATGGGGCTGCACCCTATAGTTTCGGAGATATAAACTTTTAAAAATCTGACTATGTGAGCACATAGATATCGCGAAAATAAAAAGTTTGAGTACCAACAACATGGGGCTGCACCCTATAGTTTCGGATATGTAAGGTTTTAAAAATCTGACTACGTGAGCACATAGATATCGCGAAAATAAGAAGTTTGAGTACCAACAACATGGGGCTGCACCATATAGTTTCGGAGATATAAGCTTTTAAAAATCTGACTATGTGAGCACATAGATATCGCGAAAATAAGAAGTTTGAGTACCAACAACATGGGGCTGCACCCTGTAGTTTCGGAGATATAAGCTTTTAAAAATCTGACTACGTGAGCACATAGATATCGCGAAAATAAAAAGTTTGAGTACCAACAACATGGGGCTGCACCCTATAGTTTCGGATATGTAAGATTTTAAAAATCTGACCACGTGAGCACATAGATATCGCGAAAATAAGAAGTTTGAGTACCAACAACATGGGGCTGCACCCTATAGTTTCGGAGATATAAACTTTTAAAAATCTGACTACGTGAGCACATAGACATCGTGAAAATAAGAAGTGTAGTCATTTAGCTGCACTATATAGTTTCGGAGATATAAGTTTTAAAATATGACCAATTTAAAATATGACAAAAAAATCTGACCATGTGAGCACATAGACATCCCGAAAATAAGAAGTTTGAGTACCAACAACATTGGGCTGCACCCTATAGTTTCGGAGATATAAGCCTTTAAAAATCTAACCACGTGAGCAATATAGACATCACGTAAATAAGAAGGTTGAGTAACATTAAGGGACCTATAGACCATGGTTTTGGAAGTAAAAACTTTCAAAAATCTGACTACGCGATCATACAAACATCACAAAACAAAATTGGTTGTCTGAAAAATCGGTTTACGGAAGATAATTTTACGTGACAACATAACGAGAAAACATTGATGAAACCAAACACTTAGGAAGATCGTGCCTCTCTATAGCTTGTTCCGCGCTCTCGCTTGCACGCTCGGCTCAAGTGTCATGTTTTTTCGTGCGTGCAGCCGGCGTTCATCGATTTATAAGACTTTATCACGTCAAAAAAAAATTAACACCAACACCATGGGGCTATGAGTCATAGTTTCGGCGATAAAAGCTTTCAAAAATGATTGATGAAATGATGACGACTGACTTAATAATTATACAGATATAACAAAAGTTAGAGTCCAAAAATTATGGGGTTGACAGGAAAAAAATATAATTTCTCTAAAATAATAAATTTTGGAATTTCACATACACATAGTGCAAGAATTTGGTATATTTTACATTTTTTTAATTTTATCATTTACTGAAGTTAACTAAATAAAGGTTAAAAAAATCCTAATTTATAGAAAAATATTATAATCTCGCGCGAACTACGTAGGTAGCAGCCCCTCACAGCGGAGCTTCTCGTCATGGTAGGTATTTAGTCACGTGCTTTTGTCCAATGGTACCGCTCCAGCGAGTTTTTGTGTATGTACACGAGCAGAGATCGCGACAGGATTTTTGAAGCGACGAGCGCACCTTCCACCTTGACAGCCCGCGGGCGATTGAAACGCAAGCTTCGCGTTCCGGGAATATATAGGTTGAATTTTGCAGCGGTGCACGCCATAGTAATTTGTATGAAGAAATCGTGGATAAAAATGTGGTATGTTTGCTACCCAATTGCAAAAAAACTTAAAGTTGTATTGAAAAACAAATTTATTTATCGTGTTCCTTGGTCTTTTACCATTAATTTAAGACAATTTTTGTTGTTTTTATGTCTCAAACTAATTCAGGAGACTTCAAATGCGGCAACGCTATTTTAAAGTTTTCTATGAATTTCTCGATTTTTTTTCTATTATTAATATAAGACTTTATGACTATTTTTTTTAATGATCTTATACTTCATTTTATAGAGTAGTGCATAATATTTATTATGTTTAGAAATTTTAATATTTACTATTGTAAAAACTTAAAATGCTGGACCTTGTTTAACCCGATTTAGGTGTGCCGGTCCTTAATGAGCTTTTCTCGTGATACTAATTAATTTCTCGTGTCTTCTAGTGGGCGTAATTTAAATAATGTTTAAAATTATATTATCTACTCCTAAATATTATGATAATATTAAGGCACACAGACAGTGAAAAACGGCTATAATACTCTTGCAATGTTTAACATTTCTTATTCACAGCTGCCAATAACTGAATCGAAGGAACAATTAATCATTTCTCATCCAAAACACGCAATTCGAGATTCTAACAATACAAGTCTTTTCCGCGGCGCCACAATACACCTATTTCATTGTGTACGTCGTAAGATCGCTATCGCTTTCGTATTAATGCATGAATAATGCCGTATCATCGTTCCGATAATAATCATTAGCATAATATGGGCTTTGGCAAAGAAAGTGTCGCCCACACTGCGCTGCGGTACGGCATAAAATAAACATGTTTCACTACATAGACATCTATGACGTCTTAAAGGTTTGCATAACACTGTTGTTGGGATGGTTTCTTGAGGATGTTCACAGACTAGAAATTTGAAAGAAAATAATAAACGGCATAAATAACAATCTAAGGAATTGACGAAACTAAAAATTTTACTCTTAAAATAGATATAAATATGCACTAAGTATAGCTATCGATGTATATTGATAATTTTAACAAATAAAAATAAGAGCTCTGACAATACATAACGCTATAAAAATGTTAGATGTATAATTTGAAAGCATGAAGTAAATTTTTTTTCCTAATAGGAATAATTAACTTACCAAAAAACCAAATTCTGCTCAATTCGGCTAAAAACCAACCAAACGTAGATTGGTTTTTTACAGTTATAAAATCTACATAATTTAATGGCATAATTCAACAAAGCTATTTTCGAGAAGTCATAATTATATCAAACAAAAGCTTCTGGATAATCTACATATAAGTTACTAGATGATGCCCACGGCTTCGCCCGTGTGTATTTAGGTTTGTAAAAATCTCGTGGGAACTTTGATTTTCCAGAACAAAAAGTAGCCTATCTGTAGTAAGTAGTAACCCGTCCACAAAACGGAAAAATTCCGTGGGTTCCTTACGATTTCGGAAGGCAATTCCTTACAGCATCAGGGTTGAGAAGTTGGACATGTACCTACCTACTCGAGGTCATTCAACAATAAAGTCTTTAATTGGTATCCCCGATATCAATTTAAATAACCGACAGTGCCTAATCCCATTAGTTTTGAGGATCAGATCCCCTACAGCATCAGGATTGAGGAGTTGGAATCCAAATTTTTTGTAGGACAGTGTCGCAATGTTTCTCTATCGATTAAAAAAAAAATTACGCAAATCGGTTCAGAAATCTCGGAGATATCGGTGTACATAGGTAGAAAAACACAACTCAACACAACTCCTCCTTTTTTGAAAGTCGGTTAAAAAAGTAGCCTATGTCACTCCCTGGTTAATTCTCGACTTGTATGTGAAAGTCCCGTCAAAATCGGTTCAGTCGTTCCAAAGATTAGCCCGTTCAAACAGACAGACAGACAGACAGACAGACAGACAGACAGACAGACAGACAGACAGACAGACAAAAATTTTAAAAACGTTGGATTCGGTTATAGTATCGTTCAAATAACCATATGAGCTTAATATGAGGTAGTTATTTCGATATTACAGACAGACACTTCAATTTTATTTATTAGTATATAATATATATATATTATAATTAATATGAAACGTCTAAATTCTAACCGTTCTATTAGACTATTAATTTGTCTGTCGAAAGAATATACAAAAGCACGTTTATCCAACAATCAACAACACAATAGCAACTTAATTAAAATTTGAGAAACCCATAAATCGAATCGATTAATATGTCTCTTTCAAATGTGTTTTTGCGAATATAATTTTAGCCAAAGTAAATTTACAACGTTTATCTCCGAATAAATTTAATACAACTTTCGAATCTGTCTGCGCAAGAGATCGGGTCTTATTAAATCTTCATTATTTAGGGAATTTCTCACGTTTCTCGTATCATCCGTCCGAGTCTCTCGATTCTCGAATCCGTTACGAATTAATCTGGCTTCCATAGGTACTACGCAGGCTCAAAAACTGAAAGCTGATCGCGTATCGTAAGATGACCCGCAAGAGGCATAAGTGGCGTAAGAGCCGCAAGAAGTGCATGAAACGCCTTCTTCTTAAACTTGCTTAAAATGTGAATGACGTCAGCATGTATTCTTATTCCCATGTATTGGAATTGTTTGACTGTTACAAAATTAAGTAAGTTTTACCAATTACAACTACGGATGGACACCATCTTCTGAATAAATACAGATACATGCATATCAGAAATTGGGGAACCAGTGGTAATGGAACCACCGGCTCTCTGGTGACTGGTCGTCTGGTTGTAAGTTGTAACAACATATTCAGGACGCGATTCTTAGAGAGATGTGGGTTCAAACCTTGACGGTTCCGGATGTAAGTATTGATTTTAATTTTTAATCATTCAAGTGTATGTAGATGAATACTTCAATAAAATTAGTAATTGAGGTCCTACGGAAGAAAGATGGAAAAATAAGTTTTATAGCAAGGAAATAGGTACACTCTTAACATCAGTAGACTCTATAGATCAGCCTCACCCTCTGTTGACCTTATTCGCATTTGTGCCCGCGTCTCTTGCGGCTTATGTGATAGGTATGCGATCAGCTTAAATCAACCTAAACAATGCAGACTGCAGTAAAAAGTTACCCCACTTGATATTGAGCCTCTGAAAGCTGTCGCGCTGGTTCCACCGTTAATCCTTCACAGATCCTTAGGATAACAAGCATGTTTTTTTTGCGCAGTGCTACCCGTTTCACGTCGAGTGCTTAGGAAAGGTGATTGATTTATTTTCACGAGTCGCTTGATACAATCCTCTTTGGAATTTATTTGCTAATTAGTTCATCAATAATATTTTTATTGAGTCAACAATTTGGTCAGAAATATAAGATGTAACCCGTAGTCGTCGTGTTTCAAGAAAATGAAAGTTTCGTCAAAACTTCACATTGTTGTTTGCAAGCAGGTTTTAGAGTCCTAGAGCTCATTTGCGTCTAACTATTTAATAACGAAAATGTATAATTAGCCGCCAACAATCTATGGTTACTTTAGGTTGTATAAAGTGTGAAGATATGAAACCCTCTTTGGTGCAAGCCTGTTCCAAAACAAATCAGTTTTTTTTTTGTCTTATTTTGTCTGTCACCTTCCAGTCCGCAACAGACTTTTACCTTCAGGTCTGATCCACACATTTTATCATGGTATATCGGCAACGTGCTCTTTAATACCCGACTAAAAAAGTGACGGTAACTGCCGGCAAGTACCTAAGTCTTTCGCACTTGCAAAAAACAAAAGGACAAAAGTCAACATACCTGAACATCTCTCCTCGGTTGTGGCAGCCTCATAACAGGATGCGGCAAGGGTGTCGGCATGCGAGTAGGCGGCGGCGGGACATAGGGCCGGGGCCCCGGAGGCGGGGGCGGGGGCCGGGGCACATGCGGCCTCTGCGGCCCCGGCTGCCCCTGCGACCCCGGTTGCCCCTGCGGCCTTTGGGGCCCTTGGAACACAGTGACGGCAGGTACTGGTGGCGGGCGAGGTTGACCCTGCGCCGCGACGGAGGGCGCGACGGTTGACGGACGAGATCCCTGGTGTCCCTGTATTTAAACATCATTAACTTTTTGTGATGTAGTTAAAGAATTAAATCGATTTGTGTATCGAATCGATTAGAAACGTTTTATGGTTTTTAATGTTATGAGCATTGAAATCGAAGGTTTATTTTTTGTCGATTCTGAGAGCTTATATATTATGACTAGTGTTGCGCTCGGTGCGCGAGCTGCAAGCAGCTCGCGGGCCTTGTAGTCTCTTCAATATTCGTAAAATAAAGAAATGGGAGGCCATACCAAATACCAGAATATTCTGGAGAGTCTCTTGAAATAGAAAGAAATATTGGTATCACGTTTTGTATCTTTTCTGAAAGGACACTAATGAGTTCTATGCATGCGTTTAGTGGGAAAAAAAAGATTATACAAAAATGTTCTGGAGAGCCACTTGAAAATTAAAAAGAAATTTTGTATGGACACGAATTTTTTTGTTCCGTAGCTATCTTTTTTTTACTGGCTCACCAAAGGGCCTAAGGTCTTGAACATTTTTAGTTTCAGGACCATGCTTCTACGATTGATAGTTTTTGAGGGCCGTTAGGGTACTCTGGTAATTTTTCCTCATTCCCTACGTTGTCTTTTTTGTGAAAAAAAAAAATCTTTAAGTTCTATTTACTTATACGTGTATGGGGGGGAAAAAGTTTCATACAAAAATGTCTAAGAGAGCCTCTTAAAAAGAACCCAAAAATTTATATGGAGAAAATTTTTTTTTTCGACAGCCATCTTTTTTTTTTTACCCGTTCACCCAATAGCCCAAGGTCTTAAACCATATTTGTTTGGGACCATGCCTGTATGACTGGTAGTTTTGGAGGACCCGTGAGGTACTCTGGTAAATTTTCCACATTCATGACGTTTCAGAATTTTCTTGAAGGAAGACCCATAAGTTCGACATATGTAAATAGTTAAGGGAAAAGGTTCCATACAAAATTGTTCTGGAGAGCCTTTTGAAAAGAACCCAAAAAAATTTGTATGGAGAGAATTTTTTTTGTTCGGCGGCCATCTTTTTTTTACCGGTTCACCTAATGGCCCAAGGTCTTTAATAACATTTGTTTCGGACCATGTCTGTATGACTGGTAGTTTTGGAGGACCCATGAGGTACTCTGGTAAATTTTCCACATTCATGACGTTTCATAATTTTCTGAAGGAAGACCCATAAATTCTACGCACATAAATAGTGAAGGGAAAAAAGTTTCATACAAAATTGTTCTGGAGAGCCTCTTGAAAATTACCCGCGGCCCGCTAAAGCGGACCGCGGGGATTTCAGTATTATTTTTGTTTTAGCAGCCTCCACCTTCTTCTATCATTTTCAGCATCTTTAACCCTGGCCGTGCTCCTCATCCATCTTCCAAACCCTCGATCATCATCACTCTCCAAATTTTTTTCTCCGAATCATTTTCCAGAAGGAGAGTTCTTATATCTTATTAAAACAAAGTCTTGTATAGTTTCCCAACTTATACGGCCTGTTTCACCACCTTCTGATATGTATTAGATAGCTATCTACAACTTCTGTCTTTGTCACTTGACATAAAGTAAGAAAGTGACAAAACTTACGTTTAGGCTATCCGACACTTATCAGGTGGTGAAACAGGCCGATAGTCTCTTCAATATTCGCCATTGTATATTTTGTGTGAAAAAAATAAATTTTGCCATCTTGATTTTTTTCTGTTCATCAAATTGTAGATCTTTAGTTCTTGATCATCTTCTGCCAAGAAATCACTCTTCCATCTTTTATACTTGGTGAGATAGACACCGACGAAATTTGTATAGCCGCCATCTTGAATCCGCCATTTTGTTTTTTTTTTTTCAGCTCAGTGCCAATTGGATGAGGTTTTGAGTAATTTTTGTTTGAGCACCTCCCATCTATCTGCGATACCCTGCCCGGGCTCCTCAACCATCTTCCAAACCCTCAATCATCATGTCTTCCCATATTTTTCATTGAGAGTTCTCCAAAGAACCGCATCAAAGCCTTGCATAGTTTACAACTTGTAGTCTCTTCAATATTCGTCATACATTTTCTATGGAAAAATAAATTCCACCATTTTGAATTTTTTTTCTATTCATCGGGTAGACCTTTGGATCCTGATCATCTTTTGCGAAGAAACCACTCTTCCATCTTTTATACCCTCCGAGATGGACACCGACGAAATTTGTATGGCGGCCATCTTTTTTTTGCCATTTTGAATTTTTTTTCAGCTCACTGCCAATTGGATGACGTTTCGAGTGAAATTTGTTCGAGCACCCTCCACCTATCTTCAATACCTTAAGCGTGCTCTTCACCAGTCTTCGAAATCCTCAATCATCAGCTCTCTCCATATTTTTGTTCCGAATGAATTTTTGTCCTCTATATGAAACCATTAGTGAAAAAAAAAATTTTCATACAAAATTTTACAGGAGGGGTGATCAATCAGTGAGTCAGTCAATGAATCAGCACGAGCAGCTATATATATATTAACTAGTAGGGCGCTTGGCTGCGCGGCCCGCTAAAGCGGACCGCGGGGATTTCAGTATTATTTTTGTTTTAGCAGCCTCCACCTTCTATCATTTTCAGCATCTTTAACCCTGGCCGTGCTCCTCATCCATCTTCCAAACCCTCGATCATCATCACTCCAAATTTTTTTCTCCGAATCATTTGCCAGAAGGAGAGTTCTTCCATAAAAACAAATTTTGAAAAGGAACCGTATCAAAGTCTTGTATAGTTTCCCAACTTAGTCTCTTCAATATTCGCCATATATTTTGTGTGAAAAAAATAAATTTTGCCATCTTGATTTTTTTCTGTTCATCAAATTGTAGATCTTCAGTTCTTGATCATCTTTTGCCAAGAAATCACTCTTCCATCTTTTATACTTGGTGAGATAGACACCGACGAAATTTGTATAGCTGCCATCTTGAATCCGCCATTTTGTTTTTTTTTTTTCAGCTCAGTGCCAATTGGATGGGGTTTTGAGTAATTTTTGTTTGAGCACCTCCCATCTATCTGCCATACCCTGCCCGGGCTCCTCAACCATCTTCCAAACCCTCAATCATCATGTCTTCCCATATTTTTCTTTGAGAGTTCTCCAAAGAACCGCATCAAAGCCTTGCATAGTTTACAACTTGTAGTCTCTTCAATATTCGCCATACATTTTCTATGGAAAAATAAATTCCGCCATTTTGAATTTTTTTTCAATTCATCAAGTAGACCTTTGGATTCTCATCATCTTTTGCGAAGAAACCACTCTTCCATCTTTTATACCCTCCGAGATGGAGACCGACGAAATTTGTATGGCGGCCATCTTTTTTTCGCCATTTTGAATTTTTTTTCAGCTCACTGCCAATTGGATGACGTTTCGAGTGACATTTGTTCGAGCACCCCCCACCTATCTTCAATACCTTAAGCGTGCCATTCGCTCGTCTCTGAAATCCTCAATCATCAGCTCTCTCCATATTTTTGTTCCGAATGAATTTTTGTCCTCTATACGAAACCATTAGTGAAAAAAAAATTTTTCATACAAAATTTTACAGGAGGGGTGATCAATCAGTGAGTCAGTCAATGAATCAGCACGAGCAGCTATATATATCCCAACTTGTATTAACTTTAATATTCGCCGTATATATTGTATAGATAAATAAATTCCGTCATCTTGTTTTTTTTCTATTTATCAAGTAAACCACGTCTTGATGATCTTTTGCCTAAAAACCACTCTTCCATCTTTTATAATCAGTAATATAGACAGCGACGAAATTTGTATGACCGCCATCTTGATTGCCATTTAGGACTTTTTTTTCAGCTCACTGCCAATTGGATGAGGTTTCGAGTAACTTTTGTTTGAGCACCTCCTACCGATAGGTAGGTGTTGACGATAGTCAACACCCTAGCCGTGCTGTTTACCCGTCTCCAAAATCCTCAATCATCAGCTCTCTCCATATTTTTCCTCCGCATGAATTTTTGTCTTCTATACGAAACCATCACTAAAAAAAACTTTGTATGAAGACATAATTCCGCCATCTTGATTTTTTTTCTATTCATCAAGTAGATCTTTAGTTCTTGATCATATTTTTCAAAGAAACTACTCTTCCATCTTTTATACTTGGTGAGATAGACACCGACGAAATTTTTATAGCCGCCATCTTGAATCCGCCATTTTGGTATTTTTTTTAGATCTCTGCCAATTGGATGAGGTTTGGAGTCATTTTTGATTTAGCACCTCTCACCTATCTTCAATACCCTGACCGTGCTCCTCAGCCATCTTCAAAATCTTCAATCATCAGCTCTATCCATATTTTTCCTCCGCATGAATTTTTGTCTTCTATACGAAACCATCACTAAAAAACTTTTTGTGTGAAAATATGAATTCCGCCATCTTGTTTTTTTTTCTGTTCATCTAGTAGATCTTTAGGTATTGATCATCTTTTTCCAAGAAACCACTCAACTTACATCTTGTATACTTGGTAAGATAGACACCGACGAAATTTGTATAGCCGCCATCTTGAATCCACCATTTTGGGGTTTTTTCAGCTCGGTGCCAATTGGATGAGGTTTCGAGTAATTTTTGTTTGAGCACCTCCCACCTATCTTCAATACCCTGCCCGAGCTGCTCAACCGTCTTCCAAACCCTCAATCATCATGTTTTCCCATATTTTTCTTTGAGAGTTCTCCAAAAAACTGGATCACAGCCTTGCATAGTTCACAACTTGTAGTCTTTTCAATATTCGCCATACATTTTCTATGGAAAAATAAATTCCGCCATTTTGAATTTTTTTTCAATTCATCAAGTAGACCTTTGGATTCTCATCATCTTTTGCGAAGAAACCCCTCTTCCATCTTTTATACCCTCCGAGATGGAGAACGACGAAATTTGTATGGCGGCCATCTTTTTTTCGCCATTTTGAATTTTTTTTCAGCTCACTGCTAATTGGATGACGTTTCGAGTGACATTTGTTTGAGCACCCCCCACCTATCTTCAATACCTTAAGCGTGCCATTCGCTCGTCTCTGAAATCCTCAATCATCAGCTCTCTCCATATTTTTGTTCCGAATGAATTTTTGTCCTCTATACGAAACCATTAGTGAAAAAAAAAATTTTCATACAAAATTTTACAGGAGGGGTGATCAATCAGTGAGTCAGTCAATGAATCAGCACGAGCAGCTATATATATATTAATTATATCGATGCGGGTCTGGTGCGCTTTCATGAACTGTGTATTTGCTTGATGGTGATGATAGGTGTTAGTTTTTCTGGATTTCATTTTTATTTCGTCTTACGCCGTAATAGGAGACGGGAACAACGGCTTTTTGTACATCCGACGGAACGGAGACAGCATGTAGGTTAGGTTAGATAAGTTAGAGGTAGCTTGTTTATGTGTTGGTGCGTTTGTCTGTTACCATTTTTCGGAAAAACTACTGGGTCAATTTATTCACCGTTCTTCCACTTGATCCGAAGTGAGTGTAAGGCATTGAGAATTAAAACACAGTAAATAAAACATTAAGTAAGTACATAAAACGCAGTAAATGAAATGTATGCAGCATATTGTTACACTGGCCAGCGCAATGGTCGGCAACAAGGGCAGTTCCTCGATCTAAACGTCTGGGACCCTCGGTAAACGATAACATGATTTTATAGGGATGTTATTTGCCATGTCCTAGGCACATTTGACGCGCGTGCGAATCACTGTCCACGGATAGCAATATGAATATACCAGTCGACTCTCGATAATTTGACACTCGTTAATTTGAATATTTCGATAATTTGAACTTTTTTCCCAGTCCCTTGAAAAACACTCGATAAATTGAATAAAATCACTATTAATTGAATAATTGGTCCCCTCGGTAATTTGAAGTTAAGTCTTGCCCTCCAACATTCAATAATTTGAACCCCAGCCTTCCCTACTCTCTACACTTAATTTGCAGCGATTATCATGTCGATTGTTTACATAAATAAGACACGAGTCAATTTGCAGTTCGTATTTCAGTCTTCCTTCAAACGTTAAAGTGAGTCACAGTGACGATATCTTCTCAGCTCTCACCACTACCACTATCGAAAATTCATTGGACAATGATAGACTGAAGGTGCTCACTCAACCGAAAAAAAAAATTATGTCTGTCTGTGTATCTGCTACACAGATCCCGTGTGGCGTAGGTACCTGCAGCACGGTGACGGCCGGCACGAGCGGCGGCGGGCGGCGCTCGCGCGCCTGCTCCACGAGGGCGAGGTGCTCCGAGGGGCGGATGAGCCGCGGCGGGAGCGTGCGCGGCCGCGGCTCGGGGCGCACGCTCGCGCGCGGCGGCGGGGCCGGCGGCGCGCGACCCCGCCGCCCCGACTCCGACTCGTCCGTCATCGGGGCGCGCCAATCTGGGGACAAACGAACGATGACCATGAGGTGGGTCTCGCCAGTGCGCTTAGATTAAGGATTGGTTGGATAAGGTTTCGCCGCCCGCCGAGTTTCTTGCTGGTTCTTCTCGGTTGGAACGGCATTCCGAAGTGTTCCGAACCAGTGGTAGATTCAATTTTAACGATTCAAAAGTAGGTACCTACTTCTAGTCTATTCTAAGGTGGTAGAAGGAATCATCGGAAATACTGAGCCAATTTTGACGGAATTTTCACAGGTAAATAGATAGTGGATTATTTTGTATTACACTATTATGAGGGACGTTCCGATTTACACCCATGCCAAATGTCTGAAGTGAATCATACTTCAGTCATCATCAAAAAATATAATCTCCGTATGCCTGTTCATAATTGATATGACATGGAAACTCTACCAACCTACCCATTGGAAAAGTATACAATGCCTCCTAAGTTGCGACCATGTGGCCCATCAGAATTACAATTATTGCTTGTATAATAAAAACAACATTAGCTAGCATCAAATAGGTACCGTTTCCGCAGACATCAATCACAGAGGCTAAATCACTTGACGCACAATCGCGAATTGAAAAAAAAAAAAAAACAGAATAAAGCACAAGTTATTCTACTTGGTTCCGCATATAGTCAATTAACACACGTACAAAGTTGTATGTAACCAAAGCAAGGTGCTGAAATAAAAACGACACACCATCGATGCCGATACACGTAGCCGGGGGGGTCTACCCCCGATAGGTGGACGGAGAACATCGAGCGAGCAAACATTGTATTGAACCGCTAAATCCACCACCACCTTCACTGCAGCCTTTTAACGTCCCACTGCTGGGCACAGGCCTCCTTTCACAGACCTACTTAAGATCAAGTAAGTAAGTTATTAGAAGTAATATTTAAAGTAGGTACAAATTAGTTATCAGCTAGGTCCTAACAGTGGCGTGCACAGTTTGAAGCCAGGGTATGCAATTAACCCAGATAAGCCTGAAACTATTTTTACTCAAAATCTTTACAATAAACAAATTTCTTTAGTTGCATTACCTTTAAAATGAATAAAAAAAATATTTAAAAAAATATTTTCCTTAAGGTTTTCCGGGAAATGCCCGTCCTATATATAGGACAGTAGGATAATAGGTAGTAAGTAAGGGTTAGTATTGACCTTAACTGAAAACGGACTAATACATTTATCTATTTATGAAAAGGGTACAAAAAATGAATTTTAATGTTAGTATATCAATTTTGCAGTGTGATGACTTATGTATGATAAGTTACAAAACACATAGCACATACTTCTTTATCAAATTTATGCAGCGCGTCAAACATTTTTATGACATTGATGGTAAAGTCTTTGTTTTGATTGAAGAATAACCAAATGATTGAATTGGTTATACCTTGATCTTTCCAGCTGTCATCACGTTCATATTGGGACGGTTGACTTGGCCCCATTTTTCCAATTTTTCTGTTTGACTCAATCAAAGCTGTTGTTACTCTCCTGCGGAAGCTTAGGTGATCGAGTTTCCTGTATTTTGTTTTATACAATAATTGCCTAGCAAAAACGTTCAGAAAGATATTATTTATAAGTAATGGCATGTACCATTTGTTGACTCTAATGCCTACCCTGTGTAACAAATAATGTAAATCGAACCAGTCAATCTGAAGTTTATCTTGGAAAGCTCCTTGAACTTCAAGCCAAACCACTGAAGATGTTGCTAAGCCTCTTTTCCTCCACGCGTAAATTATTTTGCGCTGAGCTGATCAACTAACAGCAAGTTGCTCTTCGGTATCACTAATGAGATACTCAACTTGGAGAGATATTTCTACAGGTTGAAGTAATATGTTACGTAGCAAATTATTCAGCGTTCACGTTATCTTCATCACCCTTGTCTTCATCACCTTCGTCAGTAGGGCAATCGGGGTGAACAAGAGGTGGTAGATACATATCGTTACCTCTGTCATTTTTCTCATCATCGGAAGCTGTTCAAGGCGTCTATTATCCCATGAGCAGTTAGCGGTCCAAACATAAAAAATTACCTGTATTATCCTACTGTCCTATATATAGTCCACCACTTTTTGTCGTAAATTATTTCCACTTTACGAAATATTATATCAATAAAATTGTTATACAAAGTAAAGAAGAGGTTATCCAGAACATGTGAAATGTGAAATTTGCAACCTAAACATAAATTTCAGATTTTTATACATATCTCTTGTGGGCCGTTTTTGCAACGCGCTTTTATTGCACACTTATTAGTGAAATATATCGGAAAATATTAAATAAAACGTCAATTTTATATTTTTACTATAATAAACATAGTCTCCTTACTTCATATCACAACAAATGAAATCAACCATTTAAATGGGTACTTTGATATATTTTTTTATTTTCACTGTCCTACATATAGGACAGTAGGCTTATCTGGGTTAAGTACGTAGGTACTAGGTATTAAGAATTCTAATATCAATTTTAGTTTAACTCTTCTCTTTCTTTGTACATAAGCAGTGTTTTTCTCAGTGTGTGGGTAAGCAGTGCTTATCCGTGTGCATTTCATAAAGCCGGATAAGCACTGCTTACCCGGCTTTATGAAATGTACGCCACTGCAACTGGGTCCTAGGTAACGAAATTGTAAGGCGACAGAACGAGGAACCCTAATTTAAACGAAGGGTCGTGTCGTGGACGTGAAGCAAAACAACGATGCATCACGCTAACCCTCCTATCAATTTTAGATTGCCTATAATTACGGCGACGGGTCACTAAAAAAAGAAGAAATCAATTTTATTACTTGGAGAGTTGATGACTAAAGGTAGGTAGGTAAGTAAACCTACCTATTAAAATAATTGGTTTGACAGTGTTATTATGAAATTAGTTTTTAGAATAATAAGTGATTAGTGTATTTTCGTAAATTAATCAAATAGGTACTTACCTAATTATTTTAATTAACAAGTATAGGTACCCTACAGTCGCGAATCAAAAAATATAACTCTACTATTGTTAGCAACGCCATCTATGTAAACGACGCGGAACTCGGTAGCGAAACTAGCGCACGTGCCTCGCGTCGTTCACTTGTTGTATGGCGTCGCTGCGTCTGCTCCGATACGTGTTTCATATTTTATAGAACCTTTGGAATAAATTATTATTTGGAACCTTTGGAATAAGTAGTAGTAGGTACAGTTTCGTTAAAAATTCGTTGTTAAACGAATTGCATTCCAAAATTGGCGATTTGTTTGACAGTAAACCATCTCTTAATATTGCTGGAAAATTCATTTATCAATAAAAGTTAATTAATATTATAGGGCAATTATAGCAATGATAGTGCCAATCTTGGTGACACCATCACCAGGCAATAAAATTTAAATCAATGCCAGGACAAAATGCATTAATTAAGTAGGTTCAAAACTAGTTTTCGAATGAAATAAAAATAATATTTTAACTTATTCCTTGGAATTGTTCATAATAAAAGGCAAGACAGCTTTCTAATAATAGGTAGATAGTAGATACATTTGTCTAGATAGGTAGGTGTATAATTGTGTTGTGCAGGTATTTTCAGTGAAAACTGCAATTCCTTTAAAAACATCTTGCTCGCATTTCATAGAAACATGTTGCTAAAGCTTATTTCTTATGCTGAGGAAAAGCTATAGACAACGCGTTTGCCTAGAAGATGTCTGTAGATAGACTGATAGATAGTGAACTAAATAAACACAAACTATTTATTAAGCAAACAAATCAGATGGTTTAATTTTCGGCTATGTCAGGTAAACAGAAACGCGTACCTACCTCAATTTATCCGGTTTATTTGAGCCTGGCCGGGGAGGGTCAATCGAGCCGGCTAGCGAAGGATTTAATAACGTGTTAATTAAACGTATCCGGGACAAAGCTGGCTTATCTCTCTACGGCTTGATTGATGTCAAGGTTTGTAACCAAAACTAGATATTTTAAACTGAGTTATATTTTACTTATTATACAACTTATCGATAATCCAAACCGAAAGAGGGTTCGTGTTGTTGTGGTAGATATGTAGGTACTTTAGTACTTACCTAATTGAAAATTAAAATTTGATAAATGCGTTTTTAAGTATGCATTATATCTACAAAGTTCGTTCGTTTCAACCAATGGACGTCCACTGCTGGACATAGGTCTCTTGCAAGGATCTACAAAGTAAATAATAGTAATGATGTTCCTATAAAAAGTTGGACACCCAATTCCTATATTTTCGTGATCATCAATAATATTATAAAAAATGCTCAAGTGTGTACATATTTCTGTTTGTTAGCTTTTCAGAGCTAGCTGCCACTAAACCGATCTTGTTGAATGTCACAGAGATTTCGTTAGTTATGGAGACGGATATAGACTACTTTCTATCGATGGAAAATGAAAATACCGGAAAAAACATAATTTCCAATCGTCGACGCCATTGCATAATAACATTAGAAAACACTACAGTTTAAGTCAAACCAGTTCCTAATATAAAGTACCTAGGAACAAGGCCTAGCGTAGCGTGCCACAAGGTCGTTCGTACTAAAATCTTAACAATTGCAAATCCCTTCAGATGAACGAACCCCACCATACCTAGTAAGAGTTTTTATAGTTTCGAAAATGAAATTCAAAGTCGTGTTCTTGCCTCCTCTATACGGTTTAATGTATGTTAATTACGCTAAAAGCGTTAACGCTTTTAGCGTAATTATAAGTGCGTTAATAAAAGCGACAAAAAACAAGCAAGCCGACATAAATATCCCACCACCACCACTACAGCCTTTTAACGTCCCACAGCTGGGCACAGGTCTCCTCTCTCATAGGAGAGAGGAGATTTAGAGCTTAGACCCGCCACGCTGCTCCAATGCGTGTAGGACTCAAATATAGTTACTTAGATTAGTTTAGGGAGCTTTTAAGTTTAGAACTTTTTAAAAGGAGTTGTTAAGATTAAAAAGATCACACAACTCACGAAAACCATTAAAGTTTTCGAGACGTGCAATCTCGTACTAGAGCAGACCTTGTAGAATCAGGTTCAATCCAATAAACACTTCAAACAAAGCCTTTATTTATCGTATCTTTTACACTCCGCCGTGTTTACCGAGTAAATGCGTGTAACTAACAATTTATTTGTCGAAAAGCGTGAAATATATATGCAAACCCGTTCATTGCAACGAAAAATTTGAGTGCATTGGCATTGCCTGTCATTGATACCCGCCGATTTGCTTTTGCCACTAATTAAATTTTATTATTTGAGAGTATTATGAGAAATGGCACTTACAGCTTTTCACATGGCCTGCCGTTTGTCAGGCTACTGATATTTAGTACAGTACCTAAGTTAAAATTAACACAAATTATTTATTTACGAAAAACTAAAAACTATCGTGTAAATTGATCGTTTCTTGTCTTGTTAATAAGAATAATGAAGAGATTTTTGTTGAAAAAAAAAACTACCTCGAACCAAGAAAAATTACTGACTGAATCAGGATGATACAACGTGCCTAAGATAATAATAACCCTTCTTTTCTTACTTCCCTCCAAAACAGCGCAACACTTCTTATGAATCATCCTAAGCATTTGCACACAAATTGCACATTTCACACGATAGCAATAAGGATGATTTTCATGTAGCTGTTTCTCCGGGGTCGCGTGCCTGGCCCAACGCTCCTTTGCGATGATAGCCTGCAGAAGCAATTTTCCTACAAATTGTGCTTACATCTCTATACGTGGGCTAATTGCGGGAGGGCTATTTTCTCATTTCCTTTTTCGAACGAGATTGGTTTTTATATGTAGGTATTTCACTACCGGTATTTGGTCCGTTGCATAGGTATCGGAAGATTGAACTGCATAAGAATAGGAGTAAATTTTGTAACTTATTGAATACAGTGCAGCTATTGCCAAATGCAAAATTCGCAAGAGCATAATGTATTAGAACTAGCTGATTAGAATACAAACTAATAATTTTCATGGAAGACGTCATAATGAAACGCAAGATTGCAGTTTTTAAAATAAAGCATTTATGTAAGTAAGTTGCATGTTCCTTCAGCGAAAAATGCAATTATTTTTTATACTTAAGGTGTTACGTTTTCCATACTAACTTCATGTTACCATTCAAGAGCGAATGGATTATATATTTACACTGAAATTACATCGCACAGCCTTAATATAATTTTTAATTTGCGCGTAATTATATTTACATAAATAAAACATTACATAGACAGCTTAATTATTATAATAGCCATCTATTAAACGCTGTTTTGCCTAGCTGACCGAGATGGCTTTACTTCACCTTTAGCTGTTTATGTAATGTTTTCTTTATGTAAATAAAATTTTCCGCAAATTAAACATTAAATTAAGGCTGTGCGATGTAATTTCAGTGTAAATATATAATCCATTCGTTCTTAAATGGTAATAATAAATTAGTATGGAAAATGTACCACCTTAAATGATTAGCTTGTTTTACGAAGAACATGCTACTAGAGCTATTTCTCAAGTTCTTTCTTGATAAGTAAGTAGGTATTATCAATTAATTAATTATTATTATTTTTAAATACACGTACCTATTGTAAATTAGGAAGGTATATTACCTACTCTACTTGGAAGTACATTTTTAAATAAAGCCGAATAAAATTTGAACTTGACCAACGAACTCTAGCGTTGTAAAATTGGCATGGTTGTGCGCGCAGCACGCAAAAAATATGTAAGTAAGTAGAAGTAAGTACCTAGGCAGGTACTACGAGTAGTAAACTGATAGAAACAATATTATTTTCGCAAGATTAAAAAATATAATATACTTAATTTAAGCTGTGATAGCCTAGTGGTTAGGACGATCGACTTCTAATCGGAGGTCATGGGTTCGATCCCGGGCACGCACCTCTAACTTTTCGGAGTTATGTGCGTTTTAAGTATTTAAATATCACTTGCTTTAACGGTGAAGGAAAACATCGTGAGGAAACCTGCATGCCTGAGAGTTTCCATAACGTTCTCAAAGGTGTGTGAAGTCTGCCAATCCGCTTGGCCAGCGTGGTAGACTATGGCCAAACCCCTTCTCACTCTGAGAGGAGACCCGTGCTCTGTAGTGAGCCGGTAATGGGTTGATCATGATGATGATGATGATGATACTTAATTCAGACACTTACATAAGCGGCCTAATACACGAATTTAAAGTCGCTTAACGAGCTATGGAGAGTTTTCCTGAAAGATAAGATCCAAAATGAAGAAGTCCATTGGCGGACTCAGACTACGTAGGAGCGATGGCTGTTGGAGCCGTATTTGTAAACCGCGTACTAACTACTAACGTTATAAAGTGGCGGAAAACAGCTGGATAAGTAATGCTTAGCCCTCATACGCATTAGCGGCTAACCGCGCGTGCGGCTAACCGCGCGGCTAGCCGCTTTTATATTTTTATATGCAACCGTTCATTTTGTACGCACTAAACCGCGACGAAATTTTATACAAGTGGCTAGCCGCGCGGTTAGCCGCATACGCGGTTGACCGCTAATGCGTATGAGGGCTTAGGGAAAGCTTACAGTGAACGTTGAAAAGCTCATATGAGGACTATTAAAGACACATAGCCAGGGGCTTAGCTCATAATTGGAACCCAAGATAGTTTGGTCCTAATATTACGATGTAAGATGACGGGAAAAGCATCATCCCACAAAAACTGGAGAGCTTTTTTGATTTTATTTTCATCGCACGTAAAAAAAATCAATAGAAATCTCAATCATTTTATCTATTAAATAGAAAAAAGGTATCACTCGTATCTCGCCCTACTTGATGAATGGGATGTTCTCGAAACCTCCGCCCTCCCGATAACTCGAAAAGTGTTTCCCAGGAGAGCGCTCATATCATTATAAATAATCCGTTTAAAGGATTAAATTAAAACTAATGTCGTCATTAGCGTCCCTCCAGATAAGGGGGGTTCGAAGTAATCTGATATCCTAATCTAACTCATAAGCGTCAGAAAAAACCAGACATGTATACTCTGATTTTTAATTCCGTGGAATTCTGACGTTTCTTAATGTCATCAGAGATAAAACAATTCCCACAAAAAAAAGAAAATAGTAAATTCAAAACTTACTTAGAAATGAAAATCAATTGCCTCATGTAGTTATGTATGACAAATGCCTACCCCAAACTAAAGTATGATCTGATCTAAAACTTCTTAAACTTAAAATCTAAAACTAAAGTATCAGATACCTACTTTAGTTTGGGGCAAAATCGAACTTCAGGTGGTAACCCAGTTTTTCATACAAATAACTCGTTCTGTTTTTAAATGACAACTGTCAGAATTCCACCGAATTAAAAATTAGATGGTTTTACCTGGGCCCTTGGTCAATATCAATGTCATGTCAAATATTAAAACAATCGTAACTGCAAACTGCTCTTGTGCTGCTTCAAAATTAGCGTAAGAAAATGTTGTAAATCGTACGTGATTTGGCTTTCAGTTTTACGACAGTCATTGATTACAGTAGGTACCTACGGTTAATCTATAAGTAATATAATATAAGGTATTCTGTGCTACCGTGTAATGCGATAACTGATGGCATCAAGCACAAGCAAAACACAAAAATGTGGTACATTGTCTACTTCATCGGTATATTCGTCACTCACACACAAGTATAAATTAAAAATTTGAAAAACCCCCGACATTCGCCATTTTGTGGCGGCGGCCATTTTGGATTTGCAACAGTGCTATTCTAATAGTCAAGCCCTTTCATTTGATACCCATATTAAGGAAGTTGTGAAAAAATATGTAATCCGCCATTTTGTAGCGGCGGCCATCATGAACCGATTTTCATAAAACATAGCTAACAACACTCTCGACTAATTCACCTTTCAAACGAAAAAAACCGCATTCAAATCGGTCCACCCGTTTGAGCGCCACAGGGGAACAGACAGACAGACAGACAGACAGACACACACACACACACACACACACACACACACACAGACACACACACAGACACACACACACAGACACACAGACACACAGACACACAGACAGACACACACACACACACACACACACACACACAGACACAGACACACACACAGACACACAGACACACAGACACACAGACACACAGACACACAGACACACAGACACACAGACACACAGACACACATACACACAGACACACAGACACACAGACACACAGACGCACGCACGCACGCACGCACGCACGCACGCACGCACGCACGCACGCACGCACGCACGCACGCACGCACGCACGCACGCACGCACGCACGCACGCACGCACGCACGCACGCACGCACGCACGCACGCACGCACGCACGCACGCACGCACGCACGCACGCACGCACGCACGCACGCACGCACGCACGCACGCACGCACGCACGCACGCACGCACGCACGCACGCACGCACGCACGCACGCACGCACGCACACACACACACACACACACACACACACACACACACACACGTCAAACTTATAACACCCCGTCGTTTTTGCGTCGGGGGTTAAAAATTGACATTAAATGGACAGTTCCTGTCATGTATTAGGCCCCTTATAACTCTGTGACATAGGCGCAACCTAGTAGTGAACCAACAAATAACGAGGATAACGCTACCTATTTACGAGTAGGATCTACACACCTTAAAGTTCTTTGAAAAAGATCTATCTACGTACCTACGTACCAACCGGTACCGAAGCCAATTACTTTGTCATGAAGGAAATATTGTAGTATAATATTTCTTCGTTACAAAGAAATTATACCGATTATCAGTTTATCTCGGTTTTCAATTACAAGCCCAATACCTTTCCAATAACACCGGAACTATTATCTGCTCCGCTTCACGAGAATAATGACTTTAGCCTTTTCTATTAATTCAGTATCACGATGGTACAATTATTACAGCTCTGCGAGTTATTAGGTTAGTTTCTATACGCTAGCAAGGTGCATTTGCCTTATGAGGAATTTACCATTTTTCTTCTCGTTGACTACTCTACTGGTACTATACACAGTACGACAATTATACTACATGTAGACAATACCGCAGTGTGAAGCAATATACCTATTTGTACATCTTTGCTTATTAGTACGCAATATATTATATTGATGCTAAATCTGTTGTATCATATCAGTTAGTTTATAGTGTCAGCTCATATCACTGGTACACTTCTAATAAGTACTTGAAGACACACTACGACTTCTCGATGTATAGTGAACTCCAAAGCTTCCTGCACAAGGCTCGTTAAAAAAATTGCGATACAAGGGCGGTAAGTAGGTGTTTATGTATAAGTTGACGTATTTAAACGCGAGCCGAAGGCGAGGGTCCGTCCGTGGACTTATGGAAATTAAAACAACACCAAGTAACAACATGAAAATTAAAAAAATACGCGTCATTAATGACAGATTGCAATTTGTATCTACATACTATCCTAATTTAAAGATCTCAGGCACTTACAATTTTGCAATTAATAAGTAGGTAATCTGACAGAACAAAATATACAAATACAAATATACACTATCGTCATTATACCACATGTGACAAGAAAAATTACGCAACGACTACAGACAGCTCGATACCGTGCACTTGCTATCTTACCTGACGATTCTTTTGACGTTTTTATTTGGTGTTTAATTTCTAGGCAAACTTACCTGACGTCTGCAGTTCCCCTTAACGGTAGCAATCAGTATTCAAGTCACAGGTAATTATCAAGAGCGAGGGCGCTCACACGCGAGGGTCGCGGCCCGCGGGAATCCAAACGACCACCCCGGAGAACAGCCGTGTATCTTAAAGGGCTACGTCATTTACATAACTGCAAGCGTAAATTAGATTTATTCATAACTTGTTATTAAAATGGGCTTTGTCCTTTTGTAGTTTCCGTGGTTAAATAGTCTCTGGCTCACTCCTAAATAGTACATAAGTGGGATTAGAATTGAAATTGAACATTGGTAAAAGGTGGCATCATGAGTGAGCTCTATCAGCTGAATGAAGAAAGCGCGGATAGCAGTTCAATATCAGCTTGCGTAAATCGGAAAAACTCTTACAATCATTTCGCCATTTGCAATATTGAGAGCATAAATCAATACTATTAAGTTGTTGCCATGTCAAACTTAGATGTAGACCTGATAAGTTCTGCAAAATTTACTCCAACCATTCGACTAAGCGATAACTCATTATTTGCGGTATATGACAAACTGTGGTCACAAATAACACAATGATAAAATCCTAACTCCACTATAACAGACCTTGCAAGCTCCAATTTCACATGTCCTCATAAATTATTTTTAATTTATGGCGTCTCACAAACGCATAATATTTAGTTGTCACACGCGAGTTTTTTCCCCATAAAACTGATGGTTTGATAAGCGCTGCAAACATGCAAAACGTCATGCTACACAACACGTTGCGATAAGCGGCTCGCAGAATATTAACTGCTTTGTATTGTGACAGGGTGTTCCAAAGTAAAAACCAGTCCTGCGTAAAACTTTTCTTTAGTAGACAATTATAGAATAAAGTATGTAATGCCAGTTCTATTGATCTCTAACGCATAAATGGAAAGAGAATAAGTGCTAAAATAAATGGTAGAAACTGGGGAAGAGAAGAAGAGTCCAAGAAATGGGGTTTGGGTATCTCTATTCTCTTGTACGAATGCATTTTAGATTACGCGGTAAGGAATAATTTTCACCTATCTTCTTTAACTACAAAACAGTACCTTGTCTGACTGATAAACAATACACAGCCTAAACTGATGGACCTTGAGACTTGAAGATACAATTTGAATAAACTCATAGTTAAATAATCATGAAAGTCGAATATATGCTCATTATTAATTATTATTATCTTAAGATCTATATTTTCTTAAAATAAAGTGACAACTAGGTACTATTAATAATAAAGAACAATCTGTTCTCAAAAGCACCGTACGGATCGCGTGCCAGACTTGTAATCTCTCTCGCGACTCGAGGTAACAGAATAATAATAACCGACTAACATGACACTAATGCTGTTAAAAACATATCTGAATATACCGTTGACTAGCTGCGAATACCTGGCGACTATTATTATTTCAATCACAAAAGCCAGTAGATCGTATCATTTTAAACCAGAAGCCTTATTTATAACCGTGTTCCTAATCGATACCGTTCTAATATCACAGTATACTTCGTCCATAATACTATTTTCTGCTTGACACATTGGTGTAATCAAATTGTTTGCAATTGTCGTTCAAATCGCTTCGTACCGATAATATAATCGATATGATTGTATATGGATAAAAATCTAGTGAATATTTTCAATGCGATTTTCAATTTAATATACATTGTACGTGTGGTATAAGTTATAACATAACCAGCCCAATCACAGAGCGACAGCGCATTCTCGCGGCTTTCGTGTCATTTTTTATCAACAAATCTTTGAAAAAGCTGCGAGATAGATGTGTTGCACTGATAGTGCTGGAACCGGAGTCTTTAAAGTAGTGGGATGACACAGAAATACCCGTATATGTCGGCGTCCTTGACAAACAAGAATTAAATGTATAAAAAATTATACCATCTCAGAAGAAGATAGAATAATCTAGTTTTGTTTTATATTATTCAAGATAGGCTTACTGGCGACTTGGAAGGTTGGTAAAAAGCAACGATTAAATCTAAATTTCAGGTGTCCATTTATCGTCTTGAATCACAAAATAGGCTACCCATGCAATAGTCAAATTCAAATCAATCCAAGCACCAGGATTAGACGTAAGTAATTTCTCATTAATAGACACTAAAGATAAACGGCTTTAAAGCTTGAATAGATAAGTGTAACACATCAAGCGTGCATTTAACGGTAGCGTTAACGATGTCTTTGTTGCATGATCTAGATGACCCTTATGATTGCGAGACGTACGTACGTAGACTGATCACGAGTTTTGTTACAGATAACACAATGGCAAGTGATAATGTAACTTTTCTCGTATAGGTATTAAGATTTACCAATACCTATTAGGATGATAATTTTGAAGTGAAAGAGGTAAAAAAAAATATGTGTGAGGTGTGAATTGTATTTTTGAGACTAAGAAATACTGAAAATAAAACAGACTTCCCTACGCATGTCGACGAATCAAGAAAAGAGGTAGTTAAACTTAATAGAACGTTGATAATCTAAACCAAAGATCGCCAAAAGTTCTGACAGTGTAATACTTATCAACATTGCCACAACACAACTGGCCACACAAACAAGTCGCGGACAATTTCTAGTTAGATAGATAGTTGCAACACAATGATAGACAGCAGGATAAAATTGGTGACTCGAAAATTGCACCATGGACCAATGATAAAATATATCGCAGCAATATGTACAAGACCCAGTAAACGTTATAATAACAGCTTTTATGCTTTTAATTGGTAGAAATTAATGAGGGGTTATGCCCATAAAGCTATCGGCACGTGAGAGATAAATACAGAAAGAGACTTAGGCTTAGCACAAACATCAGATTTTTGATACGGTTTCCGTTTTTGCTGCGCCGATAGACAGGCACGGATGCCTTAAGACCCCAATTTCAGATAGGCGCATAGTAAAAATAATGTTGAGGGCTGGTTAGATTTTAAAACTACACGTACCCATATTGAAAAGTCTATAAATTTTGTTGGAATCATCTCAGGCAAGAAGAAATTTTCTTCAGCGTTTCTGCCGCATAGATTTGGCGCTCTCCTAACACTTTCATACGACACATGGGAGCGTAATTCTGCACTCGTTTCTCCTAAATTCGTCCCTATTATATTATATGTCAGATCACATCAGTGCTCTGCTATGACTATTCAGAAAGTCACCATGAAAAATTTTGGAAGATCCGCAATGAACTTGATGTTTGCGCTCAGCCTTATCCAGTCACGAAAGAGCATCTCGCGGATCATGGCGATGGTGTGAATGCGGTGCAGATAGCATCGCTGTCAACCGATGCCTCCGTAGATAGGGGCAAGCACGAGCATGAACCGGAAATGATATACCCACTATTTAAGTCATCTACACATGTTCCAATAAGTCGGGTACCGACACCTTTCAAAGTTCAACAAATGAGTGGCTTTCGGGCCAGCTATCCCAAAAAACTAGAGCAAAGAACAAGTCGACTGGCAATAAAAGTTGTAAGTTGGGTTATCTGTTAATACCATAATACAAATACTTTCACCGGACGATAAAGATTTTATTATCCGAGAAAGGACGCTCCTTAATCAGATTAAGGTCAAGGAAAATTGGGCAGTTAATTTGCGGCTGCACATTGTCTGACCAACTAAGCAACACGCCTACAAGAGGATATTGTTATTTCTCAGATGATTTGTGCAAAGGTGAAATTGCCGCTAGAATTGGGCTGCCGTTGAATTGCGGCTAGTGTTAATTCTCCAAAAATTGCGAACTTTGCCCGTAACAAATGAATCGCTCTCTTCCGTTTTAACATTTCACCCAATTCAAACCCACTCTGAGTACATATTCGCGAAAACGCTACAAACAGAAAATAGAACAGCATATCAATAATTCAGGCACACTTTAAAGATTTATCTTTCATCTTTTCATAACAGTAATAGTACAGTAGGGTTAACTTTGATCACAATAATGTGTGATGGAAGAGGGTTTATACATTTTACATCTCGACAACCATAACGAATATCAAAACACGGAAAAGTCAAATTAATAAAAAAAGGATCTAACAATATTTTTTATGGCTCAAGTTTGCCCATATATCAATAGCCCGAAGTGGAAACTTTCCGAAGTAAAAATCAGTAAGTTAGGTCCATTTTACTCTGACATCATTGTACAAACTACAGAACATAATTATCTTCACAGTCAGTGGTCACAGTATCGATTGGAACAATCCTTTTATTCGCCTCTACGTTGTTCCCATACATGTTGTTTGCGGCACATTACGTACGTTTTACGTGAGGTATGTCAACGTTTTACGTTTCGATAATATTTTGACCTAGTGCAGTGGTCCGATACATTGGTAGAGGCGACCGCAGCTTAGTTTATCATCCTTATGGTGAGGGGGCATACTTATTGTTCTGACCAGTTGGCAATATACACGTTGTTGTAGCCATTGAAGCGGTAAAAGCTAGATTTTGTTCACGATTGCGTCTGAGGCGAGGAATCGAACGCCTTTCTCTCGAGTGCTAACAAATAAGTCGGGATGGAACCAATGGAACCAACGTGATTTATTTATTCAAATCCGATGCACTACGCCAGTCACGTCCCCCTTTTGATTTGTATTTGAGGCACGAGCGGAGGTGTTGCTGATTTCTGATCTGCTTGCATTAAAGTTGTAATAAAATTCAATAGTGTAGCACATTAGCTATCGGCGTTGTGTAATAAAACGTCTTACCTTTCAAATACGGTATGTGCAGTATGGCAGGGACATGGGCAATACAAAAGTCGTTAAATAGTTATGCGACAGTAAAACAGGAGATGGAAGTTGACCTCTGCCATACTATCGCGAGGCTGATTTTGGTAAATTGGAAACCAGAACACATTTTTGAATTTTTTCCTCCAATAAGGAAATCAAAAAAAACATCCTACAAATACTTATTGAAAAAGTTAATACGCTAATGGTTTTGAAGTAAACCCTCAATTTCTTATTATTGAACAGAGTTTTATATTTAAGGTTTTATTTCAAAATCATAAGTGCACTAACCGTTGATTTCATCTTAAATCAAATAAGCATTTGTGCCTGCAGATATTGCAAAAGAACCTACCAAAGGTAAATTACATAGAGATTGTTTTATCTTTGCAGACATTGTTGTGCACAGCAAACGAGCACAATCAAAGCTTGCCTTATCTACAGTGCTGTGTGCAGTATAGTTATTCTGTATTTGCGCACCTCCAAAACTTTACCAAATACTACGTAACGTAATGCAAAAAACAAAAGCCAAATACTCTTATTTTAAAGTAGTAATTCAATACTTCGAATATTTATATTACAACATTTCTGTCTATAAACGAATGCTGAATGTGAATGGCGAACTCAAAGCTTAAAATAAGCCAGTTTATAGGTCAATTTTACTCTGAAGTCGATCGATTATGTTTCGATCAGTAGTAATTTAGTTCGAGTTAAGTTTAGTTTAAGTTTTTGAGCTTCGCAAAGTGAGACTAAACATACAGTTGTAGGTACACGTTCGTTTGGTTATAATTTTGCAAGCGAACCCCATTTCGTATCCCATTATCGACTGCACTGACACCATTGCTAAACAACACTTTAGGCGCTGGCAAAGCGACTGGCTAGGCATTTGATGAGCGTTGCGTTTCAATGATTGCTCAAACCTGACTCACGACCGAGGATAATTTGCGAGTTTTGGCATTTATTCCGAAACTATTCTTCAAAATAAACTCTATTGACAGAATAATTCTTCCCCAACTATTGCATAAATACTATATTGTAAGTGATTTTTCATACGTTACGGTTGTCGAGTAGAGATTGGTTGTTCTGGTAGAGATGGTTCTGGAAAGGGAATTTGTGGCAGAAAATATTAAATAGTTAGCTCGTATACTACTAATACTTGCAAAGATAGTTCATTTATCCAGAAAAATCTAATTCTCTATCACTAAACATTGAATAGGTACATACAATAGTTATAGATTAATTACAATCAATTTCAAAACATTAAACAATGACACACAAAGAAAAAAAAATTGTTCCAGGGATCTATTAAGAGTAAAATAAAAAATATGACCTAACAGAGGGAAAATAGGTAAGAATCTATTTTGACAATTTGTGTTGTACTGCTGACATTATGATGCAACTAATATTTACTAAATCATGATCTTGACCATGAGAATATAAACCGATTAAAATCATGAATCATGGTGCCTACTACTGCGAATTTATTTTTAAATAACTACTGAACAACAACACGCTAGTAGAGCATGTAATGAACAAAGAGAATTTAATGAATTTAAACGTATCCAATCTGATAAATCAGACGTCGTCATTAGATATTTTAAGAAAGCTTAGTAGTTCTGAATGAATGCTAAAATTATACCCACTGAGACACTGAAGGGAATGGTAAAAGTGTTAAAATATTATAATGAGTAATTTTAGTTTAATTTTGATTAGTTTTATTTATTTAATTAAATAATTAACCACTGACATTGATGACTTCGAAGCATCAAATGTCAAATGAGCATTGTTTAGGTTTATCAAACTCGTGTTTGATAAATCTAAACGATGCTCATTTGATTAACAAAGTTATCAACGCAATAAAGTCTCGAGCACTTGAAATCATAAGTAAAAAATAAGTAGGTATTTAATCTTATAGATTTCGCTGTCATAACCAAGATTAAATATTTTTCCCTCGAACAATTTCGTTAGGCTCTTTCCACTTCCGTAGACTTTATCATGGATTAAAGTTTAACCACATAAATTATACTGTCCCAGCTAAACGTCCAATTTAAATTGTTTCGTTAGCTGGATTCGAACGACATTTTCGACAGCTTATAAAGGTTTAGTAAAAGGTTACAAAGATATTGCAATAAGAAACAAAATTTCAATTACCTCATTCTGTTGTCCCACGGGTTTAATTTAGAATTAAAATCAGGCAGAAAAAAACATAATTTTCAAGTATAAATTATTATAATTTATACACAAAAAAATAACGCAGTTTTCAAATGCAAAATCAACTTCTAAATATGGCCATCCTCGGCGATACGACGCGACGGCGCGGGCGCAGTTGCAAAACCAATCTTTTGTTGGAATCATCCCGACACAAATACGCTATTAAGTGATTAGGACGATCGCAGGGGTTCACGAGGCTTCAGTTTACACAGGAAGGGTTGCGTTTTAATTCCGTTGTCACGTCACCCCTTTGTGCATGTTGATGTAATTTGACGTTGTAGGGGCTGATGTTTATGTTGCCCGAGCAAACATTGATTTGAAACAGGTTTTTGCATGTTTATGACCTAAAAAAATCAGCCAAGTGCGAGTCGGGCCTCGCTCTTTCAGGGTTCCGTACATAATTATGAACAATATAATATTTTGGGTCTAAGAAATATTTAATTTCCGAGCTAGACATCGCAACAAACCGTGAAAGAAAAACCCAAAAAAATGTTCGTTTATTTTGGTCACAGCTTATAAACTATTTAATAAATCGTTGTTTTCAGTATTTGTTGTTTAAATAGAGCATATAGTACATAATATACTGAAATATCATATTCCCAACTAGTTTAGTTTTTGAGATAGCCCCCGTCACAAAAATGGTCTAAAACTGACAACTTTGATGGCCTCCCATTCCCTTATTTTTTGAGATAAAAATTAAAAAAATATATATTTGTACTCTACTTAATGAGCTCTAAACAATGATACTCCACAAGCTAGGGTAAAGAAAAAATTTTTTTTCCGGCTCCTTTTTCATGTATGGGAGCCCCCCTGAAAAATAATTTAATTCAATTTCTAATTCAATATTTGATTTTGGGTTAACTTTTTACACTAAATACCAAAATTTCAGGTTTGTAACTCATTTCGTCTGCGAGCTAGAGACCTGTGACCGGCGGACAGACGGACAGACAGACAGACAGACAGACAGACAGACAGACAGCCGAGTGACATTAATAGGGCTCCGTTTTTTACCCTTCGGGTACGGAACCCTAAAAATGGAGATGCAATAGCGAACAACCGCATCTTGACTCAAGGCTTAGACAAAGTTTTAGAATGTAGATTTTATTTAGTTAACAATATCAGCTCTTGGGCCAATGGTAGAGTCTTGCTTGTGCTTATATTTCGACGATCATATAGTTCACATGCGTTTTCGGTTGTGGTAATGTAAGCAATCATCAAAAAAGTTTACTGCTCATATAATTATCAAAGAGATCTCATGAGATTTTTAAAAACTTAAATCCACACGGCTAAGTGACGGGCCTCAGTTAGTCGGTATAAAAAAAAATAGCCAAGGCGCACCCGTATTACACCGTTACCATTAGCCCAGAGCGGTTGACTAGCGAAACAATTATCTCACTAATGTTGCACAAACGGGATATTTCTGCTACCTTAAACAGCGGCAGTTAATGCAAGATATTGAGACATTAGCGTCTTACACTGGTTATGAATTTAACGAAATGAACCACTAAATGTGAAATTATGAAGTTCCAAGATTATGAAGATTGTAGTAAGATAGACGTTGAATTTTAAATACTGCTAGAATGCCTATCTTAGCTAAAACATACAGTTCATTGCTTTGAACACGAAGAATCGAATATATTCGTCTTCGAGAACCTTTTCCAACTGCAGAAATAAGTAACATACGAGCAGATTGACGATTTACTTTTCTCTATCGAAGAGTGCTTATACTAACTTAGAATAATATGAGTTCAGTAGAAATCTTATTAAATAAACGTTTACCTATGTAATGCATAAATTATAGATAAGTAGGCAATAACAATAAGCATTAGTAGTATTTAGTATGTATGATAACGAGTAATTTAATTTATGAAAAAAATTACCCCAAACAAAAATTCCAAACTCAATTTACGCCCACTGTGCTAGATAGAAAGCAATAAGTACATAGAATACAATGCGCTATAATTACAATAATAATCACGTTTCCTGTTCGGTAATACGTGTATTATTCTATTCGTATCGAGTCCTACTCTAGGTACCTAACTTTCATTATTTAAATTACTTCCCCATGGGGCTCAAATAAAATAGATACCTACAATTATTATTATATTTTTGTCCGGTTTTGGTTCTAACTCACAATAGTACAAAGATAATTTTTTTCAAAGAAAAATGAACCGACTTCAAAAAGAAAAAGTTTAAAATATTTTTTTATTCATTTAGATTGACGATTAAACTACCTAACTCAAATGATATATAAGTTTTTGAAGTCGGCGCCAAATGACTTTAAATTCACTTATCAAATCAAATCAAATAAACTTTATTCAAAATTGGTACACTGTACACTTTTTGAACGTCAATAGAATAGAATAGAATAGAAAAGTTTTTTATTCAAATAAACTTTTACAAGTGCTTTTGAATAGTCAGATGAATCTACCACTTTAGGTACAATCAATTTAGGTACAGGCAATGGTGATAATTACTTACGGATACTTAAAACTAAAACTACGAGGGTTCCAAACGCGCCCTGGTCTGAGAAGAGCCCACAACAAACTCAGCCGGGTTTATTTTTTTTTAATTATCACCATCTTACAATATGGTAGGTATACATAATAGCCATAAAAATGATTTGAACTGTTGGCTTTTAGAGCAATCTATGTCCATGGATTTTTGTCATTAAAAAAATCTTTTAAGCTATAGTAAGACTTTTCAATTAATTTGCGTTTAATAAAACCTTTGAACTTATTGAGAGACATATCCAAAATGTTCTCTGGCAACATATTATAAAAAAGTACAGAATTACCAACAAATGATTTTCCAACTTTTCGCAGCCTAGTAGTGGGCAACACAAGTTTATCTTTATTTCTAAGATTAATGTTATGACAGTCACTTTTTTTCTTAAATTTATCGATATTTTTGTGAACATATATTAAATTTTCAAGAATATATTGGTTATAGACTGTCATAATTTTAACTTCCTTAAACTTATTTCTCAGTGATTCTCTGGGTCCCATATTATATATGGCACGAACAGCCCTCTTCTGCAGCACGAAAATGGAATTAATGTCAGCAGCATTACCCCATAATAATATGCCATATGACATAATGCTGTGAAAGTAACTAAAATAAACTAACCTCGCAGTTTCAATATCAGTTAGTTGGCGAATCTTTTTAACCGCATATGCAGCAGAACTAAGTCTGTTCGATAAGTTATTTACATGAGGTCCCCATTGGAGTTTAGCATCTAACGTTATCCCCAGGAAAACAGCCGTATCCACTAGATCTAATTCCTCATTATTAAGCTGTACAGTGGTTTCAACTTGTTTAACATTAGGTAAAGTGAACTTAACACACTTAGTTTTTTTCCCATTAAGTAGTAAGTTATTAGCTTCAAACCACTGTACCACTTTTGTGAGAGAATTGTTTACTTCGTCAGGTATTCTTTGGTATCTATCAATTTTAAACAAAAGTGATGTATCATCAGCAAACAATACTATCCCGTGACTATCCTTAGCGAGATAAGGAAGGTCATTAATATAAATAAGGAATAGAAAGGGCCCAAGAATAGAACCCTGTGGAACTCCTATTTTTACAACTGATCCGGTAGACCGCTTTCCGTTCACATCTACTTTTTGTGTTCTATCATTAAGGTAAGAATTCATTAAATCCAAAGCTGCACCTTTAATTCCATAATGGTGTAGTTTTCTGAGTAATGTTTCATGATCAACGCAATCAAAAGCCTTGGACAAATCACAAAAAACTCCAAGTGCATCATGTGACTCCTCCCAGGCTTCAAATATATTCTGTATTAACTCAACACCAGCATCAGTTGTTGAGCGACCCCTTGTGAAACCAAACTGTTTTGTATGTAATATATCATTAGTATGAAAATGTTTAAGCAATTGATTTAGTATTAATTTTTCAAAAATTTTACTAAAGGTAGGTAGTACCGATATTGGTCTAAAGTTAGTGGGGTCACTAGTACTACCCGATTTAAACAACGGAATTATTTTACTATGTTTCATTAAGTCAGGAAACACACCACAGTCAATACAATTGTTAAATATTAAAGCTAACTCAGGTGCAACAATGTCAATCAATGAATTTACAACGTTAACGGAAATTCCCCACAAATCATTTGTTTTCTTATTGTCGATTAATTTGAAGGCCTTAATAACGTCAGAGCAACTAACGTGACTGAATTTAAATTTTTGATTGCATTCAGGCACGCTATCCTCCAATAATGAGAGAGCGGCAGCTGGTGAAGAGTTCAATGATCTTGTAGTAGAAACAGGGATATCCGTAAAGAAGGCCTCAAAGGCTGAAGCAACCTCAGAGTCTGACGTTATAGATTTGTTATCCACAATAAGTTTAAACTCACTGGCTTTCTCTGTTGCTTTCCCTGTCTCTTCGTTAATTATCTTCCAGGTAGATTTTATTACATTGGAGCTGTTTTTTATTTTGGTCTGTATATATTTAGACTTGGCCACAATGCAATCCCTCTTAAAAGTTTTGGAAAACAATTGAACGTACTGCTTGAACTCATCACTAGTATTATATTGTCTCTCCGCATACAGTTCATATAATTTTTGCCTTTTTTTATGTAATTCAATTGTTGCCCACTCGCTAAAGGCTTTTGCATCAGTAATTAAGACCGATTTACTAGTGAAAATATCATTAAATATTGTATGAAATGAATAAAAGAATAAGTTATACATTTCATTAGGACTTAAAATATCTGGTAGAAATGGAATGTCTTTAACTAGACTTGTTCTCATTTTATTTATACGGTCCGACGTTACTGGTACAAAAGTTATTTTACGTTTAGCAGACTTTTCCCTCAAACTTTCAAACTGAATTAATTGTCCGCAATGATCTGAATCTAATTTACTAATAATGCTTTTACTAAAAGGATTTATATCTGTAAAAATATTATCTATACAAGTGGCGCTTATTGAAGTTATTCTTGTTGGTTCCATAAACATTTTGGATAAGTTGTAGGACATAAACAAATTTAATAACTTTACACTTAAAGGGCTACTTTCCAAAATATTGACATTAAAGTCACCGCATACAAGTAACTTTTTAACCGACTTCAAAAAAAGGAGGTTCTGTATTCGACCCGTATGTATGTATGTATGTATGTATGTATGTATGTATGTATATATGTAAGTATGTTCGCGATTATCTCCGCAACTAATGAACCGATTTTGATGATTGTTTCACTATCGTTATCTACATACTTTCAAGAAGGTTTTAGTATATAACACATCGAGTTATCATTCTTACGTACGAAGTTATAAGCATAAATGTGCACATATGTCACTAATATGTTCTCTGATATTGCCAGACCTATTGCTGAAGTCTGATATAGCTATTCTGTCCAAAGACTTCACTCTGCTACGCCTACGTAACATTGACCTTTTGCAAAAACTTTTGGGCCGAAGTCAGTACAGCTGCATATAGAGTGATTCCTTGGAGTTTGTGCACGGTTACGTGTATTTCCATTCTATACAAACCCAAACCGCAAGGGTGTGAAACTAGTCGCTTATAGATTGTAAATTACGGTCTATCCAAATTATACAAGAGTTGTACGCATACAAACTAATCTTGTATAGATCAGAAGTTAGGTTAGGTTGGGTTAGAACATAATAAAACCACTCACCTATAGTATGACACATAAAATGCGCCGACTTCAAAAAATTATATATCATTTGAGTTAGGTAGTTTAATCGTCAATCTAAATGAATAAAAAATTATTTTAAACTTTTTAGTTCGATTCGTTTGAAGTCGGTTCATTTTTCTTTGAAAAAAATTATTACTTGAATTTACTATTTTGAATAATACTTCATCCATTACCTTCTCAAAAAGTTCAAAATTGGACAATGGTGGACTTCAAGTCGAAAATATGCCTCTGCGACTATTAGTTCACCGCGCTCGCGTTCAAAAGTGGATACTCTGATTTTACTTAAAGGAATTAAATGTGGTTTGGCGCCGACTCCAAAAAATTATATATCATTTGAGTTAGGTAGTTTAATCGTCAATCTAAATGAATAAAAAATTATTTTAAACTTTTTAGTTCGAATCTTTTGAAGTCGGTTCGTTTTTCTTTGAAAAAAATTATTTTATGCTTTTTAGCGATTTGTTTTCTTTATATTAGGTAATAATATTAATATTATAAATGAGAACTATGTAAAATAGATTATGACCTATATATCATTAATTATTACTAATTATCCTATGACGTACATTTTGTGTATCATACTATAGGTGCATGGTTTTCTAATGTTCTAACCCAACCTAACCTAACTTCCGATCTATACAAGATTAGTTTGTATGCGTACTACTCTTGTATAATTTGGAAGACCTTGATTAAAAAGTAATTTACAATCTATATGCGACTAGTTTCACATCCTTGCGGTTTGGCCTTGTATAGAATGGAAATACGCGTAACCATGCACAAAGGAACCACTCTAAATGTAGCTGTTATTGACCGTCCGACCGTCCATGTTACGTAGGTGTAGCAGAGTGAAGTCTTTGGAAGAATAGCTATATCGGACTTCAGCAACAGGTCTGGCAATCTCAGAGAACATATTAGTGACATATGTATACATTTACGTTTATAACTTTGTATATAAGAATGACAATGTGTTATACACTAAAACCTTCTTGAAAGTATGTAGATTACGATAGTGAAAAAATTATCAAAATCGGTTCATTAGTTGCGGAGATAATCGCGAACATACTTACATACATACACACATACATACTTACATACATACATACGGGTCGAATACAGAACCTCCTTTTTTTGAAGTCGGTTAAAAATAGACTTCTAAATAACAAAAAATCTCATCTATCAATGACTGCGATGATCATGTGTTATTACACTTGCTGTAATCGGTCAAAGAATTTTGGCTTTCCCGAAGATTTCGTTAAAAATACTTGCGATATATAGATGACTAGCGGTCCGCCCCGGCTTACGCCCGTGGTACATAATATAATATAGCCTATAGCACTCAAGGATCACGTACATATCCAACGGTGAAAGAATTTTTGAAATCAGTCCAGTAGTTCCTGAGATTAGCGCGTTCAAACAAACAAACTCTTCAGCTTTATAATATTAGTATAGATATAGTATAGATATGTTCTTGATTTTCAAAGTCGATAGAATTAAAGACAATTTTGACGATGTAAATATATGCTATAAGTATAACTACTCATTTAGCTTCATATAATTCGAACCTTAATGACTTGTAAACACACTTCTTACTTGCGATATAATCTACGAGTCAACAGCATTTAACATGTATTACCGATTGCTCATAGGAGCGGTAAATCAGTTTATAAATGACTTTACAAGAATAATTAACTATCGTCCAACAAGACTCTCACTGTGTAGTCGATTGTATCGGCATTTATTTAATTCCGGCGTATGCCGTCTTTCATCCATCGCAGGGCATTGACAGCGCAGATTCTGACTTGTAGATTAGAACAAATATACATACAAATACCGAGGAAATAGATTACAAATGCGAATATTAATTTGTCGCTTTGCGTTTTCCGTTTCTCGCCGGCCAAATCATACCGAGTGTTTTGCTGTGGCGGGCTTGTGTATGTTTTTGTTGTTGTAAAACAGACAATATAATGAATCACAGTATAGACACAAAGGATTAACATCAGACATAATTGCTTCGATTAAAATTCAATCAACTTATACCCTTCTCTTTTCTATTCTTAGCTCTAAATAGTAACAAACAAAGTCGCAATCCCCGATAGTCTGTATATTCGCTCCTAACATCAAAACTTCTGAGTGAATGTTATATATAACACATTAAATTCGTCGTTTCCTCTGCAAAAAGTTTTCTATGGCTACTAGTTTTTCGCAATCCGCGTTAGTCTGTATATTCGCTTCTAACATCAAAACTTCTGAGTGGATGTTATATATAACACATTAAATTCGTCCTTTCCTCTGCAAAAAGTTATCTATGGCTACTACTTTTTCGCAATCCGCGTTAGTCTGTATATTCGCTTCTAACATCAAAACTTCTGAGTGAATGTTATATATAACACATTAAATTCGTCCTTTCCTCTGCAAACTCTTCAAAGTTACCTATGGCTACTAGTTCTTTTTTTTCACGACTATTGACCGTTTTCGTCAATCATAAACGTGATTATTTCAATAAATGAAGTTGGTGTAGCGGCAACTTTATCGCAAAACCGGTGTCTGGGGGTGGAATTGGATTTAGCAAGTCCCCGTGAGTGGGTGTCGTAATACCTCTTGCCAGTGAATGAATGATAACAGTATTATAATTTAATGCCATTTTATATTCGCAAAATGTTTGCAACTCTTCAATTCAAATGTTGGAGAGATTTAATGCCGCATTCACGGTTGATTGCATTCATCATGATACCTGTCAAGTAAATCTTTGAAATCCTTTCTGATCTTACGTCAATTCTGCATAATACATACGTTGGTGAAATCGTTTATAAATAAGCACATATTCTTCTCTAACAGCTGCTCAAAATCTCACCGAAAAGCAACTCTGTACAACTAGTACCTAACAAAAGTTAGATTCGATTCGTCTGGGTCAACACACGAATTTGGCTTTACTGAATAAAAACAGTAGCCAGGCATCATTTCATGTTTATTACTGATAAAAGCCGACGGCAGGAAAATTTCAAGATGTAAAGGACCCTTAGTGGTAACACAATATTAATGCTTCTTTATGCATATTAATTATCGACCGTGTAAATATGTTTTACGTGTAATAACGACGGGGGACGAAGAAAATATAGATTCCGTGAATAATTATATACAGTCGACTCTCGATAATTTGACTCTCGTTAATTTGAATCTTTCGATAATTTGAACTTTTTTCCCGGTCCCTTGAAAAACACTCGATAAATTGAATAAAGTCAATACTAATTGGTCCCCTCGGTAATTTGAAATTGAATCTTGCCCGCCAACATTCAATAATTTGAAGCCCGGGCTTCCCTACTGTCTATAATTTGAAGTATTTATCATACACAATCCTGTCAATTGTTGACATAAATGAGATATGAGCCATTTGCAGTTCCTATTACAGTCTTCTTTCAAATGTTAAAGTGAGTCACAAATGACCTTTTCTTCTCAATTCTCACCAGTAACGAAAATTCATTGGACAATGATAGACTCTCACTCAACAAGGCACTCAACCGAAAAATGCGAAATCTTGGTTATTTAAACTCTTGTTATTTTGAACTCTTGGTAATTAGAAATTTTTCTCTGGTCCCTTGAGTTTCAAATTATCGAGAGTCGACTGTACCTAATATAACCCGGTGAATTATACACAGTCGCCCACACTACAAGTTCGGAGGACTACAGTGAATCATATAAAGTTGGGAACATTAAATGCACTTGTAAGCGTTGCGTACTGAAGTAAAATTTACTGGAAGTGACATAAAATACCGTTTTACTACAACTAAACAAGAGCGTTATTACTAATCTATTTTTTTCCATATTTAGAGGTTCTGAGGGCAATTAAAGACCTCGGTCAAAGAGCAGGTCAAGCTATCAGTGTAGTGTTTCGATACTCGAAGTGTATGACGTTGTCGAGCGAGATCTACAAAGTCGTACTACCTATACAGTTAGCACGAGTATGTGGCGAGACATCACACCGTAAACAAGGACCAAAAATAAAACTATGCCTAACTGTGTAGTAAAAGAATATAAAAATAAAAGTCTTGAATAAATTCAAAGCTTACGAATAAATTTTGACTAGGTAGTTAACACTTTGTCTATTCCAGATTTTTTACATCAAACCTTAGGTGCACCCTCGATAACTTGGACATATCTTAATAAAGATTAGGGTGTTACCCCAAAAATGTAGTCAACCCCTGTCCTCAGTATCTACTTTATCTTACTAAGTTACTAGTACTACCCCCTGAGCTTTGAAGATATGCATAATCATCTAAAAGTTACTTTAGGTGTACCTACTTATGGTCCTACCTATTATTTATTATAGGCATGAATTTATTTAAAAATCAATGTTATATTTTCCACAAATCTAATTCGCCCGTACTATTTTTATTTTTATTTTATGTTCAACGTAGTATCGTAGGTACATAGAACAGATTTCTACTCAGACCTACCATATTAAGACAACGAAAAATCCCTTAGGTTTAAATTAAATGCCATTTCATCTCGTATTATAGCAATATTTATAAAATCTATCATTAATATAAATATCAATGATAATATAAAATGGATATAGATACTATGCCCTTAAACCTTTCGTCTTGTCCTTAATGGAAGCAGAAATATTACTTAAGCAACGAAAATAATTTTCTATCAATCAATTAATCAAATCATTCATGTACATACTTACTTAAAGGCGCTTGAGGCCAGGGACTCTTCTACCTGCTGAATTCGAATCCGGTACCTTTTTTCTTGCAACAGAGTAATCGTCCAACACGCCAGGATTTTCCAAAGGACTTCTAAACGAAACTTTCACAACGGTTTATTATTATTAAACTGTCAATATCGACAATCGGCTTTTCCGAACAGCTCAGATAAATCCAACAGATAAGATGTGCTCGCTATTTGCTCTAATTAGGTATGAAACCGAGCGACAACGATCCCTTTAGTAATTTCTTGTATCTCCGATAACATCGCCAATTCTGACGTTAATGTTAAACTTACTGGAATTGCTCTGGTGTCATGGAATTATTTAATCGTATCTACCCATATCAACTGTAAACTCATGGATATCTCGGAACTGTTGAGCCAAATATCTTTAAAAATTCCTTCTCGTACATTGCAATATTTCATTTCACTCACTTCCTTAATACCTGAGTTAAGTACATTATTGATAATATATTATGTTATTTTTAAGGTTTAATTTTATTTTTTGTACGATGAAGCTGACATACCTATTATCCAAATGGATAAAAGCCTCTAAAAAAAATAAAGAGTAAAATTTCTAAACACTTCACCCTGCTGTAGGTAAGTAGTTGACAATCAGATTTTTATTTCGAACAACGCTCTACATTTTAAATTGTCCCTAGACAGCACTCAGAAATATGTTTAGATCATTTTTCACTTAAGGTGTTACGTTTTCCATACTAACTTCATGTTACCATTCAAGAGCGAATGGATTATATATATTTACACTGAAATTACATCGCACAGCCTTAATATAATTTTTAATTTGCGCGAAATTATATTTACATAAAGAAAACATTACATAGACAGCTTAATTATTATAATAGCCATCTATTAAACGCTGTTTTGCCTAGCTGACCGAGATGGCTTTACTTAACCTTTAGCTGTTTATGTAATTTTTTCTTTATGTAAATAAAATTTTCCGCAAATTAAACATTAAATTAAGGCTGTGCGATTTAATTTCAATGTAAATATATAATCCATTCGTTCTTAAATGGTAATAATAAATTAGTATGAAAAGTTATTGAAACGAAATAAAGAATTTATTATTATTATAGTATAGAAAACGTACCACCATATAAGTACTTTATGAGGTACTTTATGAGGTAGGCATGTCTCTAATCTAAGAGATTATTTTTATATTTATTTATATATTAACGTCTAAATCAATCAAAACTATGCTACTGTTTTCCAAGACATTTTGTCTATCCTCTGTTTGTTCTACATGAAATGGCTGTTACTCAGAATCGTACCAGACCGCTAACTCACTTAGCAGCAGGCACAAAGATTACCTGTTCCTAAAGTTATCGGAATTATTCTTACATCGCGTCAACCCATCTATATCGGTCCGCGTTATCGCTAACAAAAAACCGGCCAAGTGCGAGTCAGACCAGTGCTCCGATGGTTCAGTGCAAACTTGTAGGTATGTAGGTAAATAGCTCGTCCATCACAGGATCAGTCACCAATATATAAGTAACATTACCTACTGAACTTCATAAACTAGGTATCAAAGCACCGAACATTGCTCTAACCAAAAGATAAACTGGATTGAGGAACAAACTTAACTTTGCTAAAACTTGTCCCGATACATCTACACCAGTAGTTCCCAAAGTGGTCCAGGTGGACCCCCAAGGGTCCACGGGAGACTCAACGGGGGTCTACGTTGGCATGACAAAAAAATGGGGGTTCACAAGTCGTAAGCGGGGGTCCACGAAAATTTATCTGCTTTCGATAGTGAAGATCTAAAATGTTGGCTTGACTTCACCTATCAATGAAGTGGCTTCACCTATCAATGTAGGCAGATAATGTTTTTAGAAGCTCAGCGACTGTTACTTGTAAAAACTTGCATATTCCATATTCAGCACTTTACTTTACAGAACTTTACTTTTTTGTCATCCACTCACAGTCACAGCACAATCAATTAAACAATCAATTCTCACTTTTTTCGAAAACTATTAATTCGTGGTTAGAACTCAGCCGCAACGCAAATTTCCATAGTAAAATCTAATCTTCATATTTTTTTGTTTTGGGAATATGGTAGAAATGTAGCTGTAGGGGGTCCACCGGTACTAGCTAAACTTTGAAAGTGGTCTATGAGAAAAAAAAGTTTGGGAACCTCTGATCTACACAAAGGTCGCGGTCAGTTTACCAACTTGAACACACGCGTTCCTAAGACAGACAGACAGACTTTCTTTGACAGACAGACAAACAGACGGACAATGAAGTGATCCTATAAGGGTTCGTTTTTTCCTTTTGAGGTACGGAACCCTAAAAATTCTTCGGAATCGCCTTTAATCCGGCTCTACAACGTCTACAATCTACGTGCCGTTATCATTGCAAACAAATATGTAGAACTTATATTTACATATTTAGTATACCTACCTACGTTTCGAACGTCGAACCGATATCACCTGTTTAAATAAAATAAATTGTTACTACACGCGATAGAGACACGAGCTACAGTTCTAGGTCACTTTTTGTCATATTTGGTACCGGTTCGGTGGTAATGTTTGATTTTTCAATGTTGTATTGTTATATTCGGTAGTGTTACACAAAATAAATGAACGGCGTGGCTTTTATTGAAATACTTTGTGTTTATTTATAACAATAATTACATGCCTATTGCCTACTACCGGTTAAGTCCGCCAAGCCGTTTATTGTACAGACACGATATGTAGAGAAACCTAATAATGTTCGGGTTTACAAACAACTCCATACGAAGAAGTTTGTTTCTTATTTCAATAATAACTAATCAAACTCAATCGAATTTTGTAGATACGCTCTAGTAGAAACTAATATATGTGACTACAGTTTATCAGATTTCCGTAAAAATATGTAGATTCAAAAGTTACAAGTGTCTTTGTAATTTTGAAACTACCGAAGTTACCGTCTCCCCTGAACCCCTGTCACTTTATTATTAGAGGCTATTAAACTGTAAATCAATGATGTGATTGATATCTACCTACCAGGTTATGACAATAAGCATGAAAAGGCCGACTTTGAAAATTACCGAGTCAATATTTTTTGCAATGCAACCACCAACACAAAGCAATACCGAAGTCATCGATGAGTAAATAAATATTAAGTACATAAATAAGGAAGAAATAAAAACCATCGCAAGGAAGGAAGGACGGCTAAAATCATTTTACTGAGAAATAATGAAATGTTAAGAAAAAGTAAGGAAAAAGCAATACATGCTGATATTTTTGGTTCTTTGCTATTTTGATAATACATGCCGTCAGATAAAAAGATAAGTAGGTACTGCTCTCTATAAATCCAAGTTATTGCCTGTGGTTACGTTACGCTATGGTAGGCTAGACAGGCAGTGGTCATACAAAATGATTCTTGTTCCAATTCAAAATATGAATTAAATGTTGACCATTTATTGCCCTTGGCACAATTTATCACAATTCGCATTAGTTACCAGTACCCTCACTTACACTTTTCTTAGCAGTCAGCGCCAAAATGGCGATAGACAAATTGTTTCAGTCAAGCGTTCTTGTAATAATAGAGGTTAGTGTAAAAATATACATTTTAAGGTGCGGGAATTTCGGACCACATCCGCAGCCACTATTTGACATAGCTTACAAAACCGGTCTCAACAATAAATTGAGGAAAAACTGAATCGTTTCTTTACGTGTCGTGTCGACCTAAACTTTTTTGTTGGCATACGACTTAATCGAATGATTTTTGTTACCTCCTACTATGATTTTCTCACAAACTCGGCTCGAAGATCGCCAAACAATTAAAAAACAATAGCTATGAATATGAAATTGAATCATATTACCTATGTCAATTTCATGTATGCCTGAGGTTCTTTTGTAAGTTTCAAGTTAAAGTTAACGGAGCGTAAATGTGTCCATTTGTATAGAAATAAGCTTTTGGGAAATCATCGGAATGACTCACAAAATATCATCATGATTTGACATCTTCATATTAAATGACAGATTTACAAACAGTTAACGTTACCTTGATTACACTAAAACATCTACTACAGGACATGTTAACGACAACTCCGTGCGTTTCAAAACGAACAAAAATGGCGTAAAAATGTAGTAGTTTTGTGTTTTTATTTTCTTAATCCTCGCAGACAATAAACAACGCAAAAATTCCATTACACAAATTCCATTTGGTACTAAGAATTTTTACCGTGATACACACAAAAGCTGCACGCTGTTCATACGAACAAATCGTTTAATTACGCGCGTGATAGAATGATATAAAATTTTATTGACTCAACCTAAAGTAATTAACTATGCCGAATTAGATTTGGTAATTTGGCAAAGGTTGAAGAACAATAATTTAAATGTGGATAACAAAAATACATATTACGATATGAACAGAAACAATGGGCTACAAAGACTGATTTTATAGCAAAAATGTGAGAAGGATAGATCATTCGCAATAGTGTATCGTGAACTTCTAATTAAGGAAAGTTGTAGGAAATTTTCATTTGTGGGAGCGTACCTACTTTCTACCAAAAACGACTAGGCGGCCAAACAAGATAATGTTAAAACAATATTTCACTAATGTTTTTAAATTAACCGCAAGTAATGAATCCGCGTACAGCAATCATAGTGGACTGTATACTATGGTAATTACAGACGCTTTGCGAGACAACAAAAAAACTGACAACATAAAAATTTCAATGACCACGGCCGTTGCCTAATAACACACTCTCTATGATTACAACCATAATGCGAGGCACACGATGGGAGATGACGGCATCCTCTATAAACAAAAAAATACGGTCAAGTTCGCGTAGGACTCGCGCGATGACAGAGTTCCGTACACGAAACACTGACACGGAAAACGCTAGACTGTTGTGAGTGACGTTGGGCGCGTGGAAAGGGTGTGAGTGTAGCATCTTTACGCAGTTTTTAACCCCCGACGAAAAACGACGGGGTGTTATAAGTTTGACGTGTCTGTGTGTGTGTGCGTGTCTGTCTGTTCCTCTGTGGCGCTCAAACGGGTGGACCGATTTGAATGCGGTTTTTTTTGTTTGAAAGGTGAATTAGTCGAGAGTGTTGATAGCTATGTTTGATGAAAATCGGTCCAAGATGGCCGCCGCTACAAAATGGCGGATTACATATTTTTTCACAACTCCCTTAATATGAGTATCAAATGAAAGGGCTTGACGTGGTAGAATAGAATTATGTAAATCCAAGATGGCTGCCATCACAAAATGGCGAATGTCGGGGGTTTTTTAAATTTTTAATTTATACTTGTAGTATGTGTGCGTTTATATTTTACCGTTTTCCTGAAAAACTACAGGGCCGATTTTAATGCGGTATAACTTTTAAGCGGGTTCTTAGATAATGCACAAACCCTGCAGACCGCGTAGTGTTTTTTTTTTAATTTTTGATTTTGTCTTGTATGATTATAAATACTTATATTAAGTGTTAATACCCACGCACTAGGCAGTCTGGCTGCGACAGCCAATCCACTCAACGTTGTCTCATTGGAGCCCATGCATTAGCCGACTAAGAAGTCACTATCTCCAAAGAAGTGCTAGGCTGTTTTTCCATTATAGAGTAAGGAACCCTAAAAATAAAGCAGCAATCATGAACACGTGCGAATTCTACGAAGCGAGAATACCAAATAAGGTAGATAGCGTTCAAGTTAATCATTGATTATCGTTACGGGAGTTTGAGCATTACACATTCCATCATCTTTTAAAGGATAAAGCTGGATTAGATGTTGCCTTTTTGTGCTATTTCAAGGTTCATATCGTTAGTCTTAGAAATTGATACAGGCATTTCCGCGGTGTATCAAATGAAAAAATGTAACTTTAATTGAAAGGCATCTCAAGTATTATAATATTATTTGCTGTCGTTATATGCGTTGCCGATAAAATCGTGTAAGTCACTTCGAAGGAAAGCCTGACAGCATTTTAAATTGTATCGATGCTAACACCGAAGTTAACTGGGGAAAAATTAAACATAGTAGCAATATTTTTGTAATCTTTGTAAAACAGTAATACATAGTAATGTTATACTTCTGGATACAATATATCCAGTTGAACTAAATTTTGTCTGTCTACGGTATTTACCCTTATAATATAGTTAACAATGACGCAATTTGTAATCTCTTTGGCAATACTAACAAATACACGCGTGAACTTGTGACAGCAGTCGATGGATACGATTGAAATACACGTCTGTGACCGCGACATGTGACAGGCCTCGAAGACGGTGATGAGTTTGATGAATGATATATCGTAGTATGCGTAAACGTAGCGTAACGGACGGACGACACTCAACAACCGAAAGTGTTTGATACACGATTACGAGTAGGCATTGTGAATTGATAATATGACGACGCTATATAGCACAATGCTTCATCAAACCAATCAAGACCCAATCAATATCTGGACGGGCAAATGGGGTCCGAAATAAGGGACAGCCTATGAATATCATCGAATTCAGTGATTATTTATCAACCTTTATACATATAACATAGGTACTACTTCGGTCTAGTGGCTAGCTTATTCGGTTGCAGCTCACGAGGTCAAAAAAGTTATCGGGTCTCTTAGATCTATGAGTAGATAGTATAATTAATTGCTCTACTTAAAGAAAATAATATTAATAGTATTCTTTTCACTGTATTAAAAATAAAATCTAAACAAAATTCAGTTGCGTCACTTGTCATACATTGGAAAATATAAATAAAAATTTAGTTTGTAGTTTCAAGCGATTATAATCTAGACGTGAGTGAGGTCGCCTGCTCAACCAGCATTAAAGCCAGACTGGATTGTATTTTTATAAACATTAAAATGACATTAAATTGCGTGTGCACTCAGGAATGGTAACAATTGTAAAAACTGTGACGCCCAGGCTTTGTTCTAGCTGGTATTTAAGTTACAATTTGCGTTAAAATGTTCATTTCGAAATATGTATGCAAAATCCGCCTTTATTTTTCTGTTACACATAAATACTCTCTTTTAGTTAGTCCATTAATGTTTAAGGTTAGGAAAATGCTAAAATCTAAGACGTCTCAGTAGCTATTGGTGGAGATAAAAATCTTCAAATGAACTCTGATACACCTGACAACATGATCATAATAAGAACGAAAAATAAGCCAATCTTGTCACCTGAATAGGCAATTATTATTAAACTTGAAGTTTTTGTCGCTCGTTTTTTTTGCACTAAGACGCCATGGCCCCAGAGTCTAACCAAAAATTTAGGCTGGGCGCAGATTAGCTATCCGCCGGAGTATCTAGGCTTCTAGCAGCCATAGCGTGTAACGAAATAGCTTGACATTCCTAGTTCTGAATTGCCTAAATGCTTCCGTTCGGAGCTTATGCATCTATCCAGCTCATCCAGACGCTGGAGGCACATCCATGACACTCCATACAAGCGATCCTACTACTGACTACGACAATGCTATACGTAAATCGAGTGAGACAAAGACAATCCTTGAAATACCACTAAGCGTACATACTTCTACGTTGCGAGCAACGATTGTCGTGGTGGAAGGAGTGTTGCCTTATTTACACAGTATATCTTTGCTTGCACGCCGGAGTATATTCAGACGCTCAGCTGCTATATAAAGCGATCACTCAAGCGATAGTATCCAATGGACGCCTAGCCTTACACCGAATCATGTTAGATAACTTCGACATTGGTCGCGTTCTCGTCAATTATTATGGTCGATTTTTACAATATCAACAAAAAATAATAAGATCGGTGTCACGATCTCTATTAAAGTGTTCTTGCAACTTAGGCATTACACTTATTGTGTCGCAACGGTTGCGTAAAAAATATAAGCAAAAAACAACTATAACAATGTGCACAGCATACCTATCATATGAAAATGTTGATGTTGGCAGCGCGATTTTTTATCGTCCTACTTTTTATATGCCATTTACATTCGTATCTATAGTAGTTACTTTAGTACTTATAGAGATATAGATGTATCTGGTTTATAAATATCAAAGAAGGCTTTATAATTTACACTAGAAGGCCGGATAAAGTTGTATTTTAAATACATAATATCAAAATAGTCATCGTGGTTAACTGGATAATTGAATATAATACCGTATAATGTTATAAGTTCTAGTCAATCAAAATGTTAGAAAAGTACTAAGAATGTTACCTGTGATCACGTAAAGCATGAAGTTCATTGTGTGCATAAACTTGCAGCTGCCTTCGGTTAGGTTATCATTGTTTAAGTGTTTACCTTCTATAAATAAAGTACCTATGATTCACAATAATCATGATGCTTATTTTATCAAATGCCATTCAATCTATACCCACGTCGCTCGCAGGCCGCAATAGTTTGACGAAATCAGTTTTATTTGGATCAAGATCAAGGATTTTGATCAGAAACCTGGATCAGAAATATGTTGAAATGTTACAGTAAAACTTTTAGCTAGTTTGATTGAATTACTAATGCCGGAAATAAACCATGCCGGCGTGGAATGGTGCCAAGAATACTGGCTGCAACTCCATGCTGGTGAACCTGATGAGACGGATGAGACCAGGGGGGTTATTCTGTAACTTAGTTAGCAACTGAAAATAGTTGCCAACGAATTAGTTCGATATACATTGCTGCTTTACTGTGAGAAATTATGAAAACACTTTATATTCCCCACAGTAAAGCAGCAATGTATATCAAACTAATTCGTTGGCAACTATTTTCAGTTGCTAACTAAGTTACAGAATAACCCAGCTGGTGAGACTGATTCTATGCGCAAAAACTGAGTCAGTACTTCTATCCACCAGGTGACCCAAGATCTCCACGGCAAACGGAATAGACAAAACATTTGATTAGTTAGATTACAGACTAAAACGGATTAATAGATAAAGGAGAGAATGGAACACATGGAACACATGGAGAGAGAAAAGAGAGAGAGAAGGTTTTTTGAAGAGAACAATTCCTTCATGCATGTCGATTGTCGATAGTATAACCTTGGGCTACAGCTTAGGCATGTACAATGTACATGTGTGTGTTCATTGTTCACACAAACTTGCGGCTCGCTTAGTTACAAACTTAAAAATAAAATATCTTTGTTTAGTGTTTACCTTTCGGAAACAAAGTACGATTCGCGTCTTCGTGAATGTTATTTCATCGAATGCAGTTAAAATAACATTGGCACTATACGAGTTAGCACGTAATACATAAACAAATATTCTCTATTGTGCTAACAGAACTTGTAACTAAGTGTTTAATTTGATTTACAATTTATTGTTTAGCGAGAAACCCATATGTACCTACTCTTTTATAACAACAGCTGCTGTAGCTGTCAATTTAATGATACCAACATGAGGTGTGAAGATTTTAATTATAATTTACATCATTACATAGTATAAAACAAAGTCGCTTTCTCTGTCCCTATATCCCTATGTATGCTTAAATCTTTAAAACTACGCAACGGATTTTGATGCGGTTTTTTTTAATAGAGTGATTTAAGAGGAAGGTTTGTAAGTAGAAAAATTGGACCCGGTAGGTGGCGCTAATAGCGGGCAGGACGACGTCTGCCGGGTCCGCTAGTTTATTATAACCAGTAAATCATGTCATTTTTATAGTAGGTTAAATTTTTTACATAAGTGAAAATATATATTTAATTATTGAGATATATACTTATATCCTTAGGTATTACTTAAATAAAGGGTAGGAGCTACAGCTTGCGACATCGAATTAGATGGTATTACAAGTGGATGCCCACGACTGCGTCCGCATGCATTGAGCTTTTCCAAATGTTTCTTCATATACTATACTCCTAGGGGTGGTAAAGTACACACTTCACAGGGTATTCAAGAGGGTATTATTGAGGGTACTCAAGGAATATTTCCTCTTAAAATCTCTAGATCCACCGGTTGTAGGCTGTGCGTCGTCTGACAGTCAGTCAATATTCAGGCACAGGGATTTTGGGCGAGACATCTCGGAGCTTCCTCAGTGCTGCCCGGCCATTTCATTACTACGATGAAGAGAAAGAGAAAAACGGAAAAACTAAAACAAAAATCACTTTTTGTAACCAACAACATACCTAATAATAAAGTAGGGACCTACCGGCCTAAAAATATTGTCGTCTATAAAAAATGCAGTAGACTTTGATCGAGCGCTGCATTTGAGCAAATATTTTGTTAGTACATAAGTCATAACTAAGAGTTTTGAACGCCTGTAATATACCTACTAATATATACTATACCTTTTAAAGTCAATTTTGTTTAAATCGATCTGATATATTATCTATCTTCTTCTATATCTTCTATACATCTTCTTCTATCTATACATCTATACATCTATCTATCTATACATATAATAAAATCGTAGACTTGCCGTATCTGTACATTGAAGATTTTTGCAAAATAATAACTGGGGGATGTTAGGGATAAGTAATAGAACGTAAAAAAGCTATTTTTGAAATTTTTGTCTGTTTATCTGTTTGTCTGTTTGTCTGTTTATCTGTTTGTCTGTATGTTTGTGCGCGCATCACGCAAAAACTACTGAATGGATTGAAATGAAACTTGGTATGATTTAAGTTCATACAACGGAGTAACATATAGGATACTTTTTATCCCGAAATTCAGCACGGTTCCCTTGGGAGAGAAAGGAAATACTTTAAAGATTACTGGCTAATCTCTCAAAGGCTGGATCGATTTTAATGGGACTTTCACTGGTGGAAGTTCACATTTTGATCTACCTAAACATCCGATATTGGTTTTTAAACATCCCACGGGATGTTTAAAAACCAATATCCACGCGAACGAAGTCGCGGGTTTCCGCTTGTCGGTAATAAAACTTTAAATAGGTTTTATAACTATGTAAAATAATTGTACCAGGGTACAGACGTAGTGAGGGGATTTTTTATTTATTTGGTTTACCGATATTATACCACTTACACATATAAAAATACCAGTTAAACAACAATAGGTACTCAGACAAAATGACAATCTAATTAAAGATAAATGAAATACAATTATATAGTGACAGGTTAATTTACAACTATAAATTATTCGGTGAAATATTAAAAATAATAATCACTAGCATGATTGATAAGATCTGGCTCTTTGAATTAATTTCCACCAGAACAAAATAATTATGAGCTAAGCTACGCACATGAAGCATTCCTACCAGTTATTGTATTCGAATTTGTTAAGTACTCGTACATATCCCGCACTACGTATTCTCGCTTATCCCTATTGGACAGGCAACCTATGACGATTAAGACTTCATCCTCACGGGATCATCTTAGAAAAGATCGAGAATTTAATCTTGTAAAGATTCTACGTGAACGTTATTTTATAGCGACGTTACCATTGCTATTTGCTAGCTATGGTTTTATTCAAATTTCGGAGCTTATCTAAATATACAAAAGGAAAAGGTGACTGACTGACTGACTGATCTATCAACGCACAGTTAAAACCACTGGACGGTTCAAGTTGTTTAGAATACTATCGTGATTTGTGACGTATTTGTGCTAAGAAAAGATATTTTAATATTAAACCCCTAAGGGGATGGAAGTTTGTATGAAAATCCGTAATTTTTTGAGATATTTTCTTGAAATCAGTATTTGGGATTTAGCCTTTTACAGTGGCAAAACATAATCTCATAGGAAATCAAAAATTGTACACGAAGTCGCGGGCAACCGCTTGTTTCTAATAAGAGACATAATATCTGTCTTTGTAATTTTTCGCGAATTTGAGCTGAGCCAAAATGAAAACAAAAATTCATAATATTAAAGTAATAACATTTTCAAACTTCGAACAAGCGTCATCGCTTCGCTGCTAAAAATTCACCTTGGTTTTAATATTTAATACGGGAACAAAAATGATGATGAATGGGCAACATGACGATACGGCATGTAAAAGTCAAAACAGTTGATGAAACGAAACATGTGTAATTTTCTCTGACGCAAAGACAAAGTAAACCGATTGTGCCCAACATTTGAAACGAGATAAATATTTGAGCAATAGTCGCGAGGCCGGAGGTACAAAGAACTTTTTCAAACTCGCTAACGAGTTGCCATTACGCGCTTTACGAATAATTTTGCTCCACTTGCTTTGGTAGGATTACTATGGCTCATGATTATAATTTGGGACTTATAGTCCTACAAACATATATGAAATGGTGGCAGAAAGTGGAATTAATGATGCGACTTTGAAACTGACAACATTTAATGTGCGGCAAGCGACGCTGCCACCGAGTCAGATAAGTTTGTAGAACTAAGAAGAGAGAGAGAATACAACATCTTTGGTAGGACTATAATATCGTGTGACAGATCAACTTCGTCATATCAAGCAATGGACTTCCACTGTCACAGACCTTCTGTTTTCAAAATGCACGTTCTATTTTATGCCGCTTGTGACCAAACCAGCGATCACAGCGACTACCTGCGACTCGCTTTATTGATTTTTGAATTGCTGTTGTCGTATTAATTAATCAGGTGTACCTGGCTCTATATTCGATAGCGGTTATTGCAACGATTGCCTTTCACGTTTTAGAGTTGAAGGTCGCGGAAGTAAACTTTTGTCAATGTCAGATACGCACACATTTTGCTCTAGTCTCAGGTTGGTTTTTTTAAATATATATAAACTAACGCTTGACTACGATCAACCCTAATATTACGTGAAGACTGAAGATGCAGTCTTAAATTCTGGAGATGAACACAGACTTCAAATTATCCCCGAAAATTAAACAGTTCCCACGGGATTTTTGAAAACCTACCGTGATAGGATCTTGACAAAATCTGGCACAGATACAGCTTGCATCTTGGAGATGAGCACAGACTACTTAGTACTTTTTATCTCAGAAAATCAGAGAGTTCGCACGCACAGGATTTTTAAAATATCTAAATCCATGCGGACAAAGTCGTAGGCATCACCTAGTCTATATATATAAAAATCAATGCCACTTTTCTTTGTAATTTTATAACTCAAGAACGGGCTCACCTATCCAAACCAAATTTTTAGGGTTTGTTCGGACTATTTAGTAGATGGTTTATGTGAAGTTTGCACGAAATCGGTCGAGCGGTTCTTCATTTATCACATTTTTTGTAACAAATATGTATTGGTCTGTGGGTGTGCCGTGTGGCATACACGGTAGGTGGCGCTGATGTCGGTATGTCACCGGGCAGGACGACGTCTGCCAGGTCCACTAGTTCAATATAAATAAAATAAATAAGTTCCGTAACAATGACTGATCTTACGACTGACGTGTTTTATTTCCTAAGTTTAACAGGCTTCAACAATGGTGACCCTTACGCCATGGTGGCACAAAATTAATGTTTACGTAACAAAAACGCGAACGTGACCCGAAACATATCACATCATTGTTACGGGCTCTTTGCTCCCATTACGATGAAGGCCGCTCTGTTATTGTCCTAAATTGTACTAATGACAATGATCAGCGATGAAAATATCTCGACTCGTACAATTTTCTATACTTACCTATAAAATAGTACCGTGAATGACTGACAGACAACGTAAAGTACCTACGTCCTACACACTAAATAATACAGAGACCTAGAGATTTGAAATATTCCTATTTCTTGAGATTCCATTCCAAAAAGGGCATAAAAAGAGTGGTAAAATTTGTATGAGGAAACATTTTTTAAACCTAGATCCACGCGGACTGGAATGGTTCAACTAGTTTTATCATAATTATTTTGCCCGACTGCGCGACAGCAAATACAGGGTAAGTTTTTCACGCGTATCTGAGTATTTAGCATGGAGGTATGTGGGATTCTTTATACCTACCCTCGAAGGCGAAGCATACCCAGTACCTACCCACGGCCGGATAGATTTTCAATCAATTTGTGTACACCGGGCAATGTTTATATGTCACGTTTTGTACTAAATTTTATACTTGTTGTATTATCTAGTGTGTACTTTAGTTTCGAATGAAAAAAAAAATCCGTAAGAAAAAGTCGCTCTTTATCGGCCACTTCCAAGTTTCCTATCGACCTGAAATCATGACAGATACGTGTGGTTTGAACTTTGAATTATAAAATCGTTAAATAGTTATGATGGTATCATCATTGAGCCTGTCTGACGGTGGTTTGAGCTGGGCAACTAAACTCCTAGATGCCATATAAGGCCTAGGCCGCACTGCGAAATTTATTCGCGCGAATTTTTTCGTAAAATTCTGCGACATATGGGAATGTATGAAGCTGCACGCACATGCGATTTAAAATTCGCGAGAAAAATATATCAAAATTTAATTAATAATTTTAATAATATTAAAATGCGGAATATAGACCGCGCGAATAATTTTCGCAGTGCGGCCCCGCTCTCAGTCGAGTTTGAACTCATTTATTTTATTTTCATGATGACTATAGATACAATTGAATACACACCTAGCGACAAGAGCATGATGATTCAAAAGGAAATTGGGCATTGGAACTCCCAACTTAGAGAATACCTAAGATCAATGACATAAGAGTCACTTTACAAGCAAATGTACTTAGTGAAAATTTATTTACCCAAGTAGGTACCTACTCATCTTAGGCACTCGTATAAACTACTTTAACATACCTACTAGGTAATTGCGCGGCCAACAACGACACTAACTCGCTATAAATTCCATTCAAGACCATCCAACCAACGCGTTAACAAATCAATGTCCAATTACTATAACGTTTCCAACACTAGACTGTGGTCATAAGTCGGCGTTGGACCTTTGACGTGTGTACATAAAACAGATGTAAATAGTGTCTAGCAAATTCTCGTAACAGCTGTCCGTTTGAGACAAGTTGCCTTATAAAATACGTAACTAAATGAAACTTTATAGTATTGGCAAATATACCTGAAGACACGGACAAAATCCGTCAAAATATCTTGTATTCCCTTGTATTCCCAATATCTACTTAGGGCGTTTGTGCACTTACTCGTTTTCGATTCGTTTTCGATTCATGTTCGTTTTTTTAATGAACATCATAAAAACGGATACGAAATTCACGAATGACATTTGTGCACTTAATCGTGATTTCACTATACGTTTTAAGCATTTTGTAGATAAAACCGTGTTCATAATGTGTGCTGCATTTAATCGTCGTCAGCTTTTCGCACTTCTCTTATACATTCGTAGGCGATCATCACTTAATGACATGACATGACATCATGAAAAAACTTTTTTTAATTACTATCGAAAGAATGTTGCTACTTTCGATTTCATATTGTGTCATATAAAAAAAAAGATTCCTCGGCAAGACACACGTTTTAGAGAATGCATAACTCCAGAAAAAATGCTGGCAGTAACACTAAGGTAAGTGATTATTCATTATGAATATTTCACACGGTACGGTTAGTATCAAAATTATCTAAGCATACGTCATATATTTTGTGAACATCCCAAGTGGACATTACGCTCTTGTAAGAAAACAGTAACAACTAAGTATCAGAAATGATATTTTTTATGAAATGTTCATATTTTGCTGATAGTTTTTGACTACCAACCACAGGTATGGAAATTTTGATTATACTACAATATTTAGGTATTTTACTCGAAGTAAAACTAATTTGAATGAAACAAACGATTTATTTTAATGCCAAACTAAGTAGGTATTAACTTTTAATAATAATCAACTGCTTTGAATCATGTTTTGTTGGAATTCAAGAAATGCGAATACCTATGTTTTCCAAATACCTCACAATATCAGGACTCATCTCTGCCCTCTTTCCACACACCATTCCACTCGCGTCCTTATTTTAAAACGATTCGATGTGAAGAATTCACGAATATATAAACACGAAAACGAATCGAAAACGAGTAAGTGCACAAACGCCCATACAGTTATAAGGAAGGCTATGTCGAATCGTGTTTTCACGAAACACGAAAACGAATCGAAAACGAATAAGTGCACAAACGCCCTTACTCTACTTTTTCAAATTCGTAATTGGTAGGTAGTCGGTTTTCCAAATTGGTAATCTACAAAAAGTCTTCAGTGTAAGCCCACAGTGATGGAAATTCGAAACTGACAGTAGAATTTTAAGATTAGGTTAAAATTGTAATTCGTCAACCCCGAACGCTTAAATAAATTACTCGACAGGATCTGCATCAGTCAATAACGTTATTCATGAGTGATGAATGATAGATGGAGACGAAAATTGCCATGAAAACAATAAATCATCAGTGTGAGGCATTAGACGTAGGCTAAAACCGTCATTCACACAGCAGTGACTGGCAAAACTATCGAAAACAAACGATATCGTTTAAATGGGTGCCCTACAGTACTATGCACTGTAGGGCTATTCTCTAAAATACCATCTCGATATCGAAGCTCACTCAAGTGAGATAACTCGCTTCGAAAGCAAACTCACTTCACCTTGGTTGGATATTCTGTAAACATCTGCTATACGCACTTGCGAAGTGAAGTGAGTTTGAGTGAGAAGACCTGTACTATCGAGTTTTACAGAGTCCAAATTAGCAAACTCATCTCGAATTCACTCTCTATAATTCGAAAATGGCTTTACAGAATAGCCCTGCTGAGAACAGCAGGTTCTCCAAAGCAAATTGACGTAACTTAGCACTGACTGCTTTTGTTTACACTTTATCTAATACTAGTGGACCCGGCAGACTTCGTCCTGCCCAGTGACATACCGACATCGGCGCCACCTACTGAGACCCGGTAGGTTACCTGTAGCTACCCGTTAATTGTGTTTTCAAACTATCCAGGAACCCATTGAAATATACACACAAAATTTCATACAAATCGGTCCAGCCGTTTAGGAGGAGTTAGGTGACAAACACACGTACAAAATAATTATAACTTTAAATACGGGTGAGAAGGTGAGAGAGTTTACCGTATTCACGCGACGGGATGTTTGACAGTTACGAAATCCATGAACATTTTGTATGGGAAAATGTTTTTTCTTTTATTTTATGTTTTCGTCTATTTTTTACTGTTTTTAATAGTTATTCTGCTATTCGGGACGGTCCCAAATATAACAAATCAAAAACAATGAAAATCGTTCCAGCCGTTCTCGAGTTATAAGTGTTCGAACTAACACGACTTTGTTTTATATATATCTAATACTAGCTGATCCCCGCGACTTCGTCTGCGTGGATATAGGCTTTTATGTAGAATCGGATTGGATCCCATAATCCTTTTTTGTACCTAAACTAAATGTAGCCTAAGTTACTCCTTATAACATCACCAGAAAGTTCCATCAAAATCGATCCAGCCGTTTCGGAAATTAGCTGGAACAAATAGACAGATCGACAAACATAACTCTAAATGCACACCAGTTTAAAATAAGCCGTACGTTCAAAGATCCGGGTCCCAAGTTATTTGAACCCAATAAATGTCTGTCATTTCTGAACTAAAAAACCTATGACCTTGAAATATTTACGGGACAATACTTAAAGTACTACCTTTCTAACAAAAAAAGAATGAGTTAAATCGGACTACGCGTTAATGAATTACAGCTAAATACACGTTTTAACTTTCTTCCCCTCTCCCAAGGGAACCGTGCTGAATTTCGGGATAAAAAGTATCCTATGGCCTACCTCGGAGTATAAACTCAAATCGTACCAAGTTTCATTCGAATCCATTCAGTAGTTTTGGCGTGATGCGCGGCCAAGATACAGACAGACAGACAGACAGACAGACAGACAGACAGACAGACAGACAAAAATGAAAAAAATTGCAGTTTTGGCTTCAGTATCGATTATAGAGTGCCATCCAATAAAAATTTTCAAAATATCTTCAATGTACAGAATTGGATCTGTTACAGTTTTATTATATTATAGATGTAAAAGATTGTCTACAGTGTGCGCGCGATGTAAATAAATAATCATAGGCTTAGGCTTTGTTGGTTTTATGTCAAAGTCAATGTACGCACCGCATAAGGTCAGTGCAGCGTAGGTCATGATTATCATTATGTGACGACGGTTTATGGGAGTAGGTTTATCGGAGTATAAATCATAGGGATATAGGTATGCGTATCTATTTTGAGTGTGTGTTCATTTAAGGCGTTTATACCTAAGCTATGTATTCTATAAGGCTTTTCTGATATACGTATGAACGTAGATCCCAAATGGCAAATCTTCAATGTACAGATACGGCAATTCTACGATTTTATTATATGTACATATAGATAAAAGTTAAAATCCCAATCCATTACTAAGGCCGCTCTCTTCACGCGCCTTTCCATACAAACGTATTACGCCCATTATTCTAATATTTGTCGCAATAGGTCTAAAGTTAAGCCAGATATCAATTTATATCTCCACTAGCCGACCCCCGCGACTTCGTTCGCATGGATATAGGTTTTTATATAGAATCGGATCGGACCCCATAATTCTTTTTTGTACCTAAACTAAATGTATCCTAAGTTACTCCTTAACATCACCTATCTGCCATTGAAAGTTCCATCAAAATCGATCCAGCCATTTCGGAGATTAGCTGGAACAAATAGACAGGCCGACAAACATAAATTTAAACGCACGCCAGTTTAAAATAAGCCATACGTACCAAACATCCCCGTCCCAAGTTATTTGAACCCAATAAATGTCTGTAATTTCTGAACTAAAACACCTATGACCTTGAAATATTTACGGGACAATATATAAAGTATTACCTTTCTAACAAAAAAAGAATGAGTGAAATCGAACAATGCGTTAATGAATTACAGCTAAATACACGTTTTAACTTTCATCCTCTCTCCCAAGGGAACCGTGCTGAATTTCGGGATAAAAAGTATCCTATGTCCTACCTCGGAGTATAACCTCAAATCGTACCAAGTTTCATTTGAATCCATTCAGTAGTTTCGGCGTGATGCGCGGCCAAGATACAGACAGACAGACAGACAGACAGACAGACAGACAGACAGACAGACAAAAATGAAACAAATTGCAGTTTTGGCTTCAGTATCGATTATAGAGTGCCCTCCAATAAAAATTTTCAAAATATCTTCAATGTACAGAATTGGATCTGTTACAGTTTTATTATATTATAGATTATCTATATCTCCATTATCTATGCCATAAAATAAAAATATTAGTAAAATTATATTTATTTTGAAAGTTATGACGCTTGAAAAATCACTATTTTTGGGCAAATTTTGGGGCAACTTCGTGCGTAAATAAACTATATATGAAACTAGAAAATTGAAAAACGACCAAAGTCTTATCATAGGTTATTTCATAATAATTACAAATGTTTTTAGTTCATGTAAAAAAATTGCCAAATATTTGCTAAAATAGGCGAAATACCAAACCTAGATTTGCATCATTTTACTTTGCCGTTTTTCACTAAAAATCATGATATCTCAAGCAAAATTTATTTATTTAATTAATTTATTATTTATTTATGTATATATTTTTAGTACTCTTCTTTACTGAAGACGTCTCGCTCTCTAAATGCAGAAATCACTGTTTTAGACTCCACTCACCAACAATTTGTCGATGCCATGGAGAGGGCTCTTAAGCGCAAACCACACCGCTTAGCTTAGCTAGCGTAGCTGAGATGTTTATGCGATTATTGAAGTTTGAAAAGACGCCCTTACTACATAAACTAAGCTAATAGATATAAATAAGTATGAAAAGACGCAATAGTTAAAATTATAGTGAGCTAACGGTATCTTTTACTATACACGCGCTTACTACAGAACTATGTATGTAGGCTAAGTTAAACTAACCTAAGTTAGTTCAATCAAGTTGTCCAATCACATTCGGACGTTCATACAAATAAATAGATTTACGCCAGCTCCATCCATTGTTATGAAAACGAAAAACTACTCTCAGGATTTTCACACTATAAATATTAAGACGTAGGTAATCCCACAATAACAATGGAATGTGGACATTGTGTCGCCGAATATCTGTCGGTCTGTGTCGGTACAATGTTATTAAGAATAAACAACGGGTAGATCGAACTAGGAATTTTTGGCACCAGTTCTCGTCTAGTTACACTTCATTGGACTATTTATACGATAGATTAACGATTATACACAGACATTAGTTTTTGTAAGTTCAGAATATTTAGCTGACAAGGTGTCTGTCTGTTTGTGTCACAATGGATTTGTGTGTGAAATTAAATTAAATACCTGTCACAAAAAGGAGGCCCGGCCGTTACCAGGCCTAAAATAAATAAAAACGTTTTCTAAAAATCTTTTGAATTATTTTCTAAAAAAACTATGCTGAGGAAGATTAATTGAACTAAGTGTTTGCTAACTCATATTCAAAAATGAATATTATATTATGATTTTTCTCAACATTTAAATTTCCTACTTATTTCTTATGGAATTTTAACGTCAGGCCCAGCCCGCAGGCCGCACTGTGTTTATTCACACGATTTTTTTCGCAGAATTTTGTGACATGCAAATGTATGAAGCTCTAAACACTTGAGATTTAAAATTCGCAATAAAAATATATTAAAATACGGAAAATAAAGCGCACGAATAAAAATCGCGCGAATAAATTTCGCAGTGCGGGTTAGGCCTTATAGAGAAAATATACATATATTATTTAGTAAGTATATCCTCTAAAATCAAAATTAGAAATATCTATCGTCCGAGAAGGTTATAACTACATTATCTGTTAGTCAATGTCTCCTTCACATTTTAAGATCTGGCAACACATTAAGACCTACATATCGAAATACGCATGATACAAATGTAATCTAAGCAAAATCTACCTGTGCAGTTAATAATAAAGCAAGCCGACACTGAGCTAGTAATCGAAGTGAGCCATCACTGCCTCATTAAACTACTGGCTATCATCGCCAAAGAATCCGCACCAACGAGAATAGGCACCGCGCCACATACATATAAATCTATATTTACTAGACACGAGTTGTTAGACTAGGAAAACACCTGTGTACCATTGTGTGCTTTACATATCAAAAGAAGAATTTATTAGAAACAGAATTTCGGTTTTTCACAAATCCTGAGGGAATCGTGGATTTCCGGTTCCCGTTCATGCTCCCTTTTCCAACTAATCTACCTATAGCTGTAGCTGTAGATTGCTGTAGCAAATTTCGAAATTAATAATATGTCCAATATCCCCGGGAACTGTGGATTTTTTCAGAATAAAAAGTGTGTTAAGTCAGGGTATAATCTATCTCCATTCTTTTCAGCCAAATCGGTTCAGTAGTTGCGGCTTTAAAGAGTAACAAACATACACACATACATACACACAAACTTTAGCCTTTTTTATAATATGAGTGTGAATTGTGATGTCCTTATACTAGTGTACTCAGAAAAAATAAATGAAAATGGCAAACTAGTAAACGTGAATACGTTAGTGCACGTGGAAATAGTAAGGCATATAGGCGCTGCGCAGACATAGCAACTAGGGTTTACGGAACCGGTCCTATTTTTGAGAACCGGGAATTTCGGTTCTTTTACCCAAAGGAACCGGGAATTCCCGGTTCTTTCGGGATTTTTCGGTTCTTTGTAGTTTTTTTCTTTATACAACAAGTTTTACACTTTAAAAGTAAAGCACAATGAAATATTTAAGTAATTTTTATTGGAACTAATATTGTGTGAGTTTAAAAATCAGTCTTTTCATATTTTGCTTCTATTTTCTATAGTCCAGTAACTTTAACTTCTGAATACCTCGCCTCAAATCCGGTAGTTCTGATGTTTATGATGTTGGCCCAATGAATATTCCAAGTTTGTGAACTCGAGCTGCGCCGAACGCAACTTTGTCCAAAATCGAAAAGACCGCGTAAATTTTGGATTTTTTCAAGGCGTTTTAAAAGTAAAATAGGTAAAATTGCTACAATTTAAGACCAGAACCAGCTCTGTAGTCGGTACATTACTTACTGAGATGCTCGCGACTTCGCTCGCGTGGATTCTTAATCTTAAAGTTCCATTTCCTATTTAACCAGCTTGGGGGTAGTTTTTCCAAAATTCCTTAAACACGTATCGGTTGCTAAAGCATAAAATCTAATACTACAACTCTTTATTTTTAACCAAAAATCTAAATACCAACTTTCATAGATTTAATTTGATAGATGACGTGAAAAATGACGCACTGTCATTTAAACTTTCATCCCCTATTTAACCCACTTGGGGATAGAATTTCCAAAAATCCTGAAATTCATATATTTTTTTAATCGAAAGCTTAAATACCAATTTTCATGATTATCACTTGAAAAATGACCGACTTTCATGCAAACTTTCATCCCCTATTTAGCCCCCTTAGGGTTGGAAGTTCTAATAATCCTTTCTTAGTGTGCGCTCACATTGAAAAAGCTTGCAAATTCAATGTAACATTAATTATGTGTTTCGTCGACTACAGTAAGGCCTTTGACTGTGTGAAATGGACAGTTCTCCAGGAAATGGGAGTCCCAAAACATCTGGTCGGAGTGATTCAAACCCTATACTCAGATAGTCAGGGGGTAGTAAGCATCGACAAGACGACATCAACACCTTTCTCGTTTGGCGAAGAAATTCGTCAAGGATGCATCGTATCCCCTACTCTGTTTAACATCTATGGAGAGAGCATCATACGCCGGACTGGGATGGTGGAATTACCATTAATGGCACTAAAATTCTAAACATTCGCTACGCCGATGATACCATCCTTTTCACAGCTAATGAAGTTGAAATGTTCCAACTCATGAACAAAATGGAGCAACATAGGCCATAAATTGGTCTAAAACCAAGATCATGGTGGTGGATCGTGCTTGTAAGCTATAACTCAATGGAACACTTAATTTAAAACCCATTGATCACTTAATTTACTTGGGTTCTAGCATCAACAATAACAGGTCTTGTGAAGCTGAAGTTTACAGGAGAAACGGAATGGCCAAGGCTGCAATTTCTCAGCTCGATAGGACATGGAAGGATCATCAGTAATAAGACAAAAATTACACTCGTCAACACTTTATTCTTCTTCATTTTCCTATACGGGGGCGGAGACATGAACATTAAAAGCTGGAGATCGTCAGATGTGGTGCCGGAGGAAAATGCTCAGAATCCCTTGGACTGCATTCAGGACCAACCAATCGATCCGCGAAGAACTCAAAATTGACAAAAAGCCGAGGCTCTTCAACTTATACCTGAGGAGGATCTTTGAGTTTTTCGGCCATATCGCTCGTAAACCCGGCGATAACCTACAAAAACTTATAGTTAGGTACCGGGAAAATGAACGGCAGGAGATCGAGAGGCAGGAGTCCAATTCGCTGGACTGACCAGATGCGCACCACTCTTGAATGTTGCCGAAGCGGTTCACGTCGTTAAAAGCCGGAACAGATGGCGCAACATCGTCAGAAACTTTTTCAGTTGCTTCCTTTTATGGTGTATGGGGTAAATAGGGGAAGATTGTATGAAAGTCTATCATTTTTCAAGTTATATCCATGAACATTGGTATTTGAGCTTTCAATAAAAATAAAAAATATTAATTTCAGCATTTTTAAAAATTCTATGCCCAAGTGGATTAAATAGGGGATGAAAGTTTAAATGACAGTGCGTCATTTTTCACGTCATCTATCAAATTAAATCTATGATAGTTGGTATTTAGATTTTTGGTTAAAAATAAAGAGTTGTAGTATTAGATTTTATGCTTTAGTAACCGATACGTGTTTAAGGAATTTTGGAAAAACTATTCCCAAGTGGGTTAAATTTGCGCGCACTGCAATCCGAAAACTGAGTAAGAGAGCGATAGCACACAACAGCAAGCGAGGTAGACTTGTAAGTTACCACGCGCCATTTATTTTACCGCTGAATTCACGTAAGTTTTGAACTTTTGAACAGTAGAAAGTATAAAAAAGTAAAGTTAGTGTTGTAAAGATTAAGTATGTAAGTAGTAGCGTGAATCGTGTCATTAAAATAAAATTCCCGAAAGTACCGAAAGAACCGGGAATCAAATTTTATTTCCCGGTTCTTTTTTACTGACAAAAGAACCGGGAATTCCCGGTACTTTCGAGACCGGGATTTCCCGGTTCTGAACCCTAATAGCAACGTTAGTTGCAGCAACTGTCAACTTTTCACCAGTTTCCATCACGGTTGCTACTCGCTAGTTACAGCAACTAAACTTAGAGTTGCTATGTCTGCGCATTTGCTTAAAATTGTTATGAAAACGTCACAAATCGGTTCACTCACAACTCCTTCGAATTAATATTCAATTAAAACAAATAACAATTGTTGTACTAACAGAACGATTATAATATTGACAAAATACCTATGAGTGCTTGACCTCTTAACCTAAAACATATTTTATTGGAGTATATATGTAGGTACAATGTACATATTATAATTACGTTGTATTTTATCGAATTAATTTTTATTGTTAAATAGATAATTTTAGATTCATATTCTTAAAACATCCTGACAGCATGGTAATTGATGCTGTGAACTAAAGAACAAAATATGCGAAAATCAATAAATACATAAGTCAAGTATAGTAATATCTAACATACTCAACCTTCATCGGGGTTTTTGTTTCTTTAAATAGCGATGTTGCATTACCTGAAACAGAAACAGAAAACAAAATAAGACATCATACATTATACATAGGAATATAGAATCTATACTATATACCTAGCATATTATAATAAGTAAACAACTACAACAAAGAAACAGATACAAACCATTTAATTATATAATAGCATTTTTTTGAGTAATTAAATACTAGCTGATCCTATGCACATCTACAGAATGCTATCTCAGTGCAGCGGCCGAGCCTTGAAAAGATAAAATAGATTTCGCATTCATAATATTGAAGCTGAAATCCATATCAAAAAAATTTCCCTCTCAACGGAAGAATTCGGCGAACATTAGGCGTTACGACAAGTATAAGTAAATTGAAAATTTAAAAAACCATCGACACTCGCCATTTTGTGCCGGCGGCCATCTTGGATTTGCATAGTGCTATTCTACTAGTCAAGCCCTTTCATTTGATACCCATATCGAGGGAGTTGTGATAAAATATGTAATCTGTCATTTTGTAGCGGCGGCCATCTTGGATCGATTTTCATCAAACATAGCTAACAACACTCTCGACTAATTCACCTTTCAAACAAAAAAACCGCATTCAAATCAGTTCACCCGTTTGAGCGCTACAGGGGAACAGACAGACAGACACACACACACACGCACGCACACGCACGCACACGCACGCGCAAGCGCACGCGCACGCGCACGCGAACACACGCGCACGCGCACGCACACGCACACGCACACGCGCGCACACACACACACACACACACACACTCACACACACACTGGATTTGGTAGTTCTAATGTTACATTTTAAAAGACTTTAAAAATAGTAACCACACCGTAGGTAGAACTTACAATAAAGTAAGCAGGATTTTTGTTCTTTCAAAAGTTGTACCGCCCGCCATTCGATTTTCTGTCTCTATTCTGTATCTAACTGAACAAGCCCAGTGAAGTCATTTTAAATTACAGTCTAAGTACGGGTTGCGGCATAACGCAACCATAACAAGACGAACGACATTATAACAACAGTTATTTGGCAACAACAAACAACAATTGCAGTCGATTCTGGGGCATTCCATCACGCGTCGACCCGCGGCGTTCCGACTCTACCAACAGACAACAGTTCGACGGACAAACGACGAAAATTCCAAATGGCCCTTTTAGATATTCGCTGAGCGATTGCATAGCTCGGTTTTTGTTACCGTAACGTTTTTAGGTTACGAGTTACAACGATGACGAATACTTAATAGAAAATGAAATGTAAAGGTCAAAATAAGACCAGCATATTAATATTGGATAGGTACCTAGAGATAAAGTATTTGATTAAGGGCCTGTTTCACCACCTTCTGATAAGTGTCGGATAGCCTAAACGTAAGTTTCGTTAATTTCTTACTTTATGTCAAGTGACAAAAGTTGTAGATAGCTAATCTAAGGGACATAATCTAATGTAAGTGACATTTGTGTTTTATTTAACTCTTTCGTAGAAATACATTAAGTAAAAACTCAAAGTGTCCAATCACTTTTAAAATCCTATAAATCTATATAGGTACCTCTATTGAGAGACTATAATCTATATACGTGAAGGAAGAAAGCGATGGCATTAATGCATTCAAATCAATCAATTATATCGTTATAAGAATAAGCTATAATAAAAAATTGAGAACGATTTTGTAAATACAATATTACAAAAACATTCCTATATAAGCGCCGAATTAAAAATTGCTACATATTAATGAGTTAGGATCAATAGGACCATAGGCGGTTAATGTCACGTTACGAATTACGATTATCGTTAAAAGACTACAAAAAATGGGTTCCATAAATTAATAATCATACTTCTATGGTCAAGGTTAATTAATATTAACATTGTGGTCTAAAGATAACAAAACCTGACTATGGTGACTATGGGAACCTGTAACGGTAACGTCACGTTTACCAGCTACGGACAATTACTTACAGTGGACAGTGGAGTAATAGTTATTTATGCAACTGTTGTGTAATAAGGGGTATTAAAACACGAATGTGGGTTTATCACATGAGGCGAAGCCGAATGTGATAATAGTATCACATGAGTGTTTTAATACCTAATTGTCAACAGTTGCATACAAGACTTTATCTACACCCATAATATGAATCCTCTATAAGATTCTGAAACAGCTTACTGCTAACATTAAAACAGCCAGTCCTAGTAGTAACCTAATATCATCCATTACTGATTATATACAAATAAACTAAGTATTAATGAAAGAATTATTTATTTTAGTAGTAATTTACATTTTGTATAGTGCAATTATTAAAATTCACTTGAATATTATGTTCTTTAATGTTGGAAGGTCCCGATCCCGATGTACTCGGCGGAATATTTATATTTACCACTTCACTATTTTTATTTTGTAATTAATTTTGAATATTTTGAGATATCCACGTTGTGATTAATACTCAGTGTACTTTTGAGCATTGAGTAGAAGGTCCAAAGGGATGAAGATTTAAATTTCTCTGATAAGTCTTGAAAATAAACTAAAAGTACTTCTTCAGAAAATGATGATGAACCCTTTGATATTTTCCAATTCATAAAATCTTGATACGTTTTTTCATAACGCGTTCTTGATTTTTCCGGTAGTAATTTATTGTAAATGTCTTTTGCGGCGTTTAAAATATCTGGCGGTGTGCTATTAAAACTTGAATCGCTCATTTTTTGTAACAATAAAAATATCGAAGAAAAATGGCGGGGATTCGAATAACTTTTTTTTTTACGGCGCGCGACGTAGTCAGAACGCGTGTAAACGAAAATGTTCTTTTTTTGAAATTCGTACAGATACCGCGCATCAAGCAATGAATGTGGCTGTATATTGAAACTCTTTGCGCATGAAGGGATTGAAAAAAAAAAACAAAGGAGTGTTGTTATGAAATTCAGTACAAAATAACATCATCCGTTTGGATGATGTAATGGTTATTAGGACATTGGGTGTTTTAATGTTGGCAATAAGCTAACTGTTTCAGAATCTTTAATAGAGGATTTAAAGTATGGGTGTAGATAAAAACATCTACAGATCTAAGTATACAGAAGTATACAAATATGCACGTTCGGTGAAATTGTGCCTACGAGTAAATTGCAGTAAATTGCACAAAACCTCTCAATTCCATATCAAAAGACAGCTGCACCGGAACACAAGGGCGCAGGAGACAAGTGCCCGCGGTGATCGTGAAACGCTATTTCAAAATTAAACATTTATACAGAAAACTTGATGAAGAGAAATCGTGTCTGGGAAAGTAATGCACATGAAGTTTTGACATTGTTTTCACTTCTCATAATTTTATTGGTTTTAAACGGGACATTAATTAAGATCAATAGAAAATATGTATATTGTTATACCTCATTAGTTCATTATCGCTGCTGATTCTAATGTAATGTAAAGATTTGTAAACCTCTGACACTCAAAAACTCTAAATTAATCTGTTCTATAGGATTTTACTTTACAATAGAGGCTATCATATCATTGCCCTAATCTCTGCTACTTACAACAAAAATTACAAAAAAAGGAACGACAAGCAATCTTTAACGCTCTTAAATAATATTTGAGCAGATTAGGCCTTTTGGTTTTGTGGTGTACAATAAAATTGTATTAATTTACTCATTCATAAACATTCCTGAAAACAAATAACAGAAACGAACGTGGTTCTGATATGTTTCCAGAAATCCACAAAGTATATTGGTATCTTGTATTGTTTTCCTGTGCGGGTGCAATAAAGATTTCAAATAAATAAAATAAGAACTAAATGCCCACGACGTGAAGGAAAATAAATAACTTAAATCACAACGCTGTTAATTCATTTTATTATTTTAATGCAGTTGTAACTGATATTTACGTAATAAAATTAACCTTCCAGATAATTTTGGTATCCGATTACCCCGATTACCAATAACGTTAATAAGAAAATTATAAAATCTGATTACCTACCGATAACGTTCGAAACAAGTTGTAAACACTTCTCTTTCATAATTAAAAAATTTGGCCCACTCATGACTCACAACTTGATACAATGACGTTGAATCTTTGTGCATTGATATTAAAGTTTTAGAGATTTGACAACACACACTTATCGCTAAACTGAACTATACAATTATTAAAGAACACTTGGTGAAATTTTAATGATACACCGTTGTTACTATCGTACATTAACAAACTGTTTTGAACATTTGAAAGACGTCGTCAATTAAGGTGACAGTGATGAACTAAAACTGAATAGAAACTTAGCTTACACTTCGATTCGACAAATGTCCACATGGAAGGAACTTACAGCAGTAATGAAATTACTCTGATGAAGGTGTAAGGTGTGTGTGTAAGTTTAAAGGATCTAAAAACTTATACTTCATCATCGCTCTCCATCAGGCGTGATTGTCTTTAATGTTCTATACCTATAATATACCTAGTACAGTACCGTGACTGCCTGACTGATGGGCAACCACAAACGTATCGCCTAAAGCGGTGGATCTAGTTCTAGAGATTAGTAGAAGGAAATATTCCTTGAGTACCCTAGTGGGATATTTTGAAATTCCATCCTTAAAGGGATTGAGAAGAGTACCTTCCCTTTGTAGAAACATTTTTTAAACCATGTTTAAAAAACTGTCGTGGATAAAGTCGTGAGCTTCAAGCTAGTTTCTGAATAAATACCTAAAGATTAAACAAGGAGATCGATAGGTAATTTATGATCTAACTTTATAGTTATAGAGGAATTCGAATACCTACATACTACGACAGGAAGTGGCGTAGCTTCGAGTAAAAGAACGTAATCATAAAACATTGTGAATGCAACTATGTTAATGAGGATAGGCTACACTTCTAGATGCATAAAAGAATCTTCAATAATACAAGGTATACAAGGTATTAATTCCGTATGTACACTTCTTAATATATTATTATTATTTTCTCGACTTATCGAGACTTTTATCACGTAACGCCTTGACCCTTAACTGTAATTGAAAAATTGTAACATTGAATGATAGTCCTTATACTAAAGCAATAGAAGCTATTTTCGCTATTGAGTAACACAAGACACTGTCGTTGGTCACAAAGCCGTAGGTTAATTAAAATTTATTGAATGCTATACCGTCGCATTGCAAATAATGTAAACAAATTACACGCAATGAGTATTGCAATTTAGTACGTATTTAATTACTTGTAACGGCTTTTAAATAATAGATATTAATCGTTGTTAAGTTCCGTGGACGGACTGGTAGAGAATAAACAAGTATAAATTAAAAATTTAAAAAACCCCCAACAATCGCCATTTTGTGGCGGCGGCCATCTTGGATTTGCAATAATGCTATTCTACTAGTCAAGCCCTTTCATTTGATACGCATATTAAGGGAGTTGTGAAAAAATATGTAATCCGCCATTTTGTAGCAGCGGCCATCTTGGACCGATTTTCATCAAATATAGCTAACAACACTCTCGACTAATTCACCTTTCAAACAAAAAAAACCGCATTGAAATCGGTCCACCCGTTTGAGCGCCACAGGGGAACAGACACACACACACACACACACACACGCACACGCACACGCACACGCACACGCACACGCACACGCACACGCACACGCACACGCGCACGCGCACGCGCACGCGCACGCGCACGCGCACGCACACGCACACGCACACGCACACGCACACGCACACGCACACGCACACGCACACGCACACGCACACGCACACGCACACGCACAGACACGTCAAACTTATAACACCCCGTCGTTTTTGCGTCGGGGGTTAAAAACAAAGTTGGTCAAGAACATTTTAAGCGTTATAGAGCTAATCACACACATCGCGTGATGGTAGTGAATAGTGATATCAAAGCGGCTTCCAGGGGGGTTATTCTGTAACTTAGTTAGCAACTGAAAATAGTTGCCAACGAATTAGTTCGATATACATTGCTGCTTTACTGTGTAAAATTATGAAAACACTTTATATTTCCCACAGTAAAGCAGCAATGTATATCAAACTAATTCGTTGGCAACTATTTTCAGTTGCTAACTAAGTTACAGAATAACCCAGTAGATCTTGTAATGCACAGAACTGTAGCAAAGCGTTCATCAAACGCTGCTCTAATCTGACTCTTTAGTGTTTTTACCTGACTACGGCAAAGCCAAAAGGAAGGGTTATGATTTTAGCAGTCTATGTAGGTATGTATGTATGTTTGTGGCCGATTTTTGTATGAGATTCTGTGTGTACCACCGTAGCGCCTAAACTACTGGACCGATTTTCATGAATGAGGTGTCTATTGATTCGTTGTTAGGGTCCGGGTGACACAGGCTACATTTTATTTAGGAAAAACATCGAGAAGTGACCTTCGCGCGGCTGTCTAGATTGTAAAATTAGGTTTCGGATAGGCATAACAGATGGCGCCACTAACTGCTTGCCCCGCGCTTTTGCTAGTCGCGTTTTGGTTTACGAACTTTACCTACTTGTTTATTATATTTTTTTCATCAGCAAACCCCCTGATTTCTATACTAAATATAATATTGTGATATTTATTCCAGCAATGCGTCTAGTTTTATGCAGTCTTATTTTTTTATCTCTAAGCCCGCCTAGCACTAATTTTGAAATTTAAGTGTGCATACCTATACATGTATAGTTAACGGTCTTATAACGATCTCTCATTACTGGCTCATATTCACAGATTCAGCAAAAATACCATGAATTCAAAAAATTCACTGTATCGTGAAGTTATAGTCACAACTTCCTCATATCAGCCATCGTATATCGACGACTCGGCGCCGCAGTTACGCATTCAGTGTTACTTACTAGATATTAAGTATTACAAATCGATTCGTCTATATTTTATGAGGTCTCTACTTCTCAGACTATCACTATCTTCAACCCTTCCAGCTTCCTTTATTTTCCAGCTGGACATAGGCCTCACCGAGAGCACGCTACCACACGTGGTCCTTAGCCTTTCTCATACAGCCGCTTCCCACCGACTTCTTAAAGCCGTCGGTCCAGTGCAGCGGTCTGGCGGTCGTCCCACGCCGCGTGTGCCGGTACGCGGTCACCACTCCAGAACACATCTATAGCTAGTGCCAAGTATTTCCGGCCCACGTGTTGCTAAGCCCACGCTGTATTTTTACAGCAATAATAATTAGGTACCTACGACTTACGAGCAATCTTCAAACGCAAGCAATAGGTATCTTTCGAGAGGTATGACATCAGTCATCAGTCATCACACATTTTGACAGGTGGTGTATTCGCAGAACGACGCTTTGCACATTGCCACGATTTAAAGGCTTGGATAGTGTAATTGAACTAATGACCTTACAAAAATCTATACCTACCCTTTAAATTCCTATAAATCTTTCTAAAGATTATGCTTTTAAATAGTTTCTTTAAAGTGGCACGTGAACGCTAGTGGTAGAACCCTTTATAATGTTGCGTCCGTATAAACCCAAGAACTTTTAGAGCGTCAGAAGTAATGAGTTCAATTGACTTAGACGATTTAATCTAGTTCATGTATTGAAGTCTCAGTTCCTGCTTAGTTTAATTATTAAACATGTTTGCATTCGAACTATGGCTGATACTAATTTGGTTAGTTATTTCGAGACCATTCAATCAATAATGGGACTGATAATAATAGACACGGACCAACGGCGATGGCAACATCCAACACCACTAAAAGTTGACTAGAAGTTGAAATGAAAGCGCACACACTGCAGAGCGCGCGTACAAGCCTCGCTGCTGCCTCGAAGATTACTCCCAAAAAAACTCTTGTATAACAACTCTCCAAGTGGCTAACAACTAAAACAGGCTCAACCAAAACTAAAAAAAGAAAAATCTTTATCTTTACCCAACCCATAATAAAAACTTGAAAATGTAGGCACGAAGTATGAACAAAGCTGTGATAAAACGTTGCCGTCACGACGGCTTAGGCAGGCAGGAGGCAGTTAATTAAAGGATACGAGAACGACCCGTGAGAACAAACAGTACGCGCTCAAACTCGCGCCCGTGACCTTGACTTGATACACCGTTTCAAATCTGTGCTGAGGACGCGTAGGGATGTCAAAGAACTCTGATCTCGGAATAAATATCGATAAGAGAATTTTGTATATCGGTATCAGAATTTCTCCAATCTCTCGTGATAATATTTATCAGTGCAATTGGAAAGCAGCTTACCTGTAATGAATAAAATTACGCGACAACGCACGTCACGCTTTAACAATAAATAACCTGAACAAATTAAACAAATATAACGCGGTTACAGTTTAGCACAATTATCCCAAACTAGAATACGATTTCAAATGTGCGCAAAAGTAATAGGAAATTTTTTTTAAATATCGATATAGATCGTCGAAGTCACTAGAATGCAGATTGTACAGAACTTGCTCTCGCATCCGGTCCGCTCTGCATCAGTAATGAAAATCGCCCAAAATGCCAGCGAGAAACGTTACAAAACCCGCCGCAAACTGGATCACTGGCCACAGGAGAGAACGAAAAAAAAAGTTGGCGGGAATTGTGTAAGGTTTCGGACTCGTTCGAGTTCAACGGGAAACTTAATGTAAGAACACACTAGCGATTTTAAGTTGCAAAACTTTGTCTGAAAGCTCTCCTCTTGAAAAAGGAATCCTCATCCTCAACACGAAACTTATTACTTATCATAGCTGTATCACCTACTACTATTAGCATTGTCAACTAATAAACATTCTATTAATTGATTATTAAATATTAATTGCATAAATTCTGTTTCAAAAGTAAGTTGGCAACACTGAAACGAATGAGGCGGTCGCCAGTCGGGGATACTCTGGCCGTTCGTGTGGTTGTAACTACATTTTTTATTTACATTAGAATTTGGTTGAGCAATGTGTTAAAAAGTGGATCTTAAAAAAGGTTTTGCAATACCTACAAGTGTTATATGTATACTAACTTGCTGTCTATTTTTAAGTTTTTAATTAAATTAATTTTATAATGTTCATAACGTTTTATTTCTCACACTACTCTACATTATTGCTATTTCTCTTTCTAATGTCATCTCCTATCAGAGATTGTAAACCATTTCTTAGTTCAACGCTGTCCTAAACAATTAGATTCTCAATCATCGAAACGATTATTTATTTAATTGTTTACATTAAAAAATTAAAAAATAGTAAAAATTTAAATTTTATTTTATTTTGCATCAGTATGAAGTAGACTGTAGTAGCTGTAATAGCCTAGTGGTTAGGACGACCGACTTCTAATCGGAGGTCGTGGGTTCGATCCCGGGCATGCACCTCTAACTTTTCGGAGTTATGTGCGTTTTAAGTATTTAAATATCACTTGCTTTAACGGTGAAGGAAAACATCGTGAGGAAACCTGCATGCCTGAGAGTTCTCCATAACGTTCTCAAAGGTGTGTTAAGTCTGCCAATCCGCTTGGCCAGCTTGGTAGACTATGGCCAAAACCCTTCTCACTCTGAGAGGAGACCCGTGCTCTGTAGTGAGCCGGTAATGGGTTGATCATGATGATGATGATGATGATGATAATGATGATGAAGTAGACGACGCACTTGTGCCTTTGAACATTTCATGAATCGTCCATTCAAAATGCAAAGACACTTTATGTCGATCGAAGTATCGCTAATGTGTTTGTACCCTACTCTGCATCGAGGCTCCAGTCATTCCCTCCTTTCCTTTCATAAGGTCGTTGACATAACGATCATTAATTATATTTTTTTCTCACAACTTTGCAATACCTTCTTTGTTCGTAATCTGCTCTGCTCATTCTGACCTTTCAATTGCGTAAAAATGATAAATCTACAAAGGCTAGTTATGCTGATAGGTACATTGAAAACGAAGTAGGAAGCATTATAAATTATACTTTAAAATAAAACTAAAAACATCCAAATAGGGAAAATTCTTATAAAAACCTAATTCAAGTTCCTGCAAATTGATTTCATAATAACTGATAGACTTTGATGACTTTAATTTGTTGTGTAAAATTAAATAAAATACGTTTTATCTTTGAAATGACACTACCTAGTACTCGTTACATAGCAGCTATTTTCATTATTAAGTTGGTTTAAGTATATGACAGATAGGTCTTTGTTTAGAAGGTTATCGTCAGCCAATAGACGTCCACAGCTGGACATAGGTCTCTTGCAAGGATCGCTACAGAACACAATCTTGTGCCGCCTGATTCCAGCGGCTGCCAGCGAATCGCTTGAGATCGTCTTTAAATCGAGTGGGGGTGTCTACCTGTGCTTCGTTTACTGGTGCGAGGTCGTCATTCAAGCACCTCAATCGGTTCTTCGAGCAATGTGCCCCGCCTGTGTGTGCTCAGATCACCTAGAATCTCCTTGTATAGATTTATTGTCGAAAGGTAAAATTTGTCTTAAAGTGAATGTGAAGAACTCAACCTAGTATTTTTACAGCTGTAGATATAGACTGGATTAATAAAGGCAAGTGATGACTTCATAAAAAGCCTGTCAATGCTTGCGACACAAAATCGCTCCACTTTCTCGAAACCCGATTACATATTTACAGCCCCTACTTTCCGTTTTATATTGAGTGACACTTTTTTATTTTGATATTATTTACACGAAAACAATTTTCGAAAAACATTTCGGTTGATTCGGAATCGTAAAATGATTGATTAAATTGCCTATCAAACCGCACTAATATGGAAGGACATTCAGTTTTAAATTAATTCCCAAAACACTCGACAGTCGGACTGTGTGAAACGGTCTTGAAACTTTAAAAATCGAGTTCATTTTTAGGTTATGTGCGCGATTGTCGAGTAGTATTTCGAAGTATTGATAAAAAAGCGGTAATTTTTATTGCACTTAAACACCTTATCTGCGGTAAATATGGCACCTCGTAACTTATCTTATTTTAACTCCTACATGTATATGTGGTCGTAAAAAATATTAACATGAAGTTAAACATTTACATTTTAAAGGGTTTTATATCGGTTCACACCAATATTGTAATTTAATAATAATATTCATTATAAAAGTTAAAATCCCAATCCATTATTAAGTTTTAAGCCTATTAACTTTAAATTGTAATTATTTTTTACTTATTTAGGTAGTTACTTCAATAAATTCATGATCATTGATCATGAATGCACTCCAGACATTTTTTTTTGCAAAAGACGAGCCGCTACTCAATAAAAGGATCGCTTCGTTTGCATAGCTTAGCTCAGAGCTACGAAAAACTAACTTATAAAAATAAAATAATTTTATTTATTTCCTCAACGAACTCGCATATATACCTACTCGTATAGCTGGACAACAAAGCCCACTGCCCAGACTCTTAAATACATATATAGTAGTATGCGACAAGTAGAAATGCGGCGAGGCGGCGACGTATGAGGCGCGGGGGAACGCAGATGGTCCCCGCGCCTCGTACGTCTCCCGCTGTCCTGCCTTGTTTCGAACTTTACCTACCCACTTTGTGTGACCAACACAAGACCTTCAACTAAAGTACAGATAAAAAGGGACATTATTGACTTACTTTTGTTAACCTTCGCGATTAAGTATTAATGAGCATTATCGTTACCAATCCCAACGTATCAAAATGTCACGGTCCAATATTATTATTATAACGTTGTTGTTAAGTATAAATAAATACATATATAAGATTTTTTATCGACAGCTACAAATATTAATGTGCAATCATTGTTTATAGTTATAAAATGTATAGTAATTAATTAGTTTCGGACGTAAAATTTTATTAATACTCTGTATATAGAAGGTACTGAGACCACCAACGTCTTTTGCAATATTTTTTCAATATTGTTTCACTACTATGGAGTTGACTTAATCAATAAATAACTGAACATAACTATCTACTAATTTGTAGAGATATCTTTATTGTATGTCGACTTACTTATTCAATTCACTTTTTTCATGATGGTGAAATAATGGTGTGTGGCAATAATTCTAAATATTTTCCACCTATAAATATTTCTAGTCATTAATCGCAAAGTTATTCTGATGTTAGGAATAGTCATGATGGATCTGAAAAGTCAGACAAACTTCTTCAATCATTCATTTATTACTATCATCATCATCAATAATTGATGATGATAGTTATAAATGACCATGACGTGTCTGTCAAAGGTGCAACTTGATTTCGCTAGTGTGCGCGAATGTGACTAGCGAAGCCAAACTCTTACAGCCGCCGCACACTGGGCCACAAGTGGCGACGACTAGTGGCCCAGTGTGCGACGACACTGAGCGCTCCAGTGGCTGCGTTCGAGCCACAAGAAAATGTATGAAAAATCTCTTCCGCGACTTGTGGCGGCCACTAGTCGTCGCCACTAGTGGTCAGGTGTGCGGCGGCTGTTGACGTTCGGTTGCACGGTTCGCAGTTAACGTCGACAGCTATTATTAAAGGTATAAAACGATAAAAGAGCTTTAGTCTACAGTCTTCCTATATTCCTTTCTTCCATCGGACGGGCGTCCCCTGCCTCGTGAGCTCCAGGCATCTAGCTTGAAGCAACAGTGGCGACAAAAAGAACGACGCAGCAGACATGACACCCCAATGATTGGATATGACACCCCAATTACCGGATATGACACTCCACCCGCCAGATTTGATACAAAATACTGCCGAAACCAATCTAATGGACTTGATTACCTTAAGATTGATGACGAACTGGCACGGCCTTTGCCCAGTTTAAAAAGGACTAAAATAGGGTAGTCAATACTACCTGAGAGTATTGAGTACTGAGTATATCAATACAACCATAGTCAAGGAGGCTCGTCCTCGAGGACCGTAGACCCGGAATTCAGTCTGTCGAGAAGACCACAACTAGTCTTTCCAAAGTGGTTTCTGAAGTGTTCTAAACGCATAATTTTCAAAAGTTTTGCAAATGTAATGTGTCATTCTGTACCATACTGGCCTCTGTAACGCAATCTGTTCCCGATTGTCTGTTGATCTGTTGATGGCACCAATAGATAGAGTGTCTCTCGGAGAAGATTCCTAAATACATATTAATAGGTTCTTAAGACCACCCGGCACAACCGAGACGACTCGGCTACATGGTACTTAACATAACATATTATGCAAATGAATCTCAATCGATCAACATAACACTATTCAATTTTATGTAATTATTTATTTAATAAGATAATAATAAAATTAATTTCATGTTATAGGTAAGTGGTACTACGGGATCACAACAAACAAAACAAGCTATTAAAGCTGTGAGCGAAACGGAGTGGGAGTATTTTATAGAGCAATCATCGATCAATGGAAACAATACGAACGCGGTTCGCAAGTCGCAACACCGACGAACATACGATTTGTTGTCCCATTGTGACGTCAATTGGCAGACCTGCCGGCGTTGCGTAAAGTTAAGCTAAACAAGTAATGTCAGGTGTAAAAATACCCTACAATTAGAACTGGAGACAAGTAAGTATTTTGGGGAAGTAAATAAAAGTAATTGAACTTAAACTCAAGAGCGGTTGTAAAACTTCCATAAACAAAGTAATTACCAGTAATGTTACTAGTACAAGTTTAACATTGACTTGGCACGTTAGTTTTTAACGCTGGTACCGCTGGCCGCTACTGTTTGCTCAAGATGGGGATCGATGAAGTAGTATTAACTCTAGCATTGGTAGAGTTGGCCCGTCTATATTGGTTTCTTAAACAAAGCTTGTGACGTATTCACACCTTGGGACTTGTTGGAGCTAACGTGAGGATCATCAATCTCAGAGTTATAATCACAGGCTAGATTAGGAGCGAAGCGAAACGAACCTAGTTTCGTCGAACCCAGGGACGTCTGCTGTTACCAGACGGGTGGTCAGTCCTATGTAAGGACCATTTCACCTAGTTCAATCCAAAGGGTTACAGAATTAGCAATTAACATATTCTTCAACAAGCGGATACCCGCGACTTCGTTTGCGTGGATATTGGTTTCTCAAAATCCCGTGAGAACCATTTTGTTTTTCCTAAGCTCCTTTGAGCTCATACGGTGCTAAAAACTGTTAAAAGTTCACTGTCGGATGTTTAGATAGATCAAAATGTAAACATCTGCCAGTGAAAGTCATCAACATTAGCCAGTAATCTTTTAAGTATTTCCTTTCTAACAAAAAAAGAATGAATGAAATCGGACCACGCGTTAGCGAACTACAGCTAAGTACACATTTTAACTTTCATCCCCTCTCCCAAGGGAACCGTGCTGAATTTCGGGATAAAAAGTATCCTATATGTTACTCCGTAGTATGAACTTAAATCATGCTAAATTTAATTTCAATCCATTCAGTAGTTTTTGCGTGATGCGCGCACAAACATACAGACAAACAGATAAACAGACAAATAGACAAAAATAACTTTTTTACGTTCTATTACTTATCCCTAACATCCCCCAGTTATTATTTTGCAAAAATCTTTAATGTACAGATACGGCAAATCTACGATTTTATTATATGTGTAGATATAAATTTATAACAATGGTATTAATTTGTTTGTGCATAATCTCTAAACTTATACTTCTAAGGATAGTAAAATCTTTTACACGATGCTCCATGCATTACGTTCAGAACTGTCGATTTAGTTTATTTTAGAGATTGTCTGTAACCTTACGAAGGCAAGAACAAAGTGTATGCAAGTTGATAAAAATCATTGGTCGCTATCGAACATCGATTATGCTAACGGCACAAAGAAAAAAATCTTTCAAATCGAGAAATCTTTAAGTCATACTAAAAAATAAAAACGCCCGTTCAACACAAAAAGTAAATAATAACAGTTATAATAAAAGTAATAACGTAATTTTTTCTGATGGTGCTCTACATAACAGTAAATGCTATTTTGCAGCACATTGATATTAGAGAATAAGTATAACATATAATTTTAGCTGATAGAAATCAGCAATAGATACTTAATATCCGCACTATAATTAAGAAATGTTCAATAGTTGTCTCATTTAAAACCCCGTGTTTGAACCACAAGAGCACGATCACGAAAATCTACGCCCACATGTAATTCTTAATAATTTGCATCCAATCTATTCGAGTCCAGATTTATTTTAGATTATTCTATCGATATTTATAAAACAGTACCGTGACTGACTGACAGACAACGCACAGCCTCAACCGATGTTCCTTTTGAAATTCGAGAGGTTCAGTACGAAGATTTTTTGAAAATCCATCCATAAAGTGGATGAAAAAGGGTGGTTAAGTTTATATGAAGAAATATTTTGTGGACGAAGTTGGAGCATCAGATAGTAGTTTAAACAATTATTGATTTATCCTAAACTTTGCAATTTATCCACATATCCATTGTTAACAGCTATGTATTTTTTTAAAGGTCGATAGAAAGAGCTATACCTACTCGGAATATCTCGGCGGAGCCAATCAAAATTGAGGACATCCGTAGGAGAATCAGAGTTAGTATTAGTGGCAATGGTTCGAAGAATCGACGTTGGGGTCCTAGGTGCTGAAGCAGCGACTTCACACCGGCAAGCGCATCATTAGAAGACCCCACTAGGCTTACTTACATACGTATGATGATTTCAATAAATTCGCTCAACCATAACCACTGGCTTTGATTTCACCTAATACACACAGCTTTTTCCATCAGGACTTCAAAATCGTAAAGCCCGAGGACCGAGGTGTGTAAACAACGGACGCGAGGCAAGCTGCTTAATTGTTATCCATTTATTCCACTTAAGTAGGTATATTTGTTGGTTAGTTACACGCTTGTTAGTTTCGAGTATTGCTCAACAGTCAACACTCCATTACTCGGAGATAAAAACACATTTAGAGTTCCTTTGAGCTTTCAAATAATTTTTTACTATAATATTGAAGGATAGTATCACAGCCTTGAAGTAGTATTTCTTTAAACTGTGATAGTATGGTGTATACAGTTTATTGATTATATATACACCATACTATCGAAGTCTGAACACGATATTGAAGTCTGTAGTTATTTTTTTAATTGGATGGGTAAAGATACTTATACTTTCCTTCAGTACCTACCTCAAGTAGTTGTTAATTAATTATTTATTTATCAGTAGCATTTGAGCCTTAAAAGTAATTTCTGCATTAAAACTCTCCACCGAGTGCTGATTATTGCTTGAGTGTTAAAACTAACACTCAAGCAATAATCATCAATTATCACAAATTATCAAGGAAATTAAACAACACATCTTATGAATAAAAGAGTTACACTAGAGCCTCAATGATCTGTTTGCTAAAAACTAACACTCAAGCCACGATCATCAATTATCGCAAATTTAAAAGGAAATTACTCACACACATATGTATCTCATAAATAATGATTTACCTGTATAGATTTTGTAGAGCGATTCCAGCAGCGCTTGCATCATCTTGAAAGATGTTTCGTAGCACAATTATTATTGTATAACACTGAAAATAAAGCCTGCTGACGTGTTATTTTGATCAATATGAACAACATGACCTCATTATGTTCGCGATTTCATAATGTGGAGTGTTCATCTGTCAAACTGTAATTGATAAAACGTGTAAAAATGAAACGGAAACTTATAAAGCGGCTCTGGCTCGTAAACGGATTCTGAAAACTGCATCTTGCTCTAGATATTGTTGACAACTTTAGCCAGAAATAAAAAAAAAATTAAGTAGCAGTGTTTTCTTACTACATTACTAGCTAAAGACTGTTCGGAAACTTAGTGGCTACTCAGAGGTTGCCAAAAAGACAAGCTCATTTATAAAGCCCTAAAGTAGCGAGTTGAAGAATGCACACAATGCATTAAACACAAACATGGGAATTATTATAAATTTACTAATGTTATTATCTTACTGAGAGTTGAACGACCTTGTAATTGAGCCGACGGTGGCCAAATTGAAGTAACGGTATCAACAGCTGGGATCGTTATCATCAATCAGATTTGCGTAACTATCTGTTAGCAATTACTCTGTACACTTTTACAAGCCACTGCGTACGGGGAATGCAATCTTGAACAGTTAATAACAAATGGAACATTTAGAAACAAAAATTTAGTACTAGAAGAAATATTCAATCAACAACTGGTGAAGTGCATAATATCACGAGTCACGACATACATATTGTAGGGTTTTGTAGACATGCATTTAAATAAAGATAACAATTAACTGTTCACGATAAGAAATTCCAAAACCAAGAATTATATCTATCTGCTATGTATTGTTGGTATACAAGATTGAGTTTTAAGAAGACACTGAAAGAACTGTACATCATCCTGAATTGTAAGTCGTGAATTAGTTGATCATTTATAATAATTGAACAGATGGATGGACAAATAAAGCTAATATAACTTAAAGGATCCCTAATGCAACAAAAAATTCTGACATGACAAAACAATGAACAGTCAAAATAACCAACGAAAGCTACTCAATTAAAACTTCGAAAGCACCTCTTAAAAGTTATTTAAATTTTAAAGTCAAGAGTTTCATAAGCCCTTTGTCAACGCCTACAACAATGACAACACACTACTGACCAACTCAATATTAAAAATATTCTTTTGGAAACGCGTAGGTGGAGGTCGCCATTGAATAATTTATATATGTTAACCTTTTAAGGGTATCTTCAAAGCATGCCTGAGGCTCATCAGTTTTTCTTCTTTTGAAGACTTTGGAAGAGTTATCAGGCTAATAGACAAGATTCAGACTCGGCTCGTAGTTCATTCGAATAGGAAAACCAAAATCTTAAGTTTCACATAAACAGAAGCATAAAGCGAAGTTATTAATTAAGACAGCTTGATATTCGAAGATATAATTTGACGAAGAACACACGGTTGGTGGGAAGTTAACATTTGAAAATAGAAGTGCGAATAACACTGGACAGGTTCATATAGAGTGTGGACACTAATGAGATTACTGTGAACGGTGGAGTAAAATTAGCAACACATACAACCATGCAAAAATCGCAAGTGAATTAGTATTTCTCAAATCAAAATCTTGTGCATATATCGGTATTTTCGGAAGGTTGTTTGTATATTTGGAAGATGTCGTAAGATTCAGCACGTGTGTTTCAGTGGAAAGTGTATAATCGATGTATACGTGTACAGTACGGAAGACAATGAATACTACATTAGTGACATACTTGACTGTCTCGATTTATTTATGGACGTCTGCCTAAGCGTCTTTTACTTAACTTGAAACTATACTCAAATGTGAACACACAAAATACACATTCATCTGCAATATAATATTATCTTGCTTAACTCTATTGAAAAATGTGATTTTAAAATTGTAATAACATGGAACGTAAAGAATCATCGGTCATTATAATTTAAAAGATCCTCGTGGGTTGATAATTTGTCACAAGAGTGAAATGTTTGAGCATGAAAATTTTAATTTAATACATTTCATCAATTCATTTGACATCTGGAAACTTCAATCCATTTTCATCAACAGGTTTTTAATGATATGAAAATACGAGAGCACAATATTTCCTCAGAACGTAAAGATGCATTCCATTATCAGCTCAAAGATAAAGCGTCGTTGCGAGATGTAGAGAACTTGAAATATATCACTTTAGCACTTAAACATTGGCACACTCAACATCACTTAACTCCATTCAACATAAGGTCACATGTCATCCAGATACACGCACGGGCTTAGCATGTAATTTTCGATAGCGCGATAGTGATCGCGGGCGGATTATCAATATAGACCATCGTCGGAGTGGATCTCGTCGGGCGTCCATCACGGTTGCGCGCCCGCGCCGTCCGCGGCCTGCCACACCGCCGCCGCCACTGGCGAACCGGGATTATTTATAAATCCACACAGACAGGGGGTCGTAGAATTTGCACAACGTGCGGTATGCCAATGTGCTCGTGAATACATCAGGTCACACCGGAAACAGGCATTCACAGAATCCCAAATGAATCATCCCGCTCCTCTTTTGGAAACATGGAAGAACAATACGATTCCTGAATTCTAAAAGTTTATTAAATTAGGCGAGTTTTCATCATCTGATTTTTGCGTTAACTGTTGGATATAGGTCTTTACAATAGCGAGTCAACGTTCACAAACGGTCCTCATTCTGTTTCATCCTTTCACTATCTACGGATCCAGCGGGGCTGCACATTGTCCCACGTTGTGCTAGAGACAATTTTAGAGGTTACGAAATGGAATTAAACTAAAAAAAACTATAAGTAATTTTATAAAATCTTTACCGAATACTGAATCCCTTGACCACTTACTACTTATCAACAGCTCCATTCCAAATACGTAATCGGGTAATATTTTAACTGAACGTTCAAAGCGGTCCCTCGCCGCGCCACCCACTTCTACAGGTGTTCGTACAGCACTCGTACCTAAATCACTCTCATCCACCAAGTCTAGATATGAGCGCCGATGGCCAATTCTACGGCGGCGGCGTGATCTGAAAATTTTCACGGCGGCGGCGGCGTCGCGGCGGCGTGGTCGTGGGCCTTAAAGTTTTTATCAGGGATCGATTTTTTTAAATATAATATTAAATTATATTAAAAAACCCATATTATAGGTTTAAAAAAGGCGTTATATTCTTCTTATACAGGTACGTGGTACAAAAACAATGTAGGTAATCGTTAATTCTTACATTTTACTTTCTTAGCAACAACAAATCACACTTTTAATCAAAAGTTTTATTTTTGTAAACAGTTAAGTATATTCTTTACCTGCATTTAATTATTAACTACTTTTATAAGCAGTTACAATTATCCATAATAACATATCGTTAATTTAAATAGGAGCGCTTTGCTTGAATCTGTCTTAAATTTAAAAATATATAAAAAACAAAATTTATACATCACAATCACGAAGAAAAAATACTTAGTTTTTCTTTGATAAAGTTGAAAAACACAATACAAGCGAGCAAAATTCTCTATCATAACATAACATAAATCTTAATCAAAGTTTCAAAATCAAATCAACCCGCTTAGTTTGAATCTGTCATAATTGATGACGGACTGTCATTTAAACCTTCATCCCCTATTTAACCCACTTGCGGATAGAATTTCCAAAAATCCTGAAATTCATATTTTTTATTTTTTATCGAAAGCTCAAATACCAATTTTCATGGCTATTTCTTGAAAAATGACCGACTTTCATACAAACTTACATGCTCTATTTAACCCCCATAGGGGTGGAATTTCCAATAATCCATTCTTAGTATGCGCCTACGTTGAAAAACCTTCCGAATTCAATGTACCTCTGTAATTATGTGTTTCGTCGACTACAGTAAGGCCTTTGACTGTGTGAACTGGAAGCTCCTACTTATGTACAGTTCTCCAGGAAATGGGAGTCCCAAAACATCTGGTAGAAGTGCTTCAAGGCGTATACTTAGATAGTCAGGGGGTAGTAAAAACCAACAAGACGATATCAACACTTTTCCCGTTTGGCAAAGGAGTTCATCAAGGAGCCATCGTATCTCCTATTCTGTTTAACATCTACGGAGAGAGCATCATACGCCGGACCTGCGACGACTTCTTTGATTTCTTCGGCTATATCGCTCGTAAATCCGGCGATAACCTACAAAACTTATAGTTACCGGGAAAATAAACAGCAAGTGATCGAGAGGTAGGTAGAGGAGTCCAATTCACTGGACTGACCACATCTGACCACTCTCAACATGAAAGTTGCCGAAGCGGTTCACGTCGCTGAAAGCCGGAACAGATGGCGCAACTTTGTTCGTGGGAAATTAATTCCCTGATGGGTCACGAGCCACGACAGTATTGGGGGATTGACGCAAGGAGGAGTGTGCGCCTACATCATAAAAGAAAGCTACTGTGAAAAAATACTGTTAAATAAGGGATGAAAGTTTGTATGACAGTCTGTCATTTTTCAAGTTATATCCATGAAAATTGGTATTTGAGCTTTCGATAAAAAACAAAAAATATAAATTTCAACATTTTTGAAAATTCTATCCCAAAGTGGGTTAAATATTGCGCGCACTGCAATCCGAAAACTGAGTAAGCGAGAGATCAGTGGACAGTGGGAGTGGGAGTGGAAAGTACCGAAAGAACTGGGAATCAAAGGAGAATGGTCATCTGTGACCCAGACCCGACAGAAACGGGACATATCTCATTTTTTTTGTTATTTTTTATAGAGTTAAATTATATATTTTTTATATTCGAAATCAATGGCTAACACCAAAATATTGCCTTATGTTCTTGTTCAGGCGTTACACAAAAAAAAATACAAAATGCCTATTTATCTACAAAATTCGTAAATATATGTAACTAAATGACGAAACAATAGCTATGGAATGTCACAATAGCTAGGAGACCTGGATATGCAGCTGGATTATATAATTTTTGAACTCCTAGTACAACAATCAACTTTGAATTCATTAAATTCATCATCGTATTCGATGATTTCTTGCATAGTAGGAAGTTATATCTATAAAAACGGTCACGTACTGCCTGCATGCTATGGCTCTGGTAGCTTGGTGGTGACAGACACCAACATGCTATCTCACTCTTTCATTAAAACAACAATGGCGCAGAGCGGGGAGTTACTAGGAGTTTAAAAATTACATAATCCAGCTGCATATCCAGGTCTCCTAGCTATTGTTACATTCCATAGCTATTGTTTCGTCATTTAGTTACATACATATATTTACGAATTTTGTAGATAAATAGGCATTTTGTATTTTTTTTTGTGTAACGCCTGAACAAAAACATAAGGCAATATTTTGGTGATAGCCATTGATTTCGAATATAAAAAATATATAATTTAACTCTATAAAAAATAACAAAAAAAATGAGATATGTCCCGTTTCTGTCGGGTCTGGGTTTTTTTTCTATGGGGTGTGACCGTTCTCCTTTGATTTCCCGGTTCTTTTTTACTGACAAAAGAACCGGTACTTTCAAGATCGGGATTTCCCGGTTCTGAACCCTGTGTACCTAATAAATAAGTGCGTGCGAGCGGGAAAGCAAGTTGCAACTTGGCACGACGGCGCGCCGCATGTTTCAATCGGCGGCGGCGCGCCGTGTGAACTCACGGCGACGACGGCGCGCCGGCGCGGCGCTCATATCTACCACCAACTGCCACGTCATTCAAAGGTGGGCGAAACATCTTATAAATTAGTAGACGAAAGAAATGCGATTTTTTTTTTGTTTTCTTTCCAATTCTACCTAATGTCAGATAAAAGTGTTCGTCAATAATTATAAAAGTAAGAGCCGCAAGAGCCGCTAGAGCCACACGATGAGCAAGATTCAATTGCATGTAATTTATTCTGATTACGTCTGCAATGGTCAAAGCTCAAGTCATCAGAAGTTTCTGTTCATGATGTCGAAAGACATCTTTCGTAAATTTCAAATATTGTGTACTATTACACTAGCGGCACGCTATGATGGCCGGTTTGACACATTACAATAGTGATGTGGAATGTCAATTTATTCTCGAACAAAAAACAATTAAGTTTTGTTTTTGTACCTGATTAAATAGGTTTAATAAAACAAAAATGTATATGTTTATTTAATTTATTTGAACGAACTGAATATTTGAACGAAAATGAATATACATACTTTATATGCACACAAGAAACATATGAATACAAAAGATACCAAAAAAGGTGCCACAAAAGGCCATAATTAATCAGATTCGTCCATACTACTATTTTCACTGTCGTCACTGCTATCATCACATACATTAATAATTATATGTTCGTTTTCTATAATATTATCTATTTTCACATCTCTTTCATAATCTTCCCTTATTAATTTAACAGTTCTATTCACAACCTTTTCCCAGTCTCCTTTAGTCACATGTTCACAAGCTTCTTCTAATAATTTTAGCATTTTTTTTGTGGTAAATGGGGGTTCTGTATTGTGTCTTGCAGCATATCCCTTAATTTGAGCCCACACCAACTCAATCGCATTATACTCACAATGGTAAGGCGGTAACCGTATAACTCTGTGCCCATGTTCTAATGCTATTTCGTCAATGACGTATCGGATCTTGGTTGGTTTGTTTTCTTTTAAAAGACGTACTAATTCCGCTTTTAACATATTCATGTTTGCATCTACGCCATTTTTACGAAGCCATGCGACGATATCAGCTTTCTTTTGGGATTGGGCAGGTGGCTTGTCAATTTGCATCGAGTGGTATGGGGCGTTGTACATAATTATAATAGATGGTTCAGGGAGGCTACACAACATTGAGGTAAACCATTCAGTAAACTTTTCTCCATTCATGTCTTCATGATAGTCTCCAGTGGTTTTTGACGCAAAAGCCATGAGAGAACCTTCGACAAACCCGTTGATGGTTCCGGCGTGACAAATTATAAGTCGCGATCCTTTTCCTACAGGAACTTTGGAAGTAGATGCTGCTGTGTCATCGTTCCAAGAACGGCCTACAGTATGGTTAGCATTAAGCCATGTTTCATCCAAGAACACAACATTTTGCCAATTTTTGATTTCTTTCACTTGCCGTAAAAAAGTATACCTTGCCATCGCTATATCAAATCTTTCCATCAATATTTTGCGTTTGTTACATTTTTTGTATCGAAATCCAATGGTCTTCAAAATCTTCGTTAAAGAACTTTCCCCACCGAAGAATAATCCAGCTTCCTTCAGTGAATGCACCAACTTTTTTCTTGTTGGATACTCCTTCTGTAAATAGTAGCCGTAAACATGTCTTCGGATAGCATCGGCATCAAAGCTATCGATGCCTACGACTGGTTTTGCTCGTTTTCTCTTTTTTGGTGTGTGAAGTTTATTTTCTTCTGTGCCAGTCTCGCCATATTTTTTTTTAGTTATCCGTCTAACAGTTCGTTGTCCAATATTAAGCGCATCAGCTACGCGTTCAACCACTGACGTTATAGGTAAAATTGGCCCTCCATTTTGAGCTTCACGATCGAAATAGTTACGAAGGCGTATTACGAACTCACGTGTCTGACTATTTAGAACAGTTCTCTGCGTACGTTCGGTCATATCGACGAAATCCACAACAAAGGGCTTGAACAGAGTCCAAATTAACGAGCAAGGGTCAACAGTAATGCAGTATCAATATTTGAAATCCAAAGCCAGGTCAAAACTATATCACAATCGCATTGCACTGACAGTTTATACTTTTCGAAGCAACGTCAATTCGAAACTGCTTTGTTTTGCATTGAGCATTGACGCGAGTTTGCCGGAGGTAGTAGTTGTGCTAGCCAGCGATCCTATGTGACGATCGTATTAGATTCCATTTTTAAAAATTTATTGATATTTTTTTGCGATTTCAGAGGTTTGTCCACATAGTGAAAATTGTTCATATTCACAAGTACATTCACCCCTTAAATGGTGCAAACTGATTTTTCTACACTTGTATACATTTAAGAAATCAATTTAATAAATAAATTTTGAGTCCTAAACCTAAAACTACATTCGATAAAATTTATGAATCTCTGCACATCACTATCGTCAATAAAGTAATACAATTATTTCCTTCAAAGTCGTTATCAATTAATACGGAACTTCATGAGCGGACAAACGTCAAACCGGCCATCATAGCGTGCCGCTAGAGTAATGAATCATCAAGCATCACACAATTCTTAATTGGCATTTGGCACTGAGTAGCAATTAATAATGCCGTGATAAACAGATATCTAAAAATAAAACAATGAATGCACCAAGTCTAAAGTTACGCTCAAAATATCTACTGCGGCTATTCTTCCTACCATTGTTCGAAAGGGAATCACATAAATGGTATAGCAACAGCTGAATTGATCTGGTTTGTTCACAGTACTAAGCTTCACAAGAGGTCAAGTCTTTATACGGAAGGTGCTGCATCAGTCAATTCCATTAATCATGGGTGACGAATGACGATGGAGTTGAAAATGTACCAGATTTTTGTCGTGCACACATCAGTCATTCCATCACTCGGAAGGTTATCTATCAGTCACACTCACAGCAGTGACAGACAGACTAGCTAGCAAATTAATTATTTGAATTTGAATAAAAAGAGGCCTTACGGAGAAGAGGCCTATCGGAGAAAAGTATGTCGATCTCGATGACGATCGTTTAGACTTTAGATCGACCGTTGACGAAAGTCTCCGGCCAAAAGTGGCCGTCTGCGTTAGCCTAATGCAAATACTTTACGTTATCGTACGAGTCGATAAGTAGCAATACGTTAACGTTAAGCTAAGTGCCTATGACAAAACACAGAAACTATTTCTGTGATACAACCAAAAGTTAAAGCTACACTAGAAATAAGGAGCCATAGGTAAATGAAACCATTGAAACGGTTGAAATCATTAGTCTTAGAACTAGGTCACGTGGATTGATGATTTCAGCGGTAGGTAGAAAATATTTGGCACACGACTTTTGACTAGATTATGCGAAAAATATTGACATTCCAAGATCTTAGAAAATTAAATCACAGAGGATTTTTTGCAACTCGTTTAATAGATAGGTACTTGTGTCTCAGTCGGGCGCTATTCATTACTTAGGTACGTTTTGCGCTAACTTTTAATTCTAATTAATTGCCTCATTGGTCTAGTAGCTAGCTTGACCGGCAGCGGTTCATAAAATTCTAGGTTCGAATCCGGAGGAAACGAATATTATAGCGCACACTCTTGTGCACCATAATATCTCCTACGTACTTGGTTAGTCCCTGCCTCCGTTGAGACTTGAGATTGGCCGCCGAGGCTTAAATTCGGTCGGAAGGACATTATTAGTCTTGCACTACGATCTTAGTCCAGCAAGATAATATGACGTCGTCGTTTCATTGTAAACTTTATTGCTCATAAAACTTAAATTTGTTCCTAGTGAAATCTGGTATTTTAAGAATACCAGGAACGTAAATTATAAAATACTAGCTTCTGCCCGCGGCTTCGCCCGCGTGAATTTCGGTTTTGAACAAATCCCGAGGGAATCGTGGAGTTCCGGTTCCCGTTCCCGCTCCCTTTTCCTACCTTTATACTTAAAATATCAAGCAAGGTCGCTATAGTAAATAGTAATCTACCTATAGCTGTAGATATAGATTTCGGGTTTTTCGAAATCCCGTGGGAACTGTGCATTTTTCCAGGATAAAAAGTAGCCTATGTGTTGCCAATGCATGCTACACAGCAAAGTATTGGAATAATGGGTTATGTGAGCGTGATTTACCTAAGAACAGTCAGCGCCCTCTGTGGCGTTTTGGAGGTCTATATCTATTTTAGTTAGGTTACAGGAATACTTTTCCGGGATAAAAAGTACTTTATGTGTTTAATCAGGGCATAAGCTATCTCCATTCAAAATTTCAGCCAAATCGGTTCAGTAGTTGCGGCGGAGAAGAGGAACAAACATACACACAAACTTAATAACTTAATAACGCCTTTATAAAATTAGTGTGATTGTTATTTTCCTCGCTAGAGAGCTCCGATAGCATACGCGTCCGATCGCTGCTAAATTCAAAATGCTATATTATGGGGAGAACTTTACGCACCGCCCCGGCCGGCCGGCTGGAACCGCGCGCCGCGCGTAAAGGCTATGTCCCGCAATTTTTAAATCTGTAATATCTTCGAAAATATTCATTTAAATCATATGCTGTAAAGGGCCATATAGATCTATAATAAATCAACAATGTACTTAAGGTATTTAATTAGATAAGGATTAATGCTGTATTGGTTAAAATCGCTTCTAAAATTAGCCATTATTTGTCGTAAAAAAGTAAATGACAAAAAAAGTTATTGTGGGATATCCATAAGAGATAGACATATACCATCGCGGAGTTTTCTATAGACCTTTTCAATGTGTACAATACTTAGTACATTATATTGATAAATCTCGTAGGGTTCAGCCTGCGTTTGCAATGTAAGCGGAAAAAATGTAATTATTTACGACATCACATTAGAAACCTCAAAAATAACAGTATTTCTCCACAATTTAATGGATGTTATTATACATATAAACCTTCCTCTTGAATCACTCTATCTATTAAAAAAAACCGCATCAAAATCCGTTGCGTAGTTTTAAAGATTTAAGCGTACAAAGGGATATAGGGACAGAGAAAACGACTTTGTTTTATACTATGTAGTGATTGTTAACTTTTACGCCGAGGCATTCGAGAAAATATTGAATTTCGTGTGTTACAAATGTATGCACATAATTCTTTCCATGTCAAATTATTATTATCCAAGCTGGTCTTTTCAGTAGCGTTTTCATACCTTTTGTTTATTCGTTCCACCATTGAAATGTGCGCAGGTGCTATATAATTTATCGTTGTTTTATCTCTGTTTCTTTCTACTTTGTTTTGGATCAACTATAAAGTACGAGTTTCCACATCTCAACAACGATGATACCTAGATTTATAGGATCGAAACATTATAACGTGAAAGTAAAATGAGCATTAACTGCCTTCTCGTAAGGCACAAGGTCGTCCGTTTATCTATAGCCAGCACCCCAAGCGACAACTTTGATAAATAAAAATTAGTAGTAGTGCAAAAACTACTTTAAATGAAAGGAATTTTGGTCCATTTCGCTCGTATGTTATTGTGTTTCGATAGTCGAAATCCATGAACGTTGTCGACGTGTGCAAACTCGTATTAAGCCTTACAGGTAAACGTTCGATAGACACGATAGTACATCCAATGTTTAGTTTTAGGCAACTATGTTTATAAACAACATATCCGTCCAAATGTTTATTCCGTACAATAAACAAATACCTACCTATCTATTAATTCTATCTTTACCTACATCAGCGATGTTCGGTTATGTACTCGTACGAACGTTTTCGTAAGTTTTATTTAGACCACAGAATATATGTATTAGTATTTAGTACCTTTAGACGTAAACAAATTCGTTACCTTTTCCAACGCAGATCTTTTCCACTGAATGTTGTTGCTGCTGAGGAATTCGATTTTTGGTTTACAGCTTTCATCTGCTTTACAAAATATGCTGCCGACGTAGCTTGAGCAGAAATATTTGTTTTTACCATTTTATTAGGTACATGTACCTACCTACTTACTTAAAACAAATAATTAGATTAGATTTTTTTAAAGGCTACTAATAATCATAACAAGGTACGAGTAATCTCGTAAGTAGTAAAAAAAATGGAATAAACACTAAAGTGCTGTTTCCTTTAATACCCAGTTCACACGATATTTCTACAAACTGGCCCATTTCGGTATTAGGGTCATATCAATTGTCCCCATACTCGTATATTAGGATGTATTCTGTTAAGTTGTTAACGCGATGCTATCCTTATCTCCGGCTATCACTGTTACATGTATTTCATCACAATAGTCACGATCCGATATGGTCTAGTGGCTAGGATACCTGGCTCTCACCCAGGAGGCTCGGGTTCGATTCCCGGTATCGGAATTTTTTTTATTACGTGATTTACTTTTTGAATTTTGTTTTATTTCTTTCTATTTTTATTCTTCTTGGAGTGATGTTTAGTGCACTTCGTCTTCATCTTATATTGGGCTCTGCCCACTACTCTACTAGGCTACTCTACCGGTTTGGCTTATTATACCTACGAGTTAAAACTTGTTTATTTCCTTGTAATGAAAAATAATTAAATATCTTTTTTCACATAAACTTTAATACGATTCACCTTTTTCTGCGGTCCAAAAACACGCCATCCGTTTATTGCAAAAGCAATGCGATATCAGAGATGGCAGATGAGAGATGGGAGATGGAAGATAGTACCTATGCTTGTGCTTGGGAATATTGTGCTTTTTTCACAGCAAATAAACTTATAAAAATATGTTTAATTTATACCAAGTGTACTTATTTATGCCGCATAGGTAGTTACTATACTCTGATTTTTACTTCGGTGGAATTCTGACAGCTGTCATTGTCATTTACAGATGAGTTATTTGTATGGAAAACAGGGTTAACATCTACGAAGTACGATTTTACCCCAAACTACTTTAATTCCCTGTCAACATAAAAAGCCCTAAGCCGCGTAATAATATTAGTCGTTTAGCCCTAAAATAGAAATCGCTAAGAGTGGAAACAAGAAAGTGCACAGTGCACACTAACAGCAATAGAAAACAAAAGAAGCACATTGAAAAAATTTATTCAAAAATGGAAGTCGTATGACATTATCACCATGGAGTGTCTGTCAGGCATTTGTCATATTTACATGCGGCAGTTGATTTTTATTTATTAATACATATAAGTTTTGATTTTTTTTAATCTTTTTTGTGGGAATTGTTTTATCTCTGGTAACATTACGAAACGTCAGAATTCCACGGAATTAAAAATCAGAGTATAGTTCTAAATTTCTAATTCGACTACTAATGGGAAAAATTGTGAAATTAAAAAGACATTTATTCTGTTACAAGTCACAACGCTTGGCCGGTGGCTGTGTCTTAAAAAATCAAATCACAAATAACCTTTGTCGCTGTCGCTTCAAACAACAAGCACGATACACTTTATATTTTGAGCTGTAAGTAGTTCAGTTTAGAACATAAGGGCATTCCTCCCAGCTATGAGTGTTATGCGGCCACAATGGGTGCTAGGCTCTTTATTACCCATGAACGGCAAGCCATAAACAATTCCAAATAGACGTTCCTTTGCCCTGCTACGAACAGTACAGCTTTATCAGACTTTGTTCTTTGTAATACTGAATCTGATTTCTTGGAGCCCAAGGCAGGATACCTGAAAGGTATATTTTTTATAACTACAATATAGATACTTTTATCAAGTCGATTAAGGAATTTTAATTACTGTGGAAGGTAGTATACCAACCGAAGATTCGTCTTAAAACATGTTTGATAGAAATACAGCATTTTCAACTAATTGATAGATAAGTGTTAAATTAACAAAATTTACCTATGCGGTGTTTTCTTACAATTCTACAAAGCTTGCCTTACCCATTTAATATATTGGAAAAAATCTACCACTCCATTGCTTTTCGTAAGAGCCGGAACTACTTTAACAAAAGGCATAGGTAACGTTTTAAACAGCGCTATTTCTATAAGTTATCTATTTACCTTGACAACACTAACTACCTAACAACCGCAATTGATAAGAAACCACTTATCACTGCTAACAAACCATTTTGTCTAGCACCCAAACTTATATTTTAGAGCGAGAGAGATGGATGACAAAGTGCACTAAAAGTTATTTGTTTGCGGAACGGTTATCTCACTGGGTCACAGATAATGAGGGTGAGGTAAACAGTAATTATTACGTCTATAGAAGTTAATTTGAAAATGTTGTTCGCACTCTGGACAAAGTAAAAAAAAATATAGTTGCGAGTTATTTATACATAGATAGTAGATACGTAGGTACTCTAAACAATTTATTTAGCAAGAAATAAATTCTAATAAAGTTATTTTTACATTGTCAACAAGACGGTAAATTAAAAAAACCGCAGCGGCGCGGTGGTCTATAACGTTAATTATAGCAACAAAGCTTAAACCTGCTAGTCAAAATATCTATTCACAATCGACAGTTTCTCAGTCCACATATCTAAGAATGTGCTCTAGGTGACTGATATCTGTGTAATGCAAGAAACCAAAACAAAAGCGGCCCAGTAGTTTTTCAGGAAACTGGTTAAATAAAAACTCAGTGCCCCTTGTGGCCTGTAACCGTAAACATATATCAGAGCCTGCCATAAAATATACTTGATTTACGTTCTTATTATAAAAATCGTATTAAAAAATAGGCCCAATATTTTTCAGAAAAATGGTATTAAAAAAATACAAATAAGTAACCTCTTACGCCAAACGCATATTATGCCGCATCCGTTCTTCACTTGTTAATCTTACGGAAGCATTATTTCTTTCATATCCAAAGATCCGATATGGTCTAGTGGCTAGGATACCTGGCTCTCACCCAGGAGGCTCGGGTTCGATTCCCGGTATCGGAATAAAATTTTTAAATTACAGATGTATTAAGAATTTTGGGTCCATTTTATATATTTTTTTCTATATAAATGTAGAGTATTATTTACATTAAAAAATATATAATCTCTAATAGGAAGATTTTTATTTTTACACATAATCTAATACCATCGATAAGAATAAAATAAAAAATCATGCATTGTATATAAGTAAAAAAATCGTAATTTTTAACGAGCCGGATATTAGCGGTACCTTGGCCAATTAAAATAAATCGTGACGTTTTGTAATTTTAGCACTGTAAGTAATAAATAAAAATAAAATACATATATTTTTATTGTGCTCATTTATGATTTGTTCTTGTCACGATCGAGTGCGTTTTGATTTTAATCGATACAATTAGCATTAATTAAATTTAATGAACGTTCGCTCACACTGTTGTTTTGTTCAGTTCCATTCTTAAAACATTAACTCTGATATTATGTTGTTAATATCTAGGTCAAGTTTTATAATTCAGTTGATGGGAAAAATAATGTGAGGTTTGATTTTTATGAGGATTTATGCACAAGCAGGTGAGATTGCGATAAAAATAAAAATAAAATCGGCCAAGTGCGAATGGGGCCTCGCTGTATCAGGCCAATTAACTTTTTTTTCTAACACACATTTAATATATCCTGTGAAATATTTAGTTTCCAAGCTGAACATCGCACCCGTGAAACTAAAATCCCTAAAAAATGTTTTGTTCACAGCTTGCATATTTTCGCTATTGAAATGACTTGTGGCCAGTAGGTACATTCTGAAAACTACTGGGCCGATTTTAATGCGGTTTTTGCATTAAGAACATTCATCTTTTCTGGGATATATTCTTCAGTCATCAGTTCATCATACTTGTTGCGTTTACCTATTTTAACCAGTTTTTAACATAAGATTACTTACTCACTACTACATTAAATTTCTTAGTAGAAATCAGTAATATAATAATAGGTCCATGGTAGACGCTATATTTGGCCGAATCGAATGTACTGATAAGCGATTTAAACACTGATAAAGGAACAATGGAATATTGTCGATTGTACCGACGATTGCTAAATATTAGATCTTATTTATCAAAACTTCTGGATAAGACAGATAGTAATTTAATAATTGATTAACCGCATGGGTTCAATTGATTTATTGATGTACAAAATGCTATTGCAAAACTAGAAGCCAAAACATATGATAGATTTATCTCTAACATGTTATAAGTAGTGCTAGTTGGACTACCAAAAACCTCATAAACTTAACAAATATAATTACAATGTTCAGTATTGTCTTCTTCTTCAGCTCTCAGTTATTCTAGACAACCAGTTTTTATGGAAATAATACAAGTTAAAAAAACATACCCGATAATAAATGAACAGAAAGAGAACCCGCAATTTTATTTAAACACTAGATGATGCCCACGGCTTCGCCCATGTGGTTTTAGGTTTTTAAAAATCCCGTGGGAACTTTTGATTTTCCAGAACAAAAAGTAGCCTATCTGTAGTAACCCGTCACCAAAATGGACAAAATTCCGTGGGATCCCCACGATTTCGGAATGCAATTCCTTACAGCATCAGGGTTGAGGAGTTGAATATGTACCTACTCGAGTTCATTCAACGATAAAGTCTTTAATTGGTACCCCCAATATCTATTTAAATAGCCGACAGTTCCTAAATCCCATTAGTTTTGGGGATCAGTTCCCCTACAGCATCAGGATTGAGGAGTTGGAATCCAAGTTTTTTGTAGGACAGTGTCGCAATATTTCTCTATCGATTAAAAAAAAAATTACGCAAATCGGTTCAGAAATCTCGGAGATATCGGTGTACATAGGTAGAAAAACACAACTCCTCCTTTTTTGAAAGTCGGTTAAAAAAGTAGCCTATGTTACTCCCTGGTTAATTCTCTACTTGTATGTGAAAGTCCCGTCAAAATTGGTTCAGCCGTTCCGAAGATTAGCCCGTTCAAACAGACAGACAGACAGACAGACAGACAGACAGACAGACAGACAGACAGACAGACAGACAGACAGACAAAAATTTTAAAAACGTGTGATTTGGTTATGGTACCGTTCAAATAACTATATGAGCTTAATATGAGGTAGTTATTTCGATATTACAGACAGACACTTCAATTTTATTTATTAGTATAGAAATAATAATTATAGAAATTGCTTCCATGAAATCGTTTATTTAAACGTGAATGAAAATATATTGAATTAAAGATGACCTCCGTATGGTAATGGATAATATTTTTACATGATTTTATTTAACGCTAAAACCTCATACAATCGTTTAGCGAACAAATGTAAAAGGGGTTTTAAAGTTTCGCCTTACAACAGCAAATGTAAGAAACTCGATTAGTTACAAATAACAAATTGATTCATTGTTATTGCTAAATCGAGTTTCATAATACGGTTGTTTGTTTTGACCGAGAAACCTTGATTATAACTTGATGAGTTACTTGTACATACCTACCTACTACCTAGAAACTTAAAGGGAAGCCGTTTATATGGTAGATATATAATTACGTACATAAAACACGTTTGCGTTATTAAGTATTTAAAAAGGTATTTCGCCAAACGAAATAGACAATTATAGTGATCGCAAGGTTGGCCTTTGTATAACAGAAATTCTTTAAGAACAGTAATTATATACAATTAAATACATTTCAATAGGTGAAGTAAAACTAATTTGGAGAATGAAGACCGACTAGTGTAGTTTACTGAACGGAACTAAGTAAAGAGCGACATAATTAAAAATAGGTAGGTATGGTTTTAATTTTTGATAGGGAAGTGGAGTGTGTGTGTGTGTGTGTGTGTGTGTGTGTGTGTGTGTGTGTGTGTGTGTGTGTGTGTGTGTGTGTGTGTGTGTGTGTATGTGTGTGTCTGTCTGTCTGTGTGTCTGTGTGTATGTGTGTGTGTGTGTGTGTGTGTGGGTGTGTGTGTGTATGTGTGTGTGTGTGTGTGTGTGTGTGTCTGTTCCCCTGTGGCGCTCAAACGGGAGGACCGATTTGAATGCGGTTTTTTTTTGTTTGAAAGGTGAATTAGTCGAGAGTGTTGTTAGCTATGTTTGATGAAAATCGGTCCAAGATGGCCGCCGCTATAAAATGGCGGATTACATATTTTTTACAACTCCCTTAATATGGGTATCAAATAAAAGGGCTTGACTAGTAGAATAGCACTGTTGCAAATCAAAGATGGCCGCCAACACAAAATAGCGAATGTCGGGGGTTTTTTAAATTTTTAATTTATACTTGTTATCAAAACATTACATTTCTCGATGTATTATGTAAAATAGAAATTCAACTTTAAAATAAATAGGTTACAAGTGTTTTAGAGCTGTTGGTAAGGGTAAAGCTAACTAACTACTTAATGAATAAGAAATGCGAAACTTCAATGGCAGCCGTCAATGGAATAAAGTATGAAATACACTTCCGACCGCATTGCTCCCCACAGAAACACAATCCTGCATGCGTGGAACCCAACTTCCTAACAATATCATGTGTTTCGTTATAAAACGAACTTTCATTTGCGTATCTACGTTGATCCTCAACGGTTCATCATGATCAACCCATTACCGGCTCACTACAGAGCACGGGTCTCCTCTCAGAGTGAGAAGGGTTTTGGCCATAGTCTACCACGCTGACCAAGCGGATTGACAGACTTCACACACCTTTGAGAACGTTATGGAGAACTCTCAGGCATGCAGGTTTCCTCACGATGTTTTCCTTCACCGTTAAAGCAAGTGATATTTAAATACTTAAAACGCACATAACTCCGAAAAGTTAGAGGTGCGTGCCCGGGATCGAACCCACGACCTCCGATTAGAAGTCGGTCGTCCTAACCACTAGGCTATCACAGCTTACGGTTCAGTTTCCTCAAATTGATCGGGTGGTAATTATTGCAGAATAGGAATAAAACACGTTAATCTAGGGGGGGTGTGGTAGATTTTAAAGAACTCTTCTAAAATTGGTTTATGTGTATCATTTACCAGAACGCTTAAGAGGCTACAACGATAGTGGTTTTTAGAAAAATGTTAGAAGAATATGATTTATTTACCATCGTGTACGGAGTTAGAGATGGCTCATGGCACTAATGGAAGTTGTCCGCGAAGTAGCAAACAATCAAATTATTTAGGTTCAATCAAACGTTTTAAGAATAAAAGCAATAAATATACATTAATTTTTGAATTTTTTTACTTGAATTCCAAAATTTTGTTTTTGTATTGTAGTTTTAACAAAAAAATACAAAATAATTTAAAATAAAACTAAACACAAAAAACTACAATAGAAAAACAAAATTTTGGAATTCAAGTAAACAAATTCAAACATTTATGTATTTATTGCTTTGGATTAAAAAGAATCAAAAAGCATACATTTTCAAAAGCAAAGTTAATGGTAGGTACTTATTTTGCTTTACTCAATCTCTTAACTAAACTAAACTGACAGCTCTAAATTTAATACTATCTTTTTCTGCAGGCAACATTGTAAAAAGAATAACACTACTTTTAATCGCTTTACGAAAATAAATGAAACGGATTTGCCAGATGTTACCACAAGATGAGACCAGTTAAAATTCCCAAACTAACCCAGCTGTTGCATGCAGGTATGATGAAAGTCTTTAGCTGATGTACTGTAAGTACTACTGTAAGAAATATGGTAAAGAATGTTATTGTTCCCTTACAAACAGAACACTTTTCACTTTCTCCGTAGGTACGTTAAAATTCCCATATGTCGTGCTCGTAGCTACTACTCGCGCCATATCTACATACATATGTATAATTCTATATGCTGTAAAGGTCACGTATCACCGGGCAGTGTGTGAACTGCCATTTCTCTCCATGTACGGAGGTGACAGTTGCCGTGAGTTTTTACGACCCATGGGTAGGTACGTCTTTGATGGGCATTATCTTTTTATTACAAGATTTCACACCTATAGTAAAATGGGAATTGATGAAGAAGACTTCCACGGAAATGTGTTTTGGATTGTACTATATTAGATGAGGCAGTTACTAAGGAGAATAAAATATCTATCTAACCAAATAATTTGATCACTTTTCAGAATTAAGGACCAAATTGTTACGAAGATGGAAAACAGATTCAAGGCTAGCGATGAAAGGATCGTAGAATGTAGATATAAAAAAATTATATAAACAAATCCTATCTCTAAATTGGAAATCTTGTTCAACTCTACATCGAAGCTTTCGAGAGATTCACGATGAAATTTCTTTTACTATGAAAAAATAGAAAATCAGTTTAACAATGTACAGGACAGTGTGTTGTTTGTATAATATATATAGTTTTAATGATTAGGAACGAATCAAACGAATGGCATCATCTTAATTCTAATGGATCGGCATGTATTGTAAAATTAACTGAGTATCGTTTTGGCATCATTGAAAGGCAGGATAAGTGAAATAACTCTCAATTGGAATCAGTTGAATGCATTTCCTTTGGCCCCATTGCAAACCAATGACTACTTTATAGGGTTGATAGCCCGCCATCAGAAAGTTCAGAACTTTAGATCTAAAAGCAAAGGATGGCTTCAATTCGACCTCAAGAGCTGAAATTAGTTGTGTACTGTAAAGAGAAACTCATGATGCGGATATATTTTATCCCTTAAACCAGCTGCGCGTCTCAAAGTAACAATTTCTTCTACACTAGCAATTTCACTAGCGTGTATTTAGGTCTTCGAAAATCCCTTGGGGGCTTTTTGGTTTACAGATCTGAAAAGTATGTCCGTCTTGGGATGCAATATCTCTATGCCAAATACCGTCAAGATTGGCTCAGTGATTAGGCAGTGAAAATATATCTGAATAAAAAATATTCGGCTTTGCTTCAGCTGCCAACAAGACAGTTATTGTAACATTTGTTTTGAAAAGAGCAACTGCTGAGTTTCTTGCCGGCTCTTCTCAGCAGAATCAGCATTCCGAACCGGTGGTAGATTCTTGACATGTCATAAGAGCCACACGTTGGCCTACGTGAAATAAATGATTTTGAATTTGAATTTGAATTTATTAACTACTTAGTATTGTTTATCGTCCCTAAAGTCGGTTTTTATTTTTTTAAGGAGACCTAAATATTCCCGGGGAAAAGATAGTGGCGCCTATTTTATTTACTTTGTGCATCAGTCATTCATACGCGAGGACTGAGTGTAAAAAATTACTTTAGTAATAAGGCCACCCTTGCACCCTAGCACAATAATTGTACTAGGGTGCAAGGGTGGCCTTATTACTAAAGTATAGTATACAATAAGTATATAGTATACAATAATTATTATTATTGTCTTTTTTTCTGTATCATGCAATATAAAGTATATGTTACTGTTTTGTTGCAATAAAGTTTTGTACTACTAAAACACTACTACTAGATCGCTCCCTGTGCAATCCTCTGAAAGTCCCATCAGAATTCATTCAGTCATTTCGAAGATTGGCCCATCCAAACACAGGCAGACAAAAATGTATTAGGGTATGAGTCTCATTCCAATGGTACCAAATCAACGTGTACTTAAATTAATATACAGGTATTTTAGCAATATCTCTCAACCCTACATCAGAGCGTGCCCATGCAGTTGCAGACATGAACAAGATTGCGTATGAATATATCTGAATAATTATTCCAAAACACACTATGAATAATAATGTACCCATAATTAGTATGCGAATTTTCGTCTTTAATTCTCAAAAAAAATACTTAATAACTTAAAATGCTGGTCGTAAGTTATGCCTTCCCAATTGCCAAACTGTAGGAGTTTAACTTTTGGACTTATTCACATTTTGATATCCAGACGGTCAGTTTATAAACCTTATTAAAGCAAAATGATTGCAATCATTATTACGATCGGTCAACATAAACAAGTACCTATTAACGTCAATACTTTTTAAATGCGCCACTCGAGAACAGTCCACGGGTAATTCGAGTTTACTCGTTCCAAAAATGTCCAGACCGCGCATTTTTGTAATGAAATGGATATACCGTAACATGAGTCCAATTATTTAAATGTTACCCAACTATAAACAGTAGCGTCAATCCGTGCAGTGCGGCCATCGAACCTCCAAGAAATAAACTATTCCCGGAGCGAGTATAGGCACAACAATTTACGTTCCGTTTGCAATAACTGTTTTTAGGCGATCATAGGCAAAACATAAGGAGTAATTACATCGACCAAATACCAGCACGTGTACGCAGTGCCTATTTAATATAGTTATTGCAAAAGAACTCTTACACTTGAATGACATGTTCCGGAGAATGGTGATAAAGCGGTCTAAGGTTTAATACTTGCTTAGTTGCTTAGTAGATGCCAAGGAACTTACATTTTACTTTTATAATGGTCGATTTGAAGGTCTGGAATTGTGTCGAGTTTTGGTAATTTTTCCATAAAACAAATGTCAAAATCAGTCACTTGACATTTAGATTTAGAACGATGGACGTATTAGACACGTTTCAATATTCGGCCGTTAATGGCTTAATTTATCATCCTATGAATGATTATTTAATTCTGTTTAACATGTCATCGTGAATAATTTCTTTTGGATTATCAAAATCGATTGGTGTTGAATTATAAAATATCTCTCGAGAAAAATGATTCTCTTTATTATATTCTTTATACTCTATTAGTCTTTATTTAACCGCAGTCGTGTCAGTTTTCTGATAATAAGACGGAAAAATATAATAAGTGTTGAAAGTATGAGTAAAAACCTGTTGAAAGTATGAATAAGCACCGGCCCCATATTACACTTTAACATGCTAGAACAAAGCGAACTCTAAATAAAAATGTTGTGCTATTTTACGGCCACATAAAATGCCCACATCAAAGCCGAAAGCCCATGTAGACGATATTAACGACTTTGATTCTAGCAAATTTTATGTTCCAAACAGATAAGTTGTCAGATTTTCTTTGCAACTCATTTAGAAAAAAGAACAATCTCGCGAATAGTTAATTTCAGTTTTTAAGTAACACTGAATAACATGTGTGGTCATTATTTATAGGTATATTATGTGCCTTTGCCAGCCAAGTAGGGGTCAATACTGATTTACTCTCCATGAAAATTACACTTAAATATTTAAAATGCAAACTATATCGCACTAGTTTATTTTATTAAAATTTATATTTCGGACTGTTGTACAACCATACAAATTACAAATACGTACTAATTGAATAAGATCCCGTTGCCATGATAAGCGTCTTACGCGCGTTAGACGCTATTTCAGATTCAGACGTTAGAATATATTCAATGGAATTTTATTAACATTTTTAATGCCATGCAGTTTTCTAATTAGCCGCCAAACTGATAAATGCATCTAGTGACCCAAGAACTGGCTCTTATTTAGCCCTTGTTAGAATGGTGCTTGCTATAAATAATTTTTTTGTAAGGTCTTTCTTATATTTTATTTTTGTATTACAAGTAATACAACAGTCTAATATTAATTGACAAGTAAGTAATATTAGAACGATGTTGACGTTGTTGATACTTTAACAACATTATAGGATATAGCATTTAATATTTGTAAATATTATATACCTACTTGTTCTGTTGCAAATTAAAACTAGCACAGCCTTGTTAGTGATACTGATAAAAGATGTGTCAACCAATCAGTGTGACTGTGATTGTCGCATTGATTGCACCAAAGCTTCGCAAGGGTCAGTATCTTTTAAGCACTTTTAAGTTTCTCCTTAACCTGATTCTCATCGATATTTAAAAATGAAGTCATTTCCGTGCCAAAAATTCTTAAAATGCTTATGGAGGCAAAAAAAAATCGAAATCTTATAAATCGATAAAAAGTAATGAGGCGCCTTAAAACGTGCCATGAGCACAGTGGAGAATCGTTACTGAATACAAAATAAGTTCAAAAACTGGTATTGATCATGTAAAAAGTAAGAGGAATGGTGCACAAGTTAATAAAAGTACCTACCGTGTTTAATGCAACGATTATTATTATAAGTCTTGACTGAACAGCTCTCTTTTGGAAAATTATTTACAAACTCTGTGCACAAACTACAAGAAATTCTGACAGAGCTCCACGTGACAGTGTGAGATAACAAAATCAATTCCCCGCTAAGTTTTTCGGTTATTTCCTCTGGGACCTAGCGGAGAAGGAACCCTCTTAGTTTCGTCATAGAATACGTATTAGTACCGTATTTAAGTAATTACGATATACAAATATTCAATCAATTATATTTATGAATATCGTAAGTATCGTAATTCACAATATTCAAAATAAAATAATTTTAAAGTGAAGCAAATTAACTACCTACTAGAGAAATCCATATGGGGGAGATCTAAGTACGTAAATTCATATTAACGAAAAAAAGAAACACATCCTCACAAAAGAGGTGAACAAATATTACAGCTCGATACAAAGCTAGAGTACCTAGAACAAAATCAAGAAAAGGAGTTGAACCCGAAAGGACTATAGCATGATGTTTCGGAGCAAATATTTACAAGCCGTGGTCGGTAGTGTCGTTAACATGAAACATAAAACCTAGTATTGCGAAAAACAAAAATGTAACTGACACAACAAAGCGGTGGGAACGATGCTGAGTTCCATGAAACCGCGAATTGAGCAAGAGTTTTGAACAAATTGCTTCTGCTAATTTCAGAGAACAAAGCGGGTGTTGTTACTCGTTGCCTCAGCGTATTGCGGTAAACACACCGTCAGCCATTTAATCGAATTACAACAAATACAAAGTATGAATTTTGGTATAGGTTATCCGTCCATAAATTATAAGCCTAATAACTAATTTCATCGCGTTATGTTTGATTGGTAGGCGCTACAGAAGTCAACACGTATTACGATTTACGCCAAGATTAAGTTGCGATTTATTTACCCTAAACAAACAAATACCAATAAAAAACTTATATTAGGATCTTCTCTGTAAATATAAAAATTTGGATTTCCAAACTGACAGTAGATACGAGTCTTATATGTAGGTATATATTTATATTTACCTATCCACATTTCAGTTAGCATTCTGTGCCTGAGGATTCTAAGAAACTAGTAATAGTAATTTAAGTATAGGATATAGAGTAGGATACTTTACAATCGGTAGACAAACTCGATATTCTGTCCCCAAAAACCTGATGTGCGTTAAAACCACGAATCCTTGAAATTGATCCAACCACAGCGATGTTGGTAACAACCTACTTTAATGATACGACGTATTATTTTCGTTTTGACATATTATAAGAATTTCGATTATGTATTACTTTAATAATTAACGTTTATTCTTGTAACGTTATATCACTAAGATTATTAACGATACGCAGTTGCTGTTACAAGATTTGCTTGAGTAGGTAAATAAGCATGATTTTATTATTGACTGATTCGGACTGGACCGCAATTTACCAAAAGTTCTATATTTTATTCAATAAGAAAACTCAAAATTTTGAAAAATCTACATACGTGCCTTTCATAAAACTTGTTCGCTGCTGTCGATTCAAACGTACCTACTTGAAGTATTCAAAAGTACCTACTTGAACAAAAGTCAATCCACCTTTAAGTAACAAAATCCGGCGATTTTCCAATTTGTCTGCTCTATGTGCTTTCATGGTAATTTTTGGTCACGACTCACGTTTATTTGATGGTAGATCTATAGGAAGCATGTCTGTGGTCAGTATCGCATTGTCTATCCGAACTAATATGTTTTGACTGCGGTCGATAGCGTTGCGTGGGCACCATGTGGGCACATTCCAACGCAGCCAGGAATAGTGGATTAGAAATCGAAAGTAAGCAACGACAAAGTAAGGTACTCACTAAGCTGTATGTTCCAAGCTGAATTTCCGAAAAGTGATCCATAACATCTGCAGTTTTGATAGTAGACTTGTGGTATGGTAACACTATAAGCAAATTTATAACTTTTAACCAATTAATTCAGCGTATTGGTACAAAATAAATATTATAAACCTAATCCAAATTCGTCGTCGTCGTCGTCTCAACCAATAGACGTCCACTGCTGGACATACTCGTAGGTCTCTTGCAAGGATCGCCACAGAACACGAATCTGTGCCGCCTGTTTCCAGCGGCTGCCAGCGACTCGCTTGAGATCGTCCGTCCATCTAGTGCGGGTCTTCCAACGCTTCGTTTGTTGGTGCGAGGTCGCCAGTCAAGCAGCTTGGGACCCCAACGTCTGCCAGTTGCTCGAACAATATGCCTCGCACATTGGCCACTTCAGTTTTGCGACTCGATGAGCTATGCCGATAACTCTGGTTCTCCTGTGGATCTCCTCTTTTCTAATTTGACCCCGCAGGGATACTTCGAGCATAGCTCTCTCCATCGCCCGCTGAGTGAACCTGAGCCTTCTTATGAGTTCCAAATTACCAATAACCCTGTATATACGTTCGTTCGACCTTTTAGTGCACTATCACTTACCAGGTCGAGATCGGTATCAAACACAAAACGGTTCATAAAATCCGAAGTGAACATGAACGAGGTATCGTTTGAACTTGACACATCATTGAGTTAAAGTCATCGACCCCTAAATAATATTTAAAATACCCTCCCGTCAGGCAATGGACATTCCGAGAGAGTTCATATCTATAAATTGTATTGATGGACCAATTCACGGCCACAAAGCGTCCACGATCCATAGTGATATCATCAGAACGCCCTTGTGATATCCAAGATATAAATTGACGGACGCATTAACTGATAGCATTCATATTAAATTTTCAATAGATGGTATTAGGATTTATGAGGGAGAATAAATTTTTCTGATATTATGATATTTTACTCAACTAAATTGACACGTACACACGACTGAAAGTTATGCAATATAAATTTTTGCCTCTTTCAAATTAGTTAAGTTTTTTAGTGTTATTTAATTATAACCCGAGTATGCAATGAAAGCCTAATAAATGTTATCGCAATTTTATTGTGTAACAAAGTTACAACTTATTAATACATATTTCATATTTATCTAAACGTATTCATAATATAAGGTCATACCGTCGGTTACTGATTTATTCTGTGTGTCAGTTGCTAAGTTTAGATGCATATTCAGCATCTTGAGGAACTGGAATAATGAAACAGACCGCTGCAGTCGATCGCAACATGTTCTGACCTACATATTTGACATATTAATCGGGTACAGTTTTCTTCTGCAGAATGCCAACAAAAAGGTCAATTGCGAGGCTAATTAATTCAATTAAGTAATAATTCACTGAATAATTGTTTGTAAAAGTAAAAAATTATCGTAACCAATGAGTTACGATGAGAGAAAATGGTCGTAGCTAATGAGACTAAACTATAAAACTGACTAAAAGAACTACGACTAATAATTTAGAACCTATCATTTTTTAAGTTTAAATAACTTACGATAAAGATAGTGTAACACGTGTATCGGCCATGCCTATTACCTACATGCTTTATCAAACCGCAGTGCAAGGCAACCCGAGTAGGTACTTAGGTATGAGTGAATTATAAAACCTAACAATGATTGTAAAAATATAACTAATGAAAATTATATTATACATAGGCCAGGTGTCGATAATACAGGAGATGCTACTCAAAAAATATAGTTTCACGTAATTATTAAGAAAGAAGAAATATGAAATACTAAATGTGTAATGTCTACCTATGTAACTTGATTATAATTCACAATATCATGTAATAAAATAAAAACGAAAGCTAATAACTAAAAGGAAAATATTTGGGTTATTTTATTGAAAAGAGATAAGTAGGTATAGGATAGATCACAAAACCAAATAATTTCCTCGAAAAAGTATATAAATAAAATGTTGCAATAATAAATTAATGTGTAATACAAGTGAACCTAATTTGATATGTATAAATAGTTATATTTACGTAATGATATGCATAGTTGCACTAAAATATAATAGTTTAGTCAGTGCAGAATAAAACGTGCTATCTATTACCGCTGACCAATGAGAAATCCACGCACGGAGCTATCGGTTTTATTGCCTGATACATAACATACCTACCTGAGTCATAAACATAATACTAACTAAACTTGTAAACTAAGAACATAAAACTGTAATATTCCTAACAATTTACTGACTTTATAATATTTTACAACTATGCGTAAATTCTTATTGAAAGTACTTATTCAAAATTCAAATTGATCGAATCACTTACTCGTACATTAGATGTAAGTAGGTAACTACTTAATATTTTTAATTATTATTATGAATCTGCTGGTCGATTGCGGTAAAGCTGCACATTCTGTCATTGCTACAATTTTTTTGCTGAGTTTGCGGTAACTATTCTTGCTGTAACAATGCATTTTAGCCCATAGCGAAAGTATCGACCAATCAGAGATGAACTGTAGTTATAGACGATCAACTCCCTAAGTCACAAGAGCAAGGTTTTGTCTGTCATCGTCATCTAGACGATGGATGGCATCGTCTCGATTTAAAACACACATAGAAAGAGTTGTCAGGTTTTTATTAATATTAACGCCCCCTAAATCAGAGCCAGCAACAGTGATCATCATCAATAAACCAGAACAAACAGAACACTGAACGCTTGATTCATAGGCGTTATATCAAGTCAAGGTCATATAGATATCCTTACGTCGCCCTACATCTCATTCAGCCTCTCTAATGTTACTGATATTGAGCCCACATTATGTATGTGTGAATGACTGAATTATTACGCATGGCACCTACATCTTCATACGATAAGGGTAATATCTACCATTCCAACATCAGAGACGTAATTGCAAACAACTTTCGCAGAAAATCTAGCTGTGTACAATTAGCGATGTTGAGTGCTACCTAATTAGTGAGAAAAAGAGCAGTTTTACCGGCTCTCAAGTAAGTTACGTACTCTAGGCGGAATCAATAAACCTTTCAGCTTTTAGGGCGAATTCATGAATTATGATGTTGCAATAACAAACACAAAATATTAAGCAGTGTATCCGGGACAGTACTATAGAAATTTTTGAGACGTTCACTACAACTCATTGCTTCCCTAAAACCACTCCTTAATAGTGCTCACCCTTTACCCTATTCCAAGGACAGACATTTAAATTTGATGAATTTTTTTCGCATACACAATAAATATAAAAAAAGTAATAACTTCAAAGTCTGTGGCATCACAGGTCTTCTAAGAGAGAGCGCTCACGGAGCGGTTCGCACCCGCGCCCGCCGCGGTCCGCCCGCTGCGGGCCAGCAATACTCGAAATTCATACAAATGTCGAGTGCAAAACTCACGACGCGATTTACTCCCGCAGAGTTGGCGGTTGCTCGCGGCTCCCGCAGAACCGGCGGACAGCGGGCGCCCGCGAGCTTTGCGGGCGTCGCCCGCAAGCTCTGCGGTTTTTTGGCGGGCGCGATCGCATTTTTCTTATAGGAGCTGGCGAACAAAACGGTATAGTTGCATCAAACTAAAGAGTAAGAGTCTTTATTTGCAAAAATGTGGTACAAATATTATGGATCTTAAAGCTTATTGTCTTCCAACACATTTAACTAATAAATTAGTGTGCAAATTGAATTATTGATTTTAAGACTAAACAAAATGACGTAAGTAGCATACATGTCACCGTTCTAAAGATATAAATATAAAATTAATTGCAATAAATAGAATTTATGTCATATATTCTTTTAAATTGTAAAAACATTTCTCCATGAGCCAGTTCTTTAGTTTTACTTTAAAAGTTTGGAGAGGCATGGCCTGTATTGATTCAGGTAACCTATTAAATATTAATTATTAAATATTAATATTAAACTGAATGACATACGTACAGTGAGCTTTTGGCGTGGATTTTTATTTACCCATATGTAGTTTGTGACTTTATTGAACACTAGCTGACCCCCGCGACTTCGTTCGCGTGTTTATAGGTTTTATATAGGTCGGATCGGATCCCATAATTCTTTTATGTACCTTAACTACATGTAGCCTAAGTTACTCCTTATAACATCACCTATCTGTCATTGAAAGTTCCGTCAAAATCGATCCAGCCGTTTCGTAGATTAGCTGGAACAAATAGACAGGCCAACAAACATAAATTTAAACGTACGCCATTTTAAAATAAGCCGTACGTACAAAGATCCGGGTCCCAAGTTATTTGAACCCAATAATGAGGGTTGTAATGTCTTTCTTTTCTGAACTAAGAAACCTATGACCTTGAAATATTTACGGGACAATATACAAAGTACTACCTTTCTAACAAAAAAAGAATGAGTGAAATCGAACAACGCGTTAATGAATTACAGCTAAATACACGTTTTAACTTTCATCCCCTCTCCCAAGGGAACCGTGCTGAATTTCGGGATAAAAAGTATCCTATGTCCTACCTCGGAGTATAAACTCAAATCGTACCAAGTTTCATTCGAATCCATTCAGTAGTTTCGGCGTGATGCGCGGCCAAGATACAGACAGACAGACAGACAGACAGACAGACAGACAGAGACAGACAGACAGACAGACAGACAAAAATGAAAAAAATTGCAGTTTTGGCTTCAGTATCGATTATATAGTGCCCTCCAAAAAATTCTTAGTAAAAAAAAACAAATTTTTCTTCTGAAAAAGAAATAATCATTTTGATTGACATCTTACAAAGTATGGAAATTAATCCATTTTGAACGAAAACGTGCTCGATTATTCAAATCTTTCGAAACTTTATTGTAATTATGCCGTTATGATCGAAACCACGACCTATGGATGCAATTTTGATACAGTTGCGGGCCGTTTTAAGTAAAATTAAGTTGATATTCTTATTCAGCAAGCCAAAGACCATCGGATTAAAAATATAACATTTTGTTCGCCAGCTCTTCATCTATATCTATACTAATAAATAAAATTGAAGTGTCTGTCTGTAATTTCGAAATAACTACCACATATTAAGCTCATATGGTTATTTGGACGATACCATAACCGAATCACACGTTTTTAAAATTTTTGTCTGTCTGTCTGTCTGTTTGAACGGGCTAATCTTCGAAACGCCTGAACCGATTTTGACGGGACTTTCACAGACAAGTAGAGGATTAACCAAGGAGTAACATAGGCTATTTTTTTAACCGACTTTCAAAAAAGGAGTTGTGTTGAAATCGGTAAAAAACGCCCTGATAGGTATTTTCGCTGCGCGCGGCGGCCGACGCACGCTCGCGCTGCATGGAACTCCCCGCGCCGCGCCGCACGCCCCTGCGCCCTGCGCCCGCCGTACGCGGTACCGCGGTACGCCGCCGCGCGGCGGGGGGCGGGTGGACCAGAAATCTACGGGATTTTGAAAAACCGAAATCTATAGCTACAGCTATAGGTAGATTACTATCGCAAACTTCTTTGAAAGTATGTATAAAGCATTTTTTATCCTGGAAAAATTCACAGTTCCCACAGGATTTTGAAAAAGCCGAAAACTATAGCTACAGCTGTAGGTAGATTACTATAACAAACTTCCTTGAAAGTAGGTATAAAGGTTGGAATAGGGAGCGGGAACGGGAACGGGAAATCCACGATTGCCTCGGGATTTGTGAAAAACCGAAATTCACGCGGGCGAAGCCGCGGGCAAAAGCTAGTATATAAATATAACCGCCGGTCTTACGGGCGTCGCCCGCCAACTCGGCGGGCGACGCCCGCAGCCGCGGCGGCTGCGGTCCCGCAAAAACAAGCGGGCTCGTGAGCGCGCTCTCTCTAACCTCTCTCCCGCAGCCGCGGCGGGCGCGATTCCAAACCGCTCCGTGAGCGCTCTCCGTAATGGTCTTATTCGGTTTAATATGTTAGTTTCCGTCACTTGACGTACAACCCTAAAATAACTCGATGAATTAAAAATACTTCGGAATCAAAAAATATTACTCAAATAATCTTTATTGGGGGATACTGTTAGGGATTGTTTAAGAGGAGAAATGAGTTGTAGGAGACATCCTTACATTTTGGTAGTGCTATCCCAGACACACTATGTACATACACATATGTATAAGTCCGTCCACTGATAAAGAAAGAATAAACATTTTAAATATCATAGAGCAACAAATATCAATAGAGAACGAAATATAAATATGTAAAACGTGTTACACAGCGTACAAGTATTAATGTAACGCATACCGTCAATTACAAAGCAGAAGATGACGTCAACTGTGCTAAATGCCCCATTTTATCGTCAATCTCCACTGATTCTTGACCCGAGAGAGTCCGGTGTCAATACATACATCTGAGCCAAGTCAGCTATGAATATTAATCATTCACATTTATAAGGCGGGCCTTAATTCCGTTTGAGGAATTCATGATCACGCACATGCTCGTTTGAAAGGTCGACGGATAAACATTAACAAAGAAGGTAATTTCAACATTCGACAACCATATCTGACTAATCTTATTTGCTTAACTATAACATGCATTCGTCGTCGTGTCAACCGATAGAAGTCCATTGTAGGACATAGATTTCTTCCAAGGATCTCCAGTCGCCATAGAAGATGATTTAGTTCCGCTTGTGCTCATCGGTTGCCAGCGATTCACTTGATCGTCCGTCCATCTTGAGGGGGATCTTCCAACGCTGCTGTGTTTGCCGTTGCAGTGTTGCCATTCAAGTACTTTTGTTTCGCCTTTGGGATCCCAAGCCCAACGTCTATCGTTTCTTCAACTATGTGCACCGCCACTTCAGTTTTGCGACTCGATGAGCTATCTCGGTAACACTAGTTCTCGAATAAACACTAGGAAAACTTTTTTGGATTTTTTGGATTATTGGATTATTGGGATTGAAACCAGTTCTAAAACTATGTGTACATACCTACCCACCTGCTGTATAACAGGAAATAAGTATCACATATTATGAGAATAAATATGTCTATAAACACTATTTATAAAAGATAATTAAGTAAGATCAACCTACACTTATCTATAGAATAAGTGACTATACTAAGACTATAGCCCGCCAACCCGCATTGGAGCAGCGTGTCTAAGCTCTAAATCCCTCTCGCCTATGAGAGAGGAGGCCTGTGCCCAGCAGTGGGACGTTAAAAAGGTTGTAGTGGTGGTGGTGGTGGTAGTATAGATATTATTATTAGAAAGAAGTAGACAGCGTATCCAAGGATCGAATCAACCCATGATTTCCTATGACTTCCATACCAGTAGTTATTCTTCACAATCCATTAATTCTTGCTTTTTTTTCTAGATTTCTTTTCATTTGATAATCTTGTCTCACTCGGCAATTAAAAAAAACAACTTTCTACAAAAAGGTTTCTCTAGTTCATTACCATAATAAATAGAGCGCAAAATGCATTCAGACAGTTAAAGTGTAAAAGTACACTGCATAAATAACGGCTGCACTGATTATTTCACTCATTTGAATTACCGAGCGCATATATTTTGCAACCGCGCTACCCAGTCTTCATAAGGTATTATGGAAGTAATTGCTCCATAAATTCGAAGACTGTCGTCTGTAATTACAGGCAAATATTATAAATTGCGCCGTTGACACGAGCTCGTTTTGTACAGAGCCTCAGCGCTCTAAGATCACCCTCAGACTATGACTTTAGATCGGCCCGATATTTTAGTCATAAGGGTGCATGTTCACTGGAACAGAGCGAGAGAGCAGGTGATAATAAAGCATTTTTAACATTTTTAACTAAGGTTAATAACAGTAAAGACTACGCCTTTGTGATGACGCCAACGTTAGTCTTAAAATATGTTCGGTTGCATGACTCATAGGTGACTGCTGTTGGTAAAGGTGGAAACATAGGAAGACTTTGGCCTAGGCTTCGTTTTAAGAATCACACAGCTCATTATAATTTTTACAGGCCAATAATAAAATTATTAGATATACGTGTAAATCGCATTTACGCACTTTCTTTGGTATTCGTGCCTATAAATGCAAGCAGTTAAACTGCAACAGATGAAAAGTTTCTAGTCTGCGAGTGCTCTTAAGTTCTAAACTCTGCAGTGTGTCATAGTTAACGGGAAAACATTTACTCGGATGCCTTTTATAGGAACTTGTCGCGTCACACTGCTCCTTAATGATCATCTTGTTAAACATCTTACTAAGCGTTGCACAAGCAAAGCTTTCGTGTGCGCCAATTTGAGGCGCCATAATAATAAGTAGCTGAAATAATGGCGTCTAGAGTCGCTAGATCATAGATGATAGATTTAATAGATCATTATCGTCTCGTTCATTACAAAGCTACTAATAAAACTTCCGTTACACGGACAAATCATTACCTACTTGATCTAATAGAGACATCTTTATTATTATGTACGTGTATATTGTTTACAATAAAATTATTAACTGTCGGAGATAAATTAGCGAAAAGGATAAATATTATGAAAAAAAAAACTTTAACCGCTGCATCAAATTTATTTTAGTTCATTTGTTTCTTTTAAACTCCAATAAATATTCAAGTGGGCAAGTAAGTTCAGAAGCGTAAATAGAAGCAAATACCAAGAATATAGTAGTCGCTCTTTGACATCCAATCTGTTCATTATTGTATTTTGTTTCAAAGTTCACATTTATGTCAAGCTAAATTACTTGGAACTTTCAAAGTTAAACAAGACCGACAAACCCTTCACAAAAAAATAATCAGTTCTGGCAACGAAAAAATCAAATAACCGGTTCACGGAATCGAATGAATCATCGGCAATACACGTAAATCGATGTTGTCGATGATATTGTTTTACAAAAAACCGCCACAAAGGGCTTTAGCTGCAATCGATACAACCATTTATGCTGTACATTGGCTTCTTTTTGTATCGTGGATGCACAAAAACTATCGTGAATATTGGAGGGTGACGTGACAGATTGTTTATCAAACGAGTTTTTCAAACGACCTTACCACACCAACGTTTGGAAGAATCTTAGGATTCTAACACGTTTGTGCCTTGGTCTAGGTTAGGTTAGGTTATTGATCCCGTGTGGGGTTGCTGGTCCCCCATCGGGCGCGTCCCCCCGGTGGCGGATGGGGGAACGCCTCCCAGATATGGGAGCTACCGGGGAAACCCGGCGTGGACCAAAACCAGCAGGGGGTTGCCGCTTGGAGGATCCTGGTACTTCTCTGTTCATCAGAGTGGACTGTGGAGACTCCGGGCGGCGACAATTGGGGGGGAGGCTTTCGGGCCGTGAGGAAGAAAACCTCGTTAAAAAATTACAGGAGGGGGTGGAAACGCCCTGCGCGGCGGGTCCGCTGGTCTTTTTGGCCGGTGGGCGCTGGCTTCGGCCACCGTCGGGCAACCCGTAATCCGCACTGAGCGGAACCGGGGGCCCCACGCACTGAGCGAGGGGCCGCGAGGAAGAAAACCTCTATAAAAAATTACACGAGGGGTGAACCTCTTGAGGGTCGCCTGCGGGTGTGGCCCTCTTGAGGGTTGCCTCTAGCGAGGAACTCCGGGTGATGGAATGGTGTATCCGTCGCCCGTTGAGACGCCTCGGGTCGGGAGGCGCACCATTATGTTCCTGGTGCGCCTCAGACGGTGTTAGGGGGCCTTTAGGTCCCCCGGTGGAGGGTCTGCCTCGGCGGACGGCGCCGGCTGGGTCGCGGATGATTGCGTAAGTGTACCCGTAACCCAGCCACCAGGCGACACGGAGGAACATCGCTGGGTTTTAGCGGGTATTCTGGCCATCGGCCTGCTTGAGTCCCACACTACCTTCCGGAAGCATTGCAGTCCGCTGTAGGGCTTCCGGAGGGTGTGCGTAAATGCATTTCCCAGCGTCAAAAAAAAAAAAAAAAAAAGGTTATTGATCGATCTCAATGAATATTTTTGTATCGCATCACCAAAGTTGCAAAAATTGCGTTACCATAATAGGGTTTGTAATAAAATTATCGCAATTGTTGTTATTGGACAAATATCTCTACAACGATAGAAGACTGCGCACTAAGTGGATGGACGATCTTAAGAAAGTCACTGGCAGCCGCTGGATACTAGCGTCACGACAATATTTGCTGTCAAACTTTGGTACCAAAGCCGTCTGGAAAGACTACCTAGCTCTGAACATATAAACAGACCCGTATAAGGTAAGGAAATTATATAAGAAGAATTTTGCACTAAGGAGATTAAGGTTCCTTGAAATCCTTAAAATGGCTTAGAGGTTTCAAAACAATCCATTTTTGTCACATGTTATAAGTAAGCTGGCGCCGTTTGGGTCTAATAAAGTCTTGTTATGTTAAATTTTACTGGAGCATTGCACCGGCGCCGTGCACTGTGCAGTGGTGGGTAATTAAGGGTCGGTGACCCATGCAATTCTCATATATGCAGCTAGAGATTTAAATTTCGCTACTGGTAACGTATCTTGGAGGCACAGTTAATGCGATTACGACTCCCGTCAATTAATTATTCTGCGTAATTTTGATGCAGAAGTGCCTTTTTATAAATGGATAAATGCTTCAATATAATTATATAAATTCAAAATTGGTAGCCTAAATAACTGCACCTTGCATTTTGAGTTAAATAAAAAAACAATTATCATTTGAGCGTTTACATCCAATTAAAGCCAAAAATGCACTTGCACAGCCATTAATTGCGCATATTTCCCTGAACACTCACTCGTTTATGTAGTGACGCTTATCGTGATCTACAAAGCCTACATTCCGAACGCAGCCTTCCCTCGAAGAGCCATGCGCTGGTGAACGCATCGGTATTCAAGTGTCAAGCCGGGTATTGTCCAAAACGGGTCTGCCCTGTTCCCGGCTCGCTTTTTGTTCAGATACGTGAGACTCCGCGGCGCGTCTTAACGAGCATCAAACCAGTTCCCCATTTCTTCGCGTCACGCCAAATCTGGTAGTAAATACTTCAACACTCTGTCCATTCTCACGAGCTCTCAACAAACCACCGAGCTCCACCACCGTAAAGCTCACTCGCTCTCTGAAGATTCTCAGTCGCGAATAGTTGTAATAAAATTACCGCTCGAATTAAGTGTCCGTCGATGTTCATCATTATCTTATAATTACATGTCTACTTTCACTCGTCCGGCTCGTAATATTCCCAATGCCATAGTAATTGGTTTCGAACAAGAAAAAGATTGCGAGGCTGCAAGCGACAATTATTCACATTATAATACCCAAAGGTGGTTAACAAAAAAAAAAAGAAGATCACGCAAAACTTTCCTTTCACCTTCTTGGAACGTAACCCGCTAATTACAGAGTTCATCGGTCTCGAGTTACAAGCAACCTGATTTAGGAGAGCTCGTGATACCATAGTCCATACGTATGTATCTATCGAGTAGGTACACGTGTTTTTTTTTTATTTCAGATTAACATGAAACACTTCTAACGTGATCTTATGTTCAATACAAATGATGTGCAAAGCAATATGTGGTGTGTGAAGACATGCGTCAGACATAATACATGTATAACTGTGCATATATTTTCTTGTCTTCTTTTTAAATAAAGGAATTTGATAACCACAAAAGTTTCGCATGTCGTTATGTTGCACGACTGGAGTCAAATTGGAATGGATGAATCCACCATTAGGTAGACCGTACATCGGCATAAGCATAAACAGCAAGACATTCCGGATATTTTTATGCAAAGCGCATCTTTTATTAAATTACGTATTGAATGCATTGTCAGCATTGGATGAGATTTACGATCGGCTATTTTTGTCTCATTAATGGGTAAAATTACTACTACTCGTACTATGCCACGTAAAACCGTTAATAGAGATTTATAGTCGGCGAATAACTATAAAACACTTACCCCGGTTTGACTGGTTAAAGCGGAAATCTAGGCAGAGGCTTAATTAACCGCATCCTTACATGTCGCGACTGTAGCTAGCTTTGGTCTGTTAGGCAAACCAACCTCATTTACTTGTAACGACGACAAGATTCTATGTTTATTCGTTGAAGTTATCAAATTGTCATTTTAGTATATTTACTTAATTAAACATGTTTTCTACCCCTGCAATTTGTAAAATAGATTTATTAAATTAACAAAACAAGTACCTACTAATATAACTAAAACTGTTTAAAACATATTTCAGGCGATGTTGATATTTTACGAATTCAGATTATGAAATATTGACATTTCATTGTTTTATAGGTCGAAAATTTCGAAATGCAAGAAATCAGCCGTAACTAATTTATTGCTAACATAATCCAGTTATTTCCCAACATCTACCTCTCTCTATTAGACTGTACGTTTCAATAGTCCTAACTTTATAAGCTGTTAACCTCGGTAGGCCTGAACCACAGGATAATTCTGAAGCCCTTGTAGACGTTAGGTATACTGATTCAAACTACATAATATTTGTAAATAGTTAGAATGAGAGATTCTACATCTGTACCTTTTCTGCCGTTCAAATTGGATGATAAACTATGTTGTGTCAATAATTATCTTATCAATAATTTCTTTAATCACTGAGGTCAAAAATCCGACCTCAGTGATTAAAGAAAATAGTCCTCAAAATTAATGTCAAAATTAATCATCAATTTGTTAATATTTACATAAAACTTAACTTGACTAAGTAAAACATATTATAAGCTGAACGCAACTTTACTACACACATTGTAAACTGACTGCAAATTATGTCACATAATATGTAATTCGAGTACCTATACCTACTTAAGAAGAATTTGCAGCAACTAGCGAAATAGAAGATGGAATTCAATGAAATTAAAAATTATTGTGAATTCGAACATTAGTACATTTGACTGTTGAATAATCGTATTAGTTGCTTGCTCTATAGTCGTACGCATTACACGAGGCTCAAAAGGGCTGGAACCCAGAGCCGTAAAAACAGCTTAAAAATAACATATAAACTTCGCATGGTTAAAATTGCAGTGGGAAAAAAATTTGCCATGTTTAACAACATTCAAATTAACTAAGTAGATATTTACTTTTAAATTAATAAATAATTGTATTGTAATATTGTAAGTGCCTACTTAAAAAGCAAGAACAAAGGATTATTTTAATAAATGCAAATTGTAGGTATGGGAACGATGTTACCACAGGTTACAAATTGATTTCTGACAAAGGTTTTCTAAGGTCAAAATATTTGAACTTTACAATTTAATTTAAATAAAAATCACTGTCTTTTTGTTACGTATATAAGTAATTAATGTATTACTTACTTCTAAAGTCATTAACAAGTTCTAAGTTTCATCTTCGAGGTGAGCTTTCATCTCTATTTTTTGATTTCAATGTTTTTCAATTTCAGTTAATTTAACAAGTGTATGGACGTGACGTGGTAATTGTAGCTCATAGGAGAATCTTAAAATCGTCGAAAGACCACAAAAAAGATTGAAAAAAAAAAATTCAATTTCGTTCGGCTCAGATGGTATAAAGTAAATAACAGCCACAATTTAATAATCTAGAGTGGCTTTTATACCTTTAATCCATGTTCGTAACTGAACTTTCGTAACCAGTTACGAACATGGATTTTTTTTCTTCCTTTGATAACCAGCTACGAAAACAGAATTAATATGTCGTTTTCGTAACCAAGTTTCGTAACCAGCTACGAACATGGATTTTTTTTTCTTCCTTTGATAACCAGCTACGAAAACAGAATTAATATGTCGTTTTCGTAACCAAGTTTCGTAACCAGCTACGAAAGAAGATTTTTATTTCCATTTTCGTACCTACCTGGTTATTAATTAAGAAATAGACCACTTGTTAATACCTGTATTCTACTTGCATATGTCGGTAAAAAAGCGTTATAAATCTATTATTATCATATGCAGCTAGCCTAGCTAGACTGATGAATACTGGCTAGTATAAATAAACTATCATATTGAATCATATTGAATGACATTCAAAAGTCGAGTCCGCATCATGACTTCGGAATATGTTACGCCGAATAATACGACACCGAATGTTTATAATAACGTATAACGTGATGACGAAAGCACATTATAACGTTTATCGTAACAACGAAAATATGTGATAACGTATCACGCAATAACGAATGCACGTTATAACGAAAAACATCATACCGAACTACACACCTCGAAATAACTTAGGGATGGCCCTTTTTAGGGTGCCGTACCCAAAGGGTAAAAACGGAGTCCTATTAATGTAACTCTGCTGTCTGTTTGTCCGTCTATCTGTCTATCCGCCGGTCACAGGTCTCTAGCTCGTAGACGAAATGAGTTACAAACCTGAAATTTTGGTACATATTTTGTGTAAAACGTTGACGCAAAACCAAATATTAAATTAAAAATTGTAAGAAATTATTTTTCAGGGAGCATACATGAAAAAGGAGCCGGAATTTTTTTTTTGGGTTTTTCTTTCACGGTTAGCTGCGATATCTAGCTTGGAAATTAAATATTTCTTACACCCAAAATATTATGTTGTTCATAATTATGTACAGAACCCTAAAAGAGCGAGGCCCGATTCACACTTGGCCGGTTTTTTTTAAATTCAATGTTTGGTTTTGGGTCAATGTTCTACACCAAATACCAAAATTTCAGGTTTGTAACAATGTCTGTTGTCTACGTAATGTACGTGTATGTAACGTGATGTAGTTCGTCTACGTGCTAGACAGTCTAGACACCTGTGACCGGCGGACAGACAGACAGACAGCAGAGTTACATTAATAGGACTCCGTTTTTACCCTTTGGGTACGGCACCCTAAAAAGGGCCATCCCTAAGTTATTTCGAGGCGTGTAGTTCGGTATGATGTTTTCGTTATAACGTGCATTCGTTATTGCGTCATACATTATCACATATTTTCGTTGTTACGATAAACGTTATAATGTGCTTTCGTCATCACGTTATACGTTATTATAAACATTCGGTGTCGTATTATTCGGCGTAACATATTAGTCATGATGCGGACTCGACTTTTGAATGTCATTCAATATGATTCAATATGATAGTATATTTATACTAGCCAGTGTTCATCAGTCTAGCTAGGCTAGCTGCATATGATAATAATAGATTTATAACGCTTTTTTACCGACATAAATGCAAGTAGAATACAGGTATTAACAAGTGGTCTTTTTCTTAATTAATAACCAGGTAGGTACGAAAATGGAAATAAAAATCTTCTTTCGTAGCTGGTTACGAAACTTGGTTACAAAAACGACATATTAATTCTGTTTTCGTAGCTGGTTATCAAAGGAAGAAAAAAAAATCCATGTTCGTAGCTGGTTACGAAACTTGGTTACGAAAACGACATATTAATTCTGTTTTCGTAGCTGGTTATCAAAGGAAGAAAAAAATTCCATGTTCGTAACTGGTTACGAAAGTTCAGTTACGAACGTGGATTAAAGGCTTTTATATCCCCTTGATAACACCAGCGCAAAACACGGTGTTCAATGCCGCAGAATCTGATAGGATTCGTAATACCACTTTCTAGAAAGCCGGCTTATTGGCCGTCATGCTCTTGTGGTTCAAGAGCTGCGCCTTGATCCACTACGACATTGTGGCTAATTCTGTTGTACACAATTCTCTAAACTAAACTAAAATGACAGGTCTAAATCTATTGCTATCCTTTTCCGCAGTGAACACTGTGAAGGAGATAGGAATAAATGAAGACGTGTCATTTTAGTTTAGTTTAGAGAATTGTGTACAACAGAATTAGCCACAATGAAATCGTAAATACGCGCGAAATGCTGCATTTTGTAACGTGTATTTTAACACCTTTTCGTACAAGGACCGTCAAATTTGAATTGACAATTACAAATTGAAATTATGATTAATGATGATCCTAATATTATAAAATACGAAAATATGTCAGTCTGTTTGTAACCGTTTCACGGCTTGGTCGCTGAACCGATTTTGCACATAGATAGCTTGCATTCTGGATAGACAGACACTTTTATACCGGAAAATCTAAAAAATCTATTTTAAAAATTAAAAAATTTTAATTTTAAAAAACTTACATCCACTCGGTCCAAGTCACTTACCTATATTTAATTAATAAAATTTACAATATGCATCTTATTTTTTGGAGAAATTACGGGACCTAGACATTCTTGGTGTCACTATAAAATAAACCATAAGCTTGGAACTATCTACCATCCTCAAGTACCTCCAACAGCTCCTTGGCGTCTGCGTTAAATTTAATTGATTCTGGAATGCTTGTGAAGTTTATTGATAGACAAAGCAGCTTGAATGCCCACCTTGTTAACCTAATGTTTATCTGCTGACTCATGATAACAGTGTTAGCTGTCGGTTTCATCGTAAATACTTCATAGCTTAGCCTAGCTAACAGATTGCGCTGCTTCTTATAATAATGCGATATTAAACTGCATAAAATTCATACTGTCAATGAACGCGCGAGTAGTTGTTTGACATTTTTTAACTCTGAGGCTGCATAAAATCTTTAGGGCCAAAAGAATATATATAAAACTGTATTGGTACTTACCAATAGTAGCATGTCGTCCTAGGACAAAAAGTTTACCGTATTATTAAAAATCTATAATATAATAAGACTGTAACAGAACCAATTCTGTACATTGAAGATATTTTGAAAATTTTTATCGGAGGGCATTCTATAATCGATACTGAAGCCAAAACTGCAATTTTTTTCATTTTTGTCTGTCTGTCTGTCTGTCTGTCTGTCTGTATCTTGGCCGCGCATCACGCCGAAACTACTGAATGGATTCGAATGAATCTTGGTACGATTTGAGTTTATACTCCGAGGTAGGTTATAGGATACTTTTTATCCCGAAATTCAGCACGGTTCCCTTGGGAGAGGGGATGAAAGTTAAAACGTGTATATAGCTGTAATTCATTAACGCGTTATTCGATTTCACTCATTCTTTTTTTGTTAGAAAGGTAGTACTTTAAGTATTGTCCCGTAAATATTTTAAGGTCATACGTTTTTTAGTTTAGAAATGACAGGCATTTATTGGGTTCCAATAACTTGGGTCCCGGATCTTTGTACGTACGGCTTATTTTAAACTGACGTGCGTTTAAATTTATGTTTGTCGTTCTGTCTATTTGTTCCAGCTAATCTCCGAAACGGCTGGATCGATTTTAATGGAACTTTCAATGTTATAAAGAGTAACAGGCTACATTTAGTTTAGGTACATAAAAGAATTATGGGATCCGATCCGATCCTATATAAAACCTAAAAACACGCGAACGAAGTCGCGGGGGTCAGCTAGTGTTTAAATAAAATAAGGAGATGTACTGGAAGTGCCCGAAGTAGTTGGTCAGCCAGAAAACTTCTGTGGTTTGATGGAGCGAAGACGCAAACATGAAGAGCTCTACAACGAGCGCAGGCCCGGGCATACAAAATACTGTAGCGTCATTAGTGGTGACGATGCCTGAAACCGTCAATGATGCCCGAAAGATATATCTCTCAATGTGTGTAGAGATTTGAATAAAGAATAACCTCAGGAATTCTGTGCGGGCCTGTGATTATGGTAAATAGTTAATCTTATTAAAGAGGATTTATCAAATGTCTATACATATCTATATGTAAGCAAGTAGCATCTTTGGTCGTTGGTTCTGGACGAGAAATAATAAGATCCATCCTTATAAGGCATCCAAAACATGTAGGGCTAACTGAAGCCAAAATGTATTTAACTTGACACTCCCGAAAGTACTGTTTTTTGATATTTTTCGTTCAAATGTTATGATTAAAACATTTTAGTAATATTCTTGGAAAATATGATTCTTTCATTATGGTTCTATGTTTATGATCGGTCAAAGAAGATCCTCATTTACTATTTGTGTGAAAGTTAAAATATACAATCGTCTTAATATTGTAATTATCTTCATTTTCTTTACATCGATGGTCATAAGATAGTCCTTTTTTTTCATCATGCTCATTTCCCTTATCATCATCATCATCATCATGATCAACCCATTACCGGCTCACTACAGAGCACGGGTCTCCTCTCAGAGTGAGAAGGGTTTTGGCCATAGTCTACCACGCTGGCCAAGCGGATTGGCAGACTTCACACACCTTTGAGAACGTTATGGAGAACTCTCAGGCATGCAGGTTTCCTCACGAAGTTTTCCTTCACCGTTAAAGCAAGTGATATTTTAAATACTTAAAACGCACATAACTCCGAAAAGTTAGAGGTGCGTGCCCGGGATCGAACCCACGACCTCCGATTAGAAGTCGGTCGTCCTAACCACTAGGTTATCACAGCTTTTTCCACTAGGCTATCACAGCTTTTTCCCTTTCCCTTATATATAAGTTTAATTATGAAACAAGTAATTCTCTCAGTAGTCAACTACTCTAGGTATACACGTAATGTGATTCATGCGCGCACTTTCGACTACATTGTCTTTCTTTGAGCGTGCAGTCACTCAAGATGCAGATGTTTCTGTGTTTTGTATTTGAATAATCCTTAACCGGCGTGCATATTCTACTAAGTCTGGTTTATATAATGCACGTCACAATGCATACTTGGTTTTCACCCTTTTGTTATTTGGCATTCCGACTGTAGTACGGATCAAGCGGTTTGGTACCCCTTGCCCTTTAAAAAGCAAAGGGTCCGAAATGCCCTTTCGAAGACCATGTTCTATAAGTTTTATAAAGTTCATGAATTTAATAATCTTGTTTGAACTCTAAATTGTAGCTAATAATAATCAGCCATTGTTATGATATTATGAAGTTGCATCTTCCGAATTTGTATGGAGTTTGTAAGAGTCAAATCACGATGTGTGGCTGCCATTAAAATGGCAGATTTAGGTCCTGTTTCACCACCTTCTGATAAGTGGCTGATAGCCTAAACGTAAGTTTTGTCACTTTCTTACTTTAAGTCAAGTGACAAAGACAAAATATGTGAATAAGTTATCCGACACTTATCAGAAGGTGGTGAAACAGACCCTTAGTAGAGTATGCTCCAATTTTACTGTTATGTTTAGATAGTGCATAGAAACTTGCAAGAAAGGCTCTGATCTGAATGGTTAATTTGATAAAAATATACTTTAAAGCGTACAATGGTTTTAAATCTTTGGGTTTTAAGTAACTTATCTAGTATTAAATGTAGTCATTAGCTAAACCTGATTCTTAGTAAATAGATAGTCTAGAACTGTTACAAGGATTATTATAATTTACATGCCAATATCGCCTTAGCATTCAAATTACTGTTCTCTTTATGTGTACAGGACTAGGCAGGTAATGTTCACTTTAGTCGTATTTATAGAAGATATACAGCTACCGTTTGACGCAATACGCTTTACGTTTAGACTATTTCGAGAAATCTATCGAGAATTAGGTACCATCTATGAAACTAGATAAACCATATCCAGGTAATAATTCTTAATTTAAGACTCCAATTATATATTTAACGGTTAAACATCAACCTGGCATGTACAGTGACTATATACAGTTTAGTTAATTTTATAATTAGTAAATGTTCTAACTACGGACTCGAAAGGTAAAAAGCACACGAACATTTTTATATAGTGTTGCAATTTACTGACAATTGGGCCATTTGGCAGGATGCTAGACGTAATAGTGGAAACGCTGTTGCAATTTGGTGCGAGCTAGGTACATACAGTTCCATGCAGCGACTAGTTTTTGTACCATGCTAAAGTAATTTTTTTCAGTTTTCTGTAGGAGTTATCCCAAGTGCTACGCTCACTTCCATACAGCGTTAGGGACCGTTCAGACAGACCGGCGCGGAGAGCGTCGGAGAGCATTTTTTTTTTCACACAGACCGGCCGTTCAAATTTGCTCTGCTCTCCGCGCCGGTCTGTGTGAACGGACACCCGGATGCGTTCGGAGCCGAGCGTACGCTCTTGGGCCGGACGGCAGAGCAATTTGGCCTACGGTCGGCTGTGCGAGCATGAAAGAGCACGCGAACGGAGCCGGTCGGATGCTCGAGCGCGAAAGAGCACGAGCATGGAGCAGCCGACCGGCTCGACGAGCAGCCGAGCGGCTGCTCTTAACGTTTCACACAGAGCGTATTGGGAGCATCCTCGAGCATCCTCTTATTATAAAAGAGATAAAATGTAAAAATAAATCTTATTTCAATGTCTTAAGATTCTATTTTAAATGCGATTAAAATTTGCTCTGCTCTCCGCGCCGGTCTATCTGAAAGGTCCCTTAAAGCACTGCTTACCTTGATTAAAGCATCGTTTTTACTCAGAGAAATAATTTATTTAAATACATACTTATTACATACCCTGGCTTCGAAATCTGTGCACGTCACTGGTGCTACAAATAGGTACCTCACCTTTTTAAAGTCAACTTAGCCCTAGAGGTTATGAACCATTTCCACCTATAATATTCAACGATGTCAATTAACTTCCTCTTGCTTTATGTAAGAAATTTTGAATATAAAAAAGTCTGAAGAAGAAGATTTGCGTCACAGTACCTTCCTGCCTTCTGTGAAAGTCACTACATTCACGTGAATGTTTTATTAAAGGTAGGTATCCCAAAAACAGTTTTTTTAACAAATATTATAATCCCATAAAAGCTATTTTTACACTATTGTAGGCAACTTAAGTTGACTTTTAAAATAGGTGGTTTTTAGGGTTCCGTACCCGAAGGGTAAAAACGGAGCCCTATTAATGTCACTCGGCTGTCTGTCTGTCTGTCTGTCTGTCTGTCCGTCCGTCTGTCCGCCGGTCACAGGTCTCTAGCTCGCAGACGAAATGAGTTACAAACCTGAAATTTTGGTATTTAGTGTAAAACGTTAACCCAAAATCAAATATTGAATTAGAAATTGAATTAAATTATTTTTCAGGGGGGCTCCCATACATGAAAAAGGAGCCGGAAAAAAAAATTTTTTCTTTACCCTAGCTTGTGGGGTATCATTGTTTAGAGCTCATGAAGTAGAGTACAAATATATATTTTTTTAATTTTTATCTCAAAAAATAAGGGAATCGGAGGCCATCAAAGTTGTCAGTTTTAGACCATTTTTGTGACGGGGGCTATCTCAAAAACTAAACTAGTTGGGAATATGATATTTCAGTATATTATGTACTATATGCTCTATTTAAACAACAAATACTGAAAACAACGATTTATTAAATAGTTTATAAGCTGTGACCAAAATAAACGAACATTTTTTTGGGTTTTTCTTTCACGGTTTGTTGCGATGTCTAGCTCGGAAATTAAATATTTCTTAGACCCAAAATATTATATTGTTCATAATTATGTACGGAACCCTGAAAGAGCGAGGCCCGACTCGCACTTGGCTGATTTTTAGTTTTTTACCTTACCAATAAAGCAGTTACCTACGTAGGTACCTAGGTACATTTATTTTCGGTAAATTGTTGGGGAAATCTCACCCGTTCTCAGTTTGTTCAATTCACTGGTTTGAATGTTTTGTTCCCAAATAAAAGATTTACCTGGGTAGTTAGATACCTACCTGCTCACTTAGGTACTTTGTGACTAGTGCTTACATGACGGAGCATAAATCCAACCCAAGAGAGTTAAAATACAAAATCAGGTATAAATCTGAACAGCAACAAAGCCATAAGAAAGACGTTAAAATAATTGATAGATGTACAAGTATTACTGCTATAACATGACGTAAGCCGCCACACGTGGGCGAAACCGAACTCTGCAATTCTGCATAATTCAAGTAGGTTAGTACCTAACTACCTATCTTTAATTGATGATATAAACTTAATTAGCATAATATCGGTAGGAAAATAAAACCCGACTGCGTAAAAAGCGAATTAAAGAAAAAACAAAACCTAGGCTATAACCGTGGCATAGTTTAGAAGCATTAGCTATTTTGAAATTGCAATTTGTTACTTATTTCAAATTACATAGGTTGGTAGGTAGGTACTAGGTAGGTACCTAGATAGATTTATTTTTCTGATGACCTTTTAAAACCTTTTATTTTGACAAACTATCTAGGTACACCTACCTACTAGATTGGTTTGGAAGAAAAAAAAATTCGAAACACATTATGGCGCCCAAAATAGGTACTTACGCCATTCTTTTTAACCGACTTCCAAAAAGGAGGAGGTTCTCAATTCGGCGCGTATTTTTTAAGGTAACGTCTTATCCTAGGATCCTTGGGTTGCCAAGCCAAATCCAAGGATAACTATTTTAGAAATCAATCCAGACGTTTCGATGATAGGCAAAGGGAGTAGTAAAGAATATTACAAAAAAAACCTACCTAGGTACCTTCATATTATACGCGCGAAAAACAATCTTTCTTGGCGCTTATTTTGTTGGTAACTAACTTATACTTACATGAGTAATGGTTCAAAAAAGTTGATGGATATTATGTTAACTGTAAATGGTAGGTACATACCTACAACATGATGGAAGGCTGGTAGCGAGTAAAGCGAGATTGTACAAAAAATATTTGGATAAGCAAAGACGCGTCATCGGGGAGCTTGTTTCATGTTTGAGTTTAGTTTAGTTCCTTTTTACGTCCCGCCGAGAGGCTGGTTGCATTCCCGCCCGCCGCCGAGCGCTCGAAGGTGCTTCGCTCAGTGAGCGCCAAACGTGTACCTTTAACTTCTTGAACTTTTAACCAATTTTTGACTAAACCTACACTTTTTCATCACACTGTAAACATTGTTTAAACAAACAGTTCATATTTAACTCTAATTTACTACATTCCGGTTGTCTGGTTCACGACAATCGACAGTTACATGACACAAAACGAAATGTAAACTAAAAATTGCCGGTTCTTAAATTTTAACTTAAGCGTTCGTAATTCGAATGGTGTCACTTGAAACTGGGACACCCGATAGTCTTCAAAACATGTTATCAGAATGGGGCCTGTCACACTATCAATACCGTATCACGATCCATGGATCGCGGATTTCAAGACCATCCGGAAATCCATCAGTATTGACGCAAAAAAGCGGCCAAACCATCAATAATTGGATCGCGTATCGCGGATCGCGTGATAATACTGATAGTGTAACACCCCCCATTAGATAAAACGATATTATTTACCAACCTGATGGCTCGGCGCAGTCGCTCAAAATCCAAGCTGCATTTTAACCTCAAAAAGCACCTTTGGTACGGTCACGAAATCGAAGGTCACGGTTATGTTATCTTGCATAATAGCACTCAACCTTTATACCAGTTATGGATAAAAACAATACACGACCGACGGTTACTGCTAATGCTGTTATCATAAACACATGAATGCACAGTTCGTTGCACGTTTATTTTTCAACAAGCGACACGAGTGTCCATTCGAAACTCTATTAGATCGCATATTTCAGTGTCCGCTATATAAAACAAGCACCAATAACGACTCGATTTCATAAATAATATGCAATTTACGATAAAACATGACACAGCCGTGCACTGCACTCCGTCTGACACGACGAATATGGCGGATGAATTTGAACTACGTTTGCGCCGCCGTTGCAACTCTCGCTGTCAAGTAAATATCGTTTGTGCTGCCATCTATCAGGATAATGGTGAACTTCGTCAAGTAAGGCCATGCTATGCTTACACCACAGGAATCGCGTTATAGGATGATGAATTTAGTTGTGTAGAGAAACACTAATCTTGCGTTAGATGTCACTGCTTGCGGAAATTCTCTGTTAAAAACATATCGACGCAAGAATAGTAGATAGTATCATAAGGAAGCAAAATAATATTTTTACGGCGAGGGCGCTTTTTTGAATCCAGAGCGAAGTGAGGGATTGTATAGTAGAATCCCGAGCGTAGCGAGGGATTCTTTAGTACAATTCTGAACGTAGCGAGGGATTCAAAGTACGTCGCCCGAGCCAAAAATATATTGCGCCCCAGTGATACACTCTACTTTTCATCACCCTCTATGAGGAAATAACAGACCGTGCCTCATATTTTTAACCCCCGACGCAAAAACGACGGGGTGTTATAAGTTTGACGTGGCTGTGTGTGTGTGTCTGTCTGTCTGTTTCCCCATAGCTCTCAAACGGATGGACCGATTTGAATGCGGTTTTATTGTTTGAAAGGTGAATTAGTCGGGAGTGTTTTAGCTATGTTTGATAAAAATCGGTCCAAGATGGCCGCCGCCACAAAATGGCGGATTAATAATACAAGTATAAATTAAAATTTTGAGAAACCCCCGACATTCGCCATTTTGTGATGGCGGCCATCTTGGATTTGCATAGTGCTATTCTACTAGTCAAGACCTTTCATTTGATACCCATATTGAGGGAGTTGTGAAAAAATATGTAATCCGCCATTTTGTGGCGGCGGCCATCTTGGATTTGCATAGTGCTATTCTACTAGTCAAGACCTTTCATTTGATACCCATATTGAGGGAGTTGTGAGAAAATATGTAATCCGCCATTTTATGGCGGCGGCCATCTTGGACCAATTTTCATCAAACATAGCTAAGAACACTCCCAACTAATTCACCTTTCAAACAAAAAAAAAACCGCATTCAAATCGGTTCAACCGTTTCAGCGCTACAGGGGAACAGACAGACACACACACATACACACACAGACGTCAAACTTGTAACAATAACAACATCGATAACACTATATCGATACTATCATTCGCGCCTAGCCCGGTGGGATCACTGGGACCACGGGCCCTTCATCTTCAATAAGTGCGCGGCAAAGATGCGGCAAAGATGCGGCGCACTTATAAATAAGTGCGCCGCAATTATCTTTTAGGCGCACTTATAAATGTGTGCCGCAAACACCACCTTTGGGTGCACTCAAAGGCGAACCAAGTCGTCCTTTTCGAATAGATGGGATGAAAAACGTATTTGCTGTAAGTAGCCAAAATGGTGTAAGTAGACTGAAAACACAGAATCAGATTTTTCTGCGTCGAATGGTCTGGGTATCATACCGCTACAGTGAAAAAAAAAATATAAAGTCGTACCATACATACGTATAACATTTTCGAAAAATTTACAAGTTCAAATTGTTGTAAGTGTCCTAAAAAAGGGTATTTTTGACACAATATCTTTGGTGTTTTTCTACTTACAGCAAAAGTGATAACTTTTTTACGTGTGTAAAACATGAAATTGAGCTATTTCCATAGAAATAATAAAATACGACGTTCTTCAGAGTGCTTAGTCTAAGATCGGAGCACTCGAAAACGAACTCGAAAACTATTGATCGAATCACAAGTGAATTCAGAGCAAAATGAACTCAAATACTCATATTTTAAAGTCGTAATTCCATAGTTCGAATATGTATTTTACAACAAGTCTGCTTGGGGCGCTCGTTGTGTTTGAATGCTGAATGTATTGGCGAACTCAAACCTTAATATAAGCCATTTTAGGTCTATTTTACTCTGAAATCGATCAATAGTTTTCGAGTTCGTTTTCGAGTGCTCCGATTTAGACTAAGCACACTGATCTTAGACTAAGCACTCTGGTCTATAAATGATAAGTCAATTAAGCTGTAAGTAGCGAAAAACCTATACTTCGACTTTTAATTGTATGCAGTAATGTGAAGTTTCGTGGGTTGTCACTTTTTAACGAAAATAAAATAGGGATGGGGTACAGGTGATTGATTTGAATCATTCAATTATTTTATTCAAATTAAAGTTTTTATTTTAAGTAATTATTATATTTTATGTACAAAAGTTACATATATATATTTATATATATAGTATATATATAAATACGTATATCTTTAATATATAAAACAAAGTCTCGTTTGTTCGAACACTTATAACTCGAGAACGGCTGGACCGATTTTCATGGTTTTTGATTTGTTGTATTTGTCTTCGTCCCGAATAGCAGAATAACTGTTAAAAATATTGGAAAATTGACGAAAAAATAAAAGAAAAAACATTTTCCCATACAAAATGTTCATGGGTTTCGTAACTGTCAAACATTGAATGTTCATCCTGTCGATACGGAACTCTCTCACCCGTACCGTACCGTATAATTCTTCTGTACTTTTTCCTAAAGGGCTGGACTGATTTGGATGAAATTTTGTGTGTATATTTCAATGGGTTCCTGGATAGTTTGAAAACACTATTACCCGCTAAGTACAGCTAACCTATTGGGTCTTGGTAGGTGGCGCTGATATTGGTATGTCACCAGGCAGGACGACGTCTGCCGAGACCGCTAGTATATTAGCTATATATATATATATATATATATATATATTAGCGGTCCTAGTTATTAAGGTAAAATTTAAGGTATTTTAATTAAGGTAAATTCAAAATGAAACAGAATAGAATAGAAAATAAAAGTTTTTTATTCAAATACACTTTTAGATATACTTTTGAATCGTCGACGACGACGACGATGTATGTCCATTCCTATGTCCGCTTGTAACTAATCAATGGCTCAACGGATTTTGATAAAATATGATACGTCATTAAATTTGTCTCGATGACGCGAGTGTCAATGGGTACCTAAATTTAAAAAAAATCAAAATCGCGGACTTTATGCGCTTTATTGTGCGAGCTGAAAAAAAAATTTTCTTCATGACCCTCGAGTGGGGTATCAAAATAAAGGGATTCAAAAGGCAAATACGAAAATGTGTACAATTTACACAGACAATTACAATTTAGACAGGACCAAAGACAATTTAGAAATTATAAAATCCCAACTTGCCCCTGCCGGGAATCGAACCCGGGACCTCCCACTTATAAGCGCTTACGAGCACGAAGTAATCAATGTAAAAATATTAATATTATGTATTGTAAATAAAATAAATAAATAAAAAAAAGACCAAAACCACTGCGCCAGGGAGGTCAAAATCATCTAGAAAATTATAAGTAGATTCCAAAAATATGTAAATATGTTATTATAATGTTAAATATATTTTTTTCTGAATAACTAGTAGGTATTCTTTTAAAAATATATATATTTTTTTGTTATAAAAGGGCAGTAGCAACTTAGCATGTTAACTATGACAGATATCGTCAACACACATAGGCTGTTATTGCAATAGAAATAGTACTTCTTACTTTTTTTTTTCAATTAAAGCTCATATAATTAATTGTACCAATAGAATAGAATAGAATAGAATAGAAAAGTTTTTTATTCAAATAAACTTTTACAAGTGCTTTTGAATAGTCAGATGAATCTACCACTGGTTCGGAATGCCGTTCCAACCGAGAAGAACCAGCAAGAAACTCGGCGGTTGCTCTTTTCCAAATTTACAATATCAATATAACAATTTTATGGTAAGTACATGATTGAATTGCCGTCTCGCGCATTGCTGGAACGAGTCAAATCCACGCCTTTTTATCATTTATATAAGTAATCATAATTTTATTCAGATAAACTTTCGGAAGCGTTTACGAATCGACAAATGAATCTACCACAGGTTCGGAATGGTGCTTACAATTCTACACATGTGAAGAAGGGCAGACAAAAGTAGCCCCATTTCCGACGGTGGCACCCGTTCACGAGCATGACGCATGATCCAGCCATTGCTTTGCTCAACCATATTCGAGGGAACGTAACAACCCGCACCAATAGGATGCGTTTGCCACAAAAAGTCAAGATGACAAAATTGTTAATTTGGCTTTTATACGTAGGAGCCATCGATTTACTTAATAGATAAATAAAATTATGATGATAATGAAAGATTAACTTTGAACGAAACTTTTGTGAATGAAATTGAATGAATTGAACGTATCACATCACTATAGAAATGGGGTTGGCAACATTATTTTACGAAATGACATTAGGAAACGTCAGATTACTGCAGATAATTAAAAGTTTGACTATAGGTACCTACTTCCTATAACTTAGGAAAAATATTTTGATTTCTACTAACTACTTACTTAATGAATATTAGGTACTTTAATAAAACTGTGTACAAAAATCTTTTTTCTGTCACTGATAATCAAGAAGTAGGTAGGTACCTAGCTACTTACTTAATGATTTTTTTTCTAATTTAAAAATCGTTTTTTCGTTCTGCTGAAAAGTTGGGTTTTGGTTACACAGCAAATATACGTTTTCTTGCGTCGATATGTAGTAACATATCGACGCAAGGTATATATAGGCAATCCTAGGTACCTACTATGTCTACGATATTCGCGTGAATTTGCGCATTTTCAGTCAAAATACTTATAAGTACCTATTACCTTCCTATTACCTAGTATGTAAACTAAACAAAATTGACAGATTTAAAAATGGTCCTATTCTTTTCCGCAGGGAGCATTGTGAAAGAGATAGAAATAGATTTAGACCTGTCATTTTAGTTTAGAGAATTGTGTATTAAACAAAGATTTGTATTCTCTGTCTTAAGTAATATGCTTGATCCTAGGTAAAATAGAATTATCCTCAATCATCATCTAAACTAAAAAAACATGTTGAAAAATAGGGATCTAAGGTAAGTAAGTAGGTACCTATATCCTTTCTGCAGAGAGTTTGAAAATTCCGTGGGAATTTCTTTGATTTCGGGATAAAAGTCACGACCCCAGGATGCAAGTTGTCTCTGTGCCAAAATCAGTTTAGCAGCAATTCAGCGGCAGGTTTTACAACAAATCCCGCTTGAATCCTGATTTTCCTGAATTAATTGTAGCCTGTAGGTACCACTTACTTACCCGTCTCCAGAATGCAAGCTACCTAGTTAAGTAGTTATCTAGATATCCCTGAACGTCAAGAATCAAGATCCATTCAGCGGTTGAGTCGTGATAGACAGATAGACAACGGAGTGACTTTCGCATTTATGTACATAAATATGGATTTGAAAAAATGTAAGTACGAAAAGTGTGAACCTAAACTTCGCAGTTCGCACGTTTGTAATGTCCCAACTGTAGGTAGTTAGGTACCTACATTCTATGTACGTACTTACGTACATTTTTCTTCATTTTTTCTTCATGTTATAAATCTATACATATAATAAAATCGTAGAATTGCCGTATCTGTACATTGAAGATTTTTGCAAAATAATAACTGGGGGATGTTAGGGATAAGTAATAGAACGTAAAAAAGCTATTTTTGAAATTTTTATCTGTTTGTCTGTTTATCTGTTTGTCTGTTTGTCTGTTTGTCTGTTTATCTGTTTGTCTGTTTGTCTGTATGTTTGTGCGCGCATCACGTAAAAAGTACTGAATGGATTGAAATGAAACTCGGCATGATTTAAGTTAATACTATGGAGTAACATATAGGATACTTTTTATCCCGAAATTCAGCACGGTTCCCTTGGGAGAGGGGATGAAAGGCAAAATGTGTACTTAGCTGTAATTCGTTAACGGGTGGTCCGATTTCATTCATTCTTTTTTTGTTAGAAAGTAGATACTTTAAAGACTACTGGCTAATCTCCGAAAGGCTGGCCGCTGGACCGATTTTGATGGGACATTCACTGGCGGATGTTTACATTTTGAATTTTGATGTACCTAAACATCCGCCAGTGAACTTTTAACAGTTTTTAGCAAGGTTTAAGCTCAGAGGAGCATAGGAAAAACAAAATGATTCCCACGGGATTATTAAAATCAATATCCACGCGAACGAAGTCGCGGGTATCCGCTCGTAATTAAATAATTACATACTTGTAATAATTACCTAACTAAGTAGGTTGCTAGCATTGGTTGCTAGGAATATTTTTTGCTCTTTAAGAATACCTACTCAAGATTAGGACGCAAGGTCCCACGCCCACTTGTGGACTCGGAATTGACACTTTAATTCGTCGCTTTATTACCTTAGATGTAAATAATTAAAACAAAAATAAATTTTCAATACAATTTATTTTGTATCATAAGTCTTATTAATATTTAAGATGGTTGTAGGTAGGGTAGGCACCTAGCTAGAAATAAGAAGTTAGGTACCTACTTACCTCATAAAAACATTAAAATTCTAATATCAAAACAACTGTAATCAAATAAATCTAAGTATAAAAAACAAATAAAAACAAAATGATTGCAACGTCCTTTATAAAAAATTTACTTGATAACTATACATAAAGGTATTAGAGCTGTTAAGCTCTATTAAAACAGCAGGTAACATGGGGTAACGTGACTTATAAAATAATATTGTAAGTTTATTATTATAAATAGTACCTAGGTACGACTACGTACTAACCTACCTAAACAAGTTTTATTTTCCTATAAGTACATAGGAATACCAAACTTTTTAAATGAATTTTTGAGGTAGGTACCTAACATTTGATTTTAACCATCGATTTTAACTTATTACCTTAGAATTAATAATTTAATATTGGTCTCCACTGCGCTACGACCTAGAAGGAGCAGCGCGTACCAGCGAAGTGCGACTACAAAAGGTACGCCATATTGGCGTACAGTGGTTAAATATATATGCATATATTTATAAGTATGCATGTATATTTATCTAAGCAACACTCTAGACTGTATAAAATATTTTTTTCCATTAACCTGTCAAAAGTTATGAGTCTGACATCATTATTCTAACACGTCTTTGCATGTAGTCGCCTGTCGCGTACAAACTTCGGTATTTCGTTGCCGCATTCAACGAGATATACTCACTGAGTGCTAACTACACGTGGAACCTCAGTTTGATTTGAGGACCCCACACCCTTGCCGTCTCCTTGTAAGTATAAGTTACCTCTTGACTGCAATCTCACCTGATGGTAAGTGATGATGCAGTCTAAGATGGAATTGGGCTAACTTGGAAGAAGTATGCAAACCTCTGATCGATTGATGATCGCAGAACAGAGTGACAATTATTAGACTTTGCGGAGGAAGTTCTTTCCATAGTAAGCAGATGGGCTTGATCGTAAAGTGAACAATTTTATTGATATGTATCCGGATATTCTTAAAATTCCTCAGGTAGGTAGTTACCTACTGGGCAGTTAGGTATATTAGAAGACTTGTCCCTATGAAGCGTTACATAATTATGAACAAGTTACAAGAGTAAAAAATTGAATACTTATTGCTGTCAATAAAGTTAACTGAAAATAACGAGCTATTTACTGTCTACAACATTAAGGTAATTCGTTATTTTCTCCTTGTCCTGTATCTCAACGCAAACAACGCAAGCAGATGGAAGGCGAGGTAGAGCAGGAACAGCGCCAGGACGTCTATCCAGAGCTGGTTAGGCTCGAAGTCGTACTTCTCCAGCACTTCCCGGCCGGTGCTCACGCAGGGCACGCCGGCCTGTGGGACCGTGCACGCTGGAAAACAAATTGCACATGCCCTCAGTATTATCTACGAGTATCTATACATATAATAAAATCGTAGATTTGCCGTGTCTGTACATTAAAGTTTTTTCCAAAAAAATAATCTATTTTATAGAAAACCTTAACAATTTATACACCTAAACCTTTCTCATGAATCATCTGTCTATTGGTGAAAACCGCATGAAAATCCGTTCAGTAGTTTTTGAGTTTATCGCAAACAGACAGACAGACAGACGCGGCGGAGGACTTTGTTTTATAATTATTGATAGTATTATGACAAAAGTCTCGAAAAAATACAAAGGTAAGATCTCATTAAAATTTTGTAGCACAAAATAATTGTAGTGTAGACAAAAGATCAACATTTTTGCTGGGGATTCCCGTATCACTATTTAAGCGCCAAATCTAACCATCCTACCTGAAATTTCGTAGAATTGTTTACAAACATCAAATTAACATATTATTGGGGTACGCTGTATCTCAATAGTTGTAACAGTTATTTTGGAAATTCACGTAGGATTACCTACGTGAATCAAAAGTCCAAGTTCGTAGGGGAACGCCTCAGGGTGGTATTATCTGACCTATATCTTTGAATAATCACATGAAAATTAAGTTTAACCGTAAACGCTATATCAAACTAGATATGAATATTAGATATATTAATAGAAGTGACTTACTAATATTCTCTACTCCATCCCACTGCAGAATACTCATGGCTTCATTGGAGTACATCAACCATGACAAATGCCGAACCCAAGATATATATTTAGGTATTGAGCTGAAATATAAAATTGTTAGATTAATAATAAAAGAAGCTTAAATTCTGTAAAGTAATAATTAATAATAAGTAAAATCACCTATAAATCTTACAGAATAGATCTTAAATGATAAAAACCTTAGCTTAATGAAGAGTCCAGATGTCATCATGAGCGAGTAGTCGAATGGCACAAGGTACGCTATCGCGATTGGCATTGATCCAAATGCACATGAAAAGAATGATCCTAAAAATAAAAATAAGTAATTTTGATCAAGGTAAGTAATAGTGTATTTTATTTTTAGCTTAAAGATATAAAATTCTACGGAAGAAAAATCTAAAATAGGAAAAGAAATTTAAGCATGACTCAAATAAGAATTGTATTAATTGAAGATCAAAAACTAAATGCTCGGAAATCACGATAAGTAACAGCAATCTATTTGATAATATTTGAGAGTACCTAAATTCTGTTTTACTCACCACAGGCAATGGCCACATTCAGAACCAAGATGGAAAGGAAAACTGTGAATCCAAAAGCGTAGAACGTGCTCCGAAGCCCTGCTACCCAGTACACCACCAGCGTGAACAATGTCGGCTCTACCACCAGTCCTGGGAACTGAACAGATAATATCCAAGTCAGTAAGATCTGATAGAATGTACAATAGCATTTTATTCCGCTATTAGGACATTTTAAAAATCTGCGTCTGTTAATTTCTTTATCGTCCTTGCAATGTCCAAACAAGTCTCTAAAAGTCGCTGTGACACATCAAAAATCACTTATATTTAGTGTTAAACCTCGTTAATAGCTGTTGCCATCAGGTACACCGTACAGTAGCAGTTGCTTTATTGAAATTAGTGTAGCCTTCTCAAAGTATAAAATATACCTCCCTAGATGGATGCTTGCATACATCTGGCAAAGCATACATACATACATCTGTATTCTGTACCCTGAAGATTAAAGTTGTACCTGTGTCTATTTAATTTTTAATTCTACTAGAATTATAAGGCTCCTGCTAAAATGTATAGATTTTTCCTATTAAGCGCTGGTACCTGAGAGGCAGCCTTCTTGTCGAAGGATCCGACCAGAACTTTAGAGTGATTTAAACCTGATTTTCGCTAGCTAGCATATCCTACTAGCAATAGGTCAGGCTGGTAAGTTAAGCCCCTAGGCTGTCAGTGCGATATGGTATAATAGAACATTTTAGCCTAATAAATAATTTGTTCAGTTACCTGAGCCAGCATTCTGGCCACGTAGTAAACCGGCGTTGAGTACAGCCCGGCTTTCAGTTCCCTGTGCAACATCGGGAACTCTTCGGGGAACATGTGCAGCACTGAGTACATCGGCGAGAACGTATTCTCTGCTATGATGATGAAGAGTGCGCCTTGGACATCTTGGATGCCGGCTTGAGTGAGTCGTGCTGTTCCGATGAAGCATAGTCCCGCTGTCAGTGCTATGGCCTAAAAATAATTGTTTCATTACTTTCTTTTGCAAAATATCATGCACACATTTATATTTCTTTGAGAATGATAATTAAGATAGCGAAAAATAGTAAATTGTGGGTTTTGCCAATAGAAGACAAATGTAGTTAAAAAATTGATTGTCTGTAAAGTTGGTTTACGGACGATAATTTTACGTGATAACAAGAAAACAAAGAAGATAGAATAGAATAGAATAGAAAAGTTTTTTATTCAAATAAACTTTTACAAGTACTTTTGAATCGTCAATTTGAATCTACCACAGGTTCGGAATGCAGTTCCAACTTCCAGCCGAGAAGAACCTGGTAAGAAACTCGGCGGTTGCTCTTTTTTAAAAATAACAATATAACAATTATTTATGTACATGATTGTACATGATTGTTGATGATAGATGCATCAAAAACCAGTCATAAATTGAACGCTTAGTTCCGCGCTCGCGAGCAAGCGAGATCGCGCGTTCCGCGTTCTCGCTTGCACGCGGAACGTGACGGACGAGTCAGCTTTTTCCGTGCGTGTTAAGACGTTATCATGTCAAAACTTTATTTAACGGACATACCTAATTTAAAAAATAGGGTAGGGTAGCAATACATGATAAAAATAATATTAAAACATTTTTTTCGAAAAGTATTCCAAAATTCAAGGGCGGCTATAACACTAGTTATATTTGTAAAATTTGATTACCAATTTTTGTAATATTCGTATTAACTGCACTCGAGGATCCCTTAATATTATGAGAAAATATCTGTAGACAAGCCAAATGATCTTCGTGTGAAAAAATGGTGGCTTATAATTGTCGTTTTTGACTCGCCTTGTGTCCTGAAAAGAAATAACCAAAATTATAAAATTTTGAATATTAAAAAAAACACCATCTTTACGCCACGCGGCATCGAAAACTCAAAAGAAACCATTTGAATGTTCATTCACTACTTAATATGTTAAAAACAATATATTTCTGTAAAATATTGAGGAATACTTCCGTAATCCGTTCAGCGATAAAGAATTAGAAACAAACATCGTGGGAAAACCAGTTAAAATAAAAGAAAAAGAATGTAAATCGATTGATATGTTTGTTAGAGAGCTACGATCTCACAAACATTAGAGTACATTAAAGATGACACCGTTTTCTGCTTTACCTTCAAACTGAACCGTACAAACTAGTAAATAAGTCAAAAAATACAATATCTCAAGGCTCAACAATGACACCCGATCAAAATATCTTTTTAGAAGACGAACAATAGGAAATCAGTTACTTCCGTCGTCACATAAACTTTTATTGGCCTGTTTCACCACCTGATAAGTATCGGATAGCTATCTACAACTTTTGTCTTTGTCACTTGACATAAAGTAAGAAAGTGACAAAACTTATATTTAGGCTATCCAACACTTATCAGAAGGTGGTGAAACAAGCTGTAAGACTTATAACCTCATACCTCGTCTTCAGTATCCATCAAATGGAATTCCAAGTGGATCTCCATGTCCAATTCTTTAGCAGCGTCACTGACAGCAAATCTATCGCAAACACTCTTGATGGCCTGCCTTGACGCTCCTTCTGATCCCGGCGTTAGGGCCAACACTTTCATGAAGTAGTCTGTTGGATTGTATGTGATGGGACACTGGTAGCCCAGACTGTGAGAGAAATGTTTACTTAGGTTTAACCATATTAACTTGATATTAGAGAACATTAAATTTATTTGGTCAAGTATAGCGGACAGTGGTATCAAACGGAGGTAATGCTTTGGATGCATAATGCAATGGGCTAAAAAAGAACTAATTTCTAATTTGGAAAGATTTAAAGAAGATTTAGAGACCAAACGTTTTTGTTAAAAAAATATACACCTCTGAAGTAAAGTATGTGTGTTAGTATAACATAATAATCCACTATCCGAGCCCTTGAACGATGCCGCCGCTGTTTCTAGTTGTCGGGAAGTCTTATTAGGGTCAGTGAATTAACGATTGGATCGTACTCAATTATTGTAACCGATATACTTACCTACGTATGGATTGTCGGATCTGTCTAGACTGAGGCGCCATATTTGCTTGCATATCGCCTTGATTTGCTACCCGTCTTTTACGATAAAGCTGTTTTGAGCCATCAATTTACTAAAGCCTTCGAGATAGAAATTTAGATTCCACCGAGATATCCCAGACAAAAAATGCTCTCAAGTTTTTGACAATTGAAATCCACGAATCCAGACTTAACTTTACTCGACTTTTTTACACTTTTAAAATAATTACCTAGGATTTTCATAGTTATGACGATGATCTAATGCCCTTTCTCTTAGAGTATAATTTCTTTACCCTTTTATGAAAATCATCCTTTTTCGCTCATATTTGAGTAACTATTATCTATATTGTTTTTGCACGATACAATTTCGCATACATACAATTTCTCACATAATATAATGATATAGATTCTCTCCATTCGGTAACGTGCTTTCTACTACTAAATGCCAATATACGATAAAGGAGTGATATTGTTTATACCTTTCAAAGAAATTCAACGCTCCCGTAGCGTTGCCAGCAAAAGCCACTCTGCCCTCCGCTAACAACACGAGCTTGTCGAACAACGCCATCAGTTCTGAGGACGGCTGGTGTATGGTGCATATCACAGTTTTGCCCTGGACTGCGCTGGCTCGGAGAAGAGTCATTAACTTCTGTGCGGACGACGAGTCAAGCCCTGTCGTAGGTTCGTCGCAGAAAAGAAGACCCGGGTCAATTAAAAGCTGAAACGAAATCGATGATTCGTGATCAACAACCATTGGGTAAATTGTATTGGAATATATCTTAACCTTATTGACAATCTATTCAACGATCACGATGTTGATCTATAAATACAACTCACTCATGAATTCTTGTTTCTGTGTCAGGTTTGATACCTTTATGTCCTCATGTTATCATTAAAATATAACCTCGTATGACCTCCTGGTGATACGAGGTCATAATATGTCAATGAGATGACATAATTATACTATGGTAGTTTCGGAGGAAACCATGATTGTACCTGTTTTTTTTCCTCTGTCGGATTAATATCAAAACTGCTTGATATGCTGATCGAGATATACAGAGAGTTTAGTCATATTTAAATATCTTAAGAAGTACCTACTTCAGATCGCGTGGAATTTAAGTGCATATGCAGATCTAGATAAATCGAGAGGTTTGTCATATTTATCTTAAGTAGGCATTTCAGATGGCATGATAGGCTGGAGAAGAGAAGCGTGGTGACGTAGTCATCGTATATGTCATACATATAGGATTACTCAGTAAGGCAATTATAAATCTATCTTCACTGAACCTTGAGTAACTAGGTTCACACTCACACAACATAGAAAGCGTATACTGAAAGTTTCGCGAATCCTCTGGGTATATGATATGCTCACCTCTGAAGCAAAAGCTAGTCGTTTCCTCTCGCCACCGGACAGTGTTTTCTGTCCGTCCAGGCCCCCGATCCGCGTGTGCCTGGCTCCGTATAGCGAGAGCTGTCTCATCAGCTGATTGACTCTCCTCCGACGTGCCATGGGTGATGTGCGTCGGTCCATGCGTAGCCGGGCCTAGAAGTGTTGGATTTCATAAAAGTTTCCTCTTTTGCAACCGAGTGGTACTGTTTTTTTATAAGAGCCCTTAACTTTAAAGGAGTCCTATAGTTAAGGATCACGCCTCGGCATGGGAGACCAGATAGCCGGGGATTACGGCGACAGGTTGAAAAACCTGCGCACTATCAATATGTTTTTCAACAACGCTTTCTGGATCTTGGCTGCCAGCGAACCGCCACGGAAGTCGGAACCCCAGTCGTCAGATGATAAACGAGGCTAACTGGGATTATTATTAATTAAACTAACGGGTAAAACCTCCAATTTTACGACGTTTTGGATTCAGACCGCCCTTGAACCGTCTAGCCGGTTGATTATGTTTTTAGATCAAATATAAAATAATATTTAGTAGACACGTATTTATTATCCGGGCAGTTAAATAAGCTTCATACAATTTATTAGGTGTTTAATAAGGGCTTCGGTAATTAGGTATAAGCCGGGATTTGAATTCAGGCCGCTGCCTTGTGATGCCGTAACTTGAGATGCTCTAGAAACCACAATTCAAGTATTCCATATGGGTATCATTTACATGTTATTGTTTTATTTAAAGGCTGCGGTGAAAATGAAATATATATTATAAACTGTGGTAATACCTTATAACTTATTATTATTATAACCAACATAACCGCAGTTATCAATATTGTTATCCAATATCATCAAGTATTGATAACTAGTAGGTAATATAAAGTGTCAATTTTAGTTAGCGTATTTGTTGGTGAAAAACCAACAAGGCCTGTTAACAGCCCCGGATCTTCAATTTTTTCGAGGGGGGGCAAAAATTGAAAAATGCCGCCCCCACCAATATTTTTGGTATACACCAGTATAAACTACGCATTTTTTTAAATATTTTCTATAGTTACATTTTGAAAGTAGACTAAAATTGTTTTTTTTTTTTCTAAAAAAGTGAAATTTTAAGATTGCACAATTTTCGACCGCGATGTTGGGGATATTACTCATTTTACGGGTAGAATTATAGGCAAAAATGGTGTACCAAATCTATTTAGCATTATTTTAAGGACAAAACGATGTCTCTAGGTCTTAGTTTAAAGTTTGAGGAGGGAAAAGTATACTTTTTTACATTACATTAATTTCAGGGGCGGGGGGGGGGGGGGAGGGCAAGTGCTCGTCTTAACGTCTATACACGTCAATGTATTTTTGGAAAAAATATAGGCTACACAGAGAAAGAGCAGTTTTAGACCGGTTATGACTTATATTGCTCGGCACTCATAATGTCCTTATAATGCATCATAAATCTTAAATTATATCAATAATATCTAATAATAATAAATATTTTTTTTTTATAAATAAATACCATTATAAATACTTAATAGTAGTTTAAACATACATATATTTCGTGGATGTATATGGTTTTTTCTTTCAAACTTATCTTCAAAACAAACTAAAGTGAAAAATGCAGTTTTCTTATTTTTTGAATTTTCAGGATTTGTAAATAAACTAAGTATGGCCTAAAAATGTTTAAATTAAATTTAATTAAGTATAATTACTACAACATCTTTTCATATACTTAACTTTACCTGTAAAATGAGTATTTTCCCCGATATCGGAGTTTAAAATTGACCAAATCTTAAAATGTCACTTTTTTGGAAATAATTGTCAAGTTTTGAAGGGCTGTATCTCAGTAAATATTGAATTTTCAGAGCTGGTTCTAGTCTTAAATTGTAGCAATTTTAGTTTACTTTAAAAAAGTATTGAAACATTTTTTAAAACGCATAGTTTAGGACTTATATTGAAAAATCCAAAAAAAGTGCAAAAATTTCGAACAGGTCTTTCGAAGCTGCAAAATTAGATCAATACTACTGGTAACTAACATCATATTAAAAAATCTGAACTTGCCGCTTGATTGCGATTTTAATGTAAGATTTGACTGGCGTAGTAGATTCGGCGTGATTCGTGGCCAAGATTATAGACAGACAGACAAAAATTAAAAATCACAGTTTTAGGTTCAGTATCGATTATACAGTGCCATCCAAAAGAATTTTCAAAATATTTTCAATGTAATACAAAATTGGACCTGTAACAGTTTGAAATATGTACGAGGGGTGTTCAGAAAATAACGGGAATCTTTAAATTTCGCGGGTTTGGAGAATCCGATTGTCAATTTTTTTTTAATTATTATGTTGGTATACATGCCCCTGAAGTATGAAAATATTTTCAGTCGTATACATTATTTACTTTGTCTTTGGCAGCCGCTAAGGTTAGACGTGTTTTATGAGCTCGGCGATTTTCGTTTATTAAAAGAAATGGATCAAAAATTATTTGTATCAAATTTTGCATAAAAAATTAAATGTAGTGTAACAAAATGTGTGCAATTTTAATAAAGGCCTATGATGAGTCTGCTATGAATAAATCAAGAATTTACGAGTTTACGTAAAGATGTTGAAGATGATGAACACCCTGGACGCCCCAGCACATCAACAACCGATGAAAACCTGATGAAAACGTAGAAAAAGTTAAAGAGATGGTCATGAATTCTTGCCACAAGGTCCAACGGTCAATAAGGAGTACTACCTACAAGCTCAACGCCGTTTACGTGAAGTAATCCAAAAGAAACACCCGGATTTGAGGAAAGACATTTCATGGCATTTGCACCACGATAATGCACCTGCACACATTTCATTGCTTGTTCGCAAATTTTTGACCAAAACCAATACTGTACGAAGCCCCAGCCTCCATATTCGCCAGACATGGTTCCGTGTGACCTTTTCCTATTTTCAAAAATAAAGAGAACCTTAAAGGATCGTCGTTTTACAGGCATAGAGGACATTAAAAGCGCATCGCTGAAAGAACTAAAGGCTATCCCAAAGATCGAGTTTGAGAAGTGTTTCGAGGATTGGAAGCAGCGCTGGCACAAGTGCATAATATCTAATGGGGACTATTTTGAAGGCGACAATATTAATATAGACGAATAAATAAATATTTTTTTCAAAAAATGAAAATTCCCGTTATTTTCTGAACACAGTGGTATGTACCAATACAGTGGCGGATTTCTAATCTGCCACTGTATTGCTGTCGACATCTATGTCGACAGCGCTCTAGGCAGCACCTTATCGGCGCCCCTGATTGACAGAACTAACGGCTAGTTCTGATTTTTTTATATGTTGTTAGGACCAATAAAAGTCGTGTAGATATAGGTAGGCACTAATCCAAGTTTGCAGCTTCGAAAGACCTGTGCTAACTTTGCTTACTTAATTTTGGCGCCCCTTGTAATCTCGCGCCCCTAGGCACGTGCCTAGTTTGCCTTATGGATAATCCGCCATAATTGACCTATAGATTATTTTACTATTATACTGCGCGTTCAATCATATTTTTTTCGCAAACTTTCGATAATGCTGTAGGTACTCAGCATTTTGAATTTGGCGCCCTCTGATTCTGCCGCCCGGGGCACGGGCCCCCCCCTGCCCCCCCCTAGATCCGGGCCTGCCTGTTAAAAACCATTAGTCAGACTTAGGTATGCGGCCTGCGCTAAATTTTTTATTAAAATTGGTTGAGTAAACCTGGACCACGGACAAAGCTGGAACCCAAAGTGCCTAGAACCAGTATTCACATTATGAGTTTCACATATCTCCATTCCAATACCTTAGGATGCCGTCGCCGATGTTTATCAGTTCTTTAAACTACATATTATATTCCCCGCCCATTACCACTTCAGCTTTGCAATCCTAGCCAATAGCCATGTATAAGCTATTATAGATGTCGGTGGCTCTGGTAAGACTCTTACGGATAATTTTTGATACGAGCGTAAACATTCTACTAATAGTGGACAAGTTAGTGAAATCTAAAAGATTGAAAGTTAAACCGACTTCATCACATAGTCCATATCTTGAAAACTACAGAACCGGTTTGATGAAACTTGCACTTCGGTAACAACCTAAGTTGAAGTAAATATAATCCAACAAGTATAAATTAAAAATTAAAAAAAACCCCGACATTCGCCATTTTGTGGTGACGGCCATCTTGGATTTGCATAGTGCTGTTCTCTAGTCAAGCCCTTTCATTTGATATCCATATTAAGAGAGTTGTGAAAAAATATGTAATCCACCATTTTGTAGCGGCGGCCATCTTGGATCGATTTTCATCAAACATAGCTAAAAACACTCTCGACTAATTCACCTTTCAAACAAAAAAACCCGCATTCAAATCAGTCCACCCATTTAAGCGCTACAGGGGAACAGACAGACACACGCACACACACATACACACACACACACACACACACACACACACACAGAGAGAGAGAGAGAGACACATCAAACTTATAACACCCCGTCGCGCGTCGTTTTTGCGTCGGGGGTTAATAAAAAAAGAATAGTCACAATCAGATTAATAGTTTCGGAGAAATCCGTGGACAAACGTGGACATACATACAAACATACACCTATGAAATTGTGTACCTATATTTTTGTCTGGAAGCCCTTATAGATTATCATAATGTGATAATATTTTGCATTTCCTATAATATATTATTACCTACCTACCTACATAATATACGTGTCGAATTGATAACGCCCTTTTTTGAAGTCGGTTAAAAATTACAAATCCTCGAAGTGTATTTTATTATAATAAGGAAATATTGATGAAGATAAGGATATATAAATGTGTGGACAGACCGATAGATGAATACCAAGATCAAAAAAAAGTAAAATTCCACTGGAATTGAATAATTATTACATCTATTATACAAATAGTAGGTATCTATAAATAATAACACATAAATTTTATAATTCTGTCTGTCTGTGATTTCGTGATTTAGAAATAACTTTTCTTTTTAATTTAAAATAATTTTTTTTGTTTAGCCGCACTGAATACCTTCCTTTATGTTCCCCTTTCCCCTTCAACTAAGCGTATTAGGAGTAGATAAAATTATAGTGCAACGAGTGGGATATGAAATGCCACTGATTAATCTGATATGATTTTATTTGGACGATAGCAATTCAAAACCACGTTTTTTTAAACTTTTATCTTCTATCCTGTCTGTCTGCCTGTCTATCTGCCTGTCTGTTTGTCCGAGCTAATGTTCGCATTTGTGAAACATAAGTGCCGTGACGTTCACTGCAGGTAGAGGACTAGATAGGTAGGTAGACCTATAAAGAGTGACCCAGTTTCTAATTAAAAACTTTTATCTTGTATTTGTCTGTTTGCCTGTCTGTCTGCCTGTCTGTTTGTCTGCCTATCTGTTTGTCCAGGCTAATGGACGTCGGACTTGCGGAACAAACGTGCCGTGAAGTTCACAGGCAGGTAGAGCTTCTAATTGCATCCCGGAGGCGGGATAGTTTTTGTCTCGGGAAACCAAAGAGTTCCTGCAGGATTTTTTTCTAACCTAAATAAATCCACACAGACGCAGTCGCGGACATTACTATAATAGTAATAGTATTTATAAAAAAAACATTTGCGTAACTTAAAACCAGCGCGTGCCAAAGTGACCTTTTAATAATTTTGAATTTAGTTTGTGCATTTTAATGTTTTATTCATTTATTATATGGCACGTGGCCTGAAGTTACATGTATCAATCAGATACTTTTATTAACTAATTCAATTTTAAAAGATATTTTGAAACCATCATGTAAATAAATATTCATAGACCGTTTTACATTTTAAAGGCTAGGCAGTAAATTATCCTCTAGGTATGTATTTTTTTAAAACAAGTTTGATGTCCTTAAGGACCTCGGTATTTTTATTATATCTCGCCTAATTGATTTTTAAATAACTGTTCGAGTGCGTGTCAAAACACACGTTTAAAAGGGGTCCGCAGCTTCCATGCTAATGAAAACTTCATAGGATGGGATAAACTAATAGCAAGAATTAATTACTTAAGTAAGTATATGAAACAAATTCTGTTTATGAATCCTCTCACTCGTTACTTGTGCTCTTGCGATAGTCGTGATGATTTTGGTAATAATTTAATTTTTTTGCTGATATTCTAAAAACTTCAAATTTAATTATGTTTAGAGTAAGTATAGTCGTTTAGGAGTTACGGAGGAGAACATGAAATTCATAAACTAAAAACTGCCACTTTGGTTGATCAAATGGGTATCAAATGAAAGGGCTTGACTAGTAGAATAGCACTACATAAATCTAAGATGGCCGCCACCACAAAATGGCGAATGTCGGGGGTGTTTTAAATTTGTAATTTATACTTGTCTTACGAGTAGATAGGGAACTATGCAACACATGCGACGAAAACTCTCAGATACCTGAATTTGTGCCCACTTACTCGACAATTATCATCACAGTTAAACCAAACTAAACCTTTATATAAACAAGTGGACACCCGCGACTTCGTTCGCGTGGATAATGGTTTTTAAAAATCCCGTGGGAATCATTTTGTTTTTTCTAAGCTCCTTTGAGCTCAACCTTGCTAAAAACTGTTAAAATTTCACTGGCGGATGTTTAGGTAGATTAAAATGTAAACATCCGCCAGAGAAAGTCCCATCAAAATTGATCCAGCTTTTCAGAGATAAGCCGGTAATCTTTAAAGTATCCCCTTTCTAACAAAAAAGAATGAATGAAATCGGACCACGCGTTAATGAATTACAGCTAAGTACACATTTTAACTTTCATCCCCTCTCCCAAGGGAACCGTGCTGAATTTCGGGATAAAAAGTATCCTATGTCCTACCTCGGAGTATAAACTCAAATCGTACCAAGTTTCATTCGAATCCATTCAGTAGTTTCGGTGTGATGCGCGGCCAAGATACAGACAGACAGACAGACAGACAGACAGACAGACAGACAGACAGTCAGACAGACAGACAGACAGACAAAAATGAAAAAAATTACAGTTTTGGCTTCAGTATCGATTATAGAGTGCCCTCCAATAAAAATTTTCAAAATATCTTCAATGTACAGAATTGGATCTGTTACAGTTTTATTATATTATAGATAGATTGTATTTAGACATAACTTACCATGATAGTGAGGTGTTCCATAACAGTGAGGTTCTCTACGAAAAGCTCATCTTGATGCATGTAACCGCTCTCTCGATGCATGAAGTCTCCCACTGGGATACCGTTCATTGCTATTTCTCCGTCTATAATCGTCCCACCTGATAGGTACCAGAAATAAAACCTCATATGACCAAATTCAGGAATGGTACACAAATACAACCTAATATTAAAGTTACGCTAGTCGCGTGATTCTTCATATAAACTAGCTGATGCCCGCGACTTCGTTCGCGTGGATTCATATAAATCTCATAGAAACTTTCAAGCCCTTCTTAGGGGATGAATTTTCAAAAATCCTCTCTAACGGATGTCTACATTATAATAGCTATTTGCATACCAAATTTCAGCCCGATCCGTTATTTATCCCATTTGGGGGTGGAATTTCCAAAATTCCTGAAACATGTAATTCTTTATTTTTAACCGACAATACAAATTCGGTGATATACCTATAACTTAAAAAATCACGGACTTTCATACAAACTTTCATCCCCCATTTAACCCACATGGGGATAGTTTTTCCAAATCCAAACACGTAACTCTTTATTTTTAACCGAAAACCTAAATACCAATTTCATGGATATAACTTGAAAAATGACGGACTTTCATACAAACTTTCATCTCCTATTTAACCCCCTTAGGGGTGGAATTTGCAATAATCCTTTCTTAGTGTGCGCCTATGTCATAAAAGGAAGCTACTTAAAGATTTCAAGTTTCTATCTTTAGTGGTTACTGGTTAAGGCTGTGCGTTGATGATCAGTCAGTCAGTCAGTCAGTCGGTCAGGACAAGCCTGTTTATATATATGTAGATATAGATATAATCATATAATACAAGAGAGCCTGAATAGATTTCCAGCCCGCAACTCCTATCCCTGTACTATGATGTAATATGTAAGTACCTACTTTAGCTATCACGACAACGGCATCTTATTAATAAAACCGTGACATTTTAAAAAATAAGCATTTTCAAATTGGTTTTTTGAATTTTTGATTAAGTATTTTTTGACTGGCATACCTGCGGCTCGAGTATGCTAATCTTTTGAATACGTGCACCAGACCGGATACGTTTTCAAAAACTAGTTTTATTAACTATACCTACCTACATAATAATAATTATAATAATGAGTAAAACTTTCAAATTTTATTAGTTTGCACCTCTGATCGATTTCTACGCAGCCGATACCGGAATGCTGAATCGCTTGGCGGCACAGCTTTGCCGGTAACGTGGTCACTAGCCACGGCTGAAGCCTCCCACCAGAGACAATTTAGAAATTATATATTCCCAAATTGCCCCTGCCGGGAATCGAACTCGAGACCTCCCATAAGACCGCAGCGCCAGGTAGGTCGTCATCTGAAGCGGAGTGAAGCGGAGGGAGAAAATAGAGTGGCGGCGGAGGCGGTGGTCATTGCAAGTGATATGTTACTAAACCCCTTCCCCCAAACCCCACTACACTCCGTTGTTACTCTACTTAAGGTGACTCAAAGGTGATACACTGAAGCGGAACGGAGCGGAGACGTATTTGACGGATCAATCACATTATTGAGAGATGATATGCTGAAACTATCACATCATCTATTAATGATTTAATTGATCTGCTGAGCATGCCTCCGCTCCACTCCGCTGTAGTGGACAAGCACCCTTGTCTCGTTTGCTCACTTTGCTACAGCCTACACGCTTTACCCAGCTCTGAATAAATTCTGCGGTTGAAAATGAAACTATAGTCTCCACTCCGCTGAAGCCATGTTCACCTAAGCCGAGGAGAGCGGATATGATTTTTGTACATATCCGTTTATTAATATTTTTTTATTAATTTTACCTTATTAACCCCGAAGCAAAAACGACGGGGTGTTATAAGTTTGACGTGTCTTTGTGTGTGTGTGTGTGTGTGTGTGTGTCTGTCTGTTCCTCTGTAGCGCTCAAAAGGGTGGACCGATTTGAATGCGGTTTTTTTTTGTTTGAAAGGTGAATTAGTCGAGAGTGTTGTTAGCTATTTGATGAGAATCGATCCAAGATGGCCGCCGCTACAAAATGGCGGATTACATATTTTTCACAACTCCCTTAATATGGGTATCAAATGAAAGGACTTGACTCGTAGAATATCACTATTGCAAATCCAAGATAGCCGCCGCCACAAAATGGCGAATGTCGGGGTTTTTTAAATTTTTAATTTATACTTGTTTTAAAATGTTCTAACTATTACTTAAAATGTCACTTAACACTCACTTGGACTCCGGTGTGCTAGTGCGGACATCAATGTGGTTTTGCCAGCGCCACTGCAACAAAACATACCTTTTTGAAACACCTTTAGTAATTACTGAAAAAATTATCAATAGTATTAGCTGTTGGCCTCCTATTTAGGTACCTACTTTGGAATTACGAAAAAATCATGAAAATAATGTTCTTACTAATTATTACATCGATTAATTTTCGACCACCAAAAAGGTCACCAAAAACGGTTTTTGTGAATATTTCGGTATTGCATTAGTACAAAAAAAGTTTCTTGCATAAAAAATAGTAAATGATATTACTAAGTATGAATGTATGGGTGACATAGTTTCTTGCCGGTCGGTTCTTGTCGGTAAATAAATCCTGGAAACAACTGCGACAAGAAAACAGCATTCAGAAAGTTTTTGAAAATCGAAGACATTTTCGTAAATTGAACACATTCTATTTTATAAGGATGTCTAGTGTCTATTCTTCGCAACGGAGAAAGGCTGAGCGTAAACTTGAGTGCTTCGACCAATAACTTGATTTAATTTTAAATTTGATTTAAGTAATTTGATAGACATGATTGTATTGAGATTAATAAATAATCAGTAGGGCTATTCTCTAAAATACCATCTCGATATCGAAGCTCACTCAAGTGAGATAACTCGCTTCGAAAGCAAACTCACTTCACCTTGGTTGGATATTCTGTAAACATCAGCAGGGCTATTCTGTAAAGCCATTTTCGAATTATCGAGAATGAATTCGAGATGAGTTTGCTAATTTGTACTCTGTAAAACTCGATAGTACAGGTCTTCTCACTCAAACTCACTTCACTTCGCAAGTGCGTAGCAGATGTTTACAGAATATCAAACCAAGGTGAAGTGAGTTTGCTTTCGAAGCGAGTTATCTCACTTGAGTGAGCTTCGATATCGAGATTCGATATCGATGGTATTTTAGAGAATAGCCCTACTGCTACGCACTTGCGAAGTGAAGTGAGTTTGAGTGAGAAGACCTGTACTATCGAGTTTTACAGAGTACAAATTAGCAAACTCATCTCGAATTCACTCTCTATAATTCGAAAATGGCTTTACAGAATAGCCCTGCAGGGCTATTCTGTAACGCAATTTTCGAATTATAGAGAGTGAATTCGAAATGAGTTTGCTAATTTGTACTCTGTAAAACTCGATAGTACAGGTCTTCTCACTCAAACTCACTTCACTTCGCAAGTGCGTAGCACATGTTTACAGAATATCAAACCAAGGTGAAGTGAGTTTGCTTTCAAAGCGAGTTATCTCACTAGAGTGAGCTTCGATATCGAGATGGTATTTTAGAGAATAGCCCTACTGCTCCTACGCACTTGCGAAGTGAAGTGAGTTTGAGTGAGAGAGTTTTACAGAGTACAAATTAGCAAACTCATCTCGAATTCACTCTCTATAATTCGAAAATGGCTTTACAGAATAGCCCTGCTGATTTGTCGCATATCACGTCTCCGTTTCGCTTCGTTTCTGTGTACAGGTAGCCTGAGTAATGTAGGTAGGTAATAACTTTAATGCAATTTATACATATTTATTTATGCAACGAATAATTATTATTTTAGTATCGTGCAATATCTATTAACGCTAACAACTGGTCTTCATTGATGGACCGGTTTAATGTGCCATCAGTTGTGTAAGAATGCAATGCATTTACCTACTATTCATATCTATGTATCAATTCATTCATTTATATCTATCAATGTGCAATGAGATGGGTACAAACAATTTGATAATAAGTACAATATTCTTTGTCATCCAGCTTATCCATACTACTTACTTAATATTATAAATGCGAAAGTGTGTCTGTCTGTCTGTCTGCTAGCCTTTAACGGCCCAACAGTGCAACCGATTTTGATGAAATTTGGTACAGAGGCCGCTTACATCCCGGGGAAGGACTTTTTATTCCTTTGACTTTTTATCCCGGAAAAATAATATGTTCCCACAGGAAGACAAAAATTTCAAATACATAATTCGTTTAACCGATTTTGACGAAATTTGGTACAGAGGTAGCTTTCGTCCCTGTAAATTGTAATTGACATAGGCAACTTTTATCCCGGAAAAGCAAATATTTCCCACAGGATTTTAAGAAACTTTGATTATCTAAAGTTAAGAAACCTAAATCCACGCGGACGATGTCGCGGGCATCATCTATTCTGAATAAATAACATAAAACTAAATAATATTTGATTACATACGGCAAATAAGTCAAGCGGTGACCTTCAATGCGCAGAAGTCGAAAATGAGGTAGGTATCTCGGGGTGTGAGGGGGTCGCGGGGAGGGCGTGGGGATCGTTTGTAAGCACTGATTAGCTCTTGGATCCGTCGTAAGCGCTGATTGGCTCTCCAATCGTATTGTGTCCCGCCTCGTACGACGCTGCGCGCACTTGAAGGTCACCGCTCGACTTACGTGCCGGGGGTTATACATCCCGGTACTTTTTGAATCTTACCTGGGTCCCATCAAAGCTACTAGTGTCCCCGGCTTGGCGATTCCGCTTACTGAGAACAAACAAAAAAAAATTGTTTCAGTTCATTTTGTTATTTTTAAGGATGTTTTTAAATGCTTTTTTTGTGAACATTTTTAATTTAAAAAAAAAACGTGAGTAAGTCAGAGACTACACTACTAAACAACATTTCCTAAGACAAGTATAAATTAAAAATTTAAAAAACACCCGACATTCGCCATTTTGTGGCGGCGGCCATCTTGGATTTGCAATAGTGCTATTCTACTAGTCAAGCCCTTTCATTTGATACCCATATTAAAGGAGTTGTGAAAAAATATGTATTCCGCCATTTTGTAGCGGCGGCCATCATGGACCGATTTTCTTCAAACATAGCTAACAACACTCTCGACTAATTCACCTTTCAAACAAAAAAAACCGCATTCAAATCGGTCCACCCGTTTGAGTGCCACAGGGGAACAGACAGACAGACACACACACACACACACGCACGCACGCACGCACGCACGCACGCACGCACGCACGCACGCACGCACGCACGCACGCACGCACGCACGCACGCACGCACGCACGCACGCACGCACGCACGCACGCACGCACGCACGCACGCACGCACGCACGCACGCACGCACGCACGCACGCACGCACGCACGCACGCACGCACGCACGCACGCACGCACGCACGCACGCACGCACGCACGCACGCACGCACGCACGCACGCACGCACGCACGCACGCACGCACGCACGCACGCACGCACGCACACACACACACACACACACACAGACACGTCAAACTTATAACACCCCGTCGTTTTTTCGTCGGGGGTTAAAAACCAGCCATGCTGTTCATGACTAATATTCCCCTTTCCCCTTCAAATAAAGCGTAAGGCTTCTCTGGTAGTTGTGGTTACGGCAAGAGTAGGTCGGGTGTGATTTTAACCGACGACCTTTCGCTTTTCAGTTTAGTCCGCGCTCTATATTTAGAACAATTCAAATTCAATTCTCAGAAATAAACTTAGGTGTAGAGTATAATGACTTAGAGCTGTGATAGCCTAGTGGTTAGAACGACCGACTTCTAATTGGAGGTCGTGGGTTCGATCCCGGGCACGCACCTCTAACTTTTCGGAGTTATGTGCGTTTTAAGTATTTAAATATCACTTGCTTTAACGGTGAAGGAAAACATCGTGAGGAAACCTGCATGCCTGAGATTTCTCCATAACGTTCTCAAAGGTGTGTGAAGTCTGCCAATCCGCTTGGCCAGCGTGGTAGACTATGGCCAAAACCCTTCTCACTCTGAGAGGAGACCCGTGCTCTGTAGTGAGCCGGTAATGGGTTGATCATGATGATGATGATGATAACTACACTATAACTTTATAAGCAAAATGTTCAAATATAAAATCTATTAAAATAGACTTGTGTCGATAACTTTGTTGCCGTTAGCTAGCTAGTAGCGTATAGTTTAACATGAGATTTCAGATTGTAGAGCATATGAAAAACAAAAGCTACGGTACGCTAAGATCTGCTTATTTTACTAATCGCCTTCTACAAGAATCTTAAATATTATTACTTATATATTGTATAAAGGTTCATTAATATCAAATAACTAGAAGTAGAAGTCTCGACTTCGTTCACGCGGATGGTTTTAAAAATCCCGCGGACCGCAAAAGTAGCCTATGTCAATCTCAGGGAAGCAAGCTATGTATATCTGTGCCAAATTGTGTCAAGATCGGTTCAGCGTATTGTCCCTAATAAGTACAACAGTTTTTATTTTTCCTAGGAATCCTAAAAATTTCCAAGACAATATATTGTATTCCAGATAATACCTTGTTTGATTCTCTACCTGCCTGCGAAAATCCCATAAAAATCAATACAGTCGTGCCAAAGATTACTCTGCACAAAACAGACTCTTTTCAGCAGAACCCAATTCCGAACCGGTGTTAAAGTCTCGTCACAAGAACAAGAGCCACAATTTGGTCTACATGAAATATGTAAATAATATTATAGGCACATACCATTGTTAACCAGTCTCTTGAGCTTCCCGTCTTTGAGTCTGACGTGAACTGTGACGTCACGCCACACCAGGGTGCAAGGCTGGAGCGCGGGGGACGCGCCCAGCAGTTCCTCCACCTCGTCGAACAACGGTTCATTGTACGCATATTTAGAGGACACGATGCCGCTATCTACGTAGACAAGATCAGGTTGCACCAATTCCTGCCAAAATAGAATGACTCTAGGAATTTATTTTTAACTAATAAGTACCTATACCTACCAAACAAAACGAAGAAAAAAGATAACCTTAATAACTGGTCAAGTGCGAGTCGTACCTCTCTCTTTTAGGGTTCCGTACATAACAACATAATATTTTGGGTGGTTGGTCACGCAATAAACCGTGAAAGAAAAACCCAAAAAATGTTAATTTGTTTTGGTCACAGCTTACAAACTACTTTAATAATCGTTACCTTTACCAACAACCTCCAATTTGTTCCGGCTAATCTCTGAAAGGCTGGATTGATTTTGACGGTAGGTACTTTCATTGGCAGATATTCACATTTTGATGCGCCACTTTCAACAGTTTTTAGCAAGTTAGGTAATGAGCTCACAGGAGCTTTGGAAAAACAAAGAGTTTCCACGGATAAGTTTATAAAAAGAGTTTATAAAAACCAATATCCACGCGAACGAAGTCGCGGGCATCCGCTTGTAAATTATAATAGGACAAGTGGGTAGTAAGCTAATGTGACTTGTGCTTTTTCCTAAATCTGTCTGCAGTGTGGACTGCCGAACTTTGTTGAACATATCCTCGTGATGGCTGATTCAACGTAACTCGAGTGTCATAGTTTTTCACTTGTTTAATGTCAGATACGGTAGACAGTGACATATTTGTTCACTGAAGCGTACTAATTACTTTATTTAAGTCTCAATATACCTACATAATTATAAGACTTACGGCCTGTTTCACCACCTTCTGATAAGTGTTGGATAGCCTAAACGTAAGTTTTGTCACTTTCTTACTTTATGTCAAGTGACAAAGACAAAAGTTGTAGATAGCTATCTAATACATATCAGAAGGTGGTGAAACAGGCACTTACTCTACTTATAAGTCTTAGGTAGCAACTTCTACAACGTCAGAAAAATAAATGAAGCTAGTAGGTATAATATTTGTCTGTGATTTCGAAATAATTGCCCCTTTTTAAGCACATAAGTAGGTATTATGATAGAATAGAATATTTAACGTTCTCTAAATTTTTGTTTGTCTGTCTGTCTGTTTGAACGAGCTTGTCTTCGGAGAGGCTTCGTCGATTTTGACGGGATTTTCACACACAGGACTATACATTCAAGGCTTACTTAGGTTTCCTTTAATCCCGGAAATATATTTAGGGTTTCTGCGTAAAAAATAAAAGCTCCTGATAGGTAGCTATAACGTTAAGGTTAATAAATTTTCACCAAATAAGTAGTTGCTGCACTGAAATTGGCTAAAGGCACAGAGATATTGCATTCCGCTGTGTTCCGGATATACGGACATAGGCTATTTCGAACCCGGAAAATCAACGAGTTACTACGCGATTTTAAAACAATCCACGCAGACGTAGTCACGGACATCACCTAGTATTAGCTAATACCCAATATAATATTATGAATCAACCATAAATAGTAGTTAGTATTGTTTATTTTCATACTTTTTAAACCGCTTAAATAAATTTTAAAAAGGCAATTGAAAAGTATACTTAATTGACTTTTTGTTCTTTTTAAATTTCAGAAGTCCGAATTTGGTCTTTAGTATGAGCACAGTTTAACACTAGAAAGACGGAAAAATCGACTTACCAAGAAAGACGGCGAGGGGTCATTTGACCGCTTGCTTTATAAATATTTTTTTTATAATAAATGTCCCAAAAACTTATAACAAATAAGTGAAAAAAACATTACGCTGTCATTTTACTTATATTCATTATGTTTTTATTAACTCCAACTTATACTTTTACTTACAAATATGACAAATAAAAGTTTTTGACTGATTGCATTGTCCAATGTGCACGCATTGATTTTCTACTTATTATGTCGCAAACCTTGCTTGATTTGATTTTGCAAACATAAGAGGAGCCAAGAGCGTTGCCAGCTGATGGGAAGGGGGGAGGGGCAAGTTGATATTATATGGACGATGAGAAAAGTTTGAATTTTAGGTTCAGTCGAGAGGTTAGGAAGCTATAAAGCAAGTATAGCTCTTGACAGGACTTGACGTTATTAATTTTATAAGTGAGTGAATTTAGTACTTTGGTTGCATTTGGTTATATTTTTTCAAACCTCTGGGGGGGGGGCAGCTGCATAACACTTCATCTTCTTACAAACTTCATCTAATATAAATTAATTATAATGGTCTACCCGCTATGACTTATGAATCTGAGACATGGTCGCTAATAATGGGCCTCATAGAAGGCTCAAGGTCACTCAGCGGGCGATCGAGAGTTACGCTGAGAGTATCCCTGCGGGATCAAATCTGAAATGAGGAGATCCGCAGGTGAACCAGAGTTACAAACATAGCGCATCGAGTCGCGAAACTGAAGTGCCAATGGGCGGGGCACATTGCTGAAGAACCGTTGGACACTGGGGTCCCAAGGTGCTTGAGTGGCGACCACACACCGCTAAACGAAGCGTAGAAAGACCCCCTACTAGATGGACGGACGATCTCAAGCGACTCGCTGTCAGCCGCTGGAAACAAGCGGCTCAAGGTCGTATATTGTGGGAATCTTTACAAAAGACCCATGTCCAGCAGTGGACCTCTATTGGTTGAAACAACGACGACGACGACGACCCGCTATTGGATATGTTTATTCTAACAAAAGTCATATCGGTCAAATGACCGACGCCGTCTTTGTAGGTAGATGTATGATTTATTTATGATATAATGATTATATATCAATGTAAACATTTTTAAATGTAAATTTGAACCATTTTAATAAAAGTCACGAGAGGATATGACTCAAAAATTAATAGTTTTGGAATTATGTAGCCCTGAATTCCAAAAACGGTCAAAAGACCCCCGCCCGTCTTTCTAGTGTTAAAGAAGTGAATAGGCATTTTCTAGGCAAACGCGTTCCAACCTAGACCTCATCATTGCTTTCTATCAGACATCATTGTCGTCAAGCGTAAGCCTAGGTAGGTAGGTATAATACGATTTAAAAAAAAATCTCTAATTCAACGTGTTTCCGAGAGAGCACGTTGAGCCATCCGAACCGGTTATTAATCGTTAACATCTGATAAAAATTAATTGTTAACTAAAAAATCAAAATTGTACCTACTTATCTACTTTTATTAGATTTGCATGCGAAAACATCTAGAAATCCACCTCCTTAAAATCCCCATAGGTACCTATGTGATTAATTTATGGAAGTTGTAATCAAAGATTAGATATTAGCAGTAGATTTTGTTTACACTTTTTATCTATGACATTGCATAAGTAGGTACCTAATAATTATATTCAATAGGTAGGCGGTTTGGTGGGTTGTATACTTATAATAATTATTATAAATTACAAGTTATTGATATGCCTTAAGCCTATCTAGTTACAAAAAGCCGCAAACTAGGTTCTTCGCCTACTGAACCAGCCTTCGCGTAGAATATTAGATTACACAATATTATTTAATAGGTTACGGCCAGGCCCCTCACATAAGGCACCATAGACACAAGGTACCTACATGTTATGAAACAGGCGAAGATCAAAAACCATACAGCATCGTCACTTTGTTGAATTTGTTAGAACTGTAGATAATAATATCTACCTATATCTGTATCTAAGTATTTACCTCAAACTATTCTAGATTCTATCTTATAAGTCTATCAAGAAAGAACAACTTGCATTAACGTAACGGCAATATAATAATAGCAATCAAGTATAATATTTTAATCATTCTAATTAGTTAATGTAAAATGAAACCTATCTCATTGGTAGATTACATTTTTGGTTTACCGTTAAATAGGTTTATAGTTACCTATAATACGCTTAAATTAGGTAATTTAAAACAACTTTTTTCCTAAAATCGAAATTAAAATAGTGTTTTATTTAGTCATTTATATACATATATTAAATTATTTAAATATTAAAATATTTGTTTATAAACAATTTAATTATTATAGAGGAGATGTATAGAAGTATAAATAAATACTAAATTATAATAGCTAAATAAAACACATATTTATCACTCAAAATTATTACTGAATAAATAATTCAAGACAATCAATAAAAATAAAGATTAATCAGCAAAAAAGGGATTAATTATATTCAATAATTATATTCAATCCTACCTATAGCTATCTATCTTATTTTAATTTGGATTGTACCAATCTAGGCAGGTCTATCAACTGCCGAGAGAAGTTTTTTGGAAAACAATATTATAAAATACAAATTATCATTTATATTTATTACTAACTAACCCATTATTATTATTAATAATACTTATTAGTATACTTACATGCCCATCATCCGATCCTGAACTAGAACTGTTCTTATTTGAACTCTTTGCAGATACTAGCGAAGGAGTCAAGCTATTATTATCATTCTTTGACGATGAACGCATCTTACGAATCTATGCACGAAATGTAAAAAAAAATCAAAAATGTTCGAATTTTAAATTGATTTTGGAAGGTAACATTTTACCGCGAGCGTAGCTACGTTTAACGGTGGTACTAAGCCGGCGACGTTCTACGATTGCCTGCCTGTAATACTACAGATAAGGACGGACTGAGCCTTTAGAAAGAGAGGTGCGAAAGGTTCAATTTACATGTGGCCCTCCGTAGGCCAGTCGTAGTAGGCCCAAGAGCTGATGGACAATTTCAAGCTCCTTGGAGTAATTGTATTCTGTGATTTTAAGACAGTGCTTGACATAAGATGAGTATATTCGTAGCACATACGATACATTATATTATCCACGAGTATATTGCATGAAATAGGTGCTGTTAAATTATTTTATTCTTTTTGGTATTTGTCCGAAAACAATTTTAAAATCCAGTTCTTATTATTTTTTGATAATAACTTCTTATTATCAAAAAATAATAAGAACTGGATTGAAGACAAAACCCAGAGGTCTTTACACTTCGTAGTAAAATATCACATCCGTAACTTTAAAAAAATTTACTCGCGTAGTTAGTCGCGTAACTACTCACTACTATTCAGTCAATCTAATTTGCTAAAGTCAAGCACCTCAGCCTAAAGTTGCCCATCAGCTCTCGGACCTTATAGTAAAGACGCCTCAAATGCCTTACGAAATTCGTTGATAACAGAGACTGGTAGAGCTGGTTTGTTTAATAGCATTACCGAAACAACAGAACTTCTAAACAAAATCTGGTGTGGGAGTCAATTATTGTGAACTTTATTGAGGAGAATATAAGTCAATACCTTAAAATAGCCTATTTCAACCTGTAAAGAATTACGTGTTTCAGGAATTTTGGAAATTCCACCCCCAATTGGGTTAAATAGGGGATGAGTTTATAAGAATCCAAGCGGACGAAGTCGAATCTGATGCCAGCAGCTAGTCTAAAGATAAACATAAAGACACAGGCAAATTAAGGTAGCATAATTTATTATAGCGTCTGTCAAAGAGGGTCTCGGAGGAGTACCTACCTATGTCGGTTATTGTCGAATATAAACTACATATAAATTCTTTAATGCGTTCACGACGGAAGAATTGAGATTGGTACTTGAACGATCAAGAGATTTTGTAAGCCAGTTGTGAGATCGTCTAAGGCCTAACGCAGACATCCGCCTACATTGTTTGATTTTCGCTGCTGATGGATAAGTTTCATGGAGTTGAAATTAAAATATTCAGATAAACATAAATAAAATATATCGATCAAAACAAGACATCAGTGCAAATTTTTTAGATTTAAGACTAAGTACTCACGCGAATTAAAATAAAGTATAAAAACAAATTTATTCAGTCGAGATTATTCCACAATGAATTTCTTGATGACAAAGTTGCCTGGAAGCAATCGGCTTTGCTTTGCAAAATAGTGTAGATTCTGTTTTTTTTCTATGGCTACATATTGTAATGTTTTGAAAAGCGCAACTGCTGAAGTTTTTCCGGCTCTTCTCAATAGAATCTGCTTTCCGAATCAGTAGTACTTAACTAGAGTCTTGAATCATAATAAGAGGAACAATAATTAAACTTTCTTGTCGACCTTTTTTTCTCTATATTTATTGTATTTAATATTAATATTATGTATCATACGTACTGTATCATGTTGTGTAAAATATTTACTTAGATATGTCTATATAAATCTATAGTATAATAAAACTGTAACAGATCCAATTCTGTACATTGAAGATATTTTGAAATTTTTTATTGGGGGGCACTCTATAATCGATACTGAAGCCAAAACTGCAATTTTTTTCATTTTTGTCTGTCTGTCTGTCTGTCTGTCTGTCTGTCTGTCTGTATCTTGGCCGCGCATCACGCCGAAACTACTGAATGGATTCGAATGAAACTTGGTACGATTTGAGTTTATACTCCGAGGTAGGACATAGGATACTTTTTATCCCGAAATTCAGCACGGTTCCCGTGGGAGAGGGGAAGAAAGTTAAAACGTGTATTTAGCTGTAATTCATTAACGCGTGGTTCGATTTTACTCATTCTTTTTTTGTTAGAAAGGTAGTATTTTAAGTATTGTCCCGTAAATATTTCAAGGTCATAGGTTTTTTAGTTCAGAAATGACTGACATTTATTGGGTTCAAATAACTTGGGACCCGGATCTTTGAAGGTACGGCTTATTTTAAACTGGTGTGCGTTTAAATTTATGTCTATCGGTCTGTCTATTTGTGCCAACTAATCTCCGAAACGGCTGGATCGATTTTAATGGAACTTTCAATGGCAGATAGGTGATGTTATAGGGAGTAACTTAGGCTACATTTAGTTTAGGTACATAAAAGAATTATGGGATCCGATCCGATCTATATAAAACCTATAAACACGCGAACGAAGTCGCGGGGGTCAGCTAGTAATATAATAAAACTGTAACTGATCCAATTCTGTACATTGAAGATATTTTGAAAATTTTTATTGGAAGGCACTCTATAATCGATACTGAATCCAAAACTGCAATTTGTTTCATTTTTGTCTGTCTGTCTGTCTGTCTGTCTGTACCTTGGCCGCGCATCACGCCGAAACTACTGAATGGATTCAAATGAAACTTGGTATGATTTGAGTTTATACTCCGAGGTAGGACATAGGATACTTTTTATCCCGAAATTCAGCACGGTTCCCTTGGGAGAGGGGAAGAAAGTTAAAACGTGTATTTAGCTGTAATTCATTAACGCGTAGTTCGATTTAACTCATTCTTTTTTTGTTAGAAAGGTAGTACTTTAAGTACTGTCTCATAAATATTTCAAGGTCATAAGTTTTTCAGTTCAGAAATGACAGACATTTATAGGGTTCAAATAACTTGGGACCCGGATCTTTGAACGTTTAAGGCTTATTTTAAACTGGTGTGCGTTTAATTTATGTGTGTCGATCTGTCTATTGTTCCAGCTAATTTCCGAAACGGCTGGATCGATTTTGATGGAACTTTCAATGGCAGATAGGTGATGTTAAGGAGTAACTTAGGATATATTTAGTTTAGGTACAAAAAATAACTATGCGGTCCGATCCGATTCTATATAAAAACCTATATCCATGCGAACGAAGTCGCGGGGGTCGGCTAGTAACATTATATTTTAGTTTATTTACTTAATATTCTCTTTTACACTTTTCTCCTTTGCACACCCACACGTGTCACCTCTTAGGTAAACTGGTAGAAAATGCTTTAGCAGTAAGTCCGCCTTTTGTACTATTTTGTGCAATAAAGAGTTAAAAAAAAACCTACAGAAATTGGATGGGAACGGCGAGAGATGGTCACACATACTACGAATTTTGGAGGACCTAACCGATTTATATTATATTTTTGTAGGGCTGACTACAACAACAAATCGGTCGTCTACGGTTGGAGGAAAATTAAATTATTTCTGATAAGATTCTCACACAGTTAAACAAAACGTGTACAGTAGGTATCATTTTTACTTGTTTACTGAACCGCAGATAGATATGAGATGGGTGCCGTGAAACACGATAGCAGCGCCAAAACATGATACAGACCTGGCAGCTTCTTAAGTTAGTTTGAACCAATTGGACATATAACATACATATATGTATATTTTTGAGGAGCCTTCTCGTGCGTATCAGTGCGAATAGTTTTTTTTATGTTTCGCACTCAATTATCTTCTGTCAATGTGTCATAGACGTTTTTGCAGCGAGTTTTAGTCTTAAAAAAGACGCCAACGCACGATGTTTTTTTTTTTGCGTGCGTGCGTAACTATAAGGCAAAGCGTATGCTGAGACGCAGGCGACGCAGGTCCACGCAGCGCAGAGCAGAGCAGATTTTGTAAAGCATGGAACGTCATTGAACTACGTACGCTGCGGCGCAGGCACGTGCGACGCAGACATGTGTCTGTCCTGCTCTGCGTCTCGTTGTAGTGCCGGCACAGAATTCTGCGCGACGCGTGCACGTCGAGACGTATTTATTAACAATATTTTATAATTTTTTTGCAATGACAGAACATTTAATTGAATTAGTTCATTATGAACCTTGTTTTTATGATAAAAATCATCCGGACTATTCAAAAAAGACATTGAAAGAGTTATTATGGGTGAGAATGCGAATGTCAGCTGCGTCGCAGCATACGGAGGGGGCACATGTCTGCGTCAACTGCCCTGCCCTGCACTGTGCTGTACTGTGCTGTGCTGCGTCGCCTGCTTTTCAGCATACGCCTAGCCTGACGGTTGGCCTTGTCCACAAACTAAAAGTCGCTCGCTTGTTAATTATGATTTTTTATAACTATTGAAAAATAATAATCACTACACAGTATAAAACAAAGTCGCTTTCTTTGTCCCTATGTCCCTATGTCCCTATGTATGCTTAAATCTTTAAAACTACGCAACGGATTTTGATGCGATTTTTTTAATAGATAGAGTGATTCAAGAGGAAGGTTTGTAAGTAGAAAAATTGGACCCGGTAGGTGGCGCTAATAGCGGGCAGGACGACGTCTGCCGGGTCCACTAGTAATCTATATGTTACAGCTAAAGTAATAAATAAGGATATTATGTATACTATCCAGCTATTATAAATAATATCAACTCAATTTGGATAAAGTAATAATTGACACAGAATTATTAAAATTATCTAAGGTAAAGGCACCCAATTCGGAGGTATTTTCATCAAAACTCGAAAATAAGGATATTATGTATACTATCCAGCTATTATAAATAATATCAACTCAATTTGGATAAAGTAATAATTGACACAGAATTATTAAAATTATCTAAGGTAAAGGCACCCAATTCGGAGGTATTTTCATCAAAACTCGAAAGAACGTCAAAAAATAAGCATTTACTACACCTTTCTGAAGAACTGGCTATTTTTATCAGAAGCGGTATTTATTTAACTCTTGAAATATCGTAAAAGGACAACAATTAAAACTTGATTTAAATGTAAAATTAAATAAAATATGAAAAAAGTCCGAATCCCCCAATTCGGAGGTAAAAATCCTAATTCGGAGGCAAATGGCCCCTAATTCGGAGGTACAAAATACAAAGGGAAACGAGTAGAATGAATTCTACATGGTGTTCAAAAATGAACTGTATTTATTAATATATTTCAAAATCAATTCGATACGTATGTAATTGTTTATATGTTTGTGTGTAAAATATTAATATTATATATTAATTTATATATAGCTGCTCGTGCTGATTCACTGACTGATTCATCACCTCTCCTGTAAAATTTTGTATGATTTTTTTTTCACTAATAGTTTCGTATAGAGGACAAAAATTCATTCGGAACAAAAATATGGAGAGAGCTGATGATTGAGGATTTCGGAGACGGTTGAAGAGCACGCTTCCCGTTGCTTCCCAGTGAAGAGAAATTCCCGGCACGGCAGGGCCAGTTGATGCATTCGCTCTAAGCATTCGCTGGTCAGGCCTAGTGATGCATCCTTCATGCAACCGGGCGGGTCGGCGGAGTTGCGGATCGCCGGTGTCCCTACGGACCCTGGACAAGAAGGACTACCCCATGTCACTCCCAGCAAGGGGTAGGCACCTCATACCTCCGTCCCGTGATCCCCAATTCCCATCCTCACCCCAACACCAATAAACAACCATTCCTTCCGACCCCTCTAAATCCCGCACACTTTACATACACTCACACACACAAGACACTCAAATACTCTACAAAATAATCACAAACCCCATAAAACTAAAACTATGAAAAATGGATCTCAAGACACGTACCGTTCTCCTGGTGGGTAGAGATCTCCGATCCGAATCCCACCCTGGCACCCAGGCGACGTCACCGGACGACGCCCAGGGCCCAGGCTGCCCCTCGTACTCAGGAGGGGGCAAAGACCCATTTCCCCACTCAAATATACCGACGACCCCCGCAAGCCCCTTGGACATGTCCTCTCTGGCCACAGCGATACCCGGTACCACCGCAGAAAGCGTTAGCGCGTGGACACTCGTGGCTCCGAGTGCCAAACGGAAGGAAAAGATGAAAAGGAAAAAGACGAACAGACGGACGGACACACGGACGGACAAACAAACTACTACAGATATACGGACGGACAAACAAACAACTACAGACATACGGACGGACAAACCCGGTGACCGACAGACAGACACTGTAGGGTTTGGAGGCGGAGGGAAGCGGGAAGACTCCGACTGCCCGACCGCGACCGCCGGTGGATCGGCTGGGGGGAGCGGGGGAGTGCGCGGGGAGCGGGCGACACTTAGTGCCGACGGCTCTCTCGTGCGCTCCGGCGCGACCCCGGGCTGCTCCGCGGGTGGATCAGTGGACGGGCAGAGACCGGGCCCTGACCGCGACCCTCAGGCCCCGCGAGAGTCGAGCACCACCACCACCGGGACTGGGCAAACTGCAGTCAAGAGCAGGGTGAACTATGGTGGTCACACAGACCCCGAAGGGAACCTAGCACAGACGCAGGGCGCAACGGTCCTGGGAGGTTACGACACCGCTCGACCTCCAAAAACAACTGTAACAACAACTACAACAAAAACAAACAAACAACCGAACGCCCATGACCTTCCTAACACGCGGGCACATCCGCGTTTTAGGAAGCGAAATAGAGACGCGACCAAAAAACTAAACCCCCCGGGAACGTCATCGACCCAACCTTCCACAAAGAGGGACAGGCTCGACGACACTCTTTCACCCAGAGGAGAACATAAACGGGCACGCACTGAGCATCGACAGAACCGGGATGCGACAGGCTCCTACGCCAAGGCAGCCCAATCGCATCTCAGTGTGGCCATTAGCACTACACCCAGAACTGACTTAACCCAAGCTGAGGCGAATGCCATACAGGGACAGATTCAGAAGGCGATATTCGCGGCCTGTATTGAACCCCTGGCACCAGGCCAGACCCGCTATGCTCCGGCATTTGAGGGAAAGGCCTTCCTCAGCGAGGGTGTTTTAAAAATGTGGTGCCACGACGAACAAGCCCTAAATTGGCTGAAAACCGTGGTACCAAAATTAACACCTCCTAGAAACGGAATTGCGCTCGCCGTGATACGCCAGACCGAAATACAGATGAGGGTTAGGTCTGGGCTCTATGTGCCCGACTACGACGGAGAGATAGGACAACTGCATCAAGTCCTATCTTTCCAAAACCCGTGGTACGGCGTATCGCGGTGGACGCTCCATAGTTACCGCAGATCAACATGCAGCCCTCCAGGAGTCTTCCTAGTACTAGGAATACCAAAGGAGGAGCTGCCAACAATACTGGCACGTGGCAGGAAGGTTGCCTACTCCACGGGCTCCATCTACATCAAGTTCTTCACGAGTGAGGGGCTGAGTGATGTACCACCCGGACAAAACTCAGCATCCGAAGACCAGGGGGAACTTGATGTGGAAATGGACTCGGAAGTGGACAGACCACCCAGCCAACGTTTCCAAACACCAGAGCCTTCTGTAAGCACTGTACTTGATAACATTGAGGCAGTGCTGGCGGAACCTCGGGTAGACCAACCACAACCGCGGGAGGAAAATCCTCCTACGCCTAACACCCTAGAAACGACAGCCCCCGCCGACCAAACATCGGCGCAGAGGGCGATTCAAAAATAAAAATAATTCAATCCAACCTCCAGCATAAACATCTAGCCACGGCCACACTACGCAGGCAGCTGGAGGTGGATGCCGAGACCATCGCACTGATCCAGGAGCCGTGGGTCAGGGGCAAAACCATATGTGGGCTCGGAAGCTGTAATGGTAAGATATACTCATACAGCAATGATGAGCCACCGAGAACATGCATATACATTCCACGCTGTATCACAGCTTTACTACTAACACAATACTGTTCCAGAGATCTGACAGCAGTACAAATAAAAAACGGAATACAACAAGGCATCGGTACGTCGCCAAAACCCTTGGTGATAGCATCAGTCTACATGCCCATTGAAGACCAAATACCAACAAAAGGATTGATGGACCTCATCATGCACTGTGAGAACAACGGCATAGACATAATCCTCTCTGTCGACAGCAACGCACACCACAACCTGTGGGGTAGTACAAGAAATAACAATAGAGGTGAGCAACTTGTTTCTTACTTACTAACAACTAACCTCACCATCTTAAACACTGGCACCGAACCAACGTTCGTATCAAGCAGGTACCAAACCATAATTGATCTAACTCTAGCAACATCCTCGTTGGCAGACCAGGTTAAAAACTGGCATGTCAGCGATGAACCATCGCTTTCCGACCATAGGCGAATATGCTATGAATTAGATCTAACTAAAACTCAACATATACCGAAGAGAAATCCGAGGAAAACCAACAGACTAAAATACAAAAATCTGCTGAACAACACGATTGGCACAACAGAACCACAAGATATAGATTATATCGATATGATAGAAAACAATGTAACAAAACTAACAGATGAAATAAAAACATGTTATGAACAAGCTTGTCCATTAAGGAAAAACAACACTAAACTAACCCCAAAAAACAACTGGTGGGGCCCTGATTTGGAAAGAATGAGGAAGGATCTTAGACATCTTTTCAACAGAGCCAAGAACACCAGAACAGAACACGATTGGGACAAATACAAGGAAGCCCAATATAAATACAACAAACGTGTCAGAGAAAAAAGTAAGAGTTCCTGGCAAAAATTCTGTACGAACATAGAAAAGAACGACACCGCCGCCAGGATACGTAAAATCCTAGCAGCAGATAACTCCCGCACCCTCGGCTCACTGAAGAAAGCCGATGGAACCTTTACCAAAGATGACAAAGAGTTAAGCGAAACACTAATTGAAACACACTTCCCAGGCTGCAGAATTGTAAATTCACCAGACTGGGCAACTACAACAAATACCCAACCAACGGAAGATGACTGGGACCTTGCAAACAGAATAGTCACTCCATACAGAATAAAATGGGCAATTGATACCTTTCACCCTTTCAAATCGGGAGGGACTGATAGTATCTTCCCGGCACTACTACAGTGGGGTGCAACCGCAATAACACCCTGGCTGGAAACAATATACAAAGCCTGTATAGCATACAAATATATACCACTGGCCTGGAGGGAAGTGAAGGTTGTCTTTCTACCTAAACCAGGCAGGAGTGACTACACCCTGCCGAAATCCTTCAGACCAATAAGCCTTACATCATTCCTACTGAAGACGCTAGAAAGACTGGCTGACAGGTTCCTTAGAGATGGAGCCTTAAAATACAAACCCTTACACCCATACCAACACGCTTACAGTACGGGTAAATCAACAGAAACCGCACTGCATTCAGTTATAGCCAAGATAGAACACGGACTTGAAAACAAACTGTCAACTTTAGGCATTTTCATCGATATTGAAGGTGCCTTTGACAAAACCACATTTGACAGCATAGACAAAGCCCTGGGCCGATATAATGTACCAGGAACTCTACGCAGCTGGATAAAAGCACTGCTGGAACAAAGAATTATAAAACTGGACATCAACGGCACAACGAAAGGCGTGGTAGCGAGAGGCTGTCCTCAAGGAGGTGTCCTATCACCAATCCTGTGGAACCTTGTGGTTGATGACCTAATAACAAAATTAAACAAAGATGGATTTTACACAATTGGTTATGCCGACGATATTACTATCCTAATTAGCGGCAAACTTGAAAAAACACTGTATGAAATTATGCAAAGAGCTCTGAAACTAATCGAGAGATGGTGTAAAGAAAATGAACTAACGGTTAATCCCAAGAAAACAGAGATGGTTCTTTTTACAAATAAAAGAAAAATCGAACTAAACAATCCACCGACCTTGTTCAACACAAGCCTTCAACTATCCGATGAGGTAAAATATCTTGGAGTTATCCTTGACTCTAAGCTCAGCTGGAAAAGGCACATAGATAACAAAATCAGCAAATCACTCATAACACTATATCACTGCAAACGCATGCTGGGAAAAACCTGGGGATTAAAACCAAAAATAATCAAATGGCTTTACCTAGCAGTGATAAGAAGTGCACTGACATACGCCGCACTAGTGTGGTGGCCGCGAACACTTCTTATCACTACCCAGCTAGAACTACAGAAATTCCAACGACAAGCATGCCTCGCCATCACTGGCTGCATGAGCACATCGCCAACAACAGCACTAGAAGTGATACTGGGGATCACACCTCTGCAATTACACATTAGGGAAGAAGCAACACTTGCGGCCCTTAGACTCAAAACACTGGGTTTATGGATGACCTATGACACAGCACATACTAAAATTCTAACTCAGGGAATCAATAAAGAGCCCCGTTTAGAATGGATATGTGATAGAACTAGCAAACAATTTATCCTAGAAAGAAACTACAAAATCAACTTGGAGGAAAACAAAAACCCGAAACCAGCCCAGGACACTATTGAAGTGTACACAGACGGGTCCAAAACCAGAACTGGCACAGGAGCTGGAGCCTACTGCCAAGAACTCAACATTCAGATAAGCCACGCACTTGGTAAGGACAACTCTGTTTTCCAAGCAGAGTGTGCTGGAATCACAACAGCGGTCATAGCAATGACCAATAGACAGGTAACAAACTTTAAAATTAACATTAACTCGGACAGCCAAGCCGTTCTCAAAGCCTTGGCTAATACCACATCGACATCCCGACTCATACAAGACTGCCACAAAGCCCTGGAAGAACTCTCCGTCTCCAATGATATCACCTTACGGTGGATCAAAGGACACGCGGGAGACCCGGGCAACGAGGCAGCTGACGAACTAGCACGTAAGGCCACGACACTGGGAGTTGCAGGACCGGAACCCATGGTACCTATTCCTTTCAGTGAGTACAAGACCTGGTTGCATGCATTAACACGCAAGGAACATTCCACACTTTGGAACAATGCCACAGATTGCCGACAGACAAGGGAAGCCTTTCCTACTCTAAATCAACAATTAACTAACAAACTACTGCACCTAGACAGAGGTAAACTCAGAAAGGTGGTGGGACTTATAACAGGGCATAGCCCACTAAACAAACACCTTTTCATTATAGGTGTCACAGACAGTCCTCTATGCAGAGCATGCATGGAGACGGATGAAACACCAGCGCACGTGCTCCTAGAGTGCACGGGCGTGACCGAACAACGCAGGATCCACCTAGGATCCCCAGCCTCACTCCAAGAAGTCCTTGGCAACCTGGGCGGCCTGCTAAGCTTCTGGAGCGATCTCGGATGGCTGGAGTGAAGACTACAACGCAAGAGGCGATCACGCACAACAGACCTGTGTGGTTTACGTGCGGATACCTGCCCAGAATGAAGATGAAGATGAAGATGAGCACGCTTAAGCTATTGAAGATAGGTGGAGGGTGCTCGAGCAAATGTCATTCGAAACGTCATCCAATTGGCAGTGAGCTGAAAAAAAATTCAAAATGGTGAAAAAAAGATGGCCGCCATACAAATTTCTTCGGTCTCCATCTCGGAGGGTATAAAAGATGGAAGAGTGGTTTCTTAGCAAAAGATGATCAAAATCAGAAGGTCTTCTCCATGAATTGAAAAAAAATCAAAATAGCTGAATTTATTTTTCCATAGAAAATGTATGGCGAATATTGAAGAGACTACAAGTTGTAAACTATGCAAGGCTTTGGAGAACTCTCAAAGAAAAATATGGGAAGACAATGATTGAGGGTTTGGAAACCACTCTTCCATTTTTTATACCCTCCGAGATGGACACCGACGAAATTTGTATGGCGGCCATCTTTTTTTCGCCATTTTGAATTTTTTTTAGCTGCCAATTGGATGACGTTTTGAGTTACATTTGCTTGAGCACCCCCTACCTATCTTCAATACTTTAAGCGTGCTCCTCACCTGTCTCCGAAATCCTCAATCATCAGCTCTTTCCATATTTTTCCTCTGAATGAATTTTTGTCTTCCATACGAAACCATTTGTGAAAAAAAAAATTATACAAAATTTAACAGGAGATGTGATCAATGAGTGAGTGAGTGAGTGAGTGAGTCAGTTATCCAATCAGCACGAGCAGCTATATATATATATTAAAATATATATTTCTATCCATACCACATAATTAGGGGCTCATAGAACCTAATTCGGAGGTAATACCTCGGAATTGGGTTTTGTAACAAAAAACACGTTTCCTAATTCTGAGTGTTAAAAAAGAAAAGATTTTTCCATAATAAACAAATAATTTAAAGCTTAATTAGATTACCTTCGTAAATATGTGCAATACTCTCTCAAAATTGCATCGAAATATGCATAAATTTAATTTTCTTTTTAATTAATTTTCTTTAGCTTCCCCATAAAATCTATCAATAAATTACCTAAATAGGTAAACTTTGATACGGTATAACTAGTGATTTAGAGGCCAAAGTGTACCTCATAATTAGGGCTCTTTAACCTAATATCCTATTTAAATAATCAAAACTGAAACAAGACGTATTTAACATAAAACGACCCTAAAAATTGAAAAACTTATTAAGTCTATGAAATCGCAATTCTGCGGTATACCTCCGCGTTAGGATCCGGCTAAAATATTTGGCACCTAATGCGGAGGTATTTTCAAAACGTATTTTCACCTTAATTTCTTTACAAATATTCACAAAAGTTGATTGTTTTCGATTGCAAATATAGTCCTTCAAATATTCATATCTAAATAAAAACAAATAAAGCTCAAAATTAACGGATAAACACTATTTAAAAAAACGTAGGTATTTCGTGCACAAGGTCCAAAATGTATGAAACATGCGTTCGGGCCGGCTGCTAGTGTAAAACTTGCCGGTTATTTTAAAACATATACATATAAAACCAATTATTTCGTCATTTATCTATGGAATGATAAACTATCAATTGATTAAGATATGTTGCAGTAAAAAAGAGCTTGGCGATCGGTTGAAAACGCTGTTTTTCTATATACCTCCGAATTGGGTGCCAATTTTAGAATACCTCCGAATTGGGTGACTTTACCTTAGCTATTATAAATAATATTCAGCTATTTTATATAATATCTTGGAAGACCTGGATAAAGTAACAAAACAAGGACTTATGTTTAACTGATCACCAGATATTGCAAAATATAACGTCAAATAAACAGTTTATACCACCCAAAAACATAGTTACTTCTGCAACGGCTTCGGCGTTGCGGAAAGTGCAGCCCCATCGCCCTTGCGTAGCAAAGCCCAGGCACCCACGCTCACTTCGCAGCTTCGGCTTGCTGGTCGCCTTCGGCGACCTGCCTCATCCGCTACGGCTCGCACGGGTGCCTGCGATTTTCTACGGCGGGCGGAGGCTGCTCTCCCTTCGCGCCTACGGCTTTATAAAAACACTCTAGGGGCAGGGCAGACAAAACTACGTGGTCTGTGAAATGAAATGATTTAAGTTAATACTACTGAGTAACTTATAGTGTACTTTTGATCCCGAAATCCAGCCCGTTTCTATTGGGACAGGAGATGAAAGTTAAAATGTGTACTTAGCTGTAATTTATTAACGGGTAGTTCGATTTCATTCATTCCTTTTTCGTTAGAAAGGAGATACTTTAAAAATTATTCCTTATATATTTCAAGGTCATCGGTTTTGTAGTTCAGAAATTACAGCCATCACAATCCTCAGTATTCCATATAACTTGGAATCCGGATTGCACAAGAACCTTTAAACATCTGGATTATCATCTGGGATGCATTTAAATTTGTGTTTGTCTGTCTCCAAAATGCTGGACCGATTTTGATGGGACTTTCATTGGGAAAACTTTAGGATGGGAAAGAGCTAATAAAAAATTAATACTCATTATTGTAGTTCTATTTTAATGCGCGACTTTTAACAGTATGAGCTCAAAGGAGCTTAGGAAAAACAAAGAGTTTCTGCGGGATTTTTAAAAACCTAAATCTACGCGGGCGAAGTGGCAGGCATCCACTAGTTCATTGATAATAGGTACTTATTTTCGTGAGGTACTTATCTCCTGACGTGTCTCCGGAGAAATTACAACAGATATGCCTATAATGTTTCTATCATCAGCTTTGGCACGGTCTACATCAGGAATTTTAGGCTAGGTTAGGTTAGGTTAGGATAGAGTAGTGTAGATTACGAGATCGTGGTGATCACGCCACACCACAAAGGAATGAGATGCGGGAGGGGAAGCAAAGTCGGGCTCGTATTTATCATTTTGACCAACGTTCACCTGCTATTATGAATAATGTCTGGTTTGACATGATATTATGAATAATATCTGGACAATTTAGATATTATTTATAATTGCCAGTCATTATCAATAAAAGCTAATTAATTACTTTGGCTGTAACATATATATATAAAACAAAGTCGTGTTAGTTCGAAATAACTCGAGAACGGCTGGAGCGATTTTCGTGGTTATTGATTTGTTGTATTTGTCTCCGTCCCGAATAGCAGAATAACTATTAAAAACATTGGAAAATTGACGAAAAAATAAAATAAAAGTAAAAACATTTTCCCATACAAAATGTTCATTGGTTTCGTAACTGTCAAACATCCCGTCCCGTGGATACGGTTAACTCTCTCACCTGTACCTATATAATTCTTCCGTAGGTACGTGTGTTTGTCATCTAACTCCTAAATTTTATTTGTATATATCAATGGGTTCCTGGATGGTTTGAAAACACAATTACCGGATAGGTACAGGTAGCCTACCGGGTCTCAGTAGGTGGCGCCGATGTCAGTATGTCACCGAGCAGGACGAAGTCTGCCGGGTCCACTAGTAATCATATAATCATATACATATCATATAGTTATAAAAATTCATAATTAACAAATTAATAAACTTTTATGAAAAATCGCAGGATCTTATGAAGTATATAATATTATCAGAAGGGCTCCACGAAGTTTAAAATTTTTAGGCCAATTATTTAAATTTTTTAGGCCAATTATTTAAATACCTTTCATCACATTTTTTATGCCAACGGAGATTGGGAAAAAATTTGTTAATTAACAATTGAATAACTTATTGAAAAATGGTGACTAAACTTTTTTTCTTCAGGGCTCGATTCTTTCAAGTATTAAGAAGATACTAGAATTTTTTCAAATTTTTAAAATCACATTTTATGTTATAAAAAAAATATTTTTATTGCTGAACTCTCGCGCCCGCATGCTGTAACAGCCGCGCGGAGACCTATTTTCAATTTCAAATTAAAGTTATAAATAATGGAGATAGAGTTTCAGAAGCTGAGACTTTTTTATTGAAAATTTCCTTCTCTTTAACGAGCTTTATTCAAAATTGCTTAAATATAAATATTTTTCAAGTTATTAATATAAAACGAAATATCATTTTTTTTTTTCATCTTATTTTGTTAATAACAATTGCAATTTTTCACCTGCACCAAAATCCTTTAAAAAAATTCTTCTAGAGGTGATTCCGAATCGATTGAGCTATCGCTCATATTTTTAGGACCTTTATCTCTATTTTTCACGTTTTTGAACTTGTTTACTAGACTATTAGATTAAATTGGAAATCCCGCGGAAATTCTTCGATTTGCCGGGAAAAAAGCAGCCTATGTCCGTCTCCATGGTGCAAGCCACTTATATCAGCGCCGAATTACGTCAAAATCATTAAGTTCAGCGGCTAGGTAGGTATTACTTAGTACAAATTGTCCCTAATATTATCAGTGTACCTATTCCTAATGATAGATACAGTATAGGCTAGGAAAGTTCCCAAGGAGCCATATTTTCGCCGAACTTTTCAACAATTATCAACATAAGTAGTTCAGCAAATTTACATTAAACCTTTATAAATTGTACTTCTAAACCTTCTCACATAATTCCTTCAGTAGCTTAGAGATTAGCGCACAGACACACAAACTTGGCCGACAAACTTTGTTGTATATTAAGTAGTGATCCAAAAAGAACTTAATGTGTAAGCTGGAACCCGCTGTTGATTACTATGTGTGCAGACTTAATTTTTTTTATACGTACCTACAGAATGCTTTGCCGATATTTCATAATATTACGAAATACAAATGCTTACGTCATAGAGTAGGTACCAAATAATATGCCGATATACAAAAGCTTTCTGCTACATTTATATATACAGGTATACTATTATATAAATATAATTATGAATAACTGGTTGATTTTTTGTATGCAGCTTATAGTAAATACTTAAGTATATGTATGTAAATGACCACATAGTCCTAGAAATTAAGTGGAACGATTTCCCACCCGAGCTCGAATCGAAATGTTTAACACTTGCGCACTAGAGTAGCTACCTCCATTGAGAATTTTCATAGATAAAAAATGGATAAAAACTTGGTCGTCTCGTCGAAACGAACGTACTCACGAAAATTCAGCTTGTTATTAATCACTAAAAAATTTGTTCCTCGGCTACCGTACTATACCTACGTTTAGAGACTAATAAACGCAAAAATTTTTATAACAAACAAAAAAAAATTTTTTTTTCAACATTGATTGATTACACGCTGATGTAACAAGTCTCTACAACTGTCAACTTTTGCAGCTTTGATAGGTCTTTAATAAAATAGTTGTAGTCACACAGAAGGACGGGCAGACGTTCGTGGACAGACTGGACGAAACTACTTACTACAACTAAATGGTTGATGATCGTACGATCAAACGATGCGATTTCATCGTACGATTGAATCAAACATAAGAATCCACTAACAGTACAATTTTCATCGTACAATCGCAGTACAAATTTTCATCGTACGATGAAATCTCATCGTTCGATCGTACGATTATTGGCCCATTAGGACGATGCCTACGAGTTCCTAATTTTTTTACTACCTACGGAATCCTGTATATATAAAGTTTATACCTACATATATGTTATGTAGTATTGGTACTTATATTGGCATGCGACTTGCGAGATGGTTTTCAACGTAGCGATTTATACATACATATGTAGGTAGTCTATCGGTTTTTGACGGATAGGAATTTAATTAATTGGTACACCTTAATATATTTTGTTCTTTTCGTTGATCACCTTGAAGAATCAATAATTTATCCATTAAGTAGTCCAATTTAAAAAAAAAACAAGTCAATAATATTCTTTAAATTGAAATTCATGTTAGAATACGTGAGACAAGTCGTAGCTACACAGATAATTTATAAGCCTTTATAAAACCTAATGGCACGTGCCACACAATAAATTATTAAGATTGGATAGGCCTATTCTACGTTATTTTTATAGCACACCTTGGGGCTCGAGATTCAAGGGACGAACATTTCGAGATGTTTGATATAAGCTGACGTAAGAATACCTTGCGATCAAGAAAACAAGCTATAATTTAAAAATTAAAAAAACCCGACTGCCATGCTAAAAAACGAACTAAAAATTAATAAACTACCACCGTACCACTTAGTGTAGTTGTTATTTATTTTGTTTTTCATGATTTGTCACTCCAAATTGATTTAAAACACAGGGGAGAGTCCGGCAGTACCGCCACCCTAAGGTTTATTTGGTATAAAATTAAAATCTCCAAAGTAATATGTTATATATTTGCTGATTTATGTAAAATAACTCATAATGTATAAATAAAAATAATGTAACATCAATATATTTGGAAAGAATCAAATTTATTAATAAAATCTAAAGACACTAAAAATTAATAGTAAAAAAATTGTCCTCCAGTACGGGCCAGAAACAAATACCATTTATACTAGGCAATAATCACATATTTTATTGGTTTAATAGTTCCAAAATGTCTGCGTAAGCCTTTTGCACCCAAATCTTGCAGTTTCCACACTGAATCCAATCCTCTTTATGAGATTCGAGGCACAGAGAGCATATTGTTTCTTCCTAAATCTTTCTTTGAAAAAGGAGCTAGTTTTCATTCTTTTTTAACCGACTTCAAAAAAAGGAGGTTCTGTATTCGACCCGTATGTATGTATGTAAGTATGTATGTAAGTATGTATGTATGTATGTATGTAAGTATGTTCGCGATTATCTCCGCAACTAATGAACCGATTTTGATGATTGTTTCACTATCGTTATCTACATACTTTCAAGAAGGTTTTAGTATATAACACATCGAGTTATCATTCTTATGTACGAAGTTATAAGCATAAATGTACACATATGTCACTAATATGTTCTCTGAGATTGCCAGACCTATTGCTAAAGTCTGTTATAGCTATTCTGTCCAAAGACTTCACTCTGCTACGCCTACGTAACATTGACCTTTTGCAAAAAGTTTTGGGCCGAAGTCAGTACAGTTGCATATAAAGTGATTCCTTGGAGTTTGTGCATGGTTACGTGTATTTCCATTCTATACGAAGCCAAACCGCAAAGGTGTGAAACTAGTCGCGTATAGATTGTAAATTACGGTCTATCCAAATTATACAAGAGTTGTACGCATACAAACTAATCTTGTATAGATCAGAAGTTAGGTTAGGTTGGGTTAGAACATAATAAAACCACTCACCTATAGTATGTTACATAAAATGTATACCTATGTCACAGGATATTTAATAATAATTAATAATATATATAGGTCATAATCTATTTTACATAGTTCTCATTTATATTATTATTATTATTACCTAATATAAAGAAAACAAAAATCACTAAAAAGCATAAAATAATTTTTTTCAAAGAAAAATGAACCGACTTCAAACGAATCGAACTAAAAAGTTTAAAATAATTTTTTATTCATTTAGATTGACGATTAAACTACCTAACTCAAATGATATATAATTTTTTGAAGTCGGCGCCAAACCACATTCAATTCGTGTAAGTAAAATCAGAATATCCACTTTTGAATGCCAGCGCGGTGAACCTAGTCGCGGAGGGTGAGTCTGGGACCCGGAGGCACATTTTCGACTTGAAGTGAACTTGAAGTCATTTGGCGCCTTCTTTGAAAAAGGAGCTAGTTTTCATTCTTTTTCCTGTCTTTTTTGTCGGTATCGTTGCCTGATAGCAAAACATCCTTGCCTTTTTTGTTAACTTCTTTATCTTTAACCGTGAAAAGTTTCTAAAAGTTTGCTTATGGGCATTAGCCTATTGTCTAAATCCTTAATATGTTCTGCCAACACTTTTTCGTGTTCAGGCGAGAATGTGTCGTGGAAACGACCCATAGCAGGCTTAAAGCTTTATTATTTTTCTCTTTATAATTTTCAATAGCTTTAATTCTACATTTAAAGTCATTCTTGGTACTTTGAATCTCAGCCTGACGCGCATTCATTTCTGTGCCTACTTAAAACTTTTCCACGGCTCTATGCATTATGGCAAGATCCCAGGTGCGCTTCTTTGTCTTCCTTTCACGTCTATTGTCATCATCTAACATATTTATGTACCTATAAAGAAATTAAACCATTTAAAATAAACTCAACCAGTGGCCGGTACTGACGGACAATTTCGTGGCCCGTACTGGAGGAAGCGAAATAAAATTTCGAGATCGCTCAATTATAAAATGTTACGTATAAAGCATCAATTAAAACATTATTATTGTAGCTATATAAATAATAAATACATACCACGATTAACTATTGTCGATATATTCCAATAATATTCAATTATCACCCCCGGTACAATACTTGTGTAACGAATGTCACCGCGCGCAACGCAATTCTTTGCACTGGCAGTTAGTCGGGAGCTGACAGGTCGCCGCCGTTTTGGGCATAGACTTGTCAAAGTGAACTACTTAAATGGAGCTAATGGTGTCAGCGTTAGCTGTTATATAATCTTAGAAATAGCAACTGGCCGGTACTGGATGCCGGCCCGTACTGCCGGACTCTCCCTTATAGATTGTATACATTTTCGTATTCGCCTTTTAAAGCCCTTTATTTTGATACCCCACTCGAGGGTCTTGAAGAAAAAATTTTTTTCAGCCCGCACATTAAAGTGCACAACATTCGCCATTTTGATTTTTTATGAATTTTATGTACCCAGTAACATTTGCGCCGTCAAGACAAATCTAATGACGTATAATTTATCAAAATAGGTTGAGCCGTTAAGTAGTTACGAACTGACATAGGAAACGGTCATTTTCTACGATTTATCACTCCAAATTGTTTCCAAATATATAAATTTATACATTTTTGTATTTGCCTTTTGAATCCCTTTATTTTGATACCCCACTCGAGGGTCTTGAAGAAAAAATTTTTTTTCAGCTCGCACATTAAAGCGCATAAAGTCCGCCATTTTGATATTTTTTTAAATTTAGGTACCCTATAACACTCGCGTCATTGAGACAAATCTAATGACGTATCATTTATCAAAATCCGTTGAGCCGTTGATTAGTTACACGCGGACATAGGAATGGACATACATACACACGGGTGAAACACATAACCCAGTCGGGTAACCAGTCGGGTAATAATATACTTCATTGAAATGTTACATGAGCTTTGCATTTTTTAGAGGACGCAATTTTATTTTTGGGACATGTGTGGGGGTCAATAGAAGCTTAACCTCAAGTTTGTGGGGTCACCACCCTTGTCCCCCGGCCGCCATCTTAGAAAAAGGGGTGAAAACACTTTTTTCGCACTTTTTTTAATAGGGATGTTACACCATTTTATAACAATATTTCTGTCTTGATCACGTGTCTCTGACACAGAAAATTGCGGTTAATATTCATAACTTATAATCGCATTCCTGAGTATGGTAAACCGGTGACTAGTTCTTTGTAGATTTCTACTTATATATTTCACTAGCGGTCCGCCCCAGCTTCGCCCGTGGTATATACCTAATATACAACGTTAGTTTTACTTTGCGCAAAAACCGAAACACGTGTCAAATATTTTTACATTAAGAATATTTACTTATACAAAATTTCAAAAAAATATAATGTAAAGAGTTGAATGACCGCCGCTGTGTGCCGACCGTCAGCTGATGCGCGGTAAACCATTGTGTCTCAGCTTGTAGGATTTCAAAATATTTTTGGACAAAAATATAACACTATATAAAAATGGTTGGATTCGATTTTGTTACTGATTGTGAACAAACTACTTTCAGGTTTTGCGCAAAGTAAAACTAACGTTGTATAGCCTATAGCACTCAAAGATCAGGTACATATCTAACGGTGAAAGAATTTTTGAAATCGGCCCAGTAGTTCCTGAGATTAGCGCGTTCAAACAAACAAACTCTTCCGCTTTATTAACCGACTTCAAAAGAGATCTACATACGTTCAGGAATTCTACATACGTTTTAGTGTATAACACATCGACTTATCATTCTTATAAGTATACGAATTTATAAACGTAAATGTACACATATGTCACTAATATTATGTTCTCTGAGATTGCCAGACCTGTTGCTGAAGTCCGATATAGCTATTTTGTTCAAAGACTTCACTCTGCTACGCCTACGTAACATTGACCTTTTGCAAAAAAAAATTGGACCGAGGTCAATAACAGCTACATTTAGAGTGGTTCCTTGGAGTTTGTGCACGGTTACGCGATTTCCATTCTATACAAGGCCAAACCGCAAGGATGTGAAACTAGTCGCATATAATATATTGTAAATTACTTTTTAATCAAGGTCTTTCAAATTATACTTGTTTTGTCTGCCCTTCTTCACATGTGTAGAATTGTAAGCACCATTCCGAACCTGTGGTAGATTCATTTGTCGATTCGTAAACGCTTCCGAAAGTTTATCTGAATAAAATTATGATTACTTATATAAATGATAAAAAGGCGTGGATTTGACTCGTTCCAGCAATGCGCGAGACGGCAATTCAATCATGTACTTACCATAAAATTGTTATATTGATATTGTAAATTTGGAAAAGAGCAACCGCCGAGTTTCTTGCTGGTTCTTCTCGGTTGGAACGGCATTCCGAACCAGTGGTAGATTCATCTGACTATTCAAAAGCACTTGTAAAAGTTTATTTGAATAAAAAACTTTTCTATTCTATTCTATTCTATACAAGAGTAGTACGCATACAAACTAACCTTGTATAGATCGGAAGTTAGGTTAGGTTGGGTTAGAACATTATAAAACCATTCACCTATAGTATGATACATAAAATGTATGTCACAGGATAATTAATAATAATTAATAATATATAGGTCATAATCTATTTTACATAGTCCTCTTTTATAATATTTATATTATTATTACTTAATATAAAGAAAAATCACTAAAAAGCATAAAATAATTTTTTTCAAAGAAAAATGAACCGACTTCAAAAGATTCGAACTAAAAAGTTAAAATAATTTTTTATTCATTTAGATTGACGATTAAACTACCTAACTCAAATGATATATAATTTTTTGGAGTCGGCGCCAAATCATATTCAATTCGTGTAAGTAAAATCAGAGTAGGTATCCACTTTTGAACGCGAGCGCGGTGAACTAATAGTCGCAGAGGGTGAGGCTGTCCAGGACGCGGGGGGCATATTTACGACTTGAAGTGAATTTGAAGTCATTTGACGCCGACTTCAAAAAAATATATATCATTTGAGTTAGGTAGTTTAATCGTCAATCTAAATCAGTAGTTCCCAAAGTGGTCCAGGTGGACCCCCAAGGGTCCATGGGAGACTCGAGGGGGGTCTACGTTGGCGTGACAAGAAAATGGGGGTTCACGAGTCGTAAGCGGAGGTCCACGAATTTTTTTTATCTGGTTTCGATAGTGAAGAACTAAAATATTGGCTTGACTTCACCTTACAATGTAGGCAGATAATATTTTAAAAAGCTATGGAATATGCAAGTTTTTACTTGTAAAAACTTGTATATTCCATATTCAGTGCTTAACTTTACCCCGTCCTTGTCACAGCTGGTCACATTTGTGAGACAATGGTGTGACGTCACATATTTTGCAATTTTTCAACAAAATTTTGCTTTAAAATTTCTTATTTCATGTTTTAATAGTACCTACTTTAAAAATATTAGATTTTGAAATGTGAAATCAAAAATGTATGACCCCTTCCACCCACCCTTGTCACACAATGTCACAATTCGTCCCGCCTCCCCCTTAACGTGCGACGTAATTTATGGATAGTTGCAATCGATGGATTGCAACTATCCATAAATTACGGATATCTATATACTAATAAATAAAATTGAAGTGTCTGTCTGTAATTTCGAAATAACTACCACATATTAAGCTCATATGGTTATTTGAACGATACCATAACCGAAACACACGTTTTTAAAATTTTTGTCTGTCTGTCTGTCTGTTTGAACGGGCTAATCTTCGGAACGGCTGAACCGATTTTGACGGGACTTTCACAGACAAGTAGAGGATTAACCAAGGAGTAACATAGGCTACTTTTTTAACCGACTTTCAAAAAAGGAGTTGTGTTGAAATCGGTAAATACAGATGTTAAAAACGCCCTGATAGGTATTTTCGCTGCGCGCGATCGCGACGGCCGACGCGGACGCTCGCGCTCCCCGCGCCGCCGCGCCACGCGCCCCTGCGCCCCGCGCCCGCCGTACGCGGTACCGCGGTACGCCGCCGCGCGGCGGGGGGCGGGTGGACCAAAAATCTACTTATCCCTCAGGATTTGTGAAAAATCGAAATTCACGCGGGCGAAGCCGCGGGCAAAATCTAGTATATTAATATGGATGGTTGCGATGGATGGTCGATGGACGCAAATTTCCATAGTAAGATCTAATCTTCATATTTTTTTTTCGAGTTTTGGGAATATGGTAGAAATGTGGCTGCAGGGGGTCCACCAGAACTAGTAAAATTTTGAAAGTGGTCCATGAGAAAAAAAAGTTTGGGAACCTCTGATCTAAATGAATAAAAAATTATTTTAAACTTTTTAGTGCGAATCTTTTGAAGTCGGTTCATTTTTCTTTGAAAAAAATTATTATGTTAAAAGTATAGTCTAGTATAGATAAGAATGAATGAATAAATTACACAGGTCTAAAAGTGGTTAGTAATTAGATTTTATACTATGTTAGTTTATACCGGGACTGCCATATCTCTTTACCAAGTTAACCCGCTTGCATCTTAAACTACATCGTCACTTACCATCAGGTGAGATCGCAGTCAAGTGCTAACTTGTAAACGAATAATAAAAAATTGGTTGTCTATAAAATATTTTTACGGACGATAATTTTACGTGATAACGTCATAAGAAAACATAAGTATTCGAAGTATGCTGACTCTGCATATTATCTACATAATATACATATCCACACATTCATAGAGCTTCACTTTACATCTCTCGCTAAGCCGCGGAAACACCGTGTAATATTTCTTAATGAAACTAGTTTTAATATTTATAAATTAGGTACTTTATTTCTTCAAATTAACATTATGTTTTATATTAGTATTTAATAATTATTTTTCCTTGTACATCTCACATATTTTTCTGACAAGTGACAAGTCCCTAAGTTTTTTATAAAATATCGATCAACCACCGATAATATAAATAATATACAAACTCTTTAGTGTCTACACACTACATCATCCCCTTTTAAACGAAAAATTAATAAACCAAAACAATATACATTTTCTTCCTCCTTTTTTTAAAAAAAAATCAAAATTATGTTACAAAATCTATTAATATATTATATATTTATCTTACTACCCATTCAACCAGCCATTGGCAACCTTTAACTGGTGATCCACAAAGTTTATGCTGGTCGAACATGAAAAGAGGTTCTTGTATAAGTTACATTATTATAAAAAAACAAGTAGTAAATAATATTATAAAAACCATCTGATAAATCAAGCACAGAAAAGTATTTCTTATTACAAAGTTTTGATACTATCTCATCAATTGTTGGAATCAAATGATGTTCTCTTATTAATACTTTATTAAGATCTTTAGGATCTAAGCAAATTCTCAGTGAACCATCTTTCTTTTCAATTATAACCAAGTTGCTTACAAAACTTTTAGGATGATCGACCTTCGCTATGACTTTGTGCTTCACCAGAGCTTCCAACTTGTCTGCAAGGCGATCCTTAAGTGCGTTAGGCACACGTCTAGGGGGTCTCACCACAGGCTCTACGCCAGGTTGAATGCGTAGCTGCAGTGAACTCTTAAACTCCCCAATTCCCTGAAAAAGTTCATTATTCACATTAACAATTGAGTCTTTACTCATTTTCATATAAGTATTAGTGCAACTGGTTATAACCGAATTAATATTAATATTATTATTTAAAAGTCTAAGCTGTAACAACGAGCCTAGCCCTAAGATCGGTCTTACTGGTTCATTAATAATTAAAAATTCAGTTTCAAAACATTCATTGTTATTAATATTATTTGTTGTATCCTCTGCTGTCTGATTCCAATAATTATTCTGTCTCTCAACATCCGGTCCATTTGTTCACCAAAATTGCAATTTTCTGCTAATTTTCTTATATCAGTGTAGAAGGCATCAAAATTCTTTCCCTCCTCTTGACATCTTTTGTTGAAATGGTAACTATTTATAACTTCATTTTGTTTTGGCTTAAAGTAATCTTCAAAAAATTTTATAACATCCTCTAATTTTGGTTGGTCATTCAAGTTCACTGGCCGCCATTATGCCTTCCTGTTGTAACTTCTTAGCCATTATCCGAGTTCGCTAATACGACTGCGCCATGTAATATTTCTTAATGAAACTAGTTTTAATATTTATAAATTAGGTACTTTATTTCTTCAAATTAACATTATGTTTTATATTAGTATTTAATAATTATTTTTCCTTGTACATCTCACATATTTTTCTGACAAGTGACAAGTCCCTAAGTTTTTTATAAAATATCGATCAACCACCGATAATATAAATAATATACAAACTCTTTAGTGTCTACACACTACACACCGCGTCCGCGTCGCTCGCGACTATTTTGTAGGGCAATAATTACGAGTAATAATACCTACGTCGATATAGTTTTTGTGATGGATTTTGAAACCAAATGTTTAATTAATAACTCAGCATTTTTGTTCAAATTGTTACAATCACTACATATTATAAAACAAAGTCTCCCGCCGCGTCTGTCTGTCTGTTTGAGATAAATACAAAACTACTGAACAGATTTTCATGCAGTTTTCACCAATAGACAGGTTCATGAGGAAGGTTTATGTGGTAAAAGGTTTTGTGTAAATTGTTAGAAATATGACGATAATTGTTGAAAATGTTGGAAAAAGTCAAACCGCCTGGAAGCTTTCATCGAAAACGCTGCCTAATATTGAGATATAAGAAAACAATGTAGGTGCCTATCTATGGTAGAATAGTAGTGAGTAATTACCTACTACCTGTGTGAAGCCGGGGCGGGTTGCTAGTCTATACTAATATAATAAAGCGGAAGAGTTTGTTTGTTTGAACGCGCTAATCTCAGGAACTACTGGACCGATTTCAAAAATTCTTTCACCGTTGGATATGTATGTGATCCTTGAGTGCTATAGGCTATATAATATATACCACGGGCGAAGCCGGGACGGACTAGTATATAATAAAGTGAAATACATATCTCTTTTTTGTGTTGTTTTCCTACTTTTTCATTGCGCGTGACCCTTTTCTGATAATATGTAATTTATATCCTAAGTATAATAAAGTGAAATAGCCTTACCATTATAAGATGCCTTTCTTGGAGATTGTGTGCTCCGCATGCAACATGACGATTTGGCTCGATTACCATTCTTAAATTACTAGCGGTCTGCCCCGGCTTCGCCCGTGGTACATAATATATAGCCTATAGCACTCAGGGATAACGTACATATCCCACGGTGAAAGAATTTTTGAAATCGGTCCAGTAGCTCCTGAGATTAGCGCGTTCAAACAAACAAACTCTTCCGCTTTATTATATTACTAGCGGTCCACCCCGGCTTCGCCCGTGGTACATAATATATAGCCTATAGCACTCAAGGATCTCGTACATATCCTACAGTGAAAGAATTATTGAAATCGGTCCAGTAGTTTCCGAGATTAGCGCGTTCAAACAAACAAACTCTTCCGCTTTATTATATTAGTCTAGATTGTTAGTATTAGTATATTAGTATAGATTACCTACTATCATGCCGCCTGGAGCACTGGCTGTAGATGTATGGAATTGCTCGCACACGATGACTCGAAGAAGTATACTATCTTAACTTAGACTAACCGTACCTACAGATGTATCAATAATAAGCTCTAGGACTCGTTAATTCTACAGTCGCGGTCATCCATCCAGTTAAGAGGATACTGCCCACCTAAGCTATGGGGATTTGGGACCTTTCTATATTACGAATTCCTATCGGAGGTACCAAGCATATACTACATCATTGAATTCTGATCCCTATAGCTTCTCAGTCCTGATGCTGCAAGGTACTCACCTTACCTCAGTTGTGGGTATTTAAGAATGCCCATTATGAATAATTTTTTTAGGTACAGAAACGTAGACTACATCATTGAACTCCAGGTCTCACTTATTCAATCCCAATGCAGGGTACTGTTCTCCTCCGTGGGGATTTAGAAACTGTCGATTGTAAATTAGATAATGATGTAAAACAATAAAAAGCTTATTACGAAAATTCTTTTCAGACAAGAGTTCGTAAACTAAAACCCGACTACGCTTAGTAATTTAATTTAATATAAAACAATAATTTAGTGTGCAGAACGCGGGGCAAGTAGATATTGGCGCCATCTATTCAGTCTATTCGAAACTAAATAATATTTTACTTTTGCCGCGCGGAAGTTGCTTCTCGATTTTTTTTCGTACTTATATAGGCCCGTATATTCGGACCATAACAAAGAATTATTTGACACCTCATTCATCAAAATCGGCCCAGTAATTTAGGCTCTACGGTGGCACACACAGAATCTCATATAAAAATCGGCCACAAACATACATACATACATGGACTGCTAAAATCATAACCCTTCCTTTTGGCTTTGCTTTGCCTTAAACGACTTCAAACGCTAGGTACCTACTACAAAATTAAATGAAGGTGAGCGTAGAGCGTCGGTTTCGTCGTTTCTTCCAATGGCGCCTGACTTCAACGTATGTTTGCAATATGACAATTTCGTACAGTAAAATTACTTTCATAAAAAATTAAAATAAAATAAGCAAATATGTTTTCAGCAACTTTATTATATAAACAGCTCTTTTTACTTACAACAATACTTAGTTTATATAGTTAATAGGAGGTTCGAAATAATTTGTAGGTAGCTGGTAGGTAATTAGGTATATAGGCCGTATTACAAAATACAATATCATGCAGATTGCATGCGATCACAATAGGGTGTCCCAATTTTGGACCCTAAGCCTTATAGAAAGAGAATTTAGAATATAATAACTATTCCTAGAATTCAAGATTTGCTATCGGAATTTATATCAAGAAACTTGTAAATACTTACTTACCCTAATTTAATTGTGATTAAAAATTTAACAGATTCATTTTTTATTTTCTTTCATATTTATTAGGTACTTTACCAATTTACTTAAGCCGTCTCTCTCGGTTATTATCACTATATTACGCATTAAAACAGGGTGGTGGGTCTAAAATCCGTGTCTCTTAAAAGAGAGAAAGACTGTACCCAGCACAGAATTGGTGGTGATGAACCCATAACCACACCTGTTCGTTGCGCAGTCAGATTTAAACAATGCAGCGCTTACAGTGAGGTAATTGAAGTCATTCGAATTTCGAAGTGTGTGAGGCCTTCAGCAAATTAATTAATTATTGCTTGCGGCGCGTCCAATGCGTGCGGTAGGTATACGATCAAAATATGTGTCATCAACTTTATTCTTAAGAATATAATATATAAGATTATAAACAAAGTAACACCTCACACAAAGTGGCTCGCAAAACGTAGACGCTTAGCAATAGCATAGCTATAGAAAATACTATACCAGACTTAGTCAGCTTGCGTGTTATAACTTATAACTTTAGGTACCTACTATGTAACTACCTTTATTCTGTACTCTATTTAAGCTGTAACTGCTAAGCAAAGCTACGGCAGCTTTGCCATTTATTCGAAACTATTATAAAACTATCGGGCAGTATTAGTAACTAGATGATACTAGACTAAGTAAGTAGATGATCGCGTGATTGTGAAAAGGCACTCAAGATCAAGATTAAACCTTAAGCAGAACAAGATACAGACATAGACACTTTCGCATTTGTAGTATTATACATAGTATGGATGAAGTGTCCGCCACTTGTCTGAAGTTTGCGCTGATGGTGCAGCTACTTGCCGCGACGAGTGCGCCACAGTAGAGCGAAGTAGGCGAGCAGACGGAACCCGATGAACAGCAGCACCATGTTGACTACATCCATCGTGAAGTCTTTCTGTATATGTTTATAAAAATCGTTAGAAAAGTGACGCTTCCAAAAGGTACCAGCTATTTTACATAAGTGGAAGGACAACGATCTATGTATAGCCCGTTTACTATAAGAAAGGACCTCTCTGGAATGTGACGGCCTCTCCCACTGCCCCGCTAACCACCCGCATTCGTCCTGTCGCCTTGTACGGTTCGCAGTACGTCGCAGTGACGTCATCGACGCCAGGTCCATTCTTATAGTAAACGGGTAGTATAACATACATTAAAAATTAGGATTAATGTAATTAATAACAGACAAGTTTTAGCCTTTTCACCAAGGCGATGAGCGACGATGAGAAGCAAGGGATGTATACGAAATCTACTAAAATGGTCGCTTAATTTTCAGAGTTTAACTCATCTTAGTCCAGGTGAAAAAAGCTAAAGCATACGTATAAAGCTTGAAATGCTCGCAGTTTGTGCTCGCACTGAAGCTCGCACATGACGTGATAAAACTGACGACCTGACTGGTCGATTGTGCGATCTTGAAGCTGATCTTATCAGAACTTTATACTGCACATTAGAATTGGGTAGTATTTAATCCTAAATTTCCTTTAGTATAAGTAACAAAATATTCGAAAGTAGCTCCTAAAATACTGAATTGCACACTAATTTTTTATTCAACTACAAATTAGCCCTTAACTGCAATCTCACCTGATGGTAAGTGATGATGCAGTCTAAGATGGAAGTGGGCTAACTTGGAAGAGATATGCATACCCCTGATCGGTTTCTACACGGCATCGTACCGGAACGCTAAATCGCTTGGCGACACGGTTTTTGCCGGTAGGGTGGTAACCAGCCACGGCTGAAGCCTCCCACCAGACCAGACCAGAGACAATTTAGACATTATAAAATCCCAAATTGCCCCTTTTATCGGATCGGACGTCTATCGGATAAAGACAAAGAAGGCGAATTTGTTACCTCAGAAAAACTAAGCGTAGTCAAGACAACGTCCCCGTTGGCCGGGCAGGTGAAGTTCTCCCGGGTGCAGGCGATGCTCTCAACCCCGGACCACTGGTTGACCAGCAGCGCTTCGTTGCCGTACCGGAACCACGACAGGTACGATATCCAGCCCAGGTACGGTGGCACTGATCTGGAATAACGAAAAATTTCAACGTGAATTAATAATATTATGTAGTTACTAGTTACATACTTATATTGTTTAATTCATATATATGTTCATCCTTGCCATTGGTAACTTCAGAAACCTCGTGAAACTATATAAAACAAAAAAAAACTAGATTCTTTGACTAGATTAGACACGATGTTTTATTATGGTTTGTATTTTTAACATAAAGCATTATTGACGATAGTGTAAAGAATGTTCCACTTTCTTACTCTACCGCTCGACAGAAAATCACAATAGGTATGTTTATACAGTTTTATTATCTTTTATCGTATAGTCCGTTCAGTAACATAGTGTCGATACAGGCGCAGGTGCTCTTACTATTCTGCTTTTATTTTTATTATTTTTTTTTCTGTTTGTAATTTTTTTTCTATTCTAACAGAATCTCCGAATAGTCTGCCAATCCACACATGGCCAGCGTGGTAGATTATGGTTAAAATCCTTCTCATTTTGAGAGAAGACCCATGTTCATGATAATATTATATTTTATGTTTATGGTTATAGAATAGAATAGAATAGAATAGAATAAATAGATTTTATTGCATGATTGTAAGTATGTACATGGTAGGTGTTACAAAGTTTTGTGTTGGCATGTTACAATCAGCCATAATTATAATGGCGTGCAATAATTAGATTTTACAGTTGTGAATAACATACAAAATTAGGCTACAGAAGTTATACAATTTTTATAAGAATTTTAATTTATTCATTAAAGAACTCTTTTACAGAGCTGAAGATGCAGTTTTGTTTTAAATCTTGTAAATGGTAAATCTTTTATTATAGAGGGTAGCTTATTATAAATTTTAATCATCATATAAAAACAACTTTTTGAGCTCAGAGCAGTTTTACATTGTGGATAGTAAATTTTGTTCGGATATCTGGCATTAAATGATACAACATTTTGACGTGTTTGAAAATATTCATTTTTGAATTTCTTTACGAAACACGCCACTTCGTAGATATATAATATATACCTACATGGTAATGTTAATAATTTCAGCGTTTTTAAAAGTGGCTTACATGATTGCATTGGATCTTTGTTACAAATTGCCCGGATACACTTTTTCTGAATTAAAAAGACTATTCATTTCGGAAGCATTACCCCAAATTAAAACTCCGTACAGAATATTGGAAACAACATAGCCATGATATGCCGAAAGAGCCGTGCTTCGGTCAGCAATTTTAGATATTCTACGTAAAGCAAAGACAAATTTATTGATTTTGTTGCACAAGTTGTCAATATAGTATATTGTATAATAATAAGTATATTGTAATAAAATACGAATATAAAAAAATAGAAAAAGGAAAGAGAATTTTAATAAAAAAATATGAGTAGGTATAAAACGGTATAACCCCTTGTGCCTGTACACCGCGCGCGGCATGCTTTGAAGTCGCGGCGGCGTCTTTGATAAAACACCGCGCGTCGGAGGCGGCTAGACACAAAGAGCGACACTAAGAAAATGAACAGACTATATGACAATCACAAATACAATAGGTATAAACTATTATAATAATAAAATAAAATAAGTAAATATTAAGTAATAATAAAATAATAAAAACAAACGCAAAATCCAAATGGATCCAAAATGGTTTTGCTGCATCCGGGTTGTCTAATCACCGGAAATACCGGACTTCCATTCATTGGGAAGTTATAAATAAATTACCCCTAAAATGCCGAAAACAACTCGAATTAAACAAAATAAATAAATAATCTTCATTTTCATTTTCCGTACATAAAAATGCTTTAAAGCTTGACAGCAGTTCTTACCCCGAGTTAAGGAAGAATCCTCCGAACAGCATGAAGGGAATGATGATGGGCGGGCCGACAGAGGCGGCCATGCTGACGCTGCTGCTCGCGCACGATATCAGGTAACCTGGAATAAATTCAAATTATCGAATTAAGTCTATGGCAAGATCGTATATTATTAAAACACTTTGGTGCTTTTGTCAAAATACTTATTTATCAATAGGTATAGTACGGCAGCCCTGGAACAAAATTTTTAGTGATTAATAACAAGCTGAATTTTCGTGAGCAGGTTCGTTTCGCCGAGATTTTTTGTATGAAGCTTAGTAAATACTTGTTTAATGAAATGGTCATATAGTCTTACAAATTTAGTGGAACAATTTCCCACCCGAGCGAATCGAAATTTTTAACACCTCCCCACTCGATTAGCTACCTCCATCGAGAATTTTCATAGATAAAAAAGTTGTTCGTCTCGTCAAAACGAACCTGCTCACGAAAATTCAGCTTGTTATTAATCACTTAAAATTTTGTTGCAGGGCTGCCGTACCAATAGTCTACGCATTAAGCATGGAGTATCATTATACCTGTGATAGCCTAGTGGTTAAGACTTTCGCCTCCCTTTCGGGGGGCCCGAGTGGGAGGCACGCACCTCAACTTTATTTGCGTTTTATGCAATTAAATATCACTTCCTTCAATGGTGAATTCTCTTCGTGAGAAAAACTGCATGTCTGAGAGTTCTTCATAGTGTTCTCAAAGGCGTGTATCAATCTGCACTGGCTAAGTGCAGATTGATAAGGAATTAAGGCTAGTCCACCAGCCTTAATTCCTTTTTCATTCTTAAAGGAGACCGTGTCATGACCATGTACCTATTATTATGAATCTGGTAGTAAAGTAGACAATGCCTTTTACCTACTCACTGCATGCTTTTGTACAGAGCGAAAGTCAAGCGTAACGCATTTCTCAACACTGAAAATTAAAACGACGCAGTATATATGTGGGGCGTGCTGAGGACATTTCTTTGGGGCGTCAGATGCAGTAGGGCTTTTACCACAATGGACCGTGAGTCGTGCCGCTCGCCGATGCGACATGCCTGTAAGTAGCGTTCGGCGCGTGCGGCTTTTGTTGGGCGTGCGGCTCGTCCGTAATGTGCAATTAACATAACAATATTTTTTTAGGAAAAATCTCAGAGGTAGGTATGCCGAAATATAAATTTGTAGTAGGTATATTGCACCACAAATATTTTGTTTAAGCTCTTGCAGTTTATTAATCGTTATTGAACAACAAAAGCGATTAACATTTAAATCGAAATTCTAGGAAGTACTTAATTATTAGGCAGCTACCTATTACTGAAAAATCTTAATTGCGAGATTGAGAAAGTTATCTAAGTACCTACTTCGAAATAGACTAGTACCATAATCGTTATCATAAAAAGACAGGCTCTTTTATAAATTCAATCAATGGCTTCTGTTACTTTCCTATTTGTATTTATCTCTGTATAACTAATACAGAAGTTGCATTCAAATTCTTAAAAATCAGCCAAGTGCGAGTCGGGCCTCGCTCTTTCAGGGTTCCGTACATAATTATGAACAATATAATATTTTGGGTCTAAGAAATATTTAATTTGCGAGCTAGACATCGCAACCGTGAAAGAAAAACCCAAAAAAATGTTCGTTTATTTTGGTCACAGCTTATAAACTATTTAATAAATCGTTGTTTTCAGTATTTGTTGTTTAAATAGAGCATATAGTACATAATATACTGAAATATCATATTCCCAACTAGTTTAGTTTTTGAGATAGCCCCCGTCACAAAAATGGTCTAAAACTGACAACTTTGATGGCCTCCCATTCCCTTATTTTTTGAGATAAAAATTAAAAAAATATATATTTGTACTCTAGCTTAATGAGCTCTAAACAATGATACCCCACAAGCTAGGGTAAAGAAAATTTTTTTTCCGGCTCCTTTTTCATGTATGGGAGCCCCCCTGAAAAATAATTTAATTCAATTTCTAATTCAATATTTGATTTTGGGTTAACGTTTTACACTAAATACCAAAATTTCAGGTTTGTTACTCATTTCGTCTGCGAGCTAGAGACCTGTGATCGGCGGACAGACGGACAGACAGACAGACAGACAGACAGACAGCCGAGTGACATTAATAGGGCTCCGTTTTTACCCTTCGGGTACGGAACCCTAAAAACGATAACGGTATAAAGGTTGGCTTATATTACAATAAGATATGAATTGAATACATACATAATATAGTATTATGATTAGTCCGAAGACACTACGTAGTACTATTATATATTCTGTGACACTACTAGGACTTTTAAAAACACAAAGTAGTCATCTAATCTACCTACTAGAACAGCTATTTAAGCAATATTTAATAACAGCAAAAGTTGGTATACTGAGTAAGTACTGACTAAGTAATATAACATTATGTTTATACAATATAATATAAGTACGACCTCCCTGGCGCAGTGGTGAGCGCTGTGGTCTTATAAGTGGGAGGTGCCGGGTTCGATTCCCGGCAGGGGCAATTTGGGAATTTATAATTTCTAAATTGTCTCTGGTCTGGTCTGGTGGGAGGCTTAAGCCGTGGCTGGTTACCACCCTACCGGCAAAGCCGTGCCGCCAAGCGATTTAGCGTTCCGGTACGATGCCGTGTAGAAACCGATCAAGGGGTATACATACCTCTTCCAAGTTAGCCCGCTTCCATCTTAGACTACATCATCACTTACCATCAGGTGAGATTGCAGTCAAGGGCTAACTTGTAGTTAAATAATAATAAAAAAAAGTAATTATCATAACTAATTTTCCCTTTCTTTTTTCTTGTGTTAGGAGTGGGTACAACAATAGTACCTACGATTTAAAACGTCAACTTTCCGAATTTCATCAATGAATTGAAATGGACCCAACTCAACTAAAAAATATTGCGATCTTTGTCATATAATAATAGTCCTATTAAGTACGATAATTTAATAAGAGTAAGATATGGCTATATTTTTACTTGTATGCATGAAAAGATGGGTTATATTTTTCCACTTAAATATGTTGAATTAATACTTATTACCAACGTATACCTACCTACTATACTTATGCGACGTCGTTCTCTACAAAATTATAAAACTGTTGTACCTGAGTGATTGGTATGATTAAAATAAATTGCATGGATTCTCGAAATAACTCCACGTTAATAATGATCTGTTGGAAAATAAACTAATGACTTATTGCCGTTGACATTAGTTGTAAGTATTACGGCTTGCCGCTTGCGCAATATTGCAACACGGTTGCACATTATACATGCAGTAAGTACCTACCTACCTACCTATCTTAAAAATATACATAATAATATCCTTATGATAATTACTACTAAAATACAGCCTACCTTAGTGGTAAAGGCGTGCGCACACTAGCATTTTTTAATACTTATGTTTAGCGAGCGCGAGAGACTTATTATATCAGATTCCGGGGCAGTCACTACTTACTCACTCGCAAAAATGGTGCCAATACTGTTGTACACAATCTCCAAACTAAATTAGTTAATAGACCTAAATGTAGTGTAATGTCTGTCATTATCCACAATTATATTACTATTATCATTTACTAATATCAGCGTGACAGTTTCGTTATTTTGGGGATCGGCGCAAACTATAGCCACTCGCCACACTCCGACAGCGTGTAGCCGCGCCACCACCTTTGCTTGGTTCTGCGAAAACTGTTGCAGCGACAAAAACTGCTCTTGTGTAAACGCCCTAATAAAATTTGCAAGTGTTCAGTTACCAATTGACCTAGATTTTAATCTGCAACACACATCGATCATTAGTATATACAGTGTGTGTGTATTTTAGTTTACAAGGTTCGTTTTCATTAGACATTCCATTGTAACTGATACATCTGTATAGGCCACAAACTATACTGTTTTCCCACAAACTGCGGTTTGCTACATTGTACCACTATTATGATCAGAGAGGTGTCAAGTAATAGAGGCAATGAAATCCCGTAAAACGGCCACTTGTTTTGACTCTGTCTGTCAATAATTTCGCAGTTATTTTTATCATTTATCTTTTTAACCCCCGACGCAAAAACGGCGGGGTGTTATAAGTTTGACGTGTCTCTCTGTGTCTGTTCCCCTGTGTAACGCTCAAACGGGTGAACCGATTTGAATGCGTTTTTTTTTGTTTGAAAGGTGAATTAGTCGAGAGTGTTCTTAGCTATGTTTGATGAAAATCGATCCAAGATGGCCGCCGCTACAAAATGGCGGATTGCATATTTTTCACAACTCCCTTATTATAGGTATCAAATAAAAGGGCTTGACTAGCAAAATAGCACTATGCAAATCCAAGACGGCCGCCGCCACAAAATGGCGAATGTCGGGGTTTTAAATTTTTAATTTATATTTGTGGTAAGTAGTGTAACAATCATCATCATCATCATGATCAACCCACTACCGGCTCACTACAGAGCACGGGTCTCCTCTCAGAGTGAGAAGGGTTTTTGGCCATAGTCTACCACGCTGGCCAAGCGGATTGGCAGACTTCACACACCTTTGAGAACATTATGGAGAACTCTCAGGCATGCAGGTTTCCTCACGATGTTTTCCTTCACCGTTAAAGCAAGTGATATTTAAATACGCACATAACTCCGAAAAGCTAGAGGTGTGGGCCCCGGGATCGAACCCACGACCTCCAATTAGAAGTCGGTCGTCCTAACCACTAGGCTATCACAGCTTAGTGTGTAACAATACTAAAAGGAAATTGAAGATACAAAGGAATAACACGAGTATTATCTCAAAGAAGAAGTAACTACTTATAAGAAGAATTATTAGGCTGAACACATAAAGAAACACTATCGTCTCGTCCAACCGAGCATGGCTTTTGCCTTGCTCTATTGGACGAGATGATCAACCTATGTCAGCTATCTAAAAAAATGTCAACGATCTATGTCGGAGGACAATTAGTTAATAGATGGTACACAGATAACAATAGAAGCCACAAAATTATAGCCACAAGCGGTTATACACGAATCCTAGAGGTCTACTTCTCTGTTAGATATGCCTGTAACTCAATGACTTTGACCTTATTAAGCAATCATTTCGTAATAAATTACGTCAGAGCCCTTCGCCTTAAAAATATTCTAAGCGCCCATTTAAATTTTATTACATTGTAATTTATTACATTTATAATTTTTAAGTAAGTAAGTATCAGTTTTTTCTAATGATCAATCAGTGAACGGTAGGTAGGTCGGTAGGTACTAGGTAAGTGTATTCGGCACATTTTGGCACATTCTTACCGACTTGAAAAAGAAGATTCTCAATTCGACCCGTCGCTTAGGTATACTTTACATATAATGTACCTACCTACCTATATAGATAAATATTTGTTTCATAGATGTTCAAGCAAGTTGATTTAGTTTTTATTAATCCTAATATTGTATATATATATATAATAATATATCTACCTACTTAACATGACTTTATTTAGTAATAGATATATTATGATAATGTGATTAATAGGCAGTTATTTACAACATTATTGAAATAATGCTTCTTCAATAAATAATCTATCCCATTAATAAAACATTAACACGAGCTTAACACAAACTACTTAGTACGAGTAAGTTAAAAGCACAGAAATGAGAATACAATATAATGGAATGGTAGGTACAAGGTTGTTATAATATTATTAGTCATAATGGAGTGTCCAAAAGACAGTTACTTTGAAGATTGCCAATAAGGGAACTATTAACGCATATAACGGATATATATATTTATATTTTGATAGAGACGTAAAATCTTCAGGCATAGATACATTAGAAAACGATTTCGAATTCTAATATCACGGTCAAGTAATTAGCTCTCACTCCACACTATAAAAGGTTTTATCATAAAATGACTTCACAATAATCGAAATTAAGTCGAATTAAGTAATTTACCGTAAAAGTGCTATTAATTATACGATCTCCATCCCACATTCGTAATAATTGATCTATACAGTGTGTCCGGGATCGAACTAGCGATATTTTAGGGACATATTCTACAACTCATTACCTCTCTGAAAATACCACTTAATAGGGCCTGCCCCCCTCCCCCTCCCAGGGACAGCCATTTCAATTTGGTGTGCGTTTTTCTTGGTATGTGCGCACAAAAAATGTAATAACTCGAAAGTCTGCTGATGCACAGGTCTTCAAATGACCTTATTCGATTAGATACAATATTTTCCATCATTAAATACCAAACAATAGAATAAAATGTTAAAATAACTCGATCAAAAATGCTTCGGAAAAAAATATTTTTTTCAAAAATATGGAAAACTACAAGTTTTTGTTGCATTTTGCAAAAACGAGGTCATTAAGACCACATTATTAAGTATTAAATCGACAGCTTTTGAGATAACAAACAAAACGACATAAAAAATTGGACTGTAAGTTACTTACTTCTGGAGATATTGGTAATTGTAAGTACTTCGTCCCCAAGCATGAATTACGAGTATTTAACCCAAATTTAAGATTCATCATTTTTTTACTACAAATAAGGTAAAAAAATCTTAACTTTATAATTTAATTTTTGTTAGTTATAAACTCAATAACTCAATAACTTTGATTTGTGTATGTGACACAAATCAGATATCCTAAAAACTAGGTTATTTCCGCCACAAACCGAAATTACCACCTCTGTTCTGTTAGCTAGTTGCTTCATGTTGGGAGGATCGTTGGATCATGTCCAAATACAATCTTATTTTATCTGCAACGGACAGGATCGTCTCCAATAATTCTTTTCTGGTATTTGGTACCATATAAAAGACCTTCTGCTTCATAGGTCCTTATAAAAAGAAGTCCAAAGGTGTAAGGTCTGGAGAATGAGGTGGCCATTCCATTGAATTGCTGCCACGTCCGATCCAAGGCGAATAGTTGACATCTAAATGCTCTCTTATGGCTATAATAATACCGAGTAGGCATGTCTTTAAACTTAGCAAACTTCACAAACCTAAATCACAAACAAAAATGAGTAATATCTTAAGTAGCGATCATAACGCCTCCTCGCCAGGAACAACAAAATAAAATTTCAGATATTTCAATTTTTTATACGAATTTTTAATCAGTTGAAGTAGGGGTCCGATTCTTAGTTTTAACCTCATTCACTGACTAATCAAAAACAATATTATTATTACCTGATCGCCCGAGGTATGCGATGGAAACCCACATTCGAATAACATAAGAACTTACGCGCTCGCGGTTAAGTTATGTTTAAACAATAATATCTCCAAAAGTAAATAACTTACAGTAAATTTTTTTATGTCGTTTTGTTGCTTATCTCAAAAACTGTCGATTTAATACTTAACAATGTAATCTTAACGACCTCGTTTTTGCAAAACGTAGCAAAAACTTGTAGTTTTCAATATTTTTGAAAAAATATTTTTTTTCCGAAGCATTTTTGATCGAGTTATTTTAACATTTTATTCTATTGTTTGGTATTTAATGATGGAGAATATTGTATCTAATCGAATAAGGTCATTTGAAGACCTGTGCATCAGCAGACTTTTGAGTTATTACATTTTTTGTGCGCACATACCCACAAAAACGTACACTAAATTGAAATGGCTGTCCCTGGGAGGGGGAGGGGGGCAGGCCCTAATAAGTGGTATTTTCAGAGAGGTAATGAGTTGTAGAATATGTCCCTAAAATATCGCTAATTCGATCCCGGACACACTGTAGAATCGCATTCCAAAATGTCCAGCATTGTCTAAGGCATTGTCCATTTTAAATGCCAATCCTTTATTCAATGCGGACTTTTGTACGAAATACTTAACACATACCTAATTATATTAGAAAAATAATACTTTAATCAAAAAACCTTTTTTTAATTTAATTTATCATATTTAGAGAGAGGTTTAGTCACTTTGTGACCATATTATTATCACTTAGCCTACAGGAGTACTACCAACTTTACTGAACGAAATAGACACATAGATAATAAGCGCATTAAATTCCGAAACACCAAAGAACCTCTCCGGCGTAGGATTCAGCTTAATCAAGTAATAGAAGATAGTATTGCAGACCAACCAACCGAAGAAGATGTGTATGAAGTACAACCAAGATAAACTTTCCAAATATTATTAGTAAGTCAAGTCCCAACACATAGTACATACTGAAGAGCAAACGGATGCAAAAGAAAAATAAAACAGTAAGAACAGCAAGACTAAACTTACCAAATGAAGTCGCGACGTTGGTAATAAGCGCAGCCAAGCCCGAAGCGATAAAGAATCTCTCGGGAGCTGGGTTGAGGCCTATCATATAGTAGGCTATTGTCGTGAAGACGAGTGGTATAGTAGCGAACACCGGCGCCTCGGCTAGCGTCTTCGAGAGGAAGTACACGTCCGCACGGTACATCCCTGAATGGTGCTCGCGAATGAATATCGGCAGCTCTGAGCAGAATACCTGATGAATAAACATATGGACTAAAACGTGAGATCACACTGAAGGATTTACAAATTCTGATAAAATAATAGATAGATAAATACCACGGGCTAAAAGGTGAGATCACAGTCATTGAAAGATTTACAAATTCTGATGAATTAATAGATGGCTATGACTGAGAATAAGAAACTTACATTGATAACGGCGAAAATGTTCTGGAACGTCATATTAGTGAGGAACATGAAGATTGCTCCGTTGATGTTCATCACACCATCTTGATCCAAATTTTGTCCGAAGTAAATCACGCCAATTAGAATCGATACCATCTGAAATAAGAATTAGGTACTTGGTAAGAATTAAATTCATGCACAATTACAGATAAATATAGCTTTATCCACTAATTTATACTATAATTATTCGTCAAATAGGAATACTTAAGTAGTATGGGAAAACAAACTAAAAATTACATAGATACAGAAATAGTTTCCCTTCGTTAACTGTAATGTTAAAAGATGTAGAAATATATACATACGTATTATAGAACAACAACAACAATAACAAGATAAAACAAGTGAGAAAAAAAAGAGAGTACAAAATATACTTACAATAGTTTGAAGGAAGCGGACTTTGATAAGCATAGGTTCTTTTGTAACAGAGAGCCACGATCTCCACAGCACAGCTCGGAACTGTGCACACCAGGATGCTTTGTATGGCGAGCGACGAGACCGCATCGCGACTGCGTTGGACCAGGCAGAGTCCGCCCAACCGGTGGCAATTTTACGCTGGAATTAAATCACACCATCAAAATCTATGCTTTGTATGACGAGCGACGAGACCGCATCGCGACTGCATTGGACCAGGTAGAGTCCGCCCAACCGGTGGCAATTTTACGCTGGAATTAAATCACACCATCAAAATCTATGCTTTGTATGGCGAGCGACGAGACCGCATCGCGACTGCGTTGGACCAGGCAGAGTCCGCCCAACCGGTGGCAATTTTACGCTGGAATTAAATCACACCATCAAAATCTAGCTTCAGTTCAGACCAAGAAAAACGTCACTTCCACAAATGCAGAAATAGCCAACATCTTCCAACCACCCTGATTTTAGGATGGTTTATCTCATGATGTAAAAATGAATAATCTAGTGGTAGTAGATTAGAACGTGCATAGAATGTAGCAGAATCTACTTAGTAAGAGACTCGCTTCATGAAAATATTGAATTCTTGTATGTACTAACAAAATACCTAGGGAGTATTGACCAAATATCTTACCTCGTGATACAAGGCATTTTCAGCTTCGGCAGCTATCTTGCATCCTAATTCAGACTTGGCAAATGCGGTGCAGACAGTATCAATCGTGTGTCGAGTCGTTTCTTCCCGACCTGGTATTCCAGCTAAGAGTTGAATATAGTGGTCCGCTGGGTTATAATTCGCAGGACACGCTGCCCCAAGCCTATGGAAAAGCTAGAGCTTGTTATCAATCTCTGCTATATTTAATCGAAATATTTACTAGAATATGCGATTTAAGAAATTCTAATAGTGGTTAATTTCAATGATGAATGTACAATTTTCACATTATTCACTTCAGTTCATTGATAACTTCCTAAATACTGCTGAAAATTAAAACGCTGCACTTACTCTTTAAAGAATTCCGTAGCTTGGTCTGGTGATCCCAGGAAGGCAACTCTGCCATCGGCCATGATAAGCAACTTGTCGAACATAGCGTATAGCTCGGATGAGGGCTGGTGTATTGTGCATATCACGGTTTTACCTTTTTTAGCTAAACCACTGAGTACCTGTTGAAGTAAATGATAATAATAAGTTAGGACATAGTGAAAGTTTTTCCATGCTCCTAATATTTAACCAGGGTCTAATTTTTGTATGTTCATAAAAATGCGGACAATCCTTAAAATAGTAACTCTCTGAAAGTAGAAGGAGAACCACTTCAACTCCTCTCCAGATATGCCCTATCACTCACCTGGATAACATTCTGTGCCATGAATGAGTCCAAGCCAGAGGTGGGTTCATCGCAGAACATGAGCGGAGGGTCGGTGAGCACCTCGCTCGCGAACGATAGCCTCTTCATCTCCCCTCCGGATATGCCCTTCAAACGACCCGGGATTCCGATCACTGTGTTTTGGCATTTTGACAGGGCCAGCTAAAAATAATTCATTTATTTATTCATGTCAAAGTTGTTGCAAAAAGTAAGTAACTACTAATGGTATAACGAAAAGTTATCTTTCGAAACTATTCTTTTGATAAGCATAACCGAAACTATCGAATATATCCGAAAAAAAAACGAAACCCTAATTGGATCTGACATAATTGTTATTCGTTTAAAAAAACCTTTGCATGTTTCTATTATCTTTAAAATCGACGCCATGGATTTTGTGACCACATTCTTCTACCACTCTCAAAAATTTTAACCGCTTTCAAAATACTCGTAACATGCTGTATACGTAGGTACTATATCCATATCCAGTTCCTAAATCTCATATCATTTACCCACAACCCTCAGCAATACTCACTACCCCTTACCTATAACCTATAACGTTTCAGTATGATGCAGTATAGAGGGGCATAGCGTCTAGAAAATATCCGGCCTGAATTGACAACCACCTCTGTTTTTGGAAGGCGATTAAAAATAGCTAACATCTCACTTCACACAACTAGAGCACCGTCTTATCATCACAGCAGTCTAACAACTTTGTCACATATATGTAGGTGCCACAAAAAATATAATAAAAACTTACAGACTACATTCGTAGGTATGCATAATATTATTATTTCAAATGTCTTAAAAATGACGTTCGGTCAAGTAAGAGGGTTCAGGGTCAAACAAGAAATATACGCTTAGGCAGACGTATGTAGGTATACCTAATGCGTCTAGCATGCTCTATTTCATTGTGGCTAGTCTGCTCTATTTGCGAGTGGTCGATAGACCACACAATCGGATTAGACTGTCTTGCTACTCCGGTTACAGGCCTTTAATCCTGTTTCAAATGCCTATAATACACACACCGGTAGAATGAAAATTAGAGCTCATCAACAATAAAAGCAATGATTGTGGATCGATCAGGCAAGCAAACTCCCTGAGTTTGCTTGCCTGATTCGCCATTCGAACCTTGAGACCTTGAGGTCAGTCTATCTGTTCTTTGAGTTACAAGTTCTGCCCATACTTTTTCTAGTCGTACCTAATTTTTTATTGATCAAAATTTTTATTCTACACATGCATCTCAAGAAGTTCGATTTCAAAGAAAGCTAAGAAGCAAAGTAGGCGAATTCTTCAATTCCCTAGGGCGCTTCTTACAAACGAAGTTTGTTCGAATTTTGATGATTTTTTTAGAATTTGGTAGACACGCTCTAAAAAGTGCCTTCTTTGTCTTTGGTTGGTCACATTTCCGTAAAAATATGTAGTTTCCACAACAATTTGTATGTAAATGTAAATACATTTGTATGTAAATCTTTGAACCCGTGTCAACACACGGACTCAAACATGTAAAAATCTTTAGAGAGCGCTGGAGGCGAGGCTAATTTTTAACATTTTACTAATTAGTTAACGTAATGTTTAAAAAGCACTTCATATCTTCTGTAAACTTGTAAAGTTTACACCTAATTAGGCATGTATGTACCTACCTATGAAGGTAAGCTAACATGATCTTATAATATCTAATATAAGTAGGTGGGTAGGTATATAAAGTGTATTATCAGCAAAAAAACCGACGAATTCACTTAAGTTTAATGTCAAGCTCGCACAATGCAAATCGATCATAATACGTCTCACCCACTATACCTATCGGATCCACTTGTTATAAAAAACTAGGTTTTGCCCGCGATTTCATCCATCGCAGGCAGTATTCTGTCTTTACTTCTAAATATTTGGTCTCAGATTTTTCCGATTTAAAAAGTATCTTATGTCACTTTCTAGGTCTACATTTTTGTTAACCAAGCAAAAGCTTGGTTACTTAATATATCGGTTGCTCCGTTGCCGCTTGAATAAAGGACAAACCAACAAACACGCTTTCGCATTCATAATTTATTTAATTATATTAGTTAGATATAACTTATAAATTATGTATACTTAGGTAATTATATTAGATTAGCTATTAGATTTATTTATTTTTAGATTAGTGAGTGGACATATCAAATTCCACACCAATAATTATATTGATATACCTAGTAGGTAGGTACACATACACATATTCCAAAATATATTCTTCACTAGATTTTAACCAGAAAGACATTATATTTGAACCACAAAAAGGACATTATTTTTATTTGAGGCATACACACGGCCGCAACACCCGCAAGACCTGCTTAAGACGCGAGGGCCGCAAGAGCCTTAAGAGTCGCATTTAGGTATTAGTCTTGAAAATTTGTCTTCTTGGTTGCTTTGCGGCCAAATTGCATTAGATTGCATTAGTGCCGTCCCTTTCTCGGTACACGGTATTGAATAAATCTATCCTTCCCTATTTTTTGCTATAAATCGGGATCGTTGTACTTAGCTAGTTAATTAAGCTAAGAAAACAATAGATAGTGAAACTTACTTCAGAAATGACTTCCTGGACACGTCTCATTCGTTGAGCGTACGGAATATGCCGATCCATGCGAACTAAAGCCTATAACAAAATTACAAAATTTTCAAAAGTTAAAAAATGTTGATGATATTGCACGCCTCATAAGCGAAGCGTTGAGGTGGGTAGGTACTAGTTACTGTCACTTCACGCAAAACAACAGATTTTTAAAACAAGATTTTTTTTTGAAAAATCATATATTGCACTCGTAAAATAATATATTAAGATTTTCGATCTAAATTAGGTAGATAGGCTGTTGGTCATCAAATCAATGCTAAATGATCGTAAAAAAAGTTCTCATCCACGATTAGATTTTGTTAATTTACTAGTGAGAAGCACACACCAGGAGAAAGCTATAATGTGATAACGATGTGAAAACGTCTCACGAGACCGCAGTGTCTTTTGTAAAGTTGTAAAAATACAAACACAAGTCTCGGTTGGCTAGTTACCATTATAAGCGAACCATAAAGTGAAAAATATATTTAATTTTTCACGGATATATTTTTTGCAATTAGAGTTTATAATAATATGAGGCTGCATATCTAGTACATTATTGATCGGAGATTATTATTATAGTAACTTACCTGGAATATTAAATGCTCTCGAACTGTCAGAGTTCCAATAAACAGATCCTGCTGCTGTACGTACGCGGACAGCGCTGCCATCATCTCGGGGGTGGCAGGCTGGCCGTTCAACGCTCTGGTGCCGCATGACATCACACCGCTTGGCGTCCTAAAGGTCAACGTGTTTAGGAGGGTGGTCTTGCCGGCGCCCGATGAACCCATGATGGCCAGAAGCTCCCCGGGATACGCTGCTCCATTCACTAAAATAAATAGCTACTCTAGGATATTGCAACTCGTATCCACTATCCTCTAGGAACACAAGTAGATTTGATAAATAAACACAATACAATACTTACTATACCCTTCCGTAAAAGGTGCTTGTTACAGTTATTATTTTAATATATTTGCCATAACATGTAGATCCCTAGATAGATAAATTCTTCATTGCCACACGAAACAAACTACGACTGCGAGTAGGTAACAATATAATTACCCACTTAGGTGTACCCTTATACAAAAAAGTCTGACTGTCTATTCATCCTTTATGCTTTGTGCATCCGACAGATCGGATGAACTCATCCGATTGTGCTGAAACTTAGCGCAAAGATAGCTTGCATCCTGTAAACGGACTTACTCTCAAGTCCGGAAAAAATTCCCCGGGAACGGAGTTCTTTATGCATTCATCGCAATCCTATTGAACTGAAACTTGGCACAGAGATAGCTTGCATCCTGTAGACGGACTTACTCTCAAGTCCGGAAAAGTGCTCCCCGGGAACTGAGTTATTTATGCGTTCAGCGCGTATCGTTAATCCTCTTGAGCTGAAACTTGGCGCAGAGATACGAGTAGCTTGCATACTGTAAAGGGACTTTACTCTTAAATCCGGAAAAGAGTTCCCCGGGAACGGAGTTCTTTATGCATTCATCGCGTATTGTTAATCCTATTGAGCTGAAACTTGGCGCAAAGATAGCTTGCATCCTGGAGAGTACTGCTGGATATTTCTCATCCCGAAAAAGAAATCAGAGGAACAAAGTTGCAGGTAAAATTAAATATGAACAAATAAATTGCGACAAAGTGGTCTTATCATTCGAAGCAATCTCCTCCAGATAACTGACTATTTTAATCCTTTTTTATGGACAACTTTGTTTAGCAGTTTGAAGATATAATGTATGTACCTACCTACCTTGTCAAATTTATACACACAGATAGATATAGCTAAATCACAATTTCTGTTATATTTACATACATAATGTCATTAGCATAGAACTGGTTGCGCTAAAATCAAGTTTTAGATTTTGAATGGACTTAGTAGACAGAAAAAAAAACTGGTAGTTAATTAGTTAGGTATGTGGATGTCGATTTAGTATTTAAATAATTAAAATTATGCAAAACTAATACGTAAACATTTCAATGCTTTTACTAAGGTAGAGTAAATTCCTGATCACAGTTCTCACAGTTAGTTCTTTAAAAAAGTTTAAAAATGCTGTTATGTTTTCGATTTAAAAGTTGTTTTGTAAGTTGGCTTATGCGTAATTACAGTGATTAGAATAAGTACAGCTGAGGTTACATTCGCTACCAGTTTTTTTTTTTTTTTTCAAATTATACCTACCCGACTGCAACTAAGTTCCAAGCAACTTTGTAGGTACAACTCATTGAATGTTCCATTTGATCAGTGACTTTTATGAAAATGAATTACTTCCACATGTTAATTTTATGAATAATGTGGATTATTTACAATCTGGCTAAGAAAAGTCAAGCATCGTGTACAATGTCGCAGTCTTGATAAAGCCTACATGTGTCTTATGGATGGTAACTAACTATATTATATTCTATTATATTAAGTATAGATTTATTACAATTTCACAATTTTATTAGAAATCTTTATTACAAAAAGTTTTTACAATGTAAACACGTAAAGTAATAATGTAAGTCATTATTCATTCTTCTTAAAAAGAGTTTAACATTAAAAGTAGTAAACAAGTTTTTATTAATTTTACAGTAGGTTTACAGTTTACACTAACAGTTAAAGGTTTGACAACCCCTGCACTAGTGTGTACACTGTATTACAGTGGGTTGTCCTCCCCGTTCCTGAGTACCTACACAGTAAACAGTATCTGTGTACTGTGGTACCTACTTATTTCAATATATTGACCTGTGGTGCGCTAAAATCAGACGTGCTAAGTATTACATACATACTTCCAACATAATACTTATTACTTAAATAGAGGGTAGGTAGTTGACGATTATTATATCTAGTTGCGCACACAGTTTGTCGCTATGAACGATTTACGTTCCAACTACCCGCCATTCTTTTAAGTGTTCACTGAGTTGTGAGTATTTAGAGCTAGAGTAATAAGTTATCAGATTTTTCATATTCTGTATCTCTATTAATTTGTATGTATAATATTCGTACTATACAGTAAAATTTTAGAAAATATTATATTAAAGTTATCATGTAGTACATACATATTATATTAAAGTGTATACAGGTGTGTGCGCTTGTGATGTTTGTGATATGCATGTATGCGAGTGTGTATGTGTGTGTGTGTGGTGTACGCGTATGTGTGTGTAGATTGTATTATTCAAAACTTTGCCACAAACACAAAAGTTACGGCCTGATCCTAAACTCACTAGTATACCCGTAAATCACTTCTCATGCTAAAAGATACGACCACATTATAACTACTCGTACTAAGTCTGATCGAAAAGATCGCATCATCACTACATAGTATAAAACAAAGTCGCTTTTTCTGTCCCTATATCCCTATGTACCTATGTATGCTTAAATCTTTAAAACTACGCAACGGATTTTGATGCGGTTTTTTTAAATAGATAGAGTGATTCAAGAGGAAGGTTTATAAGTAGAAAAATTGGACCCGGTAGGTGGCGCTAATAGCGGGCAGGACGACGTCTGCCGGGTCCGCTAGTTAGAAAATATAATACAGCTTAACCTTACCATTTTTAAGCAATTGCTTCCTCTGCTGGAACATGCGATCTGAGGAGCTCCTCCAAAAGTGCCAGAACTTTCTGTTTCGGGACCTGTCCTCCGTGGCGAACGCGTTCACATCCGCCCACGTGTATGTGACTTTCTCCACGCCTCCGATGGCGCCATAGCCGCGTGAGGGTGGAATTGCTAGGGTTACTTCTCCACCACTGATGCGGGGACTGCCGCTGTGTGAACTGCCCTAAAACAAGCCAAATAATCTTATCATAATCTAGTTTTAGGACTATCTCGTAATATATGCAACGTAATATGTTTAGGTAATATACGGTAAGCTCAGTGCAGGGCGACCTTCAGCCTACTGGGCCGATGATCTCAAGAAGGTGAATAAGGAAGGCAGAGGAGACTGGCTTCCTTGAAGAAGAAGGTGGCAGGAAGCGGGTGGATAACCCACCTTCTTGAGACCGTGTAATACTTTTGTGGTGCACCCTCGACAATTCCTATGCCCAGCAGTGCACGAATACAATCTGATGAAATAGAAAACGTAATAAATAATAATATGTTTAAGTCGATATTTTTTATTAACCTATCTGGAACTATAATAGTTTTCAGTCCAATGTCATCTCGGACCTCGGTTGGTTACCGTTTGGTTCAATGGTACTTATGATGTTGGCCACTTTCTGTTGTGTACAATATATAGCCAGAGTCTCAGAGATAGCCACTTAGATACAGAATACAGGACTGCAGGTTTGGAATCTAAATAGATCTAGATTAGATCTGTTGGGAAGTTTCAATCGTGCCTAGGCATATTGTGAGCCAGCTAATAGGTATAACTCTCACATTTTAGGTTGATAACACACTGTTGACACAAGTAATAAACAAGATATGTAGCTGAATTTATAACGGAAAATGCGTTCCATAAAACTGGCTTGCTATTCTTACTGGTTTTTGTTAAGTATAGAGTATAGTACTTAGCAAAAACAGACATATTAGTATAAGTGGTCGTAGGAACAATCTGTCGAACCGGTAGTAGAATAGAAGCTTCCTAAACCAATGGTATAGACGATTGATTCAAAGCAAACGGACTGACGGTGATGTCTGAAAAAAGCTGTCGTATCTTTGAATATTTCTATGAATACGTGAATAGGTACATACCTAAAAAACTTTGGAAAATGGACGAAAAAATAAAATAAAAGAAAAACATTTTCCCATACAAAATGTTCACGGGTTTCGTAACTGTCAAACATCCCATCGCGTGGATACGGTAAATTCTCTCACCCTCTCACCCGTATTTATAGTTATAATTCTTCTGTACGTGTGTTTGTCACCTAACTCCTCCTAAACGGCTGGACCGATTTGTATGAATTTTTTGTGTATATTTCAATGGGTTCCTGGATGGTTTGAAAACACAGTTACCGGGTAGGTAGGTACAGGTAACCTACCGGGTCTCAGTAGGTGGCGCCGATGTCGGTATGTCACCGGGCAGGACGAAGTCTGCCAGATCCACTAGTTACTTATACATATATTGGACTCGGAGAACGTATTTAGGTAAATTAACCACAAGACTGAACATGAGGTGACGTATACTATATATGTATATTTATAAACATTATGTAGTAGAGCCGTGCGGAAATAGAAAGCATAGGTATACCTATCTATCAGAATACCGGATATCTGCCTGGTTCGTATTACTCGCACATGATATTTTTAAGTTGCAATTTCTATGGACTTAGTATTGAAAGCGGTTAGGTACGTTACGTAAACGTACATTACGTACGCACGTGTCTCTAAAAAGTTATTATAGAGTTTTCTTTCAAGAAGTTAGTCAGTAGTAGTCCGAAGTTGAGAAGTTAGAGGTTCTACAGACTACACCCCCTCGTCTCTCCGTTACTGAAATTCGGTCAGTAGAACATTATCAATTCTTATATAGATATAATATACCTACCTTCCTAATAATTGTAAACTGGAAATGGAGATATCTAACGGATAAATAATACCTACTTTATTCATGAATTAATTAAATTAGTGAACTCACGTACTTATACTAAATTATTCATTTTACTCGTGTCTGGTGTGTAATTTAAAAGTATGGAGATGCCATCTCGTATCAAATTCCCACGGATGTACTTACTTAAAACTTTTAAGTAAGTACCTAATTAGTAAATAATTACCGTTCTTACTCTTAAGATAAAGCTGAAACAAATAACGTTGAAAAAATGCTACTTTTTCGAAATTTTTCGTATAGAATTCTGTTTTTTTTTAAATATTTATTATATTTTGCTGTGATGTTACATAAGCATAATATATTCTCTCTACTGCTGCCTATTACGACTAAAGCAGTAAACCTTTGTGACAGACCGTCGCGCGAAGCGAAGGCTCTGTAATAAACGGTCCCGTCTGGCACCCCTTGGAACCTACGGAACCCTGAGTTCCCATAAAAACACGGCGAACCATAAATGATCTATGATACGTCTTAGCCGGAAATAAACTATTGTGCCGAATTGGAGGCGATCAATTGAATGGGTCCTGATCGTAGACCTATGACATCCACTGTCGAATCTAACGGAGCGATTGAACTAGACTTTCATTATATCAGGCTGATATAGGAACAATATGTTACTGTGGTAGCTAGGGCGTGCTTGTCTAGACTCTACAATCTAGACAAGCACGCTCTAGCGAGATTGAATTTTTATCATCTAGAGTCTAGATTATAAAAATTCAATCTCGCTTTTTAACCCCGTGGGTGTGTGTGTGTGTGTGTGTGTGTGCGTGCGTGCGTGCGAGCGTGCGTGCGTGCGTGCGTGCGTGCGTGCGTGCGTGCGTGTGTGTGTGTGTGTATGTGTGTAAATGAAGGACTAGTAAAATAGCTCTATGTAAATCCAAGATGGCCGCCGCCACAAAATGGCGAATGTCGGGGGTTTTTAAAATTTTCATTTAAGTATACTTGTTAAGTACCTAGGCAACCACATGCGGGAATCGAATTAGACGGCGCAGATTTCATTCGCGTTGAACTCTATGATAATCCGGGATCAAAATTGCCTCTGTCCGTCCTCTAAGATGCGAGCTCATTATCTCCGTGCAAAATTTCGTCAAGATCCGCTCAACGATAGTTTTTTTTAAATCACATTTAACATTTCGATTCTCCAGGGCAACAAACATTTTTGCATTTACTTAATACTACCTATCTAGCAGTCAGTGGACCCGGTAGGCAGACGCTGTCCTGCGACATTCATTGGTCTGAAAATAAAATTAAAAATTGTGAATGTCCAGGTGAGCCGGCCTAAAGTAATACAAGTATAAATTTAAAATTTAAAAAACCCCCGACATTCGCCATTTTGTGACGGCGGCCATCTTGGATTTGCAATAGTGCTATTCTACTAGTCAAGCCCTTTCATTTGATACCCATATTAAGGGAGTTGTGAAAAAATATGTAATCCGCCATTTTGTAGCGGCGGCCATCTTGAACCGATTTTCATCAAACATAGCTAACAACACTCTCGACTAATTCACCTTTCAAACAAAAAAAAACCGCATTCAAATCGGTCCACCCGTTTGAGCGCCACAGGGGAACAGACAGACACACACACACACACACACACACACAGACACGTCAAACTTATAACACCCCGTCGTTTTTGCGTCGGGGGTTAAAAATACAAATTATTATTTATCAATTCGGTCAAGCTGCTTAGGAGGAGAAGAATTACGAATTTTGTACATACATTTAAATACGTACCTATACGATACGAAGGACAAAAACCTATATGTAAGGCTTCTTACCTACGCAATTGTTAAAATAACATGTCATTTATGGCCCAAAACACATGGAAACACTTGACTGATTTTCATCAACCGTCTAATTTTCCTTTTACTTAAAAGATAAACTTGAAAGTAAAATTTAAATTGTGTGAGGTTTGTGAGGCTGCCCATAGGTAACTGGCGCCGCCAGAGGTTCCAGTAATGGGTTAGCTCGAGCAGAAAACGACAAACAACACATTATACTAGACATTATAGTTCTCGGCAGACCATAATATTATTATTACCTATTATAAGTAAATAATAATTATTGTTTAACGGCGACATTTACGCTCGACGCCGCTGGGTCAGAACACATCAACACCGGCGCCTCCGCCACACGAAACCTCTCCTTGGCGCAGTGGTGAGCGTTGTGGTCTGATAAGTTGGAGGTTCCGGGTTCAATTCCCAACAGGGGCGATTCGGGAACTCATAATTTCTAATTAGATTCTGGTTAGGCCTGGCGAGAGGTTTCGCCCGTTATCACCCTAACGGCAAAGGTGTGCCGCCAAGCGAATTTGCTCCACTCAAGAAATCCGGAACGAGTAGATACATAATTGAAATTCACAGGGAATTGAAATAGGTAGGTACCTTCCTACCTACTGTGCCGTCAGTTCCTTCAGCAGTGGCAAGAATTACTTACTTAGCTCAATTTGTATTAGGTTCCTGTCTAGCGTACCTAGTCTACAAGTGTAGGTAGGTACTAACAGATCGTCTTTGGGCTGAGGTCAAAGTAGGCTTTGACTTAATCCGTACATAACTTTAAAAGCTTTCAACTTTTAAATGACTAATAGGTATATATAACTAAGTAAACAAAATATACTGGACATAAAATAAATAGATTTAAATTAAAAAATATTGGGAAACAACAAACTCGAAAATAATTCCGTCGTTGAATGCAAACGTTATTAACGCTAATAACTGTGTGTCTAGCGCATTATTATAGAATAGAGAGGACGTTGTATTGTATCTAAGGTTGTGTGCGGAGATCATTAACCAAAACTAGTTTTAAGTTTTTTTTACTCAGCCGCGGGCCTTTGACTTGTACGACGGAAATTCAAATATTTGGCCTCGCCTCACGGTCTTAATATTAATAAATTCAAGATGGAACTTTTACACAATATTACTCAATCAGAAAATTAATTTAATTGCAGGAGATACTTACTGGTTATTTAACTGACAGACAGTAAAAAAACGAAACGGAAGAATGTGAAGACATTTTTAAAGATATTTTTATTCGTTTATCGAAACTCGAAAGCTTTTCATTTCGAGCTTTCTTATTCTGTTTCCCGCGGTTTGCGATAAATACAAGTGTAAATTGAAAATTTAAAAAACCCCCGACATTCGCCATTTAGTGGCGGCGGCCATCTTGAATTTGCAATAGTGCTATTCTACTAGTCAAGCCCTTTCATTTGATACCCATATCAAGGGAGTTGTGAAAAAATATATCATCCGCCATTTTGTAGCGGCGGCCATCTTGGACCGATTTTCATCAAACATAGCTAAGAACACTCTCGACTAATTCACCTTTCAAACAAAAAAAACCGCATTCAAATCGGTCCACCCGTTTGAGCGCCACAGGGGAACAGACAGACACACACACGCACACACACACACACACACACACACACACACACAGACACGTCAAACTTATAACACCCCGTCGTTTTTGCGTCGGGGGTTAAAAATCAGACAGACTGAAAGGTATGACAAAAGTTCCGGTTATCATCAGCCAAAGAAACTTAAAACACATGAAAATCGGATTACTGTGAAATTATGAAGCCATAGACAGGCCCTGAAACCGTTTTTCCTGAGTTTTTCTTTACGATAGATACCTATTAGACCAAGATCCCAGTTCGATCTGACATAACTTACTTTCGGAAAGATGAAACCTTAGGCTCTCAGTAGTGTCTCATTTGCTTTAAATATCTGTGTAATTGTGGAGTTCGTAAGTGGGGTACTTACGGAGATATCAAGCGTGAAAGGTGACAAAAAATAAGAGTAACTTAACTTACTTTCACATGGCAGATTTTTATATATATATTGTAGAATATCACTCCAAACCACTACCCACAGTATCAGACACTTTCCATGGGCCAGAACTTTTATCAGACGCTTTAAAGCTCCACAAAAATTAAATGAACTTACTTATTTTTAGATGTCTGATTTTTAACCCCCGACGCAAAAACGACGGGATGTTATAAGTTTGACGTGTCTGTGTGTTTGTGTGTGTATGTTCCCCTGTAGCGCTCCAACGGGTGAACCGATTTGAATGCGATTTTTTTTGTTTGAAAAGTAAATTAGTCGAGAGGGTTCTTAGCTATTTTTGATGAAAATCGATCCAAGATGGCCACCGACACAAAATAGCGGATTACATATTTTTTCACAAATACCTCAATATGGGTATCAAATGAAAAAGCTTAACTGGCTAGTCGAATAGCACTATGAAAATCCAAGATGGCCCCCGCCACTTTGTTCAGAAACACATGCGTACTTATAGTAGGTACCTCGCGCTCATACTCACGGTTGAATAATTTTTGGAATTAGTGGATGTTTAGTCATTACAATTTGTCTGACTGATGAAATATAACTTTATGATAGTTGTCTTAGTTACATATTTAACAAGTATAAATTAAAAAAAAACCCCGACATCCGCCATTTTGTGGAGGCGGCCATCTTGGATTTTCATAGTGCTATTTGACTAGTCAAATGAAAGTATTTGATACCCATATTGAGGTATTTCTGAAAAAATATGTAATCCGCTATTTTGTGTCGGTGGCCATCTTGGATCGATTTTCATCAAAAATAGCTAAGAACCCTCTCGACTAATTTACTTTTCAAACAAAAAAAATCGCATTCAAATCGGTTCACCCGTTGGAGCGCTACAGGGGAACATACACACACACAAACACACAGACACGTCAAACTTATAACATCCCGTCGTTTTTGCGTCGGGGGTTAAAAATCAGACATCTAAAAATAAGTAAGTTCATTTAATTTTTGTGGAGCTTTAAAGCGTCTGATAAAAGTTCTGGCCCATGGAAAGTGTCTGATACTGTGGGTAGTGGTTTGGAGTGATATTCTACAATATATATATAAAAATCTGCCATGTGAAAGTAAGTTAAGTTACTCTTATTTTTTGTCACCTTTCACGCTTGATATCTCCGTAAGTACCCCACTTACGAACTCCACAATTACACAGATATTCAAAGCAAATGAGACACTACTGAGAGCCTAAGGTTTCATCTTTCCGAAAGTAAGTTATGTCAGATCGAACTGGGATCTTGGTCTATATCTACCTACTTCGAATAGTTGCATTAGGGCTTTCCTACATTATTCGATCCGATATCCATATTATCGAATTACTAAGGAGTTCTTATGTCTATGTAAAATGGTTGAATCAGATAGAAACTAAAAATTCAAATAGTTTTGACCCAAGGCATGAAGTTTGTTTGCGGAACCGGATAAAGAATACCTACTTTTTACCTTGGGAAATCAAAGGAGAGAAGTCGCGGGATTCAGCTATAAAAAAAACACTCGTCCTGTCAAAAATAAACAACCGTGCAACTGAGTAGTGACAAGACTAAGGGCGTTTGTGCACTTACTCGTTTTCGATTCATGTTCGGTTTTTTTAATGAACATCATAAAAACGGATACGAAATTCACGAATGACATTTGTGCACTTAATCGTGATTTCACTATACGTTTTAAGCATTTCGTAGATAAAACCGTGTTCATAATGTGTGCTTCATTTAATCGTCGTCAGCTTTTTGCCCTTTTCTTATACATTCGTAGGCGCCGGAGAATGAAAAAATTCTGGATATACATCCTATAAACAGAAGTATTCAATTGACGATTCAAAAGTACTTACTTGTAAAAGTTTATTTGAATAAAAAAACTTTTCTATTCTTTTCTATTCTAGGAGCATTTATCGATCATCACTTATTGAGATATATCATGAAAAATCTTTTTTTAATAATTACAATCGAATGAATGTTGCTACTTTCGATATCATATTGTGCCATATAAGTAAAAGAACAGATTACTCGGCCATACACACGTTTTAGAGAATGCATAACTGCAGAAAAAATAATATTCAATGTACGCTGTGAAGAAATACTGGCAGTAACACTAAAGTTAGTGATTATGAATATCGCACACACCTTTCCGCACGCGTCCTTATTTTAAAACGATTCGATGTGAAAAGTTCACGAATTTAAAAACACGAAAACGAATCGAAAACGAGTAAGTGCACAAGCGCCCATACAGTTATAAGGAAGGCTATGTCGAATCGTGTTTTCACGAAACACGAAAACGAATCGAAAACGAATAAGTGCACAAACGCCCTTAATAATGTAAGCCATGCTAGGTAGGTAATAGCATAATAGGTAGGTAGGTACTAATAAGCAAATACCGTAAATCTTTCTTAGAATACCTACCTAGGTAGCTATTATGTCTTCAACATGACAGGTTTATTAAATACTAGCTGATCCCCGCAACTTCGTTCGCGTAGATATAGGTTTTTATATCGGATCGGATCACATAATTCTTTTACTTGTACCTAAACCAAATGTAGCCTGTTACTCCTTATAACATTGAAAGTTCCATTAAAATCGATCCAGCCGTTTCGGAGATTAGCTGGAACAAATAGACAGACCGACAAACAAACTTAAACGCGCACCAGTTTAAAATAAGCCGTTCGTTCAAAGATCCGGGTCCCAAGTTATTTGAACCCAATACTGAGGGTTGTAATGTCTGTGATTTCTGAACCAAAAAACCTATGACCTTGAAATATTTACGGGACAATATATAAAGTAGTACCTTTCTAACAAAAAAAGAATGAGTGAAATCGAACAACGCGTTAATGAATTACAGCTAAATACACGTTTTAACTTTCATCCCCTCTCCCAAGGGAACCATGCTGAATTTCGGGATAAAAAGTATCCTATGTCCTACCTCAGAGTATAAACTCAAATCGTACCAAGTTTCATTCGAATCCATCCAGTAGTTTCCGCGTGATGCGCGGCCAAGATACAGACAGACAGACAGACAGACAGACAGAAAGACAGACAGACAGACAAAAATGAAACAAATTGCAGTTTTGGCTTCAGTATCGATTATAGAGTGCCCTCCAATAAAAATTTTCAAAATATCTTCAATGTACAGAATTGGATCTGTTACAGTTTTATTATATTATAGAAACCTTATTAAAGATGCATATAGTAATATTATATACAATAAGTAGGTATATCAATAATTTTTTTCAAAGAAAAATGAACCGACTTCAAACGATTCGAACTAAAAAGTTTAAAATAATTTTTTATTCATTTAGATTGACGATTAAACTACTTAACTCAAATGATATATAATTTTTAGGGTTCCGTACCCGAAGGGTAAAAAACGGAGCCCTATTAATGTCACTCGGCTGTCTGTCTGTCCGTCTGTCCGCCGGTCACAGGTCTCTAGCTCGCAGACAAAATGAGTTACAAACCTGAAATTTTGGTATTTAGTGTAAAACGGTAACCCAAAATCAAATATTGAATTAAAAATTGAATTAAATTATTTTTCAGGGGGGCTCCCATACATGAAAAAGGAGCCGGAAAAAAAAATTTTTTCTTTACCCTAGCTTGTGGGGTATCATTGTTTAGAGCTCATTAAGTAGAGTACAAATATATATATTTTTTTTTTTATCTCAAAAAATAAGGGAATGGGAGGCCATCAAAGTTGTCAGTTTTAGACCATTTTTGTGACGGGGGCTATCTCAAAAACTAAACTAGTTGGGAATATGATATTTCAGTATATTATGTACTATATGCTCTATTTAAACAACAAATACTGAAAACAACGATTTATTAAATAGTTTATAAGCTGTGACCAAAATAAACGAACATTTTTTTGGGTTTTTCTTTCACGGTTTGTTGCGATGTCTAGCTCGGAAATTAAATATTTCTTAGACCCAAAATATTATATTTGTTCATAATTATGTACGGAACCCTGAAAGAGCGAGGGCCGACTCGCACTTGGCTGATTTTTGAAGTCGGCGCCAAATAGTCATTTGGCGCCAAATAGTCAAATTCACTTCAAGTCGAAAATATGCCCCCCGCGTCCCAGACAGCCACACCCTCTGCGACTATTGTAGTTCACCGCGCTCGTGTTCAAAAGTTAATACCCTGATTTTACTAACACGAATTGAATGTGGTTTGGCGCCGACTAACTATAACTAACTAAATAACTTTGATACCTACCTACTTATTTTAAAAATGTTAGTAGACATTAGACATACTAGTAGACATAGTAGACATAGACCTAATATTATGTACATACGTCTACCTACCTACCGAGATATTCACTACGTTTTATCTATATACTTAGTAATATGCTTTGTTTATATTTGTATTTGGTTTAGTAGCGATTTACATTGGCATGTAGGTACATTTTCAGGTCATGCAGTGTAATTAAATCACTTGAAAGTAAACTCATTATGAGTATTTCCGTAATATCTCTTATGCTAGGCAAAATGTTAATCAAATGTGGGAGATTAAAACAAAATTTTCTGTCTCACCCACTTCTAATACACACTTACGTCTAGTTGGAGGGGAAAGAGGGATATTTGAGATATGATTAACATACCTGTTATTCTTATAAAATAATATAATATAATATTAAATTGTCTAGGTAGAGTTAGATTCCAATAGGTGAGGAGCGATTCATACTATGTAAGTATTAGGTAGGTGCCTACCTACTACCGATCGGTAAATAGTATGAGGTATCTTGATGTAAAAAAGCTTGAATAAAATTATTATTAAGCATATTTAAATGTGCTGTCTACCAATATTTCGACCGGTTTTCATATTCAGGGTCATAATAATATCTAGATTGTAGAGATCGTTATAGATAGTTACCTACATATATATACCTATACATACAAAGTAGAATTCCACTAATGCAATAGATCTTATATTCTCGGTAGTTACATACAAAATATATATATAATTAAAAAGTCTGTCTGTAATTTCGAAATAACTGTCTCGTATTAAGCTCATAAATAAATAATTATTATAATAATTGTTCGTTCTGATTTTCCCCTTCTAAAAGCGTTTCCTTTCAAAAGTAGAAACTTTTCCTTTCCCAACAGTAATATAGGGATAGGAATTTCGCAGTTTTCCAAAATGGGTATTTAATATGAAAAGGGAAATATCTCCCTTTTGGAACGTGGAAATCATTATATCGTCAAGATTGGACGAATCCTTAGAGCCGCAGCTGAATACAAGAGACGCAAGACTGCAGCGTGTGGAGGTTCCTACAAGACACCTACCTATATCCATGTCCGGAGGACGTCTACATGTGAATGACGACGGCATTTCAAGATTATTTTTTTGATAAAAATCTATTAAAAGTTGATTAATACCTAATTAAAAATCGATTTAACAACGTAGACACACCGTCACGCCGTCGCGTGACGCGTCGTTTCTAGCTTAAAACATGAGTTTAAACCCTAAGCATTTTCTTAATAAATAATTAAATTAGAATAAGTATAACTTGATACACACCTGTGGAGAATTACTGTAGGTCACTCGCTGATTATCCACTGATGAAGAAATCAGGGGCTCGTGCTCTTCAGAACCGGCGGTCATTTTTACAACTTACACACTCAACTATTCAGTTGAACTATTTACCTAGTAAACTAAACTAAAAGTTACGAACTAAAATATCACAATCATATTGTTAGCACTATTTTATTGTTAGCACTAGTTTTTGTAAGCTTTTAAAAGCACGCGCGTTAGGAATTTTCTTGACGGCTAGTATGAGAGCACGCGGTAGCTAATAAGCGATGCGTTTCACTAGAAGATACGGCAGGAACTGCGAGCGTGCGTTCATTAAAATCACACACTCGGTTAAGGACACCTTAACGACATGTCGCGCGACAGAAAGTCGCTATACTACTTATAACCAACAATATAACCTCGTTTTATAAACTAGCTTTTCCGCGTGGAGTTAGGTTTTAGAAATCCGCGGGAGACACTTTTGTTTTCCCGGAATAAGTGTCCTATGGCACTCTCTAGGTCTTTGAGTTTCCCGTACTAGAACTGCACGTCGATTGCATACCAACTGCACTCGGACTGCGCAGTCGGCGGCCAGCTCGATGCAGTTAATGTCAATTGCAACAGAATTGCCCATTCCTCTATAATATAGTTTAAATATTTACTTAGTGCTTTAGTTTATAATATGTATGTTTAACTAGTAAGTTAGTACATAATTATATCGATATGACAATTAGTACACAATAGACAATTAGTAGCAATTAATAGCTACTCGCAGGACCATTGTCATATTGATAACTTTGTAGCAGCAGAAGACAAACAAGAAACTTTACATGATTTTTTATCTTATATGAAGTATGTAATTCTATAAATAAATCAAGACCTTGTCTGTTGGTAAGGAGTCTACTACTGGTTGGGAATGCTTTTCCTAATTTTTAAATTCTAAGTACATAACAATTATGTATTTATCTAATATTCTTTGTATTTCTTATTTATTATACAATCAGATATACTTATCTGTGTATTCGAGGTAATGTAGTAAAAAACTAAAAAGCAATAAGACAAAACAAAAAGTCTTTAGTATGAATTGGAACTTATTCTTTACCACAACTTGTTTCAATGTTACAATCTGTCACGCAAGACGGTTTATATTAATTATATTATTAACAAATACGGTTGTTGGTTGACTATTAATAACCTGTAATTAATGATTCGATTTCGACACACATTTTTGTATATCTACTAGAGTATCTAACTATCTACCTAAGGTACTGGCACATAGGAAGGCCCACCTTATTTAAAATCTCAATAAAAAATAATGTTTTAAAGATTTGACAAAAACAACTAAGTATGTGTAATATTGCAATGTTTTATTGCCCTTCTAAAAATAATCAAAAAACTATAATTTAATTACTCAAAGTTATATTAAAGAGTGTTTTTAAAAAACACTATAGTGGGCCTTGTTAAAGGCACTGTCCCTTACTAAGGCCCGTTTCTAACTAACTCTTACTTAACATCAACTTAATATTTCTACAAAATAATTCACAAATCACGTTTAACAGTTTAAGATATAAGTTATTTAACCTACACTTTAGAGATATAATGAAAAAATTGCACACTGGGCCTTGACCCATGTATGAAAAACAAAAATAGTCATAAAAGTAAAATTCTACTTTAAATCAATAAAAAAACAATTATTTCTAACTAGCTGACCCCCGCGACTTCGTTCGTGTGTTTATAGGTTTTATATAGGATCGGATCGGATCCCATATTTTTTTATGTACCTAAACTAACTTAAAACATCACCTATCTGCCAATGAAAGTTCCATTAAAATCGATCCAGCCGTTTTGAAGATTAGTTGGGACAAATAGACAGACCGACAAATATAAATCTAAACGCAAACCAGTTTAAAATAAGCCGTACGTTCAAAGATCCAGGTCCCAAGTTATTTGAACCCAATAATTAAGGTTATAATGTCTGTCATTTCTAAAATAAAAAACCTATGACCTTGAAATATTGACGGGACAATATATAATGTACTACCTTTCTAACAAAAAAGAATTAGTGAAATCGAACAACGCGTTAATGAATTACAGCTAAATACACGTTTTAACTTTCATCCCCTCTCCCAAGGGAACCGTGCTGAATTTCGGGATAAAAAGTATCCTATGTCCTACCTCGGAGTATAAACTCAAATAGTACCAAGTTTCATTCGAATCCATTTAGTAGTTTCGGCGTGATGCGCGGCCAAGATACAGACAGACAGACAGACAGACAGACAGACAGACAGACAGACAGACAGACAGACAGACAGACAGACAAAAATGAAAAACATTGCAGTTTTGGCTTGAGTATCGATTATAGAGTGCCCTCCAATAAAAATTTTCAAAATAACTTCAATGTACAGAATTGGATCTGTTACAGTTTTATTATATTATAGAAGATGACAAATTCGTAACTCTAGACAGTATTAATTTAAGAATCAAAATATTCAGTTCTCATTTTCCACTTAAATTTTAAGTGGGCCTTACTAGGGCTATTGAATATTTTTTATTTTATTTTCACAAGCTATACAGCTTTATCAACAACTTTTTAATAAAAAAAAACTAATAAATTGAAAATGTATGCAAACATACAAAAATCAGTACAAATATTACAAAAATAAAGTACCTATCCATATTGAGAACTATCAATAATTTAACAAATTATCAATGAATATTATGATTAACTGCTAAAAAAATCGTAAAAAATTTGTAAACTAAACAAACTAAATTCGTTTTATTTATACTTTAGTACTTAAGTATTTACAATCCAAGTGCATTTGACATTTTCATAGATGTAGTAAAGCCCATAGGCCTCTACGTAGGCCCGGGCCATACTACAGAATTTTCATAGTTGCGGAAAAATTAACTTATAATCACAAATATCTAAATAATCGGTAAACTTAGCATCGCATTCTAGTCTCCAATGATTATTTTACAATATGATGATAGAATCACTCGAAAACTGACGCTATTTGTGGAAAAATTGGCAAAAACAACCACAGCGAGATTATAATCACTAGGGTTCAGAACCGGGAAATCCCGGTCTCGAAAGTACCGGGAATTCCCGGTTCTTTTGTCAGTAAAAAGAACCGGGAAATAAAATTTGATTCCCGGTTCTTTCGGTACTTTCGGGAATTTTATTTTAATTACATGATTCACGCTACTACTTACATACATAATCTTTACAATACTAACTTTACTTTTTAATACTTCCTACTGTTCAAAAGTTCAAAACTAACGTGAATTCAGCGCAAAAATAAATGGCGCGCGGTAACTTACAAGTCTACCTCTCTCGCTGTTGTGTGCGATCGCTCGCTTACTCAGTTTTCGAAATGCATATTTAATCCACCTTGGGATAGAATTTTCAAAAATGCTGTTTATTTTTTTATTTTTTATCGAAAGCTCAAATACCAATTTTCATGGATATAACTTGAAAAATGACAGACTTTCATACAAACTTTCATCCCCTATTTAACCCCTTTACGGGTGAAATTTCCAATAATCCTTTCTTAGTACATCATAAAAGGAAACAATGTGAAAATTTCAAGTTTCTGACGATGTTGCGCCATCTGTTCCGGCTTTCAGCGACGTGAACCGCTTCGACAACATTCATGATGAGAGTGGTGCGGGTCTGGTCAGTCCAGTGAATCAAAAAAAAAATTCATTTATTCAAAGTAGGTACACAGTACACTTTTTGAACGAAAATTGGACTCCTACCTCTCGATCTCTTGCCGTTCATTTTCCCGGTAACTATAAGTTTTTGTAGGTTATCGCCGGGTTTACGGGCGATATGGCCGAAGAACTCAAAGATCCTCCTCAGGCATATGTATGTTGGAGAGCCTCGGCTTTTTGTCAATTTTGAGTTCTTCGCGGATCGATTGGTTAGTCCTGAATGCAGTCCAAGAGATTCTGAGCATTTTCCTCCAGCACCACATCTCAAAGGCGTCTATGCGCTGGCGGTCTCCAGCTTTTAAATCCATGTCTCCGCCCCGTATAGGAAAATGGAGATGACTAAAGTGTTGACGAGTGTAATTTTTGTCTTATTACTGATGTTACGATCATTCCATATTCTATCGAGCTGAGACATTGCAGCCTTGGCCATTCCGATTTTCCTGCGAACTTCAGCTTCACGAGAACTGTTATTGCTGATGCTAGAACCCAAGTAAATGAAGTGATCAACGGGTTTTAAATTGAGTGTTCCATTGAATTCTAGCTTAGAAGCACGATCCACCACATTGATCTTAGTTTTAGACCGACTTACGGCCTGTGTTGCTCCATTTTGTTTCATTAACTGCGAAAAGGATGGTGCCATCGGCGTAGCGAAGGTTTTGAATTTTAATGTCATTGATGGTAATTCCACCATCCCAGTCTTCGCAGGTCCGGTGTATAATGCTCTCTCCGTAGATGTTAAACAGAATAGGGGATACGATGCATCTTTGACGAACTCCTTTGCCAAACGAGAAAGGTGTTGATGTCGTCTTGTCAATTCTTACTACCCCCTGACTATCTGAGTATAGACTTTGAAACACTCCGACCAGATGTTTTGGGACTCCTATTTCCTGGATAACTGTCCGTAGGAGCTTCCAGTTCACACAGTCAAAGGGACTACTGTAGTTGACGAAACACATAATGAATGGTACATTGAATTCGTAAGCTTTTTCTTTTGATTATTAGAAATTCCACCTCTAAGGGGGTTAAATAGGGGATGAAAGTTTGCATGAAAGTCGGCTATTTTTCAAGTGATATCCATGAAAATTGGTATTTAAACTTTCGATAAAAAATAAAAAAATTGATTTTCAGGATTTTTGGAAATTCTATCCTCAAGTGGGTTAAATAGGGGATGAAAGTTTAAATGACAATAAAAATTACATAAATATTTCATTGCGGTTTACTTTTAAAGTGTAAAACTTGTTTTATAAAAAAAACTACAAAGAACCGAAAATCCCGAAAGAACCGGGAATTCCCGGTTCCTTTGGGTAAAAGTACCGAAATTCCCGGTTCTCAAAAACAGGACAGGTTCCGTAAACCCTAATAATCACGCGATATTGACAGCGTTCAGAGAGAAATGAACGAAATGTAACAAAATGGCGGCGCGGAAATGATTTGGCGCCATTCAACATTCAATGTGGGGTCAAGGTGAATATGGGCCCGAAATTTCGAATGCTTTAGGCAGTGGCAAGTGCGTTTTTTCAATGTGGGCTTTCGTAGAGGCCGGGCCTTCGTATGTGCCAGTACCTTATACAAGGTAAAATTATTTCTTATTCAATGTACGGCGAATACGGCCAAGTGGACAAAAGTTACTTGGTATGTCCAAAAAATTAAGTTCAAGGTTTGGTTACAAAGTTGACCACATAATCACGGAGGTTAGAAGATTCATAGGAAGGAATGTTACGCCGATACCAAGCGATGTCCACTGCGTTGCTTCTGCGGCGCCACGCCGCGCGGCTCCCTTTTTACCCGACTACGGCATAGTCAAAAGGAAGGGATATGATTTCAGCAGTCTATGTATGTATGTTTGTATCTAATTTTTGTATCAAATTCTGTGTGTTCCACCGGAGCGCCTAAACTACTGGGCCGATTTTGATAAATGAAGTGTCAATTGATAAGTTGTTATAGTCCGGGTGACATAGACTACATCTTATATACGAAAATATTCGAGAAGTGACCTCACTAGAATGTTAAGTTAGTTTCGGATAGACATAACAGATGGCGCCACTTGCTGCTTACCCCGCGGTTTCTTCCGTTCGCGTTTTTCTGCACTCTAAAGTAGTAGTCGGGTTTTAGTTTACGAACTTTATCTCTTGTACATAGTAAAATCGGTGGCGTGCATGTATTAATTTAATGTTATTATTATGTATACGTCAATAAATAAAGATTTATTATTATTATTATAAGCCACACAGACCACAGTGCTTCAGCACCGCGACGCTTTGCGGTGTCGCTTACGGCGTTTTAAATATAAAAATTCGTGCTACACGGTGCTAAATATAAAAATACATAATATAACAAGCTATAATTTAAAAATTAAAAAAACCCGACTGCCATGCTAAAAAACGAACTAAAAAATTAATAAACTAGGTACCACCGTACCACTTACAGTGTAGTTGTTATTTATTTTGTTTTTCATGATTTGTCACTCCAAATTGATTTAAAACATATAGATTGTATACATTTTCGTACTCGCCTTTTAAAGCCCTTTATTTTGATACCCCACTCGAGGGTCTTCAAGAAAAAAATTTTTTTCAGCCCGCACATTAAAGTGCATAACATTCGCCATTTTGATTTTTTATGATTTTTATGTACCCAGTAACATTTGCGCCGTCAAGACAAATCGAATGACGTATAATTTATCAAAATAGGTTGAGCCGTTAAGTAGTTACGAACTGACATAGGAAACGGTCATTTTCTACGATTTATCACTCCAAATTGTTTCCAAATATATAAATTTATACATTTTCGTATTTGCCTTTTGAATCCCTTTATTTTGATACCCCACTCGAGGGTCTTGAAGAAAAAAATTTTTTTCAGCTCGCACATTAAAGCGCATAAAGTCCGCCATTTTGTTTTTTTTTTAATTTAGGTACCCTATAACACTCGCGTCATTGAGACAAATCTAATGACGTATCATTTATCAAAATCCGTTGAGCCGTTGATTAGTTACACGCGGACATAGGAATGGACATACATACACACAGGTGAAACACATATACCCAGTCGGGTAACAAGCTATAATTTAAAAATTAAAAAACCCGACTGCCATGCTATAAAAGGAACTAAAAAATTAATAAACTACCACCGTACCACTTACAGTGTAGTTGTTATTTATTTTGTTTTTCATGATTTGTCACTCCAAACTGAATTAAAACATATAGATTGTATACATTTTCGTACTGGCCTTTTAATGCCCTTTATTTTGATACCCCACTCGAGGGTCTTGAAGAAAAAAAAAATTTCAGCCCGCACATTAAAGTGCATAAAATCCGCCATTTCGATTTTTTATGATTTTTATGTACCCAGTAACATTTGCGCCATCAAGACAAATCTAATGACGTATAATTTATCAAAATTGGTTGAGTCGTTGAGTAGTTACGAACTGACATAGGAAACGGTCATTTTCTGTGATTTATCACTCCAACTTATTTTCAAATATATAATTGTATACATTTTTGTATTTGCCTTTTAAATCCCTTCATTTTGATACCCCACTCGAGGGTCTTGAAGAAAAATTTTTTTTTCAGCTCGCACATTAAAGCGCATAAAGTCCGCCATTTTAATTTTTTTTTTAATTTAGTTACCCTATGACAGTCGCGTCATGAAGACAAATCTAATGACGTATCATTTATCAAAATCCGTAGAGCCGTTGATTAGTTACACGCGGACATAGGAATGGACATACATACACACAGGTGAAACACATAACCCAGTCGGGTAATAAATTACGTAATTAAAAAAACTAAAAACCCGACTGGGTAAAACAAACTACTAAACTAGTTCTGGTAACTGAAAAGCAAAAAACAAGCTTTGTACTTTATAAACTAGAATTTGATAAGATCATAAACATAATTAATGTTAGAAAATGTATGGCATGCGGGGGCGAACTAATAGTCCTGAGTAGTTGGCTAAGTAATGCCCCCGCCTGCCATACATTTTCTAACATTAATTATGTTTATGATCTTATCAAATTCTAGTTTATAAAGTACAAAGCTTGTTTTTTGCTTTTCAGTTACCAGAACTAGTTTAGTAGTTTGTTTTACGCAGTCGGGTTTTTAGTTTTTTTAATTACGTAATTTATTTCTTGGTTTTTAGTGCAAAACTATGAAAAATTTTTAGATGCATATTTTTACAAGAGACAGGCCTGTGTCACTCCGCGTGTAGGTAATAGCGCGTCTAAGACGACTATTAGCGCCATCTGTTGAACACTAGAAACTTTAATAAGGTCCGATTTTTAGTGTTTGGCGATTTAAGGTTAAATTATTAGTGTTACAATAATTGATGGGAAGGGGGGAGGTGTAGGGGGGATTATGTGGAATGTGGTAGAGTGGAGTGGGAAGGGATCTTAAATAAATTACCACCAATTTACTCACAGTGTAGTTGTTATTTATTTTGTTTTCTATGATTTGTCACTCCAAACTGATTACAAACACATAGATTGTATATATTTTCGTATTTGCCTTTTAAAGCCCTTTATTTTGATACCCCACTCGAGGGTCTTGAGGAAAAAAATTTTTTTCAGCTCGCACATTAAAGTGCATAAAATTCGCCATTTTGAATTTTTATTAATTTTATGTACCCAGTAACATTTGCGCTGTTAAGACAAATCTAATGACGTATCATTTATCAAAATAAGTTGAGTCGTTGAGTAGTTACGAACTGACATAGGAAACGGTCATTTTCTGTGATTTATCACTCCAACTTATTTTCAAATATATAATTGTATACATTTTTGTATTTGCCTTTTAAATCCCTTCATTTTGATACCCCACTCGAGGGTCTTGAAGAAAAAATTTTTTTTCAGCTCGCACATCAAAGCGCATAAAGTCCGCCATTTTGTTTTTTTTTTTTAATTTAGGTACCCTATAACACTCGCGTCATTGAGACAAATCTAATGACGTATCATTTATCAAAATCCGTTGAGCCGTTGATTAGTTACACGCGGACATAGGAATGGACATACATACACACAGGTGAAACACATATACCCAGTCGGGTAAAAAAAAATAAAAAATGAGTCGCTCGCTAAAACTCAGAATCGATTCTGATGAATTTTTTTTTTTGTGTATTTGAGTGGTTCCAGGGATGGTTTAGATTAACAATTGGACCCGGTATAAGTGGCACTGCAATCGGTTTCTACCTTCAGTGGAGGACGTCTGCCGAGCCCAGTAGTGTTAAAAAAAAATCATACTTTACGGTGCTAAGTAAATGCTAAAACTCGGGCTACACTACACGATGTGCTGCGGGACCGCATCGCGTTGCAACGTCCTGCATAGAAAATCCTTGGATCGCCGCCTTAACAGTAGGTATAGCATTGGTAGCATAACAATCCAACAAAATCACTAAGTAGGTACGAGTAGGTAGATATGAAAAGTTTTTCATTTTATTTTTGGCCGACTATCCCTAAATTCACAAGGTGATTTTATAATTATTAGTAGATACCTAAGTCTAAGTACGTCTATCTATTGTGTAGAGGCACTCTGCCTTACTAAATGGAACTTGAAAATCCGTTTGCAGGCATGTTTCATGTCAGTGTCTATGTCCAACAAATAACGGTCTCAGCTAATTTCCAATTTATGATCAACTAACTTCGGTAAAGTGCCGAGATGACATCACATTGTAACCACTATTTGTTAGACACTTTACGTTGAGTACCTAATCTATACCTTTAATTACATAGCTTCTGAGATTCGGAACAGGTCTGCTGGTTTTGCGATAAACCCTTTCAACAGACTAAGTGTCTTACTTTGTAAAGATATCAACAAGTAAACTGATAAAGGTGCAAGCGACGTTTCACCTTAATTTAGGTGTATCATTCAAATGCAACAGTTTGTTTGCCAAAGCTAAATAAATGATAAGAAGTAAGGACGAAACAAGGGCACTCGGAGTCTTGAGCTCTACTGAGATAGGTAGGTAAGTACTTGTCGCTAAAAGTATAGATTTTTTTTATCGATTGTAGCTGTAGACCCGTGTAACAGACGGACAGACAGACAACGGAGGATTAGTTATTAGGTCCTATTTGGTTACCTAACCTACGGAACCCTAAAAATAAACAAGGTACCCTCCTCTTGTGTGTAGGCATCTTATGATAAAAAATTATACCTACCGTAATTACTAATTATAAAACAGAGCGTTATTGACATACCGTATGTGAGAATTGAGTCCATTACTCCATTAGGTATACGATATTTTAAAAGCAAGGTCAAAGATATCGGAATAATAAGCCTTTTTCACTGATCAAAGCATCAAATCCTGCATTCCATTGATGCTTACAATCGTTTTGAGTCGAATAATTAATTCCTTTCTGCGCTATCGAATATTGTCGATGTTGTGATTTATAATGTAGGTACTTATTCATTGGTTGTAATCTTAATTGTAGGTATTAAGTATGATTGAAGTAAGTATGATGAATGAAGGCATGAACTTAAAAAAATAAAGACACAAATAGTTCAAGTAGTAAATTGTTTATTTAAAAAAAATATACTTGAGATAAGCAAATAATTATTGGGTAAATTATTTTTATACAATATTTTTTTAAATGAATATCTATTATGCATTATTTCTTTTACTCGATTACAAAATGACACATACAAAGGAACTATTGAATATAGAATTGCGATGTTTTATGAGTCTAAAAACTATTTTTATTATGACCGGTTCACATAATTCCAGTAGCATTGCAGTCCAGCGCTGTACTTTTATGGAATAATACAAACAGTGTCTCGATTCAAGTAACGAATCAAGTGAGCAATCCAACGAGTGGAATTAAAATACTGCATTTCAATGCTCAATCCAAAGTCTAATAAGACGCAAACTCATTACTGTGAAGACTGTCGTGACGTCAGCACATGCACATCTGTCGTGCGGGGCGCTTGGGCTCGCTAACGCGTTGGTCGACAGTATTGCAGATTAAGGTCCTGTTTAACCACCTTCTGATAAGTATCGGATAGCTATCTACAACTTTTGTCTTTGTCACTTGACATAAAGTAAGACAAAACTTACGTTTAGGCTATCCGACATTTATCAGAAGGTGGTGAAATTGGCCGTAAGTTGTCTATAAATGACTAATATAACACGATTCTTTGCATTCCAGTCCAGCGCTAAAAGAGATATTTCTGGATCGAGCGACTAGATTAATGTGAACCGGCCACTAAGCCTTAACAATATCATATCATAATTAATCATTCATAACTCGACATCTGATTGCATGCATTCACAAATTTACATATAAATACAAAATATCTAAATTCTAAACACATTTACACCCCATTCTCGACTGTCGCAAAGCAAACATAATTTGTTACATAATTATTATGTAACTCAAAATATGAGAATTTTTACAAAGATTAATGTGAGATACAAGATTGGCAGTTGTGAAAATTGTAACTATTTTATTTTATTTTTTATTATTTAATTATTTAAAAACGTGTCGAAAACTACACACATACAAGCACAATTCGAGCACATCACTAAAATGGTGAATGTTCATTATGATGTTTCGAATTTGTGTGTGTGTGTGTGGGTATGTGTGTATTCGTGTACACGTTTTAATTGATTTCATGAATATGGCGATCAGCCGCAACATGGCCGCCACTTTGTATGGAAAATAATACATTATTTCATCACTAAGTAAGTACTATTACTTTATGGAATAGACGGTATTTTTTTTAATATGACATCTACATTCTTCGGTAGATTGACGTAACTCATGGGTCACGTTTTTTAATTTAAAAACAAAGTCGCAACGCGCTCAGTATAACAACTCAAAATCAGCGTCACTTGCTTTGGCATAGGTACCTGCGGTTGAAATTGGTATAGTTACCTACATTTACAAACGTGCGAACTGAGTCATAAAGCTGACAGATCAGTGTTGTGAGGGCTCTCCCTCGTTCTTTATAACCTGTTATCGACTATCGACAAATCCTTTATTATTGTTACACACAACACCACAGAATCCGGTTCCAGTTCCATAAGGCCTGTAAGTGCGAGCGAGAAGTCCGATACAAATGATTTATGACTTGTTCGCACGTTTGTAATGTCCCAACTATAGGTATAATACAAACAAAACTGCGCACCTCATTGATTCGAGATTTTCAAAAAATCCTAAATCAACGGCCGTCGTTTACATACTTTAAAATACAATTAGTACATAAATAAGTTTGTTAACAAACTGTTAACAAAATTAATTGAACGTACAGTACTAAATATATCGTACGCGATTTAAATTCGCAAGTTATCTTCTAGTATAGAGAATGCATATATGCACAAATACTAATGAAGTGTCTTGCTAGGTATTACCCTTATTAGTCTTATCAACGAATTATAATTCCTACTAATATTTTCATGGCAATAAATATATTTTGGTGAATATTTCTTGCAGAGTTGAGACAATTTGAGTTCGACAGACATCAACTTTGCGTTTGCAAATTAGGGACGCTTAGAGTATCCTACCGCTAGTACGAGATACTTACCATATCTCGAAGGCAGTGGCGTGCACAAAGCTCGAAGCCAGGGTATGCAAAAGCACACTGCCTGCACTGAGTTCGACACTAAATGATATATTTTTTCAAATCGTATTGGACAGCCTGGCTCATTTAAGCTCTTAATCCTTCTATAAATAAGAGAGGAGTCCTGTGCCCAGCCTTGAGATTTGGGAAGTTAAAGGGCTGTAGTGGTAGTGGTGGAAATGTCTAGAATAGCTAGCGTCGTAGGGTATGCAGTGGTTTTTTGCATATATAGACTGCACGCCACTGCTCGAAGGCTTGATTTTATGTGAGTTACGTTAATATGTACGTTGCTATATTGTAACATATTATCTTACTATTATCTCATCATAATAGATATCTTATTGGTAGATATCTATTAATAAAGAATATTTTTAATTTTCATTTCATTTTCATTACAAACGTAAGATTAATATATATTTAAGCATCCTTGTTTCAAAAACGTACATTATGTACTAGTATCTAATTAATTATTTTCATTTAAATAAGTTTTCGCTACAGGCACTGGCTGTGAATATACTCGACAGTCGACATCGAAATTTCATCATGATCAACCCATTACCGGCTCACTACAGAGCACGGGTCTCCTCTCAGAGTGAGAAGGGTTTTGGCCATAGTCTACCACGCTGGCCAAGCGGATTGGCAGACTTCACACACCTTTGAGAACGTTATGGAGAACTCTCAGGCATGCAGGTTTCCTCACGATGTTTTCCTTCACCGTTAAAGCAAGTGATATTTAAATACTTAAAACGCACATAACTCCGAAAAGTTAGAGGTGCGTGCCCGGGATCGAACCCACGACCTCCGATTAGAAGTCGGTCGTCCTAACCTAGTGGTTAGGACGACCGACTGTGAAAAAAAAGCTTTTTTTTTCATCAGCATCGAATTTTGTCCTATGAAAACTATTAGTCTCCCTAAGAGCCTGTTTCACCACCTTCTGATAACTGTCAGATAGACTAAACGTAAGTTTTGTCACTTTCTTACTATATGTTAAGTGACAAAGACAAAGGTTATAGATAGCTATCTGATACTTATCAGAAGGTGGTGAAACAGGCCGTAAGGGTTCAATTTTTCGGGTCCAAATTTTCACCTGTAAATAGCATAACAATGACATGTACGAGTTCGTTTACAATGAAACGGAGTAGTTGTCAGTCGAAACGCCCCCTTACAATAACTCAAACGATCAAGTTTTCACGCAAAGTTCATGGCTCGATACTTCAACTCTTCTTTCACTGGAACCATGATTTCATAGTAATCGGCTTATACAGTCTCATATATACTATTATAATGATATAGTACATACAGATTATAATACAATAATCGAGAGCGATCCATTATTGTAATGATACATAAAATTTGTGAACTACAAGTGTGGGCTTATTATAGTAGTTTATGAAACGGTTGCATAATAGAGGTTATTAAAACACGAGTGTTAGTTTAAAAAACGAGCCGCAGATGACTTGTTTAATAGTATTACACGAGTGTTTTAATACCTAATTATGTAGAGTTTCATACACTACTTTATCTAAACTCATATCTTAAAATCCAAATCATAAAATCTTGGTAATATTTGTCGTGAGTTTTCCTTAATTTTGCTGGCAAAAGATTGTTGGTCGGTGGTCAGGTGGAGTTTAAATTCTCTTCAGTATCACTGCTAGACATTTTTCCGCGCAACAAAAATCACTTGCAAAGGTTTGGGTTACAAAAACAGTTGCTGTACAAATTGTACTGTTGCGCGTGTTCTGTGTGTTGCAGGCTTAAAAATTGCGGTCTTACCGGTGCAGCTTTTTCTAATGTTGTCTATTTCTGGCTCTTTCTCTACCGGCATGATCCGAGCCCGTATTTTTTTTTCTTTGTCTCAAGTATTTTTTTTTTATTTCAAGTAAGTACTAGTATTTTCCGAATTATTGGTAACAAGCTATTGCCCGCGACTTTGTAGTTGAGTTTTTATGTAAATCTTCGTTTATCTAAATATGCTATCGTTTAACTATCACTCTCCAGTGGGACTATTCTGTAACTTAGTTACCAACTGAAAATGCTTGCCAACGAATTAGTTCGATATACATTGCTGTTTTACTGTGTGAAATATAATATTTCGCAAGTTCTAATTCGTCCCTAATTAAACGGCTATTCAGAAAATCGCGTCGATCCGTCGCTCTGTTGAGACGTGATTGAAGGACAAACAAATAAACAAACAAAATTTCGCATTTACCTATAATACTAATAGTCATATTATAATCATTTAGTATGAAATTATTATATACTAGCGGTCCGCCCCGGCTTCGCCCGTGGTACATAATATATAGCCTATAGCACTCAAGGATCACGTACATATCCAACGGTGAAAGAATTTTTGAAATCGGTCCAGTAGTTTCCGAGATTAGTGCGTTCAAACAAACAAACTTTTCCGCTTTATTATATTAAGTATAGATAGAAATTGATGCTAGAAACGATAGTTATAATGGTACTAGAAAGCTACATTTTAAATCCCCATTTTTCTCCTAGATAGATATGATAAGAGAAACAGCTGTGCTCACCAGATTCTATACAATATACTTAGTCGGAGATATCAGCGGGGTGATTACGTAAAACTTTGCAGTAGCGATAGCAACGCGACAGCAATAGCAATGCGACAGCGACCACTACGCGATCGGTCGCAAAATGTCACTACAATTCGTATTACGCAAGCCGATCGCACGTCTATTGCTCGCCTATCGCAGAATGGACTTTTGCCATCGATACTTCAAAAATTAATAAAATTGCTTGTTAAATGTATGTATTTAAAAAAAACAGTAAACGTACTCGACAATTACTTACAACAAATCAGCAATCACTTTGCAACAAATGCAGAGGTTGTTGCAGTTTGACGTTTCATTTTGCTCGGCTGTCGCTGTCGTATTGCTGTCAAGGAATTTTAGACAATACCAATTTGATGTGTGCAAAAGTGACGTTTGACAGCAATGATCGCGCGATTTACGCCTGTCGCAAACCTGTCGCGAGATACGTAATCACCCCGCCGATAATGTAATTAGTAGATTATAATTAATCAACAACTGACTTTTCTATTCAAATACATATTAAAATAGCCAATAATTATTTATTAATAAATAGAATTACACGAGTATTTTTATGATACAGATTGCTTATGTTTACTCATAATATTACAATTAATTTACACGCGCAAAATTTACTAGTACTAAGGGCCTGTTTCACCACCTTCTGATAAGTGTCGGATAGCTTATTCGCATCTTTTGCCTTTGTTGCTTGACATAAAGACAAAGTGACAAAACTTACGTTTAGGCTATCCGACACTTATCAACATGTAGTGCAACAGGCCCATAATGTTCAATTTTCCTACGAATATTGACTGCAATTTTGTAAACTATTGATTAATGTAAAGCGCTGAGCTTCAAGTGTTTTTATTTAATTCAATGGCAAGTAAGCGGTGATTTCGCTTGATGGTAAGTGACGATGGTACCACCCCGGATTATTACACCCATACCATATACAGTTTAGCGTATCTTAGAGCCATTTTGGAGTCAGGATTCTAACTCCTTACCAAAAAGACAGTGGGCAAATGTATTCTTTAAGCAAGCAGATATTATATTTATTTTTATTTCATTTCATTAATTTATAAGGTAATCCACAGCAATACTTAGTAAAATTCATCGGACACATTTTAATAAAATTTTGCTTAAAGACTCTTTCATAAGTCTAATTGATGGCAGCTCTTGAACCAAATTCGCCCACTGTCCTTTGACTCATAACCTTCGTCATAATATTGACTTGCGCAACTCACTTCACTCGTTTTTTTTTTTACAGTAAAACCATTTCAGAAATCAACCAGTTTCATTAGTTCTTAGAACATCACTAAAATCTGTCCATTCGTATTATAGTCAGCTAAATAGCGTGATTTGACTGTGACAACACCACAAGAGTCCTTTGGACGTTAGATTTTACTGACGAATAACCTATACTCTGATTTTTAATTCCGTGGAATTCTAATGTTTCTTAATGTTACCAGAGATAAAACAGTTCCCACAAAAAAGATAATAAATTCAAAACTTAGGTACATGGAAATAAAAATCAATTGCCTCATGTAGATATGACAAATGCCTGACAGATACTTCATGTACTTTATTTGGGGTAAAATCGTACTTCTTTGCATGACATGTGAATATTTCTCAGTCAAATTGACCCCAAACTGACGGATTAGACCGACTGAGATTGTGGGCTCTTCTCAGATCAGGGCGCGTTTGGAACCCTCGTAGTTTTAGTTTCAAGTTTTCGCAAGTAATTGTCACCATTAGCTGTTCTTAAATTGACGTTCAAAAAGTGTACAGTGTACCCAATTTTGAATAAGGTTTTTTTGACTTTGACTTAGATTAAGGTGGTACGTTTTCCATACTAATTTATTATTACCATTTAAGAACGAATGGATTATATATTTACACTGAAATTACATCGCACAGCCTTAATTTAATGTTTAATTTGCAGAAAATTTAATTTACATAAAGAAAACATTACATAAACAGCTAAAGGTGAAGTAAAGCCATCTCGGTCAGCTAGGCAAAACATCGTTTAATAGATGGCTATTATAATAATTAAGCTGTCTATGTAATGTTTTCTTTATGTAAATATAATTTCGCGCAAATTAAAAATTATATTAAGGCTGTTCGATGTAATTTCAGTGTAAATATATAATCCATTCGCTCTTGAATGGTAACATGAAGTTAGTATGGAAAACGTAACACCTTAACGCGACCTTCGGTGTCGAGTTAGTTCACTCGGAAACCACACTCAAGACTCCGATTCGGAAATTATTATTCATATTTATATGAACAAATTATTGCTCAGATCGAATAAGGCATTTCTTTTCGAAATCAAATTTCGCATCGAATTCGCAATTTTTTTCTGTATCAACTGGCAAAATGAACTGAGTTGAATTGCCTACTACATTCAAGAAAAGATGACGTAAGAGATAGGTAAGATGAGCTAAGATAAGAGATGTCATTAATAGAAACCGAATTCCATACAAGAAATATCAAATTATTACAAAGCCTTTAAAACCTTTAAGAACACATCGTTAAGTATCTATATAGAGGAAGAAACTAACTACGAACAAAACAAGGACTTTCAATTCAATTCAGTACACGACACTTTAATATATGAGGTATTCTGAAGTTATCATTAAAAAAATTACCTTGCAATCATAAATTCTATGATATAATACTGCTACCTACAACTATACAACTATTTCACCTGCACGAATTCAAACTATAATATAAATTTATTGATCTATTTGAGGCGTCAAGGGAACAAAACTCTATTTTACCTCAGTTGATTTAAAGGGTAAACAAATCGCTACTAGCAGAAACGCGAAAGCGACGCTCTAAGCGTGACGCTTAAAACTTTTTCGAGATTGACAAGGCCCACAACAATGCGACCTATGTCATTTGGTAGATATTGTCGTATTTGAATACATACTCTTAATTTCTGTTGGAACGGCATTCCGAACCAATGGTAGATTCAATTGACGATTCAAAAGTACTTGTAAAAGTTTATTTGAATAAAAAACTTTTCTATTCTATTCTGTCCGCCGTGGGATGGTTTCCATACAAAAGTGTCCGTTTACCTTTATTGATCTATTTGAGGCGTAAAGGGAACAAAAGTCTAGTCTAGTTCTAGCATAAACGTGAAAGCGACGCTCTAAGCGTGGCGCTTAAGACTTTCTCACCTATAACGAACAACGAAAGCCTACAAGTAAATCTATTTTGACGTTTTACACCCGGTGTCATTTCATCTATCGCGGTTCTGCAAGAAATACTTGTGATGAATAAGCCATGGATAGGGAATAAATAGATTAAAGACGTATTTTTTCTATAGTTTTTGATGGAGTATAGATAAAGAAATAAATCTTCTAAAGCGAACCATCTAAAGGTTTCTTTTAGGTTTTCACTAATGATTTCGTTTATATGATCCCTGCAATCATGCATCGTCCCTTAATAAATGTGAATAAAAACCTTGAATAAGTTCAATGCCATGCCATTCTACTCAAAAAGTAATTGATAGTATTGTTTATATTGTTTGCATAAATAACTTGCGTTATGAAGGATTGTTATATATGATAAAATAGTATAACCGGTATAATTAACTAAGTGTCGATAATATTATAGATCGAGAGCGTACACTATATTTTTTAAATTAATTATATAATTAGTACATTTTACGCGTCTACACATTTGCCAACAAATCTTTCCAACCTAGACTAAATTAACAATTAAGGCGCCTGTCTTCCCAACTCATTAAACCTGAGAAGTTGGCTGCCGACCTAAGTTGGAGTTGGCACGTGTGTAGATTGCTTTACTGGATATTATGGAACACATTTTACAAATCGATATATCACACATTCAATAGAATACTCTTATTCTTATTATAATAAATGACTTTCGATTTAACAGTATGCAATTTCAATTTTGAGCTTTTGCATATACACGAACATTCCCATCCAAGCCTCAACTACAAAGAGTTAATATTATTTACGGTTCTCGATTATAAGCCTAAATCTTATAGCAATAGAGTCTAAAACAGTTCCCTTCGGTCTGCGATGAAGTTTCCAAATCACTCATACCACTAGTCCATTCAATTTCAAACTTTAACCGTTTCTAATAAAGTTCACTTTCCCAAATCGAGCACTGACCGTCCACTGATTTTATTCAACTTAAACGTATTTGATACTTGACCAAATTAATATAAAGTACATATCAAGAAAGTAAAAATGCAAATCGATAGTATTGCGGTGATTGGTGGTAATATAAAATACGGTTTTGTAACTGGAGTCAGAGTACTCTATAGATATCATTTTGCAACCTCCAGTTGATGCTCAATTGCAACCTGTCATTCCATACAAAACTGTCAGGTTGAAAGTGACCTTCAACATGACAGTTTTGTACGAAATGACAGGTCATGACAATTGCGAGTCAAATTTTCAAAAAAAAGTTATAGGTTAATAATAATCTTAAGTGCCAGTATTTAATTCCAGTGGAGTACTATTCACTTTTTTAAACTTTCGAGAGACATAATATGGTCAAGTAACTAATTAGCGTCTCAAGTAAACAAGATGAAAACGTAGTGCCACCTTTTACACAATCCTTCCTGTGTATGGCACTACTTTTACAGTCTGTTTTCCCTAGTTGTCTTAAAAGGTAAACAAATATCAAGGTAAGCAAATATCTTCTCGAAGAAACGCGTAAGTGACGCTTTTCCCCGGCGCTTTGGACGTTCTTGTATTTGAATTTTCACTTAAATCATGACTTCATTTTTAATACACGGTAAGAAAGTCCTATGCGCCGTGCAAAACGCGTCGCTTACGAGAATGGATTTGTTTACCTTTTAAGACAACTAAGGAAAAACAGACGTTAGACGTGACAACTTTAGTCACGCATTGGTGACGTGGTACATAAAGCTGACCGCTCACAGAGTCTGCGGCGCGTGCTTGGCGGGCTGGCGCTTGAGGCGCCGGCTCACGGGTCACTGTCAGTTGTTCTTGTCCATGTTGTGGAACGCCCAGTTGACGGACGCCGTCCACGAGCTGGTCACCGCCTGGTCGAACTTCAGCCTGAAGTGCTCTATGGCCTTCTCCTCGGATAGGTCCATTACCTTTAAACCAGGAGAATTATCGTCATCATCGTGATCGACCTATTACCAGGGTTCGAAAATATCCGATATCACTACATAGTATAAAACAAAGTCGCTTTCTCTGTCCCTATATCCCTATGTCCCTATGTATGCTTAAATCTTTAAAACTACGCAACGGATTTTGATGCGGTTTTTTTTAATAGATAGAGTGATTCAAGAGGAAGGTTTATAAGTAGAAAAATTGGACCCGGTAGATGGCGCTAATAGCGGGCAGGACGACGTCTGCCGGGTCCGCTAGTTTATTATAAATATCAAAATATCGGATATTTATGATATATATCATATATATAAAAATCGAATATATATCAAGTTTGATATAATTATGTCCATTTTGTATGAAAGCCATATTATTATTTTATTGTATTATTTATGAATACTATGTATCTGCTATGTTACATAAACATACTAAAATTATCTAGCGATTACTTTCTTTGTAAAAAATAATAGAATAATCAAGAAACACGTATTGCAATATATTATTTAAAAAAAAACATTTCATATATATATCGGATATACATATATCTTGATATATGTATATCCATTGATATATATCCTCAAACCCTGCCTATTACTGACCCATACTGACCCAACATGGCACAGGTCTCTGCTCAGAATGAGAAGGGTTTAGGCAATTATCATCATCATCATGATCTTCATAGGTGGGGGCTCTTTTCGCAAATAACCGAAAGATAGCGAACCGTCAGTTTACCAATAAATTAAAAAATACCTATATATTTTTGCTTTAATCTTCTCAAATTCACATAACATAATCTTTTTTAAGCAAAACAACTAGTCACAAGTAAAGTAAAACACAAGAAATGGGCTCGTGATTCCTCAACTACGCCTCGGGAAAGTCCGAAAGTTGTTTGTGGGAACTCATTACCGGCCCACAACAGCGCACAGCTCTCCTCTCAGGAGGAGTTTAGACTGTAGTCCCCCACGCTGGCCGAGGGAGGATTGGTAACTTCTCACGCCTTTGAGATTATGGAGAACTCTCAGGCGTGGTAGTGTCCTCGCGATGTTTTCCTTCCCCGTTAAAGCAAGTGATGTTTAATTGCTTAAATCACACAAATATTCTAATACTATGACGCAAAATAAAATGTTTGGAAATAAAATATTAAGGGCTAAATATATCCACCCTGAATACCTAAAAAACGTGAAACGCTAGGAAAAAAACGTGTCAACCAAAGGTTATCTACAAGGTTATAATGAGCGCTTACCAAAGTTTGTCTGAGGTACTGCAAGTCTTTCTCTGAACTAAGTTCCGGTAAACCCGTAGAGATCATCATCGAAAACAGCGACAGTATAAGATGTCCGTGTTTTCGGAGGATTTTAAATGCCTGCAAAAATATAATACCAAGCGGTCAAACTTACACCCCCTCTTTTTGCGTTGAGGGGATCAAAAGAGAGCCACGATTACCAGTTAGAGCATCTTTGGTAATCGTGGCTCTCTTTATTTACCTAATAATAAAACTTAGCTGTTGACCAAATCGGCACTAACCGTCTCACAAAGCTCCTTGAAGATCTCAACTTACCATCCCCCTCTTTTTGCGTCGGTGGATAAATGATTACCAAAGTTGGTCTACTATTACCAAAGCGGCACTAACCGTCTCGCACAGCTCCCTGAAGATCTTGAAGTCGAGCAGGTCGTTGCTGCCGCCGCGCTGCCCCTTGTTGATGACGTGGATAAACCCGTGCGTAAGCACGAACGGCACGAACTCGCGCTTCACGCCGTACTTCTTCTTGAAGTGGCCCAGAAAGTGGCCGAAGTCTATGTGGAAGAGCTGCGGGAACAACGAATGGCGTAAGTAAAATTAAGATTTGGGCCTGTTTCACCACTTCCTAATCAGTATCGGATAGCTAGCTATCTACAACTTTTGTCTTTATCACTTGATATAAAGTAAGAAAGTGACAAAACGGGCCCTAAATCTTTCAAATGAAGGAACTTTCTCGGCTGAAAGACCACAACTGACTGTTCAATATACCTCTTATGTGAAAAAAAAATGAATAAATAAATTAATTAATTAATTGTTATTTGAGTCTTTACTCAAATTGAGCTCTCCGCTCGAATTCAATAACGTAGTCGTGCAAGTGCCGCTCTAGAATTAAAAGGCAAATTCAAATTTTTTTTTTTCTTTTCCGTTTGTTACGAAACAAAAGGTGGGTTAGCGATCAATAACCATAGTCCTTCATCATCTTTCAAGTCCCATAAATCACAGCTGAAAAACTGGCTGCTCAATATTATAACCTCTTATGTGAAATGAATGAATAAATGAATGAATTAATTAATACAATGAATAAATAAAACACGGTCAATAATATATCAGCTGTGATAGGCACTAGGTTAGGACGACCGACTTCTAATCGGAGGTCGTGGGTTCGATCCCGGGGCACGCACCTCTAACTTTTTGGAGTTATGTGCGTTTTAAGTATTTAAATATCACTTGCTTTAACGGTGAAGGAAAACATCGTGAGGAAACCTGCATGCCTGAGAGTTCTCCATAACGTTCTCAAAGGTGTGTGAAGTCTGCCAATCCGCTTGGCCAGCGTGGTAGACTATGGCCAAAACCCTTCTCACTCTGAGAGGGGACACGTGCTCTGTAGTGAGCCGGTAATGGGTTGATCATGATGATGATGATGAATAATATACCTGTCCGCTCTCCTTGATCATGATGTTGTCCGGGTGTCGGTCGGCGATGCCCAGCACGTAGGTAGCGACGCAGTAGCCCGCGCAGCTCATTGTGAACTCCTCCACCGCTTTGTTGAACGATTCCTCGGTTGGGTTCTTTTTACGGAGCCATTCTGTTTTTAAGAAACAAGATAAATTTCAAATACTAAAACCCGATTACTATTCTAAATAATATAATACTATAAGGCTTTGTTAGGCATACGTTATACCACGAGTTCGACTCCGAGTTCGATCCCCGGCGCACACTTCAAACTTTGCTTAGCAATGTGCGTTTAAGCAATCAAATATCACTTGATTCAACGGTGAAGGAAACCATCGTGAGGAAACCAGCCTAAGAGGTCTCCTTAAGTTCTCAAAAGCCTGTGAAGTCTACCAATACGCACTTGGCCAGCGTGGTAGACTACGGCGTCAATCCTTCTCATTCTGAGAGACCCGTGCCCTGTAGTGGGCCGGTGATGGGTTTATGATGACAATGATGATGGTATTGATGATGATGATGATGATGATGTTGGTGGTGGTGGTGGTGGTGATGATGATGATGGTGGTGATTATGACGATGGTGTTGGTGATGATGATGGTGGTGAAGATGATGATGACGGTGGTGTTGGTGATGATGATGGTAGTGTTGATGATGGTGGTGATAATGATAACGGTGGTGATGATGATGACGATGGTGTTGGTGGTGATGATGATGACGATGGTGATGATGACGATGGTGATGGTGATGATGACGATGGTGATGGTGATGATGACGATGGTGTTGGTGATGATGATGGTGGTGGTGATGATGACGATGGTGTTGGTGATTATGATGATGATGTTGATGGTGGTGATGATGATGGTGTTGATTATGACGATGGTGTTGGTGATGATGATGGTGGTGAAGATGATGATGACGATGGTGTTGGTGATGATGATGGTAGTGTTGATGATGGTGGTGATGATGGTGGTGATAATGATAACGATGGTGATGATGATGACGATGGTGTTGGTGGTGATGATGACGATGGTGATGGTGATGATGACGATGGTGTTGGTGATGATGATGGTGGTGGTGATGATGACGATGGTGTTGGTGACGATGATGATGTGATTGTGATGATGATGAATGGAATTCTAAATGGAAGATGGTGAGACTCACGGAACAAGTTGACCCTGGATATGACCGACATGGCGTTGAACGTCGCGGACTGCTTCTGAATGTTGGCCACCGTCTCCGACTCCTCCACCACCTCGATCATGCCCACCGCGTACTCCATCGATATGCAGTTGTAGGGATTTAATCTATATAAAACAAAAACAAGCTATAATTTAAGAAAAAATAACTTCAATATAACGAAATAAAGGAACAAATGAAAAGGAAAATTGTTCATGTCTTGAAAAGTACAGAATCTATTTTGATGTTTGCAGTGTTCCCTAAATTGAAGTAAATGTAAACCAATAAAAAGAAAGGTTACAAGCAAACAAAGGATAAACATTCGTAACTACAAACATACACCTTGCAAATTTATTTGTAAGTCCTAATAAGTCCTAGTAAGTCCTATTAAGTTAGTTATCATTATGTGATTATATTGCGGTTCTACACACCGTTTCGAATTGATAACCTATTTTTCGAAGTCGATTAAAAAGAGGTAACTATAGCCTCCTAGTCGCAGGGCGTGGTGAGTGGAAAGGTCGACGGTTCAAATCCCACCCGTTACACAATTGTTGTACCCACTCCTGGCGGGGAGTATTAGTTATTTTCATATTTTTTTTTCTTTTTCTACTTTTCTGAAAAAAAAAAACCTTCAGGCCTGGGGTAGAACACTTCTTCATTGGATAGTAAGTACCTGAAGTCGTAGCCGGCGTCCTTCCACAGGCGGTCCATGATCCGCAGCATCTGCAGCGTGAACATGTCCTGGCGCAGGTCGTCGCCCACCTTCAGTATGATGCGGATGTCGCCGCCCGTCGGGTCCACGTTCTCGAACTCGAGCAGCAGCGGACGCATCTTGCTGTCCATCACGCGACAACCTTCAGGCCTGGGGTAGAACACTTCTACATTGGAGATGACGCAAGGAAAACGTTTTGTTTTCCAATTATTATTTGACATTAATTAACCGCTGCGGGCAAATACATTGTGCCTAGAGTAACTAGGGTAACGGGTCACTACGCCCGGTCAATAATACAAGGTTTATATAATATACCCTGTATTAACGTTATTGAAAACGTAGCCCTATTATTATACTACCTAAACACAATCCAATACCAATAACCATTTGTCTCATACTTGTAGTATGGTTTGATATATTTAGTATTTTAAACCGGCAATGTATCGCGTGCACAACTCGGCGACAACTTTAGGTATTTAACCTATGTTTGTTGACCTCTAGCGTCAACTGATTGCATTACATTGCGATTTTTAAAAAATACAGGAATATTTTTTTTCGCGTTTTTTTTGTGTAATCTTATCAGTAACATCACTTTTATTGCCTGTCTTCGTTTTCGATAGCGGTCCTCTCACACCGGTTATGTTTACTCACTTGATTCTCTTACAAAGTAAGCTAGGACAGAGCGGTGACACGAAGTGTGAGAGCGTCTCCAGGCAGTGCTGCTCCTCGAGGTGCTGTCGCAAAGCGGCGCGGGCTTTGGTTATCTCCTTCTTCTTCCGAATGCATTGATTCGCCCCTAAAATAATAATTTAAAAAAAACATTGGTTGTATGTAAACAGGCCCTTAGGGACCGTTCAGATAGACCGGCGCGGAGAGCATCGGAGAGCATTTCTTTTTTCACACAGACCGGCCGATCAAATTTGCTCTGCTCTCCGCGCCGGTCTGTGTGAACGGACACGCGGATGCGTTCGGAGCCGAGCGTACGCTCTTGGGCCGGACGGGAGAGCAATTCGGCCTAGGTCGGCTGTGCGAGCATGAAAGAGCACGCGAACGGAGCCGGTCGGATGCTCGAGCGCAAAAAAGCACGAGCATGGAGCAGCCGAGCGGCTGCTCTTAATATTTCACACAGAGCGTATTGGGAGCATCCTCGAGCATCCTCTTATCATAAAAGAGATAAAATGTAAAAATAAAGCTTATTTCAATGTCTTAAGATTCTATTTTAAATGCGATTAAAATTTGCTCTGCTCTCCGCGCCGGTCTATCTGAAAGGTCCCTTAAAGTTATTTATTCAGTGTTCTCAGAAAATGTTGTTGGCCGAAGTCTCACATTTAAGTTTGTCGAGGCAGGAGATCTGGCGCATGAGGCTGGAGATGTGGTCCTGGCAGCCGCGGCAGTACGCCTCCAGCACCAGCCCGAAGCGCACCGACACCGACGGCACGTGCATCTCCGACCTGACACACAAACATCAACCTCAACCGTCAACTCCGACCTGACACACAAACGTCAACCTCAACCTATTAACATTATATATATAATAAACAAAGCTCTACAGCCCTGGAGAAGCTTGCTGGACCAAGCCAAGGTCCACCTTGGCTTGGTCCAGCAAGCTTCTCCAGCGGAGGCGGTCAGAACAAGCTTCTTTCCAGCTCCGAACCCCCAAAACCCTCATATCCCTTTCCACTCCGTCAATCCACCGACCTCTCGGTCTTCCTCGGCCTCTACGACCATCCGGTTTACTGTCCAGTAACTTTTTCGGGGCTCTTGTATCGTCCATGCGTTGCACATGTCCCGCCCATCGCATTCGTGATAGTTTAATGGTTTTGACAACGTTCGGTTCTATTAACATTACCACCAAGTAAAAAAGTGCACACCTTAAAACTGTCAACACATAAATCTATCTCGGGACGTAAATCTGCGTTTTAGGAAGGTTAATGTCAAATAATTAGATATACAATTTTATTAAAGACAAAATTACTTTGCTATAATCCGCTAACAGTGACTTTGTAGGCACAACACCACACAAATTCACCACGAAATAAACTCGACGATCGTTTCGCTCCGAAACGCTCCACTCGTTTCGTTTAGCTCCGCTATAACCTTTATTCTTCCTGTCAACTAATCTACAAAATCTAATAGATCCCGACGACGAGCGAGTAAATCTACATTTAGCATCCTCGGCTCCCCTACGATAATCCGGAATGGATTGAGAGTTGTCAGTGTTTATCGTAAGTGCCAAAAGAGATAGTGTCCAATGTTTACCGTAAGTGCCAAAAGAGGTAGTGTCAAATGTTTACCGTAAGTGTCAAATGTTTACCGTAAGTGCCAAAAGAGGTAGTGTCAAATGTTTACCGTAAGTACCAAAAGAGATAGTGTCCAACGTTTACCGTAAGTGCCAAAAGAGGTAGTGTCAAATGTTTACCGTAAGTGCCAAAAGAGATAGTGTCCAATGTTTACCGTAAGTGTCAAATGTTTACCGTAAGTGCCAAAAGAGGTAGTGTCAAATGTTTACCGTAAGTGCCAAAAGAGGTAGTGTCAAATGTTTACCGTAAGTGCCAAAAGAGGTAGTGCCCAATGTTCATGTTGTCGAAGGCGCGCTGTAGCAGGAACACGGACAGGTCGCACATCAGGTACGACTCGTGCTTCAGCGCCTGCACCAACTGCAGCAGGTACAGCAGCAGGTCCTCGTCGCTGCAACACCACACACGGTTCTAAACAAGATATATTGTGCCCCGCAAATTGGTATTATGCCTGGCCGCTATTTTAGTGACGTCACCACTAGATAGACGTCGGTACCGTTGACAAAACTGTTGGCAGAGAACGCGTAACGAGTTTTGAATAATTATTACTAAATTCACAAATATTGTTGTTACTGGTGTTAAGTTTCTTGTTAATTTATTATTAGTTATTAGACCAACCTTTATACCTACTTTTAAGGACGTTTGCTATAGTAATCTACCTATAGCTGTAGCTATAGAATGCTATAGCAAATTTCGGTTTTTTCAAAATCTGTGAACTAAAAACCGGAACTGAGGATTTTCCAGAATAAAAGTACCTAGCCTATGTTATTCCAGGTTATAAGGTATGTATGTTTTAGCCACAATGTGGCTAATTCTGTTGTACACAATTCTCTAAACTAAACTAAAATGACAGGTCTAAATCTATTGCTATCTTTTTCCGCAGTGAGCATTGTGAAAGAGATAGGAATAAATTTAGACCTGTCATTTTAGTTTAATTTAGAGATTGTGTGCAACAGAATCGGCCACAATGTCAATGTAAATTATGTTAATTGTATAACTTTAATTGTAAGGAATAAGAATAATAATAAAAAGCTAAAAAAAACATACATACATACACACAAACTTTCGCCTTTATAATAGTAGTGTGGTATTATGTATTATGGGGTAAAGTGCATTTACCTGATCGTGGCCAGACATTTGACTGCGAAACTCCTAACCGCAGCATCAGCATAGGCGTAGTCCAGTAACTCCAGGGCAGACTCCATTGGCAGGTCTGGCCAGATGGCCAACATCCTGACCACCCTGGCCACTTCAGCTCTCTCCGTCCACTCCACACAGGACAACAGTTTTGGTAGCAACTGTGGCGCCGTCGTGCGAAAGGTTTCTCTGTACAAACAGAATCACATTAAATTCCGTTTCTGTTTTGGTTTCTAGTCTAAATAGCGATTATTATCAATAAAAATATCAATAACTAGCTGATGTCCGCGACTTCTTCTGCGTTTTTAAGAATCTGTTTTTAAGAAACAGTTCCCACTAAAAAGATAATAAATTCCAAACTTACATATAAATAAAAATCAATTGCCTCATGTAGATATGACAAATGCCTGACAGATACTTCAGGTACTTTAGTTTGGGGTAAAATCGAACTTCAGGTGTTTAACTCTGTTTTTCATACAAATAACTCAATCTATTTTTAAATGACAACTGTCAGAATTCCACCAAATCATAAATCAGACTATAGACCAATGAGATAGTTAAAGGCGCGTGTAGACTCGTAAATACACTGACCGTGAAGACCAGATGTCCTTCTTGTCCTGTTCGTGTATCTCGTACATGGGGTCCTTCTCGGCCGTGGCGCGCAGCCCCTCGCTCAGCGCGGGCACGGCGCCGCCCGCCTCCTTCTCCAGCTGGTCGGCGTACGCCCGCACCCACTCGGGCTTCGGGAACAGGATCGGGTGTTGGCACGAGTAGCTACAAATATAAATAGACGGTGTCGGATAGAAGCTGGCGTTCTACTTGCATGCAATGTGACATCGCAACTATGACCCGCGGCACGTAAGTCGAGCGCTGACCTTCAAGTGCGCGCATCGTCATACGAGTGAGCGGGACACAATACGATTGGAGAGCCAATCAGCGCTTACGAGGGATCCGCGAGAGCCTATCAGTGCTTACGAACGATCCCCACGCCGTCCCCGCGACCCAATCACACCCTAGATACCTCATTTTCGACTTCTGCGCATTGAAGGTCACCGCTCGACTTACGTGCCGCGGGTTGTAGTCAATGTTAAACGCAAGCCTGTCAAATAAAACCTGTAACAAGTATAAATTAAAAATTTTAAAAACCTCCGACTTTCGCCATTTTGTGGTGGCGGCCATCTTGGATTTGCAATAGTGGTATTCTACTAGTCAAGCCCTTTCATTTGATACCCATATTAAGTGAGTTGTGAAAAAATATGTAATCCGCCATTTTGTAGTGGCGGCCATCTTGGACCGATTTGCATCAAACATAGCTAACAACACTCTCGACTAATTCACATTTCAAACAAAAAAAACCGCATTCAAATCGGCCCACCCGTTTGAGCGCCACAGGGGAACAGATAGACACACACACACACACAGACACGTCAAACTTATAACACCCCGTCGTTTTTGCGTCGGGGGTTAAAAAAACTTCTCGGGGGTGACGAATTCCACCTTCCACTCACTTGGAGAACCGCACTTGCAGCGCCGCGCACGACTCCGTGTTGGGGTTGGACACGACCGTGCCCAGCGGGTGCAGCAGCAGGTCGTCGCCCTGCGTGCCGTCCGCCACGTGCGTCCACATGTATAATGTGACGTCGCAAAACCTGTAGAAAAACTACTCGGGGGTGACGAATTCCACCTTCCACTCACTTGGAGAACCGCACTTGCAGCGCCGCGCACGACTCCGTGTTGGGGTTGGACACGACCGTGCCCAGCGGGTGCAGCAGCAGGTCTTCGCCCTGCGTGCCGTCCGCCACGTGCGTCCACATGTATAATGTGACGTCGCAAAACCTGTAGAAAAACTACTCGGGGGTGACGAATTCCACCTTCCACTCACTTGGAGAACCGCACTTGCAGCACCGCGCACGACTCCGTGTTGGGGTTGGACACGACCGTGCCCAGCGGGTGCAGCAGCAGGTCGTCGCCCTGCGTGCCGTCCGCCACGTGCGTCCACATGTATAATGTGACGTCGCAAGACCTGTAGAAAAACTACTCGGGGGTGACGAATTCCACCTTCCACTCACTTGGAGAACCGCACTTGCAGCGCCGCGCACGACTCCGTGTTGGGGTTGGACACGACCGTGCCCAGCGGGTGCAGCAGCAGGTCGTCGCCCTGCGTGCCGTCCGCCACGTGCGTCCACATGTATAATGTGACGTCGCAAGACCTGTAGAAAAACTACTCGGGGGTGACGAATTCCACGTTCCACTCACTTGGAGAACCGCACTTGCAGCGCCGCGCACGACTCCGTGTTGGGGTTGGACACGACCGTGCCCAGCGGGTGCAGCAGCAGGTCGTCGCCCTGCGTGCCGTCCGCCACGTGCGTCCACATGTACAGCGTGACGCCGTCCGTGCGCAGCTGGTCCTTGTAGTCGAACACCATCGTGTTGGCCCACGCCAGCCTGTTGATCGTGTCCTGCAAGTTTGCTTTTCACGTAAAACATCTATTGGCGTGTCTTGGCAGAAAAATCGACTCGTATGCCGTGACGGCAGATGACATGCCGTCGTGCAATTCCTACGCCACCAATCATAATTCTCGAATACTATACCCTGATTTCTAATTCCGTGAAATTCTGACAGCTGTCATTGTCATTTACAGATGAGTTATACACATAGATAGTGTATGGAGAACAGGATTAACATCTACGACGTACGATTTTACTCCAAACTACTTTAATTCCCTGTCATCATAAAAAGCCATACGCCGAATAATAATAAGTCGTTTCGCCCTAAAATAGATAACACCAAGAGTGGAAACTAGAAAGTGCATACTAACAGCAATAGAAAACAAAAGAAGCACATTGAAAATATTCATTCACACAATGAAAAGTACCATCATTTAAAACTACGTAAGAACACAGCTGGACTCACGTGATGTACGCCGAAGTATACCCGACTAATATCACACTCAATTTTTCGGAGTTATATTTTGAATTTTAAGCAATTAAATATCGCTTTAACGGTGAAGGAAAACATCGTGCGGAAACCTGCACCCCTGGAGTTCTGTCTAATGTACTCAAAGGCGTGTGAAGCCAACTCGGCCTCTCGCAGCCTGATGGACTACGGCCTAAACCCTCCTCACTCTGAGAGGTGACCCGTGCCCAGTAGTGGGTCGGTAATGACTAATGAGTGGATCGTGATGATGACTAACCTTGTTAGCCTTCCACTTGTTCTTGGGTTTGATCTTCTCGTAGATGACGAAGCAGAGGCGCGCCATGCGCGGCACGTTGCACACCTTGATGCGGAACTCGAGCCGCTCGCGCCACTGCGCCTCGCCCGCCATCGTCACCACGGCCACCGCCGTCTTCTGCGGCTCGCACAGCGGCTTGCCGCCGTGGTACATGCCCACTTCGCACACCACCTGTCATGTCACAGTTACCATGAGACTAGACATGAGACTGTGTCCGCTGTGTCAAGTCGCCGGTGTTGCTGTGTCGCCGCCACCGGACACAGCGACACCGGAGACTGTCCGATCGCTGCCACCGGACACAGTAAACACCGGAGACAGTCCGGTCGCTGCCACCGGACACAGCAACACCGGCGACTGTGTCCGATCGCTGCCATCGGACACAGCGACACCGGAGACTGTCCGATCGCTGCCACCGGACACAGTAAACACCGGAGACTGTCCGATCGCTGCCACCGGACACAGCAACACTGGCGACTGTGTCCGATCGATGCAACAGGACACAGCAATACGGGCGACTGTGTCCAATCGCTGCCATGGGACACAGCAACACGGGCGACTGTGTCCGATTGCAACCACCAGACACAGCAACACCTGACACTGTGACCGATCGCTGCCACCGGACACAGCGACACCGGAGACTGTCCGATCGCTGCCACCGGACACAGTAAACACCGGAGACAGTCCGATCGCTGCCACCGGACACAGCAACACCGGCGACTGTGTCCGATCGCTGCCACCGGACACAGCGACACCGGAGACTGTCCGATCGCTGCCACCGGACACAGTAAATACCGGAGACTGTCCGATCGCTGCCACCGGACACAACAACACTGGCGACTGTGTCCGATCGATGCAACAGGACACAGCAATACGGGCGACTGTGTCCAATCGCTGCCATGGGACACAGCAACACGGGCGACTGTGTCCGATTGCAACCACCAGACACAGCAACAATTGACACTGTGTCCGATCGCTGCCACCGGACACAGCAAACACCGGAGACTGTGTCCGATCGCTGCCACCGGGCACAGCAACACCGGCGACTGTGTCCTATCGCCGCCACCGGACACAGCAACACCGGCGACTGTGTCCGATCGCTGCCACCGGACACAGCAACACCGGCGACTGTGTCCTATCGCCGCCAACGGACACAGCAACACCGGCGCCTGTGTACAATCGCCGCCACCAGATACAGCAACACCGGCGACTGTGTCCTATCGCCGCCACCGGACACAGCAACACCGGCGACTGTGTCCTATCGCCGCTACCGGACACAGCAACACCGGCGACTGTGCTAAACAAGACAATCACCTCAACCAGTCTGCCGGGGTCGACGTTGAGGCCTCCGACGCTCTGCACAACGCACGAGTACATCTTGTCGATCTTCCACGAAGACTCGTAGTTTTTCTTCTTCCTTATGGTGTTGGATTGGTCCGAGGAGAGTCGCGTCCGTTCAGGCAGCGAGTAGTGTTGGATATCTGAATCTACTGAATTACAATTCACACGTTAACTTTAGCATTTGTTTAGACAAGTCAGAAAGAATATGAAATATCATTCGGGCTCATTCGGAAGTTACCAGATTAATAAATTCAGTCGTAAAGTAGTTCTGTACATATGGCCAACTAAAAAATGGAAATACATTTGTAGTCTACTCAATTAGCTTTAGACACCCCACATGACAAGGCTCCTTTTTTATTTATGGAAAAATAATTCAATTGAATTTCTAATTCAATACCGTTTTGGGTCAATAGTTCAGGTATGCAACTCATTCCGTCTACAAACTAGAGATGCGTGATGGAAAATAATTCAATTGAATTTTGTAATTCAATACCGTTTTGGGTCAATATTCAACACCAATCATCCAAGTTTCAGGTATGCAACTCATTTCGTGTACAGATGCGTGATGGACGGACGGACAGACAGACTTTCAGACAACAGAGTGAAATTATAAGGGGTCCGTTTTGGTTATGGACCCCTTAAAAATGTACACACTGCCATGCTGATACAACTCACGTGGTATGTTGTCTATGCAGACGGTCATGACCTGCGGCACGCCGTCCCTCGACAGCGTCTCTTGTATGTACAGGAACTGGATGAGCGGGTGCTCGCCCAGCAGGTACTCCTCGCGCCCGCACACCTAACACGCTCATGATACAACTCACGTGGTATGTTGTCTATGCAGACGGTCATGACCTGCGGCACGCCGTCCCTCGACAGCGTCTCTTGTATGTACAGGAACTGGATGAGCGGGTGCTCGCCCAGCAGGTACTCCTCGCGCCCGCACACCTAACACGCTCATGATACAACTCACGTGGTATGTTGTCTATGCAGACGGTCATGACCTGCGGCACGCCGTCCCTCGACAGCGTCTCTTGTATGTACAGGAACTGGATGAGCGGGTGCTCGCCCAGCAGGTACTCCTCGCGCCCGCACACCTAACACGCTCATGATACAACTCACGTGGTATGTTGTCTATGCAGACGGTCATGACCTGCGGCACGCCGTCCCTCGACAGCGTCTCTTGTATGTACAGGAACTGGATGAGCGGGTGCTCGCCCAGCAGGTACTCCTCGCGCCCGCACACCTAACACGCTCATGATACAACTCACGTGGTATGTTGTCTATGCAGACGGTCATGACCTGCGGCACGCCGTCCCTCGACAGCGTCTCTTGTATGTACAGGAACTGGATGAGCGGGTGCTCGCCCAGCAGGTACTCCTCGCGCCCGCACACCTAACACGCTCATGATACAACTCACGTGGTATGTTGTCTATGCAGACGGTCATGACCTGCGGCACGCCGTCCCTCGACAGCGTCTCTTGTATGTACAGGAACTGGATGAGCGGGTGCTCGCCCAGCAGGTACTCCTCGCGCCCGCACACCTAACACGCTCATGATACAACTCACGTGGTATGTTGTCTATGCAGACGGTCATGACCTGCGGCACGCCGTCCCTCGACAGCGTCTCTTGTATGTACAGGAACTGGATGAGCGGGTGCTCGCCCAGCAGGTACTCCTCGCGCCCGCACACCTAACACGCTCATGATACAACTCACGTGGTATGTTGTCTATGCAGACGGTCATGACCTGCGGCACGCCGTCCCTCGACAGCGTCTCTTGTATGTACAGGAACTGGATGAGCGGGTGCTCGCCCAGCAGGTACTCCTCGCGCCCGCACACCTAACACGCTCATGATACAACTCACGTGGTATGTTGTCTATGCAGACGGTCATGACCTGCGGCACGCCGTCCCTCGACAGCGTCTCTTGTATGTACAGGAACTGGATGAGCGGGTGCTCGCCCAGCAGGTACTCCTCGCGCCCGCACACCTAACACGCTCATGATACAACTCACGTGGTATGTTGTCTATGCAGACGGTCATGACCTGCGGCACGCCGTCCCTCGACAGCGTCTCTTGTATGTACAGGAACTGGATGAGCGGGTGCTCGCCCAGCAGGTACTCCTCGCGCCCGCACACCTAACACGCTCATGATACAACTCACGTGGTATGTTGTCTATGCAGACGGTCATGACCTGCGGCACGCCGTCCCTCGACAGCGTCTCTTGTATGTACAGGAACTGGATGAGCGGGTGCTCGCCCAGCAGGTACTCCTCGCGCCCGCACACCTAACACGCTCATGATACAACTCACGTGGTATGTTGTCTATGCAGACGGTCATGACCTGCGGCACGCCGTCCCTCGACAGCGTCTCTTGTATGTACAGGAACTGGATGAGCGGGTGCTCGCCCAGCAGGTACTCCTCGCGCCCGCACACCTAACACGTTCAATATTAATAACTAGTGATGTCAAATAAGAAACTCTTTGTTCCTATCATGCCATATTCCTAAAAGAAAAGATTCCAATAAGGACATAAAAGCGAGAGAGTGTTAGCCAATCGTAAGTGAACGCGTGCGTAGCTGTAATTTTTACATAATCGACGCACTGCAGGCCTTATAGGAATTACTTTAAACCAAAGAACACCTTACGATTTCACAACTTTATAGAACGCTGGGAAGCCTAATATAGAACGCTTAAGTAAAGCACAAAGGCAAGGTATAGGTACCTTGAGCACGTAATTCCTTGGGTTTTCGCCGCGCATGTTGAGGGAGTTAGCCTTTTTCCGCAGTATCGTCTCTATGTGCTGCTGCGGCGTCAGACTGACCGACACGTTCGACGTGAAGGAGAACTGAAAACAAACATAATATTATTATAAACTAGTGGATCCGGCAGACTTCGTCCTGCCCGATGACATACCGACATCAGCGTCACCTACCGAGACCCGGTAGGTTACCTGTACCTACCCGGTAATACACACCCAGGATTGAAATATACAAACAAAATTTCATCCAAATCGGTCCAGCCGTTTAGGAGGAGTTAGGTGACAAACACATGTACGGAAGAATTATATAGGTACGGGTGAGAGAGTTTATAGTTGGAGATCCCGTCCTTCGATCAAAAAATAAGGATCCCGTCTTAGAAATTTATACCCTCATCTGTTATTTAAACGAATTATATGTCAAATGAAAGATTATTTTATTCCCAATCGAACTGTATTTGGTTGCCTGGTCAAAAGTGGTGCTAAATCATGGTTGTCTGGATTTTAAGATATAAAATTTTTTGTGCGAGCGTTGAAAGTGACAGAAAAGTGTTGCGCGCGCAATTCCATTTGACAGACAAAGATGCAGTGAGGCAGGCGTGCACTCGGCAGGTGCTTAGTCTATACATAGATTAAAACCATAGACTTGCTGTGCCTGTCCATTAAAGATATTTGCAAAAAAAAATAAGTGAGAGACGTAAGGTATCACTACATAGTATAAAACAAAGTCGCTTTCTTTGTCCCTATATCCCTATGTATGCTTAAATCTTTAAAACTACGCAACGGATTTTGATGCGGTTTTTTTTAATAGATAGTGATTCAAGAGGAAGGTTTATAAGTAAAAAAATTGAACCCGGTAGGTGGCGCTAATAGCGGGCAGGACGACGTCTGCCGGGTCCGCTAGTAAGTAATAAAACGTAAAAAAGCTGTTTTTGAAAATTTTGTCTGTTTGTCTGTCTGTTTGTGCATGTATTACGCAAACACTACTGAATGGATTGAAATTAAACTTGGCATGATTTAAATTCATACTACATAATAGCATATAGAATACTTTTTATCTCGAAATTCAGCACAGTTCCCTTGGGAGAGGGGATGAAAGTCAAAATGTGTACTTAGCTGTAATTCATTATCGCGTAGTCCAATTTCATAAATTTTTTTTTTTTAGAAAGGAGATACTTTAAAAATTGTTCCGTAAATATTTCAAAGTCATCAATTTTGTAGTTCAGAAATTACAAAATAATTAAAAAAAAAAATTATTCAATTTCTAATTCAATATTTGATTTTGGGTCAACGTTTTACACTAAATACCAAAATTTCAGGTTTGTAACTCATTTCGTCTGCGATCTAGAGACCTGTGACCGGCGGACAGGTGGACAGACAGACGAGTGACATTAATAGGACTCCGTTTTTACCCTTTTGGTACGGAACCCTAAAAATGAATGAAATCGGACTACGCGATAGTGAATTACAGCTAAGTACATATTTTGACTTTCATCCTCTCTCCCAAGGGAACTCTGCTGAATTTCGGGATAAAAAGTATCCTATATGCTATTATGTAGTATGAACTTAAATCATGCCAAGTTTAATTTCAATCCATTCAGTAGTTTTTGCGTAATACATGCACAAACATACAGACAAACAGACAAAATTTTCAAGAACAGCTTTTTTACGTTTTATTACTTATCCCTTACGTCTCTCACTTATTTTTTTTGCAAATATCTTTAATGGACAGGCACAGAAAGTCTATGGTTTTAATCTATGTATAGACTAAGCACCTGCCGAGTGCACGCCTGCCTCACTGCATCTTTGTCTGTCAAATGAAATTGCGCGCGCAACACTTTTCTGTCACTTTCACCACTCGCACAGAAAATTTTATATCTTAAAATCCAGACAACCATGATTTAGCACCACTTTTGACCAGGCAACCAAATACGGTTCGATTGGGAATAAAATAATCTTTCATTTGACATATAATTCATTTAAATAACAGATGAGGGTATAAATTTCTAAGACGGGATCCCAGACCATTACCGTATCCACGCGACGGGATGTTTGACAGTTACGAAACCCGTGAACATTTTGTATGGGAAAATGATTTTTCTTTTATTTTATTTTTTCGTAAATTTTCCAATGTTTTAAATAGTTATTATGCTATTCGGGATGGAGACAAATACAACAAATCAATAACCATGAAAATCAGTCCAGCCATTCTCGAGTTATAAGTATTCGAACAAACACGACTTTGTTTTATATATATAGATAGATATTTCAAGAATGAATGAAATATTTCAAGAACAGCTTCAAAGGAAAAAAATCTGTATAGTTAAACAATTATCACGCTTGCAATTTTCATCTTCAAGCAGCAAATTAACTATTGCATAACTAATTGAAAAATTGTGATAATTTTATTTTTCTAGCGGATTATTGTTCATTTATCTATCCAGTAAGCCCCTGAATTTTCGCATGTCTTAAATTTTATTATAATATCTTTAAACAGTGTCTTGAAGTAGGCGTGAACTTTTTTAGAATGGCGATATCTTAGGAATGGTGATTCTTAGGAAAAAAGTATAAAGAATATTTTTGTAGATAATTTTATGATCTACAATTTTTGCCTGGACTGTATTTTTATAAAACTTACCGTTTTCCGAAAAAAACAAAAACAAAAATTGTGACTTTCACCTTGAATAAGTTTTTTAGCAGACATGGGATCAATGGGGACTTTTGACACTATTCCTACTGGTGTACCCAAGGTCTCTACCAAAATTCAGCTCTGTCGGAATTACTGTTATTTGATAACATTTTTACGTTTAATTTGACTGGGCTATAATAGTTAGCCCCTTTGCTTACTTTTGCAACGTGAGTTTTGAAAGATTTTAGATTACATTAAAAACTTAAACGTCACGATATTAAAATTAAAACTTGCTACTCTAGCGGCACGCTATGATGGCCGGTTTGACGTTTGTCCGCTCATGAAGTTCCGTATTAATTGATAACGACTTTGAAGGAAATAATTGTATTACTTTATTGACGATAGTGATGTGCAGAGATTCATAAATTTTATCGAATGTAGTTTTAGGTTTAGGACTCAAAATTTATTTATTAAATTGATTTCTTAAATGTATACAAGTGTAGAAAAATCAGTTTGCACCATTTAAGGGGTGAATGTACTTGTGAATATGAACAATTTTCACTATGTGGACAAACCTCTGAAATCGCAAAAAAATATCAATAAATTTTTAAAAATGGAATCTAATACGATCGTCACATAGGATCGCTGGCTAGCACAACTACTACCTCCGGCAAACTCGCGTCAATGCTCAATGCAAAACAAAGCAGTTTCGAATTGACGTTGCTTCGAAAAGTATAAACTGTCAGTGCAATGCGATTGTGATATAGTTTTGACCTGGCCTTGGATTTCAAATATTAATACTGCATTACTGTTGACCCTTGCTCGTTAATTTGGACTCTGTTCAAGCCCTTTGTTGTGGATTTCGTCGATATGACCGAACGTACGCAGAGAACTGTTCTAAATAGTCAGACACGTGAGTTCGTAATACGCCTTCGTAACTATTTCGATCGTGAAGCTCAAAATGGAGGGCCAATTTTACCTATAACGTCAGTGGTTGAACGCGTAGCTGATGCGCTTAATATTGGACAACGAACTGTTAGACGGATAACTAAAAAAAAATATGGCGAGACTGGCACAGAAGAAAATAAACTTCACACACCAAAAAAGAGAAAACGAGCAAAACCAGTCGTAGGCATCGATAGCTTTGATGCCGATGCTATCCGAAGACATGTTTACGGCTACTATTTACAGAAGGAGTATCCAACAAGAAAAAAGTTGGTGCATTCACTGAAGGAAGCTGGATTATTCTTCGGTGGGGAAAGTTCTTTAACGAAGATTTTGAAGACCATTGGATTTCGATACAAAAAATGTAACAAACGCAAAATATTGATGGAAAGATTTGATATAGCGATGGCAAGGTATACTTTTTTACGGCAAGTGAAAGAAATCAAAAATTGGCAAAATGTTGTGTTCTTGGATGAAACATGGCTTAATGCTAACCATACTGTAGGCCGTTCTTGGAACGATGACACAGCAGCATCTACTTCCAAAGTTCCTGTAGGAAAAGGATCGCGACTTATAATTTGTCACGCCGGAACCATCAACGGGTTTGTCGAAGGTTCTCTCATGGCTTTTGCGTCAAAAACCACTGGAGACTATCATGAAGACATGAATGGAGAAAAGTTTACTGAATGGTTTACCTCAATGTTGTGTAGCCTCCCTGAACCATCTATTATAATTATGGACAACGCCCCATACCACTCGATGCAAATTGACAAGCCACCTGCCCAATCCCAAAAGAAAGCTGATATCGTCGCATGGCTTCGTAAAAATGGCGTAGATGCAAACATGAATATGTTAAAAGCGGAATTAGTACGTCTTTTAAAAGAAAACAAACCAACCAAGATCCGATACGTCATTGACGAAATAGCATTAGAACATGGGCACAGAGTTATACGGTTACCGCCTTACCATTGTGAGTATAATGCGATTGAGTTGGTGTGGGCTCAAATTAAGGGATATGCTGCAAGACACAATACAGAACCCCCATTTACCACAAAAAAAATGCTAAAATTATTAGAAGAAGCTTGTGAACATGTGACTAAAGGAGACTGGGAAAAGGTTGTGAATAGAACTGTTAAATTAATAAGGGAAGATTATGAAAGAGATGTGAAAATAGATAATATTATAGAAAACGAACATATAATTATTAATGTATGTGATGATAGCAGTGACGACAGTGAAAATAGTAGTATGGACGAATCTGATTAATTATGGCCTTTTGTGGCACCTTTTTTGGTATCTTTTGTATTCATATGTTTCTTGTGTGCATATAAAGTATGTATATTCATTTTCGTTCAAATATTCAGTTCGTTCAAATAAATTAAATAAACATATACATTTTTGTTTTATTAAACCTATTTAATCAGGTACAAAAACAAAACTTAATTGTTTTTTGTTCGAGAATAAATTGACATTCCACATCACTATTGTAATGTGTCAAACCGGCCATCATAGCGTGCCGCTAGTGTAAGTTTATTACATGTTTATTACAAAATTAAAAAAAATATATGTCATTTGTCACTGTGAAAGTTACAAAACATAGCAAAGCCGGTGAAAATGTTAAAATCCCATTTTAACCTTGCCGATAAATCGGATATAGAACAAGAGGAAGAGTTAGAGGAAGCGGCCGAGGCGGTAATCGAAGAAGAGCACGAGGAGAAAATTGTGTATCCGGAGAGACGACTGAACAGATCCGAGGTCAGCGTACGACTGAGTCTACTTGGGAAAACTGCTGAAGGAGATGGGTATAGCTGTTTATGTAAAAGCCCTTACTCAACTTCATTATAATATGCATCGGAATTTTACCCCGGCTCCACACGTTGGCCCCAATGCTGTTCGCCCAACGTGTGGATCGGGAATGTGTTGAGGCCAATGCATGGGCGCCGCCAGGTAGGGGCAGATTTGAAAAAATATAGACATGCTATATTTTGCTTTAAGTATCTAAATTAAACCTGGCGCAAATGGAAACGAAGTCAATGAAAAATTCTAATTCGAAAATAAATTAAGAGCTCGTAACCAGCTTCAAAAGCTCTGGACTGTACCAACAATACTTTGTACTTTTCCCATACTATAATATCATCAACTTTTGCCCCCCCTTGGCCATCGGCTGGCGACGCCCTTGGGCCAATGCATTAGCATATTTATGGTACCACCGCACACTGAGCGCCCGAGTGGCCGCGTTCGAGCTACAAGAAAATGTATGAAAAATCTCTTCCGCGGCTTGTGGCGGCCACTAGTCGTCGCCACTATAGTGGCCCAGTGTGCGGGGGCTGTAATAGTTGTAATGCACACAAAATAAAGAATTTATGATTTCATTTCATTGGATAAATTGGAAATAGGTTTAATTATGCGCTCCGTTTATAGGTACACATATTTAAAGGCTACATGCACCGGAATGAGTCTGACGAACATTTCCGCCATCAAATCCTTCCAACACCTTCAGTTTGTGAACGTTTCAAATAACTACTTGGACTTGGAAAGCCTACAGGAAGTTACTGCATTGCCGTTTCTAGTATTGATCCACGCGGACAAAAACATACTAAACTCTGCAGCCCTAAAGAAAATGAATTACATGCAAGTCATGATAATGAACAACAATTCAATAACATCTGTCCACGATGTCTACCAACCGGAATTGTGTACACTGGAAGTAGGTTATAACAAAATTAAAAAAATACAATTCGATTATAAAATGCCACATATAAAATGCTTAGACTTCAGGTATAATTTGGTTCAAGACATCTCAGATTTCGACTTCCCAAACTTGGACAGCTTGTATTTGGCTGGGAACAAGATAACTAGTCTGGTTGGAATAGAGAGACTCGTCAATTTGAGAATTTTACACGTGAGAAACAATCCAATCAAGTTACTGAATGGTTTCGATTCTGGCATGAAGAAGCTGCAGTATTTAAATATGCGAAACTGTAAAGTTGCTACTGTAAAACAAGTTAGGAAATTAAAGGTGATTTGATGTATTATTTATTCTCTTTTCCTGCATTAATATAAAGCAGTACAGCAAATTTAAACCTAGCATTAACCCCTCGACGACATTAACTTTCACACAATTATCTCTTGGATAAGATTAAGTACATGTAATAATTTTTGGGGGGGTCTAATAACATTTAGGAGATAAAGTTCGAAAACTAAAACCCGACTACTAATTTAGTGTGCAGAAAAACGTGTATTCAACGGCATACTATATAAGAGAATTCGAAACGAAGAAAGCGCGGGGCAAACAATTAGTGGCACCATCTATTATGCCTATCGAAACTAACTTAATATTTTACTTCAAGTAAATAAAATTAGCCTATGTCACCCGGACTATAACAACGAATCAATTGACACCTCATTCATCATAATCGGCCCAGTAGTTTAGGCACTACGGTGAAACACACAGAATCTGATACAAAAATTGGATACAAACATACATAAATAAACTGCTAAAATCATATCAAAGGTAGATCAATAATAATTATAGATTTTGCTTACTTTCAAGGTTTTGCCTGCCCTAGAAACTCTAATATTGAAAGGTTGTCCGTACATGGGAGGCACTGGTGAAGAAGATGCGGAAGTTGGAGTAGAGGAAGAAGACGCAGAGTTAAGAGTTGAGATTCTTGCGTCGCTTCCAAGACTCAAGAGAATCAATAAAGGAGTTGTTACTCCTGAGGAGAGGTCATACATTCCTATCAACCTAACCACAGCCCCCGTACACTGGGCCACTAGTGGCGACGACTAGTGGCCGCCACAAGTCGCGGAAGAGATTTTTCATACATTTTCTTATGGCTCGAACGCGGCCACTCGAGCGCTCAGTGTGCGATGATACCATACAAAATGTATGAAAAATCTCTTCCGCGACTTGTTGCCGGCCACTAGTCGTCGCCACTAGTGACCCAGTGTGCGGGGGCTCTTAAGGGTTTTTAAATGCATAGTCGCCGATCGGATATAAGTTGCTATAAGTTCATACGTAAGCTCAATCAATTTACGAAACTTGGTATGAAAGGGGCAGAAATAATTTATTACTCAACTGTTAAATGGTGATCAGTACCGACCATTTGCTTACTAAAAATTAATATAAAATGGTAAGCTAGTCTGTGACAATGACAACCCTGGGTTTTGTCAGTGAGTAGCTAAATAGAGTAGGTAGCAGTTGCAATTGTTTTACTCTTCGCAGAGTTGTTCAACAATGGGCCTCATAAGAAGGCTCAGGGTCACTCAGCGGGCGATGGAGAGAGCTATGCTCGGAGTATCCCTGCAGGATTAAATCAGAAATGAGGAGATCCGCAGGAGAACCAGAGTTACCGACATAGCTCATCGAGTCGCGAAACTGATGTGGCAATGGGCGGGGCACATTGTACGAAGAACCAATGGACGTTGGGGTCCCAAGGTGCTTGAGTGGCAAACTCGCACCAGTAAACGGAGCCTAGGAAGACCCCCCACTAGATGGACGGACGATCTCAAGCGAGTCGGTGGCAGCCGCTGGAAACAGGCGGCGCAAGATCGTGTTCTGTGGCGATCATTGCAAGAGACCTATGTCCAGCAGTGGACGTCTGTTAGTTGAGACGACGATGACGAGTTGTTACTGAATATTCATTGAAAATATTCATTGAAATTGTTTCACACAGGGCTGAAGCTAAAGAACTTCTTAAACAATGGATAGAAGAAGGCGAGAAGGATGATGAAGAAGCAGGTGAAGAAGAGCAACAAGACGACGAATCCACCGCCGACTGATTTCATGATCGATGTTTCTCGAATATAGTTGACCCGAGTCTAAGGTCAACATCTCACTAGAATTGGAACATTACTGAGTCATAAAACATTACGATTATAGGGTTGTGAGGGCTCTCCCTCGCTCTTTATAACCTGTTATCGACTATCGACAAATCCTTTATTACTGTTATACACAATCCCAGAGAAACAGGTTCCAGTTCCATAAGGCCTGTAAGTGTGAACGAGAAGTCCGATAAAAGTGATTTATGACTCAGTTCGCACGTTTGTAATGTCCTAACTATAGGACACTATGGTTGCGCCACCAGCAGGTGATACCGGCCGCCACCACCAAATTGTTCCGCAAATAAGCGTATAACTGGTGAGGTACCCTCCATAGAGCGGTATACATTTTGTTGGTAGCGCGACTGGTTGCGTCACCATTGGTGTCCTAGTGAGATAGTAACCCTAAGCTATTAATTTATTAACATTAGATAATAGTTTTTTACATTATAATTACTAAATAAAAACGCTTTAATGACGGAGCTTTTTATTGAGTTTATGAAATATAAGAAAAAGGATATTCTATAAAAGCGCAACAGTGCGAAACCATTACTGTTTATAGAATAAACAGATATTGGACTATTCAAAGCTATTCTATAATGACTAAAACTCAGTCGGCATGTAGTTATAGTACAATGGTGTGCAACTGCAATAGAACTAAATCCTGTCCATTTAGAAGGTTTAACAGGAATAGAGGATTTAAAAAAAATTCCCCTGACAAAGCATGTCAACTAATTACTCAGTAGCAGGGACTGAATAACCGGAATTTAATGGTAGTTTTATTTAGCGGTAATGGGCCTACCCTTTTAATAAAAGTACCGAATTGTTTAAATACCTATAATTTCGGTACCGCTTCATTTCGGTACCTCTTTATTTCTGTACCTTTATATTTCAGTTTACCGGTACCGAAATAAAATTTCGGTACCGAAATAAAATTTCGGTACCGCTATTTATATCGATATTTTTATCTAATAAGGCTTTACTTTGATGTGCCGTTGAATGAATCCCACCACTTCGGCATTCTATATTCTTTAATATTCTTATTTTTAGATTAAAATTAGCATTTGGAATTTCTTAAAATCCTTACGTTTTAACAAACACAGGAACCGACGGGAAGCGGGGGACGCGCGGCGCGCGGCACGTGGTCAAATTCTTCACCCCCGCGCGCGCACCTTTTCGTATTTTTTCGGTACCGAAATCGCAAAGCGGTTAAATAAAGGTATCTTTTATAAAGGTTGAGATTTCGGTACCTATTTTGTACCGGTATGATAACGGTGGTATGTACCGGTATGCTCTACCGCTTTCAGTCCCTGCTCAGTAGTGTAATAAATAATTACTAACCTCAGTCTTGGCTACTTTAGTAACGAGTATGAAGCAGTTGTTGTTTAGGTGGCTGAGTAAAGTTTTTGGCACAGTGGGTTCGGCCGCTAATCTCGGTGGACAGTGATACCGTAGCCTCTCTAGTTGAGTGCTCTGCGTCCTCCTCAATAGACTCTCTTCAGCTAGGTATCGCATCCGCATCCGAAAGTCATTGACTTCTGAATTTCTTAAATTATCAAATTCGCATAAACCTGAAACCAAATTATTTAGTAGTTAGCTTCATTAACTCAACAAAAACAGTACCAAGGACAGGGATAGCAAACTGATGGTATTGAAGAATAATTAATTTTGTAGTAGAAAAACCAGGCTTACTAACAGAGGTCAATAAATTGCGAAGCTTATGTGGGTAGAGTATATATTTCAAGCAACCGATAGAGGTTGAGGTCTGAAGGTGTTGGAAATTGGAAGGTGAACTCGCACCATAAAGCGCAATTTTAGCAGACCACTCACTATGTCGCGAAGCAACAAATGTGCAGGTAGACAAATTACTTTTGCTTAATATTATCTGAAAAGGCTGCACGCAGGCTGCACGCACGAAAAAGCATGACTCATTGTCACGTTCCACCTGAGCCGAGCGTGCAAGCGAGAGCGCGGAACAAGCAATAAATAGGCACGATCGGCCTAAGCGTCCACCTTGTGACACATCTATCTTATGACATTATCACATAAAATTATCATCCTTAAACCAACATTACAGACAACTGATTCTTTTTTTCTATCTATATCTTTTAAGAAAAAGCTCACTTTTTCCAATCAAATGACTGATCTGCGTGCTCAACAAGTTTTCCCCAGGAATCTGTATTGAGCGCTCTATGATCATAAGCACTCCGAGCGCTGGTTTGATGTCACGCACCCTCTTGTTCTCATCATCAACTTCCTCAGAAACTGCTAGGGAATTGATGAACTGAAACACATAGCCAGACATCTCCCGGAGCATCCCAAAGAGGGGCTGCTTCATTGCTAGGTCCCATAGCTCCTGTAACAATAAATACAGTGTAAGCTAAATCTACAGCAAACTTCTCTATAGTGTAAACATTACTTCAATTTTACACTTATAATTTAAACTTACAATAATTACTATTATTTATTATATTAAAAAGCTGTGATAGCCTAGTGGTTAGGATGACCAACTTCTAATCGGAGGTTGTGGGTTCGATCCCGGGCACACACCTCTAACTTTTCGGAGTTATGTGCGTTTTAAGTATTTAAATATCACTTGTTTTAACGGTGAAGGAAAACATCGTGAGGAAACCTGCACGCCTGAGAGTTCTCCATAACGTTCTCAAAGTTGTGTGAAGTCTGCCAATCCGCTTGGCCAGCGTGGTAGACTATGGTCAAAACCCTTCTCACTCTGAGAGGAGACCCGTGCTCTGTAGTGAGCCGGTAATGGGTTGATCATGATGAATTACTATTACTATTACTAATAATTACTATTATAATTACTATTTCTCTAGTTTTCTGCAATTAGTCTACCTTACTCTCTCTATAATGAATGAAAATAGTTGGTCCAACGAACTTTGTTAGTTTACATTGTATCAGTATTGTCAAAATTGGGTCAGCCATTTTGAAGAGCAGCTAAGATATTACTGGCAATAGAAATGGATGTTTGGTTTTGATAATAATTCGCGAATAAAAATTAAGTAAAACTAATTTGAAGTGTTGGTCTTTAATCTTGAGATCAAGGAGCGGAAACTTTGTACAGATAATAATCTGCAATATTTATTGTGTTAATAGGTCCCTTGTTTCTTGCTAAGACTTTCAAACTTTTAAGAGTTACAAATTTTTTACAACTGGCATCTATTTTTAAAATAACATTTTGTGCGTATTAAGGTGCTTACACAGCTAAATTTACTTATTATAAAAAATTGAAACCAAGTGTAATTAGAGTTCATCAAAATGTAAACAATGTGATCTACTTTCTAAAAATTAAAAGTCATCTTATCTGTGTTTTGAACAACATGTTATACAATAGTGTGACCTACTTCTCCCACTAATAAAGCATGAGTCACCCCAAGATTGTTTCAAAATATGACTGCCAAGTGTACATGCCATACATACATATACATGTAACTTCCACAAGAGCATACCAGTTACTTGCATATGCCAGCTACTTACAAGTACATTTTAGGTTGTGAAATAACAGCCTGTCAGTCGAATGGCATGCTAACACATTTTTTGCGTTTTTTTTTTGCATTGCACAGGGCTGTGGCAGTTGAGGCTTGCCAGTGAAAGACTTGGCCAACATGCTTACCAATTATTACATAATGCAGTTGCTTTTGTTTTTATTGTGTGGGTTTTTTTACTTTTTGATGAATGCAATTGATGATGAATGAATTTCTTCCTTGAAAAAGTTTAATAAACACCAATATCAGTATAATTTTGAATAAAATTATCAAGAGAAACTTTCACTTTCATATAAAAAGATTACTGGTATGTTTAGGCTTATCAAGTAAGGGTATGAGTGAAACTGGCATGTGTACCTATTTCATCAACATGATAATATGCCAGTAGTAGGCATTCAAGCTACTTTCACTAGCAATGCTGTTTTACTGGCGAAATATAGCATGAGTCACTCCATAATCAGTTCGAAATTCGAATTATGCTTACCTCTTTCACACCATGAAGTGTTGCATTCCAACTGACTCTCAAAGAGAGGAATATGGAATTTGGCATCAGGCATGTTAGCTCCACATTGTCTGACGGCGTGGCGGTCCAATAGTCCCACGTTATGGGACTGCTAGGTGCAGGAACCATTGTGTATGTGATTTTCTACCAGCTCATTCAGTTTTTAACGCTTCCACAACATTCTAGCACTTGCAACCAATTTCCTGTTTCGCATATCAAATCCCTTTGAATTTTTAACTGCAAAAAAAAAATTAAACACATGCAGTAAACGTTAGTCACCGATATCGATGCGGCGGTGTTGAATCATAGAATTTCCTGGTATTTTGATTATGGGGAAAAATCGCCATTCGAAATGAAACTGTCAATGCTAATACACAAACAACAATGGTCAAAATATTGTAAACACAAATTAGTGACTTCAGTACCTCGCTGATGGTTTTATTTTTTTTGCACATGAATCTGAACTTTTATCAGAAGATATCACACAAGTCAATAACTTCTACTATTGTTGTAATGTAAATTATTTATTACAGTAATTACTAATTTGTAAATAAAGATGTGTTACAATTTTATCATTACTTAAATACTAATCATTAATCTGTGACTTAAATTATTTAGTTGATACTCTGTGGTGGCTGTGTGCACATAGGTATGGACATTTTTATTTAAAAATCGATTTTCATGAAAAAAACTATTATTTCAATTATTTGAAAAAATTACTCCTTTCCGTAGAATGAGTATCCCATAAAATTTCGCTAAGCATGTCGCCGGGCATTTCCACCAAATTGCAAAATTTGAAAGATTAAAAAAAATCTTTAGATATCAGATTATGGATGGCTTTAATATATTTCCACAACCATTATAAAGGTCTCACTTCTGTGTACAAGAATTATTTTGAGAAGTTTAATAAATATTCCATGTTGAAAAAATGGTATGGACACAAAAAACACGGTAAGGACACGCTAAAAAAAACTGTAACATTATCCAATTAAAGTAACTGCAGTCAATAGAAAATCGAAGAAGGAAATGTTTTCATCGTGGGTTTTTTTTATTGCCATTATAAATAATTAAAACTCGTAAGGAACGGTAAGGACATTAAAGTACGGCAATGACTGCTTTACAGTCGGAACTCGGATGTCTGAAATCTGACTTAATCTCTCTATGTCATGGTTAAAAATCAAAATAATATATATAATCAACATTTTTAGTGTAGGTACCTAATCAAAATATAAAAATAGAGGATGCCCGCGATTTCGTCCGCGTGGATTTAGGTTTTTAAAAATCCCGCGGGAACTCTTGGTTTTTCTTTTGAGCTCATACCTTGCTAAAAACTGTTAAAAGTTCACTGGCGTATGTTTAGGTACATCAATATGTAAACATCCGCCAGTGAACGTCCCATCAAAATCGACCCAGCCTTTCAGAGATTAGCCGGTAATCTATAAAGTATCTCAAAAGAAAGGTCTAACAAAAAAAGAATGAACGAAATCGGACCACGCATTAAGAATTACAGCTAAGTAAGTACACATTTTGACTTCCATCCCCTCTCCCAAGAGAACCGTGCTGAATTTCGGAATAAAAAGTATCCTATAATATGTTACTCCGTATTATGAACTTAAATCATGCCAAGTTTCATTTCAAACCATTCAGTAGTTATTGCGTGATGCGCGCACAAACATACAGACAAACTGATAAACAAAAATTTCAAAAATTGCTTTTTTAAGTTCTATTACTTATCCCTAACATCCCCCAGTTATTATTTTGCAAAAATCTTTAATGTACAGATACGGCGAGTCTACGATTTTATTATATTAAGTATGTATATTGTATAGAATAGAAGAAGATAATTGACACCTTAATCTATCTCAAGTTTTAAAGCAATTTGTGTTAATCTATAATATAATAAAACTGTAACAGATCCAATTCTGTACATTGAAGATATTTTGAAAATTTTTATTGGAGGGCACTCAATAATCGATACTGAAGCCAAAACTGCAATTTGTTTCATTTTTGTCTGTCTGTCTGTCTGTCTGTCTGTCTGTCTGTCTGTCTGTCTGTATCTTGGCCGCGCATCACGCCGAAACTACTAAACGGATTCGAATGAAACTTGGTATGATTTGAGATTATACTCCGAGGTAGGACATAGGATACTTTTTATCCCGAAATTCAGCACGGTTTCCTTGGGAGAGGGGATGAAAGTTAAAACGTGTATTTAGCTGTAATTCATTAACGCGTTGTTCGATTTCACTCATTCTTTTTTTGTTAGAAAGGTAGTACTTTATGTATTGTCCCGTAAATATTTCAAGGTCATAGGTTTTGTAGTTCAGAAATGACAGACATTACAACCCTGAGTATTGGGTTCAAATAACTTGGGACCCGGATCTTTGAACGTACGGCTTATTTTAAACTGGTGTGCGTTTAAATTTATGTTTGTCGGTCTGTCTATTTGTTCCAACTAATCTCCGAAACGGCTGGATCGATTTTAATGGAACTTTCAATGGCAGATAGGTGATGTTATAGGGAGTAACTTAGGCTACATTTAGTTTAGGTACATAAAAGAATTATGGGATCCGATCCGATCCTATATAAAACCTATAAACACGCGAACGAAGTCGCAGGGGTCAGCTAGTAATAATTAAAATTGTGCTAATAATATAAATTAAATTAAAATTTTCCTTCAGATCTCCAGGTGTTATTTTTAGCCCGGTCAATTTAGACTTCCAAGGTTACAAAAATTCACATTTGGCTGAAAATTGGTAAGATTGTTCAAAACACTATTATAAATGAAATGTGAAAAATCCTCATCGATCCGACACCTGGAAAAAAATTACTCGGGGTCAAAGGTTGCAAAAACGGGATTTTCGCGATTTTCAGCAAAACGGAAATGAAATGTTACATGAGCTTTGCATTTTTTTAGAGGACGCAATTTTATTTTTGGGACATGTGTGGGGGTTAATAAAAGCTTAACCTCAAGTTTGTGGGGTCGCCACCCTTGTCCCCTGGCCACCATCTTGGAAAAAGGGGTGAAAACACTTTTTTCGCGATATCTCGGAAACTATGCGTCTTACAAAAAATTTATGAAGACATAATTTGTAGCAAATTATTTTGCCTACAAATATGTTTATATAACTTTTTGCCCTAAATTAAAAATTAAAGAAGTTATGTGGAAAAAAGTAAGAAAATTATTATAAAATCTTTTTTGCTCCGGATTCTCATGAGCATTGACGAACCCGGTCAACTTTGGAGTGCAGTAACAGCGTTTTAAATGAATAAAATTTAAAAAAAAATGATTTTTCTGAGGTAATTTTTTTTTGTAAAATGTATAAAAAAAGTAATAGAGCAAAAAAGATTAAAAAAAAATCTCACGTTTTGCTTATAACTTCTTTAATTTTTAATTTAGGGCAAAAAGTTATATAAACATATTTGTAGGCAAAACAATTTGCTACAAATTATGTCTTTGCGATTTTTTTGTGTTTCCGAGATATCGCGAAAAAAGTGTTATCACGCCTTTTTCCAAGATGGCGGCCGGAGGACAAGGGTGACGATCCTACAAACTTGAGGTTAAGCTTCTATTGACACATGTCCCAAAAATAAAATTGCGTCCTCTATAAAATGCAATATTCGGTCCTTAAATTGTAACATTTCAATGGACTATAATTTTATCATAAAATTAGTCCAAACAAAAATTGTAGATCAGATAATTATCTATAAAAAATGACTTAATACTTTTTTTCGTAAGAGCTACTGTTTTTGAGATATAACGATTCAAAAAGTTGCAAAAGTTGTAATCGTCATAATATGCATAAGTAATAATACAAGTAATATATAGTTTTTATTAATTTTCCATTTCTTTCTTATCAACCTCCTTTCTCTTTCTGGCATGTCTGCAATGCTTTTAAGTTTTTTTTGCTTGTTTTCTTTTTCTTTAACGCTCTCTTTCTTTTTCCAGTAATTCTGCATATTTTTCAAGATTTATATATTCATATCGATTCTTTTTATTTATTCGTCGTTCTTTCTTTATTTGCTGCCGTATTCACGTTCGACATTTTAATATTTTTGGGTGTAAATATCGACGTAATAAATAATTTATGTTTTTGAAGTCTCTAAATGATGCTTTGATCATAAGAATAATTAATAATACGAGTTAGAATAGAATCTCTAAGTGCAACAAACACTGCATTTTAAATACCTACTTCTTCCTTCGTCAATAAAAAGCCCATCGAGACAGTCAGATTAATTATTATTAGCAACAGAGCAAGAGGAGATGGAGCGCTGTACCATCTCCAAGAGGGGATGGTATTTTTGTATGAAATGATGCTTTGTGAAGGTGGGCGGGGTGAAGGGGAGACATCTACTCACAATGATGACGACATCATTTGCTTGGTCACGCCAGCTTCTCTTTGTATGTGATGCAATTGGTCATTTCCGTAGCTATCGTGTCCTTACCGTAGCTTCTGGTTAACCACGGTAAAGACAGTACCGGTAGTGACATTTTGAACATTTTCTGATAATTTTGTACTTAAATCAAGGATTTCTAGTTTCTAATCACCGGATAGACATTCATAGTACTAATACATTCAATCTTATTCAATAATAAACAGGATAAAATGTTTATTTATTAGTACATTTCACTCTATGTAGGTAAGGACATTTTTTATAGTTTCGCAAAAGAATACATCCTGAGACCGGATTATGCAACACATCCGCCACTCACAGCATTCATCAGCGTGCTGATGGCGAAAGCTTCGCATCTCTCTAACTGAAGTGGGGGGCGGGTGAATAAATAACTTGAAAATTTAAATATTGTGTGTGATTTGGTAATGACCGATTTTCGAGATACACATATATTACAACCAAAAGAATATATACCTACACCATATAGCATTATGTTATGACATGGTTCGATATCAGTAAAAGGCGTTTATTCTAGGAATGTTAGTATGAAGTCAATTTGTTTGCTCTTTTTCTTGTAAATTCGTAATGAATGTAGAAAACGTAGTTTGTTACACTAGAATTTGCGTCGACTAAGGTATAATTTTTGTTTTTGTTTAATATCTATAACAGATAGACTACTGATACTAACAGACGATGTAGAGAATGGATTTTATAACATTATTAAATTTAAAAGTCACAAAGATAATGAGTATTTTGGCTGCTAGCTAATTGTTACATGATTTTTTGTCGTTGGCGGAAATGCCCCGCCGAAAGGGACAGGTAATAAAGTACCTACAATATTTAGGGTTGCAATGTTAAAAAGTTTCCCCTAATATCGTACACATTTTAGTCAAATAAATCACAGTATATCAAACTTTACTACATTCAGACTAATACGCGAAAGTGTCTGTCTACGCTACGCTCTTGGACATAAAATGTGAGGTAACAGGAAAACAAATGACTTAGAAAAACAAACACCGTCAATAAAGATTTATTATATTCAAAATAAATTACCTACTTAATATTTAAACAAATATAAATCATCATCAGGCCCTGGATATCATTTAGGACCAGAGTTCTTGTCAAGACGAATCAAATGAGCCCAAACTTGATGGAGTCACGGCATTTTATGGCAGAGTTTCAATTGCAATCTTCCAGCTCCATCATCAGATACATGCAGAGCTCAAACGGAAACGGGAAATCTGGAATTATAAAATTTTCCATTACTCAAATATTTAATATATTCTGTTTCTTAGTATTTTTTGTTATAGCGGCAACAGAAGTACATCATCTATGAAAATTTTGATTGTCTAGCTATCACGGTTCATGAGATACAAGCCTGGTGACAAACGAACAGACAGACAAACAGACAGATAGACAGACGGACAGCGAAGTCTTAGTAATAGGGTCTCCTTTACCCTGTGGGTACGGAACCCTGAAAAGAAGCGTAAAAAAATCGTTAAAAAAATTGTATTTTTGAGCAATACCAGTTTTGGAGATTAAACAGGACTGTAACTGCAAAAAATTATATTTCCTGTATTTTTTAAAGTTCATAATGTAATTCAAATAAAATCAGCTGACACTGGAAGTCGACGAACGTTGCATTACCTACGAATAAATATCTATCTTTAAAGGCAAAATATGGTTATTGGTATTGGATTGTGTTTATGTAGTAAAATAATAGCGCTAAGTTTTCGGAAGCGGTCTTCTTATACCCTGTATTTATTACAGGAAGGTTTTAGTATACAACAAACCTAGTTATAGTTACCTATTATGTACGATGTTACATACGCATAAAGGTACACACATGTCACTTATATTATTTTTGATTGGTACACCGATTTCTTTGAGATTGCTGGACAGAAGTTAATTTAAATTGTACCTAAAATATAGCTTCTTTCAACTTTAAGTAAAAAAAAATTAATGTCACTAATGTCCATTAATATTACATTTGACAATAAAATATATAATGAAACTATAAGTATAGTTAAATAATAATCAAACGACAACTTTTTGGTCTAAAAAAAACTAAAATACGAAACAAAAGTCGATTAAAAAGTGTAATTTTAATTATGGATTTATTAAAAATAGTTTTTTTAATTTTTTATAAGAAAAAAATAATCGATTAATATTATAATCGATTATTTTTTCACATCCCTAGATTGTTAACTTGGTCAGTGCTTGGTCATAACTCACAAGTCCGAGGCACAGATTAATGATTAAGTACCTAGTATCTACGATAGTCCGAACTCTGAGGTGGTGCACAGGGCCTTTGCACTTCAAACATTTTTTCATTGTATGAAAATAGGGTATTTGACTAATTTTTGGAAATTGTTTTAAATTATTCTTTATTACTTATTAAAACACACTACATTGATATTTTTCGCAATATCTACAGTATTAAGAATTAAATCAATGATAAAGTTTAAGTTTTGAAAACCACGCCAAAAACGACATTTCTGATCACATGATACGCGTGACGTCACAAATCGCTATGCAAGTCACTTCTCTCGCTCGCTCCTTTTCGAAACTCGGTGCGTGCGACAGAGACGCTACGCAAGGCGACTGCTACATCGTAATGTTCTAAATTGTTATACCTACTCATTTTAATATCAGTCTTATTCTTTCAAGTGTAAAGTTTAGTTTCGGTTGACTTGATAAACTTCAATTATATCAACCAAGTTACGTGCTATCAAGTGACATCACAAACAATCCCAGAGCGTTCACGTTCCTGATAAAATTTCAAAAATTACTATGTTTTATTTCGTGCAAAATATCGCGTAAAATTACATAGTTTAGTTTGATTGAGTGAAATATGTCTTTTTTAGGCTATTATCTGATAAGATGACCACAATCAATAGTATATTTTGAATGTTGTCAAATACCCTATTACCCCGGTTACCACTTCCCTAAAGATGGCGCTTATCTTGTATTTATAATCTGTGCCTCTTTATCTATGATGCCACTGAAGTAAGTGTTCGTTCAGAAGTTTAAGTTTTAGTCTAATTTATTTTAATGTCATTTAATTAAACAGTTCAGCTAATAATATGTAAAATATTTTTTTGAGAGTAATATGAGTTATTAGGATAAATTTCTAAGTTAAAACTCACATAACAGTCATTGTAAATATTTCTCTATAAGTTGGAAGTTTAATGAAACATTTATGATTTAATTTCTAAACGTAGCGAACGGCCATTTCAGTTTGACCAACATTGACAACAATAATTAGTTTGACATTGAAGTTTTTCTAGTATGACAGTTGGATAATTATTGTGTTAATGGTGCTTCGTTAGTTTTTTCTTATTTTATTACTATTTCGCCATTCTTGGACTCCAATTATCTGTGCATTTCATCTCGTGATCGTGGACGTGATCGACTCCGATTATCTTTGCATAAATAACAGTGACCCACGCATGTAAAAAAGACTCGATTAAAAAGCAGAAAATTATCAACATGCGTTTCATTTCTTAACATCTGGAGACCACCTCTTACAATTTTAATGTAAGTATTGTATAATAATAATTTATCTTAATTGTTACAAGGTCACATCATTCTTTAGTGATCTTGTAATAATTAAGATAAATTATTTTATACGATACACAAGGACAATAGTATAGTATATATATATTATAGTACCAGTAGTACCTATATATATAGTACTATAGCGTTGTAGTTATATATATTTTAGTTTAGCCACTTCCCTGTGGAGGTCGCTTTAGGTGAACAGGCGAGTGCAATCTCTAATAAAGTATATATAATGTACTCTGTGGTGGTGCAGGTCAAGTGCAGGTGGCTTAGGTGCAGGCTAGAAGAGATAGGCATGTGGTGTGTCTGCTGTGTTGTGGCTGGCAGCTGACTGGCCAAGACAGGGTTTTAAATACAGATAAAAAATTGGCAACAATAACTCCGCTCAATATGAATAAATGAATATGAAATACCTTTTACGTTATTTTTACTTCATATAAACCCCGCGGCACACGTTGCTATTGCGCTGGAACCTTGTCACATTAACTTCAATGGGACGTCAGAAGAAACGAACCGTCAGCACCAAAATTTTTTTTTATAAATAAATTAAACCGAAACCCATTAACGTAATCACTTCTTGTAATTCGGATTCGGAATTTTTTTGAGAGTCTGTTATCTCTGACTCTGAATCATTATCATTTTCTGTGTTAATAATAAATAACTCGTCAATTAATTTGTCTTTGCGCCAGTCTTAAACAACAATAAAAACACAAGTATAAATTGAAAATTTAAAAAACCCCCGACATTCGCCATTTTGGAGCGGCGGCCATCTTAGATTTGCATTGTCTTATTCTACTAGTCAAGCCCTTTTATTTGATACCCATATTAAGGGAGTTGTGAAAAAATGGCCATCTTGGATCGATTTTCATCAAACATAGCTAACAACACTCTCGACTAATTCACCTTTCACAACAAAAAACCACATTCAAATCGGTCCACCCGTTTGAGCGCCACAGGGGAACAGACAGACACACGCACACACACACACGTCAAACTTATAATACCCCGTCGTTTTTGCGTCGGGGGTTAAAAATATGTGAATTTACAATAATTATTTAAAACTCGATACGCGTACTCTGCCAACAGTTTTTGTCAACGGTACCGACGTCTGTCTAGTGCTGACGTCATGAAAATGGCAGCCAGGCGCAATACCAATTTGCGGGGCCTAAATTTTAATGATAATCTTGGTGAGATTTTCGGTAGGTAGGTACACACGCGCACACACACATGCGCGCACACACACACACACACACACACACACACACACACACACACACACACACAGAGAGAGAGAGACACGTCAAACTTATAACACCCCATCGTTCTTGCGTCGGGGGTTAAAAACATAGAGATAATAATAATAATGGAGCAGCTATACCTACTTTAAAAACGTGTCAAAAATACACTCACACACGCTTAGATTAGGTATCATACATGCACAATCCGAAAACATAAAATGGCGCCTGTTCATTGTGATGTCTGAAAGAAGAACTTCTAAATGTATTACTTATCTTTATTCGATTCGCAAAATCTACCTCAAATATTATTTATTGACAGCCAGCCTATCTTTTTTTTATTGCGCCGTCAGTGTCATCTCCTGTTTTTTCTTCCGAATGAAACCAGCGACAACATCCGGCCGTCCTGGTCACGCATCCCTCCTGGGATAGCGTTAGTCTGGTGCAGAAGCTGAGAACACACAGACGAGAGAGAGCTTTATAATTAATTAACTGGATTGTTATTTAAGTAGGTTATCAAACAAAACAGTCGTCTGCAGCTTTCACCAGGCGATGCATGTTGCCAACCCTAGTTACGTGTCACTGCAACTGAAGCCGATTTTGTTTGGTAAACTACTAAAATTTCTTTGTTCGAAGTGTATGCACCAGACATCCACAAACTCCATTGAATTTGAAACTGTGTGCATCCTGATAGGCTATCCCATCGCCGGCCAGCTTTTCAGAAAACACACACAGTTCATTGGCAAGTTATCAGAAGCAATTTTCCACAGCTTGTAGCTTACCCTAGGCGATGCGCATAGCCAACCCTAGTTGCATGTCACTACAACTGCGGTTTCAATTTGAGCAACACTTCTGATAACTAATCATCAAAACAAACTTTACTTATGTACTCAAGTTATATAAGCACATCCTAGTGGTCTATCCCATCGCCGGCCAGACCTTAACCAAGACGTACACATACACTAATAATATGATCTCCAACGTCGAAATTACTTCTAGTAGGTTATAACGGAATAATTATCTACAGTTTGCAGCTTACCCTAGGCGATGCTTATGGCCAATCCCTAGTTGCATGTCACTACCAACTGTAGCCTAGAGATTATTTGGATACCCCACCAAAATACTCCCAACGTCGGAAAAATCAGCGAAGCTAACTTTGATCATATTATTAATGTTAGCCCATCAAAATATACCTGACAACATCCGGAAGCTTTACCATTACATCACTCATCCACGTTACTAATCTTCACCCATGGTTTCATATTCTCCACACAGGTGATTCCCTCGTAACGTTTACTTGTTCGTTCCGCACCTCTCATATCCGTAATTTTATAACGGTCATAACCCAATACCTCTGTTACTTGAAAAGGACCTTTGAATACTGGTAATAATTTAGTACTTTGGCCTTCATTGGACTGACTGGGTATTTTTATCACCACTAGATCTCCTATTTCATACACTTTTGCATCTTTTCTTTTGGAATCAAATGCTTGTTTTTGTTTTTCAGCATTCTTCTTTATATTATCATCTACTTGTTTCCGCAACAAAGTAACATCTACTACTTGTTCTTCTTCGTGAGTCACTATTTTATCAGAATCCGTTTGTAACCGATATCCGAACAGAACTTCGCTTGGTATCGCCGAAGTTGTTTTATTTATTGTACTGTTTATGCCTTGCTGTATGTTGTAAATATGTTGATCCCATTTATTATTATCCGTATTTGCACCCATACTGCGAAGAGCTTCAAGAATCGTTTGGTTATAACGCTCTACTTGACCATTCGACCGAGGCATTGCAGTAGCAATCACATGATGTCTAATGCTTTTATCGTTGCAGTAATTCTTGAAAAGTTTAGATGTAAATGCACTTCCCGCGTCGCATATAATTCTCTTTGGATTGCCAAAAACCTTGAAAATCTTGTTTAATTCATTTATTACTACCTTACTCTTGGTGTTCCGTACTGCCGCAATAAACACAAATTTTGAAAAAGCATCTACGATTACAAGTAAATGAGTATTTTTTTGAGAGCTTCTTACAAATGGACCCAAATGATCCATGTGTAGTGTATGGAATGGTCGTGCGTATTTTGGAATTGGAAACAATTTGCCAGGCTTTTTGCCATGTATAATTTTAGAATAAATGCAATTAAGACAATTCTTAATATATTTAGAAACTACCTTCTTTAATTTTGGAAACCAGTACATAGATTTAATCTTCTCTACTGTTTTGTCTACCGCAAAATGACCTATATCATCATGGTTAGCCCTTATAATTTGCCATACACAGCCCTTAGGCACTACCCATCGACGACCATATTCGGTACGACGATAAACCTTGTTACCTAAAAGCTCATAACTTTTGAAAATGTTTTTATTGAACTCGGCCTCCCCTGACAATAAAACTTCCCTAATTGCACAGATACTCGGATCCTGTAATTGAACAGAAAGCAGCCAATCCGCCTCTGTGATAGACATGACAGTATGGTTTGATTTAGAATTATTTACACATGTGATCTTGGGGTTCCTACTCAATGCATCTACGTGCTGCATTTGAGTACCAGGTCGGTGCATAATCTCAAAAGTAAACTCTTGCGTTTGTAACACCCATCTGCCTATACGCGAATTAACCTCCTGTTTATTTATCGTATATCTCACTGCATTACAGTCTGTGATAATTTTAAAGATCACACCTAATAAATAATGCCTGAATTTCTGGAGGCCTACAACTATCGCTAAAAACTCCAATTCAAATGAATGGTAAAGTTTCTCTTCAGTGGTAGTTTGCCTACTATAAAAATGAATTGGCCTTTCACCTTTATCAGTAACTTGCGTTAAAATACAGCCTAAACCATCTCGACTAGCGTCCGTATACAGGACTATCGGCAGTTTTGGGTCAAATATAGCAAGTAAAGAGTCACTGACTAGTTCAGTTTTTAAACGATTAAAAGCTTCACTTTGATCGTTCCCCCACTCCCATGTGGAATCTTTTTTTAAAAGTTTTGTGAGTGGTTTACAAAGAACAGCACAATTCTTTATGAACTTTCTGAAAAAGTTAATCAATCCCAAGAACTGCCTAACCTGATGAATATTTTGAGGAACAGGGTAGTTTTCGATGGCCAACAATTTCTTTTTGCCAGGTCGGATACCATCGCCAGATATCTCATAACCCAAGAAATTCACAGAATCTTTAAAAAAATTACATTTGTCTAAATTAATTGTCAAACCATGTTCTTCTAATATTCGTAAAATTGTTTCTAGCTGTTCTATATTTTGCTCAATTGTTTCAGTGGCTATCATCAAATCATCCATATAACATATTACTCGGTCAAACCTAAGCTTACCCAAAACTGTATCCATTAACCGTTGAAACACTGATGGTCCATTACATAGGCCAAAAGGCATCCTCAGGAACTCATAATGTCCATCTGGAGTAATGAACGCAGTTTTAGGTATTGAATTCTCATTAATTTTAATTTGGTAATACCCACTCTTTAGATCCAATGACGTAAAGCACTTACATCCTTTCAATCTATCAATTAAATCTTCAACACTAGGCATGGGGTATTTTTCCTTAACAGTCACTTTATTTAACTGCCGATAATCGATACAAAGACGCTTTTCACCAGATGGCTTATCAACTAATAGTACTGGACTCGCGTAAGGCGACTTACTCTCACGAATGATTCCATTTTTTTTTAAACCCTCCACTATTTCGCGCGTTATCGATTTTTCCGACTCCGACATCCGATACGCGCGTTGAGATACCGGTTTTGATGAAGTTACTTCAATTTCAAGTTCCACACATGTGGCTTTTCCTAGCGAAGTTAAGTCTTTAGCTACACACCGAGGAAATTTTTTTAATATATTCTCAAGCACATCCTTGTATTCAAGGTGTTTTTTATTGGCCAAACAAGCCTCTATCTGTGACACCTGTTCTATTTGTACTGGGCAAAAATATAATTTATTCCCTACTCGGCTATACATAAGAGTTTTATGTTCAGTAAAATTTCTGCCTATCAACAGATTGCAGCCTGTTAAATCATCAATAACATATAATTTAGTTACCAACTCGACATTATCGACTTTCAAATTAACTGATACAGTTTCCGTTACTGCCGTGAAAGAATTCGCCGTAAAACCTGTCAACTTAATACATTTATTTAACTTGACAGGTGTGAGACCAAGTTTTGACAATAATTCTTTGGTTATGAGTGAACAATCACTCCCCATATCTATAAATCCTGTCACAGTGTTACCATTTATAGCTACATTTTTAAAAAATTTCTCTTTTGAATTAGGTTCACTAACTAACTTAACCTCGACCTTCTTATCTTCCTTTTCTGTTTTATTTTTATTAGCTTTAAAACAAACATTTGCTGTGTGGCCAAGATAGTTACAAAAATCGCACTTAATATTCCTTGGTAAGAGACAATCAATTTTTTTGTGGTGTTCCCCACAACGGTAACAACGTATATTTGTATTTACATAATTATTTTTAGCAACTAATTCTTTTTGTGAATCACTTTTCTTGGCATCTGATGAATTAACTACTGATAAACGAGACGTGCTTGGCAAACTAGTATTTAATTTAGTTTTTTGTTCTATCACTGCATGTACTTTACTATGCAAAAATGACGCTAAATCCTCACAATGACGGAAACTACCTGCTTCCGCCGCTGTACCGATATTTTTGTCCCCAATAGACCCCACGATAATCGAAATAATATCTTGATCTGAAAATGATAAATGTAACTTATCGATTTTACTTTTTTGCTGAAAATAAAATTCATACAGCGACTGACCATCTGTTGGTTTTGTATTGATCAATTCCTTGAGCATGACATACATATTCCGTTTGATTTCAAATGTATCAAGCAGTACACTGCGCCATTGTTTCCACCGCCACGCGGTCCATCTTGTTTGATTTTTTTGTACCGAATCATACCATGTTTTGGCGGTGTTTCGTAATTTTTGCAATGCCTGATATTTTATGACACGGTCTGGCCAACCAAACGCCCTCGCATTCGCCTCTACGACGTTTATCCATGTGTATATATCATCTACCAAAGGGTCAAATTCAGGTACGACTGATGACAGTATCACATTTTGACTCACGAGCGGAGAGTGGTTCCTGCGTTTCTTTCTTTTATGGGTTTCCCTCCGCCTGGAATGTGCTCTGCTAGTGCTACTGTCACTACTTGATGACGATGACGAACTTGCACTAGAAGTTGATGGAGTTCTTCTCTTACTTCTACGCTTCTTTGTGGGCGGCATTTCGCAGAATATTCGGACTCCACTTCTGATGAAAGAAGAACTTCTAAATGTATTACTTATCTTTATTCGATTCGCAAAATCTACCTCAAATATTATTTATTGACAGCCAGCCTATCTTTTTTTTATTGCGCCGTCAGTGTCATCTCCTGTTTTTTCTTCCGAATGAAACCAGCGACAACATGTCTCAAGTTGTGCATGCGTGAGTGTTCATGTATACATTTAAGGGAGGCCATCTTTAGTTTTCAGTCTGCCTCAAACTGTTTTATTTATTATTATATCAAAAATGTAATGTTATCTCTTACACATTTATGAAAATTTTGATAAGCTTGAGCTATTTTCCGATCCACTATTTTCTATAGGACATTAGGGCAACTCTATATTATTATTATTATCTCTATGGTTAAAAATGACAAAGTTGACTTTGACTTTGACGTTTGTCTCGTGATTGTTTTTTTCATGAACCTTAATAATATTATCTCTATGGTTTTTTTTGGCTAGTTAATTTAATGGTATTTTTTTTGCAATTTGCAAAGAAGACGAGAAAAGAAGCATATTTTTCATTTTGGTTTTTGAAAATTGAAGTACCTATGATGAAAATAAGTTTGATTTTTGTACTTTTTGATTAATGAATAAAATGTTTGATCATTCAGTGACTGTTCCTAGAAATTATAAAATAGCAGCAAATATTGTTCAGAAGGTTTCTGAAGAGGGTGGCAGCGTGAAAACTTTATTATACGACAATAAACTGAAGCATTTTGTAAGTAATCAACGTTGCGTTTAGTTTTTAACTACTCTTTCTGTACTTGTATTTTTACGATTATGACGTATTTGCAGAGAATCGATGTGCTTTACGCATTGGTTAGTAAAACTATTAAACATGCGGTTGATATCGAAAAAATATTTAAAAGCACAGATATTTTGGTGAAAGAACCACGTTTAAACCCTTGGCTGGCGAGAGTTCTCACTGCAGAACTTCTTTATGGGAAAAAGTCGCTGCCCGGCAATAGCAAACCCGTGCAGACGATATTATCTTACAAAGAGCAGTTAATGAAATTGACACCTGAAGTTCAAGATGATCAGGAATCTAAAGGTAATTTCTTTTCTTTTACAGATCTAATACTGCGATATTGATAAAAGATTGTGACGAAATGGCGGAAAGTACTGAGGGCCCGCTAATACCGAGACAAACACAAATGGCAGCATTCGCAATGGCAAATCTATTTCTTTACAGTGTGGCCATGTTCACATTGCCTTTTGTCGCGTTTTTCGGAATGCGTCATATACTAATTGATTACCCGGTTGATCCCTTTATAAGAACAGTCTGGTCTGTGGTATCAGCCGTAGTAGTTGTTAACATAATAATATTTTTGTATGCATACAAAGCGTACCATGAAAAAGAGTATGACGATGATGGCAACGAAATTGATCAGCATTCATATAAAGATACAAAAGAGTCTGAGAAAAGTTCACTCAATAAAGAGGATTAGTCTATTAGTTATATTTTATGATGTAACATTCCAAGTGTTCAGTATTTTCACCAAAAACATCTAGAAAGTTTTAAAAATAAACAGAGAAAGACAGAAAAATCTTTTATTATTAAATTATATCTTGCCTTTACTCCTGAAATAAATAAACATTATTGCCTGGTAAAATAACTTGTACAATATATTCCATATTGTACAATAAAAATAATGAACTTTACAAGTTTTACCTTAGCACTTTGCCATATTCAATCAGTCTAATTTATGTTTATTTAATTAATATATATGTATATTATATAATACATATTTAGTTAATTGTTTCTACATATACAGTATGGCTGAATATTTATATTCAGCCATACTGTAGAAACAATTAACTAATAGTTATTCAATATTATATACGCATAATTGAACAGTTATTTTATAACCAATAAAGAGATTTCTTATCATTGTCAGGTTTAAGATGGGGCTGCACAGTAATCCATAAAGAACACTTATGGCTTGTTTCACCACCTTCTGATAAGTGTTGGATAGCCTAAACGTAAGTTTTGTCACTTTCTCACTTTATGTCAAGTGACAAAGACAAAAGTTGTAGATAGCTATCTAGTACATATCAGAAAGTGGTGAAACAGGCAAACAGGAAACAGCTCCCAGCGACATGGGGCTTTCTAATCCTGCATTTCGCGGATCGGGTCGTCATTCAAGCATTCTTGAGACACCTACATACCAAGCATGATGTTAATTTAGTGAATGTATAAAATTGTCGTAATAGTTGTTCGTAGGCCACGCTACGTCCGCATAAACACAAATCTTCTGACAACCTCTGATGCTATAAGAGCCTTCCAAGACGATGGCTACAAATTCATCAGGTGTACGTCAGCATCCTACGACGAATATCTACAGCAAGTACAGAACCTGACAGAATACGACTTCACACAAGACTACCATGTGAAGACGATCTTCGTGTTCTCGCCTCGCATGAAGCTGCATAACCATGACTTGTATATGGAAAACAAGATTATTTTGCAGGACAAGGTAAAGTCATGTTATCACCTACTACGAGGGTTCCAAACGCGCCCTGGTCTGAGAAGAGCCCACAACAAACTCAGCCGGGTTTATTTTTTTTATTATCACCATCTTACAATATGGTATAATAGCCATAAAAATGATTTGAACTGTTGGCTTTTAGAGCAATCTATGTCCATGGATTTTTGTCATTAAAAAATCTTTTAAGCTATACCTAGTAAGATTTTTCAATAAATTTGCGTTTAATAAAACCTTTGAACTTATTGAGAGCCATATCCAAAATGTTCTCTGGCAACATATTATAAAAAAGTACAGAATTACCAACAAATGATTTTCCAACTTTTCGCAGCCTAGTAGTGGGCAACACAAGTTTATCTTTATTTCTAAGATATAAACAAGGAGCAGAGATATAACAAGGAGCTAAAATGCTACTTCGCCGCCTAATCAACAATTCGGCGCCCTATGAGTACAAAATCGTAACTTTTATTACTGGTTGTTTTAGTACAGAGTATGTAGGATCAAAGAAACTAAAATATATTATTGAAAAATGCTATTTTTTCGAGGTTTTCGTATGGGATGTCTTTGGGATTAAATTTTATTTAACTTTTATTATTTGCCGTTATAGAGCCCATAATAATTATAGTAATATGTATTCTGTGAAAACCTCAACTGTCTACGAGTAGATACAGCTGAAGCTGTAAACACCCGTGACAGCAGAACGGACAGACAGCAAAGCTTATTATTTAATAGGGTTGCGTTCGGCAGCCTTTGGATTTTTAATTTGGAGATTTGGGTCCTTTACATTAAGTAGTTACTGTACCTACCGAAGTTGATGAAGGGTCCATTAAATGCAGGCATTACTCAATTTCGTCAGTAGCTTATAGTCCCTTTAAAGATCGTGATTTCTTACGTCCACTGGTTATTTCCATGTATATAATATGTCATTGCAATAAAAAAATACTGTCTCAGGCGACGGCTTTGCCGGTGCACCTTCTCGCGCCGCCGCCGGGTAGCGTCGTGCTGGACATGTGCGCCGCCCCCGGCATGAAGACGACGCAACTCGCCGCTTATATGAGAAACGAGGTAAGGCTTGACGCAGACCGCACCGCGCACAGCCGGCGCGACAGCAACGTGCCCTGGAAGTTGTAATGTGAAACATACTAGAAACAGAAATATGGGGTATATTTCTGTCTGTTTCACCAATTTCTGATAAGCCTGATAGCCTAAACGTAAGTTTTGTCACTTTCTTACTCTATGTCAAGTGACAAAGATAAAAGTTGTAGCTATCTGATACTTATCAGGTGGTGAAACAGGCCCTTAATATTATAAAAGTGAAAGTTGCTTGTTTGTTGATTTTACCTTCAATCTCTCTGAAACTGAGCTAGTCATCGACGTGATTTTCTGAATGGGTCTAGTTAAGCCAGGGAGCAATTGATATCTCTCATATTATACTCTCATATTTTAATATATGTTTTTGATTAACAGGGAAAAGTCTATGCAGTGGAAAGAGATGACAAAAGATATGTGACGCTCTGCAACTTTGTTGAGTCGACCGGGTCCAAGTGCGTGGAAACTCTTCACAAAGACTCGCTGGAGATCAAGAGAGGCGACCTCGACGACGTGGAATACATCCTTCTTGATCCGAGTTGTTCGGGATCTGGTAAGTTCAATTGACGACTGACCTGGCGCAGTGATGAAACCGGAACCTGTTTCTTGTAGGGCTTCATAACTAAAAGGTATTTCGCTTTTTCAGGTATGGAGCTAAGTGTACACAGCTACGTCGACGAAAACAGGATGGCCAAACTCACTTCTATACAAGAGAAATTCTTGAAACACGCAATGAATTCATTTCCGAATGCTAAAAGAATCGTATACAGCACTTGCTCGATATTCCCCGAAGAAAATGAGAGGGTAGTTACGAATGTCGTCAAAGCGTCAAGAGCTAAATGGAGAGTTAGAAATGTAAAAAAGCTTCTTAAGGACCAGTGGAATAACTTTGGTTCGGGAATGTATGGTAGTATGGGGACTAGGTGCCTTTATGCTAAACCTGATAATGATCTTACGATTGGTTTCTTTCTGGCAGTCTTAGACAGAGACTTGAGAGATAGTGAAAAACAGCAGGATGGAAATAAAGTTGCCGGTGATGATAAAATGGACAAATTGCTTGAATATAAAACTAAAAAACATGAAGATGAAAATGACGCTAACATCGAAAAATATGACACGAAAGGTACTACTGATCAGGATGAAGAAAAACAACAGACCGAAAAGAAACACCGTGAATCTAACAATATAGAAATTGTACCTGAAGTGTTTTCCAAAGGTATGAATGATGAAAATAATACTCTGAAACGTAAGAAGAAAAAGCGGAATAAAGTTAGTGAAATTTCTATTGAAAACGAAGATTTGCATAATGAAAATACAAATAATAATGATGAAATGACCAAAATACCTGAAAAAAATGCAATTTTGAAAAAGAAAATACGAAAATCAAAGGTTAAAGATGAAGCTGATGAAACAAATATAGATATGAATATATCTATTGATGTAAATGCAGAAGACGCTGAAAGAAACTCAAAAGAAAAACAAGGAAATAATGGCAATGCGTTTTATGAACAAGAAGTATTAGATGACTCTAAAACTGATACTAAACATGATAAAAAGAAAAAGAAACGCAAATATTTCGAAGAACTATCAGAAACCAAAATATTTGAAAATAATGAGGAAATAGAATTGCAAAAAAAGAAAAAGAAGAAACACAATCACTGTGAAACTGAATCTCAAAAAGATTTGACCAAACCAGTTAAAAATATTTTGACAGATGTAGAGTATGAGAATACTTCAGAGGAAAAGAGTGAATTACTTGAAGACAATGACAAAATAGAAATGCCAAGAAAAAGAAAGAAAAAGCGCAAAGATCGTGAAAATGAACCTAACGAAGCTGTATCAGAAATAGTAATAGACACTTCTATGAAAATAGAGAATAATAATGCGTCAAGAAACATTACTAAATCACTAATCGAAAATATCGATGGTATAGAAAAGCCAAAAAAGGTAAAAAAGAAACAAAAAGCACGTGAAAATGAACCTTCAGAAGCTGTCATAGATGTTGCTTCAGAAAGCGAGAATGGAAAAGCTTTTAAAAAAGACAAAAAGAAGAAAAATGCTGCACATTAATTTTGTTTTCACGTTTTAGTATGATTATACTACAACAGCATTTCATATCATGTAAAAAAGGTTATTTTTTTTTTAATGAAATGGATTTTGAATTAAACATTTACATATAATTATTGAAAGGTTATTTAAAAATATTTTGGTTCATGTCCGCCACTTTTCGCAAAGCGGGTCGGATTGTGCCTTTAACGAGATCATTAACTACTAAAATTTCCTATTATGATCATTAATGCTATTTATATTTTTATATATCGATTACTAGCGGACCCGGCAGATGTCGTCCTGCCCGGTGACAAACCGACATCAGTGCCACCTACCGATACCCGGTAGGTTACCTGTACCTGCCCGATAATTGTGCTTTCAAACCATCCAGAAACTCATTGAAATATACACAAATTTCATCTAAATCCGTCCGGCCGTTTAGGGTCACAAACACGTACAGAAGAATTATATACCATATGTATATGTTAGTTCCTTATTCTTTTCTTTTTTCGCGCAGGAGATATTGCATAAGTGTGCACTATAATATCTCCTGTGTAGTGCTCTGTGTATGCACACACACCTGTGCACTATAATATCTCCTGTGTAGTGATATGTGTATGCACACACACCTGTGCCCTATAATATCTCCTGTGTAGTGCTCTGTGTATGCACACACACCTGTGCACTATAATATATCCTGTGTAGTGCTCTGTGTATGCACACACACTTGTGCACTATAATATCTCCTGCTTAGTTGGCTAGTCCCCGCCTCTGCTGCGGCCGTCGTAGCCGAAATTCGGAGCGCTGTGGTCTTAAAGTGGGAGGTCCCGGGTTCGATTCACGGCCGTGGCAATTTGTGATTTTATAATTTCTAAATTGTCTCTGATCAGCTGGGTTATTCTGTAATTTAGTTAGCAACTGAAAATAGTTGCCAACGAATAAATTTGATATACATTGCTGCTTTACTGTGGGAAATTATAAAGTGTTTTCATAATTTCACACAGTAAAGCAGCAATGTATATCGAACTAATTCGTTGGCAACTATTTTCAGTTGCTAACTAAGTTACAGAATAACCCCCCTGGTCTGGTGGGAAGCGTCAAACGTGGCTAGTTACCACGGGTCACCTGACGTTAAGTGATTACCGCCGCTCATGAACATTAGCAGCACCTGAGGAACCACTAACGTAGCTACGGGTGAACCGATTTGAATGCGGTTTTTTATTTAAAAGCTGGTTTTCTAGGGATGCTTGGACATGTTTTATCAAAATCGATTCAGCTGTTCAAAATTATCAGCTCTTGTTAGTTGCAGTAAACCGTTTTGAATGCGGTTTTTTTACCCCCAAACCAAATAGTGGGATGTTATAAGTTTGACTGCTATGTATGTCTGTCTGTCGCACCGTAGCTCTTAAACGTATGAATCGATTTGAATGCGGTTTTTTAATAGTTAGATTTGTCTCCACGAGTAGATACTTGGTAGACACGTCAGTGATCAAGGTTCTCATTTTTGAAGTAGGAGGATGGTGGGACGTCAGGTTTTCCCACAGGCTTAGATAAAATGTGTAGGTATTATACAGTAATTGCCCTTGTCGGGAATCGAACCTGCGACGTCACACTGCACACTTTTTAGACCACTGCGCAAGGGAGGTCTTCAAAACATAGGTACTTTCGTCTGGTCACTGAATAGTTCCTGATTTTATTAGGACTGAAGTTAAGTTTTTATTGCAATACGTTTATGAATCCTATCACACGAAAAATATAGTTCAATTTCGATCAACAGTCGATTATTTAATAAGATTATTGCAGCGACACGCTTGTTTACGTGTCACGAACACTTTCGTGCGCCCTTATTTTGATCGCACAAGTCGTAAGTATAAACCCTTATTTTATAAATATAACCTAGGTACTGACGGTGTTATAGATATTTATATTTTACACAGTATAATCTTGAGAAAAACCTTTTACGTTATACCAAAAGAAATGGATGAAATGGCGACAGGTCTCAAGGGGTGCGATCCACGAATGCCCCATGAACCATACAATGTGCCAGGTTAGACCTGTCACATTGTATGGTTCAGAATGTTGGGCGGTAAAAGGGACAGATGAAAATAAAGTAGGTACATGCGACCGAAATGCGAATGTTGAGAGGAATGAATTGTTGAGAGAAAAAATTGAATGCTACAATCTATGCGTGTCTGTGTGTCTGTCTGTACCACCATAGCTACGGGTGAACCGATTTGAATGCGGTTTTTTATTTGAAAGCTGCTTTTCTAGGGATGCTTGGATTGGTGTGACAAGAATGGATTAAGATAAGTAATGAATATAAGGAAGTTTGAAACTAGTGCCAGTGAGAGAAAAGATGAGGAGTAATGGTGGCATGGTATGGTCATGTACCTAATCGAAGGGAGGAGAACTATATTAGGTACTAGAAGAATGTTAGACATGCGTGTGGAGGGGGAAAAAAGAGTAGAGGAAGACCAAAGAAAAGATGGATGGAGTGTATGAAAGAGGATATGCGTGTAAAAGGGGTAAATGATGCGTTGACATAGCGTGGGATAAGGACCAGAATATGATGATTCATAGTAGGTACCTATTAAGGTACAAAATAATATTAGCTCAACAGCCCCCGCACACTGGGCCACTAGTGGCGACGGCTAGTGGCCGCCACAAGTCACGGAAGAGATTTTTCATATATTTATTTTCTTGAGCTCGAACGCGGTTACTCGAGTGCTCAGTGTGCGGTGGTACCATACAAAAAAAATCAATCATTGCTATTCATGCAAATTCAATTGGCTGGGGAGTGGATTTTAAACGACATATTTCTCGAACGCGTCCGCATGTTAATGTGAACGCACAAAGTTCCAGTCGACATCTCCTGAAGATGCTCCGGTGTCGGAGCGAAACGATCGTCGAGTTTGTTTTGTGGTGAATTTGTGTGGTGTTGTGCCTACAAGATTGTGTGGTGTTGTGCTTACAAGATTGTGTGGTGTTGTGCCTACAAATTTGTCACTGTTAGCGGATTATAGCAAAATAATTTTATATTCATTGTATATCATGGAATTCCGCAAAGTAACGCCTGCTTCCATTCAACATGGGGAGTGGATTTTAAACGACATATTTCTCGAACGCGTCCGCGTGTTAATGTGAACACAAAGTTCCAGGCGTGTAGTAGGTAGGTACCTATGTACTAGTTTCTCGCTTTAATTGGACCAAGGCCGCGGAATCAAAGAAAGTATTATGAGTATGACATAAAAAATAAATATTAACTCGAAGGTCGATTGAACGTGTTGACCCAAATAGCGACATGAAAGATCGTCCAGTGGTATTTCCAACGTTAAATGTGTCATAAATTAATGTAATATGGCCCACCCAAAATGAGTGGGCTAGTTTTTAGTTTGACTCAAAATGAAAAAGATCTAGTTTTTTTGGGTAGGTAGGTAACTATTATACTGTGTTTTTTGTTGATTTCTGAACCGGGCGCTTTAAATTTCGAACCTGTGAAATCATAATCATTGTACCAAGGTTCCTATCACTACCGCTGTATTTTGGGGGCCATACAATTTGATTTTATAACCCGTTGCAAGGACATGTGCACCAGTGGCCTCACAGCAAGACGTCACTGCCAGCGAGAAAAGTTAATAAATAATCATCAACTTACTTAGGTATACTTACTACTTACTTAGGTACTTAGGTATACTTAAGAGTTCACATAAAAAATCTAAATACTTAAACGGTGACTCTATAGCCGTAGCCTATAGTTAGACCAAAATATGTTCTCGTATGAACGTCAGATCAACAACTGGGATTGCCTAGCAACGCGATGCTGGGCGGGTTACTTTTGAAAGGGCGTCGTCCACTCGTTACGCCACCAGCCAATCACAAAGATGCGCGATTATTATGACAGTGTCAGTCACCGTTTGTCACCGATAGTTAAACCGTATTTACGAAGTAAAATATATTTTATGTCAAAAATATAAGGTTCAAAGTTGGCTGGTTTTTCGCGGTTAAAGATTAATAGCGCTTCCGTTATTGGCTGTTTATTGATGAAACCCCACGCTTTTGTGGCTGTTAGGTAAATGATTGTTTAGGTATTATTTAGACTCGTGAGTCGAAGCCCTAGAGTCTGATTCAAAACTTTTACATTTGCTACGAAGGGGCTACGAAACGTAGCACGTTCGTAGCGTAGACATCCACTCTCAAATAAACACCCAATCAATTAAAGAAGTTGAAAGTTGATAATTAATTTGTCTAGGGATTTGATGTTCATTATAGCAATAAAATAATTAAACTTCTCACAATGCTCATTTATTTATCTGTATTTTAGCTAGTAAATTCAAAATTTCAATGCGTTTTTGCTTGTGTGTGAAACAAAGTGAATTCCAATACTTTTCTCAACTATTTGTAAATATTTCAAGAAGAACATTTATATGGTAGGCGGTTGACCAATTGATAAGATCATCATCATCATCATCATCATGATCAACCCATTACCGGCTCACTACAGAGCACGGGTCTCCTCTCAGAGTGAGAAGGGTTTTGGCCATAGTCTACCACGCTGGCCAAGCGGATTGGCAGGCTTCACACACCTTTGAGAACGTTATGGAGAACTCTCAGGCATGCAGGTTTCCTCACGATGTTTTCCTTCACCGTTAAAGCAAGTGATATTTAAATACTTAAAACGCACATAACTCCGAAAAGTTAGAGGTGCGTGCCCGGGATCGAACCCACGACCTCCGATTAGAAGTCGGTCGTCCTAACCACTAGGCTAAGATATAAGATATATATAGCTTGATAAGATATTTAATTTAAATAGACAAGTACATCTAGTGTATTACTCAATTTAGAAAACGAGAAGATCTTAACTATTTAACCGTGCTACATTTTATACAGTATAATTATGTATTTAGGTACTTCAACCAGTTATTATTACCTAGTCTACATCACGCGAAGGCGCAACTAAGAATCAAATCGTTTATGCAAATATAAAAATTATTTAAATACGTAATGATGAAGAATTACCGTGTAATAGCTCATTATTATTCATACATTTCAGCCAATTGCACTCGTATGTGTGTATGTATGTATAGTTTCATCAGAATCTCAGTTCACTTATCGATTTAATTTTTTTCGCAATTAATTTTATCGTGATGTTCTAAGCGCGCTATACTCCTAAATTTTTCACAAAATACGAAGGAAACCTTTTTATAAAGAAATGCCTTTTTATAGATGATAGAAAATACTTAGGTACTTACTTAAGAATTCGATACGGTATATTGCAAAGAGCAAAAAATGCAGATTTTAAAACTTTTTTATTTCATAGGTATTTACCATTAAGGCAATTTTGAGCATTTCGAAACGAATTCTCGAGTGTTTTTGTCCTCCATCCATCCGTGAGCCCTTCACGTGTCCACTATGTTTATTTTACAAAAAGTGGATATTTTAGAAATTATACAATGAATGGAACTTTTATTTCCCCTCTTTTCAATATGCGTTCAGGTTTACCAAGCACTTGCAAGTCAGCTTGCGTGCTCTTTACCATCTAAAGTAACTGTAGCACTAATCTTAAGTAATGTAAATCAATTTCGTAATGTCACAGTGGGTAATGGCAAAACTGCTCGTAATTATAAAAACTATATAAGAGGATTTCTTCTACTTCTATAATTGTAGGTGTACCTATGTATACTATATGTATTTCTTTATTACCTAGTTTCACTACATAATATTATAAATGTGAAAGTGTGGATGTTTAGATGTTTGGATGTTTGGATTTTTGTTACTCAATCACGCCGTAACTACGGAACCGATTTGGCTGAAATTTTGAAAGGAGATAGAATATGCCCTAAAGCCTACTTTTATTCTGGAAAAATGCACAGTTCCCACGGGATTTTGAAAAACCCGAAATCTATAGCTACAGCTATAGGTAGATTACTATAGTGAACTTCCTTGATAGTAGGTATAAAGGTTGGAAAAGGGAGCGGGAAGGGGAACCGGAAATCCACGATTCCCTCGGGATTTGTTTAAAACCAAATTTAACGCGGGCGAAGCCGCGGGCATTTTCTAGTAGTTTCATAATACATATTCTACATACATATTACAACATACGGGCAGACTGGACACCTAATTAAGTCTAGCAACGTAATTTTAAAGTCCTTTAAATATATATTCTGTATCCTTAATAATACCTAATTATTAAAATTGTAGACAAAAATTTTATATTTAATTATTTATTCAATTTAATTTTCTTCGTTTCTTGTAAAGTCTGGCAAAATTCTACACCATATAATAGTTTTTATTCTTTTTTATTTTGTTTTCTAATTTTCTTGATAGAGAAATTCGTACCTTCTTATTTTTATAGGTGTTAATTAACTTCGCATTCAAGCGCAAACCTCTCCAAAACAAATATAAGCTATACCTACAGTAACCCAGATCAAATTAGTGTAGGTAGAAAGTGAATTGCTTCGAAAATTACCTTTAATTATTACGAAACCGATAACAAACAGCAAACAACCGTTCAAAGGGGAGACGTGAAAAAATATTAAGCACGCCAAGTTATAGCTATTATAGCTTTGTGTATGACTATGACCGATCGGCAACAAATGTGCGTCACAGCGGCACGACCACTTTTCAAAATAGGAATAGGCAAAACTGAAGACAGCTGCAATATAGTTCAACTCCCTAAGAACAAAGATCATTTGATACCAAATCATTATTTGAAAAATATAATAAAAGACGCAAAATATGTTACGGTAATTTTTATATATTTTTTTTTTTTTGGCGTATTTTTATCATTCATATCGGCCATATTGGATATTTTACATTTCCTACATACATTGAATTTGATCCAAGCAAGTGATAACTTTTTATCAAAAGAGGCAATGACAGTTTGGTAACGCAATACGTAAATTTAACAGAAATGTGCAAAGCACGAAATAATATCAGGTATACTAAATTAGTAACTATAAGTACTAATTAGGGCGAGTGTGACTTCTTTATGCAGTAAAAGTTTTAAGTAGATATTGTTTGCTTCATATTATGTTAGTTCATACGTTAGGTAAACGTTTAATTATAATTTATATCATTAGTTATTCGTAGGTAATTAGTTGTTAAGTATTATATTATTATAAGTATACATATATTAATAAGTATTTTAGTAAATTACACTACTTACTACAGTCAAACCGAGTGATCGGTTTTGTAGGAAATAAGTTTAAAAAAAATTAGGACCTATTAAGAAAAAAAAAAATTGGTAGTCTTAAAAGTCGGTTTACGGACGATAATTTTAAGTGATAACGTCATAAGAAAACATTCGCACATCGCTTGCACGCTGTACGTGACAATAACTCACGCTTTTTCATGCATGCGGCCGGCGTTCATCGATTTATACGACGTTATCACGTCAAAAAAAATACGAAAGTCGGGCAACGAATTGATTGCATGCCGTGCGGGTGTAAGGCGCACAGGAGCGCTGGCCGCACCGCCCCGCCACGCTGCCACCACGAAACGGTCACTCGATTGCTTTCACAAAACATAGCCGGACGACTTCGCTCCTATTGCGAAGAAATCCTTTATTTCCCAACAACTTGCACCCCACTCTCGTACAGCCATTATACCGATAGTTATACCTAATACCAAAATTATGTAAATTTCTATTACCTTTCACACAAATTGAATTGGAACGCGGACCTGTAGAACCCGTTGTAATTTTGTTTTGGCGGCAAATTTTCGCTCGCCTTTTTTTGTATTCGAGCACGGAATTTTGTAGTTAATTTGAGTGAATCTCTGTGATGGTCGACGTATTTTGAAGTGGTTTTTTGTTGGTGACATGGCGTCCGAGGAATCTATGGCTGCTACAGCGATGGTAAGTAGTACCTACTATTATATCATGAGAAATATAAACTCTTCAGCAAGATGTTAAAGGTCTGTTTCACCAACTTCAGTTAAATGTTGGATAGCTTATTCACATTTGTCTTTCTCACTTAACATAAATTAAGAAAGTGACAAAAGTTACCTACGTTTAGACTATATCCGACACGTATCAGAAGGTGGTGGAACAGGCCCTAAATCTGTTCATTTAAGGTCCATCTTCTTAAGGTGGCTTGTAATTGAGAAATAAGAATTTCTAATTCATAAATCTGATACTTACCTGATGAACTGTAACTTTGCTATGTAATATATTATTGCACTAATGCCGTGTTACGAGAGATAACGTCGTTTATGTAGAACTAGTGGTCCGCCTCGGCTTCGTCCGTGGTACATAATATATAGCCTATAGCACTCAGGGATCACGTACATATCCAACGGTGAAAGAATTCGAATGAAATCGGTGCAGACGTAGTTCCTGAGATTAGCGCGTTCAAACAAACAAACTCTTCAGGTTTATAATATTAAAGTATAGATTTACTTATGAGAACCTTTAAGCTACTTGAATGTTTGACTGAAACTGTATCAAAAGTTGGTGCTCAAAAAATAGTTGGTTCACTAAATAAAATAAAAATAAACATTCCTCCACTGCATACATTTGAATTGATAGGTATGTACATACATATAGGTGCATAGGTAAGCGTACTGCATATCTATTTGAAAGAGTGCATAGGTATTTATTGTTCATTTGGAAGAACTCTTTTCTGACACATAAGTTGTAGGTCTTATAACAAGTATTAGGTATACAATTTTCTTGTCAAGAAACGGAGCTTAATATCACGTATTACAATATTTAACCCCCGACGCAAAAACGACGGGGTGTTATAAGTTTGACGTGTCTGTGTGTGTGTGTGTGTGTGTGTCTGTCTGTTCCCCTGTGGCGCTCAAACGGGTGGACCGATTTGAATGCGGTTTTGTTTGTTTGAAAGGTGAATTAGTCGAGAGTGTTCTTAGCTATGTTTGATGAAAATCGGTCCAAGATGGCCGCCGCTACAAAATGGCGGATGATATATTTTTTCACAACTCCCTTGATATGGGTATCAAATGAAAGGGCTTGACTAGTAGAATAGCACTATTGCAAATTCAAGATGGCCGCCGCCACTAAATGGCGAATGTCGGGGGTTTTTTAAATTTTCAATTTACACTTGTTAAATCGGTAATTTATGCACATTAATTATGGTCATAAAAACGCGTGAATTACAGCCACGCTCTAGTCTGGGTGATTCAATAATATTACCATGATTCATACAACAAAATAGAAAGAGGCATATGAAATAATGGGATTTTTCATAAGTTAACGTGGAACTTGAAAGTCGTGACTCCGCTTACTTAGTCACGCGCAGGGGTTGAACTCGTTACGCTTATCTAGGCAATCTAGATCAGAGGTTCCCAAACTTTTTTTTCTCATGGACCACTTTCAAAATTTTACTAGTTCCGGTGGACCCCCTGCAGCCACATTTCTACCATATTCCCAAAACTCGAAAAAAAATATGAAGATTAGATCTTACTATGGAAATTTGCGTCCATCGACCAATTGCAACTATCCATAAATTACGTCGCACGTTAAGGGGGAGGGGGGGACGAATTGTGACCTTGTGTGACAAGGGGGTGGAAGGGGTCATACATTTTTTGATGTCACATTTCAAAATCTAATATTTTTAAAGTAGGTATTATTAAAACATGAAATAAGAAATTTTAAAGCAAAATTATGTTGCAAAATTGCAAAATATGTGACGTCACACCATTGTCTCACAAATGTGACCAGCTGTGACAAGGACGGGGGTAAAGTTAAGCACTGAATATAGAAGTTATGCTATGGTAGTTAAGCAATGGAATATGCAAGTTTTTACAAGTAAAAACTTGCATATTTCATAGCTTTTTAAAATATTATCTGCCTACATTGTAAGGTGAAGTCAAACCAATATTTTTGTTCTTCATTATAGAAACCAGATAAAAAAAATTGTGGACTCGTGAACCTCCATTTTCTTGTCACGCTAACGTAGACCCCCCTCGAGTCTCCCGTGGACCCTTGGGGTCCACCTGGACCACTTTGGGAACTACTGATCTAGATGAATAAACGCTAATAAAATATAAATAATACTAGCGAATGTCCGCGACTTAGCCCGCATGGATTAGGTTTGTGAGAACTCTTTGATTTGCCGGGATAAAAAGCCTGTGTCCATCTGTAGGATGCAAGCTACCTATCTCTGTACCCAATATCGTCAAGATATAAAGGCAACAGACATACAGACAGATAGTTACTTTTGACAATCTTTCTGGCGCAGTGGTGAGCGCTGTGGTCTTATTAGTGGGAGGTCCCGGGTTCGATTCACGGCAGGGGCAATTTGAGATTTTATAATTTCTAAATTGTCTCTGGTCTGGTCTGGTGGGAGGCCTTAGCCATGGCTGGTTACCACCCTACCGGCAAAGCCATGCCACCAAGCGATTTAGCGTTCCAGTACGATGCCGTGTAGAAACCGATAAGGGGTATGCATACCTTTTTCAAGTTAGCCCGCTTCCATCTTAGACTGCATTATCACTTACCATCAGGTGAGATTGCAGTTAAGGACTAATTTGTACTTGAATTAAAAAAATACCTGATTTCTGCGACTTAGTCAGCATGGATTTAGGTTTGTGAGAACACTTTGATTTGCCGGTATAAAAGTAGCCTGTTTCCGTCTCTAGGTGGGCTATTCTGTAACTTAGTTACCAACTGAAAATGGTTGCCAACGAATTAGTTCGATATACATTGCTGCTTTACTGTGGGAAATATAAAGTGTTTTCATAAGTTCCCACAGTAAAGCAGCAATGTATATCGAACTAATTCGTGGCAACCATTTTCGGTTGGTAACTAAGTTACAGAATAGCCCACTAGGATTGATTCAGTGGTTGATAAGTGAATAGGTAGCAGATAGACAGACAGGCACAGTTATTTTCGCATTTATGATAAATTTAATTTTTAATTTTCTAGAATTCATATCCCGATATCTTGACGAGCCAAATTTAAAAATGAAGTAGGCTATATATATATAATTTGGCTAATAGGTAAATAGGTAGAAAAATTTGCCTATGTACTTCGTTCGGTGTTAATTGATCCAATATTTTAGTCTTGCTTAGCATAGTCTAGTTCAGACACTTGAAGCCTACAAATATTGTATAGCACGACAATAATAGCCCACTAGGATTGATTCAGTGGTTGATAAGTGAATAGGTAGCAGATAGACAGACAGGCACAGTTATTTTCGCATTTATGATAAATTTAATTTTTAATTTTCTAGAATTCATATCCCGATATCTTGACGAGCCAAATTTAAAAATGAAGTAGGCTATATATATATAATTTGGCTAATAGGTAAATAGGTAGAAAAATTTGCCTATGTACTTCGTTCGGTGTTAATTGATCCAATATTTTAGTCTTGCTTAGCATAGTCTAGTTCAGACACTTGAAGCCTACAAATATTGTATAGCACGACAATATTGCTCAGCATTCATTTTGTCTTTCTATGCTTATGACATATTACATCACTAGCTGATCCCCGCAACTTCGTTCGCGTAGATATAGGTTTTGATGTAGGATCGGATCGGATCCCATAATTCTTTTATGTACCTAAACTAAATGTAGCCTAAGTTACCTACTCCTTATAACATTGAAAGTTCCATTAAAATCGATCCAGCCGTTTCGGAGATTAGCTGGAACAAATAGACAGACCGACAAACATTTAAACGCACACCAGTTTAAAATAAGCCGTACGTTCAAAGATCCGGGTCCCAAGTTATTTGAACCCAATACTGAGGGTTGTAATGTCTGTCATTTCTGAAATAAAAACCTTATGACCTTGAAATATTTACGGGACAATATATAAAGTACTACCTTTCGAACAAAAAAAGAATGAGTGAAATCGAATAATGCGTTGATGAATTACAGCTAAATGCACGTTTTAACTTTTATCCCTTCTCCCGAGGGAACCGTGCTGAATTTCGGGATAAAAAGTATCCTATGTCCTACCTCGGAGTATAGACTCAAATCGTACCAAGTTTCATTTGAATCCATTCAGTAGTTTCGGCGTGATGCGCGGCCAAGATACAGACAGACAGACAGACAGACAGACAGACAGAAAGACAGACAGACAAACAGACAGACAAAAATGAAACAAATTGCAGTTTTGGCTTCAGTATCGATTATAGAGTGCCCTGCAATAAAAAATTTCAAAATATCTTCAATGTACAGAATTGGATCTGTTACAGTTTTATTATATTATAGATAGATAAATCTACGTCCCTAGTATATGGCAGAATAGCATATAGTTTACATATACATGACATACATATAATATGTCATACATATATGACGTCTATAAGTGTTTATAAGTAAAGCCCATACTTACTAAACATTAAGTTATTGAAAAGATTGGAGATTGCATTCATTGCAGACGCATTGAATGTTTTACAAAAATGTTTTAAAAATGTTAAAAAAAATAAGTTTAATAATTATATTTTAATTAGAGTTTCTATTGAGTCTACATTCCACGAGTAGGTAACGCCGATGCGAACTCGAGGATATGTAATCGAATACTTAGCTGTAATATATTTAATGGATGCCATGAATGAGAGCCACGCCGGCTGTGCATCACATGCGTAGTTATCAGCTGATAAAGCGAAACGAGCGCAGCGCCGACCACCCGGCACCCGCCCAGTCGACGGCCGGGTGGTCAGCGGTCATGTCGCGTCGCGTGCTGACCAAGCGCCAGCCGCGTCAACCACGCCTCCGTCCCCAGGTTGCGGAGCCGGTCGCTGCTCCCGAACCGCCGCAACCCGATCCAGACCCGCAACCGCCTTCCGACGACGAAAAATCACCCGACTGGCGCCCGTCCCGCCCGCCCTCGCCGCCACAACGCCCCGACGACATCTCAGAAGGTTCCGAGCCCACGCGGCCGAATATAAGACCCGATCGAATAGACCGACCGGAACCAGCCAGCCGCTACGCAAATCTCAACTACTGGAAGGCGAGACGCGTCACCTTTTACAGAAATGGGGATCCTTTCCATCCAGGCGTCGAGTTCCGATTCAAATTGGGCAGAGACCTGGTATCCATGGATGCGCTGCTCGACAGATTGTCGGAGAGATTGGAACTACCTAGAGGCGCGAGATTCATCTTCGGAATGGATGGCGACAGAAAGTATAGACTGGAAGAGTTGGAGGACGGAGCTTCCTACGTAGTTTCGTCTTACAAGACTTTCAAGGTTAGTTTTAATTTAATTTTGCTAACTTATATTATGTCAAGAATGTCCGCCACGTTTGTCTGTTTTAGAGCTCCTAACTCAATAAGTATTGAATTAATTTTATTCAAGTTCCACCAATACATGTAAATTATAACCACCAGTATATTTTCGGTTTTCCATAATATAATCACCCGTGCAATATCGTGCGTCTCTAAAATAAATTTGACTTTGATATATTTAATTACTTAATTAACATAATATAACCAGCATTAAGATCTAGGTGACACAGTTATTCGATGTAAGAAAATGTTAGAATTAATTACTTATAACCACAGTAGCTAGAAACAATGTATTTAATTGCACATAATAATATGTTATTATGTGGCATGCGTGATGCATACCAAATGGGTTAAACGAATTCGTTTAAGCAGGTACCTAATTGTTTTAGTCTACAAAATCCTACATACCTATGTACATTTCACCCATAAATGCTCTGAAATTCCCCAAAAGTATGAAATTTTAGTGAACATTTAATGGTTTTATTTATAGCTTTGTATGAGAAAATCATCAACAATCATATCATATTACGTATATAATATGGCTTTATTATAATATGCGTAGATACAAATCATACACGTATGGCAGAGACGCTTGTGGGGTCTACAAGATCAGTCTACGTCTCTACCGCCTTTTCTTACTAGGTACATCCCACGCGTCTCATCGAGTGTGTTATTGTAGGGTTCATAAGTCTTAGTCAAAAACCGAGTTGAGATTATATTATACCTAAGTGCAACAACATCTAAGCCACACAATGAAAAACATCCAACTATCAATTGCACGTTAATTAAAGTCTAGAGAGAGAGAAGAACACAAAACCCCAATTTCATAAGCAGGTACATAATAACTATATCGAAAAATAGCTTAAGCAAAAAATAGCTATTTACGATAAAATCAAAGGAGTAAAAAAATAGCTTAAGTTTGAGCAATGTGCAAAGGTATTTAGGCAACGTTTACTCTTAGAAGTATGGAAGTATATATTAAATCCACGAGGCCGCGTCCTTGTGATTTGGGTCACAGGATAAGAACCACGCACCGTCTCCGACATTTGCATTTTGATTGCGTACCCAACTATAACAATTTACCTATATTTAGTTTAGTTTTTAGCTTACTTTTAAAGGACGTCGACAACTCGCTAACTGCTAACGAATTCCGCCCAAAAGTAATTTAATCAGGTGGCAGGTAATTACGAAAATAATCATTTACGCAGAATTTTGGTTTATTTAGTTTTTTTGTTTTGTTTAAAATGAAAATTTAGATCGCTATATAATGATAGCTTGTCTGCAATCTCATTTAATAATTAAGTGCTATGTTAGGCTAAGACGGAATTGAGGTAACAGGATTATGACAGTTATTTACCCCCAAACTATGTAATTCAATTGTTGGTTCAGCTTAGCTGGTGTGATGACGAGCCACTTCTGAAGCGATTACTTACTAACTTAAAGCGGAATCTAAACAATATCTAGTTTAAAAAAGTAAAGTAACTATACTTATATAACCATTCCTCGGCACAAACCTCCTCTCTAGTCTATCCCTCATTTCAGAAAAACAAAAACGATATTGAGCTAAAACTTATCAACTATAGTGATATATTTAAATTTTTTTTTTCAAGTGTCATAGGTACACATACATACACATACAGGAATAGCAGACTACATAGATCGGAATTTCTACACGTCGAAATTTCTCCAAAGGCACCCCGATTCCCATACGATCTTTGCCTTTACCGTCCAAACTTCAAATGCGCAACCTTTTGGTGATGATCCAAACATACTTACCACTTGACCATGGCGGCTATAATTTTATATGCGACAGGAAATTATGAAAACAATTATGCGGACTTTTCTTGGTTGGCCAAAGTTGATGGAAAACTGTGTTGAATTTTCATTAGTAGTTTTCCCTCCCCCTATTACATGACAAGGTTAAAGCATGGTGGTCAAGATAAACAATGCGGGCGTTTAAATGAATGGACAGATTAGGGTTTCTGAGAATTGGTTGAAAGAATTATGTTAGCATAAATCACTCACGTATGAAACTTAGTTCAAATAGGGGGCCATTACTTTTTATAAATGTGTTATTGTGTGTGTTATATAAATCAAGAAAGTAACAATAATTTTTGTTTTTATAATGAACCGTAGCAAACATCATTCGAAACATTTTTCGAAGTAGATTAGTAATGTTTTTCAGTACTATGTTTGTTAATACTGATCGCACATATTACAGACGCACATGCCACCTATTCCGCACGAGCTGCACGCACCTAAAACTACACATTTCTCGGTACCTACTGAAATGTCAGTAAAATTAACAATGAGCCGAAAGATAATTAGGTGCCAAATAAATGTGCAGGCAGTGTTGATGGATTCATCTGTTTTGGATAAATTTTGTATAGATTTTTGTAATTAATTTGTCTAATTCTGCGCAGTCCATTCAACTCGTGCTGTTGAGATTATCAAATTTTATTACAAAAAAATGTATTGCACTCTGCGAATGATTCTTACGGCAAAGGCAGCGCGTGCGGTTGGTCCATAATGGGCGATCAGCATTAATCGTTCGATCTTGAGTGCCGGTTCATAAAGTAGGGTTGCAATATATTTTGGTAAATTAAGATATTATTCTATATTTCTCTATAAATATTTTAAATACAAAGCCAGTTTTATTTGTCTGCTTTTTCGATGAAATATTTAATGCCGCCGTCTGTACTAATTCACAATAAATTGATAATGTACTTATTTACAGAGTGTCGATGTTAAGATTTCAGTATGACATACGTAACATATGTATAAAATTTTGTGAATTAATAATTCATAATGGTATTAAGTAAATAAATCACAAAAAATCTTTCTTAAAATTCTTGAAAAACGGTATTTTTATTAGTAGTCTCTCAATTTTTTTTTAAATGAGTGTCGAGAATTTTTTGACGTGATAACGTCCTATAAATCGATGAGCGCTACATGCACGAAAAAAGATGACTCATTGTCACGTACCACGGAACCACACGAATAGATATAGGTACAGAGAGGAAGCTTCTACAAGCGGCCCGCTAAAGGTACACTCACACATAGCGCACGTTTGTCATCCAACTGAGCCGGTTGGAGCTCAGACGCGGGCGTCCGTGAACCGTTGGTGAGTGTGTTTGTGTGAGTGTAGGTAGGTACCTACAGCAGGCCGTTTGTATGAAGCTTCCTCTCTGTACGTACTCATGTCTGTGCTCATGTGGCGGAACGTAGCGCGTAGCACGTAGCACGTAGCGCGGAACGTAGCATGTAGCGCGGAACTAAGGGCTCGGCTTGTGTGACGCATCCTATCTCTCTTTGTTTTCTTATGATATTTATTATCCCGTAAAATTATCTAAGATATTGTAATATATAATCTACAAATTATAGTCCGTAAATTGACTTTACAGACAGCCAATTTTTTACTTTTGTCAATTTTGACAAAAGTTAAAAACAGCCCCTTTGCATTTGAACGTTATATATTATTATATTACTTTAGTATTTTTTTATTTATGTTATTCACCTTTAGGTACATAAACAATGTCCTATGAGTAAACTGTTAATGGTCACCCTACAATAGAGCAAACTTGGCAACGACACCACGGCGAGGGCAATGCACCACCTTGCACTTAATATGCATCAAGGCAATTCCTAGTGCATGGACTTTTCCCTACGTACCTAGGACTATACTAGGAAACTACAAGTAACTGCTTATTATTGTCCTACCACTTAAATACCAAATACCTTCTTTATACCTACATGGAAATATAAAGCTTATAAAGAAATTACTGACACATTGGGGATATAGTTTAGCAAATTTAAATTCTATCTCACGACAAAGATTTACTTAGGTAATTAAAAGCAATAGGTATGGCAGAATTAAATTTTACACATCGGTTTACATTCACTCACTTTGAATTTAATTAAAAATCCTACTAAAATTTAACAAAATTCCGTGGTGTTAATTTTGTTCCAGTTCCATAAGGCCTGTAAGTGTGAGCGAGAAGTCCGATAAAAATATTTTATGACTCCGTTCGCACGTTTGTAATGTCCCAAGTATAAAATAGCAGGTCTAAATCTATTCCTATTTCCTTTACAATGCTTCCTGACGAAAAGGATAGCACTATTTTTAAACCTTTCAGTTTAGAGATTGTGTACAACCGTATAAGCCATGTCGTATATTTATTTAGTGCTAAAGTCATGATTGAATAGGTGCGTCCTGGAACGCTAGTTTGCAAACAATCTATTTTAACTCTACTACATTAAACAAACCCGTTTTTTTTGTCACGTTTGTCAAACGCTATAGCTTAGCTTAGCACAGAGATAGATGTATAATCACGGAGACAGGCGTGGAGGTTTTAATCCCGGGAAAACAAATAATAACACGATTAAAAAAACCACACACCAACCACACAACACACCAACAATTACAATTTTGTAACAAAATATATATATATATATATTGGTGACGCCACCTTTTTGGTTTCTCGTTTCGATTAACATTCGTCAAATTAATTCCCTACCTACCCTCTATTTCCTCCCGTGCACTCAAAATATCGCGAAGCCGCGATGTAAGACAGTACGAATCTTTCGTCTCCGCGAGACGCATGCGCCATTTTGCGTCGCCCGTCTCCGCGCATAACCCAACCAAATAAGTGTGGTATCGAGAACTCGTCGCTGCTGTCCTGCCGACACCTGCTCCGGAGGGCATATTATAGTGCGTGTGCGCGACCTTCGCATCCGGTTCCAGTCCCGGGACGTTCTCAGGTTAGTGCACGGATCCTAGTTCTCCTTCAAACGCCCTTTGACCTCCGAGCGTCTAAATTCTAAAACTACAGTCCACAAGCTCAGGCTGTCGGAGGTGGACAGTTGGCGTCAGTTTCTACACCATACTTTCTGGTTCCAGTTCGAGCCGGATTCTCGAACTTCGTTCTGTCAACCACGAGGCGACTGCGATCTATTACTGATCCATCCCTCTGGTCTGGCTGAACATACATACCCGCTCTTATTAGGATTGGCTAATAGGACTGTTTTATTATAATAATATATATTATTTAAATATATTTTACACGCGTAACATACCTAATTGTCACGCATCTATTATATTCGATCATAATATCGTATGTACCTACCCACGCCACAATAATTGAGTTGTTGGCGTTCCCTCATACTTATATAATTATATATTTTAATATTTTAATTATATATATCATATTTGTGAACAATTAACTGAAATATCACAATATTTCGTCGTACGACCCAAGTAGATTTCTTACTACCTACATTTACGGCCGGCCGCACGACGACAATCCGCTTGGTTCTTTAACAAGCGTTATCTCCCCGGTTTACGCGTTCATTTAATTTATTCGTGTAAACATGGCAGAGAAAAATAAAGGCTTCTCAGTTTCCGTTCAAAATGACAAGGAGCTTAGGTTGTTAGAAGCAAAACGAAATGTCATCTTTCAAAGAATCCAACAAATTTATGATTCTTCGAAAGACGTACAAACAGCTGATGTGCACGTGAGGGAAAGTTTCCTTAGTTCAGTCGTCACTTTAGATACGCTTCGGACTGAATTTCAGAATCTTTTAGATCGGCATAACGACCGGTTATTAACCATCGATCCCGATGCGACACCACAATATTACAGTCTCATTTCGTTTGATGAGTTGTATGGCCGTATTCAATTAATTAAGTCGCAAATTAGCCCTCACACACAAAACAAAGAAGCGTCACTACGCAAAAATAAACCGACCCTACCGCCTATCGAGTTAAGGTCGTTCGACGGCGATATTTTGTCGTGGCCATTATTTTATGCAAATTTTAAATCTACTATACACAATAATACAACTCTAACGGATTCAGAGAAAATGTATTATCTTCTCGGTAAATTAACCGGTAAGGCGCTCAACGCCTGTTCGGGCATAACTCCTTGCGCCGAGAATTATTCATTGTTGTTACAAACTTTAATAGATAAATACGACGACAAAAGAATGATAGCTGCTACGTATTTGGATCAGTTATTGGAATTTAAACCTATCAGTGCCAGTGCGGATGACTTTGATTCGTTTATAGAAAAGTTTGTAGCCGCCTTTAGGGGTCTTAAAAATCTTAAGCTTCCGGACTTAGCAGATTTTATCGTATTACATATCGGACTTAAGAAATTAGATTCAGATACCATACATACGTTCGAACGGTTGGGAGATTCGTCCACGATACCCACCTTCGAGGATTTAGTTGATTTTATTAAAAATCAATCCAAAATAATGCAGCGTACATCTGTGAAAGCTTCTACGAGTAGCAACAATGCGAAAAGGAATACCGATCGTAGCCGCTCTAATATCAATAAAAATTCTTCGTCGCAAAAATTCGCGCTGGTGACTACCGTCGACAAGAATAAACCTACAGGTAAATGTTTGTGTGAAAATATAACACACCAACAGTTATTTAAATGTCCGCGATTCATGCGAGCCACCCCGGAGGAACGGTTCCAATTGGCTAAACAATGCAATGCGTGTGTAAATTGCCTAAATATTAATCATAATCAAATTAAATTATGCAATTCGACTAAAAACTGTAGGAAATGTAACCTCCGGCACTCAACTTGGCTCCACTTCACAACGTCCGATTCGAACTCCGCTACCTTCAGTCGCGCGCCCGACTCTGTAAGCGACAAGCCACAGGGAACCTCGCCCGCGACCGCGAGTTCGTCACCGGTCAGTCAAGTGACACCCGACAATAGCGTTGCGATGTGTACGACATCCATTGCCGCGTCAGACACATTACGCGGCAAAGGTATCACTCAACCTCGCGAGCAATGTATTACGCAGCCTTCTGTTTTGCTCGCGACCGCTCAAGTGATTGCATATGATAGTAAGGGAAACACACACCTTTTGCGTATTCTATTAGACAGCGCTGCGGACACAAACTTCATTACTACAGATTGTTGTAGGCGGTTGAATATACATCTAAATAATATTTCTAATACCACGGTTCGTGGTTTCGGCGGATCGGAAAATCGTATAAACAGATCGGCGTTGTTACAATTTCACTCTAAATATAAAATAAATATAAAATTCGATATCTCAGCATTAGTTGTAGATAAAATAACGGGTAACTTACCCACTTCTCCTATCGATACAGATGCGCTTTCGCATATAAACAACTTACCTCTCGCGGACGACACGTTTGCCGTTCCTAGCCCTGGTGATGTGTTGATCGGAGCCTCCTTGTTCCCGCATTTACTTTTGCCGGAAATAATACGCGGAGATGCGACGTCGCCGCCCGCTATACATACCGTGCTGGGGTACGTTCTGATGGGTTCAGTACCTACACGCCAGCCCATATACACACGGCCGACTGCGACTTCTTGTTGCGCGATCGTAGGTATTGAACATACTATCGCTATCGACGAATTAGTTAAAAGATTTTGGGAGCTGCAAGAACTCACTTGTCCGCCCGTCTATAGCCCCGCTGATAACGAGTGTGAGGAATTGTATCGCGTCACTACCGAGCGCGATCCTGTTAGTGGTAGGTATAGTGTGGCATTACCCTTTTGCGAAGATGTGTGTTCATTAGGTAACTCTTATAACGTCGCCTATAACCGGTACTTATGCTTAGAACGCAAGCTTGAAGCTTCTCCGAAGCTAAGAGAGGCTTATGATAACGTGATCGTTGAATACTTACAAAATAACTACATATCGCCAGCACCCGCGAATACCCCGGATAAGGAGCTCCTACCTACATATATCATCCCACATCATGGCGTCGTCCGTGAAGATAAATCTTCGACTCGGTTACGCGTCGTCCTGGACGCAACGTGCAAGACCAGCTCTGGGGTTAGCCTCAATGATATTCTACATAGTGGACCTAATCTACAGGGTGATCTTTTTCAAATTATTTTAAATTTTAGATTATTCTCCATAGCACTTTCTGCTGACTGTAAACAAATGTTTTTACAAATTGCGGTTAGAGAACAGGACCGCCGCTTCCAACGCATCCTATATCGCTTCCATCCAAGCGACCCAATTTCGACGTTCGAGTTCAACAGGGTCTGTTTTGGTTTGAAGTCCAGCCCTTATCATGCCTTACGTACCGTAAAGCAACTCGTAGCTGACGACGGAGACAAGTATCCCCTTGCCAGTCGAGTGGCAGCATCGTCGATCTACGTGGACGACTTAGTCTTTTCTGTGAAAACCGAAGATGAAGGAGCTGCCGCTGCCAAAGAGCTTATTGACTTGTTCAAGGGAGCGCAGTGGGACTTGCTCAAGTGGAGCAGCAATTCTTCGCGAGCTTTAACCAACATCCCCGCTACACATAGACTTTCTTCAGAAGTCGAATTTGATAAGTCGGATCAACATAAGATATTAGGACTGCGTTGGTCAACCTCAAAGGACACTTTCTACTTCAAGGTGTCCCCTACAAGCGCGACTTGTTCTAAGAGAGCCATACTATCCACCATCGCAAGGTTGTGGGATATAATGGGATTTTTGGCTCCAACTATACTATTTGCCAAATTACTAATAAAAAAGCTCTGGTTACTAAATATAGATTGGGATGAAACTCCACCGCCTAATATTATTCGAACGTGGGAACAATTTTGTGCCGAATTACCAAAGCTAAATGATTTTAGAATCCCCCGCTATTTGGGAGTAGCAGATGGTACAGTGGTCACCCTAGTGGGCTTTTCGGATGCCAGTGAACTCGCCTATGGGGCTGTAGTCTACCTACACGTACAATCGGCGAGTGGAATCACAGTGCAATTAGTTTGCGCTAAGTCGAAGGTGGCTCCAGTTAAGACTCTCTCCGTGGCTCGTCTGGAGCTGTGCGGTGCGGTGGTTTTGGCTAAGTTACTTCGCATGGTTTATGATAATTACAACCCGCGCTACGATATTACGAATGTTTTCGCTTTCACTGACTCTAAGGTCACTCTATATTGGATCAAAAATTCGCCACATCGCTGGCAAACATTTGTGGCAAATAGGGTTGTCATGGTTAATGATCACGTCACCGCGAATAACTTTTATCACGTGTCGGGAGTCGAAAACCCCGCGGACTGCTTATCTCGAGGTTTAACTCCTAACAAACTACTCGACCATCCCTTATGGCTCCATGGTCCTCATTGGATGTCACTCCCTCCATCACAGTGGCCACTTAAAGAATTAGACGGTGTCCCGATTAATGAAATTCCAGAACAAAAGACTATTTTACATACTACCGTAATCGAGCAAGAAGAATCTTTTCTATATGAACTTGCTCAACGCTCGTCTTCATGGACTAAATTGTTACATACGCTTGTCTATGTATTCAGATTTATAAAGTTGTTACCACGCCGCGAATCAGCTACCATTACATTGAGCGATATTGAATTCGCGGAAAACAAACTGCTCCACGTCGTGCAACGTAAATATTTTGCTGATGAATTTCAGAATTTGAATAGCGCGAAAAGCTGTTCGCCTGCGCTACAAAAATTAAATACATTTTTGGAAAAGGGACTTATTCGAGTTGGAGGGCGTCTTTCTCAATCGACAGTAAGTCACGAACAAATGCATCCTATTATTTTGCCACGTACTGATCACGTCATAAATTTGTTGATTGATTACTATCATAAAAAATATCTGCACGCCGGACCGGAGTTGCTTATGTCTCTGTTAAGACAAAGATACTGGATTATGTCCGCTCGCCGGTCAATACGAACTCGAGTCCATAAATGTAACACATGCTTTAAATTAAAACCACGCTCTTCGTCACCTTTGATGGCTAATCTTCCGAGCAATAGAGTAACGCCAGCCATTAAAGCCTTTTCACATACAGGTTGCGACTATGCAGGGCCAATTTCCTACATGCCAATTAGGCGTAGAGGTACTCACAGCCAGAAGGCTTATTTATGTATTTTTACTTGTCTGACTACTCGTGCGGTTCATATTGAAATAGCCACAGATTTGAGCACGGAAAGCTTCCTGTTGGCCCTTAGGCGCTTTTTGGGACGCAGGGGGCCCGTAAAGACAATGGAAAGTGACCAAGGCCGAAATTTTATTGGGGCTCGCTCCTATTTGAGAGAACTTTATGAATTCGTAAACAAAAAATACCGATCACGCTTTGAAGAGGAATTGACGGAAAATCGTATTACCTGGAAATTCATACCGCCGGCTTCCCCTCATTTCGGTGGATGTTGGGAGAGCATGGTAAAGGTGATCAAAACACACCTATTCAAAGTAATCGGCCAACAACTCCTTTCTTACGAGGAGTTACATACTGTTCTCGTACAGATCGAATGCTTGCTAAACTCGCGACCACTTACCGCGCTTAGCTCAGATCCTACTGAACCGGCCGCACTAACGCCTAGTCATTTTTTGCATACAGCTCCCTTAAATTCTATGCCTGCACCAGATGAAGAGCCAAGTAACCTTAGATTGTCTCAAAGATATTCACTTTTAAATAAAATCATTCAATCCTTCTGGAAGAGATGGAGCAATGAGTATTTGCACAAATTACAAATTCGTCAGAAGTGGAACACTCCTTCAGTTCCTATTACGGTAGGCACCGTGGTGATCATCAATACCGATAACGCGCCACCTTTAGCATGGCCCTTAGGTATAATAGACAAGATCCATCCTTCCAAAGATGGGGTAGTCCGCGTAGCTTCAGTTAGGACGACTAAGGGAACTTTCCTGCGTCCAGTGATTCGCTTATGCCCCCTACCGAATCAATAGACTATTACTAAGGTCTTAACATTATTTTGTTAGTTTATATAAAGATAATTTTATTTGAATAATATGTACATATTTCGATTTATAATTTAATTTTATCTATATAATGTCTATCCAACATATATGTGTATTATATATCGCTATGGATATACATTCATTTAATCCATTTCATATAATTTTTAATTTTTTTGTCCTCTTAAAGCCAAGCCTTTAAGGGCGGGGGGAAATGGTGACGCCACCTTTTTGGTTTCTCGTTTCGATTAACATTCGTCAAATTAATTCCCTACCTACCCTCTATTTCCTCCCGTGCACTCAAAATATCGCGAAGCCGCGATGTAAGACAGTACGAATCTTTCGTCTCCGCGAGACGCATGCGCCATTTTGCGTCGCCCGTCTCCGCGCATAACCCAACCAAATAAGTGTGGTATCGAGAACTCGTCGCTGCTGTCCTGCCGACACCTGCTCCGGAGGGCATATTATAGTGCGTGTGCGCGACCTTCGCATCCGGTTCCAGTCCCGGGACGTTCTCAGGTTAGTGCACGGATCCTAGTTCTCCTTCAAACGCCCTTTGACCTCCGAGCGTCTAAATTCTAAAACTACAGTCCACAAGCTCAGGCTGTCGGAGGTGGACAGTTGGCGTCAGTTTCTACACCATATATATATATATATATATATATAGATATAAGTATATATATATATAAAACAAAGTCGTGTTAGTTCGAACACTTATAACTCAAGAACGGCTGGACCAATTTTCATGGGTTTTGATTTGTTGTTATTCTGGATGGAGACAAATATGTCTCCATCCAGAATAGCATAAATATTAAAAACATTATAAAATTGACGAAAAATACGAGAAAAAACATTTTCCCATACAAAATGTTCACGGGTTTCGTAGCTGACAAACAACGTCATCCCGTCGATACGGTAAACTCTCACCGTACCTCTCATACAGTACGTAATATATCTTCTGTGCATGTGTTTGTCACCGGGCAGGAGGAAGTCTGCCGGACCCACTAGTATATTCTATATATATATAACAAAGTCGTGTTTAAAAACATTAGAAAATTACCTACCGGGTCTAGGTAGGTGGCGCTGATGTCAGTATGTCATCGGGCAGGACGACGTCTGCCGGGTTCACTAGTTGACAAAATAATATTTTTATCTCTGGAGAGTATAGACGGCAAAGATATTCACGGGTTTGTATGGGCGTAGCTCATCGTAGCATTTCGTAGCACTCCGTAGCTACAATCTTTAAAGGGTCTTCCGTCTATGCTAAAATATATCTATATACTAGATCCTGAAATACTTTAACGTGTATATCTTTAATGTCAGAGTGTAATATTTTAATTTCCTAAAATGCTTCTAATAAATAACGTACTCTACCCTAGATGCTAAATTTCCTTAGCTTAACATTCTTGGTCGATAATAATATGAAACAGGTTCCTAATATTGCTAATACAAAACTGCGGCATCTTAACGATCAAGACGATATGTTATACGTACATGTATATACTTGTAAGTTCTTTTACTCAACTTCAAAAATAAGAGAAAGTTTTCAATTAGCGCGTATCGCTTTTTTTAATCAGTCACCATTAGTCAGCACAATTTTTTTCCTACACTTTCAATTACACTGATACCTACCTACTCTCTAATAATATTAATATTAAGTCACATACCGCGTCTGTCTGTGCATTTACTCGTAACTTTTTCGCGTATACATAAGTTCATTACAATTTACAATGTTCCATTTTTTATTTCACAAAGAAGGTTAACTATCTCTTTTACTCTTTTGGTCTCTCATTCTCTTTTTGCATCGTATACCTCAATGCGTGGGGGATGAGAGACGTGACCACTTTATATCAATTACTTAGTAGTAGGTTTTCTTGGAATAATAATACCGTGTATTCCCAAAATTCCTATCTCCTATGAGAGAGGAGGCCTGTGCCCAGAAGTGGGACGTTGAAAGGCTGTAGTGGTGGTGGTGGTGGTGGCATTCCCATATCCTTCCGTATACGACTAAAGTGTAGGAGATTTCAACTCTTTGGTTTGACGTTTATTATTATATTAATTACGTACTGATAATAACCGGTACCGATAGCTTAACGTGTTCTGAACAAGGAGGAGACAAAAAGATCTAATACGGACCTCCGAAGTCGGTCACCAATCAGTTATTTTTCATCTAAAATCTACAGTTCAATTTGTTTTAAGTATGCAGGAGCGTTTAAAAACTAACTTATCAACATAATATAGAAGAATGTGAAAAAGCACAGGGTAAAATTTCCTTTCCATGACCGCACTATAAGGGCTTGCGCTTACGGGGGACAGATCCCGGCGTACTTTTGTCCGTCAAAATATATCACTTAAAACTCCAGGTTTAGTACGAGTTTGCAACGACGTTAATCAACGTTCCAGTATCGAAATATAATAACTGCAAAATAAAATGGACCTAAAGTGGCTTGTTTATGGTTTGTTTTTGTTTGTATGGTTCGTCCATGTCTAGTGCCCCATGCGGAAACTTTGAGTCCTAATTGAAAAATCAGAAGTACTGAATGTACGACTCTAAAACAAGAGGATTTAGGTTCATTTTACTGTGACATCCAGCAACATTGTCGAAATGTTCAAACCATAGGCACTATGTGTACTGTATCGCATAACGATGGACTAACAGTACGGCGACTATGTAGTAGTAACGGAGTACCGAAAGGAGTAGTCCCTCGTCTGTGCAGGCCCTAAGCAGTATTGTTGGAGGACTGTCGAAATTAGGGATATAGGTCAAGCGTCCGATAGCGTTTAAGCTCGATACGCGAAATTGGAAGGAAGTTTACACGTAAACTATCGACGGCACGTAAACGTACGAAGAGCTCTTTTTATCGCTTTTTTATTGCGCAGTTCACGAGACTGCGATTAATTATTATGAGTAATATACATTGTAAAGGACCAATGAAAAGAACCACCGCGGATTTTCTTGTAAGTTCTTTTTATAACTTCGGTACCGGTGTTGGGGTTGTTTTGTTTATGATTAAATTACAATAATTAGATTGTAGATTGTTATGAGTGGTTTGTTCGGCAAAGTGATCATAAACAACCCCGAGGCACGTTCACACCGGTCGAGTATTTGGCTCGCAAGGCTGCCTTGCAAGGCTATATGTTTTGTTAGCCTATGAGGCGTTGTTATTACCTAGTGTCGAAGGCTGAAAGCCGATAAGCTTTACACAAAAGTGATAACAACAGTCAGGCGAAGTTGAATTATTTATTATTTAAATATTAACCAATTAAAGTCAGTTAATTATAATTTGGTTATTTTTATAGGGCTTCTCTTAAGCGCATTACAATACGCATTGAATTGAAAACCCCTACCTTTTTTTGAAGTTGGATTAAAAATTACAAACTCTCTGTAGTTTTTGTATCAGGAGGTATTTTCGGACGCTATTTTTCAGCCGATCCAATTATTTTAATTTGTTTGTTGGCATAACTTACTTATATACAATTCGTTCGTAACAGTTTTAACAAGGCTCCAAATTACAATCGTGTCTACGAAGTTACGAGGCAATTCGGAGATTTGGATCAAGGTCCAACGTGTGATTCCAACCTTCGCCTAATTTCACTTAATTTTGTAATGCGTAATCCTGAATCGGCTTATCGCGTCGCGTGTCGCTCGGTAACCTTTCCTTAATATTCGCAGCACGTGAGACCACCATAAAGGGCTTTTAATTATGAAGTTTCGATTTATATCGGTTTAGCTGTATACTGTTCTGCTGGGATTGCGTGGATTAGCCGAGAGTGACCTTGGCTGGCCGACCGCTCCGCGCCAACGGCGTATTCAAATCTAAGCAGTCGCTGCTATCCAACCGTGCTATGCGCAGAGCTTTCGCGTGCCAACTTACAACTTTAGTCTTTTTAAATAAGATCCATTTTTCGTTTGCAATCGTGACCGCGTAAAACCTTTTAGTAATCGGAGCGAAGGCTTTGTTTTGCTGGTGCGGATTCATCAGCTGTTGTACTTGGGTCTAGTACCTCTAAGGGCGGCTCGAAACGACGACGTATCTTTGCGATCGGTTGCAATTGAATTTCCGATACTGCGCTGGCTTAGTGAAAGTGATATTAGTGATTATTTGAAGATACAGCTGTGATAATATTTTTATGTTTTGATTAAAATAATATATCCAGAATATTCTTAAGTATTGCATTTATCAGCATTCTGTGATAAAATTTTAAAATAATTTATTACTTGCGTACCTGAATACTTAATTTTTGTTAACTAATTAGGTATCGGTGTATTTTATTTAGATAATTTTTACCTTTTACGTGTATCACTGTGTATTCATATTACAAAATTAACGTGTTTTCAATTCACAAAATAGTTTGTGGTTCGACAGATTTTAAATTTTGTCGTTGAGTCATTCAATTTAGTATACCGTCCGTCAGTTTACATACATAGTCGTCCAAGTTCTCGATTCAGAAGTTCTAAAAGTAATTTTAATATTGTTCAAGAATTTCATAAATCATAATTTATTATATGTACGACAATAACTTATCTCTTTTTTTAAACGATCCAATACTAATGGAGCTAATTCGATCAACAGAAAGTATGCTTCGAAAGACAAAAATAAGACAATAGTATTACGGTGCAAACGCGGCCTTAACACCGTAAGTGAACTTTTATTTAAGGCAACTCGAATGGTGGTATTGTGTTTTGGAAAGATATTACATTTATGCCTATAACTTTATCTAATGTTCTCATAATAAGTAGTGATTAGTATTGGTAACGTAAAAGGTAGCCACCATAGATGTATATCATAAAAATAGGAAGATACATTGAAATCAACTATAATAAGGAACCTAGGTTTCGCCAGTACAAACAAATCGACCTATTATGTAAAGCACCCATTCACTTTCTCGCTTTATTTCTTTATATTTCATATAATTTACACAATAGTTACGTGACTCAAGTAATATCGCGTGACAAATTCGACACTTATACTGTTGACAGCGCAAAAGGTAACGCCAGGTAACAATATGTACCTATTGTGGTCTAAGATCCCGCTATACAACGACCTTCACCGAGATGTTTATTTGATGAAACGTAGGTATTTTATATTTAATTTAACATGTCAATAAATATATCGCATATGGGTTGCCTAACAAATTTCAGTCCAGCATATGATTAATTAATAAATAAAAAATATTTTTTTTTTAACATTTCACCGGTTCGATTAATAGACAAATTCTATACCAATCGAAAGTATGATGTCCATAGAATATGCAAACGTTAAGTTGCTTATTCTTTTCCGGTCACAACTCTCGGGTAGCCACGTGTAAACAGATAAATCGATACTAGCATTTTGCACCGGTCTGATTATGGAATTAAAATTAAATGAAAATAAAGATGATTATTATGAATTTGTCTATTAATCAAACCAGTGAAATGTTAAATTTTTTTTTTCATTTATTAATAATTAATCATATCCTGGACTGGAATTTGTTAGGCAACCCATATGCAATATATTTATTGACGTATTAAATTAAATACATATAAAATACGTTTCATCAAATTATCATCTCGGTGAAGGTCGTTGTATGGCGGGATCCTATACTATTGGTGGTTCTCACACACTTTTTCGGTAAGGTAGTGCTTGTATAGAAGAAGTGGCGTCTCGTAAATACAAGAAGTTTCCATACATCAAATAATATGATTGCCTAGTCTACTTAACTACGGTGCCCGTTCGTAGGTTTGCTACGACCAATCAGTAGAGTTATGCCGAGTTTGCATACCTTAAAAATACTTATTACTAGATTTCGAATATCGGAAAACTACAATATCAGAGCAAAATTGACATAAAGCTTTTTCAGCCGACTAGGTTCGTAATTCATCAATATAAAATAATAATTGTAATACTGATCATAACATAAATGAAATTTTCATTAAGTAACATTGAATTCATATCACACGTCCTCTGAGACATGTGTAGTATATGGCATGTATGCCACATAGCAACGTAACCAAAAGAAGATACATTTTACTAACTTATTATTAACGTTAAAATGTACGTCATCTACGTACATTTTAACGTTAATAATAAGTTAATGTCATTAAGTAGTTTAGTTTAGAAATTAAGTTCAGTAAAAAGTTATTATTATTTGTTATCACCATACTAAATGACAGATTTACGCAAAGTTAAAGTTAACTATAGGCGGACCGCCATTAACTTGGCTCTTCCATGGTCCGCGGGACGCGGGACGGAGGAAATTCTCATTGATAAATTAATAATCAATGGATTTGGTCCCGTTCCGAACCCTTCACCCCCCCGCAGAGAGGCCAAGTTAATGGCGGTCCGCCTATAACTCTGAAGTCAAAAAGAAATACTGCTTGCAATTACTTCATAATCATAATCATAATCATTTATTTATTTGCCCAGATTGAGTAATAACATGATCTTAAATAATTATTAATAGCACTTCAATCTGCCACTGAGTAGCATGCAAAAGAAAAAGAAATAAATTACAATAAAACCAATAAAACTTTAAATAATATAAAATGTCATGCTTGAAGTCTAACATAATATTCCATATAATATTCCATAATAAAAAATAAAAAAAAAGATAAAATAATGTCAACTGCACATCTACCAACTATCAGTTAAAAATTCCTTGATTGAGTAGTAGCACTTTTTCAATAAAATACACCCCATAACTTCCCGCAATACACCCCTTTAAATTTATTCCCATATCAAATTACACCTCATGTTGAACGTTCAGATTATATAAACTGAAGTTAATCTCTCAAGGCGACTCGTGTAACTACCCCGCGAGCGGATCTCAAGGTAGAACACCATCAACCCGTGCCCAGCAATTTTCCGTTCAAATCAACCGTTATTTAATGTTTATACTTTACATGCAAATATACGATGAAATGGACACCTGCGTCTGACGTCACTCCATGTGGTGCCATACGACAATATTCTCTGCACCCCTGACGGACCGTCGGTACCTATTATGTAGATTGTGTATGGAGTTGGCACGGCAATATTGTTTTGGCCAATGTTTAAGAGAAATGAGCGCGCTCCATACAAACGAAGTTTGAGTCTTATTTCAATATTAACCAATCAAAGTCAATGAAAGTTTGTAGACACGCTCTAGAAACTAATATTTTTGCCTGTGGTTTGATTCTGTCTGAGTTTCATAGAATATAATAGAATAGAAAAGTTTTTTATTCAAATAAACTTTTACAAGTACTTTTGAATCGTCAAATGAATCTACCACTGGTTCGGAATGCCGTTCGAACCGAGAAGAACCAGCAAGAAACTCGGCGGTTGCTCTTTTCTAAAAATAACAATACAACAATAATTTATGTAGGTACATGATTGAAATGCTGTCTCGCGCATTGCTGGAACGAGTCAAATCCCTGCTTTTTTATTATTTATAATATAATCTTCAATTGTCTAAGTAGTATGCTTTTTTATGAGAATACTTTTAATAGAGTTCTTAAACTTGTGTAAAGGCAGGTCTAAGATTGCTTGTAGATGATGTGCATAAAAATGAATATATATATGTGAACACAAGAACTAAAAGGTATATAGTTGCATAAACCTTAGAGCCTACAAACTAACTTTGAAGCTACAATCCTCTGGAAATCTGAGAAACCAGACACGGATATTCGTTTCTAGAACATCATCATGATCAACCCATTACCGGCTCACTACAGAGCACGGGTCTCCTCTCAGAGTGAGAAGGGTTTTGGCCATAGTCTACCACGCTGGCCAAGCGGATTGGCAGACTTCACACACCTTTGAGAACGTTATGGAGAACTCTCAGGCATGCAGGTTTCCTCACAATGTTTTCCTTCACCGTTAAAGCAAGTGATATTTAAATACTTAAAACGCACATAACTCCGAAAAGTTAGAGGTGCGTGCCCCGGGATCGAACCCACGACCTCCGATTAGAAGTCGGTCGTCCTAACCACTAGGCTATCACAGCTTCTAGAATGCTCTTACAAAATTTCCTTGACTTTGATTGGTCAAATAAGAACCAAGCCTCGATTGTATGGGGCGCACTGGGTAACTCCTTTTGACATATCTACCTAATAAATATTCTTCTTAAAAAAAGAGAGAAATATATGCTAACATTATCCAAGTAATAATGTGAGTAAACAAGTACTTGAACTTCAATAGAGGTGTTGAACGCGAATGACATTTGGAGATACAAATCTAGGTAGGTACCTATTCTTTGTTTGTTTTTTACCTTTGTTGCTGACAAAGCGCACATTTTTTTCATGCCTCATACTCACGTGTCATGCTATCCATTCCACTAATTACCATTTACTCAATCTTGATACGTAAAACATACTTTTTATAGTAAGGCGCAAGACACACGAAAGGAGTGGAGTTCTTCTTTGAATGTTAACAAGATAAACTCTGCCTTATTTAACATACGTCTTTGAAGCCAAAACAAAACACGAACTCGAGTGTGCGAGCGCGGTTCGTGTTTTAAAGTATAAAGTTGTGTGTATAAAGGTTGGAAAAGGAGGCGGGAACGGGAAACTGAAATCCACGGTTCCCTCGGGATTTGTGAAAAACCGAAATTCACGCGGGCGAAGCCGCTGGCAAAAGCTAGTTGTACATAAATTTTCATGTCATGATTTCCATCGAATGTAGAAAAAAATAAAGCTGTTTGCTCTGTGCCGTAGACGTCGATCGCCTAGATACTCTATCACTTTGTAAATTTTTTTTTTTGAATAAAAAACTTTTCTATTCTCTATTTTATCGTATTACAACTACATATCGTATTACAATTACAAGTACAAACTAGAGTTTTTTGTTTCGCGTTAACTACTGACCAATTAAAAAGCAAAAGTGCTTATTTGACCGATACGTTCAATTACTTTTTCTGTGCGTAAAGGTCTCGTAGAGATTTAAGTCATCGCTTAGGTTAGATAGAGAATTAAAAACAGAAAGTTTGGCTCCGGAATCAACTAAGTATTATTAATTTATTTTACATAGAAGTAATGTAAAAATTATACCACAATTGTATCTTATAATGTCAATTACTTTTATTATTATTTTAGGTCAATTGAGCTAAACTGACTCTTAATTCAACTTTTATCTAAAGATAACTTCTTAACTTCTTTAAAAAATTGATGCCGTAAAAGAACTGAAATGATGCCATTATTTATGTGAAAATCTCAAAGTGTTAATCGGGCTAAACAATAGCGACGCGACGAGATTTTCGAATCTAAAAAACAGTAAAAGAGCAAGTGACTTTTAAACGTAAAAGTGTATAAAGGAGCGAAAGTGTGGCGCCCGAGCCGCTACCGCTGGCTCTCTCCAGCTGACTCTATGGTAGACAGCGACGAGGAGCCATTCACAGTCATATCTCTGCCAGTTTACACACCGGAGCCGCCTGTGAGTATTTCCATACCAACTTATAATCACAAAAGTGAATTAAGTGAAGTGTAGCGCCCGAGCCGCTACCGCAGACTCTAACCAGCTGACTCTATGGTAGACAGCGACGAAGAGCCATTCACAGTCATATCCCTGCCAGTTTACACGCCGGAGCCGCCTGTGAGTATGTCCACACCAACTTATAATCACAAAAGTGAAATAAGTGAAGTGTAGCGCCCGAGCAGACACCGCTGGCTCTACCCAGCTGACTCTATGGTAGACAGCGACGAGGGGCCATTCACAGTCATATCCTACCAGATTACACGCCGAAGCTGCCTGTGAGTATATCCACCCAACCAACTGATACTTACAAAAGTGAAATAAGTGAAAGTGTGGCCGTCGTTTTAGCCGATCACGATACTAGGTATAATTTATAATATACTGCATAATGAATTCAGTGATATCAAAACATGTATAGAGACAACTGATGCCTGAAAATAAATGTTTAACTTTTAAGTTAATCAATAAGTCCTGAGTGATCCTTTAAATTGGGCTTATTATATCATTCGATTTCATTTGAAGCGTCTGTGACTTGAAATGCGCATCGACCATACCGGACTGCCAACGACTGTAGGTATGTTATGTTCTCAACAAAAAACAATCATTACAGAGCGTCGAATAACTAACATTTCCAGTCGTACTAAGCCCACAAAACACCGCAGTCTACTTGCTATGCAGCAATTTCCAACTTGACCTCGTCCGCGACATAACACTCTCTTCGATACCCCGACACAAAATCCACAACAATTAAGCCACCAAAACGGAGAAACCCCCTTCTTAAACGTGCGTGGTCGAGTGAGGCCACAGTGATTGTACAAGTACGTCCTAATTACACTGTACGCGTGTGCGCGATAAGAGCTGGTGTCCTTGGCGATCGGTCCAGTTGACCACCGACAGGCGCCATCGGCCAAGGACGCCTGTATAATTCGGCCGTTATCGCGGGGGTTTTGTTTACCATCGTCAGTGATTGCCCGTCGGTTGCCCCAGTCGGGCAATTGTGCAAGATATCGCGAATAAGAATTCGGTATTACTCTAAAAGCGCCGAAAATTTGACGATAACCCTCGATAATATGGTGAGTTTTAATGAGTCAATAATAATTAATTAATTAAGTTTTCTTAGAGAGGATTACATACACGTTTAATATTTCTACTTAGTCTAGGCTACATGTACCTAACCCTTCGTCCGTCGTTCATATATGTATGCGTCCCTCTTTGTCGTCCTTTGTGTTCAAGCCTTATTTGTGAGCCTTCTGTATCAATACTATTAAGTATTTTATGACTTAACACCATGTGAAATGCACGTAGCAGTTTAGTTATACCTTTAGACTACCTATACTGCCATATAACTCCAAACCATAAACTAGTTTTTTTCTTAAATTCTTCATTAAACGTTAATAGGTTGCAGTGAATTTATTTCGCGGCAGTTATGTTAGTTATACTTTGCATGAAATCAGCCGTCATAAGTAAAGTAGGTTAAAAGCCTTGGTATTTACAAGAAATTACAAAAAAAACAATCGCAGCAAGAACTGGTCGGAATGAAGTAGAATTCTGAATTTCCGCTTAAAATGTTGAAAATTGCAAAAAACTTAAGGATTAGTTGTACCTTGATTGCTGCCGATTATTTTATACTACGGCTTGCAGTTCATGAAAATATATCATCGATAAAAGTTTGGTTTTGATTTGGAAGTTTCCTAAAATTATGTGAAAAATCAATCGTGGCAAAAAGTTTGTTAAACTCGTGTATTGTGTATTGCCGTACTCCGCTGTTGCCTGTTTCCCATTACGTTACGGTTGTACCTAGTTTAAGATCAGAACATCAGGATCTAGGTATTATTTTAATAAATAGCAACATTCAATAATCCAATGATAAGCTACAAAATTCACCTTTGTCGCTTCATTTGATAATAGGTATGTAGGATAACACGTGTTTTTTGTGCAAGAACAATGAACAAATATAAGTAACGAATTACTTACTTGTTTGACTACGAACTTTCGTAGACCCATATTTGATACTTGAATAGTGTAAAAGAACATTTCTGTAGTGCGATGTATGCTATATGCAGTATCGTTTGTGAAGTCGTGAATCAAGTGAATCATGTCAAGGTTTCCGATTCAAACGATTATATACCTACCTAGTACCTACTCACCTATATCTACTGAAAGTGATATGAAATTCAGCCCCATAATTTCAGTAACACATGAAATTTTTTTATTTAGTAAATAGATACTTTACGTTAGGTTTGTGGGTTTAATACATTATTTTGTATTTATGTATGCAGAATAATTACACACACACACTTTGTAGCTGATTTTTATGGTGGCTCTAATGATAAGTCCAAGACTGGACCAGCAGTTCGGAAAGCAGAATACGAGTATGCCGAGACCGAGAAATTCAGCAGTTACTGTATTTAAAACGTAAATTAATGACGGTTTCTAGATTGTGATTGTGTATCTCCTCTCCAGTAAGTAATCTAAAGACGTTCTAGTTTTCATTTAGCATAGATATCTAAGTATAGACTTCTACGGACTTTCGGGGGACCGAATTTGATTCCCAGCACGCATCTCAACTTTTCGGAATTATGTGCGTTTTAAGCGATCAAATATCTTTTGCCACAGTGGAGGAAAACAACGTGATTAAATCTGCATGCCTGAGAGTTCTTCACAATGTTCTCAAAGGCGTGTAAAGTCTGCCAATCCGCACTTAGTCAGCGTGGTTGGACGACGGCCAAAGTCACTCTCACTCTGAGAAGAGACCCGTGCCTTGTAGTAATGGGTTGATGATGATGATAATGAATAATGATATCTACAGACTTAGACTTAGACACGCGTTTTTTTGCCGTGGAAAATTACGGTTTATTCGCCGTAAAGTATACACGATCGTCAGTGTTTTATGGAGAACAATGGAAGCTTGTTCACACGCACGGCGCCACTACGGCGCGACAAGCACGCCGTACGGTTAAGAAACCGTGCTGTGAACAAGAGGCCTTACTAATTACAATTGTGTGTATACAGGCGGCGAGTTACGGCAAGAAGAACGGTATGTGGTACGCCGGCGGCACGGTGACCGGCACGAGCGGGTGGTCCCGCGCCGGCACTCGCAAGCAGTCCGTCGCGGAGTCCGACGCGCCTCCCCCTGGCGGCGGTGGCAAGAACACTAGCGGACGGGTGATACGGATCATCAACAACATGGATCATTCTATACAGGTACACCTTACTCACCTACTAGGATGAAATCTACCTTTACCAGCTGGCCAGAAAACCGACCCTTTCCGACCTGCGCTTGCTGGGTACCGGTTTATTTTGCTAGGACTAGCATCACACTTTTCGTGACTTCTGAAAACCATGGCACCATGCATGATCTTTTCTACATTAAGAGGCAGTATTCTGACGTTATTTTTGATTTTCTCCTTCCAAAAACGATTCGTTTCCAAAGAAAGATTTTTCATTCCCAATTACGAGTACTTAGGAATTTATCAGTACTTCTTAGAACTTCTTAGTTTTCCGGTCCGATGGGAAATCGGGAATGGAAAGTTCTCTCTGTTTAAAGGAAATTTAACGCTTTTCTAAGTAGAAAATCAGAAGGAACGTCAGGAAGTTTATTTCAGTGTTATATGTTTTTGGGGGCCATGGTTAAATATTCTCGTGAGAAGGAACTGTATTCAGGCAATGATAAGTAGTTACGGTCATAGATCGCCAGTTTTACTCGGTACGGCAGGTAAGTACGTACGGCAAAAAATATCTAAATTACTTATGACCGCTATAAATTCTTATTTTATTCTTTGACTAGACATTTTAGATTAAGTAGTATATAACTACTTACTCTACCTGTCACAACTCCCTGTATTCTAGAAACGATTTTATTCTATGATAGGGAATATAAATGAGGAATTTTAATCCGAATGTCATAGTGAAATATTAATGCGAAAGATATCATGCATGAATCTACTGTTTCAAAAACTTTTAATATATTCCTTTGTTTCGGTTACAATTTACTACAAGTTCTAAAAAACACTTATCGCTTCGCATGATAAAACATTACACTAAGAAACTCGCACGAAACCATTTTTTATATCACGTATGTGTACTTTTTTAATACCCCTTATCACTGTAGGTAATAAATTAGACTGGTAACATACTAATAAAGGGGCAGGAGTAAGTCCAGCATGTAGATAGACAGGACGCTGATCGCGACGCGACCGTCCGGGGTCGCTTACCTCCAGTTCTTTCATTGTTCAAACATTTCTATACAAAGTAGAGTGAATCTATACCGAATAATTGAAAATAATATCTGCAATCGCGTGCCTTAAAATCTGCCTTCATACCTTAGTGTAAATTTGACACGTGAATTACCTTGTGTAATATCTTGCAAGACCCCCAAAGCCCTACCTAGCATAAGTTTTCAAGTCATGTGAAGCTACGCAACGACGCTATAGTCGCAACGCACACGGCACGTTGTGGCTACTGCGTTTTAAACTTAAAAACAAACACTCTGCCACCCTGAGCTTTAAATCTCTTTCCAGTTAGGTATACTTAACTATGGAAAGTAATTTTAATCAGAATTGGACGTTGATCTTACTGAGAGATTTACGCACAGTTATAAGGTAACATTAATTTGAAGAGTTACATTAATTTCTGGTCATAGAAAATACTCGGTCTATGATGGCATAGAATCGAGTGGCGTGTTGCAAGCGTGTTCCCTGCATTCTAATCAAGTGTAGGGCCGTGATTGTGACCGTAAAGTCATTAACCCTATACTTGGCAAGACTTTTTTTTTCTAATTTTCCTTGTTTTCACTATATATATTGGATCTTGGGGTTATCTAAGACACAAAAAATAAATAAAAAAATATATCATATATAGTTTTGGAAATATAGCACGTGTCTTTAAATGCACATTGCTAGCTTCGTACGTTTACGCTGTCAAAAAAGCATGTGCTTTAAAAGATACATTGCCATGTGCAGGAGTAAATTAAAACACGCTTAATTTTCCATGAAACTTTTCTTTATTTATATGGAATGTCATAAAAAACACTATAGCTGTTTTTCTTATGTTGCCTATACTATCAGAAAATTTTAGAGATAATAGCTAGAAAAATTTTAAACCAGCTCGTGTACCTTTATAAGATACCATCATCTGATCTATGCTAAAACGAATTTCCTCTTCGATTTTCAGACAATTTTGGCATACACTTTCTAAGATCGATCGAATTTTGAAGTATCGGTCTCCATCATCCAGTAAATTATATGCAAAGTGTAAATTTCGTCGAATTTGCTGGAATCTTTTCAACGACATTGTCAGCAACTTTATTGCAACGTAGCTTTTTAGACCTATAATCCGTGTAAGCAGGCAAGTTTACCACACCCATCATAGGGCAGCCGAGGAAATCTAATCTAGTCGTTTGAACGAGACGACCAAGTTTTTTATCTATGAAAATTCTCGATGGAGGTAGCTACTCGATTCCGCAGGTTTTCAACATATTGATTCGCTTGGGTGGGAAATTGTTCCATTAAATTTGTAGTACTATGTAGCCGTTTCATTATATAACTATTTACTAAGATGCATACAAAAAATTAGCTAGTTATTAATCATTTTTAATCATTTTTATAACCTCATTATTTGGAAATATTTCTACAGATGAAGTTTTTGCATTCAGTTGCCTTTGATGTTCTGTTTGCTCGATTTGACTGTCTAAAGCAGTTAGTACTGGATCTGACGTTAGTATGGATGCTAAAGCTGAGCCAGGAAGTGTTGGGGTAGATTTTTTAGGGCTTGAATTAATATTTAAGTCCAGTGGTATGCTTACAGTTGTTATATAAATAACATCTTTATCAATATCTGAAAGTAAATGAAGGTTTTCAAATGAAGATCCTAGTGATGGTGGGTCTGAACTTACATCAGAATCTTCAACAACATTATTTCACACGATTTTGCGTGCAAAAGTAAGTTCAACTCCCGAAGAATCACTGTTCTCGATGTCGGAACCAGCGACATACTTAGGTACTAATGCCAAAATTCTGGCGGCTCTTGCAGAAGGCTAAAATAAATTAAAAACTATTAAAAACCACCCAAAAAAACAGTAAACTTCATTGAAATTCATAAAAATTATTATAAAAAATAATCACCACCAAACTGGCAATGTATCTGTATATGCACGCGCCCAAGTGCAGGTAAATTCGTTGATAAGTTGGCAATGTGAATTTTAAGATACATGCAAATTGACACGATAATTAGAGTAAGAAAACGAATTGGAATTGGTAAAATATAATATTCATTCGAAAGAATATATACTTGGTACTATTTCTAGTCATTATTTTTCAATTTTTATAAAAAAAAAATAAGGGTTTTAAACGATTCTTTCCTCGGATGTCGTAGACGCATGCGCAGGCTCCGACATCTTGCGATCTATTGAGCGTCTCGGTGTTCCCAATGTTCATTTGTATTTTTTGCCGTAAAATATGAGTATTACACTACGCAAATGTGAAAGAAATTGAGGAAAAAAATGCATGGTTTCTGCTTGGGATTTTTTGCAAAAAAGTGTGCATTTGAATGCACATTGTCAAGTATAGGGTTAAACACAATCTCGTGGGGTGTTTTAATATAACGTTTTCAATGAAGGAGTCCTTGGTGTTTCAACACTACCCCGGTTTCGATAGCTCTTTTGAGGTCACGTGCTAGCTTGCCGTGTTATTATGCTTTCACGAAGAACATTTCATACATGGCAATCAATCTTGCGATTTAAAGTCTTCGTAAATTGCAAACTTTTCAATTGCCAATACATTAGTCGGTTTATTTGTTTAGGTAGGTAATATTTCAAAGAACATCTAATCTACCTTCAATATTAAAGTCAGCCAACTATCACTCGACCAATCTAACGGGTTGTAATAGGTGAGAACCGAAAGCGACGCGATGCGATGCGACGCGAAGCGACGTTATACGACTCCATAGAGAATCTTATCTACACGACAATATAGTCCACGTCAAGACTATACTGTTTGATATTTTTGCGTCGCGTTGTATACGGCCGCGTTGTCGCGTTTGTCGCTGACGTAGGACATCTAGTATCTAACCCATTGTCATACATCAGCTCTGAAAGTGAGAATGCGACATAATGCGGCGAGACGCGAAAGAACGCGAAACATATAAAAAAAAGAAACATATCAAACAATAGGTGAGCCTTTACGTGGCCTACGTTGTCGCGTAGATAAGTTTGTCATTTTCTATGAAGTCGTAACGCGTCGTGTCATGTCGCGTCGCGTCGCGTTGTGTCTGTCGTTCATCTAGAATAGTTTGCAGTTCTTTCATCATCATGATCAACCCATTACCGGCTCACTACAGAGCACGGGTCTCCTCTCAGAGTGAGAAGGGTTTTGGCCATAGTCTACCACGCTGGCCAAGCGGATTGGCAGACTTCACACATCTTTGAGAACGTTATGGAGAACTCTCAGGCATGCAGGTTTCCTCACGATGTTTTCCTTCACCGTTAAAGCAAGTGATATTTAAATACTTAAAACGCACATAACTCCGAAAAGTTAGAGGTGAGTGCCCGGGATCGAACCCACGACCTCCGATTAGAAGTCGGTCGTCCTAACCACTAGGCTATCACAGCTTCAGCTTCAGCAGTTCTTTACTGCGATATAACCGCTGACCAAGCGACCGCATATGAATTGTCAAATCGGCGCATTGTTCTCAATCATATCCATAAACTAATTAACTATCGGCCGGTCAAATATAAGTAATATGTGGTCTACGAGGGTCCTAAACAGCATTTCATTTCGCAGTGTCGTGTTTTGCTCAATCTACGCACGACCCAACCCTTTGAAGAGGTTTTGGAAGATTTAGGACAAGTCCTGAAAATGAGTGGTGCTAAAAGAATGTACACAATAACTGGACAAGAGGTAACCTATGACTTTTCTATTGAATGTAGGATTTGAACACGATGCATGTTCAAAGTACGAGGCACTTAAGTAGTTCTACGTGCTACAAAAAGCAAAAAACTGGGCAGAAAATGTGTGCGGGACGTGTTAGTTTTCGTTAATTTGTCTCGCGCACTGAATCTCAGTTGGTACTTTACATTGTCTACCTGCTTAGCTAAGTATTTCAATTTCTTGCAAGTTTAGGTATGATAAGGTGAAATTCTGTGTCTTGGCTTTCATATTATATTTAAGCCAAAACACAGACAACATTCACGTAAGTAAGTATACGTGGTTGGAAGACCTGTTTAGCGACTTTTTGATTTGTCGAATGTCCATTATTAGGGTTCCGTAGTAAAACGAAGAACTCTTAAGGTAGACTTTGAGGTGCGTGTATTTACACCACCTTGTATAGAAATGTATGGAGAAAAATTAAGATAGCGACCGCGACGCGCGAAATTAAGACGCGATACTTAACAATATGTCGCGCCATCGAGCTACCCCAACGTCTACCTTTCTAAGTATCATTCAATCCGTCTGCCCGACCGTCTGTATGCCACAGTTTTTTTCAAATGTATTAATTATATTTCAAAAACTACCTTTTCTTTATATTTTTAATCGGCTGTACTATACTGGTCCTTCAAGCCGGATAAATGTTATGACAGGTGCGAAGTTTTTCTCAACTACGCAACGAGTTCGCAGACGTGGACACGTTCTACTTGGGCGCTGCGATGGCGGCTCCCGCGTTGAGCCCCGGCATCAGCGCGCCGCTGCCTATAGAGTCGCCGATAAGAAGGTCCGTATTAATATAACGTATTTAATTTTACTGGTCGTCGTCGTCGTCTCAACCAATAGACGTCCACTGCTGGACATAGGTCTCTTGCAAGGATCGCCACAGAACACGATCTTGTGCCGCCTGATTCCAGCGGCTACCAGCGACTCGCTTGAGATCGTCTGTCCATCGGGTCGGGTTTTACTGGACACTGTTATAAGTACCACAGTTTAAAGAAATACGATACAATTTCAATAATAGGCAGTGCCCTGACTTATATACAAATCGTATTTAGGTTTGCGCAAATGACGTAGGTATACAGAAAAACGATAGACCAAATTACAAGTTGCCCCTTGCCCCTCTTTTACTCCATAGGTAACGAAGCACTAATATAAAAATATGTATTAGGTATATCTATGCGCGAAAGAGAAAAAAATTCGCAATTTTTTTCCATATTACTGTAGCCAAACGTAGTTCTAAGACAACATGTACCACACATTTTGGAACAGCCCGTGTGTTGGTAGCATTTAGTGAGTCCCGGTCATTGAACTGTTTATACTTAAGTGTCTATAAGTATAACTTTCTATAAGAACCTCCTACTTCAATGTACGCGGAACTGTTATATAGTTATAAATGTTATAATTACATATTTTGTTCAAAGACAGCATTATCAGTAGGTACGTAATCTATGTTTGTTCGATAGATCTCGCTCAAGAGGCGCGGTAGCAGCACTGCCGGTGTCAGAGGACACGCGCGGTCGCCGAGCGCGCAGCAAAAGCCGGCCCAGGGTCCTGTACGCACCGGAGGGAGAAATTATTCGAAGTTCTGGTACGTACGCCAGGCCTAGAACTCTTGCATCTTGCCAATCGTGACTTACTTGAGCGTTAATTAACTAAGAATCAATCTTTACACGACCAATTGCTCCAACTGCATCATTGATCTAGTGCGGGTTGTGAGATCCTGTCCTGACTTTGATTCCGCGGTCGAGCTGCAGAACAAAAATAGTGGGTTTTCTGTCGAGATTATTCGCAGTAGCATGCCAAAGTTGGGAAATTGCCGGTGCAAGATACACCCCCGTGCCTAGGACAGCACATTAAGCTATCGGTCCACCACCATCAAGTGAGACGAAGTCAAGAGCTGACTTGCAAATGAGTAAAAATATAAATAATTCGGGCAACTCATCGCATTCTTTTTTTTGGGGTCAAACTTCAACGGTAACCGTAACATATGATGCAACTGGGTTCAAATCCTTTTAGTTTGATAAGTTCCGATCGCGGCACACCGCGCCGTTGACGTGAGCGATATTTGGATCGAATACGATTTTCGTCACGTTTGATACGATGCGACTTGTTGCAGACTATACACTGCTGGAAGTATTAAAGGAGGAGCCGATGAGAGTGACAATCCGCGGCCTGCGCCGCACGTTCTACCCTCCGATCCACCATGCGCCCATCGACAACTCCCCGCCGGATAAGAAGATGCAGGTCGACTGGGTGTAAGTTTCTTTTAAGGTGGTACGTTTTCCATACCAATTTATTATTACCATTTAAGAACGAATGGATTATATTATATTTACACTGAAATTACATCGCACAGCCTTAATTTAATGTTTAATTTGCGGAAATTTTTATTTACATAAAGAAAACATTACATAAACAGCTAAAGGTGAAGTAAAGCCATCTCGGTCAGCTAGGCAAAACAGCGTTTAATCAGGGGCGTAGCTACCGCCGTATCTGCCGTATCAATTATACGGGGGCCCCAAGCCATGGGGGCCCCCGACGTGCGTAAGCAAAAATTAACAATAATAGAATAGAATAGAATAGAAAAGTTTTTTATTCAAATAAACTTTTACAAGTGCTTTTGAATTGTCGATTGAGTCTACCACAGGTTCGGAATACAGTTCCAGCCGAGAAGAACCTGCAAGAAACTCGGCGGTTGCTCTTTTTTAAAAATAACATTATAACAATTATTATTATTAATGTACATGATTGAAATGCCGTCTCGTGCATTGCTGGAACGAGTTAAATCCAAGCTTTTTTATCGTTTATATAATCTTCAATTGTATAATAAGCTTTTTTTATGAGCATACTTTTAATAAAGTTCTTAAACTTGTGTAAGGGCAAGTCTAAGACATATTTTTTATTCAGATAAACTTTTACAAGTGCTTTTGAATCGACAAATGAATCTACCATTGGTTCGGAATGGTGCTTACAATTCTACACGTTAAGAAGGGCAGACAAAAGTAGCCCCATTTCCGACGGCGGCACCCGTTCACGAGCATGACGCATGATCCAGCCATTGCTTCGCTCAACCATATTTGAGGGAACGTAACAACCCGCACCACACGACACCACCACAGAAATAACATCAGCTATAAAGGATTTAATAAATCAGTTTGCCGAAAAAAAGGCAAGGCAAGTAAAAAAATTTAGAAAAAGTGACAGATAAATAATTATGATGAATAAATATTGCTTTTAATGTTATGCAAACATTTTTTTTTTCTTTTGTGAGAAATCTTTACCCTTCATAATTATCTTTATCCTTTATAATTAATAAAAATATATCTTTACCCTTTATAATTGTACCTAATCTAATTTAATGTCTCTAAAATTTAATTTAATGTTATTTGTAATTTGTAATTTTTAATGTATCCTGTTTCCTGATTATTGCAATGTGACTAATATGATGTTTATTACTCTATTGTATGGGCTCCTTGAATTGCCTGAAATAAATGACATATTATTATAAGGGCCCCCAAACAAATTTTTGTACGGGGCCCCGCCAAGGTACGCTACGCCACTGCCGGTTTAATAGATAGCTATTATAATAATTAAGCTGTCTATGTAATGTTTTCTTTATGTAAATATAATTTCGCGCAAATTTTAAAAATTATATTAAGGCTGTGCGATGTAATTTCAGTGTAAATATATAATCCATTCGCTCTTGAATGGTAACATGAAGTTAGTATGGAAAACATAACACCTTAACGAATACACAGGCTAGCCCTTAACTGTCATTTGACAGTCCCAGCGACTATGCATCCACTGTTGGACACAAGTCTCTTTTATGCCCTTGACACTCTCCTGGGCGCAATGGTGAGCGCTGTGGTCTTATAAGTGGGAGCTCCCGAGTTCGATTCCCGGCAGGGGCAATTTGGGAATTTTATAAATTCTAGATTGTCTCTGGTCTGACTTCAGCCGTGGCTAGGTACCATCCTACCGGCAAAGCCGTGCCTTCAAGCGATTTAGCGTTCCAGTACGACGTCGCGTAGAAACCGATCAGGGTATGGGTTTAATAGAAACTGCATACCTCTTCTAAGTCAGCCCGATTCCACCTTAGCCTGCATCGTCATTCACTATCCATCAAGTGAGATCGTAGTGAGTTTTGTGGCGGCGGCCATCTTGGACAGATTTTCATCAAAATAGCTAAGAACACACCCGACTAATTCACCTTTCAAATAAAAAAAACCGCATTCAAATCGGTTCACCTGTTTGAGCGCTACGGTGAAACAGGCACACACTAACACACACACACACAAACACACACACAGACACGTCAAACTTATAACACCCCATTGTTTTTGCGTCGGGGGTTAATAAAAAAAGCGCTAACTAAAGTAACAACAACAGATACGGTTACCGCGGCGCGGACTCTCGGCGCAACCTGTGGGTGCTGCCGACCGGCGAGCTCCTGTACTACGTGGCCGCCGTGGCCGTCATGTACGACCGCGACGAGGAGGCGCAGAGACACTACATCGGACACACGGAAGACATACAGTGGTATAACTCCCGGCACGTAAGTCGAGCGGTGACCTTCAAGTGCGCGCAGCGTCGTACGAGCGAGCGGGACACAATGCGATTGGAGAGCCAATCAGCGCTTACGAGGGATCCGCGAGAGCTAATCAGTGCATACGAACGATCCCCACGCCCTCCCCGCGACCCCCTCACACCCCGAGATACCTCATTTTCGACTTCTGCGCATTGAAGGTCAACGCTCGACTTATTTGCCGTGACTTGTAAGACCAGGCGGTCTATTGTCTGCAACAACCTTTGCCACGATGTCAATCGTGGTTATTGGCAGAATTTATGATATTCATGCTGCAACGATGCACTCTAACCAATGGCTTCTAAACAGGATTGCTTTCCGGTTTGCTTTCGTCGTAATAAAATACATCTACAACCAGCGCCCCAAGCAGAAATTTTTCAAAATAAATACTGAATTACGACTTTAAAATAATAGTATTTGGCTCCACTTTGCTCTGGTATTATAGTTTTTCGTTATTCGAAATTCGGCATAACCTTTTTTTTTTAAAGAATATTAACTAGATTTTCCCTTTCCCCTCCCATTAAATGAAAACTTGTGCTAGGAGTGGATTCGACAATTGTAACGGTTGTAGTTTGAACCATCGACCTGGCGGTTTTTGATCCGCGCCCGATGACCGTTGCGCTATTCAGGCTATAACCATATCGATACCAGAAATTTCAATTGTCAAAAGGACAGACCTGTCCATGTCCTTTACGACAATTGAAATTTCTGGTATCGATATGTTTGCTCTTCACCATCGCCGAAGCAATCGCCGATATCATCGCCGGCAGTCATCACGATCATCGTGCAAGCATCCACACCATCGTCCGTGATCATTTATTGAGAGACTAGCGGCGCGAATTCTCTTTGATGCGTGCCCGAAAACCGAAAAGTCGCGCGCCGATCGCCACGATTACTGACGATTGTGACGACGACGATCGGCGACTACAAGCGATATGCCCTCCACATGATCGGCACGCGTGTAATCGTCTTTAGTCGCCGATTGTAAAGGAGGCTTTAGCCAAGGACATCGCCAAGGCGGTGCACGTAGGGGCAGCTGCCCCCTTCCCCACCCGAAGTCCTAACTTCAGTCACTTGACTTAGAATAAATAATAACTACATGTATTATGTGTACAAGTTTTCAGTGAAGTCAAATCAAGAGCTCGTAACACTTGTTTTACATATATCTACTTCATAACTTCCCCTCCTCCCCCTCTGGCCCCCCCTTCCCCTTGCCCATCAGCTGGCGACGCCCTTGTGCTTTACGGATGTGTTGTTTGTGGAGCAGCATGGAGCTGCACCCGTCGCGCGAGCTGGTGGCGAGCGGGCAGCGCGCGGGGCGCGGGCGGCGCGCGCAGGCGCACGTGCGCATCTGGAGCACGGACACGCTGCAGACGCTGCACGTGTTCGGCATGGCCGAGTTCGAGGCGGGCGTCGCCGCCGTCGCCTTCTCGCAGCTCGTGAGTGCGCCGATCTTACCAAACTCAGCAATACCATACAGCATGGAGCTGCACCCGTCGCGCGAGCTGGTGGCGAGCGGGCAGCGCGCGGGGCGCGGGCGGCGCGCGCAGGCGCACGTGCGCATCTGGAGCACGGACACGCTGCAGACGCTGCACGTGTTCGGCATGGCCGAGTTCGAGGCGGGCGTCGCCGCCGTCGCCTTCTCGCAGCTCGTGAGTGCGCCGATCTTACCAAACTCAGCAATACCATACAGCATGGAGCTGCACCCGTCGCGCGAGCTGGTGGCGAGCGGGCAGCGCGCGGGGCGCGGGCGGCGCGCGCAGGCGCACGTGCGCATCTGGAGCACGGACACGCTGCAGACGCTGCACGTGTTCGGCATGGCCGAGTTCGAGGCGGGCGTCGCCGCCGTCGCCTTCTCGCAGCTCGTGAGTGCGCCGATCTTACCAAACTCAGCAATACCATACAGCATGGAGCTGCACCCGTCGCGCGAGCTGGTGGCGAGCGGGCAGCGCGCGGGGCGCGGGCGGCGCGCGCAGGCGCACGTGCGCATCTGGAGCACGGACACGCTGCAGACGCTGCACGTGTTCGGCATGGCCGAGTTCGAGGCGGGCGTCGCCGCCGTCGCCTTCTCGCAGCTCGTGAGTGCGCCGATCTTACCAAACTCAGCAATACCATACAGCATGGAGCTGCACCCGTCGCGCGAGCTGGTGGCGAGCGGGCAGCGCGCGGGGCGCGGGCGGCGCGCGCAGGCGCACGTGCGCATCTGGAGCACGGACACGCTGCAGACGCTGCACGTGTTCGGCATGGCCGAGTTCGAGGCGGGCGTCGCCGCCGTCGCCTTCTCGCAGCTCGTGAGTGCGCCGATCTTACCAAACTCAGCAATACCATACAGCATGGAGCTGCACCCGTCGCGCGAGCTGGTGGCGAGCGGGCAGCGCGCGGGGCGCGGGCGGCGCGCGCAGGCGCACGTGCGCATCTGGAGCACGGACACGCTGCAGACGCTGCACGTGTTCGGCATGGCCGAGTTCGAGGCGGGCGTCGCCGCCGTCGCCTTCTCGCAGCTCGTGAGTGCGCCGATCTTACCAAACTCAGCAATACCATACAGCATGGAGCTGCACCCGTCGCGCGAGCTGGTGGCGAGCGGGCAGCGCGCGGGGCGCGGGCGGCGCGCGCAGGCGCACGTGCGCATCTGGAGCACGGACACGCTGCAGACGCTGCACGTGTTCGGCATGGCCGAGTTCGAGGCGGGCGTCGCCGCCGTCGCCTTCTCGCAGCTCGTGAGTGCGCCGATCTTACCAAACTCAGCAATACCATACAGCATGGAGCTGCACCCGTCGCGCGAGCTGGTGGCGAGCGGGCAGCGCGCGGGGCGCGGGCGGCGCGCGCAGGCGCACGTGCGCATCTGGAGCACGGACACGCTGCAGACGCTGCACGTGTTCGGCATGGCCGAGTTCGAGGCGGGCGTCGCCGCCGTCGCCTTCTCGCAGCTCGTGAGTGCGCCGATCTTACCAAACTCAGCAATACCATACAGCATGGAGCTGCACCCGTCGCGCGAGCTGGTGGCGAGCGGGCAGCGCGCGGGGCGCGGGCGGCGCGCGCAGGCGCACGTGCGCATCTGGAGCACGGACACGCTGCAGACGCTGCACGTGTTCGGCATGGCCGAGTTCGAGGCGGGCGTCGCCGCCGTCGCCTTCTCGCAGCTCGTGAGTGCGCCGATCTTACCAAACTCAGCAATACCATACAGCATGGAGCTGCACCCGTCGCGCGAGCTGGTGGCGAGCGGGCAGCGCGCGGGGCGCGGGCGGCGCGCGCAGGCGCACGTGCGCATCTGGAGCACGGACACGCTGCAGACGCTGCACGTGTTCGGCATGGCCGAGTTCGAGGCGGGCGTCGCCGCCGTCGCCTTCTCGCAGCTCGTGAGTGCGCCGATCTTACCAAACTCAGCAATACCATACAGCATGGAGCTGCACCCGTCGCGCGAGCTGGTGGCGAGCGGGCAGCGCGCGGGGCGCGGGCGGCGCGCGCAGGCGCACGTGCGCATCTGGAGCACGGACACGCTGCAGACGCTGCACGTGTTCGGCATGGCCGAGTTCGAGGCGGGCGTCGCCGCCGTCGCCTTCTCGCAGCTCGTGAGTGCGCCGATCTTACCAAACTCAGCAATACCATACAGCATGGAGCTGCACCCGTCGCGCGAGCTGGTGGCGAGCGGGCAGCGCGCGGGGCGCGGGCGGCGCGCGCAGGCGCACGTGCGCATCTGGAGCACGGACACGCTGCAGACGCTGCACGTGTTCGGCATGGCCGAGTTCGAGGCGGGCGTCGCCGCCGTCGCCTTCTCGCAGCTCGTGAGTGCGCCGATCTTACCAAACTCAGCAATACCATACAGCATGGAGCTGCACCCGTCGCGCGAGCTGGTGGCGAGCGGGCAGCGCGCGGGGCGCGGGCGGCGCGCGCAGGCGCACGTGCGCATCTGGAGCACGGACACGCTGCAGACGCTGCACGTGTTCGGCATGGCCGAGTTCGAGGCGGGCGTCGCCGCCGTCGCCTTCTCGCAGCTCGTGAGTGCGCCGATCTTACCAAACTCAGCAATACCATACAGCATGGAGCTGCACCCGTCGCGCGAGCTGGTGGCGAGCGGGCAGCGCGCGGGGCGCGGGCGGCGCGCGCAGGCGCACGTGCGCATCTGGAGCACGGACACGCTGCAGACGCTGCACGTGTTCGGCATGGCCGAGTTCGAGGCGGGCGTCGCCGCCGTCGCCTTCTCGCAGCTCGTGAGTGCGCCGATCTTACCAAACTCAGCAATACCATACAGCATGGAGCTGCACCCGTCGCGCGAGCTGGTGGCGAGCGGGCAGCGCGCGGGGCGCGGGCGGCGCGCGCAGGCGCACGTGCGCATCTGGAGCACGGACACGCTGCAGACGCTGCACGTGTTCGGCATGGCCGAGTTCGAGGCGGGCGTCGCCGCCGTCGCCTTCTCGCAGCTCGTGAGTGCGCCGATCTTACCAAACTCAGCAATACCATACAGCATGGAGCTGCACCCGTCGCGCGAGCTGGTGGCGAGCGGGCAGCGCGCGGGGCGCGGGCGGCGCGCGCAGGCGCACGTGCGCATCTGGAGCACGGACACGCTGCAGACGCTGCACGTGTTCGGCATGGCCGAGTTCGAGGCGGGCGTCGCCGCCGTCGCCTTCTCGCAGCTCGTGAGTGCGCCGATCTTACCAAACTCAGCAATACCATACAGCATGGAGCTGCACCCGTCGCGCGAGCTGGTGGCGAGCGGGCAGCGCGCGGGGCGCGGGCGGCGCGCGCAGGCGCACGTGCGCATCTGGAGCACGGACACGCTGCAGACGCTGCACGTGTTCGGCATGGCCGAGTTCGAGGCGGGCGTCGCCGCCGTCGCCTTCTCGCAGCTCGTGAGTGCGCCGATCTTACCAAACTCAGCAATACCATACAGCATGGAGCTGCACCCGTCGCGCGAGCTGGTGGCGAGCGGGCAGCGCGCGGGGCGCGGGCGGCGCGCGCAGGCGCACGTGCGCATCTGGAGCACGGACACGCTGCAGACGCTGCACGTGTTCGGCATGGCCGAGTTCGAGGCGGGCGTCGCCGCCGTCGCCTTCTCGCAGCTCGTGAGTGCGCCGATCTTACCAAACTCAGCAATACCATACAGCATGGAGCTGCACCCGTCGCGCGAGCTGGTGGCGAGCGGGCAGCGCGCGGGGCGCGGGCGGCGCGCGCAGGCGCACGTGCGCATCTGGAGCACGGACACGCTGCAGACGCTGCACGTGTTCGGCATGGCCGAGTTCGAGGCGGGCGTCGCCGCCGTCGCCTTCTCGCAGCTCGTGAGTGCGCCGATCTTACCAAACTCAGCAATACCATACAGCATGGAGCTGCACCCGTCGCGCGAGCTGGTGGCGAGCGGGCAGCGCGCGGGGCGCGGGCGGCGCGCGCAGGCGCACGTGCGCATCTGGAGCACGGACACGCTGCAGACGCTGCACGTGTTCGGCATGGCCGAGTTCGAGGCGGGCGTCGCCGCCGTCGCCTTCTCGCAGCTCGTGAGTGCGCCGATCTTACCAAACTCAGCAATACCATACAGCATGGAGCTGCACCCGTCGCGCGAGCTGGTGGCGAGCGGGCAGCGCGCGGGGCGCGGGCGGCGCGCGCAGGCGCACGTGCGCATCTGGAGCACGGACACGCTGCAGACGCTGCACGTGTTCGGCATGGCCGAGTTCGAGGCGGGCGTCGCCGCCGTCGCCTTCTCGCAGCTCGTGAGTGCGCCGATCTTACCAAACTCAGCAATACCATACAGCATGGAGCTGCACCCGTCGCGCGAGCTGGTGGCGAGCGGGCAGCGCGCGGGGCGCGGGCGGCGCGCGCAGGCGCACGTGCGCATCTGGAGCACGGACACGCTGCAGACGCTGCACGTGTTCGGCATGGCCGAGTTCGAGGCGGGCGTCGCCGCCGTCGCCTTCTCGCAGCTCGTGAGTGCGCCGATCTTACCAAACTCAGCAATACCATACAGCATGGAGCTGCACCCGTCGCGCGAGCTGGTGGCGAGCGGGCAGCGCGCGGGGCGCGGGCGGCGCGCGCAGGCGCACGTGCGCATCTGGAGCACGGACACGCTGCAGACGCTGCACGTGTTCGGCATGGCCGAGTTCGAGGCGGGCGTCGCCGCCGTCGCCTTCTCGCAGCTCGTGAGTGCGCCGATCTTACCAAACTCAGCAATACCATACAGCATGGAGCTGCACCCGTCGCGCGAGCTGGTGGCGAGCGGGCAGCGCGCGGGGCGCGGGCGGCGCGCGCAGGCGCACGTGCGCATCTGGAGCACGGACACGCTGCAGACGCTGCACGTGTTCGGCATGGCCGAGTTCGAGGCGGGCGTCGCCGCCGTCGCCTTCTCGCAGCTCGTGAGTGCGCCGATCTTACCAAACTCAGCAATACCATACAGCATGGAGCTGCACCCGTCGCGCGAGCTGGTGGCGAGCGGGCAGCGCGCGGGGCGCGGGCGGCGCGCGCAGGCGCACGTGCGCATCTGGAGCACGGACACGCTGCAGACGCTGCACGTGTTCGGCATGGCCGAGTTCGAGGCGGGCGTCGCCGCCGTCGCCTTCTCGCAGCTCGTGAGTGCGCCGATCTTACCAAACTCAGCAATACCATACAGCATGGAGCTGCACCCGTCGCGCGAGCTGGTGGCGAGCGGGCAGCGCGCGGGGCGCGGGCGGCGCGCGCAGGCGCACGTGCGCATCTGGAGCACGGACACGCTGCAGACGCTGCACGTGTTCGGCATGGCCGAGTTCGAGGCGGGCGTCGCCGCCGTCGCCTTCTCGCAGCTCGTGAGTGCGCCGATCTTACCAAACTCAGCAATACCATACAAGAAAATCCTCCAATCCTTCTCGAAAATTCTAGAGAAACACCAAACATAGCTCTCTCCAACGCCCTCTTTAAGTATACATGACGTCAGGTAAAAAAGCTCTGAGCTTGAATTTATACAGTGGGTGGTTTATCCCTACTATGGATTTCCTCATTTCATATTTTGATCATATAGAGAAACACCGAGCATAGCTCTTTGACTTTCCATCGCCCGCTGTAAACAGTCATGACGTCAGATGAAAAACTCTGACCTGGCATTAATACAGTCGGTGATTTATTGATATAAAAATTTGGTATTAAACGAAGTTGAGGTGCGACGAGGAACTACCTATCTGTTGCAGCGCTCTATTGGTTTGCATTGCCAAAACGGTTCCAAATCCGAAAATAATGTTATCGTAGGGTACATACACCCTCCTTATGTTATGTGATAGCATATCAAATGTGTACATTTTCGTTTGGACACAGAACGGTGGCAGTTACGTGCTCGCCGTGGACGCCGGCCGTGAAAGCATTTTATCGGTTTGGCAGTGGCAATGGGGACATCTACTTGGCAAAGTTGCAGTAAGTTTAATACCTACATTATTTTTATCTGTATTATGTTACTATATTTAGCTACCTTGCATCATAGTTTATTTTATGCAATTTCTTTTCCTCAATAGATTAAACGAAACTCTAAGGGCGTTTGTGCACTTATTCGTTTTCGATTTGTTTTCGTGTTTCGTGAAAACACGATTCGACATAGCCTTCCTTATAACTGTATGGGCGTTTGTGCACTTACTCGTTTTCGATTCGTTTTCGTGTTTATATATTCGTGAATTTTTCACATCGAATCGTTTTAAAATAAGGACGCGTGTGGAATGGTGTGTGGAAAGAGCGCAGAGATGAGTCCTGATGTTGTGAGGTATTTGGAAAACGTTTGCATTTCTTGAATTCCACCAAAACCAATTCCACCAAGTTGATTAATTATTATTAAATGTTAATACCTACTTAGTTTGTCATTAAAATAAATCGTTTGTTTCATTCAAATTAGTTTTACTTCGAGTAAAATACCTAAATATTGTAGTATAATCAGCAAAACATTTATTTGCGTACCTGTGGTTGGTAGTCAAAAACTATCAACAAGATATGAACATTTCATAAAAAATATCATTTCTGATAGGTATGTTCATTGGGATGGTCACAAAATATATGACGTATGCTTAGATAATTTTGATACTAACCGTACCGTGTGAAATATTCATAATCACTTAAGGTTACTGCCAGCATTTTTTCTGGAGTTATGCATTCTCTAAAACGTGTGTCTTGCCCAGGAATCCGTTCATTTATATGACACAATATGAAATCGAAAGTAGCAACATTCATTCGATAGTACCTAATTAAAAAAAGTTTTTTCATGATGTCTCATTAAGTGATTATCGATAAATGCTCCTGGAATAGGTTCTGTTTATCAATAGAGGATGTATCCAGAATTATTTTATTCTTTGGCGCCTACGAATGTATAAGAGAAGTGCGAAAAGCTGACGACGATTAAAATGCAGCACACATTATGAACACGGTTTTATCTACGAAATGCTTAAAACGTATAGTGAAATCACGATTAAGTGCACAAATGTCATTCGTGAATTTCGTATCCGTTTTTATGATGTTCATTAAAAAAACGAACATGAATCGAAAACGAATCGAAAACGAGTAAGTGCACAAACGCCCTAATAATGTTACCTACCGTTATTACTATTAGGTTTTTCTGATAATTCTCAATAGTACTGTAATGGAGTAGGAAAGTCGCGGAGTCACATTCCCGTGCCTCGGAGAGCACGTAAAGCCGCTGGTCCTGAGCCTTATCCCTCTCCGGTCGAGTCGAAATGCCGACCTATCGGACTGTGAGAGTGAGGGAATAGAGTGCACCTGTGTTTGCGCACACACTCATGCGCAATATTATCTCCTGCGTAGCTGTTGATATTGACCGCTGTGGCGGAAATTCGGTCAGGAGGACATTATAAACATTAATCATACTATAACGGAATTCTCATGGAAAATTACTGAAATAATCGCTTTTCGAAAAGTCATAATAAAAAGTCGACAAGTACTAATTAACTAGGTATAAAAAAGCCTTCCTGCCTCTTTGTAAAAGTTCAATGTACTGTAAACCACGCCTCTGCTACGCCGCGGTTACATAGGTACCCACGCCGCGCCGTAGCACTTTACGTAGCTATATACGTAGGCACTATATGATTATGATGCTTATCGCTATTTAATTCGATCTTTATTACTATTGTATTATAGCTGAAACTTGTGTGTAAGCTTGTAGTTTACACAGCTACGTAGGTAAGCAACTAGAGATCAAAATATTTTTTAGATATTTAAGATTTAACCATTTTCTGTGTCCACAAGGTTTGAGATAATACCTACCTACAGTATAACTCTTACGCAGTACAACCACTTTTTGCCTGAGATACCTACTCTTGATCCTAAGATCCGCAATCATAAGTTTTGCAAGCTTCTGCATAGTCGGGTTTCTTTGTTATTTTATTTTTATTTTAGATATTTTTTTAATAACTACCTGTTCCCAGCACGCGTTGCAATGCCACGTACAGTATGGCTCAGGAACACATAAAAACATACAAGCATTCATTTTTATATACATTTTTTTGATAAGAAACCTTCGCGGAAATATGTAGAACAATTCACCAAAGTTTCATCATAATCGAATGAATAGTTTAACAGTAACAGTGCATAGAGGACATGTACAGACAAACGTTACAGACTCAGAACAGATTAGGTACGTTCATAACGTGTTCATACGTGTTCTAGACGTTGCAAGAAGAATTGACCGGCGCCGCATTCCATCCTCTTGACGACAATCTCTTAATTACGCACGGAAAAGGACATCTTGCCTTTTGGAACAGGAGGAAAGATGGATTTTTTGAACGAACTGATATTATAAAACCCGTAAGTAACTAACATTAATTATTAAACTTATAATTTAGCACATGAATAGCTAACTATATAATTTATAATAAATACCTAAACCATTTATTAAATAAAAATTCACGTTCTTTCTTTTATTTCATTTCCATCTATTTTAATATTCCCGCCATAAGTCATAACATAGATTTTATTCCACTCACTTCTTTGTAATCTATGACTCGCAAATATATTAAATCATTAGTGATGTGCTGCAGTATTAATTTATAACTGTTTATTACCGTTATACATAAACATATATTTAATATTAGTTATTTTTGTACTTCGAATTGTTTACTTTTAGCCTGCACGGACTCAAGTAACTGCTTTACAATTCGAACAAGATGGCGATGTAGTAACTGCCGATAGTGACGGATTTATTACAATATATAGTGTTGACAGCGATGGGGCGTACTTTGTGCGCATGGAATTTGAGGTATGGTAGTATTTAAATAATAATTCATAATTTTAATATGAAGTTGATGTACCTATTACTAAATAATAATTTTTCAGGCGCATATAAAGGGAATCAGTTCTCTAGTGATGCTCTCAGAAGGTACTTTAATATCGGGCGGCGAAAAAGACAGGAAAATTGCAGCTTGGGATTCTTTGCAAAACTATAAAAGGATTACTGAAACAAAAGTGAGAAAAACGTCTTATGTATTTAAAAAATATATTTATTTTGTTTGTTTTGATTAATTATAATTTTACTTAACAGTTACCGGAATCGGCTGGTGGAGTCCGTAGTATTTACCCTCAAAGACCAGGAAGAAATGACGGTAATTTGTATATTGGCACTACGAAAAATAACATTATGGAAGGCTCTTTGCAGCGACGATTTAATCAAGTAAGTATAATTTAACGTAACGATTATAGTCAAGATAAGTAGTATAATTTAGCATAGCTTTAGCATAATGATTATATTCTCAACATAAATATTATAATTTAATTATGTTTTCTTTAAGGTTATATTCGGTCATCATAAGTACTTAATGGGCATAGCTGTCCATCCCGATGACGAAATGTTTGCGACAGCAGGTCATGACAAAAATATCGCTTTATGGAAAGGTCACAAACTGATTTTTGCTACACAGGTAACGTTTGAATAATAATACAAAATAGACAACAATAATAAAATATTTGACACTATTTGCAAGTCAATTATCAATTTTATTTCTACACGTATTTTCAGGTTGGCTATGAATGTGTATCTTTGGCGTGGCATCCTGGAGGTGGGGCTTTAGCTGCAGGAAGTACAGAAGGTCATTTAGTAATTTTAAATGCAGAAGCTGGAGCACATGTCGCTACAATTAGAGTTTGCGGATCCCCTCTTAACTGCTTACAGTATAACTCAGGTAATGTTTGCAAAATATCACAACAATAGAGACATCTTTTTCAATAAATTGTTTCAGTTTTTACAAAAATATGTCTTTTGTAGCGGGAGACATTCTTGCGATCGGATCTCAGAATGGCAGCATATACCTATTCCGAGTATCCCGTGATGGATTCTCTTATAAAAAATCAAACAAAATTCGAGGGGCTCAACCGCTGGTCCAATTAGACTGGAGTCTTGACGGAGTTTACTTACAAACTGTTACGGCTGATTATGATTTGTCATTCTGTAAGTAATGCATCTGATTCGCTTATTATTTTATGTCTATTTATATATAAATATTTTGTTCATTTAATAGTTTGTTTAATTTTTTCAGGGGATATAAAGGCACTGTCACCTGAAAAAAGTCCAATAGCAATGAAAGACGTGAAATGGTTTACATACAATTCCACTGTTGGGTTCCTTGTTTCAGGTCAATATTTTCTTTTATAATTTATATTAATTTATAATCATAATATTGATAAAATATTATCATTTTTAATTTACCCTTTTATTTTCAGGAATGTGGAACAATCGTTTCTATCCAATGACATCACTTATCACAGCATCTAGTCGTTCAGCTGCCCACGATCTTCTAATAAGTGGTGATTCTGATGGATATTTGCGACTCTTTAGGTAGGCATTTAACATTTTAAAATATTAGCATATATCACTCTTCTTTATATCACCCTATTCAAATCATTATTAAAATTTTATTTTAATTTTTACAGGTATCCTTGCGCTAGTCCCAAAGCAGAGTACAACGAAGTGAAAGTCTACACAGGTTCTATTCATTCGGCTCGTTTTCTTTTTAACGACCGTTGTCTTGTAACCTCAGGTGGATCAGATGCTGCTCTCATGCTTTGGGAGTTAGTGGACGATTAGCATCAAGCAGCGCAGGGGCTGCGACCACCAGCAGTTGTGTTGGCACCTCCGACTCCTTCTCCACCGCCCCCCGCGCTAGCTTACAATCTTACGTTCCGAGTGCTAGAATATGATGAACTTGATTGAAAAGAACAGTAGGACAGGAGGATACTGACTATACCCATATCAAGTTATGGCTCTAGAAGGAATTCTATGAGATTTGTTTGTTGCAACTCTGTTACAGTGCAGAGTAAATTTGGGAAGATTTCTTCTACGTCACTGCAGTAAGTGCAGCATTTTAAGGAGAAAATATGATGATGAGAAGTATCTGAGAAAGATTTATAATTATATATTGTTATCTTAATTAAGAAGTATATTGAACAATATAAAGCGTCATTTCACTCACTGCCATTCTAACTTGCATTAAGTATAAAAATAAATACGCACTTTTTAGATTTACAATGGCTAAGATTTATTTTTGGTAGGTATGATATTTAAATATCAAAGGAAAAATGTATTAGATTAAGTTTAAATTATAGTGCTGACTTCCAAATATAGTTTTTGTTACAATAATTTGATATAAATAATAATTAATTATATAGTTACAAAGTTCTAATAAATAGTTATCTGTTAATTAGTTTATTATACGTAAAGAATAAAGGCACAAATATACCTAATATTTAAGGGTTTAAATTAAGTTTACACCTGCACTGATATTTTATACAGCAATAAGTGGCGGGCCACTAATTCATTTGTAAGCGGTTTTTATCTACGCTAAAACCATAGGTTAAAACCAACCAATATACACAATATCCCTAGTAAGGGTTTTATACTATCACTCAACACACAATCATATATTTTTGTGTAGAATCTTACCACGAAACGGTCATAAATAGTTTTAATAATTTAATACAATATATAGAATAAAAATTACAAAATAATATTATAATTATGTAAGTTTAATATGTGTATGTACTTTTTAATTTTATTTATTAGTTATTAAATATTGCTAATAGCAATAAATTAATTAATTGATGTGTTATTTTAATTTGAAATGTAACTCAATTGTTATTAACGTTATGACTTAATTAATACCTACTAAAATAGATTTCTATATAAACGTTTATTAATAAAATATTTATTGGTGACTGTTACAAATTATTAACCATTCGCATAATTAAACTATTAAGTAATGAAAAGTCACTCTTTTATTTAATCATCCATTATCAATAACTCTATAGTAAAAAATAACGATTCCTGATCAAGTTATTACCTGATTGATGGAACCTGAATCCTGTATATGTTACGGTACGGTTTTTTGTTCGTACCAGTTACCACGGCCAAAAAGTTACTGGAGCTTCACTAGAGCGGTCTGCGGCATAGAGATAATAATAATAAGTAGAGTAGGCATACCTACCTTAAAAACGTGCCAAAAATACACTCACACACGCACAATCCTGTAACATAAAATGGCGCGTGTTCATTGTGATGTCTCAAGTTGTGCGTGTGTGTGTTCATGTATACATTTTAGGGAGGCCATCTTAAGGGAAGTTGCAATAAAATTTCTGCCACGATCTGTTTTATTGTTATGTTTAAAAATGTAGTGTTGTCTCTTACACACTTATGAAAATTTTGATAAGCTTAAGCTATTTTCCGATCCACTATTTTCTATAGGACATTATGCCAAGTCCTCTTCTATAGGTTCATGGTCTGCGGTACGTTAAATGTCAATTTGACTTTGACAGCTGTCAGCTGTGTTTGACAGATTACCGCATAGTGCATACCGTGTTCGATGATGGTTCGATGGTTCGACTGTGTTTCGCAAAAATTGCGTGTATAAATATTTTTTGGTCTTTATAAATTAATTTCTTAGTAATATATGTAGTGTTTCGTGCTAGTTAAACCCGTATAACATTGTGCAATAATACGAAACCAAAATGAAACCGCGCCCGTGTGGTTGTAAGGGATGCCGAACCTGTCTGATTTGCGAAACTTATTACGGTGCAAATGTTAAAAAAGAAACAAAACCTCTTGATAAAGACAAGGGTTACGTGTATTGTCCCTTTTGTAACAAAGCCTGGAGCGGCTGGGACATCGATTCGTACAAACAACATCCAAACCACGAAGGCACTTCAATAGATTATCCTGGTGTGTATATAGAGCTGGATTTTATATCTTTGGAGGAAGAAAAAGAGCTTATGGCGAACATTGATAGTGTCCCATGGGATAACTCGCAAAGTGGACGCCGTAAACAGAACTACGGACCTAAAACTAACTTTAAAAAGCAGAAAATCGTCCCAGGTAAATTCGACGGTTTTCCAAAATTTTCGAAGTATTTGCAAGATAGATTCAGTAGTATAGACTTGCTGGAAGGCTATGAAGTGATAGAACAGTGTTCGTTGGAGTATGATCCGAGCAAAGGTGCATCTATCGACCCTCATATAGACGACTGCTGGGTTTGGGGTGAGAGAATAGTGACTGTTAACTGTTTAGCCGACTCTGCTCTTACTATGACACCATATACAGGCGATAAGAAGAAATACAACCTGAATTGTGCGGAGAACTACCCACCCTTGGTTGAAGCAGATGGTAGTATAAATATGGAGTGCAAAGACAAAGGAATAAGCATGTTGGAGTCGTGCAAACCTATAAAAGATATGGACATTATCATTAGGATACCTTTAATAAGGTATGTTATTTTTTGATGCCTGCAGCCTTTTTTTATTTAGTTTTAATTTTTTTTTTAGAAATAATATTATGCAATGTTATGACTTATAATAATAATAAGTGCTTGTGTAAAGGTACACTTTGAGGTATGCAACTGTGAGATGTGAAACTTTAATGTTGCACCATGTATTGCTATCTAAGGCTAAAAGTAACATGTCAAAAGTGACATGTCAACCTTTAGGGAACGTTCAAATATTACGTAAGCAGATTTATTACAATTATGGGGATGGGGGGATAACCCCCATCCCCCTTGTCAGCAAAAGTAAGCAAAGCTCTTACCCCCTCCCCCCAGGCTTACGTAAACATTTTTCAATTAAAAATGTATTTTTTTTTAAATATTATAATTATAATGTTATAATTATAATTTTAAAAATACCACAATGTAAAAAAGTAAATAACTACCGATGACATAATCATCATCTAGACTCCCCTACCCTGCCATATTATCCAAAATAAGCAAAACAAAGACCCCCCCAGCTTACGTAATACTTGAACGGCCCCTTAGGAGTATGTACAGCAGTACACCAATGAAAAAGGTGTGATTACAGAGTAGTCAAAATAATACTAGCACAACAAAACTAAAAACATTTTATTTAAAAATGAATTATTATTTTACAGAACATATACACATAGATCACAGTATATCTCTTTCAGAATGTTTGTTGAACACACTAGTGCTGATTATATTGTACACACTGTGGCCAATTCTGTTGTTCACAATCTCTAAACCTAAACTAAATTGACAGGTTTAAAAATAGTGCTATCCCCTTCAGCAGGGAAGATTGTGAAAGAGACAGGAATATATTTAGACAGAATTATATAAAATATAATTAAAAATAAAAATTTACAACAGAATCGGCCACAATCTCTAATTAAACTAAATTGACAGGTCTTAATAAAGGATAGGAATAAAGGATAGCATTATGTTGAGACCTTTCAATCTAGTTTGGTTTCAGAGATTGCATACAACTTGAGGAGGTGCCTGAGCGACTATTTTATTCAGTTTATTATTAGAGAATTGCAAGTTAAATTATTATTATTTGTCCTTACAGAAGATCCCTAACAGTAATTTATGGTGAATGCAGATATCATTGGGAACATTGCGTCTTGCGGGAGGACATTCCATCTAGAAGAGTGTGCATAGCATACAGAGAGTTCACACCACCGTTCATGAGCAATGGTATCCATTCCGTCATTGGACAGGAAATTAGGGATAGAGGAAAACAGTTTTGGGACCATCAGATGAGATATCAAAATGTTATTGTATAATTACTCCCTTAGATAATGTTAAAAGAATGTACATATGTACAAAAAATGAACAGAAAATTAACATTTCTAAATGGAAACCAAATGTACTTTATGCGGACCTTTGGACTTGAATTTATTAGGAACAAAGGAAAACAAATTTGGGACCACCAGCAAACTTTTAAAAACACGAGAAATTTTAAATTAAGTGTTCCGCATTGCAATTCATAAGCATTCAAAGCTTTTGCCTGTGACTTGCATCAATTTAGGTTTTTTAAAAACCTGTCAGAACTCACATTTTCCCTGGATAAAAATTAGCCTTTATCACTTCCTGTATCTAACTGCCAGTGAGAGTGCCGTTAAAATCGATTCATCGGTTTCGAAGATGAGTCTAGACAAACAGATAGACAGACACAAAATTTGTCAGTTTTAAATATAAATTAGACCATGGATTTTAGAGACTGTAATCTCTTATAAACAACTGAATCAGTATCTATCATAAATTATGTATCTTAATATGAAAAGATAATAAACAATTAGAAATAAATTGTATTATTTATTCATAGTACCTTTACATAAAAGTTAACATAAAAAAATATTTAGCTAATTATATTGTATCTATGCAGCAAATTTTATTACAAAAAATTTTTGCATGATAACATTTTGTGTAAATAAAAAAATCTATCACATCTCTTGTTACAAAATAAAGTTTTATAATTAATAACAGCAACTAGCTGTCAGCACATTGCCTTCGCCGCAAAACCGCAGCAGCGCGGCGGAACGAAAGAGATAGATATAGTCAAATATCAGCGTTAAAACAGACAGTTCCACTATGTTTTCGCCATGAAGAAGGTGCCTTAAAGTACCTCCTATTCCTTTTTTTTTGACTACTGCGGATACGCCTATATGGTTCGAAGCCCACGATATAATAGTGGATACACTATAGGCCCTCGGTTTACGTTCTTCTTGTTGCGGTTTACGTTAGCTATATCCTTAAATGGTTAGCGGCACGTCATCGTAGTTAGGAAAACTGGCACTTGAATCTGTATTTATACAGGCTACCGTCAAAATTGCAGTTTTACGGTTCTATTGCAGTTGACACAACTGCCGATCGTCTGCGAAAGCCCGCCTTAAGTTGGCTGGAAGTTCTAATATGGGCACACCTTATGAATTGCACGATGACAACTAATAGGTATCTAGCCTACTTCATATCCGTGGTTTCAGCCTGTAAATACTTATAAAGAAACTATCCTTTACTTGGGACATTACAAACGTGCGAACTAAGTCCTAAATCATTTTTTACTTCTCACTCGCACTTTACAGGCCTTATGGAACTGGACCCTGATTCTGTGGTGTTGTGTGTACAGTGTAACAATAAGGCTGCGCTCGCACCGCGGTTAGGTAAACACGAGCGGTTAACCGCAAGTCTGAAACCGCAAAAAAATGTAACACATTGCTTTCTATACAAGCACACGCCTTAGCGACTTTTTTCAGTGACTGATTTTAAAAACGTAACTTGCTACATTTGGATCGCGGTTTGTAAACGTGTTTTTTTTTGTGTTCCATAGTAATAGTATCGGGGCGCACGCACTGCGATTAATCGCATTCGGTTTTTATTCAGTCTCGACTAGACGAACGCAAAGCGACAACACGTGCTGTTCGCCAGAAATCCACGGTGGTACTGAAATATAATCAAGCAAAACGCCAACCGCAGTGCGTGTTTGTACGCGGTTTGGCGTTTTCAGCTTTTCCTAAACCGCTTTTTCTAAACCGCGGTGCGTGCTCAGCCTTATAAAGGATTTGTCGATCGTCGATAAGAGGTTATAAATAACGAGAGAGAAAGCCCTCACAACACTATGCAATGCTTTATGATTATGACTCACAAACAGTTCGCACGTTTGTAATGTCCCAACTATAGAGAAGATATTTTGTTTATGCTATGATAGAATCACGGGACTACAATATGATTTGCTGTAGGCACTTCACCACTAGCGTCGTCATTTGTATTTGCCCGATGGTTTCCTGTATGGTTCTCAGATTGGTTCTCAGATTGGTTCTCAGATTGGTTCTCGGATTGGTTCGCCGCTTGGTTCTGGCGTGCCAATATCGTCTGTTCGGTGATCGTCCACGACATTAGAGCTCTCTCACTCTTCGCTTTGCGTATGCATCGCGCTAGCAGTAACGAGAATATTATACCCAGCAACTGTAAAAAAAAATATAATTTTTATTTTTTATAACAAAAAATTTGGTGTAAAAAAACTTACCCAAAAGGCTACAAGCCACACAATCGAAGTGAATTCTTTTTTTTACGACCTATCCCTGGCGCAGTGGTGAACACTGTGGTCTTAGTGGGAGGTCCCGGGTTCGATTCCCGGCAGGGGCAATTTGGGATTTTATAATTTCTAAAATTGTCCCTAGTCTGGTCTGGTGGGAGGCTTCAACCGGGGCTGGATACCTGGATATGGGATATGGGCCCTACCGGCAAAGTCGTGCGGCCAAACGATTTAGCGTTCCAGTACGATGCCGTGTAGAAAGTAGAAACCAGGGATAGGTATGAATACCAAGTTAGCCCACTTCCATCTTAGACTGCGCTACCAAACTCGGCACCCCACCTTCCTCATCTGCCTACTTCTCACAACATTTTTTTTTCATCTACAAGTGAGCCCTTGACTGCGATCTCACCTGATGGTGAGATCGCAGTCAAGGGCAACCGATGCAACCGATCAGGGATATACATACCCCTGATCGGTTTCTACACGACATTTAGCGTTCCGGTACCGGAACGCTAAATCGCTTGGCGGTACGGCTTTGCCGGTACGGTGGTAACTAGCCACGGCTAACGCCTCCCACCAGACCAGACCAGTAAAATCCCAAATTCCCCTGCCGGGAATCGAACCCGGGACCTCCCACTTCTAAGACCACAGCGCTCACCACTGCGCCAGGGAGGTCGTATACTCGCATTGGAGCAGCGGGTCTAAGCTCTAAATCCCTCTCTTCTATGAGAGAGGAGGCCTGTGCCCAGCAGTGGGACGTTAAAAGGCTGTAGTGGTGGTGGTGGATACTAAATTACCTTCATGATCGTAACACAAATCCCCAGCACGCCAATCACGCCCGAATGATGCATGAACATGTCAATCAACGCCGTCTTGCAGCCGGTAGTCCGCAATTTACTGCATATTTCTCCGCTCGGCGCGGCGCAGCAAGTCGCTGGGACGGCCACCTCCACGACGCGGTCACCGTAGGTCGCAAGAGCGACTCTTGTATCGTGGTGGCTAGTAAACTCCATACCGACGTAGTCGAAGAATGATTCACTGCCGCAGCAGTTAAGCTGGGAATAAATTATGATTTTAAAAACTTAAAAATAAATAAATACACAAACTATTGACGCAGATTGCTCTAAAAGCCAACAGTTCAAATCATTTTTAAGGCTAAACCATATTGTAAAATGGTGGTAATAAAAAAAACCCGGTTGAGTTTGTTGTGGGCTCTTCTCAGACCAGGCCGCGTTTGACACCCTCTTAGGGCGTTTGTGCACTTATTCGTTTTCGATTCGTTTTCGTGTTTCGTGAAAACACGATTCGACATAGCCTTCCTTATAACTGTATGGGCGTTTGTGCACTTACTCGTTTTCGATTCGTTTTCGTGTTTATATATTCGTGAATTCTTCACATCGAATCGTTTTAAAATAAGGACGCGAGTGGAATGGTGTGTGGAAAGAGGGCAGAGATGAGTCCTGATGTTGTGAGGTATTTGGAAAACATAGGTATTTGCATTTCTTGAATTCCAACAAAACATGATTCAACGCAGTTGATTATTATTAAAAATTAATACCTACTTAGTTTGGCATTAAAATAAATCGTTTGTTTCATTCAAATTAGTTTTACTTCGAGTAAAATACCTAAATATTCTAGTATAATCAAAATTTCCATACCTGTGGTTGGTAGTCAAAAACTATCAGCAAAATATGAACATTTCATAAAAAATATCATTTCTGATACTTAGTTGTTACTGTTTTCTTACAAGAGCGTAATGTCCACTTGGGATGTTCACAAAATATATGACGTATGCTTAGATAATTTTGATACTAACCGTACCGTGTGAAATATTCATAATCACTTACCTTAGTGTTACTGCCAGCATTTTTTCTGGAGTTATGCATTCTCTAAAACGTGTGTCTTGCCGAGGAATCTTTTTTTTATATGACACAATATGAAATCGAAAGTAGCAACATTCTTTCGATAGTAATTAAAAAAAGTTTTTTCATGATGTCATGTCATGTCATTAAGTGATGATCGCCTACGAATGTATAAGAGAAGTGCGAAAAGCTGACGACGATTAAATGCAGCACACATTATGAACACGGTTTTATCTACGAAATGCTTAAAACGTATAGTGAAATCACGATTAAGTGCACAAATGTCATTCGTGAATTTCGTATACGTTTTTATGATGTTCATTAAAAAAACGAACACGAATCGAAAACGAATCGAAAACGAGTAAGTGCACAAACGCCCTATGTGTTAGTTTTAAGTTTTCGTAAATAAGTATGGTAACCACGGCTGAAGGCGAAGCCTCCCACCAGAGCAGACCAGAGACAATTTAAAAAAAATTAAATCCCAAATTGCCCCTGCGGGGAAACCGAACCCGGGACCTCCCACTTAGGTATAAGACCACAGCGCTCACCACTGCACCTGGGAGGTCGTCAACATATTATATCTCCGTCGATGAGAACGATCGAACGTTGCTGCTATGCCTACTCAATGAATCCGGCACGATATGTGTTTTATGATACCTACCCTCCCATCGATATATCGATTTAATCGGTAAGTACCTATCGATTAAATCAAACTGAATAAACTCGTATCGTTAGGAGGATGACTAGTTTCAACCATCGAGGATGATCAAGGATCAGATGATCGAGGCTAACCTAACCTAAGTACCTACTTATTGCAACACAGAATTGTTGTTGATCTAGTTAGTATGAAATTGCTAAACTAAATTGCCATGACTAACTGGCCATACCTTACGCACAGTGGCGTACCGTACCTTGGCGGGGCCCCGTATAAAAATTTGTTTGGGGGCCCTTATGAAGGGTAAAGATTTCTCAAAAAAGAAAAAAAAATGTTTGCATAAAATTCAAAGCAATATTTATTCATCATAATCATTTATCTGTCACTTTTTCTAAAATTTTTACAAACAATTCAATTTAATTAAATACTCTACTTGCCTTTTTTTCGGCAAACTGATTTATTAAATCATTTATAGCTGACGATGACTTTAGTTTTTCTAAAGATTCTGCCTCTATGGACAACTTTTTGGACAACATTTTTTAACTTTTGTCATTTCTGAAATAAACAAAAATTTAGGAAGTTTTTGTTAAATTTTGCTTACGCACGTCGGGGGCCCCCGTGGCTTGGTGGCCCCGTATAATTGATACAGCAGATACGGCGGTAGCTACGCCCCTGCTTGCGCATAGAAAACTATTAGTTATACCAACGACGACATACCCCATAGACGGATGATAACAGGCACGCGGTGTGAGGTAACAGTTGAGTTTTTTTAGTCTTATATAAGTGGCTGCTCGAAAATTCCGAATTAGTATCGACCAGTTCTGAGCGCCGTAAACACGTCCGCTTTGGCGAATGAAATATAGTGACAAAAAATACAAGGATGCCTTGCTGATTTGTAAAATGGTGTGGTAAAATCTCTCAAACATCGAGGTAAAGAAAGGTAGCATAACATTTCATCGATAAGTCAGTAAAACTAATTTTACCAAAATAATCATAAATAAAATAATTTATAGCGGGGTTCATCTTATGTTGGTCATGTTCAGAGTAGGAGGAGCTTGAAATCTACTCGCGTTATCGCCGCATCTCTTTTATTCATACTCGCCGCGTAAGTATTTATCTCGTTTCATTAGTTACCTTCTGAACGATAGTGATGTTCAACATCAATTCTATTCTATTGTCGATAGTATGAACATAATAAAGCCGTAGACCGAATTGTTTTTCTCTTAGACGTTGTCCTAATACAACGCGAATGCGCGATCATCGCAAGTTCGCGCGAATTTTACTCGTACGAACTCGCGATCAAACATACTGATCTCGAATAGGTGTCCTAATAGGCATTCGCGCGACAATCGCGTCACGTCGTTGGGCAGTGACTGACTGACTGACTGACTGACTGACTGACTGACTGACTGACTGACTGACTGACCGACTGACTGACAGTGACTGACAATGACTAACAGTGACTGACTGACAATGACTGACAGTGACTGACTGAATGACTGACAGTGACTGACAATGACTGACTGACAATGACTGACAGTGACTGACAATGACTGACTGACAATGACTGACTGGCAATGACTGACAGTGACTGACAATGACTGACAGTGACTGACAGTTACTGACAGTGACTGACAGTTACTGACAGTGACTGACAGTTACTGACAGTGACTGACAATGACTGACTGTGACTGACATAGACGTGTGCGCCGCGCCGACCCGCCGCCGCCGCCGTCATTTTTTGGACGCCGCCGCCGCCGATCTGCGTATCGGCGTAAAATCGGCGCGAGTTCTAAATGTTTTAGAACACCCTCCAACATCATTCACCCTCTTCTATACCAAATAACCTAACGATTATACCATTCTTATTCCATATTTCTATGTTACACCTTCCTATTCATAATAAAACTAAACTAACTAACTTACCTAACTAAAAAACTTACTCCGACAACATCTGCTTCATCATCTTGTAAAAGCCAAAATAAATATCCATTTATTTTGGCTTTCCGAGAATCCTCTCGCAAGGGATTTATGCTTGTCGATTTGTAGATCACTCATGCCTTTCGATAGTGTATCTAACGAGGGTTTAGAAGACTTATTAGAATAGAATAGAAAAGTTTTTTATTCAAATAAACTTTTACAAGTACTTTTGAATATTCGCTTGACTCGCTTGAGATCATCTGTCCATCGAGTGGGGGGTCTACCTACGCTTCGTTTACTGGTGCGAGGTCACCATTCAAGCACCTTGGGACCCCAACATCCATCGGTTCTTTGAGCAATGTGCCCCGCCCATTGCCACTTCAGTTTCGCGACTCATTGAGCTATGTCGGTAACTCTGGTTCTCCTGCGGATCTCCTCATTTCTGATTTGATCCTGCAGGGATACTCCGAGCATTAAGCATAGCTCTCTCCATCTCCCGCTGAGTGACCATGAGCCTTCTTATGAGGCCCATTGTTAGCGATCATGTCTCAGATCCGTAAGTCATCACTGGCAATACGCACTAATCGAAGACTTAGACACTGAGGGATATTGGACGAAAATACATCTCGAAGTTTCCCGCATGCTGCCCAGGCGAGTTGGATTCGGCAGTTGGTCTCTTTCTCAAAATTGAACCTACCTAGCTGGACCGTGTGTCCCAGGTATATATACTAGTCTACAATTTCGAGTGCCGAGTTCTCAACGATTACCGGGTGGAGCGGAACATGAGCATTAGACATGACCTTCGTTTTACTCATGTTCATTGTTAAGCCCATCTGTTGAGAAACTCTGCTGAGATCATTGAGCATTGTACTGTGGTCTTCCAGAGTCTCTGCCATCACGATTATATCATCGGAAAACCGTAGGTGAGTGATGTACTCATTGTTTATGTTGATGCCAAGTCCGTTCCAGTCCAGAAGCTTAAAGACCTCTTCCAACGCAGCGGTAAATAGCTTCGGGGAGATAACACCTCCCTGACGCACTCCTCGGTGCAATTGGATTGGCCTCGTCGTAGTCTGGTCCTGTATACGGACTGACATAGTGGCGTTTTCTTACAAACACTTCAACGCTTGGATGTACCGATAATCGATCCGGCATCTCTGTAGTGATCTCAATACAGCCCAAGTTTCCACCAAATCAAAGGCTTTCTCATAGTCCACAAACGCTAAGCAAAGTGACCGGTTATACTCTTCAGTCTTCTGTTTAATCTGCCGCAGCGTATGGATGTGGTCTATGGTACTGAAGCCTTTTCGGAACCCGGCCTGTTCGGGAGGCTGAAAGTCGTCGAACCTACGAGCGAGACGATTCGTAATGACTCTCGAGAACAACTTATAGACATGGCTCAGCAGCGAGAGTCTATAATTCTTCAACAGGGTATTATCGCCCTTTTTGAAGAAAAGTACTACCATGCCTCTGTGCCATGCCTCTGGCGTTATGCCCTCGTCGATGACGGAATTGAACAGTCGCTGAAAGACTTTAAGAACTGGTTTTCCACCTTCTTTCAGGAGTTCCACTGTGATTCCGTCATCACCTGGCACCTTGTTGTCCTTAAATTGAGTACCTAGTAGAATAAAATTGCTATAATTTAAGACCAGAACCAGCTCTGTAGATACATTACTTACTGAGATGCTCATGACTTCGTCCACGTAGATTCTTAATGTCATACAAACTTTCATCTCCTATTTAACCAACTTGGGGATAGTTTTTCCAAAATTTCTTAAACACTTAGGTAATTCTTTATTTTTAACCAAAAATCTAAATACTAATTTACATGGATATAACTTTATAAATGACGTGACAACGTGACGGAGTCTCCATTAAATTTTCATCCCCTATTTAACGTACTTGGGGATAGAATTTTCAAAAATCCTGAAATAATTTTTTTTTATCGCAAGCCCAAATACCAATTTTCATGGATATAACTTAGTAAATGATAGACTTTTATACAAACTTTCACCCCCTATTTAACCCCCTTAGGGGTAGAATTTCCAATAATCCTTTTTTAGTGGGCCCCTACATCATAATCATAATCATTTACTTATTTATCATAAATGGAAGTTATTGTAAACGTCCTGAAAATGTACTATCAAAAACTAGTCCTTTACGGTTCGCCAAAATTGCCAAAATTTGAACGCAAGGTACCCCATACTTGCAAAAGTTACAGTTACTAGACTATTTGGCAAGTTGTTGTTATTGCAAAAGTTTTATTTAACTGTACCTATCTGATTTTCAGTAAAAATAATTCTACAAGTTAGACAGTTTATTAAAATTATCCGCGCCGAAAGTACGCCGAAAACACGCCGCCGCCGCCGATTTTTGACCGGCGTGCGCCGCCGGAGATTTTAGCATCGGCGCACACGTCTAGACTGCACTGACAGTGACTGACAGTAACTGACAATGACTGACAGTGACTGACTGACAATGACTGACAGTGACTGACGGGCTGACAATGACTGACAATGACTGACAGTGATTGACGGTGACTGACTGACAGTGACTGACAATGACTGACACTGACCGACAGTGACTGACAATGACTGACAGTGACTGACAGTGACTGACTGAATGACTGACAGTTACTGACAGTGACTGACAATGACTGACAATGACTGACACTGATCGACAGTGACTGACAATGACTGACAGTGACTGACTGAATGACTGACAGTTACTGACAGTGACTGACAATGACTGACTGTGACTGACAGTGACTGACAGTAACTGACAATGACTTACAGTGACTGACTGGCTGACAATGTCTGACAATGACTGACAGTGACTGACTGAATGACTGACAGTTACTGACAGTGACTGACAATGACTGTGACTGACAGTGACTGACAGTAACTGACAATGACTGACAGTGACTGACTGACAATGACTGACAGTGACTGACTGGCTGACAATGACTGACAATGACTGACAGTGATTGACGGTGACTGACTGACAGTGACTGACAGTGACTGACAATGACTGACAGTGACTGATTGACTGACAGTGACTGAAAATGACTGACAGTGAGTGACAATGACTGACTGACAATGACTGACAGTGACTGACAGTGACTGACAATGACTGACTGTGACTGACAGTGACTGACAGTAACTGACAATGACTGACAGTGACTGACTGGCTGGCAATGACTGACAATGACTGACAGTGATTGACAGTGACTGACTGACAGTGACTGACAGTGACTGACAATGACTGACAGTGACTGACTGGCTGACAGTGACTGACTGGCTGACAGTGACTGACAGTGACTGACAATGACTGACAGTGACTGACAATGACTGACAGTGACTGACTGACAATGACTGACAGTGACTGACTGGCTGACAGTGACTGACTGGCTGACAGTGAATGACAATGACTGACAGTGACTGACTGACAGTGACTGACAGTGACTGGCAATGACTGACAGTGACTGACAGTGACTGACAGTGACTGACTGAATGACTGACAGTGACTGACAACCCTCTCCTCTCTACCTCTACCTCTACCCCTACCTCTACCCCTACCTCTACCCCTACCCCTACCTCTACCCCTACCTCTAGGTAGGTAGGTAGAGGTAGGTAGATGTAGAGGTAGGGGCAATATAGCAATCTGTAATACAAAATATAAAATAACATTCATACAATATGTTTGGTAGGTAAGTATCTACTTATCGTGTTTTAATCAAACGTGTCCCATCCCTAGTCCATGTACTTTTCGCAACCTAGGTAAGTACTGACCTTGGTCGGGCCAATCAGAACGCGATTCCCCGCGCCTTCATACTTCAGCTAGTTGCCAGAATTGTTTCAGTAGAATTAAAATGAACATGAGGTGTCTATGGGATGTATCGTCGATGAGTTATACCTACCTACCAGGCAAGAGCCAAAAATACTATCGATTCGAGTAGTTCAGTTTAGTTAGCAGACCCACCCTGAGCTGGTAGGACTTATTATTATTAATTTATTTGGCATATTTTCCAACTTAGGTTATAAATCTACGATTATAAATCTACGAGTAGGTACTTACGGACACTTGGAGCTGGTTGATTTCCATTTCAATTTCTAGGTCCGAAACATATTGTGAAATTGGTATGTACAAAATATCTCTTATCGTCCACGCGTGTATTGTGAACGCCATTATAACAACAACCATCTTCAGTATTAGCATAAGAGTCAAAATAAGTGCATACTGAAATAAAAAAATTATATACTTGCCTACTTAACATTATTAATTACATTCCATCCATTCATTTAATTATAACGAACACCTATTGTAACTCACTCGCGACTCATTAATTGACAGCTCAATAAAAATCAATTTTTTTTGTTGTCCTGGATATTTCTGTAGATTTCTATAATTTCACATACACTGTTTATGTATATTATACATATTTAATCATGAAAATAAGTTGCATTGGCTCTGGTTTTATGCTTTTGGTGTACCTATTTATATATTACGTCTGGTCATCAGTGTGCTTAGTCTAAATCGGAGCACTCGAAAACGAACTCGAAAACTATTGATCGATTTCAGAGTAAAATAGACCTAAAATGGCTTGTATTAAGGTTTGAGTTCGCCAATACATTCAGCATTGTTCTTTGGTTGTACGATTAAAATTCGCTTTCTGTTACACAGCTAAGTATGTACCTTTTTATTAGGATTTTACATTTTCGTAGGTATCCTTTACTAGTGATGGTGAAATATGATGATGAGTGCAAACACTCATAACAGTTACTTGCACTTTGACGAGTGACGTGAGTCATCATGAGTGCAGCCACTTAATAACTATAAACTATAACTGAACTCGTTTTTTAATCGTAATTTATTATCATATTTACTATCATGTAAACTATAGTGTATCAATAATAATTATTGTCCACATAAGTCCTACCTACCAACTTACTAACCGGACCCCTATAACTTATTATTAGGAATATCTACGAGTAGTTTAGCACAAAAAATATTTTTCTTTTGAACTGATTAAAAAAAATCACATACCAAATTCACCAGGCAAGTACTCTGTTTTAAAGTACCGAAAAATCCAAACAGGGTAACGATGAGTAGGAATATGCCCAGCAGAAAAGTGAGCAAGGAAGGCGTGAAAAACCTTCCGCTTTTGACGCCCTCTTGGAAGAACGAGAATGTATGGTAATGGGAATACACTGCTAAACCCAGGACCATCATGATAATGGCCAGTATCTGAAACCATTCAGTATTATTTCACCTTTCACTTACCTTTTTCTAAGGTAAGTAAATATTAAATCGGAAAAAGTTTCTTCTAATTAAATTTTACTAGTAAGTATAGTAAAATTTAATTATAATAATTATGTGTAATTGTGTATGCCATGTTATATTTTGATAACTTGTTAAAATCTTGTAGGTAGTGACATAACCCCGTTGGCTGTAGTTTTGGGATTTTTGGTCAAAAATTGCGACAAGTAGTCTATCCTTGATGTTAACCTTACACTACCCAAAGAATTCAGATGAGACTGAAACAACTGGAAATCTGAGAATACAAAGCCACGGCTATAATATTATGGTGGATGAATGAACACTTCTCAGCCAAGGTCTTTCTATTTTTGCTAAGTGGTTAATGATGAATGTAGTCTGGCGTTATCATGATGAAAAACCGTTTCACTGATCAATTTCGCCGCTTCTTCTCAATTTCTTGCTTTAGTCTCATCAACTATTGGTAGTAGAGTTTTACTAAGCGTTAGTTTATTATTAGCGGCATCATTTTCTTGGACAGTAAACATTGAAAAATAGCGGTAAACTCTTTTTACTTTTTTATTTCTTTACCAGGTTATATTACAACTTCTTACATACAAAATATGAAAAGACTATGAATAAAAACAAAATTCGTATTCTATTCTGTATTAACAAGAAATAATTTCAAAAGTGTTTGACCGATGATTCTTAGTGATTTTTAAAAACATTTTTATTTTTTTACTCTATGTTCATGTTTACTAAGAGTGATACAGTTTTAATTGTGTTTACGTATTGCACTCATGCATATGATATCGTTCATAAAAATAGTACCTATCAATAATAGGTATAGGTATTAAAGAATTTTATTAAGTAGGTAGGTATATAGATAGGTACTCTCTTAAACAGAGACAAAGGAACAGTAAAAGTTTTTATCGACATCGACACTTTTTATCACGAAGTTATCAATCATTCGAAACTAAGCACTAATTTGGTGGGTATTTAGGTAATAGTATTATCTACCTAAAACAATCTGTCTGTGATTTCATAGCTTTTTACTAGTTGTTATATACCAATTAATAAATGAAATGAAAATTAAAGAGTTCTCTCGAGATTTCCAAAAAACTGAAACAATACTTACCATAAACTTTGTTGTAATCATCAACATCAGATATCTCATAGATTTCAAATTGAACTTCTCTCCAAATTTATTGACCTTCATTTTTAGTAGGTACAATACGTACTTACACTTTGATTAAATTATGGATACTGAATATATTTGACGATTCTCAAAAAATTCACTGATAAACAATTTGCGATAAGAGATAACGATTGATGCAGTTTCCTTTATTAATTTGATAAGTAATTTATATATACATACATAAATAAAAAACGATATAAAATAAAACAACTACGTACCTACATAATATTATGTACATATTTATTATTTATTGATCAGTGACAATATAATACAGATACCACACAAAAATTTCAATAATACCCTATTTTAACGACATAAGTAATATTATTTCTATGAATTATTCCACAGCAAAATTGCAAAACAGTTAAAACAATTATTTGAATTGTAACTAAGTATATATTATACACCTATTATATAAATTAAATATTTTTACATTTTATGTATATTTTAATAACTTAATTACAAAAACCATGTGATTATTTTTTGTTCAAGCTGTGCTCGATTCATGGGGTGGTATGTAGACACTGTCATCTATGGTTTCACTCTTTTTCTTCGACTCCTTATTCTGGTGAGCCATTATCATTTGTTCTCTAATGTTCCATGACATCAGACCTCTTTCGCTTTTTACTTTACGGATGCATCTCGCTAGCAGCAGCGCAAAAATTATACCCAGCAACTGCAAATATAAAACAAAAATTTTATATTTCCAATAGTCGATTATATTCAATAGTTTTTACTAAATTAGTGACTAAAGTTTAGTCACTAATTTTGCGTCCATTGATCTAATCTGCTTGTTGTGGGATGGACGCCTAACTGGTGAATGTGAGAATATTAATAATGTCCTCCCGACCGAATTTCAGCCGCGGTGGCCAATCTCAACCGAAGCAGAGACTAGCCATCTACGCAGGAGATATTATAGTGCACTAGTGTGTGCGTAGATGCACCCTCTATTCCCTCACTCTACTATTCCGATGGGACGCCAATGTGACACGACCGGAGGGAGATCAGGCGCAGGACCGACGGATTTACGTGCTCTCCGAGGCACGGGCCCACGGGGGTGTATCTAACACCGCCAACTTCCAACTCCGGCTGGCACTGAGAATTTCTTAACAGCAAAACCCAAAATAAGCTGTGATAGCCTAGTGGTTAGGACGACCGACTTCTAATCGGAGAACGTGGGTTCGATCCCGGGCACGCACCTCTAACTTTTCGGAGTTATGTGCGTTTTAAGTATTTAAATATCACTTGCTTTAACGGTGAAGGAAAACATCGTGAGGAAACCTGCATGCCTGAGAGTTCTCCATAACGTTCTCAAAGGTGTGTGAAGTCTGCCAATCCGCTTGGCCAGCGTAGTAGACTATGGCCAAAACCCTTCTCACTCTGAGAGGAGACCCGTGCTCTGTAGTGAGCCGGTAATGGGTTGATCATGATGATGATGATGAAAACCCAAAACCTCGCATTTTTTTTGTTCTGACCCGGGAATCGAACCCAGGTTTTCGTGATTAACAGTCGAACGTGCTAACCACTAGACCAATGAGGCAGTTATGTGAGAATATTATATAGTACCTGAATAAACATAACGGAAATCCCCATTACGCCAATAACGCTAGCATTCTGGGAGAACAGATTCACCAGTGCCGTCTTGCAGCTCCGTCCCCTCATCCTGGAGCAGTAGTCTTCACCCGGGCGCGCGCAACAAGATTGAGGTACAACCATTATCACATCATCGGCGCCGCTGGTAGTGGTGACCACTGTTGTGGAGTGGTTGCTTGTGAACTCGATACCGGCATAGTCGAAGAACGAGTTACTGCCGCAGCAGTTGAGCTGAAAACAAGATAAACGGCTTAACATGAGACAACAGTAAAGTTCAGGACGAAAATTACGTATCGCGCTCCACAGATGAAAATAAATACAATACTTATAATAAAAATATTTTAAGAGCTTTATTATAAGACGATCTATATTTATAAAACCGTCAGGTAACCTCTCCAGGAAATCTCTTGGGAGTTAAATAATTGTTCTTGCCATAGAGTAAATAGACTGACCATTCGATGTTAGATACGTATGAATGCGCGATAAATATTTTCTGTCAAAGAGGTCTCCCGCGACCCACAAGCACAATTAATCGCACGAGAATTATGAATACCTACCACATAATATACGTATGTACCACTCTTCTGTACCACACTTAGGTCTACCTGGTCTTACACCAACGTGTTACCTAAATGTGTTCAAATTAAAATTTCTATACCCGTCCTTTTCTTGATAACTTTTCAAAAAGTGACAGCATTAAAAATGAAGATAGATAATTAAATTATAAATGTATTAGTAGATACTACAATTAAAAGCAGTTTGGTGCAAGTGCGCTTAAAGTTAGTATAAATACACTAATTAGCATACTTACAGACACTTGCAGCCGGTCAATTTCCATTTCGATTTCTGGATCCGATGCATATTGAGAAATAGGTATGTACAAAATGTCCCGTATGGCACCTGGATCCATTGTGAACGCCAGTACGATGACAACTAACTTCAGTATGAGCATGATTGTTAAAATAAGTGCATACTGAAATAAAAAAGTAAGTAGGTAATGTAAATTTTATTATAATGCAACTAAAGAACCATATTCGTCAGATCTTTCGTAATCCTACTTTAAAAAAATGTACCTAGGTAAATATATAAAAAATACAAAAACTTTAAGTTAAACTTCAATTGGTCATTAGTTTTAGTTTGTTCACTCATTATGAGTGCAGTCACACAATATGAATGACGACTCGCCGCATCGCTCATTAGAGTTTAATCACTCATGAGTCTCGTGACTGATTCGATACAACGGTAATAATCGTAATTTAGTGCTTATTCTGGTCCATGGTGAAAATGCCTTTCGCGATGTTAATGTTAAAAAAAATCATAATTTATTACAAAAAACTTCTAATAAAGCTGTTGTCGTCAGCGTAAGCCAAGCAAAGTTGATCCAATTTGAAATTATTATACCGCTATTAGATCGCTTAAATGAGGTGCAATATCCTTGTGGAATTCCACGGCGTGTTAACAAGAGGCCTTACCCCCGGGCCCCCAATGTAAAGCAATTATTTTGGGTCATATGATCAGTCTGTTTGCGTCCACTTATATGGATGCCTTCCCGAAAGTGCGCCACTAAACATGATTCTTGCTCTTCCACCCACTTCCCACCACATTTTTAAAGTCGTTGAACCAGCTGGCTGGTGATCATCCCACACCGCGCTTGCTAGTATGTGGTCTCTACTCCACAACACGTGATTCCCCACTTCCTTCAGTTCTAAGACAAACATGGCCTGCCCACTGCTATATATGTCTACTTATGCTTGCTAACCTTTTAGTGTCTTGTATAATTTACGAATCAATTTATATATATACGTACCAAATTCACCATGCAAGTGCTCTGTTTCAAGCTGCCGAAAAATCCGAACAGCGTGACAATAAGAAGGAGCATGCCCAGCAGTATACAGAGTAGGGAGGGCGAAAACAACCTGCCGGTTTTGGCGCTCTCGTAGAAGAACGCGAACGTGTGGTAATGGGTGTACACCGAGAAACCCAGCGCGATCATGAGGCCGGCGATTATCTGTAATCGATAAATCAATCGAATATTATGCTTTGTAACAACGACCCGAAAACTAGATGGCGCTACGGGTACATTAGTTCTCGCTATAAAATGAAGCGTCGATGCTGAATCGGGCCACACATGAATGTGAATGTTATAATAGGTATATCAATAATTCGTACTGCGAATTCGTGGCATAATAATATGATGCTTCCACCTAGCGGGTTAGCATTGAAAACGTATTCTAATTTTATAAATTCCACCTGTTTTTAACCCCCGACGCAAAAACGACGTGTTATAAGTTTGACGTGCCTGTGTGTGTGTGTTTGTCTGTTCCACCGTAGCGCTCAAACGGCTGAACCGATTTGAATGCAGATTTTTTGTTTGAAAGGTGAATTTGTCGGGAGTGTTCTTCGCTATGTTTGATAAAAATCGGCCTAAGATGGCCGCCACTACAAAATGGCGTATAACATATTTTTTCACAACCCCTTCAATATGGATATCAAATGGAAGGGCTTGACTAGTAGAATAGCACTGTTTAAATTCAAGATGACCGCCACCACAAAATGGCGAATGTCGGGGTTTTTTTAAATTTTTAATTATTTTTTGTTTTGCGAGTGTTTGCTCGGAGAGCATGTACGATTGTCATTCCCCTGATCTCTCTCCGGTCATGTCGCATTGGCGTCCCATCGGAGGATTAGAGAGTGCATCTTTTTGCACCACACGCTCGTGCACTATTTTCCGCCTCCGCCTCGTTCCGCTGATATTGTTCCGCGGCGGATATATGATAAGTAGGTACATAATGTTAAACATGCATTAAAGATAAGATTCGATAACAAGGGTTAGTAAGTACCAGTTTGCACATCTCGACAATTGTTGATAAATTTCGAATATTTAAACGTCAGAGTAAAATTGACCTCTGTCTAGTTTTCCATACATCTACGATCACTTTGAGAGTAAAAAATCTACTAAGTATATTGTACTGAATTTCCTTTTACGCTCTTTTACGGTTTCTTTTGCGGTCCCTTTTACGCTGCCGCTATGGGATTTCGATACCTACTCGAAATCCATAAGCGTTGAAGAGTTGTACAATGTAAAATGTAAATACCTACAATCATAAACTAAGTGTACAAGATAACTAAATAAAATACCTAAGTGGCAAAGTGTATGGTCGTCGGGTATAGGTAGGTAGGTACTCACAATGAACATAGTTGTGATTGTCAACAGCAGAAACCTTATAGATTTCATGCTGTATTCCGTTTCAGACTTGTTGAACTTCATTTTGCGCAGTGACCGACTGACAATTGAACTGACTGCAGGGACGTGTTAGCACTAGCTGTCTCTGTAAACGACTAAGTAGATGTTTTTGATAAAAAAATATGGCTGATAAATTTTTGATAGCAGATAACGACTGGCGTAGCTATCTACCTACTTAGATTAGCATATTGTTTGGCATTACGTTTGGTTAATGATTATGAAGGTGTTCGCACATTACAACACTCGCTGCTTTGAACGATGTCGCATACTTACCTATCCCTAAGACAAAAGTATCTCTCTTCTTCTTAGACCTATCTACCTATTTTAGGTAGGTCAACAGACCGTTTCAAAAGGGCTAAAGAAGCGATTTCCGCGATTTAATATTATGAATGATGACATTTGTATGCTTTTCGGCGCTTGTAATGAGCGATCACTGATCAGCATAATAATTTGATGTGTGATTTTAAAAAATTGACAGCTGTTGTTGACTTTGTAGAACTTGTAGATGAAAAAAAAACTAAAAACTACAGGTTTCAATTTATTCGACTGTTTAATAATAATAAATCTTTATTAGTCACTTAAGTAATTAAACTCTATACAGTAGGTATAAGACGTATTCATTGGAATCCTGACCTAAAGTAGGAAATCCCGTATCTTAGGGGCCAGTGCCTTAAAAAATTAAAAATCGTAGGTACTTAATCTATTCTCTCTATACATAATATAATAAAATCGTAGACTTGCCGTATCTGTGTGCTTAGTCTAAAGCGGAGCACTCGAAAACGAACTCGAAAACTATTGATCGATTTCAGAGTAAAATAGACCTAAAATGGCTTGTATTAAGGTTTGAGTTCGCCAATACATTCAGCATTCGAACAATGCTGAATGTATTGGCGAACTCAAACCTTAATACAAGACATTTTAGGTCTATTTTACTCTGAAATCGATCAATAGTTTTCGAGTTCGTTTTCGAGTGCTCCGCTTTAGACTAAGCACACTGTACATTAAAGATTTTTGCAAAATAATAACTGGGGGATGTTAGGGATAAGTAATAGAACGTAAAAAAGCTATTTTTGAAATTTTTGTCTGTTTGTCTGTTTATCTGTTTGTCTGTATGTTTGTGCGCGCATCACGCAAAAACTAATGAATGGATTGAAATGAAACTTGGCATGATTTAAGTTCATACTACGGAGTAACATATAGGATACTTTTTATCCCGAAATTCAGCACGATTCCCTTGGGAGAGGGGATGAAAGTCAAAATGTGTACTTGGCTGTAATTCATTAAAGCGTCGTCCGATTTCATTCATTCTTTTTTGTTAGAAAGGAAATACTTTCAAAATTACTGGCTAATCTCTCAAAGGCTGGATCGATTTTGATGGGACTTTCACTGGCGGATGTTTATATTTTGATCTATCTAAACATCCGCCAGTGAACTTTTAACAGTTTTTAGCAAGGTATGAGCTCAAAGGAGCTTAGGAAAGACAAAATGATTCCCACGGGATGTTTAAAAAAATATCCACGCGAACGAAATCGCGGGTTTCCGCTTGTTCGTAATAATACTATACTTATCTATATTGAAAATTATTGTTAAGTATATCTAGGTAAATCCCTAATCTATACATATAATAAAATCGTAGAATTGCCGTGTATGTACATTAAAGATTTAAAAAAAAAATAACGAGAAGAATTGGGTCTTGGGAGAGGTGATGAAAGTTAAAATGTGTAAGTTATTAGCAGTTCGATTTTATTCATTCTTTTTTGTTAGAAAGGAAATACTTTAAAGATTGTTCCGTAAATATTTCAAGCTCAGTATTCCATATAACTTGGAACCCGGATTGCACAGGAACATTTGAACGTTCCTATTATTATCATTCAAATTTGTGTTTGTCTGTCTCCGAAATGCTGACCGATTTTGATGGGACTTTCATTGGGAAAATTTTAGTGATGGGAAAGAGCCATTAAAAAATTAATACCTACTCATTACTGTAGTTTCATTTTAATGCGCGTCTTTTAACCGTGTGAGCTCAAATGAGCTACTGAACCGATTTGACTGAAATTGAATGGATATAGAAATTACTAGTGTTGCGCTCGGTGCGCGAGCTGCAAGCAGCTCGCGGGCCTTGTAGTCTCTTCAATGTTCGTAAAATAAAGAAATGGGAGGTCATACCAAATACCAGAATATTCTGGAGAGTCTCTTGAAATACATAGAAGAAAGAAGTATATATCACGTTTCGTATCTTTTCAGAAAGGACACTAATGAGTTCGATGCATGCGTTTAGTCGAAAAAAAAAGATCTATACAAAAATGTTTTGGAGAGCCACTTGAAAATTAAAAAGAAATTTTGTATGGACACGATTTTTTTTTGCTCCGCAGCTATCTTTTTTTTACTGGCTCACCAAAGGGTCTTGAACATTTTTAGTTTCAGGACCATGCCTCTATGATTGATAGTTTTTGAGGGCCGTTAGGCTACTCTGGTAATTTTTCCACATTCAGTACGTTTTGTATTTTTTGTGAAAAAAAATCTTTAAGTTCTATTTATACGTGTAGTGGAGGGAAAAGGTTTCATACAAAAATGTCTAAGAGAGCCTCTTGAAAAGAAACCGAAAAATTTGTATGGAGAGAATTTTTTTTGTTCGGCGGCCATCTTTTTTTTTACCGGTTCACCAAATTGCCCAAGGTCATTAACAACATTTGTTTGGGACCATGCCTGTATGACTGGTAGTTTCGGAAGACCTATGAGGTACTCTAGTACATTTTCCACATTCAAGACGTTTCAGATTTTTCTAAAGGAAGACCTATAAGTTCGACGTATATAAATAGTGAGGAAAAAAAGTTCAATACAAAATTGTTCTGGAGAACCTCTTGAAAAGAACCAAAAAAATTGTATGGAGATGATTTTTTTTTGTTCGGCGGCCATCTTTTTTTTACCGGTTCACCCAATGTCCCAAGGTCTTTAATAACATTTGTTTGGGACCATGTCTATATGACTGGTAGTTTTGGAGGACCCATGAGGTACTCTGGTAAATTTTCCACATTCATAACGTTTCATAACTTTTCTGAAGGAAGACCCATAAGTTCTACGCACATAAATAGTGAAGGGAAAAAAGTTCCATACAAAATTGTTCTGGAGAGCCTCTTGAAAATTAGGAAATTTTTGTATGGAGACGAAATTTTTTTTTGTATGGTGGCCATATTTTTTTTACCGGTTCACCCAATGGCCCAAGGTTTTGAACAATTTTTGTTTCGAGACAGTACCTCTCCGACTGATAATTTCCGAGATCCCCTAGGGCACTCCAGTCAGTTTTCCACGTCCAGCTCTCTCTATAATTTTGTAGACCTTAAATTTTTGAATTTTACACACACGGAAAGTATGGTGAAAAGTCCCATACAAAATTGTTCAGGAGAGGTGATCAGTACGTAACTTCAAGTAGCTTTATATATATAACTAGTAGGGCGCGTGGGTGCGCGGCCCGCAAGCGGACCGCGAGGTTTCGCTTTCGGGTATTTTGGTTTGAGCAGCCTCCACCTATCTCTCCCATATTCCTAATCCTCGATCATTATCACGCTCCATATTTTTTCTTCGAATCATTCTGCTCATCAAGTAGATCTTTAGGTATTGATCATCTTTTTCCAAGAAACCACTCTTACATCTTGTATACTTGGTAAGATAGACACCAACGAAATTTGTATAGCCGCCATCTTGAATCCGCCATTTTGGGGTTTTTTTTCAGCTCAGTGCCAATTGGATGAGGTTTCAAGTAATTTTTGTTTGAGCACCTCGCACCTATCTACAATACCCTGCCCGGGCTGCTCAACCGTCTTCCAAACCCTCAATCATCATGTTTTCCCATATTTTTCTTTGAGAGTTCTCCAAAAAACCGGATCACAGCCTTGCATAGTTCACAACTTGTAGTCTTTTCAATATTCGCCATACATTTTCTATGGAAAAATAAATTCCGCCATTTTGAATTTTTTTTTAATTCATCAAGTAGAACTTTGGATCCTCATCATCTTTTGCGAAGAAACCACTTTTCCATCTTTTATACCCTCTGAGTTAGCCGAAGCCGAAATTTGTATGGCGGCCATCTTTTTTTCGCCATTTTGAATTTTTTTTCAGCTAACTGTCAATTGGATGACGTTTCAAATGACATTTGCTCGAGCACCCCCCACCTATCTTTAATACCTTAAGCGTGCCATTCGCTCGTCTCTGAAATCCTCAATCATCAGCTCTCTCCATATTTTTCCTCTTCATGAATTTTTGTCCTCTATACGACACTATCATTGAAAAAAAAATTTTTCATACAAAATTGTTCAGGAGAGGTGATCAATGAGTGAGTCACCCAATCAGCACGAGCAGCTATATATATATTAACTAGTTGCTCGGTGCGCGAGCTGCTAAAGCAGCTCGCGGGGGGGCTTTCGACATTATATAACATGGGGCTGCACCCTATAATTTCGAAGATATAAGCATTTAAAAATTTGATCACGTGAGCACATAGACATCGCGAAAATTTGAGTACCAACGACATGGGACTTCACCATATAGTTTCGGATATAAGCTTTTAGAAATCTGACCACGTGAGCATAAAGACGAAGATAAGAAGTTTGAGTACCAACAACATGGGGCTGCACTCTACCCTTCTGTATCCTTTACTTGTCTCCAAAATCCTCAATCATCAGCTCTCGCCATATTTTTTCTCTGAATGAATTTTTATCTTCTCTGTGAAACCATTTGTGAAAAAAAAATCATATAAAATTTTACAGGAGGAAATTTTTGGGGAAATCTCGAAAGTCCCCGGTTGGTCCTTAGTTGGTCCCTAGTCGGTCGCTAGTCGGTCCCTAGTCGGTCCCTAGTCGGTCCATAGTCGGTAAATAGTCGGTCCGTAGTCGGTCCCTAGTCAGTCCGTAGTCGGTCCGTAGTCGGTCCCTAGTCGGTCTCTAGTCGGTCGCTAGTCGGTCGCTAGTCGGTCCCTAGTCGGTCCGTAGTCGGTCCATAGTCGGTCCGTAGTCGGTCCCTAGTCGGTCCCTAGTCGGTCCGTAGTCGGTCCCTAGTCGGTCCTTAGTCGGTCCCTAGTTTGTCCATTGTCAGTCCCTAGTCGATCTCTAGTGGGTCCGTAGTCGGTCCCTAGTCGGTCCGTAGTCAGTCTGTAATCGGTCCCTAGTCGGACCGTAGTCGGTCCCTAGTCAGTCCGTAGTCGGTCCCTAGTCGGTCTACCTAAGTTGGTCCGTAGTCGGTCTCTAGTCGGTCCGTAGTCGGTCCCTAGCCGGTCCCTAGTCGGTCCGTAGTTGGTCCCTAGTCGGTCCCTAGTCGATCCGTAGTCGGTCCCTAGTCGGTCTCTAGTCGGTCCGTAGTTGGTCTGTAGTCGGTCCATAGTCGGTCCGTAGTCGGTCCCAAGTCGGTCCCTAGTCGGTCCGTAGTCGGTCCCTAGTCAGTCCCTAGTCGGTCCCTAGTCAGTCCTTAGTCGGTCCCTAGTCGGTCCATTGTCAGTCCCTAGTCGGTCTCTAGTCGATCCGTAGTCGGTCCGTAGTAGGGTTTACGGAACCGGTCCTGTTTTTGAGAACCGGGAATTTCGGTACTTTTACTCTAAGGAACCGGGAATTCCCGGTTCTTTCGGGATTTTCGGTTCTTTGTAGTTTTTTTTTTATAAAACAAGTTTTACACTTTAAAAGTAAACCACAATGAAATATTTAAGTAATTTTTATTGGAACTACAATATTAGTTATGAGTTTAAAAATATAACTAGAATCCAAAAATCCTGAAATTCAAATTTTTTATTTTTTATCGAAAGCTTAAATACCAATTTTCATGGATATCGCTTGAAAAATGACCGACTTTCATGCAAACTTTCATCCCCTATTTCACCCCCTTAGGGGTGAAATTTCCAATAATCCTTTCTTAGTGTGCGCCTACGTTGAAAAAGCTTACGAATTCAATGTACCATTCATTATGTGTTAAACTACTACTACGTCAACTACAGTAAGGCTTTTGACTGTGTGAACTGGAAGCTCATAATGGACAGTCCTCCAGGAAATAGGAGTCCCAAAACATCTGATCGGAGTGCTTCAAGGCCTAGACTCAGATAGTGTGGTAGTAAGAATCGACAATGTCATTAAAATTCAAAACCTTCGCTACGCCGATGACACCATCCTTTTCGCAGCTATTGAAGCTGAAATGTTCCAACTCCTGAACAAAATGGAGCAACATAGGCCATAAATCGGTCTAAAACCAAGATCATGGTAGTGGATCGTGCTTCTAAGCTAGAACTCAATGGAACACTCAATTTAAAATCCGTTGATCACTTCATTTACTTGGGTTCTAGCATCAGCAATAACGGTTCTTGTGAAGCTGAAGTTCGCAGGAGAATCGGAATGGCCAAGGCTGCAATGTCTCAGCTCGATAGAATATGGAATGATCGTAACATCAGTAATAAGACAAAAATTACACTCGTCAACACTTTGGTCTTCTCCATTTTCCTATACGGGGCGGAGACATGGACATTAAAGGCTGGAGACCACCAGCGCATAGACGCCTTTGAGATGTGGTGCTAGAGGAAAATACTCAGAATCTCTTGGACTGCATCCAGGACCAACCAATCGATCCGCGAAGAACTCAAAATTGACAAAAAGCCAACATATGCCTGAGGAGGATCTTTGAGTTCTTCGGCCATATCGCCCGTAAACCCGGCGATAACCTACAAAACTTATAGTTACCGGAAAGAGATCGAGTCTAATTCGCTGGACTGACCAGATCAACCCACTCCACTCTAAATCAAGACCACTCTCAACATGAATGTTGCCGAAGCGGTTCACAACTATACGGTATGATATAGGCGCACACTAAGAAAGGATTATTGGAAATTCCACCCGTAAGTGGGTTAAATAGGGGATGAAAGTTTGTATGAAAGTCTGTCATTTTTCAAGTTATATCCATGAAAATTGGTATTTGAGCTTTCGATAAAATATAAACAGCATTTTTGAAAATTCTATCCCAAGGTGGGTTAAATATTGCGCGCACTGCAATCCGAAAACTGAGTAAGCGAGCGCTTGCACACAACAGCGAAAGAGGTAGACTTGTAAGTTACCGCGCGCCATTTATTTTAGCGCTGAATTCACGTTAGTTTTGAACTTTTGAACAGTAGAAAGTATAAAAAAGTAAAGTTAGTATTGTAAAGATTATATATGTAAATAGTAGCATGAATCGTATAATTAAAATAAAATTCCCGAAAGTACCGAAAGAACCGGGAATCAAATTTGATTTCCCGGTTCTTTTTTACTGACAAAAGAACCGGGAATTCCCGGTACTTTCGAGACCGGGATTTCCCGGTTCTGAACCCTAGTCCGTAGTCAGTCCGTAGTCGGTCCCTAGTCGGACCGTTGTCGGTCCCTAGTCGGTCCGTAGTCGGTCCCTAGTCGGTCTACCTAAGTCGGTCCGTAGTCGGTCCGTAGTCGGTCTCTAGTTGGTCCGTAGTCGGTCCCTAGTCGGTCCGTAGTTGGTCCCCAGTCGATCCGTAGTCGGTCCCTAGTCGGTCTCTAGTCGGTCCGTAGTCGGTCCGTAGTCGGTCCCTAGTCGGTCTCTAGTCGGTCAGTAGTCGGTACCTAGTCGGTCCCTAGTCGGTCTCTAGTTGGTCCGTAGTCGGTCCCTAGTCGGTCTCTAGTCGGTCCGTAGTCGGTCCGTAGTCGGTCCCTAGTCGGTCCCTAGTCGGTCTCTAGTCGGTCCGTACTCGGTCCCTAGTCTGTCCCTAGTCGGTCCGTAGTCAGTCCCTAGTCGGTCCGTAGTCGGTCCCTAGTCGGTCTCTAGTCGGTCCCTAGTCGGTCCGTAGTCGGTCCCTAGTCGGTCTCTAGTCGGTCCGTAGTCGGTCCGTAGTCGGTCCCTAGTCGGTCTCTAGTCGGTCAGTAGTCGGTACCTAGTCGGTCCCTAGTCGGTCTCTAGTTGGTCCGTAGTCGGTCCCTAGTCGGTCTCTAGTCGGTCCGTAGTCGGTCCGTAGTCGGTCCCTAGTCGGTCCCTAGTCGGTCTCTAGTCGGTCCGTACTCGGTCCCTAGTCTGTCCCTAGTCGGTCCGTAGTCAGTCCCTAGTCGGTCCGTAGTCGGTCCCTAGTCGGTCTCTAGTCGGTCCCTAGTCGGTCCGTAGTCGGTCCCTAGTCGGTCCCTAGTCGGTCTCTAGTCGGTCCCTAGTTGGTCCGTAGTTGGTCCGTAGTCGGTCCCTAGTCGGTCTCTAGTCGGTCCCTAGTCGGTCCCTAGTCGGTCTCTAGTTGGTCCGTAGTCGGTCTCTAGTCGGTCCGTAGTCGGTCCGTAGTCGGTCCCTAGTCTGTCCCTAGTCGGTCCGTAGTCGGTCCGTTGTTGGTCCGTAGTCGGTCCCTAGTCGGTCTCTAGTTGGTCCGTAGTCGGTCCCTAGTCGATCCGAAATAAATTCCTCCATTTTGAATTTTTTTCTAGTGATCAGGATCCGAAGGTCCTGATCATCTTTTGATAAGAAACCACTCTTCCATCTTTTATACCCTTTGAGATGGACACTGATGAAATTTGTATGGCTGCCATCTTTTTTCCACCATTTTGAATATTTTTCCAGCTCACTGCCAATTGGAAGCCGTTTCGAGTGACATTTGCTCGAGAACCTCCCACATATCTTCAAAACCTTAAGCGTGCCCATCACCCGTCTCCGAGTTCCTCAATCATCAGCTCTATCCATATTTTTTTTCTGAATAAATTTTTGTCTGTTTTGTGAAACCATTTGTGAAAAAAAAAAAATTCATACAAAATTTTACAGGAGAAAATTTTTGGGGAAAATCTCGTAAACTACCCCGAAGGTGGCAACACTGTTTACATTTATCGATACTGCCGGTTAAGTTACACAGTCGATTCATACATTTCAACTTTCCAAAATGTGGCTAACTGCCTCAAAAACATGTTCAAAATCAATTCCAAAACAAATAAAATACAAAATGGCCGTCAACTCATTTTACAGATTTATTTTGGAAAGTTGAATAATTTTTCCATTAAGTACAGGAGATACCGCTCCTGATGAGGTTCCAAGTTTTCATCTCGCTCGCACACAGGCGAAATGATCACCCCTGAAAAAAGACCGCATCGCGATAACAACTTTTTCTTTGATAAATTTCAGTGTTGCCTGTCCCTGGCGATAAAAATATCCAAATTTCGTTTGTACAGGTAAAAAATGTAGTTGCTCATACTCGGATTTTGCAAAAAGTTCGTATTTAGATTTTTTTATTTTTGGGGTAGATCTTGAAATTTCCCCAAAAATGGGGTATTTTTTTCACCAATCTATACTTCAAGTCTGTACATACAATAGCTTCATAGAAGTAGAAACGCTCCGATGTTGTCAACTGTGAGTAATTTGAATTTTAAAATTGCGTTTTTTCGTACCTCAAACTGAATGGCCGCCACGACAGCCGCCATCTTGAGTATTTAAAAACCACTCCCGATCTGTCAAAATACAGGATAATTGTAGACGGAAACAGGAAAAAAATATTATCTTCGACTAACCCGTTTCGGTGCTGTGGCGCCGCGGTTTGGGGTCGAAAAATCGAAAATTTGAAAGACTACAGCTAAGCCGCCATCTTGTTTTTTAAATTTTTTCTACATTTTCTATTAATCGTTTCCTAATTTCTTCTAGAATTGCGAGTTGTAACGAAATCGGTAGGAAAACAAAAATGTTACGAAAATCACGTCGGCCGCCATCTTGTTTTTGTTTGAGCAGCACTTTTCTATCTACAATACCCTACCCGGGCTCCCCAACCATTTTACTAACCCTCAATCATCATGTCTTCCCATATTTTTCTGTGAGAATTCTCTGAAGAACCGCATCAAAGGCAATTCAATATTCACAATACATTTTCTATGAAAAAATGAATTCCGCCATTTTGAATTTTTTTTCCATTCATCAAGTAGACCTTCAGATTTTGATCATCTTTTGCTAAGAAACCACTCTTCCATCTTTGATACCCTCCGAGATGGATACCGATGAAATTTGTATGGCGGCCATCTTTTTTTCGCCATTTTGAATTTTTTTTCAGTTCACTCCCAATTGGACGACGTTTCGAATGACATTTGCTCGAGCACCCCCCACCTATCTTCAATACTTTCAGCGTGCCCTTCACCCGTCTCCGAAACCCTCAATCATCAGCTCTCTCCATATTTTTTTCGGAATAAAATTTTGTCTTCTTTATGAAACCATTAGTGAAAAAAAAATTTTTCATACAAAATTTTTCAGGAGGAAATTTTTGGGGAAATCTCAAAAACTACCCTAAATGTGGCAACACTGTGTACATACTTCGATACTGCCGGTTGAGTTACACAATCAATTCATACATGTCAACTTTCTAAAATGTTGCCAAGTGCCTCAAAAACATGATTAAAATTTTCAAAAACACCCAACAACAATAAAAAATGGCCGCCAACTCGTTTGACAGATACATTATAGAAAGTTTTATAATTTTACCATTAACTACAAGATATACCGCTCCTGATGACGTTTAAATGTTCCATCTCACTCGCACCCAGGCGAAATGATTGCCCCTGAAAAAAGACCATGTCGCGAAAATCACTTTTTCTTTGATAAATTCCAGTGTTGCCAGTCCCCGACGACAAAATTACCCAAATGTCATTTGTACAAGCAAAACACGTAGTCGCTCATACTCGCATTTCGCACAAAATCCGTATTTCGATTTTTTTATTTTTGGGGTAAATCTTGAAATTTCCCCAAAAGTGGGGTATTTTTTTTATCACCAATTTATACCACGAGTCTATACATACAATCGCTTCATAGAAGTCGAAACGCTCCGATGTTGCCAACTGTGAGAAAATTTAATTTTAAAATTGCGTTTTTTCGTACCTCAAACCAAATGTCCGTCACAACAGCCGCCATCTTGAATTTTTAAAAACCACTCCCGTTCTGTCAAAATACAGGATAGTTGTAAGCGGAAACAAGAAAAAATATTATCCTCAATTACCCCGTTTCGGAGCAGTGGTGCCGCGGTTTGGGGTCGAAAAATCAAAAATTTTAAAAATCTAAATCTCGGCCGCCATCTTGTTTTTTCAATTTTTTCCACTTTTTCTGTTAATTGTTTACTAATTTCTTCAATAATTGCGAAACTTTAATGAAATCGGTTGGAAAACAAAAAAGTTACAAAAATCACGTCGGCCGCCATCTTGTTTTTCTGAAATGTCATAATTTTTCCCTACTCGACTCCCCCATCCGAACACATCTCCCATACATGATTATATCGTTTTCTGTCTCTTTCTAGGAGAACAATTATGTCAATGAGTCAGTCAGTGAGTGAGTGGTAATTGAGCTATATATAGTATAATAATGCCCTGACTTAATTCCTTGTATAATCCTCTACCTGCCTTTGAAAGTCCCATTTGTAATGTATTGAAATAATAACACGGAGACCAATCAACGGTTTATTCCGAACTGCTTTAAACACACTTACAGCCGCTTACCATAATAATCTTAACCTACCCGCATTATAGTATACTACACCTAATGGTGTAGTATACTATAAATAATAATATACTAAGTAATTTTTGGAGCGACAATTTTAATTAATTGTCGCTCCGAAAATTACTTAGTTAGTAAATATTGACCTAAGGTGATAGGGATTAGTAATTATTTTGTTAAGCATTTAAATTATATCTTGTCTTGAAAATGTTTAAGCTGTAACTGATGTTTCTATGATTTTAGCTCTTTATATTAGTATACTTAAGTAATTATTACTCATGTTGATCGGATAATTGCAAAGCTGATTTAATAGTAAGTATTTTAGTTAGTTTTTCATTGTCACTAGCTTCATTTATAATTGAATTTATTTTATGAAAAAAAGAAACGAATCTATTTTTTGCAGTGAAAGCGGAAGCTGTAAATAACTGAGTTATTAGTTCGGTTGTGCTCGGATCTATTTTAGAGTTCAATGACTGCCACCATAACAACACACGTCTTTTCTTTGGAAGGTGCTCATTCATAAACAACGATTCTTCAAAGGGATAATTCATTGCTCTATACGCGCGCACATCTTTCATCGCCGATGGAAAACGAGAAGATATAAACATTTCGCCCAATGTGTTTTCTTCTTTTGACAATCCTTCACCTTTGTATTTAGGGTCTAGAATATAAGCAGCAAAATGTGCAGATGTCATTGCATTCTTATATTTCACTTTCAATTGGCGTCCCAAAGACCAAAGTTTATAATCATGATGACGAGCTTTTATCTCATCTTCATCTTCATCATTGTCTTCATCATCGTCTTCATCATCGTCGTCATCATCGTTATCATCATTGTCTTCATCCTTATCTACGCTGTCGTATTTATACTGTTTTAGTTTTTTTTTTATCCATTTGTAAATAAATTTCCAGACGCATACACACCCGCTTAAAAGATAACCATCCCTTTCAAAATTATCGATAACAACTTTTACTGATTCATGTTCTAAAGCTTTGGTAATGTAGGGTCTTAGGGCACTGGCTGAACAACTATACATAATCACGTCAAAATTCGTTATTCGGTTCCTCATTGTTGTTACAATGCTACTTACTCGCAGGCTCAAATTTTGACATTTTCTAAAACTCTCTAATATTATAAGGTCATTATAATTGTGGGGTTGACTTTTGTCTGGAATTTTGGATACATCAATTAAAAAAAAGTTACCCATGTCATCACTGACAGAGATAATAACGTTCTTGCTCATTGTGTCTAGCGACATACACCCAACTTTACCCTTCAAATGTTTATGAATTTGTTTCATCGTATCATCATACAAATCATCTATAATTTTTTCAAATTGTGTTCTATTTGGTAGTACATAGTATGGTCTTAATATTTCCATAAAACTAATGAACTCAAGACTTTCGACATGACGAAATGGCGTGTCTGTCTTAATGAAGTATATCGCTAACTGCTTATCTATTTCCTGCTTTTGCTGGTCTCCTCTCGTCTCACTTAGTGGAATTACATTTGATGCAGGCCGGACTTCCGTTATATGTTTTACTATTTTTTGGAATAATTGTTCTTGTGTTGCTGCAATCTGGGTTACAATATTATTACATAGCAACGAAAAGTCATCTTGAGTTTGCGATATCATATTAGAATCCGATGAGACTTCTTTGTTTTTTTTTGCAGGGGGTTCTAAGTTATCGTCAGTGTACGAAGTTACATCTGAAAAACAAAAAGTGAAAAAGTTGAAGCTTAGCGTAGGTATATAAAATGCAATTATACATATAATACAACTCAGAGGATAAGGGTACACCTCCATTCTAACGATCCAACAAACAACCTCACCTGCTTGCAGTGCCACCTGCTAATATAATTGACGAACAAAGCTAGGGCTAGCAAAATAGTATAACAGATAAAATTCGAAATATCTAGACTTAAATAAAATATGCCACTGACTGGTGCCGGGTAGTAGCCACATGGAGGATTATCCGTTTAGGACAACGGGTAAGATTAGTAATTTCAACGCAAGCCTAGTTATGAGAAACCGCTTCTCATAACTGCAGAGTTGAAAGTTAGCTAATTTGGTTTTGTAATAAAACTTATTATAACTTATACACAATACTAATACTAATCTATACTAATAAATAAAATTGAAGTGTCTGTCTGTAATTTCGAAATAACTACCTCATATTAAGCTCATATAGTTATTTGAACGGTACCATAACCGAATCCATACGTTTTTAAAATTTTTGTCTGTCTGTCTGTTTGAACGGGGTAATCTTCGGAACGGCTGAGCCGATTTTGACGGGACTTTCACTTACAAGTAGAGAATTAACCAGGGAGTAACACAAGCTACTTTTTTAACCGACTTTCTAAAAAGGAGGAGTTGTGTTTTTCTACCTATGTACACCGATATCTCCGAGATTTCTGAACCGATTTGCATAATTTCTTTTTTAATCGATAGAGAAACATTGCGACACTGTCCTACAAAAAAATTGGATTCCAACTCCTCAATCCTGATGCTGTAGGGGACCTGATTCCCAAAACTAATGGGATTTAGGAACTGTCGGTTATTTAAATTGATATTGGGGGTACTAATTAAAGACTATATCGTTGAATGAACTCGAGTACAACTCCTCAACCCTGATGCTGTAAGGAATTGCTTTTTGAAATCGTAGGGATCCTACGCAATTTTTCCGTTTTGGGGACGGGTTACTACAGATAGGCTACTTTTTGTTCTGGAAAATTAAAAGTTCCCGGGAATTTTAAAAACCTAAATTCACACGAGCGAAGCCGTGGGCATCATCTAGTCTATACTATACTAATAATAATATTATAAAGCTGAAGAGTTTGTTTGTTTGAACGCGCTAATCTCAGGAACTACTGGGCCGATTTCAAAAATTCTTTCACCGTTGGATACGTACGTGATCCCTGAATGGTATAGGCTATATATTATGTACCACGGGCGAAGCCGGGGCGGACCGCTAGTAACTTATACAAGCGGATGCCCGCGACTTCGTACGCGTGGATGTAGGTAGGGTTTTAAAAATCCCGCGGGAATGTTTTTCATATAAGCTTCTTTGGGCTCATAGATATGTCAGTGGCCAGATCTTAGAATTGATCACTTCATGATGTGCCCTGGCCAGGTCAATGAATGATCAGCGTTTGACTGACCCGTTGGCGCTATTAGCAGTCACCCTACCTTCCGCTCCGGGGTCGCGGGTTCGATTCCCGCCCCGAGTCTGGGTGTATGCAAGTATATAAGTATATACTATGTATTTATACATTTACTAAATATATATGTAAATATGTCTATCAGTCGGTTGTTACCTATAACACATGCATTAAGTTGCCTACTTTAGGAACAGTCGACCGTGTATGTATGTGTGAATATTTATTTATTTATTATTTATAATACTAAGTACCAACAGCTAAACGCACGCCTAACGCACGCTACAGCACGGTCAAACATTAGTGATCATATCGTTGATACATTTTATCGACCGTTAAAAGCGCTTATATCGTGTTGTTTTGAAGTTAAATAACAAAGTAGGGTGATCAAGTGCTACAGAAGTTCTGTGAAAATTGTTCTTATGCTTTCTTCTACTTTCTAGAAAAGAACTGATGATCTTCAAAAAGCTAAAAATTGGTACCTAACTACTTTCGATCAAATCACCTTTGACATGAAAAAACTAAATCGAAATCGATTCATCCGTTTTGGAGCTGCGATGCGATATACACAAACACACAGATACACGCGTTAATTTTATAACACCCTCTGTTTGCGTCGAGGGTTAAAAAAGTCATAATAATATATCTTTAAGAAATCTGAATTATTACCTATTTTTTTCGATTCCGACTCTCACAAAAAGACGTGTAGGTATTCCCAGTTGTCAACAACCGATAAACGTCCACTGCTGGACATAGGGCTCTGTAGACCTTCCACACTTGCGGTCTTGTGCCGCTTATGTTATCCAGCGATTCCCTGCAACACTTCTGATGCCGTCGGTCTACCTCGTTGGGGGGCCTGCCAACACTGCGCTTTCCGGTGCGAGGTCGTCATTCTAGCACCTCGGGACCCCAACGTCTATCGGTTCTTCGAATTATGTGTCCCGCCCATAACCCACTGCAACTTCTGTTTCGCAACCCGAATTCCCCGGTCGTCCCGTGATAGTTGTTTCGTGGTGGGGCAAATGGGAATTTTCCTCCCTAAAGTTCCATAACTTCAGCCTCCTTTTTTTAACCCCCGACGCAAAAACATCGGGGTGTTATAAGTTTGACGTGTCTGTGTGTGTGTGTCTGTCTATCTGTTCCCCTGTGGTGCTCAAACGGGTGGACCGATTTGAATGCGGTTTTTTTTGTTTGAAATGTGAATTAGTCGAGAGTGTTATTTGCTATGTTTGATGAAAATCGGTTCAAGATGGCCGCCGCTACAAAATGGCGGATTACATATATTTTCACAACTTACATAAGAATATGGGTATCATATGAAAGAGCTTGACTAGTAGAATAGCACTATTACAAATCCAAGATGGCCGCCGCCACAAAATGGCGAATGTCGGGGGTTTTTAAAATTTTTAATTTATACTTGTTTAAGTTGGTTAAAAAATGGGCTCACCCTCGTCTTCGCTGATGTAATATGCTGCCTTCGTTCTGACGCAAGGACTCGGTGTCTGAGGCAGCAATTTAGAGCTTCCTGCAGTCGAATTTGAAGCCAAATCACCATTGCACTTCAATTTATGGGACTTATAAGAGGACACCGGCAAAAACTTATTACAATACTCGCATTTTTTAAATACTGTATCTTTGTTTTCAGACATGTTTACAACGCTCGTATCGCTCGTGTTCGCAGGAAGCACTAACTGAGTAATTGAGTATGTAGGTAGGTAAGTATATCGCCGATAGGGTTGTTGCGTTATGAGTCTACCTATCACGATTAACGATGAAATCACACAGCTAATTTATCTTAAGTATCTTATTTCAATGCAATTTCTAACACAGGAATAAGTGGCATTTCATTTACATGATTCGATCGATTTTATAGTATAGGTATGTTTCACAATGGTACAACTTCTAAAAGAACAAGTATAAATTGAAATTTAAAAACCCCCGAAATTCGCCATTTTGTGGCGGCGGTCATCTTAAATTTGCAGTAGTACTATACTCTACTAATCAAGCCCTTTCATTTTATACTCATATTAAGGAAGTTGTGGCGAAATATGTAATCCGCCATTTTGTAGTGGCGGCCATCTTGGACCGATTTTCATCAAACATAGCTAACAACATTCTCGACTAATTCACCTTTCAAACAAAAAAAACCGCACTCAAATCGGTCCACCCGTTTGAGCGCCACAGGGGAACAGACACACACACACACACAGACACGTCAAACTTATAACACCCCGTCGTTGTTGCGTCGGGGGTTAAAAATAGGGGTTGGTGGTAGAAGTGTGAAAATTTAGGGTGTATGTATTTTTAATGTAAAATCATATAAAAATAAAATGTAAAATTTTGTCCAAAAAATAAAAATTCTGACCTGCAGAATATAGGTACTTACACAAAAAATTCATAAGAATCGGTCAAGCTGTTTCGGAGGGTTATTGGTTTTGTTACAAACACTGTGACACGAAAATTTTATATACCTTCATAATATATTAGGTAGATAAAATGCGGTGATAGTCTGCCTCCCTTTCGGGGATACCGACTACCGAGTACGATCCCCGTCCTATAATGTGCGTTTTCATAACTCCGTTAAACCTTCTCCGTTAATCCTTCACCTCTAAAGCAAGTGAAATTCAATTGAATTTCACTTGCTTTACAGGTGAAGGAAGACATCGTGAGGAAACCTGTATGCAAAGATTTTATTGGGCGGTTTGTTAGGACTTGTGAATTAAACAACTATGGAAGCAGAATAATTATAATTCAGATTTAGGTTTTACATGTCGACTTAACGTAACACCACAACAAGTAACAATGGACATCTTAATAGACAACTAGACTAACCACAGACAATAGTGTTGCCACCGTTCAAACTATTATATTGTACTGCTCACATCTCCCCTCAATAAAATATTTTGAACAACCAAGCAATGATACAAAAATTAAAACAATTTGTCCCTCAATCTCTTAAATGCTATTCCCCCTAACGCTTTTGTCAGTATGTCAGCAAGCTGGTCACTTGAATTTATATATCTTAAACTAATTATTTTCTTTTCAAGTTTCTCTTTAACAAATGCTTGCTTTATTTCTAAATGTTTAACCCTAGAATTACCCGTGGCCATCTGTGCCATCTTGATAGTGGACTGGTTGTCTTCATACACAGTTATGTTCACATCAAACCCAAATGTCATCATAATATATTTTAGCCAACAAGCCTCACTAGTAGCTAAACATAGAGCAATATACTCTGCCTCTGTTGAGGACAACGCTACAGTCTGCTGTTTCTTTGAGAACCAAATTACTGAACAACCAAAAACTTTAAAAATACATCCTGATGTTGATTTACAATCATTACAACCACCCCAGTCACTATCAACATAGCTTACAACATCATTATTACAATCTCTATTATATATCAAACACAAGTCTAAAGTCCCTCTTACATATCTTAAAACATTTAACAATAATTTATATAGAAGCTCTGATGCACAGCTTTGATATCGGCTTAAAATATTAACAACTGCACATATATCTGGTCGCGTCCCCATAGCTGCATACATCAAGCTTCCCACTAACCTTCTACATTTATTCTCAATTTCAACACTCTCTGACCCTTCTCTCTTTAAAATGTGAAAATTATAATTTTTGTCAATAGGTAACTTTAACGTTTTACAATCCAACATGTTATACTGAGACAACAATTTTATCAAATAATCTTTCTGTGAAATAATAGTGATCCCCTTTTCGACATCTTGTTTGACATCTATGCCTAAAAATTTACCAATTACTCCCATTACTTTCATCTTAAAGGTTTTGCACAATACATCTCTTAGTTCACATAAAGATTCCTTATTATTTCCAAAATACAAAATATCATCCACATATAATAGCAAAAATGTTTTCTGTTCCCCTTCACATTTTGAATACAAACAAAAATCCTTATCACATCGTTTATACCCTAAAGATATCATTACATTATTGAATGTTTCATTCCAATACTTAGGAGACCTCTTTAAACCATAAATTGATTTGTGAAGTTTTACATATTTAGTATCAGTTCCCTCTGGTAGAATTAAATACAATTCCTCATCAAGTTTTGCATTTAAAAAGGCTCCACAAACATCCATTTGATTAATCTCTAAACCTAGCTTAGTAGCTACAGATACAAAAATCCTAAATGTATTTAACTTTGCCACAGGGGCATACAAGTTATCATCACATTCTTGTTGAAAGCCTCTAGCCACCAATCTAGCCTTATAGCAGTCTGCCTTTTTCTTTAAAACCCATTTTGAGCTTATCGCTTCCTTTCCTTCTGGTATCTTATCTACTTCTGTCCATGTATTATTTTCTTTTAGTTGCATAAGCTCTTTTTTCATAGCCCTTTTCCAGTTTTCAGCCTCCGCTGACATAATGGCTTCTTTATAATTTCTGGGTTCAGCAACATACAAGTGATAGTCATCTAAATACTTTGGCTTTCTTTTCAGTCTACTTTCTTGTATCTGATTTTCTTCTGTCTCTACATTTTCATGTCTCTCTTCTTGAGCTACTTCAGGTATCACATCATTTGTCACATCCGGTTCTCCTTCTCCATTTCCTTGGTTCTCTCCTAGATCAGTATCATAGAATTCTTCTTCACTATCATTAGTTAATGAGGAAGAGTCCTCATAATTATTCTCTACAGGAACATCAAGTAAAATTATTTTTTCTTTATTCTGTATTTGTTCTTTTTGCCTTCCTTGATTCATAAATACTATATCTCTCTTAATATGCACTTGCTTTTTGTCTTCATAATATACTCTATAACCTTTACTATCATCATAACCGACAAAAATAGCTTTTTCTCCCTTTACATCCCACTTTAGTCTGTTTGCCTTTGGAATGTGGACATATACATGATCTCCAAATACTCCACATAAGCTCTGAATGTCATAGTCACGCTTACAAAATGTTTTATAGGGTGTCTGTCCCTCTACCCTACTCTTCGATGTTCTATTTAATACATACACTGTAGTGTTCACTGCTTCTGCCCATAGATCTTTCGGCAAGTTCTTACTTTTGAGCATAGACCTAGCAGCTTCTACGATTGTCCTCATATCTCTCTCCGCTTTACCGTTCTGTTGAGGAGTGTGAGCCACAGTTGTTTGATGTTGTATGCCTCTCTCTTCTAAGAATTTTTGCATATCCTTATTCACAAACTCACCTCCATTATCAGTCCGGATCACTTTTACTTTAAGCCCTGTCTGTCTTTCTGCCCATGTAACAAAAAGTTTCATCTGAACAAATACATCACTTTTCTTCTTTAGAAAATATACTACACGGTAATTCGAATAATCATCCTTTATTAATAAGAAATATCTAGAGCCTCCTATGCTATCTACCTCCATCGGGCCGCACACATCAGCATGGACCAACTCTAAGCATTCTTTGGTATGCTGCTCTCTTCTAGAAAAAGGTAATCTGTGCATCTTACCTTCTAAGCATGACTCACACTTAAAACTTTCTCCTGTATATGTAATGTTATTGTTATTGAGTACTTGTTTCACATACTCCATATTCTGGTGACACAGTCTCTCATGCCACTCGGTTAATGTAGCAACAGCTGCAGCACCTTCATAAACATAGTTTGACACTTTTAACAAATAATAATTCCCTTCACGGATTCCTAAAGCACACAATAACTTGTCTTTGTAAAATAAACACTGATCGTCCAACATTGTAACAGCATAACCCCTTTTAGTCGCACTTGGTATAGAAAATAGGTTCATTTTAATGTCCGGAACATGCAGTACACTGTTCAATGTTGACTCAACATAAATTTCCCCATTATACACATTTAGTTTTACATCACCGACCCCAACTATAGGTAAACGCCTTCCGTCCCCGACAACAACAAATTGATTCTGCATAGACACTGAACTATAGTTTGTAAACAGTGAACGATCTCCTGTCATATGACTGCTCGCACCACTGTCAATCACCCAGCACTGATTGTATTCTCTATTATCTATGTAATTCAGAAACTCACTCTCCAATTCCGTTGTCATAGCTACTGTGAATGCATTTCCTGAGTTTCCTTTCTTTGATGAATTTCCACTGTGTTTTTCTCTGTTTTCACGCTTAGGACAGTTAAATTTCAGATGACCTACTGCCCCACACTCAAAACATTTGCGACTTTCCCTCTCATTCTTGCAATCTTTAGCCAAATGCTTCGGATTTCCACATTTATAGCACTTCTTGAAAAATCCACCTCGCCTCTTTGCATACAATGCCAAGTTGTCCTCTTCTTTATCCTTGTCCCTGGCTTTCAATCTTTCCTCCTCTACAAGCAGGCGTGCCACCAAATCATCGTATTTCTGCTTACTTGTCTCAACTGATTCCCACGCAGAGATAAAGTGACTATATGTTGCAGGTAATGACAGTAAAACTTTAGTCATCAAAAATTTCTCGGACACCTCTTCACCTGCCTGTTTTAATTGGCAAGCCATTTCTTGAACTTTTGCTAAAAATACAGAAAGTTCTCCGTCTTCAAACTTGCACTGAAGAAATCTTTGTTGTAGCATCATTGTGCTAGTGGCTGACTTAGCTTCAAATACGCTGTGCAATTTAACCCACATTTCCGCAGCCGTCTCACATGTTAATATATGAATCATTGCCGCCTCGCTCAGCCTAGAAACTATTATCGTTTGGGCCTTGACATCCTTCTTTGTCCACTCTGTCTTATTTGTTTCATCTGGCTTCTCCGTTCCATTCACTACAAGGAACACATCCGCCCCTCTTAAGGTAACAGCCACTTGGAATTTCCACACATTCCAGTTTTTCTGGCCTTCTAGTTTTATTACGTTTGAAGTCGACATCGCCGCCATTGTGTGAACATCCATTTTGCGGAACCCCAACGCGCTTTGTCAGTCGAAACCCTCGCGTGTGCCTGATATCGTACTTTACTCCCCGCACGACCTCCTTCAGACGCCGCTTTCGACAAAACACAAACTTGACGTGTTTTTCTGTTGACCACGCCCGCCGCGTATTTTTTTCCGCCAACACTAACTCCTAGTGTAACATCGCCACACAATATTATCAGCTCCAATCTTCACCTAAATCAGAATTATGAGCCTGGGGCCATAACCTGTTAGGACTTGTGAATTAAACAACTATGGAAGCAGAATAATTATAATTCAGATTTAGGTTTTACATGTCGACTTAACGTAACACCACAACAAGTAACAATGGACATCTTAATAGACAACTAGACTAACCACAGACAATAGTGTTGCCACCGTTCAAACTATTATATTGTACTGCTCACACGGTTGACCTCTTTCTCAAAATTAGACCTACAGTCAGCAGAACTGTAGTCTGTTGGGCCTATTATAAGTATATTTTATTTATTACTTATTACAGTCTATTTATATAAATATAATAATATCAACATTAAGTATCTTGCTGAGAAAAATAAAACAACCAAACTGTTATAAAATACGAGTGGATACTTATGTATTTTATGAATAATAATAATTAAGTTTATCGTATTTACCTTATAATATGCAATAATATTATTATTGCATATTATAAGGTAAATGTACGTATTTTCCTTATAATATGCTTGTGAAATTATATTTTTAAAGTTAAACATTATACTTACCTACCTAATTTCTCATATAAATAAAATGCCTTCGTCTATGTGATGTGATGACTCGAAGGAATTTAGGAATTTGAAAGTTTCGTTTTGGACAATTACCAAAAATCATAAAATTGATAAGTTCATATACTAAAAACAAAATGTTAAGTAAGTAGTACTTAACATTTTGTTTTTAGTATATGAACTTATCAATTTTATGATTTTTATTATTCAGGAATGATGAATTCACAATTTTTTTCTAGATATAAAATTTATTCACAACACAGGTAAGTAGACTGTTTTAAACTTTATTTATTTTCATTATCAAATATATTTTTTCACGAGCAATTTTAGTTCCCGTAACACGTCTTGATCCACATATTTTGGCTTTGTACCTATCTACTTACACGCAGCAAGCGAACCTTTTTTTAGGATTTACATATTCAAGAAGACGAAATTGTTGCGGAGACAAAAATTGCTCGTGTGCATGCGCCCTTGTTGTATAATTATATTATACATATATTATAAAAAATATATACAAGGAGTTTAATATAATTTTTATTTTTGGTAAACGTCCGCATCGTAAGTAGGCATCGGATGAATCGCATCAAATCGATTAATTAATATTGCTGATTGCATCCACCTATTAAATCTGCAGTAGTATTGTTGACGTGACGTGGCGTCCATTTGCAATCGGATTGTTACATTAGCAATTAGCATTCGGATTTTTGTAGTGAACGGACGAAGTGTATGCGAACTGTCAATAGTGAGCCACCAAAATGGAAAGTAATGAAGAAGAACTTGTATTAATTGCTTGTTTGTTGGTAGAAGAGGAAAGAAAAATAACAAAACGGAAAATCTGGACACATGACATGGTCAGGAAAGAGACCGCAATATTAACAAGTAAGTATAAATTGAAAATTTAAAAAACCCCCGACATTCGCCATTTTGTGGTGGCAGCCATCTTGGATTTGCATAATGCTATTCTACTAGTCAAGCCCTTTCATTTGATACCCATATTAAGGGAGTTGTGAAAAAATATGTAATCCGCCATTTTGTAGCGGCGGCGATCTTGGACCGATTTTCATTAAACATAGCTAACAACACTATCGACTAATTCAACTTTCAAACAAAAAAACCGCATTCAAATCGGTCCACCCGTTTGAGCGCCACAGGGGAACAGACAGACACACACACACACAGACACGTCAAACTTATAACACCCCATCGTTTTTGCGTCGGGTGTTAAAAAGACGATGGTCTGATTAAAGATGGTCGATGATCAAGTTGATTGACGGTATTCCAAAAAATTTTTCACAATTATAACATTTGCGGTTATTGCTATGTGATATTCTCTAGGCTTGTACCTAACAAGTAACAAGGGAACAAGGGAACAAGGGAACATGAGGGTACAGCGGCACACGTCCACTCAAATCTACAAGGCATTCGTGGGTGAGGCAGACTGTACGAAGACTGCATTAACCGCAGCAAGGCAGATTATAATGTGTTATGACAGCAAAAACCAATCACAAACACTTCACCTATGTCACAGCCTAGATCACAGCATGTTCCCAAGTTCTTGTATCTTGTTAACTAGATGTCAATCTGAAGGCCCAAAATGTATGTTATGGATACGCGATTTGAATGGCATATAATTCTAATTTACGTAGGTAATTAAACAAACACCGTGCGACGGCATCTGTACGGCATCACGCCACACTGAACGCATGTACGATTTGTATTATAACTTGTAAGAAGCAAGTTATACTGCGTTAACACTTCAACTTACGCTTCGCAGTGTGAACGCCTTCTTAAAGAGCCTAAGTCGGTGTCAGGTAAATAGAGATCTGCACGACAGTGGAGCGGATACCCCATCCTGCGTTGTCGCACTTTCATACTCATTTCATACAAAAAAGCACGCGACAAAGCAGGACTACTATATAATTATGTGGATAGATAAATCACCTACACTGCGAATTTCCTGACTTTCCTTCCAATTTCCTCTTTCCTAAAGTGTTTATACCTATATGTATATGAAAATCTAAAGGAACGCCAGGAAGATCTCTCAAACACCGCGCAGGTCCAAGGCCAGAGCTCTTTTTCGTGACGCCAATAACAACCGTGTAACAAGTTCTAGGAGCCGTTTCGTAACGCTGCCGCTTGCCGTCGCTCGTGGTGAGTGTTGAGCGGGTTTAAGCGGTGGCCTGTCCCTGGAAGGGCACGTAGACGACCGGCTTTTGCTCCTTCTCAGGGTTGAGGGAGGTGTACGCGTTGATCATGCGCTCCTGGATCTCCCAGCGCCGGCGCTCGCGCTCAGTCTTCGCCTTGCGAATGGCGCTGGCCAGTGAGAATGAGAACACTATGCCGATTATCTGGAACACAATCAAACGATGTATTTGTTTTAAGCTATTTGGCTACAATCAAAAGCGTCGCCAGCTGATGAACAAAAAAAGGGGGGGGGGGGGGGCAAGACGATGGGAAAAGTATCAATTTTATTTAGGTACAGTCGAGAGGTCGTACGAAACAAGTGTTACGAGCTCTTGATTTAACTGAAAACTTGTAGGTACACATAGTTATTTTTTATTCTAAGGGCCTGTTTCACCACCTTCTGATAACTGTTAGATTGCTTATTCACAACTTTTGTCTTCGTCACTCGACTTATAGTGAGAAAGTGACAAAACTTAAGTTTACGCTATATCCGCCACTTATCATAAGATGGTGAAAAAGGCCCTAAGTCAAGTGACTGAATTTTGAACTTTGGTTGCATATGGCTATATTTTTCAAACCGTAATTTTTCACGGCAAAAAAAGTGTGTGAACAAGAAGTCTTATATTAGGGAAGCCCAAGAGGGGAGTTTTGGATTTATTCGAGCGCGTCAGATATTTAAGGGAGGCATCTTAAGCATCCTGCTGAGTACCTTCTACCACATATAAGCCCTTTATATAGAGACGCGCGTAAAAAAATGATGATCATAAATACTCAGAAACGTCAGATTAAGGTTAATCACGAGCTAAAAAAAAGTATATTCAGAAAATCAGACAAGGTATATGAAGGTAACGTATACGAGAGTGGGAGCGTTACAAAGCTGCAAAAAAAAACGTTATCTTGACATTCTCGAATCTCTAGGGTGGGTGAATTTTTTTTCTATTTTGAAGGTAATGATGCAAAAATAACAAAAAAATATAATCAGCCGATTTCCACAAGCCGAAGTAATAAAAATCTTCTATATGAAGATGAGAGCGTGCAGCTAGACGCTTGCCCCACCACTGTAAACATTATGTAACTACATGATATAACCTTTTATTCTTCTTATCAACTAATCTAGAAAATCTAATAGGTCCCGAATACGCTCGAGTAAATCCACATTTAGCATCATCGGCTCCCCTACCATTATGCCGTTGTGCCTACCTGTATGAACGCAATAGTCAACGCGCCCGCGCCGATGAGCCCCGCGCTCTGGTAGATCAAGTACGTGATCCTGGGCAGGCAGCCGTTGGCGTACAGCTTCAGGCACTCCTCGACCTCGGTCCCCTCGACCACCTCGAAGTGGGTCTGCGCGCAGCAAGAGTTCGGCACTGTGATGTTGGAGACCGCGATGCCAGGCCGCCCGTTGGAGGGCACATCCCCCCAGTCCAGGTAACTGTCCACGCCGCAACAGTTGAGCTGGAAATTAAATTACACACAAATAAAAAAGTGTATATGTGTATGTGTGTACTGCCTCGTTGGTCTAGTGGTTAGCATATTCGACTGCATTTCACGAGGTCCCGGGTTCGATTCCCGGGTCGGGCAAATAATTACTAGGTATTGGGTTTTTCTGTTCTCATCAAGAAATCTCATCAAGAAATTCTCAGTGGCAATCCGGAGTTGGTAGTTGGTGGTGTTTCACCCCCGTGCCTCGGAGAGCACGTTAAGCAGTCGGTCCCGGTTATTATAACTATCATGTGACAATAATCGTTAAAGCCCGCCAACCCGCATTGGAGCAGTGTGGCGGGTGCTCTAAATCCCTCTCTCCTATGGGAGAGGAGGCCTGCGCCCAGCAGTGGGACGTTAAAAAAGCTGTAGTGGTGGTGGTAACTTTAACTAAAGAAGTTTCACTTCAATAATTATTATTGTTGAAATATATATGGCACGTCTACACGCTTGAGACAATGCCATGACCTAGCAGATAAATCCTGTGGTATTCTCTCCTATAAACAAAATACAAGTATAAATTAAAAATTTTAAAAACCCCCGACATTCGCCATTTTGTAGCGGCGGCCATTTTGGACCGATTTTCATCAAACATATCTAACAACACTCTCGACTAATCCTTTCAAACAAAAAAAACGCATTCAAATCGGTTCACCCGTTTGAGCGCTACAGGGGAACAGACAGACACACACACACAGACACGTCAAACTTATAACACCCCGTCGTTTTTGCGTCGGGGGTTAAAAAGACAGAAGAAGACGTACCCTGGACTGGATGAAGTCGAAGCCTTCTTCGACTTCAGGGTTCGTGTAGTAGTAGGGCAGCGTCTCGCGCAGGTTCTGGTCCAGCATGTCGGCGACCTGCGCGCGCAGCACGTACGCGGCGATGGCCGCCGAGATCTCCAGCACTAGCACCAGACTCAGGATCACCGCGAACTGAAATAATTAAATACAATTATATTATACCTATTTTATGATAATTCTCTACTTCTACTTCTCAATCAACAGACATCCAGCACTTGACAAAGGCCTCCACAGCGCGCGATCTTGTGCCGTTGTATCCAGCGGCTGTCAGTGGCTTCGCTCATTCTTCCATTAGGCGCGGCGCACACCGAGCTCAGCACAGCGCAGAGCATTTTCTGAGAACACTGAATAATTAACTTTACGACTGTTACATTATTCAGTTTTCTCAGAAAATGCTCTGCGCTCGCCGCTCGGTGTGTGCCGGGCCTTACTCGACCGTTGCTTTATTTCTAGCCTCCAGGCCGGTAGTGTATCTTTTTAATTACTAACCGACTTAGAAAATGTATGTTCTGTATGTATGTATGTATGTATGTATGTATGTATGTATGTATGTATGTAAATATGTTTATGATTATTTCAAAAACCAATGAGCCGATTTTGACGATTTTTTTCAGTATAATATGTCACTATTTTTGATTGGTACACCGATTTCTCTGAGATAGCTGCACCGAAGTCGGTCTATTTTTCTCTAAAATATAGCTTGTGTATAACAATTAACTTACAATGTTGACCAAGCAGGTGCTCTCCTTCAACGCGCCGATGCACCCGAACAGCGACACGAACAGCATGATGACGCCGATGACGACTATGAAGGTGGCCGGCGAGAACAGCTGCGTGTCGAGGAAGAACGACACGTCATAGTAGATCGCGTAGATGGTGGTGCCCACGGAGATGATCAGCGCCGAGGTCAGCTGAAAACAATGACATCGGTTAAATTTAAAATTGCTGGAAACAATGACATCGGTCAAATTTAAAATTGCTGGAAACAATGACATCGGTCAAATTTAAAATTGCTGGAAACAATGACATCGGTTAAATATAAAATTGCTGGAAACAATGACGTCGGTCAAATACAAAATTGCTGGAAACAATGACATCGGTCAAATATAAAATTGCCGGGAGTTATACCCCTGATCGGTTTCTACACGGCATCCTAGCGGAACGCTAAATCGCTTGGCGGCAAAGATTTAATAGTTCCAGCAGAGCAAGCAGCTTCGCCACGTCCCTGAGTTCTTGATATTGAAAAAAGAATCATCTTCGTGTAAAGGGTTGGCCTTTGCCTTTGACTGAAATAATATCTTGTGTAGGTACCTATGTATATCGATAAGCACGCTAGGCCAAGTGTTAGCGAGGGCTAACCGCGACCTTGGCGCAGGTTACAAGGACAGGCGACCTGTGGTTATACCGCCGCCACGGTCTCGTACGTATTTTTATCGATTTTACTCGCCTCTGCCACAACACGTGTACTATTGTATGATTGCTTCAGGCCACCTAAAGACACGAGGAGCGAAGGAACTCTCCGGCGCAGTTTGTTGGAAAGTCTTGGGTGCATTTCTCGACATAAATCAATTTGAGAACATGGTATAATATACTTACATCGATGAATATAGTTACTTACCTACGCTCCGATTTCTCGCACATAGCATAAAAGCATTGCACTATCCCCAAAACAAAGGCATTGAACTCGCCAAGTGGTTATTCAGGAAAATAAGTATAGTAGGTACCTACACTTACCTACGTAATGCCATTTTGGTTTTATGAAAACAAAATCTAGCCACTTGGTTACTAGAGACACCTCATTGGTTCATCCAGATGCTTTGAGGGTATACAAGATAAAGAAGATACGCGTAAAAGCCTAGGTACCTACCTACGTAAGTCTATCTTTATTGTCGCGCAATCGGGTAAATTTTAGAGCTATATTATTAGCTAAGTATATAGCTTGTTCGAGGTATTTTTATATCTATCTACCTACCTACCAAGAATTTAATTGAACACATATTTCGTATCAATAAACATGTTGGCTCTTATCTTTTGTGTTTAGTATCAGAACGGAAAATGAACTCGGTGACGTCAGGGATTAAGGGCCGGCATACCTTGAGCGCGTAGTCAAAACTAGGCATATAACGCTACACACAGAGCCACCGTCGGCGCACGCACACATAGATACATTCAGCAGCGGTACTACGGGTGCGCGCACTCGATTCACGGCAGGCGATGTGCGAGCGAGTTCCTCACCTAGACATACTTAGCTATCTCATTATCGAGATGTTTGTCGATATTATACCTACTGTGTAATAAAATAACAGCTATGTACTACTTTACTGAGTTATTAATATTATTTTTTATGTATCTTACTCTCACTTCCGTGTACAAAATATTAATATTATTATTATTAACCTATTTATTTCTAACCTATCTATTTTTTCTATGGGTTTAGGTATAAGGTAAATAGGTATTTCTTTAGGCCATTTAGGTATGGTTTAGTAAATGAAATTCAGATCTTTATTTATTTTTAAAGTGGAAATTTTATAGGTAGCCTTTGCCTTTTATGAGTACTAGCTTCTTCGACACTGCATCATAATTCCACGTATTTAAAGATTGAGTATCAAGTACTTTCAAGCAACATGGGGTTGTGGACCATAGTTTTGGAGATAAAAGCTTTCAAAAATAATGGTTGATAACGACTGACCACGCGATCATACAGACATCACGAAAATAAAAAGATTGAGTACCAACAACATGGGTCTGCACCCTATAGTTTCGGAGATATAAGCTTTTAAAAATCTGACTACGTGAGCACATAGACATCATGAAAATAAGAAGTTTGAGTACCAACAACATGGGGCTGCACCCTATAGTTTCGGAGATATAAGCTTTTAAAAATCTGACTACGTGAGCACATAGATATTGCGAAAATAAGAAGTTTGAGTACCAACAACATGGGGCTGCACCCTATAGTTTCGGAGATATAAGCTTTTAAAAATCTGACTACGTGAGCACATAGATATTGCGAAAATAAGAAGTTTGAGTACCAACAACATGGGGCTGCACCCTATAGTTTCGGAGATATAAACTTTTAAAAATCTGACTACGTGAGCACATAGATATAGCGAAAATAAGAAGTTTGAGTACCAACAACATGGGGCTGCACCCTATAGTTTCGGAGATATAAGCTTTTAAAAATCTGACTACGTGAGCACATAGATATTGCGAAAATAAGAAGTTTGAGTACCAACAACATGGGGCTGCACCCTATAGTTTCGGAGATATAAGCTTTTAAAAATCTGACTACGTGAGCACATAGATATTGTGAAAATAAGAAGTTTGAGTACCAACAACATGGGGCTGCACCCTATAGTTTCGGAGATATAAGCTTTTAAAAATCTGACTACGTGAGCACATAGACATCATGAAAATAAGAAGTTTGAGTACCAACAACATGGGGCTGCACCCTATAGTTTCGGAGATATAAGCTTTTAAAAATCTGACTACGTGAGCACATAGATATTGCGAAAATAAGAAGTTTGAGTACCAACAACATGGGGCTGCACCCTATAGTTTCGGAGATATAAGCTTTTAAAAATCTGACTACGTGAGCACATAGATATTGCGAAAATAAGAAGTTTGAGTACCAACAACATGGGGCTGCACCCTATAGTTTCGGAGATATAAACTTTTAAAAATCTGACTACGTGAGCACATAGATATTGCGAAAATAAGAAGTTTGAGTACCAACAACATGGGGCTGCACCCTATAGTTTCGGAGATATAAGCTTTTAAAAATCTGACTACGTGAGCACATAGATATTGCGAAAATAAGAAGTTTGAGTACCAACAACATGGGGCTGCACCCTATAGTTTCGGAAATATAAGCTTTTAAAAATCTGACTACGTGAGCACATAGACATCATGAAAATAAGAAGTTTGAGTACCAACAACATGGGGCTGCACCCTATAGTTTCGGAGATATAAGCTTTTAAAAATCTGACTACGTGAGCACATAGATATTGCGAAAATAAGAAGTTTGTGTACCAACAACATGGGGCTGCACCCTATAGTTTCGGAGATATAAGCTTTTAAAAATCTGACTACGTGAGCACATAGACATCATGAAAATAAGAAGTTTGAGTACCAACAACATGGGGCTGCACCCTATAGTTTCGGAGATATAAACTTTTAAAAATCTGACTACGTGAGCACATAGATATTGCGAAAATAAGAAGTTTGAGTACCAACAACATGGGGCTGCACCCTATAGTTTCGGAGATATAAGCTTTTAAAAATCTGACTACGTGAGCACATAGATATTGCGAAAATAAGAAGTTTGAGTACCAACAACATGGGGCTGCACCCTATAGTTTCGGAGATATAAGCTTTTAAAAATCTGACTACGTGAGCACATAGACATCATGAAAATAAGAAGTTTGAGTACCAACAACATGGGGCTGCACCCTATAGTTTCGGAGATATAAGCTTTTAAAAATCTGACTACGTGAGCACATAGATATTGCGAAAATAAGAAGTTTGAGTACCAACAACATGGGGCTGCACCCTATAGTTTCGGAGATATAAGCTTTTAAAAATCTGACTACGTGAGCACATAGACATCGTGAAAATAAGAAGTTTTAGTACCAACAACATGGGGCTGCACCCTACAGTTTCGGAGATATAAGCTTTTAAAATACGACCAATTTAAAATATGACCAGTTTAAATGTGACAAATTTAAAATCTGACCATGTGAGCACATAGACATCCTAAAAATAAGAAGTTTGAGTACCAACAACATGGGGCTGCACCCTATAGTTTCGGAGATATAAGCCTTTAAAAATCTAACCATGTGAGCAATATAGACATCACGAAAAAAAGAAGGTTGAGTAACATTAAGGGACCTATAGACCATGGTTTCGGAAGTAAAAGCTTTCAAAAATCTGACCACGCGATCATACAAACATCACAAAAAAAAAAAATTGGTTGTCTGAAAAATCGGTTTTCGGAAGATAATTTTACGTGACAACATAATGAGAAAACATTGATGAAACCAAACACTTAGGAAGATCATGCCTCTCTATCGCTTGTTCCGCGCTCTCGCTTGCATGCTCGGCTCAAGTGTCATGCTTTTTCGTGCTTGCCGGCGTTCATCGATTTATAAGAGTTTATCACGTCAAAAAGAAATTTTAACACCAACACCATCGGGCTGAGTCATAGTTTCGGCGATAAAAGCTTTCAAAAATAATGGTTGATGAAATGATGACGACTGACTAAATAATTATACAGATATAACGAAAGTTAGAGTTCAAAAATTATGGGGTTGACAAGAAAAAAAAAGATTTTTTTTTTTATTATTTTGGAATTTCACATAGTGCAAGAATTTGGCATATTTTATATTTTTTTAATTTTATCATTTACTGAAGTTAACTAAATAAAGATTTAAAAAATCCTAATTTATAGAAAAATATTATAATCTCGCGCGAACTACGTAGGTAGCAGCCCCTCACAGCGGAGCTCTTGTATGAAGCTTCTCGTCATGGTAGGTATTTAGTCACGTGCTTTTGTCCAATGGTACCGCTCCAGTGAGTTTTTGTGTTTGTACACGAGCAGAGATCGCGACAGGATTTTTGAAGCGACGAGCGCACCTTCCACCTTGACAGCCCGCGGGCGATTGAAACGCAAGCTTCGCGTTCCGGGAATATATAGGTTGAATTTTGCAGCGGTGCGCGCCATAGTAATTTGTATGAAGAAATCGTGGATAAAAATGTGGTATGTTTGCTACCCAATTGCAAAAAAACTTAAAGTTGTATTGAAAAACAAATTTATTTATCGTGTTCGTTGGTCTTTTACCATTAATTTAAGACAATTTTTGTTGTTTTTATGTCTCAAACTAATTCAGGAGACTTCAAATGCGGCAACGCTATTTTAAAGTTTTCTATGCATTTCTCGATTTTTTTTCTATTATAAATATAAGACTTTATGACTATTTTTTTTAATGATCTTATACTTCATTTTATAGAGTAGTGCATAGTATTTATTATTTTTAGAAATTTAAATATTTACTATTGTAAAAACTTAAAATGCTGGACCTTGTTTAACCCGATTTAGGTGTGCCGGTCCTTAATGAATAAAGGCATTTTGTTTTCTTTATGATGAATCAGTGTTGTAAAAATTATATCTATTTGAGGTTTTCGTTATCATGTCTTTGATAGGTTTAGATTGAATAAGTACACACTTCAACATTATGTAGGTACGTACTACGTATACATAACTTACAGATGACCACATCTTCGTGTCCGGGGAAACTCATTTCCGGAATGAAATGTATCCACGAAACGTCTACAGCATGCAAGCTAACTCTGTGCCGATTACAAATAAATAAATATAAATATTTTATTTTTATATGCAACCGCTCATTTTGTACGCACTAAACCGCGACGAAATTCTATGAAGAGGCTAGCCGCGCGGTGCCGCGCACGCGGTTGACCGCTAATGCGTATGAGGGCTAAGGCCTACTCAACCTAAAACAGGACAGACTGATTTGTCATTACATGACCCATACAGCAGTGGCCATGCAGTAGTGGCAAATTGGCAATCGAATCTGTCAGGACAGTGCCTAATATTCAGAGTTCTGTGGTCAGGACACTAATGGTGTTGACCTGAAGTCTGAGCAAGCAGTCTACATTCGCGCACAACAAACAACATTCATTTTTTTTTTTTTTTTATTTGGAATACTTTAATGCACAAACAGAAAGAAACAGGTGAAGAATGCTTAAGTGTAACAGTATACCAATATGGCTGTCTTATCATTATGCTATTTTTTTAATGTACATATAGGGGTTTCCTAAACTGAGCCAACTGATAGTAACAGTATTGCTTGCTAAGAAAAATTCGCACTACTATGTCAGCCAGTTAAGTTTCGTAATAAAATTATCATAACCATAACACTAATTACCCACTTAGTGCAGACAATGAGTTGGCTGATAAAATAAAAGGTATATGAAGACCTTCAGGCACAGAATCAATGACAACCATAATTCTAAAAGGCATTTATGCTTTTGAATAATATTTCCTCGTTGGCATGAATCGCATGGACAATCGACATGTCGCGCGACAGAAAGTTGCAAAGGGTTCTGAGGAACCCTAACTTACTTTGATTCATACTAAGTTATTAACAATATTGTGCATGGTTCAGTTTTACACTTCAGTTTTAGACGTAAGTAGTACGGATTAACACAGTCTACAATATCCAGTTGAATTTTTAATGGGCTCTTCTCAGACTCGCGTGCGTTTTGAACCCTCATAGTTTTATGTTGGCGTAAATAATTTAAATCACCATAGATTTCGCTTCCTATCCTAAGAATGGTACAGTGTACCTACCAATTTAAAAAAATACTTGAATGATTCTGATTCTGAAAACATGCATTAGTAATTATACGAGTAGATCAAACACGATCTTGCATGTACGCTGAATGATGTGATATAACTACCTAGACACAACAAAAAGTCGAGATGGTAGACGAGCACACGTGTCTTATTTACGACGTCTAAAATTTTTAAACGGGTGGAAAAATTAAGGTAGGTAGATATTTTGATCTTAATTTTTCCGTAGGTACTACCCGGTTAAAAATGGTCCAACTCGTTTACTATAGTGCATCATTGTTCTCGAAATCTCGAATTTTCTTAAGATAACCAGAGCTACCGACATACCTCATCGAGTCGCAAGACTGAATAGGCTATAGTCGGGGTACTGGGGCTCGAAGAACCGATAGACGTTGGGGTCCCAAGGTGCTTGAATAGCGACCCCGTATCAGCAAACACAGCGTTGAAAGATCCCCACTAAAACTATATTATTGGAAGACCTACAATAAAATCCCCCTAATGTTATCGCATACGCTTAGTAAAGTACAGTCATACATAAGTAGGTATATGTGTACAATATAGGTTATTGTAATCTATACAGCTACATGCAACGATATGCCACATCAGAGATACTTAGATAAGAAAATATTAAAATACGTCGCAATTCGAATTCAGAACTCACCACAAATATGGCCGTAACACACAGTAGCATGTATTTTATGCATCGCATTCCGACTTCTAGATTGTTCTGCGCCATTATGAAGCACAAAAGGAAAATTAACTTGAATAAAAACTAGTTCAACACCTTCGCACAGTGACAGTTAACAGTATACTGAAATGTTAACACTCCTAACGACGCTTTCAGGTGGTTATCGACGGTTGATAAGCTAATGGTAGGTACCTATCGCTCGCGTAGACAGTACTTGTATGACTGTATTCGTAGCATGAAAAATAGCTCGATTCTCCTTTAGCCAATTAGTGAGTTGTGTGAGGAGGTACCTACCTAGCATAGTAAACATAGCGTCATGCTGCATTGCTATGGTGTTCAATGGCTTGACCTTGAGTTCGTGACGTTGTCACCACATTTAGTTTACTTAATGATCTTCGTGAGCACGAATTTCTAATTATTCGAAGTTAAAAAAATTTATATTATATTCGAAGGTAAAAAAAGCTATATATTATTTAGATTTACATTATTTTTATTATTATTAACCTTAGTTTTAAGTCGCTGTGTAAGAAGTAGGTGATCTGCACCATAAGGAGAAGTTGTATATTATTTTAAATCATAAAACAAAACAAACAATAAAAAAAGGCACGGACCAAGAGTCTGTGGAGTTGTTAACTATTTAATAAATAAAAAAAATAAATAAAAAAAAAAAAATATTCGAAGTAAGTTAAACACGAGTGGCTCGATTTTAATGTGTTTATATATTTTTCATATTAAAATCATGTCTGTTGTATGGAAGCCCCCCTTAAATATTTGTTTTATTTTAATTGAATTATTTATTTTTAAAGAGAATACCTACTTACAATAAATATTCTGTGAATATTTCAAGCGTCTACCTTTTTGTTGTAACTTGTATGGGAGCTGCTCCCTTTAATATATATTTTTTTCTGTTTTTTATTCTGACAGACAGACAGACAGACAGACGGACAGCGGAGTCTAAGTAATAGGGTCCCGTTTTTACCCTTTGGGTACGGAACCCTAGCTGTGCCCAAAAAGCTGTGATAGCCTAGTGGTTAGGACAACCGACTTATAATCGGAGGTCGTGGGTTCGATCTCGGGGCACGCACCTCTAACTTTTCGGAGTTATGTGCGTTTTAAGTATTTAAATATCACTTGCTTTAACGGTGAAGGAAAACATCGTGAGGAAACCCGCCCGCCTGAGAGTTCTCCATAACGTTCTCAAAGGTATGTGAAGTCTGCCAATCCGCTTGGCCAGCGTGGTAGACTATGGCCAAAACCCTTCTCACTCTGAGAGGAGACCCGTGCTCTGTAGTGAGCCAGTAATGGGTTGATCATGATGATGATGATGATGTACGGAACCCTAAAAACCTTACGTCTAATCGTTATACCTATATACTTACTTAGGTATATCTACCTAGTACCTACCTATCTGGCGAACGACTAAATAAATGCCGTTGTAAAATTAAATACCTACATAGTGTTTTGTGATTACTTTTTAATTTGTACTTAGGTAGGTACATATTATAGAGGTTATGCCATTATCAACAAAATAATGTTTATCCGAAAACTTGGGAATTAAAGCATGTGATTTTTTTTAAATTGACAGAGGAAGTTTGCGAAATGGTCCCATTTTTTTTGGTAAAACTCCTCAAGTCCTCAATCTTCCTAAGTCCTGGAGATTTAGGAAAGTCGGCCCTATATTCCTATGTATACCAATTGAAATTCATAATATGTAGGTAGGTACCAAACATAGAGTAATAATAAAATTAATTATCTCCGCGTCCCAAGACCAACACCTCCATTTTGATGCTGCAGGGTACTAAAATTATTTTAGTTGTGGGATTCAAAAACTGTTGATATTGTTAATTGATATAAATTATACTAAAGAGCTTAACATACCTAACTTAACTTTATTTTTCAAAAAACCGGCAGGCATAAAAAGAAACGACGAAATTGACTCACGAGTCACGACGCTCACCCGACTTCAACATCGTGTGACAAAAAATACTTAGTTATTTTTATTCTTTTTAGTGGCATTTGAAGTCGGGTTTTTTGATAATAATATTTTATGTTAGGTATGTACTTTCTTCATCCTATTTGCTTAATTCTAGAATCTTGGAGAGCGCAAAATTATTTTTAGGATTCAAATCAGTGACGGTGAAATGACTGCACAAAATTATAATTTATTACACCACAGACATTTAATAATAATAATAATAATTAATTAATGAACAGAAATAAATTATTAATTAGTTAGGTACAGCTATTAATGATAATGATTAAGGAAACTCCCGCTCTTGCCTCGTTATATTTGCCAACCACACCGCGCCTGCTACCGCCAGGGCCTGAAATCATAAAACAATATACTTACATATATAAAAGGAAAAGGTGACTGACTGACTGACTAACTGACTTATCTATCAACGCACAACTCAAACTACTGGACGGATTGGGCTGAAAGGCATGCAGATAGTTATTACGACGTAGGCATCCGCTAAGAAAGGATTTTTGATAATTCAACCCCTAAGGGTGTTAAATAGGGGTTGAAAGTTTGTATGAGATTTATGTGAATCCACGCGGACGAAGTCGCGGGCGTCAGCTAGTATTACTATAAATCTGTTTTTCGGATTTAAGTCTTACGATTGCAAGACCTAGATAATCTAATCCTAATCTAAAGTAAATTATTTGCGACTAGGATGACATCTCAAGGTGCATGCAAGGAATGGCAACCTCGCACCACAAAGCGCAATGTTGGCAGACCCCCATGACGACGACATCGAATGAGTAGTGAAGGAACCGCTGGACACAAGTGGCGCAAGACCGTGACGGGTGGAAGTCTCTACAAATGACTTATGTCCAGCTATGGCCACGAATTAAGGCCACTGATGTTTGGGCCTGAATTCTTGCTACACCAATGTCAGACTCGCGTCCCAAAAAATGTCCTGTAGGTATGTGTGAAGTTGTGAACTGCATCGCTGACACTGTCAGTCTGGCAGTACGGTACGAATAGCACGTGCAACCGACGCCGTCAGCGTAGAAGAATATGCGATAGGTATGCGACATAGCACGGCAAAACCGTGCCGCCAAGAGATTTAGCGTTCCGGTACGATGCCGCGTAGAGACCGGTCAGTGGTATGGGTGTAATAAAAACTGCCATACCTCTTCCCAGTTAGCCCACTTCCACTTTAGACTGCATCGTCACTTATCATCAGGTGAGATCGCAGTCAAGGGCTCACTTGTAGATGAATAAAAAAAAACAAAGTCTACTTTTAATAAGAAGGGATTTATGCAGATTCTGTCAAGAGTCGGCGGGAACGCCGCTGCACATAATCTGTCACTGCCCCGCTCTAATGCATACGAAGTCTCCAGCTAGGGAAACATTTCGTAAACCCTGAGGAGGCTATTTTTAACCAGCCAAAAAAGTGCTGCTATTCCTGGCGGCAACGAACATCGGCGAGGAAATATAAATACCTAGTGGCGAGCACAATAGATCGGTGACGTTCAAAGTGCTACAGGGGCTCAAGAACCTGCATAGCCGCATCAAAAGAAGAAGAAGGGATGTTACAGGTACCTGCATTAGTACTAAGACGACTCCCGATATCCCTATAGCGGCGACGTGCGTCTGCACCCAGGTGCCGAACGCGTCCGCGCAGCCGACGTCGAAGGCGGCCGTGGTGTTGCAGGTGAAGGTGTTGACCGCGCCCCACACGTGCGCGCAGCAGCTCACCGGCACGCCCTGCGACTCGTTGGTGCCCAGAGGGATCAGCCAGTCCCTCGCGTCGATCACGCCACAGCAGGTGAACTGGAACATGGAGATCTTTTTATTCGACTACAGCCTTTTAACGTTCCACTGCTGGACACCGGCCTCCTCTCTCATAGGAGAGAGGGATTTAGACCTTACACCCAACACGCTGCTCCAATGCGGGTTGGCGGGCCTTAACGACTATTGTCACGTCATGATAGTGATAATAACCGGAACTGACTGCTTAACGTGTTCTCCGAGGCATGGGGGTGAAACACCACCAACTACCAACTCCGGGCTGGCACTGAGAATTTCTTGAAAAACCCAATACCTTACAGTTATTTGCCCGATCCGGGAATCGAACCCGGGACCTCGTTATCTGCAGTCGAATACTCTAACCACTAGACCAAAGAGGCAAGTTAACCTATGCAAGTATAGAAAACTTGTGCTCACAGGAAGTATAGGAGGAAAGAGGCCTCGCGGACGTAGCCCGAAACGATGGTCGGATCAGGTGAAAGAAGCGCTCACGCGTGGTTATTTCGAATTAGGTGCAGTAATTTTGAAAGTGTTCGATTAATTAGAAAATTAGCGTGGAGCAAGCGCTCGCTCTCCTGTCCCACCGTTCTGCGCCCTTGTACGAAGCTGCCGATCTATGCTAGACACATGTCTCTTGTCACTTTTACACACGCGTTCTTGTGCCGCTTTTATCCAGTGGCTGCGACTCTTCTGATGTCGTCGGTCCACTTAGTGGGGGTCTGCCAACACTGCGATTTCCGATGCGAGGTCGCCATTCTATCATATTGGGATTCCAACGTCTATCAGTTCTTCGAACTAGGTAACTTACCTTCAGCCCATTGGCATCGCTGAATACATGCAATTATAAACTCACGTCTCTTTGCACTTCGTCCCACAACACCGTGACTGCGAAGTTCTTGTTGGGGTCGTACAGCTGCAGCGTGCTCAGCAGCTGCTGCTGCACCAGCGCCGCCGTGTTGCCGCGCAGCACGTACCCGCCGATGCACGCCGACAGTTGGAATATCAACATCAGCGCCATGGAGCCCACGAACTGGAAACCGACATTAGAATAGAATAGAATAGAATAGAAAAGTTTTTTTATTCAAATAAACTTTTACAAGTGCTTTTGAATCGTCGATTGAGTCTACGACAGGTTCGGAATGCAGTTCCAGCCGAGAAGAACCTGCAAGAAACTCGGCGGTTGCTCTTTTTTAAAAAATAACATTAGGTATAACAATTATTATTATTAATGTACATGATTGAAATGCCGTCTCGCGCATTGCTGGAACGAGTTAAATCCAAGCTTTTTTATCGTTTATATAATCTTCAATTGTATAATAAGCTTTTTTTATGAGCATACTTTTAATAGAGTTCTTAAACTTGTGTAAAGGCAAGTCTAAGACATATTTTTTATTCAGATAAACTTTTACAATAGTGCTTTTGAATCGACAAATGAATCTACCACTGGTTCGGAATGGTGCTTACAATTCTACACGTTAAGAAGGGCAGACAAAAGTAGCCCCATTTCCGACGGCATTAAAATTCAAATAGGTAGGTATTCTTATTAATAAATTCACGCGGGCGAAGCCGCAGGCAGAAGCTAGTTTAAAATAGTTTGAGTAACAAATATTATGTTGCGAAAATAGGCCGTTGGCTACGACGAAACAATAAAAGGAGCATTATACTTAGTAGGTATCGTCTAATTTTGTACATGCCACAGTTTGTACGATAGCTTTTATACCTACATCGATACTTTCAATTGTTATAGTCATTCAAGTTTAAGAAGTATAGTTGAGCCATTACAAACATGCGAACTGAGTCATAAATCATTTTATCGGACCTCTTGCTCACACTTACAGGCCTTATGGAATTGGAACCTGATTCTCTGGTGTTGTGTGTAACAGTAAAAAAACAGCTTTTAAAGAGCGAGCGAAGCCTCACAATCCTATGATCCTAATGATCGCAACTATGGTTCAATTATTAACTCAACTATAGTTATATATCTGTGGTGCTCACTTACCGCCATAATAATGTAATAGTTCTCCATGAAGGCGCCGTAGAAGCCGGCGAAGGAGATGAGGAATATGATGACTCCGGTCGCGATGCAGAATGCAGGGAGGGAAAAGAACCTCTCCGAGAGGAACTCGTGGTATCCATTGTACGCGGCCTGCACCGAACTACCCACTGACAATATAATTATGCCTGTTATCTGAAACACCGTCAGATATCGTCAGAAACACCGTCAGAAGAAATATCAATCATCATATTATTATTAGACAGGCTCACTTTACTCAGAACTTCGTTATGCAACCGATATTATTAAATTGTGAATGTACGTGAAGTCAGGAAGGCATCAAACCATACCTTAGCATATTTTACAGTCCTCGCCAATCTTTACGACCGCTCTGACCATGGGGTTTATTTCGATGCACAGAAAGTTAAGAATCAGCGTGACGTAGCATGGCTGGTTTTGTGTGATCGTAGGATCTCGCAGCGAAGTTCAGAGTGGCCATAAACATTGGCGAGTAATCTAAATATCTAAAGCCCTGGTCAGACAATAACAGCATACAGTGACTGTAGCGGTATTAGTCATCGAATTGGCAAAAAGAACGATTACCTATATTATATCACAATTAAAATGTAAAAATAGTCTGTATTATATTTTCTTATCACCCAATAGTTTGTCTTGTTGGTTGGTCAGCTACGATTTTGTTAGCGTTAAAATCACTAATTTACGAACAAAAACTATTGACATTGTGACATTTAGAAACTTTATGCCGATACTTATCTATCTTAGTTTTTTTTTACACCAAAACTTTAAAATTGATAGTTCCACAAGGCACATTCACTGTTGAAACACACTGCACTTACCAAGAACAGAAAATTGACTGACACTAACGTGTATTTCACGGTGGTGAATATTTTAGCCAGCATTTTAGCTGATCGAGGATGTATGCGCGCTCCCACACGTGACGGTTAACCAGCTATGTAGTTTTCGCCGAGATATTTTTATCACTCTTGTAATCTTGATAAGGAAAACAAGCGGATTTATCTCTAGACGTTCTGTTACATGATTTGACTTTTAGTCGTTTGAGACCGTTCAATGATTGTGGACTTCAGTATACTTATCACTTAAATGTGTGTAATCTTAGTAAGTTAGAAATATAAACAAACTAAGTACAAAAATACTTTTGTGATAAGTATAGATTTTTGACCAACTTCAAAAAAAATCAATCCGTAGGTTCTACTTTTTATATAGGTATGTACATTTTCTGATATTAGGTAGGTAGGTAGGTACTAGCCCGCGTTTTGCATGATGTTTTTTTTATTCGAAAGAAGAATTGCTTGAGTAGGTCCCACGTCCTCAATAGTATCTACTTCCAAAGTTGTGATACAGTAGGTACGTACAATAGATATTATTTTAATTTTTTAGTTTTTAACCAGGTTCAAGAAAAAAATTAGTACCTATCTAGTACCTACTCAGGTATAATTATTTTGTCTTGTTATTGTGAAAGTTCCTGCAACAAATAAGGTGGTAAGTAACTAAGTAAACTTCAACAACTTTAAAAAAAAAAAAAAACTTTAATTTTTAGTACTTATTACTTTGTACTTTGAAAAGATTTTCATTTCAGTCCTTGTAGTGAATGAACATTGCTGTTTTATTTGTCGCAGGCGTTTCATATGAAAGACGCGTCTTATCAATCTAAGTATAACCTAGCTAAAAACTACCATAGGATATTACTGACAACCATATCAATGAAACCATATCTGAATTATGCCTATGTGTTAAGTCAGGGCATAATCTAGGTATCTCCATTCAAAATTTCAGCCAAATCGGTGCAGTAGTTGCGGCGTGATTGAGTAACAAACATCCAAACATCCACACTTTCACATTTATAATATTAGTAGGATCACACTTCACACTGCTATTGTAGTTTGTGTGTGTGTGTATGTGTGTGTGTTTGTTACTCAATCACGCCGCAACTACTGAACCGATTTGGCTGAAATTTTGAATGGAGATAGACTATGCTCTGACTTAACAATAGGCTACTTTTTATCCTGGAAAATCCACAGTTCCCACGGGATTTTGATAAAATGAAATCTATATCTAGCTACAGCTATAGGTAGATTACTATAGCAAACTTCCTTAAAAGTAGGTATAAAGGTTGGAAAAGGGAGCGGGAACGGGAACCGGAAATCCACGATTCCCTCGGGATTTGTGAAAAATCGGAATTCACGCGGGCGAAGCCGCGGGCAAAAGCTAGTGTACACATACATTTTCGAAAGTTTATACGTAATCTTACCACCATAATATTATGATAAAATTACGGGTAGTTAAGTATACAATATCACAATAATCATAATATTATGTATATAATATTGCAGCAACACAGCACAGCCAGCACAACATAATATTGATAGATTTCGAGAATGGAAATAGAATATTTTGCACACAGTTTTTTTTACATTAATTGTGGACAAATGAGCAAGTGGGTGACCTGAGTGCTTAGTTTCAGTTTGAAGCGCTCCAAAACTAAAAGTATACTATAAGTATACTATTGATCGAATCACAAATGACTTCAGAGCAAAATGAACGCAAAGACTCTTATTTTAGGTCCATTTTATTTTGAAGTCATTGTGATTCGATCAATAGTATACTTATAGTATACTATAAAGTTTTGGAGCGCTCCGCACTTGCTGCACCAGAGGAACCAACAATGCGTTGGCGGCTTTTAAGGGGTTTGTTGATCCGCCCCTTAAATAACCCTATGTCAAAGTTACGTGGAAACACCTCCGGACAGTAATTGATTCCAGAGTTTTTGAGTGCGCGGAAGGAATGACCTCGCGCAACGCTTAGTCGAAGTATGCCAAGTGATACAGGTGGTGAGGATGATACTGATAGCATGTTCCTCGTTTAAATCGAAAAAATCAAATTAAAAATAATAATAACTGTGCTACGAGTATGCTACGTCGAGTATGGTTCTCGTAGTACGATGGTCTACATAATCCATGTAGCACTCACGGGCTATGTAACGCGTGGAAGCACGATATACAGGAGCGACAAGTTGGCGCAGAGGATAATGATCTCTATATTAGCTCAGTGTAAGAGTCAGTCAGCATCATCGTCAGCAGCATTGCTGGACATAGCTCTTGCGCCTCTTGTATCTAGCGGTTCTTCAAACTTAGTACCCCACCCATTGCCACTTTAGCTTCACGACTCGACCTATGTCGTTACTCTGGTTCTATTACGGACTGTTCCTGAAACGTTTGCTTTGAAAAGGAAGAAACTTTTCCTTTCCCCACCTATCGAATCGGAATACTGTGAAATTTCGACCGAAATCTGGACGATAAAGTTCTCGCTTGAAAGAAAACGCTTTGTAAGAAGAAAATCAGAACGTAGATACGTCAGGAAACTCGACGCGCTCGCATGATGATGAGTGTGTTTTAGAAATACCTAGGTATTTTTAATCTAATATTAAGTACTAACTGTTTGAGTTATAATCTCCGATTATTCGGAGATTATTCGGACTAATTCAAACAGTTTAACAGTAATGACTAATGAGTCATGACTAACGGCCTACTTAATTCAGCTGTCAAGTAATTACAAGAAGGTTAAAGTCTAAACACTGGAGAATGGTATGCAAACAAAACGTTGACGCAAAAAAAGGCCTTGAACAGGTCTGGATATTTTTTGTCTCGTTCTCACCTACTTAAATAGAGTATGTGAGGCATAGAAAAACCTAAAGACAAAAAATATCCAGGTGAATGACCTTGTCTTCACTACAATGTTTTAGGCGCAGTCTCCGGTGTCTACATATAATATAATATACTTAGTTATAACCTTCTTGAGTAATTAAAATTATTTTAAGTAGATAGGTATAGTTAACTTGTTAATTTACGTCTTTATACAGTAGCAGAGAACAAAGAAAAAAAAATAGAAAGTATTCGAACACTTAATCCAACCACGTTCCGATTTGATAAACTTTATCTGTTAGCTATTAGCCAGCTTTATAACGGATCGCGCGTGACTAATGGGAAATATATTAATATCAAGATTAATATCACTTTTCAATAATAAAAATATATATACTTAGATATTATATATATAATACATAGATCAGCGTTCTTAGTCAATCCTGGTGGTAAATTGATGCGGGCTTAGGAAGAGCACACTTTTCGAGAGGATTTATTGTCTAGGTATATTCTTTCTTAACTTTGTGTTGGGACCCATGTACAATTCAAAAGTGTTAGCCCCCGACGCAAAAACGACGATGTGTGTATGTGTGCGTGTGTGTGTGTGTGTCTCTGTCTCATATTTTTTCACAACTCCCTCAATATGGGTATCAAATGAAAGTGTTTGACTAGTAGAATAGCACTATGCAAATCCAAGATGGCCGCCACCACAAAATGGCGAATCTACGTAGGGGAAAGGGGCCCAAAGCGGTTATGGTGCCCAAAGCGGATTTGTCTTTTTAAATGAACGCGCCAATAGTTAGGTGTATAAAAAGCGCGCGGGTACGATGCGCTCCCCCCGCTCCCCTTGCGGCATTCGTCCGACTCAGCAAGAACGTTTACACGAGTAGGTGCAGTAAAAAATCAAAATTGGGTGCATTTCGAAAAAAAACCGCGGTAAGTGTAGAGCGTTTTTTTTTAATTTACAGTTAAAATAAGCCCTGAACAATAAATTGATCTTGACTTTTGTGTATTTGACTATGATATGAAAGTGCCGACTTGTATGTACTCGTCTGAGTTTGAAGTTATTTTTGATTGTGAAAATGAACAGTCTAAAAAGGCAAAGCGGTTCGGGCAAAGAGGTTACCTAACCGCTTTGCCCACGACTAGGGTGAAATGAGATCTGTTATATCAATTGTATGTATCCTTTTAGATGGTGAATAAATACTAACGAAAAACTGCTCAAGCTGCGTGGGACGAAAAGTCCATGGCCAGTGCTTTAAAGGAAGGCCATATTTTCATCATCATTATTAATTTTGAAGATTTCTTTTATTTTGCTGAAAGGAGAGATTGAATTTGCTCTTTTTTAAAATAAAATATTTAAATTGTGCGTTTTTTATTAAAACAATAAAGATTATATGACTTATTTTGCATTTCTTTGGTATGTCCGCTTTGCCCGATACCAAAAACCGCTTTAGGCCCCCCCTGAGGGCAAAGTGGTTTTTCTTTAAGTTTTATAAATTTCCTTGTAACTTTATTATTTATCAACCGATCTTTATCTGTTTTAACGACTTTATGCGCCATGAGACACACTATTCGTTTGTGTAAAAGTTAATATTAACATCGATTAACAAACTACTGATTTTCAAACTCAATCTTAACGTATCCGCTTTGGGCCCCTTTCCCCTACATATTAGTCCTTGACTGCGATCTCACCTGATGGTAAGTGACGATGCAGTCTAGAGTGGAAGCGGGCTAACTTGGAAGATTTATGGCAGTTTTTATTAAACCCATACCCCTAATCGGTTTCTATGCGATATCGTACTGGAACGCTAAATCGCTTGGCAGCACGGCTTTGCCGGTAGGGTAGTAACGAGCCACGGCTGAAGCCTCCCACCAGACCCAGGCCAGAGACAATTTAGAAATTATATTATTCCAAAATGCCACTGCCGCGAATCGAACCCGTGTTCTCCCTCTTATAAGACCACAGCACTCACCACTGTGACAGGAAGGTCATCAGAAGACGACCGTACGATAGTAAGATTCACCCTATATTTAAAGGTAATCCTTATCATTAGGTACCTCTACTTTTATGTTTTCATTTTCAACCATTAAATTATTTTATGATCTTAATTGTATTTTATTCTGCATGCTTACCCCGTTTATCTAATTTCCATTAACTAGGTATCTGTTTGTCACCTAACTCCTCTTAAAGGGCTGGACCGATTTGGATGAAATGCGTGTATATTTCAATGGATTCCGGGATGGTTTGAAAGTACGAGGTACAATTACCGGGTACAGGTAACCTCCCGGTAGGTTACCTGTACCTACCCGGTAATTGTAATCTAGGTAGGTGGCGCTGATGTCGGTATGTCACCGGGCAGGACGACGTCTGCCAGGTCCGCTAGTTTAATATATTTTATACTCAGGTGATTTTATTTAACTGCCTCGTTGATCTAGTGGTTAGCATATTCGACTGCAGATCACGAGATCCCGGGTTCGATTCTTGGGTCGGGCAAATAATTGTTAGGTATTGGTTTCCGTCAAGAAATTCTCAGTGCCAGCCTGGAGTTGGTAATTGGCGGTGTTCCACCCCCGTGTCTCGGCAAGCACGTTAAGCAGTTGATCCCGGTTATTATCACTATCATGTGACAATAGTCATTAAAGCCCGCCAATCCGCATTGGAGTAGCGTGGCGGGTCTAAGCTCTAATCCCTCTCTCATAGGAGAGAGAGATTATACTTCGTGTCTTGTCCTCGGATTAGCTGAAATAAATAATGTAATTTTATATTGTAGTAACGCTCGTTAGCTACCGCCAAACAACACTTTTTTGAGAATAGATAATAAATCCCTTTTTTTTTTTTTTTTTTTTTGTGTGTTGGTATCATTGGGTCATGATACCAACTTTACATGTTTGTTTCTGCAACGTCTCAGCTCATTCGCTTTTTAGTGCTGCCACTCAACACAACTCAGCTTAAAAGAAAAAATAACGAATTGAGATAATATATTAGTAAAATAATAAGGAGCGAAATTACGTCGAACACAAAAATGGAAATTCTTCAAAATTCAAGAGGAGGAATCGTCGTCATCGGAATAAAATATGCAGGTAAGTACCTACCTAAGTACAAAATGGCGTCGACGTGGTGTTTACGCTAACCTAAAACACATCCGAATTGCTCAAAGGAGCCTTTCACAGTGTATTAATGGTTATCACCGGATAATTTTAATCACCGAAAACTAAGGTACATCGAATTACTCAACGGAGTTCACTCCACGGAGTCTTTCATAGTACCATTTCCGAATTGCTCAAAGGAGCCTTTCACAATGTTTAATGGTGATCACCGGTTAATTTTAACTACCGAAGACTAAGGTACATCGAATTACTCAACGGAGTTCACTCCACGGAGTCTTTCATAGTACCATTTCCGAATTGCTCAAAGGAGCCTTTCACAATGTTTAATGGTGATCACCGGTTAATTTTAACCACCGAAGACTAAGGTACATCGAATTACTCAACGGAGTTCACTCCACGGAGTCTTTCATAGTACCATTTCTGAATTGCTCAATTGCAATTGCATTGCTGGAGCCTTTCAACATGTCTATCGGTCACCACTACAAAAGGGCGCAATATTATTTATTTTTGGACACTATGTACATTGTACATCAAATTACTCAACGGAGTCTTTCATAGTACACAAGATTAAACAGTGTCATCGGTTCAAATAAATTAACCTGTCAGCCCAAATCAATCGAAATAACACTAAACTTCCCGACTTCAGGCGAGGTCGAGGAATTCAGCATATGTTCCGAGCCACCTAACCCAATAGAGGTGGAAATTGATCTCCATGAACAACGAACCGCTAACAGACAGGCCGCCCGCGCCGCCAGAAATACCTACCGAGGGTACCGAGGCACACGGAGATCAAGCTTTACCGTAAAAGATTTTGGGAGAAGACCCCAAGACATCTGTTTCGGAACACTACAACAATTTGAACCAGAAATACGGAAGGAGTTTTTTCTAACATAGTAAATCACATTGCTAGATATCTCCGGTCTGGACAAGGAGGCCCGAAAAGGTTCCTTTATTATAAAAGAAAAAATACATAGTTCCTACCAACAGCGAACGCATCGCCACGCCGTTATAAACTTGGAAATAACGCTTTGCCCAGAACCACAGTAAAACGCTACAGGGGCATAGACACGAGACAAAGACAGATTTCCTCTGTCACTTCTTGTATCGCTCGTGTCATAGTTAGTCAAATAAAAAATAGTGCTGCCAGCAAATTAACTAATTAATGGAAGGCGTTCGTATGCTCTGTGACATCCAATACTTAGATGTTATGAGAAGAAGATACTTCATTTTGTCATGCGTCAAAAGGGACGTATTTGAACATCCAAAATATATAACAAAGGTTGACTAGTGCTTGTTTGGTGAAAACATAATAGATTCTTCAGAAATTACAGGGCTCCTTCGGCACACAAGCTGCCGGCACAGAAGAGGAGCCACCCGCCGGCTCCAGTGCAAAAACTGGAAGCTCAACTTCTCATCGTTCCTGAATATACACCTAAAGAAAGAACAGCTTATGAATATAAATGAGCTTCTGTGCATTGGCACAAAGAATGAACCGCTATAAAATTAATAAAAAAGATTCATATTTAAAGGCTACTACTAGATTTAAAGGATGCATATTTTTTATTAAAAGTCCATCATGATTAAAAAAAAATAATTTCACTTTATGTTGTGGGAAAACATACCAATTTAATGTCCTACGTTTTGGGATTAAACATAGCCCCATAGATATGATTATTACAAAAATAATGAAATCTATTAATAAACTATTAACTACATATATCAAGCGGTTTACATATCTAATATTTGATGAATTATTACTGATCGTACGATCCTTTAAAGAATGCAATAAGAATATTAGTATGACTATAAAAGCATTAGGCTTCATAATTAATTATAAGAAAAGTAATCTCTCTCCATCCTTATCTTGTAAATTTCTTGGCTTTATAGACTCGCTTAACCTAGAAAGTTTACCTAATGATAACAAAACACATTCGTAGAGAGTCACTAAATATTAAACATATTATATATGTCAATATAAGATTAAAATATTTTCAAAATTAATAGGTTTATTACTAGTCTCTGCCTGCATCGCCATAGGGTACGGTTGGTTGTATGTGTATACAAGGGCATTTGAGGAATGTAAATATCTTGACTTGTAGGTTATTATGAGTACAATAGGATAATGCATATCCCGGATTCTCTAAATGAGGATTTATGTTGCTTAAAGTACATTCATGATAGTTCGGTCCACAAAATTTGAAGTGACAATTATGAAAAAGAGATTTACTCTGACGCCTCAACTACGGGGTGGAGTGCAGCTTGTGGATCAGAATCAACAGATGGCAGTGGTCTGAATGGAAAAGTACTCAACAAATTAATTATTTGGAATTGCTTGCTGCCTTCCTTGCGCTTAAGGTTTTTGTTTCCAAACATTATCACTGTCAGACTCTGCTACGGGTTCATAATACCACCGCCATCAGTTATAATTACTGTATGGGGGGCGTTCAATATCCACACTTAACAGCAGTGACCACAAATTGATCTTTTTGCTACTCGTGTTAACAAGAAGTGCGATAGATTTGTGCCCGGGCATAAAGACCCGGATGCATTGCTAAAAATGCTTTTACGATTAACTAATTGACCTAAATTTTATTTTTACGCTTTTTCCACATTTTTAATCATATTAAACGGTCTTCAGAAAGTGATTTCTGACAGAACAACAGAAATTATAGTCGTACCAAGGTGGCGAGTTCAACCTTGGTACCCCCTTTTTCAATCTCTTTAATTTCTGATATGTAAATTCTAGGACCTCTTTTAAACATCAAGATTTAATTTTTTAGCAAATACAACATACAGTCACAACTGTCAGATTATTGTTGAAAATTAATTAGAATTTTTAGAAATGGTTTACAGGTTATTAATTGCATAATTGAAACAGGTTAGACTGAACTGACATTTGACTCATTCAATGGCGCCGAACCGCCATCTTGAATTATTGGTATAAATACGGGCACTTCGAAGCCATGAATTCAGTCTCCTCCAGAGACTCAACCGACTAATAGATGCTTCAGCGTCTAGGTCGTGATATTTGATTGAGGGTTGCGATAGCAATCACACCCTAATCGAATAAATGCCGCCATGTTGGGCTTGGCCGGGTGTAATTAATTAATCAGTATAAAATAGATTTAAAAAGAGATCTCAGTTAAACTAATTGTGATTCGATATTAATTAAGTTTGTGCGGGTGATAAATAAAGATATTTTAATAATGATGATGTTTACACAACTTACCTTAGTTGCAGGGATATTATACAGCTGTTATTATTACGAAAAGACTCCAGCTTCAATCGACATGATGTTTGCTTGAAGAAATGGTTCACACATTGTACCAGACATTCAATAAATATATTTAAAGCACCAGTCCTAGAGGTATTACAATCCGCGACATCACTTTACAATAGTGAAGTTCAATAAGAAACTCTAAATAGCTGTAGAACCGCGATTCGAATATATCTAAAGATGAGAAAATCGCAAGATTTTTAAGGGTGTCTTTAGATTAAGACCCCCTCTTCCCAAATATAACATTACAGGGGACACCTCCTGTGTTCTAGATTATTTGACTACGTATTACCCATATGAAGACTTATCCATAGAAAGATTGACAAGGAAATGTATTACTTTGCTAGCTCCAGTAACAACAGATTACAAACTTTATCAGAAATTATAGCAAAAACATAGAAATTTTATCTTCATAAATAACAATCAAAAACCCTGATTTAATCAAGATTTCTACACCATTCTCTAATCAACCTGTTCTAATATTGCCTTTCTTTCCTGAGTAATCCGCTATATGTCCAGCACAAGCTCTTAAGATTATAAAAATGTAACATTAAGTAGTCAACATTATTTATTCATTAGTTATAAAAAACCTTTCAAAGTAATTTCAACCCAAACATTAATCCGCCGGATAAAAACCATAGGTACTAAAAAGTAGCGGTATTGATGTGTCCATATTTTCCGCTCGCAGCACCAGATATGCTGCAACTCCTAAAGCTTATAAAGCAGGAATCAACTTAAATATTATTTGCAAAACTGCGGGCTGGAGCTAAAACTCCAGCACATTTTGGAAATATTATTATACTTAGAAACATGATTTGTAATCAAGTAAATGATTCTATAGCTAGGCTGTAAATGATTAATGAATATCTAATAATAAAACAATTTTCATATATTTACTCGAGTTTATTTAAATTGAAATCTATATATAATTTTATACATAACCAATGATTTTTTAATTTCCTTCTTTATTAATATGTAATATCAAACAAAACGTAAAATTAATTTCGTAACAGCAATACGAAATACATTTTGTAACATACTTTTATAATGTGAATAACTGTATTTTGTTTTCATAATAATTATATTATGTACTCTTTACATATATTATAACAACTAAACTTATTTAGTTTTATTATTTTCTATTTTTTCTTATCATCTGCAAGTTGGCTACTGGCGCAGGCAGATTAATGGCATTACTGCCTGCTAGTATTTTCGGAACTTACTCTAAAAGTCTACAATATAAAATTACATTATTTATTTCAGCTAATCCGAGGACAAGACACGAAGTATAATTGATGATTAAATGAGCTTACCTGTAAGTGAAATTCAATCATAATTATACGAAGTGTCTTGTCCGAAGGATTAGCTCCCTCCCACCCACAAGGGAAGACCCAACAATGTTCCGAAAATACATTAAATACCTAACTCTCAAATAAATGAGCTGAGACGTTGCAGAAACAAACATGTAAAGTTGGTATCATGACCCAATGATACCAACACACAAAAAAAAAAAAAAAAAAAAGGGATTTATTATCTATTCTCAAAAAAGTGTTGTTTGGCGGTAGCTAACGAGCGTTACTACAATATAAAATTACATTATTTATTTCAGCTAATCCTTCGGACAAGACACTTCGTATAATTATGATTGAATTTCACTTACAGGTAAGCTCATTTAATCATCAATTAGAGACCTGTGCCCAGCAGTGGGACGTTAAAAGGCTGTAGTGGTGGTGGTGGTGATTTCATTGAAGAATAACAACAAAATTTTGATTTTCTCTTATGTTTTACTACTTACTTACTTATTTAGAAGTTTATGCGAAAATCTCTTTAAAATGTCCATTAACTATACAGACAAGGAAATTCTGTTTAGTCGAGGTTGACTTTAAACAAAATTTCCTGTAAATTTGAAGGATACGAAGATGCCACGGGCAGGCGAGATGTGGACGCGGCATGGCTATTGCGATATGGCTGATGAAGGAGCAATACCTTGCAAAGAAAACAACAACTAAATAAAAACTTCCTTTATATTTGTACAAGATTATTTAATATTCCTAGAGATTACTTAATATATGTATATGGGTGCAAACTGCGAACAGACTAGGTACTGTGTTGTGTCGCAAACTCGCAAATCTGACGCGACGTATACGCTGATTGGTGCTCGCTGCTGCAACGGGCTCTTCGCTTCAGCCAAGAAGATTATACTCTATTCCAGTGTCTATAGAGTATTTTCTTGGCCTCAGCCCTCATTCTCCACGTCAGCACGCCTAGCGCCACGGCCGCGGCAGACTAAAGTGCAGCATTTCTTCACATAAAAATGATTGCCTTCAATTAATCCCACCTTATAATTCCACCCACCACCCTTAACATAAAAATAACTATTTCCGGATTTACAAGAACATAATCTATACTTAATATAATAAAGCGGAAGAGTTTGTTTGTTTGAACGCGCTAATCTCAGGAACTACTGGACCGATTTCAAAAATTCTTTCACCGTTGGATATGTACGTGATCCGTGAGTGCTATAGGCTATATATGTACCACGGGCGAAGCCGGGGCGGACCGCTAGTTATTTATATATCATTTGAGTGAGATCCACAAACATTTTGACCGGGTATTGCTTGATACTGCGAGTGATAACTAGCCTTCGAAGCTTGGTCCATTGGTGAATCTAATAAGCCTTTATACGGCGTTTGTTGCTGAGGTTTTAATCGATAAGCTATATAAACAGCTACAGCTATAATTATAACCTGAAACGAAGAAATACAATATAAGTAACTAAATAGATGCAGCTGTCAATTTTAGAACATCTTTCTGGTATCTCAAACCAGACATACAGATAACAAAGTGAACTTATAAACATAATGATTTCTTTTTATTTTCCATTACGAGGTATGGACCTATAAAAAAAGTTGCTTAGCGTAGCTCTTCGCTATAAAAATCAGTTTCAGTATTCCGCCGGAGAAGTTATCATAAACTTTGTTCAATAATCCTAAAATGTTAACATACAAATGCTTATTCACTTTAAATTACTTTGTTGAGTGTGCTCAGGAACTTTTTAACCTAGTTCCTCCTTCACCATTTCACCACAGAACAGCGAGACATCGCTCGCTAGGGACGTTGCTAGGGATGGCCAAAGAAGAGGAGGTACTTATACTTTATCTTAGGATGGCCAACACTCAGTTGTCAACCCTACGTAGTTGACATTCAGTATGCTTAGAATAGAATAGAAAAGTTTTTTATTAAAATAAACTTTTACAAGTACTTTTGAATCGTCAATTGAAACTACCACAGGCTTAGTCTGACTTTGCACAGCTCGAAAACTTTACTAAATACTACTGATCGTAACACAATGACTTCAGAGTAAAATGGACCTCAAGTGGCTTATTTTAAGGTTTGAACTCGCCAATACATTCAGCATTCGAAAATAGGCAGCACCCCAAGCAGAAATGTTAATAAATATTCGAACTATTGAATAACCCTTGCGATGAACACCTGAAGGGAGTAATTGGAAAGTTCGGGCTAGGAAGCCGAAATGAACGTGGCCAACTCCTCCTAAACTTTTGCACAGAAAACAATCTGAGTGTAATGAATACCTGGTTCCAACAGCATCCGAGGCGACTTTATACCTGGACATCTCCGAATGGAAAAAATAAGAACCAAATAGATTATATCATAATTGCAAAACGATGGAGATCTTCAATTTCTTGTGTAAAGACACGACCAGGTGCAGATTGCGGAAGTGACCACCAATTGTTGGTAGGAGATATCAGTGTACGCCTAAAAACAGCTGATAAGCCCCGTCCGAATAAAACATACCATCTGACTCCAACAGCACAGAATCATTTTCAACAGCTTGTGCAACCTCGTCTAAAGGAACTAGATCTAGACCCATTTGAGTCAGCCGAAGCTTCTTGGGACAAATTAAAGCATGTGATGCTGGAAACAGCCAAATTAGGCAAGACTGCGCAGGAGACTTTACCTAGGGCAAATTGGATGAGCGAAGAACCATGGTCAATAATCTTGGAGAGAAAAGCTGTCAAAGAGGCGAGTCTCAAATCGGCTTCTGACAAGGAAAAGTACCGAGATCTACAAACGAAAGTACAATCCATCTGTAGGAGAGACAGGAATAAATACATAAACAATATATGTGAGGAGATTGAAAATACCTCAAGGACGGCCAACACCAAAGACATGTTTGCAAAGGTGAGACTTCTTACGAAGGAATTTAAAATGAAGAATTGGGCTGTTGAAGACGAAAAGGGTCAATTGGTTGTAGAAAAGCACCAGATAGTGGAAAGATGGCGGCAATACTGTTCACAACTATACTGTGAGAATAACACAAATGAAGAAAGGTTCGATTACACGGAGAGAGAGCCCGATATCCTGCTTCAAGAAATTGAAACAGCTATTGCACGCTTGAAACCGAAAGCTAATGGTGGCAACGGAATAACTTCCCAGATGATAAAGAACCTGGGGCCGCAGGGAGCTAAGATCCTCCATTCAATATGCCAAAAAGTTTGGAGAACGGGACAGTGGCCGACTGATTGGATGGAGTCAATTGTGATACCCTTACACAAGAAAGGTTCAACAAGAAAATGCGAAAATTACCGCACCATCTCTCTTACATCACACGCAAGCAAGATACTACTGCATGTAATAAACAGAAGACTTGAATATTAAATCTCCGGTTTAATTGCGAAGGAACAAGCGGGATTCGTCAAAGGCAGAGGCACACGAGAACAGATTTTGAACATAAGACAGCTTATTGAAAAAAACAGAGAATTTAACATACCGATGGCTCTCTGTTTCATTGACTACGCCAAAGCCTTTGACTGTATTAATTGGAGAATGATGTTCCAAGTCATGAAAGAGATGGGCATACTTAACCACCTTACCTTTCTTGTTCAGAATATTTATCTAGAAGGTCATTCAAAGGTTTTAGTTGATAATACCGAATCGCAGCCATTTAGGACAAAACGAGGTGTCAGACAGGGTTGTATATTGTCACCGCAACTGTTTAACCTAATTGGGGAACACATTATGCGTAGGGTTTTGGATGACTCGAAGGGGGGCATCCGTGTGAGCGGACATCTCATAAACAATCTACGATTTGCAGATGACACCACCATTATAGGCGCTAATGAAACGGAACTTGCCGAACTTTTGCAAAGAGTAGAAGTCGTAAGCGCTGAATACGGACTACGGATAAACCGGAACAAGACCAAGCTGATGTTTGTTGACCGAGCTCACATACTTCAAAGAACTTACGAGCTTCAAGATCTCGATGCAGTGGATCAGTTTGTGTATCTCGGCTCGCTGATCACAAGTGATGGTGACTGTGAACGTTTATCCGTAGAGCGCAGATATCAAAGGCAGCAGTTAAGCAGTTGGCGAAGATATGGAAGAGCAGAGGAATAAGCAGACGGGTCAAAGTAAAGCTTATGCGCACCCTGGTCTTCTCTATTTTCCTTTATGCTTCCGAAACCTGGACTCTGAAGTCTCGAGTACGAAGCAGGATAGACGCGTTTGAGATGTGGTGTTGGCGCAAAATGTTGGGTAGCCCATGGACTGCGCATCACACTCAAGGAACTCAGGATCCGAACCCGTCTCTCTACTATATGTATGCGCAGGGTTCTCAAGTACTTCGGTCACGTGGTTCGGCAAGACCCTGATAATTTAGAAAAACTGATTGTGGTCGGCCACGTGGAAGGAAAGAGAAGTAGAGGGAGATCACCAACCCGCTGGACCGATACTGTTAAACAAGCGTGTAACTCCAGCATACACGCATCCATCCGACTTTCACAAGACAGAAAAGCCTGGAAGTCATTAGTCGAAGCTGCTCATGATGACCACGACCCTCAGTCATGAGGCAACGACGTAGAAGAAGAAGAAGAATTACGACTTTAAAATAGGAGTCTTTTGCATCTGCTTTTGCATATTGCAGTTTCTCGATACGTAGTATTTGGTAAAGTTTTGGAGGTGCGCAAACTCAGAATACCTATACAGTATACTCGCACGATACGCTTTCGGTATGGAACGCCCTTCCGGCGTCCGTGTTTCCCGCCTCGTTCGACTTGAGTACCTTCAAGCTTCAAGGCATGAGTGAATAGACATTTTCTAGGCAAGCGCGTTCCAACTTAGATCTCATCATTGCTTTCCATCAGGCATGATTTTCGTCAAGCGTAATCCTATCATACAATAAAAAAATACTTTGATAAACAAACCTGCAGACAAGTGACCGTGGCGGCCGTAACCCCAATGGCAAACGTATAATCTGCAAGCAGCCATGTTAGTCTTTGCTGGCAACCAACATAATAATATGAGTTTGCAGACGTGCAATTGAAGGGTGGATAGTTCCTTATGAAACTAGGGCAACAACTGAGGGGTATATCAGTACCCCAGTCGTGTACATTATTAAAGCCACAGCATTGTAACTGGAAATGACAGAAGAATACATAAGGTGATAAAATCAAAATAAAAGTTTATAGGTAACTACATAGTTGGTGCACTGTACACTTTTTAACCGACTTCCAAAAAGGAGGAGGTTCTCAATTCAGCGCGTATTTTTTTTTTTTTGAAAGAAGAAAGAAAGTGAAGGGACTAAACGTGTAAGATCCGGCGATCGCCAGTGGTGTGTGACACTTCGCGAAGCCGCGGCCGCGTTGGTCACATTTTCGACGCGCGTGTACCGTCCAAGCCTATTATACTCTGATTTTTAATTCCGTGGAATTCTGACGTTTCGTAATGTTACCAGAGATAAAACAATTCCCACAAAAAAGATAAAAAATTCAAAACTTATGTAAATAAAAATCAACTGCCGCATGTATAATATATGATAAGTAAATGCCTGACGGACACTTCATGGTGATAATGTCATTCGATTTCCATTTTTAAATATTTTTTTTCAATGTGCTTCTTTTCTTTTCTATTGCTGTTAGTGTGCACTTTCTAGTTTTCATTCTTAGCGATTTCTATTTTAGGACGAAACGACTAATATTATTACGCGGCTTAAGGCTTTTTATATTGACAGGGAATTAAAGTAGTTGGGGGTAAAGTCGTACTTCGTAGATGTTAACCCTGTTTTCCATACAAATAACTCATCTGTACATGACAATGACAACTGTCAGAATTCCACGGAATTAAAAATCAGAGTATAGAATATTTTAAAATACTAACCCGCATTTGCATTTTATTCCAAGTCCCTTGATCGAAGTCCCATCTGTATCTTCCACGTTCATATTTCATAGAGTCATACATTTTATAAAGTATAACATTGCCTCTCCAAACGCTATCTTCCAGGACAAATCCAACAGCAGTAATTGATATTTCAATTAATAATATAACGACAAGTAACGTGACGTACTGTAAAATTACAAAAAGATTTAATGGAGAACCTACTTATTTTATGTTATATACTAGCTTCTGCCCGCGGCTTCGCCTGCGTGAATTTCAGTTTTCACAAATCCCGAGGAAATCGTGGATTTCAGGTTCCCGTTCCCGCTTCTTTTTTAGGGTTCCGTACCCAAAGGGTAAAAACGGAGCCCTATTAATGTCACTCGGCTGTCTGTCTGTCTGTCTGTCTGTCTGTCCGTCTGTCCGCCGGTCACAGGTCTCTAGCTTGCAGACAAAATGAGTTACAAACCTGAAATTTTGGTATTTGGTGTAAAATATTGACCCAAAATCAAATATAGAATTAGAAATTGAATTAAATTATTTTTCAGGGGGGCTCCCATACATGAAAAAGGAGCCAGAAAAAACATTTTTTTCTTACCCTAGCTTGTGGGGTATCATTGTTTAGAACTCATTGAGTAGAGTACGAACATATATTTTTTTAATTTTTTCTTTAAAATAACTATAATTTAAAAATTAAAAAAACCCGACTGCCATGCTAAAAACGAACTAAAAAATTAATAAACTACCACCGTACCACTTACAGTGTAGTTGTTATTTATTTTGTTTTTCATGATTTGTCACTCCAAATTGATTTAAAACATATAGATTGTATACATTTTCGTACTCGCCTTTTAAAGCCCTTTATTTTGATACCCCACTCGAGGGTCTTGAAGAAAAAAATTTTTTTCAGCCCGCACATTAAAGTGCATAAAATCCGCCATTTTAATTTTTTATGAATTTTATGTACCCATTAACATTTGCGCCGTCAAGACAAATCTAATGACGTATAATTTATCAAAATAGGTTGAGCCGTTAAGTAGTTACGAACTGACATAGGAAACGGTCATTTTCTACGATTTATCACTCCAAATTGTTTGAAAATATATAAATTTATACATTTTCGTATTTGCCTTTTGAATCCCTTTATTTTGATACCCCACTCGAGGGTCTTGAAGAAAAAATTTTTTTTCAGCTCGCACATTAAAGCGCATAAAGTCCGCCATTTTGATTTTTTTTTTAATTTAGGTACCCTATAACACTCGCGTCATTGAGACAAATCTAATGACGTATCATTTATCAAAATCCGTTGAGCCGTTGATTAGTTACACGCGGACATAGGAAGTGACATACATACACACAGGTGAAACACATAACCCAGTCGGGTAAAAATAAGGGAATGGGGGGCCCTCAAAGTTGTCAGTTTTAGACCATTTTTGTGACGGGGGCTATCTCAAAAACTAAACTAAGTAGTTAGGAATATCATATTTCGGTATATTATATACCATATGCTCTATTTAAACAACAAATACTGAAAACAACGATTCATAAAATAGTTTATAAGCTGTGACCAAAACAAACGAACATTTTTTGAGTTTTTCTTTTACGGTTTGTTGCGATGTCTAGCTCGGAAATTAAATATTTCTTAGACCCAAAATATTATATTGTTCATAATTACGTACGGAACCCTAAAAGAGCGAGGCCACAGGCCGTCGGGCATTATTAATATGGGTCGGTCAAAGTAATACATTTATCAATTTGACTGACGCTCTTGATCATCTATCTTCTATAGGTATATATAAAAATCAATGCCACTTTTCGTTGTAATTTTATAACTCAAGACCGTTCTTGAAGGGCTCACCTATCCAAACCAAATATTTAGGCTTTGTACGGACTATTTAGTAAATGGTTTATGTGAAGTTTGCACAAAATCGGTCGAGCGGTTCTTCATTTATCACATTTTTCATTTTTATCAATGGGTTCCTGGATGGTTCGAAAACACAATTACCAGGTAGGTACAGGTAACTCACCGGGTCTCGGTAGGTGGCGTTGATGTCGTTATGTCACCGGACCAGAATGACGTCTGCCAGGTCCGCTAGTTATTTATAATGACCAATAGTCACCAAGGTTAGTGCCATAGGGTTTTTCGTAGAAGCTAAAATAAAACCTAAATATTCTTCTCGTAAAATTATATCAAATAGTCACACCTCTTCGTGCCAAATGTATACATAATTAGTTTAATCATAACATCATGTTAAGTACACCATAATTAAAATAAATAACGTACCACAACAACGAAATGATATTTTTTCCTTGTCACTCCATGGAATCCGAGTAGAGCTGTAAAGAAAATAATAAAAGCGGTCGCAATCACAAATCCGGTGATCACGTAGAATGTATCTTCCACAAACGAAAAGTATGTTCCGCACATCACCACAATGAGGATGCCCAATGTTAGAAGTGATAGTCCGGATATCTGTAAATTTTTAACTCTGATACATAGGTAGGTACTTACTTATATAAAAAACAAGAATTTTTAAAAAATAAAACCCTGCTGTTTTTTGACGTGTTAACTTAATAAATCGATGAACACCGGCCTGCACACAAGAAAAAGTGTCACGTTCCGCCTGAGCCGAGCGTGCAAGCGAGAGCGCAGAACAAGGTACGATTGGCCTATATATATTTTGTGTGTTCAATATTGTTTTCTTATGACGTTATCACGTAAACTTATCGTCCGTAAACCGACCCTACTAAAACGAATTTTTTTTTTACTTATTCGAATACATTAAAGGTTCGACTACAAATCAAAGGTTGTTCACCACGGAATACCACTGATCGTGCAAAGAAAAACTTGTAATACTTATGTCTGTCCATCTCCAGGATGTAAGCTACTTATCCCTGTGCAAAATTTCGTCAAGATCCATTCAGCGGTTCACCGTTCAGTCGTGAAAAGGTTACAGACAGAGTTACTTCCAATTTATAATATTACTAGCTTCTGCTCGTGGCTTCGCTCGCGTGAATTTCGGTTTTTCACGAATCCCGAGTGAATAGTGGATTTCCGGTTCCCGTTCCCGCTCCCTTTTCTAACCTTTAAGCTACTTTCAAGGTAAACATGCTATAGTAATAATCTACTTATAGCTGTAGCTATAGATTTCGGTTTTTTCAAAATCCCATGGGATTTTTCCAGGATAAAAAGTAACCAAATCGGTTTAGTAGTTGCGGCGTTAAAGAGTAACAAACATACAAATACACACCATCACAACTGAACCTACTCGCAGAAGAAAAGTTAGATAAATAGGTACCTATAGGTAATATAATTATTTATTATGGGAAACATAATACTTAGTTACTTACAGTAGATAACGTTGTGATCGCCGATATCAAAAATCTTGTGGATGACAAAACCGCCCACATCCTTTGGCATTTCATTTTGAGCCACTCAAATGCAGTTCCTGCTGTGACGCCCTCCGTCACAGGATCATTATTTAATCTCATTTTAAGTATTTTTCACGTACGTAACCGTACGGCACTGCAGCTGATAAGTTATGCTGAAAGCTGAATATATCGATCGACACAAAGAAACACTGATAACTTTTTGCCGGCTGATAACGATAGCGATGGGCGTCGACTGTACTTTTTAGGGTTCCGTACCCGAAGGGTAAAAAACGGAGCCCTATTAATGTCACTCGGCTGTCTTTCTGTCTGTCTGTCCGTCTGTCCGCCGGTCACAGGTCTCTAGCTCGCAGACGAAGTGAGTTACAAACCTGAAATTTTGGTATTTAGTGTAAAACGTTAACCCAAAATCAAATATTGAATTAGAAATTGAATTAAATTATTTTTCAGGGGGGCTCCCATACATGAAAAAGGAGCCGGAAAAAAAAATTTTTTCTTTACCCTAGCTTGTGGGGTATTATTGTTTAGAGCTCATTAAGTAGAGTACAAATATATATTTTTTTAATTTTTATCTCAAAAAATAAGGGAATGGGAGGCCATCAAAGTTGTCAGTTTTAGACCATTTTTGTGACGGGGGCTATCTCAAAAACTAAACTAGTTGGGAATATGATATTTCAGTATATTATGTATTATATGCTCTATTTAAACAACAAATACTGAAAACAACGATTTATTAAATAATTTATAAGCTGTGACCAAAATAAACGAACATTTTTTTGGGTTTTTCTTTCACGGTTTGTTGCGACGTCTAGCTCGGAAATTAAATATTTCTTAGACCCAAAATATTATATTGTTCATAATTATGTACGGAACCCTGAAAGAGCGAGGCCCGACTCGCACTTGGCTGATTTTTTTATACAAATGCATTTAGATTAGGCAACGGAAATTATGGATTTCGTCGTAGTGATACAGATTTTATGTCAGTGTAGATAAGTAGGTGTAGGTATTAATTGCGCACTTGGGCCGCGGGGGGACGTCAAAAGAAAAATATTTCTCGCGCATTCGAACATCGAACGTCGGACAGCCACTCCATCAAGAGCAATCAACGGCGATTTCGATTCTTATGAATTTGAGTGACCCATCGCCGTTGTCCTAGGTGAACGACAAACGCGAGAACGCAACATAATACGCCGCGACGGGCTGAGCTAACCTGAGCTAGCCTTCTGTAGCTGAGCCTTAACTTAGCTGAGCTAACCTGTAGCTGAGCCTTCACGTAGACTACGTTGTCGCGTGGATAAGTTTGTCATTTTGTATGTCGTATCGTGTCATATTGCGTTTGTCGTTCATCCAGGTCCCTAGGACACAGAGGCGTAGCGTGGACTAATATAGACGTGGGTGAATTCGCATCAGCGAGGCCCCTTCTCTTTCGTTCCAAGATAATCCCAATAAATCTAGCCTATCAAAAATGTTTTGTAATTCCTGACAAGTCTCGTATTCCGTCAATTTAACGGTTTGAAGGTAGTTACAACGGCTTCGCAGTCGCACTTAAGAGGGGCTTCAGTCGCACTTAAGAGGTGACGCGAGGCCCTCGCGAGTGCGAGGCCGTGGGTGAGGGCCCACATCGCCCACGCCTAGCTACGCCACTGCTAGGACAAAGGGTTATATTTTATACTCGAGTAGGCACCTAAAAGTCTCTACGCTGACTCGTTGACTCGACTCGCTTTTAGCTGTGGACTCCAATCGACTCGGTTGCGATTTGCGAATGATTGCTTGAACTCTCGCTTGTTACCGACATAGCTCGTCGAGCAACGAAATTGAACAGGCAATAGGCGTAACACAGCTGCAAAAATCGATAGACGTTGGGGACCGGAGCTGCTCGAATGACGCCCCTGCGCCGCCTATCTTTCGAAATCCGCCCGCGGAGGACGGGCGATGCCAACGTAACTGGGCGATGACAAGCGAGTCTCTGGCAACAACCTCAGCGCAACACGATTGTATCGTTGATATTTAGATGTGGGATAGAACATTGCACTTATAAAGAAAACCACAAATAAGTCTTTAATTTCCTTTATATTTGTATAAAAGTGAATAGGTATTATGGCGATATATCTACTTACGTACTTAATAATATTTATGTTCATAACGATGAATATATAATATATACTAGCGGTCCGCCCCGGCTTCGCCCGTGGTACATAATATATAGCCTATAGCACTCAGGGATCACGTACAGTACATATCCAACAGTGAAAGAAATTTTGAAATCGGTCCAGTAGTTCCTGAGATTAGCACGTTCAAACCAACAAACAAACTCTTCCGCTTTATTATATTAGTATAGATTATAATATAGATTATATTATTGGTGCAAACAGACTACAGGATTGTATCGCTATATGTCGCAACGCAATCAGGTGCTCGCCGCTGCAGCAGGCTGTTCGCCTCAGCCCTCAGCCCTCAGGCTCTCAGGCCCTCAGCCCTCAGCCCTCAGGCTCTCAGGCCCTCAGCCCTCAGGCCTTAAGGCTCCGGCCAAGGCGTTAGCGTGCCATCTGAGCGCCACGGCAGACTAGTCACTGGAGTCTTCATACAAAACTGATTGCCCTCTGTTAGTTCCACCTTAATTTCACCCACCACCCTTAACATAAATATAATTATTTCCGAGTTTATAAGAGCATAATTATTGTATTATGTCATTTGAGTGAGATCCACGGACACTTTGACCGGGTATTGCTTGATACTGGAAATAATACTTCGAAGCGTGGTCCATTGGTGAATCTAATAAGCCTTTATACGGCGTTTCTTGCTGGGGTTTTAATCGATAGGCTATATAAACAGCTACAGCTATAATTATAACCTGAAACGAAGAGATGCAATATAAATAAATATATACTTAATTATACACTGTCAATTCTAGAAGATTGCCGTAAAAGGACGATGGCATAAATACATACACGGCATATCTCAAGAATTTAAAAATCAACGTACTTAGTGTAAAACCAAGCTCAAAAAGTAAAGTAGGGTTTGAGTAAATTGGAACACATTATATATTACTAGCGGACCCGGCAGACGTCGTCCTGCCCGCTATTAGCGCCACCTACCGGGTCCAATTTTTCTACTTATAAACCTTCCTCTTGAATCATTCTATCTATTAAAAAAAACTGCATCAAAATCCGTTCCGTAGTTTTAAAGATTTAAGCATACATAGGGACATAGGGACATAGGGACATAGGGATATAGGGACAGAGAAAACGACTTTGTTTTAAGTATAAAATATAGTATATCACTACATAGTAATGTAGTGATAGTTTATTGTAACTAAGTATGTGTACCTACCGATCTATTTATTTAAAAGGCAAGCATGATGCGCTTGACAAGGTCATTGAGTCTGACCACTATTTTATACAAGTAAGTACTAGCATTTGCCCGCGGCTTCGCCCGCGTGAATTTCGGTTTTTCAGAAACCCGAGGAAATCGTGGATTTCCGGTTCCCGTTCCCGCTTCCTTTTCCAACTTATATACCTATTTTCAAGGAAGTTTGCTATAGTAATCTAACTATAGCTGCAGCTGTAGATTGCTATAGCAAATTTCAATTTTTTCAAAATCCCCGGGAACTGTGGATTTTTTCAGGATAAAAAGTAACCTATGTGTCAAGTCAGGGCATTATCTATCTTCATTCTAAATTTCAGCTAAATCGGTTCAGTAGTTGCGATGTTGTTTCAATTTCAATTTCAATACACACAAATTTTCGCGTTTATAATGTTAAGTGTAAAGTGTGTATATAAGCTACGTAAGTATATTATTACAATAAGACAGTACTTTTGTGTCGATTCAAAATGCTCCACAGAACGTATCGGGAACTAAAATTGACATTACCCAATAAATAGTTCACACTAGACTAGTGCCGTACTCACGAGTTCCGAGTAGGTACCTTCGCTCACTTCTCTTAGCAATCAGCGCCAAAATGCTTTGTTTATAACTAAGTAGTCCACCATAATAATAATAGAGATTAAACTTATTAGATTATGTATACTTAAGTAGTCTGATTTTTAATTCGATGGAATTCTGACAGTTGTCATTTAAAAATAGAATGAGTTATTTGTATGAAAAACAAATGACGTTTGATTTACCCCAAACGTACCTGAAGTATCTGTCAGGCATTTGTCATATCTACATGAGAAAACTGATTTTTATTTATATGTAAGTTTTGAATTCATTATCTTTTTTGTGGGAACTGTTTTATCTTTGGTAACATTGAGAAACGTCAGAATTCCACGGAATTAAAAATCAGAGTATAGATATAAACAAACCTGAAAACAAGTGACTATGGCGCCAGTTATTTCAATTGCAAAAGCATAACGTGCAAGATACCAGCCCAATGCAGGACGGCAACCTCCATAATGTGCATTTTCAGACGTGCATTCAAACGGTGAAGTAGCACCGACGGGTATATTGCAACAGCTGAGGGGTATTCTAAGACCCCAGTCTCTTACACCGTTTAATCCACAGCAGTATAACTAGAAACGAAAAATACCCTCTTTATTAAGTTTATAATAATAATTATCCGGTGTCCGGGATAAGTCCACCGTAAGAGCTACGGTGAGACATACAAACAGACAGTCACACACACATAGCGTTCAAACTTATAACACCCCTCTTTTGGCGTCGGGGGTCAAAAAAAGAAAATATGCAGCGCCGAATTCATCAAATTTAAATATTCAAATAAACTTTTTGACTATTTAAAACTATTTGAACTTAGTTAAATTGGTTCTATAAATTCACTTTTTGAACGTCAATTTTTACAAATATGATACACTAGCGGTCCGCCTCGGCTTCGCCCGTGGTAAGTACATAATATATAGCCTATAGCACTCAAGGATCACGTACATATCCAACGGTGAAAGAATTTTTGAAATCGGTCCAGTAGTTCCTGAGATTAGCGCGTTCAAACAAACAAAGTGATGTAAGGTAATGGTGATAATTACTAACGAGAACTTAAAAGTAAAACTACGAGGGTTCCAAATGCGCCCTGATCGGAGAAGAGCCCACAACAAACTCAGCCGGATTTTTTTATATATATCAGCAAAATGGGACAGGCCTACTTACTATTACAACTCCTCGGAGCCACCTTGGACACTTTTCCCTCTCACATCTGTAGGTTAACAAGCTAAGAAAAAAAAAACAACTAACCTCATTTTGTATGTTGTCCCAAGCCTCTTGATAACCATATCCTCCCCAACTAACGTAATAATTTTGCTGACTTTTATACATTTCATACAGTATAACACTATTAGTCGCAGCATTATCTGTCAGTATGGATCCATAAACAGTAATTACTATTTCAGAAACTAATATCGTTGCAAGTAACGTGACGTACTGTAAAGAAACAACAAGTAAGTAAGTATAAATTAAAAATTTAAAAAACCCCCCACATTCACCGTTTTATGGTGGCGGCCATCCTTGGATTTACATAGTGCTATTCTACTAGTCAAGCCCTTTCATTTGATACCCATCACCATTGAGAGGGAGTTGGGAAAAAATATGTAATCCGCCATTTTGTGGCGGCGGCCATCTTGGACCGACTTTCATCAAACATAGCTTCCGACTAATTCACTTTACAAACAAAAAAAAAATCGCATTCAAATCGGTTCACCCGTTTGAGCGCTACGCTGCGCGCAACGCTACACACACACACACAGGCCCGTCAAACTTAAAACACCACATCGTTTTTGCATCGGCGGTTAATAATTATATGTAATACATAACAAGTTAGACGATAAAGGAAGACAACTAGTGATGATTACTTACTGATACGATACCTAAAAAAAACGCGAAAAACTCTAAGATTTCGATAACGGTACTCTTTAAATACCCTGTATACTTACTATATTATTATATAAATATTACTACTTAACTGCTTTATATGCCTATCGACCAATATCAATAGTCCACAATAATATTTGTGTTCAAAGCCTCAAACACAGGTGCACACTCTATTCCCTCAGTCGCAGTCCAAATGGGACGGCAACACGACACGATTGGAGAAATATGGGCGCAGGACCGACGGATTTAACACACACACTAACACACACACACATACACACACACACACACACACACACACATACTTATTTTTAAAATCTTATTAATTGAAACATGTTAACCCATCTTACCTGCAGATTCTCTTTTTTTTGTTAAAATGAGCCATAAATAAGGAGAGAACTGTTGCCTACAACACAGGTTTATATACCTTTCGTAGGGACAGTTGGTTTCTGTATTGTACCTACTTTTTAAAATTATTAGAATTTTAGGTTTACCTACATAATATTATGCAGATTTATGTACACCTAATGTTTTTTGTGCAAATAAAGAATTTATTTATTTATTTATTTATTTACGATCTCTCCGAGATCCGGGTCTGCTACTGAGAATTTCTTGATAGAAATCATCATCAGTCCGACATCAGCCTTTATCAATGATACCCTCATATACTTATCTATAAATATAATCTACTTATACCGAAATTTATCGGTCGTTAGAGCCTCGTTTGTAGACCAGTAGCACACGAGTAGATAAGTACAGAGGGGAAGCTTCTACAAGCGGCCCGCTGTAGGTACACTCACACATATGCGCACGTTTGTCACCCAACTGTACCGGTTTGGGGACCGAGCGGGCGTCCGTGAACCGTTGGTGAGTGTGTTTGTGTGAGTGTACCTACAGCGGGCCGTTTGTATGAAGCTTCCTCTCTGTACTTATAGTGCCAGTAGGGTGTACCGCGGGCAGGCGAGGTTGACTGAGGGAGCGCAACCTTTTTCCTCTAAACAATCATAACATAACATTATAATATTACACCATGTTATTATTGCCTCGTTGCAACTGCCTCGTTGGTCTAGTGGTTAGCATATTCTAACGCGGATCACGAGGTCCCGGGTTCGATTCCCGGGTCGGGCAAATAATTGTTAGGTAGGTATTGGGTTTTTTCTGTCAAGAAATCAGTGCCAGCCCGGAGTTGGCAGCTGTCGGAGTTTCACCCCCATGTCTCGGAGAGCACTTTAAGAAGCACGCCAACCATTGGAGCAGCGTGGCGGGACTATGCTCTAAGTCCCTCTCGCCTATGAGAGAGGAGGCCTGTGCCCAGCAGTGGGACGTTAAAAGGCTTGTAGTGGTGATGGTGGTGGATATTATTTTAAAAATTAATAACTCACCGCAACAACGAAATAATATTTCTCTCTTGTCACTCCATGGTATCCGAGTAAAGCTGTGCAGAAAATGATGACAGCGGTCACAATCACAAATGCGGTGAGCAGGTAGTATGTATCTTCCACAAACATAGAGTATTTGCCGCACATCACAAAAACGACGATGCCCACTGTTAGAAGTGCTAATCCGGCTGTCTGTAAGTTTTAACTTGGATATTAAAATAGTTTTGACAAACCGAAAAAGAAAAACCTGCGCTAAAGTTGCTGTAATAAAGTAGGTACCTAGTACACTTTTTTAAATTAATTATTATTGTACTTATAATAGACCCTACATTTTGTAGATTTACTTTAAACTGTAAACAATAAAATTTATGTACTTAACAAAGTTCAGTAAACATTCGTGAGCGCTATAGGTAACTAACTAGTGTTGTGCTCGGTGCGCGAGCTGCAAGCAGCTCGCGGGCCTTGTAGTCTCTTCAATATTCATAAAATAAAGAAATTCCAGAATATTCTGGAGAGTCTTGAAAGATAGAAAGAAATATTGGTATCACGTTTCGTATCTTATCTGAAAGGACACTAATGAGTTCTATGCATGCGTTTAGTGGAAAAAAAAAGATCTATACAAAAATGTTCTGGAGAGCCACTTGAAAATTAAAAAGAAATTTTGTATGGACACGAATTTTTTTTGTTCCGTAGCTATCTTTTTTTATTGGCTCACCAAAGGGCCTAAGGTCTTGATCATTTTTAGTTTCAAGACCATGCCTATAAGATTGATAGTTTTTGAGGGCCGTTAGGGTACTCTGGTAATTTTTCCACATTCACTACGTTTTGTATTTTTTGTGAAAAAATCTTAAAGTTCTATTTATACGTGTAGTGGGGGGAAAACGTTCCATACAAAAATGTCCAAGAGAGCCTCTTGAAAAGAACACAAAAAATTTGTATGGAGGCGATTTTTTTGTTCGGCGGCCATTTTATTTTTAACGGTCCACCAAATAGTCCAAGGTCTTTGACAACATTTGTTTGGGACCATGCCTGTAAGACTGGTAGTTTTAGAGGACCCATGAGGTACTTTAGAAAATTTTCCACATTCTTAATGTATCGTATTTTTCCTGAAAGGACACTCATGAGTTCTATATATGCGCTTGGTGGGGGGAAAAAAATTCAATACAAAAATGTTCTGGAGAGCCTCATGAAATTTAAAAAAAAAATTGTATGGACACGAAATTTTTTTTTGTTTGGTCCCTATCTTTTTTTTACTGGCTCACCAAAGGGCCCAAGGTCTTGAACATTTTCAGTTTCAGAACCATGCCTCTATGATTGATAGTTTTTGAGAGCCGTTGGGGTACTCTGGTAAATTTTCCACGTTCACGACGTTTTATAATTTCTTTGAAAGAAAACTCAAAAGTTCTACGCACATAAATAGTGATAAGAAAAAGTTCCATACAAAAATGTTCAGGAGAGCCTTTTGAAATTTCAAAAAAAAAATTTTGTTGGGCGGCCATCTTTTTTTTGCCGGTTCACCAAATTGCCCAAGGTCTTTAACAACATTTGTTTGGGACCATTCCTGTATAACTGGTAGTTTTAGAGGACCCATGAGGTACCCTGGTAATTTTTCCACATTCACTACGTTTTGTATTTTTTGTACAAAAAACTTTTGAGTTTTATGTAAGTGTGTGTAGTATGGAGAAAAATTTTTATACAAAAATGTCTAGGAGAGCCTCTTGAAAAGAACCCAAAAAATTTGTATGGAGAAAATTTTTTTTTGTTCGGCGGCCATCTTTTTTTTACCGGTTCACCCAATGGCCCAAGGTCCTTAATAACATTTGTTTGGGACCATGCCTGTATGACTGGTAGTTTTAGAGGACCCATGAGGTACCCTGATAAATTTTCCACATTCATGAAGTTTCATAATTTTCCTGAAGGAAGACCCATAAGTTCTACGTATATAAATAGTAAGAGGAAAAAGTTCTATACAAAAATGTTCTGGAGAGCCTTTTGAAAATTTAAAAAAAAATTTGTATGGACACGAAATTTTTTTTTGTTTGGTACCTATCTTTTTTTTACTGGCTCACCAAAGGGCCCAAGGTCTTGAACATTTTCAGTTTCAGAACTATGCCTCTATGATTGATAGTTTTTGAGAGCCGTTGGGGTACTCTGGTAAATTTTCCACGTTCATGACGTTTCATAATTTTCCTGAAGGAAGAGCCATAAGTTCTACGCACAGAAATAGTGAGGGGAAAAAAGTTCCATACAAAATTGTTCTGGAGAGCCTCTTGAAAATTAAGAAATTTTTGTATGGAGACGAAAATTTTTTTTGTTTGGTGGCCATATTTTTTTCACCGGTTCACCCAATTGCCCAAGGTGTTGAACATTTTTTGTTTGGGGATAGTACCTCTCCGACTGATAGTTTTCGAGATCCCTTAGGGTACTCTAGTCAGTTTTCCACGTCCAGCTCTCTCTATAATTTTGTAGACCTTATATTTTTGAAATTTACACACACAAAAAGTATGGTGAAAAAGTCCCATACAAAATTGTTCAGGAGAGGTGATCAGTACCTGACTTCAAGTAGCTTTATATATATAATAACAGAAGAAAAAAATATACAATACAATTCTTTTGAAAAATTGCAAACATTATAGAACGTTATATTAGCACAATAGGTATAAGTACTTATTACCTACTTGTCTAATTTAAAAAGAAAATTATTGTGACCATCGACGACCATCGATTTTAATCGATCAAGATGAATCGGAGTTAGCTCGGTAGGTACAAACTTTATGGAACTCAAACCATTTTGTTTCATACGATTTTAGTAGCATATTTTTTATTACGGAGTTCTAATTTTGAAATAAAAAATCTTCCGTTCCTATAAGTATTTATGTAAGTACTTAGTTTTTAATAAATATGGTAATAACACGATATGAAATAAAATAACTGCATACTTACTACCAATACCGTTGTGATCGCCGATATCAAGAATCTTGTGGACGACAAGACGGACCACAACTTTTTGCATTTCATTTTTAACCACTCAAACACTGTAATCAAACAGTCTTTAGCTTCGGAACAATAGTTTAACTTCATTTTGTGTATTTTCCACGTAGATAACTACTGCACTGTGTTGAAGCACAAAGAAATTTAACACTGATATTTTTTTAAGCAGCAGCATATGGTATCTACCTAAATCCGATAACGATTGCTGATATTTTAGATTACAGTATTATGAAGCACATAAGTGCCTACCTTGCCTTGCATTCAGCTGCTCGCAGGAAAGTGTGACATATCATTATTGAATACCTAAGTACATTGATTTATTATGTAACTACATAATGTGGGCGATTCTGTTGTACACAATCTCTAAACCTAAACTAAAATGACAGGTCTAAATCTATTGCTATCCTTTTCCGCAATGAGCACTGTGAAAGAGATAGCAATAAATTTAGACCTGTCATTTTAGTTTAGGTTTAGAGATTGTGTACAACAGAATTGGCCACATTGTCCTAGTGGCTTTTCTCAGTAGAATCCGCTAAGTTCTATGCTAACTAGTAAGAGCCATAAGTTGTCCTAACTCCTACATTTTAAACAATCTGAGTATAAATTAAAAAAATTAAACCATCTTCAATATACCGAAATAAAGAATAATTGCAAATGGAAAATATTTTGAAAACTACTGAACCGATTTTGATGAAACTTGCTTGCACTTTTCCCTGAGTTGAAGTAAATTACAAGCCAATAAAAACTAGGGACCTGTGATCGGCGGACAGACGGACAGACAGACAGACAGCCGAGTGACATTAATAGGGCTCCGTTTTTACCCTTTGGGTACGGAACTCTAAAAATACGTACACCTATACATTTTGTATATTTGTTTGTAAGTCCTAATAATGCGCAACAAATTGTCCTCACAAAGAAAAACAAAACACTCAATCGGTAAGTATTTTTTATTTTTTATAGAAACTAAGGATCTTAGAATAAATAGGTAAAGAAAGGCAGTCGTCGACGCGGCGATAAGCCGTTTTTAACGGGCCTTATAAGGCTCGATACGTCTATCGTCGCGTCAGTGCTCAAGGTACTCATGCGCTTGTGTGCGTGTCGGCAAATGTAATTACAAGGCACACATGGGTTGGTTTATAGCTTACGTTTCGAGCGGAAATTTGTTAGAAACTTCCATTCTAAGCGTAATAGTTCGATGCTAAGGATAATAAAATCGCAACGATTAGGTACACAATTTTTGGACGTAAGTAGTACAGTACGTATGTAGGACTGAGCATTCGGCGGCGGCGCGCCCGCGCGGCGGTGTCACGTAAAAATATCTCTCGAACGACATACTGAGTGCTTAGTCTCAGTTTGGAGCGCTCCAAAACTTTTTAGTATACTATAAGTATACTATTGATCGAATCACCATGACTTCAGAGTTAAATGGACCTAAAATAAGAGTCTTGGTTCATTTTGCTCTGAAGGGTGATTATCGATTTTCGTTTTAATTTCGCGGTTTTGAAAAAAAAAATTTTTTTGCTTTTTATTATTATTTTTTGTATATACACTTATAGATTACAGTATGAGAAAAAATTACATGTACAAGGCCTCTTCGTAACTCTAGCAGTTTTCCGGAAAATTAATGGAGTGTAATGAACCAGTGGAAAGAAATGAAAATCACTTGGAGTGTAATGACCTATCTTCGGATAAAAATGAATTCAGAAGCTTTTTAGTAGCCCATCTTTGATTATTTTATGAAATAATGAATAATTATATGAAAAAAACGAATAAAATTGAAATAAAATCTAAACCTTGAGTTTAGATTAACAGTAAACAAGCATAATCATTTTAAATAAATTAAATAAATAATTTTAGATTTTACGAGGCTGGTCTTACAGAAATTTTACGTCTCAATCTTTGTTAAACCGAGTAAAGTAGTCACCTTGTCTGAGGAGATAGGTTTGACAATAATTTGATTGGTTTCTGTAATTTCAGGTGAAATATTTCCAGTTTAATTCTCTTTTTGAGGAATTTCAGGGGTATCGTTGACCAATACTTATCTCTTTAACTTTATTTTGCCCCTTCTTTTTTTTTCTTATATTTCAAAGAGTTTTTTTCTGTTCATGTTGTGCTCAAGCGGACATTTCAATGATGCTGCGAATCTTTTTCTGTTCTTTTCTTAAAAGGTAATTTTTCGCTATTTTTATTTTTTAATTTTAATAATTCCTGAATTGTTTTTTTGATTTTTCTTAAGTTTGGCGTTTTCTTAAGAATGAAGAAAAGAATAAAATCAAAGAATAAAATCATCTCTCTTAAGAATAAAATCATTTCCTAGAATCAAATGGTATAATTTGAATAAAGCTGAAGGGCTCATGACCATGAAGCAAGTAGAAGAATATCTCGCAGACTCTATAGGCAACTGTGACACAAGAGATGCCAACGCAGCCTGGAATGATTTACACGCCCGCATTATACCGATTGTCAAGAAGAACTTGGGGATATCTAAAGGCAGTAAACTAAATACCGATAAGGATGCTAGTTGGTGGTCTAGTGAAGTGAAGCAAGCGCTCGCCGAAAAGAAATCTTGTTTTAAAAAGTGGCAAGAATCAAAAGCGGAATTGGATAAAATCGAATATTTAAGTGCTAAAAGAGCTGCAAAACGAGCTGTAGCCATTGCAAAAGCAAGATCAGAGGACGCGTTGATATCTCGACTGCAAAACGCTGAAACCGAAAAAGAAATTTTCAAAATAGCCAAACAACGTAATAAACAATCACAAGATTTTAAACAAAATAAATACATCAACGATACTTCAGGAAAATTATTAACTACAGACAAAGAAATAAATAACAGGTGGCACGAATATTTTCAAAAATTGCTTAATGAAGAATATCCAAACCAGCAAATGACACTACTCCCTCCTATTTCTGGTCCCATAGAAGTCATAACACCTACTGAAGTTGAAACCGCAATTACTGCAATGAAAAATGGCAAAGCTGCAGGCCCTGATGAAATACCTGCAGAGCTATGGAAAAAAGCAGGTGTCTACGGTGTAAGATGGCTAACAAATCTATTCAACCTTATCTTATCTAAAGGTACTATGCCAGATATGTGGAGAGTGAGCAACATAATACCATTCTACAAGAATAAGGGAAATATAGCTGAATGTGGAAATTACAGAGCGATCAAGTTGACGTCACATACCCTTAAGATCTGGGAAAGAGTAATGGTCAAGAGACTTTATAAACTCATAACCATCTCATCAAACCAGTGTGGCTTTACTGCGGGAGTGGGCACTACGGATGCGATACACACGCTAAGAATCCTAATGGATAAATACAAAGCCCTTAAAAAAGATCTGCATATGGTCTTTATAGATCTGGAAAAAGCTTTTGACCGAATACCGCGTCAGCTCATATGGCAAGCACTTAGGGCTCAACAAGTACCAGAACAGTACATAAGTATCATACAAGATATGTACAACAGTGTAACCACCCGAGTTGTTTCACCTGCTGGCATGAGTAACAGCTTCGAAGTGAAAGTTGGCGTTCATCAAGGATCTACCCTGAGTCCCCTGCTCTTTAATATCGTCATGGACTATATCACCAAAGATCTTCAAAAACCGGCCCCATGGACACTTCTATATGCGGATGATGTAGTTCTAGTAGAGGAATCACTGCCGGAACTCCAAAAGAACCTCGAAGCATGGCGAGTAGCATTGGAGGATAAAGGCCTAAGAGTGAGCCGACAGAAAACAGAATATATGCACTGCAATTTCTCTGAAAGCACGCACACCCAGTCACCACCCAAAATCGAGGGAAACCCCTTGAATAAGGTCGAAGAATTCAAATACCTCGGGTCCGTTGTGAACACGAAAGCCAACACCGAAAGTGACATTCAAAATAGAATAAAAACAGGATGGCTTAAGTGGAGATCTCTTACCGGTGTCCTCTGTGACGCAAAAATGCCAATTAAAACCAAGGGCACCGTGTACAAACGAGCTGTAAGACCGGCTTTGCTCTACGGTTCCGAATGTTGGGGAATGCGGAAGAGTGACGAACAAAAAATGCATGTCGCTGAGATGAAAATGTTGCGCTGGTCTGGAGGTGTTACTCTGTCAGACAAAATTCGAAATGAGTATATCCGAGGCACCTTCAAAGTTGCAGATATACATCATAAGATGCAGGAAGGCAGATTACGCTGGTATGGTCACGTAATGCGCAGGGACCAAAATCACATGACGAGACGAGTGATGGCTATAGACGAGGGCAAGAGAAGCAGAGGTCGCCCACCAACTACCTGGACTAGAACCATCTCCAAGGATATGACGATGCTAGGCCTAACGCCAGCGATGACCCAAGATCGTAACAAGTGGCGATCACGTATCAGGAGGGCCGACCCCAAATAGGGAATGCGCCAGGGGAATGATGATGATGATGTTTTCTGGCTCTATCTTTAGCTAACTTTTCTTCTTTTGAAAGTTTTTTCTTTGTTTTACTCATGTCTACTTGTTTTTTTGGAACGGAATGGATATAAATGAACTGGAAACAAATGACCAAATCGACTTTAAATTTAAAATACTCGAGATACGTGAATGCATAAAATCTCCGAAATAGAACTCTGAATAGAAACAAAACATAAATCCTAGTACTAAATCTAGAAAAAATTTAAAAAATTAAGTCACGTTGAAAATCGATGGAACGTAATGAACTCTACCGCGTGACAAAACACTTCTGACTACTCGCGAATGCAATTTTTTTGTGTTAATTGAAAGATCACCATACTATAACAGAACATCAGCGGCACTAACTGAGACGCCGGATACGCAGGAGGGTAAATCGTTGCTGTACACGTTTGAACACGTCGTGAAGTAGCGATTCCATTACCAGAGAACGTAATGACCGTTTTCGATTGACAAAATTAAAAGTTGGATTATTTCAGGGTTAGAATGGCTTTATAAATTACAAAGGGTAAACAGTCTTATCTTATATCATTGTTTAATTTGAAAAACAAATTAACTAATTCATTTGATGCACACGAATTGAGTAAAAAAATATGTAATTCAATAGATGGGCATTTGCACATGGAGATAAATGACTTTTTCACAGGTTTTTCCTAATTTTCTTTTTACTCTGAGCATTCAGCCCTTTTGTAATAGGATGCCTTCTTGCATCGTTTGTGTCTTAACAAGAAAATCAAAACCATTTTTTCCATAATAGATAAAACATAGCGATTTTAGCCTTTGCAAGGTGTTTCGAACGAAAATCGATAACCACCCTGAAGTCATTTGTGATTCGATCAATAGTATATGTACTTCTAGTAGGGTAGGAACACCGGTTTCCGGACACGCACCTGTTATCGTCCACCGAGCGGATCACTCTTATGAATCGCTTAAAAATAGAAACATTATAAGACTTACATAAAAATAATGCATCTCTATGCCAATTTGAATGTCTTATCAAGACACAGAGAAAGAAAAAAGTCTATTTAACTTAAGTTTCTTTGAAAACAAAGCGATCGAATTTTGAGTATGCAATTAAGGAATGAAAATGAGCCGTGTGGAGCAAAAAAATTAGTGGCATGCTTCAACTATCACGGGAAGTTATTAATCATTTTACTATAAGATTTAGTTTGATTCTTCTTTGCAGCACTTACTTATGTTTCATAAAATACTGTGAACGTGTTTTTTTACTTTTGATTACATTAGAATACAAATAAAAGGGGTGGACGACAACTAGTTCACTATTTTCTTAAGAAAACCTGTTATCGTCCGGGCGGTCAAACACAGGTTTAGCGTCTTAATTTTAGGTAGTCTTGTTATCAATCGAGGTGTGCACAAAATTGGAATTAAGTTTATTAATTCGAATCCTATACACATACACTAGTTAGTGACTAGTCTTCGTCCACTTTTTTCTCATTGTATATAAAACTATGGGTCTTCAAAATCACGCGTGGACGATATCTAAATTTGCACTGAATAAATATTCTAAGTTTCGACCACCAAGCTATTATTTGAAAATAAATAGATTTAGTAAAAATATAAATAATTAAACTTGTTTGACAAAAGAATTACCTTATATTTTATGTGTTTCTCCTTGGAACTTTGATATATTTATAAGTTAAGATAGTATTGTCGATCATTATAATTTGTGGACGAAATTTAAAATAGAGAATCTGAAGTGCACCGGTTATCCGTCCACCTATATTTTAAACTGTATGAAAAACATATATTTTTTAATATTATGTTATTATTTAGGCGAATTTTGATTATTACTCATATCTATGATTTATTTTTTATTCATCTACAAGTTAGTCCTTGACTGCGATCTCATCTGATGTTAAGTGACAGTCTAAGATGGATGCGGGATAACTTGAAAGCAGCAGCAGCAGAATCCGTAAATGACTTGGAAATAAGGCATACTAGACTAGAGACAATTTTGAAATTATTAAATTGAATTTACCAAATTGGTAAAAATCTACCGAGAATCAAGTAGAGGACCTTCCACTAATAAGACTTACCCCTGCGCCATGCCAGGGAGGCTGCCAAATTATATGTACCTACTTTTATATAATGTAAGTGCGATGTGGTAAAAGACGATGCAAGATAGATAGGCGCAAAGTTGGTAAAGATATTATGTCATATTGTAGACTCAATAAACCGCGTTAACAAGGCAATAGTTTTTTTATCTGTTTTATTTTAAAACAAGCAGTTGACCGCTATTGCGTATGCGTAGAAAGACCACATCACTTTGTATAAAGTTCTTTATCACCACTGTGAAAGTTCTGTCAAAATAGGTTCAGCTGTTTTGAAAAGTAAGTACATATTACGAATAGACGAAAAACAGAAAACAATTTTTTTATAAACGGTTATGTGGCTTTTTAATAATGTATAAGTAAACATAAGTTCACTAATAGAAACCCATATATTTCGTAAAGACGGACAGGAAGTTAATTTTAATTGGTATAGATATTAAATACATATTAAAGTGGTGTTAATATTACATATTCAATTACTTACTCATTACATGCATACTTTTTCATAGTAAATTTCTCATAGAAATCAGTGGACGGATAACAGGTACAAGGGTGGACGATAACTAGATTTAGTGGACGATAACCGGTGAAATCGGCATTTTGAGCTTTTTATTAGGATTAAAAAAAAACTAGTTATCTGACTAAAAAAATACTAACGTGCAATGAAAATAGACTATACTAGAAGTATATTTTAACAAGTTTTTGTTTAATTTTTTTTATAGAACATATATTTTCACCCTCTCAAACTCAGTAACTCCACTAAATGGACGATAACCGGTAAGAAAACCCTATAAGTACTTTTAGTTTTTGAGCGCTTCAAACTTAGACTAAGCACTCTGCTCTTGCCTACTACAGGCCGCGAAACTCAAAGTTGACTGGCGAACCAATAGCGACGCGGAACAGACATAGATTGATACATCACCCATATACATCAGAGTACATCACCCGTATAGAATCAAGGTCAGAGGTATTTTTTACGTGACACCTCTTGTATAACCCCCGTCATGTAAGTCGACCGGTGACCTTCAAGTGCGCGCAGCGTCGTACGAGTGAGCGGGATACAATTCGATTGGAGAGCAAATCAGCGCTTACGAGGGATCCGCGAGAGCTAATCAGTGCTTACGAACGATCCCCACGCCCTCCCCGCGACCCTCTCACACCCCGAGATACCTCATTTTCGACTTCTGCGCATTGAAGGTCACCGGTCGACTTATTTTCCGTGACTTATACGACGCGCAGCTTTGCGAGGCCCCGAGGGCAGAGCCACTGCGATAGCCGGCATAAACGATTATGCGTCACAAGCCGAACGCTTAGTTCTGCGCTACGTGCTCCGTTCCGCGCTACGTGCTACGCGCTACGTTCCACGGTACGTGACAATGAGTCGTGCTTTTTCGTGCGTGTATAGCCGGCCGTCGAGCTTCGGATAATTATAATCGGGTTGAAATGCCTCGAGATAAGAAATTTTTGATATGGATTTGAGGATTTCTTGCAGTGTAGTACTTTTAGGTAGGTACTTAAGTACTTAATAAAAAGTAAAAACTAAGTATATTTGAGCATTTAAAATATTTTATCGTTCAAGTTCAACTTCCTCAAATTTGGACCTATATGCTAGCCACGCAGCTGCAGCTGTAATTAGGACCTGAAACAATAAAACAGGCTATAAAACAAGCATAATATGGAAAAAGTAACAACAAAAAAACACGATTGCGTAAAAAACGAACTAAAAATCTAAAACATAACCTTATTGACTAAACGCCGTTGGGATGCTTTGACGGGTTATAGAATCCAACATACATACATACATTTGAACATGCATACAAAGATATATATATATATACGTGTACGATACTCATTTATCAAAATCTAATGAGTAGTTTGCCACTTATAAGGAAACCGTATGAACTGACGCCAGACACACCCATAAACAACATACCCTCCCGAAGTCGGGTAAAATGTAATAGACAAACCTGTAAACAAGTGACGAAAGCGGCCGTAACTCCGAAAGCATACGCATTGTATCCAAGCCATTGGCTCAGTACAGACTGGCAGCCGTCTTTGTGTACGATGTCCAGGGTACAGTCGAAGGGTGATATGGTCCCGGGGTAAATAGGGCAGCAACTCACTGGCAGGCCTAGTCTGGTGGAGGTCCAGTCCGTTACTCCTGCGATTCCGCAGCATTGGAACTTGAAACGAAAATACATTGGTTTATTTGACGTGATAACGTCTTATAAATCGATGAACGCCGGCTACATGCACGAAAAAGCATGAATCATTGTCGCGTACCGTAGAACGTAGCGCGTAGCACGTAGCGCGGAACGTAGCACGTAGTGCGGAACTATATAAGCATTCGGCTTGTGTTGTGACGCATCTATCTCTCTTTGTTTTCTTATGACCTTATCACGTAAATATTATCGTTCGTAAATCGACTTCACAGACAACCATTTTTTGACGTGATAACGTCTTATAAATCGATGAATGCCGGCTGCACGCACGAAAAATCATGACCGCGTCCAAGCGAGAGCGCGGAACAAGCGATAGAGAAGGCACGATCGGCCTAAGCGTTCGGCTAGTGACGCATCTATCTCTCTTTGTTTTCTTATGATGTTATCACGTAAAATTATCGTCCGTAAACCGACTTTACAGAAAATGAAGAAGATTACCGAGTTATTTACGTCTATAAATAATTTTTTTCAAAGAAAAATGAACCGACTTCAAACCATTCGAACTAAAAAGTTTAAAATAATTTTTTATTCATTTAGATTTACGATTAAACTACCTAACTCAAATGATATATAATTTTTTGAAGTCGGCGCCAAATGACTCATACTTTTCAAGTCGAAAATATGCTCCCCGCGTCCCGGACAGCCTCACCCTCCGTGACTATTATGGTTCACCGCGCTCGCATTCAAAAGTGGATAGTTACTCTGATTTTACTAAGAAGAATTGAATGTGGTTTGGCGCCGACTCCAAAAAATTATATATTATTTGAGTTAGGTAGTTTAATCGTAAATCTAAATGAATAAAAAATTATTTTAAACTTTTTAGTTCGAATGGTTTGAAGTCGGTTCATTTTTCTTTGAAAAAAATTATTTTATGCTTTTTAGTGATTTGTTTTCTTTATATTAATAATAATATAAATGAGAACTAAGTATGTAAAATAGATTATGACCTATATATTATTTATTTTTATTAAATATCCTGTGACATAATACATACATTTTATGTGTCATACTAAGTATAGGTGAATGGTTTTATAATGTTCTAACCCAACCTAACCTAACTTCCGATCCATACAAGATTACTTTGTATGCGTACTACTCTTGTATAATTTGGAAGACCTTGATTAAAAAGTAATTTACAATATATACGCGACCAGTTTCACACCCTTGCGGTTTGGCTTTGTATAGAATGGAAATACACGTAACCGTGCACAAACTCCAAGGAATCACTCTATAGTATAGCTGTACCTACTGACTTCGGCCCAAAACTTTTTGCAAAAGGTCAATGTTACGTAGGCGTAGCAGAGTGAAGTCTTTGGCCAGAATAGGTATATTAGACTTCAGCAATAGGTCTGGCAATATCAGAGAACATATTAGTGACATATGTATACATTTATGGTTATAACTTCGTACGTAAGAATGATAACTCGATGTGTTATATACTAAAACCTTCCTGAAAGTATGTAGATTACGATAGTGAAACAATCATCAAAATCGGTTCATTAGTTGCGGAGATAATCGCGAACATACTTATATACATACATACATACATACATACATACATACATACATACGGGTCGAATACAGAACCTCCTTTTTTTGAAGTCGGTTAAAAAGAGGAAATTATCGTGATATACCTACCACCAAAAAGTAGGTCATACAGATTCCCGGTTATTATCACTATCTTGCGACAATAGTCGTTAAAGCCCACAAACCCGCATTGGAGCAGCGTGGCGGGTCTAAGCTCTAAATCCCTCTCTCCTATGAGAGAGGAGGCTTGTGCACAGCAGTGGGACGTTAAAAAGGTTGTAGTGATGGTAGTGGCTATCATTTTGTATAGAGATGACAAATCATAACGTTTTCAAAACCTTAATTCCAACTAAGTATTAGTTAACAATAACTTGAAGAGTTACACTAGAGCCTCAGAAATGATCAGTGTACCGGAATTCGGCAATAACTCACCCCCATTTGCAAATTATCCCAAGCAATATTGACGTCCATTCTTCCATACAGTTGCAGACTCTCAGACATTGGCCTTCTTATTTCATTGAAAGTTTTGTTCTGCAGCTCGAAACCCAAAACGGTTACTGATATTTCAAATATTAATACCGCTACAAGTAACGCGACATACTGTAATCGAACAAAAATAATATTATTTATGGTACATACTATGGGGCAAACAAATAAAATTGCTCAATAATTAACCCCCGATGCAAAAACGACGCGGACGGGATGTTATAAGTTTAACGTGTCTGTGTGTGCGTGTCAGTCTGTGGCATCGTAGCGCCCAAACCACAGAGTACCTACAGAGGGGAAGCTTCTAATAAGCGGCCCGCTGTAGGTACACTCACACATATGCGCATGTTTGTCACCAACTGTACCGGTTAGTGGAACGAGCGCGCGTCCGTGAACCGTTGGTGAGTGTGTTTGTGTGAGTATACCTACAGCGGGCCGCTTGTGGAAGCTTCCCCTCTGTAGATTTACTACTCGTGTGCCCAAACGGTGAACCAATTTGAATACGGTTTTTTTATGTGTGAAGTGTGAAGTCTATCAATCCGCACTTGGCCAGCGTGGTAGGGTACGGCCTAAACCCTTCTCATTCGAGGAGACCCGTGCAGTGTAGTGCGCCGGTAATGAGATGATAATGAATAATGATGATGATGATGATGTAGGTATAGGTATAATAGGTATAGGTACAATGCATAACGAGCGTATAATTATGACTATAAACCAAATAGGTACCTAAGTGTAGGTAGCTACGTACGCAATGGATGTACGCAAACATTTTTTTATAACTAATTATTTATTATTAATATTTGACTTTTGTAACTTACCCCAGCAATGAAGTAAAATTGTTCCGATATCGCTCCATAGAAACCGACTATAGCCGTGATGAAAATTACAGCCGCAGTCCCGATCGCAAAGTTAGGAAGCGTATAAAATCTGCTCGTTACCAGTAAATCGTAATTGCTGTACGTACTTAGAACAATAATGCCCGCTGTGAGAAGAATTAATCCCGTTACCTGTAAGTAATTATACCAGTTATCTAATCTATACTAATAAATAAAATTGAAGTGTCTGTCTGTAATGTCGAAATAACTACTTCATATTAAGCTCATATGGTTATTTGAACGCAACCATAACCGAATCACACGTTTTTAAAATTTTTGTCTGTCTGTCTGTCTGTCTGTCGGTCTGTCTGTCTGTCTGTCTGTCTGTCTGTCTGTTTGAACGGGCTAATCTTCGGAACGGCTGAACCGATTTTGACGGGACCTTCACATACAAGTAGAGAATTAACCAGGGAGTAACATAGGCTACTTTTTTAACCGACTTTCAAAAAAGGAGGAGTTGTGTTTTTCTACCTATGTACACCGATATCTCCGAGATTTCTGAACCGATTTGCGTAATTTTTTTTTAATCGATAGAGAAACATTGCGACCCTGTTCTATAAAAAATTTGGATTCCAACTCCTCAATCCTGATGCTGTAGGGGACCTAATCCCCAAAACTAATGGGTTTTAGAAACTTTCGGTTATTTAAATTGATATTGGGGGTACCAATTAAAGACTTTATCGTTGAATGAACTCGAGTAGGTACGGGTCCAACTCCTCAACCCTGATGCTGTAAGGAATTGTATTCCGAAATCGTGGGGATCCCACGGGACTTTTCCGTTTTGGGGACGTGTTTCTACAGATAAGCTACTTTTTGTTCTGGAAAATCAAAAGTTCCCACGGGATTTTTAAAAACCTAAATCCACACGGGCGAAGCCGTGGGCATCATCTATAATTATCTAAATGTGAAAGTGCGGATATTTGGATGTTTAGATGTTTGGATGTTTGGATGTTTGTTACTCTATAACGTCGCAACTACTGAACAGATTTGGCTGAAATTTTTAATGGAGATACATAATGCCCTGACTTAAAACATAGGCTACTTTTATACTGGAAAAATCCATAGTTCCCACGAGAATTTGAAAAAACCCAAATCTACAGCTTTAGGTAGATCAATATAGGAAACTACCTTGAAAGTAAGTATAAAGGTTGGAAAAGGGACCGGGAACAGGAACCAGAAATTCACGATTCCCTCAGGATTTGTAAAAAACCGAAATTCACGCGGGCGAAGCCGCGGGCAACAGCTAGTGTTGAATAATGCTGTTCAATAAAAAAATAAGTACTTAAAATCACCAATCACAGAATCACAAAGGTTACAATCACAAAATTGGGACATTCGAAAATTTAGTCAAAAAATTGTACTGTTTCGTTTGTAAACAATCTCTGAACTAAATTGACAGGTCTAGATTGCTATTTCTTCTAAATGTTTCCTGTGTGTGGTTTAGTTAGCTAAGTTTGTACAAACTAATATCTACCTAGGTAGTTAGGTAAGCAGTGTCATAACTATCTAGGTACGTTGATCCCGAATTTAAATAGGTAGGTACCTATTATAATGCACGCTAAGTATTAGCACAGAATAATAACTAGTACCTAAAGGTATTAGGTAAATGAATCCCGCAACCTGTAGGAAATTATAAAATATAGGGAACAAGCTATAATTTAAAAATTAAAAAAACCCGACTGCCATGCTTAAAAACGAACTAAAAAATTAATAAACTACCACCGTACCACCGTTACAGTGTAGTTGTTATTTATTTTGTTTTTCATGATTTGTCACTCCAAATTGATTTAAAACATATAGATTGTATACATTTTCGTACTCGCCTTTTAAAGCCCTTTATTTTGATACCCCACTCGAGGGTCTTGAAGAAAAAAATTTTTTTCAGCCCGCACATTAAAGTGCATAACATTCGCCATTTTGATTTTTTATGAAATTTATGTACCCAGTAACATTTGCGCCGTCAAGACAAATCTAATGACGTATAATTTATCAAAATAGGTTGAGCCGTTAAGTAGTTACGAACTGACATAGGAAACGGTCATTTTCTACGATTTATCACTCCAAATTGTTTCCAAATATATAAATTTATACATTTTCGTATTTGCCTTTTAAATCCCTTTATTTTGATACCCCACTCGAAGGTCTTGAAGAAAAAATTTTTTTTCAGCTCGCACATTAACCCTAGAATACTAAACTATCGTAAAAATTACGACGGCAAAATGACGATTCCTAAAAAAAACAATGTTCGCGTTTTTCCCGCGCCCCCCGCTTCACAGTACCTTCCTAATTTGTTCTGTCCATGTGCTTCGTGCTGTGATTGTAGTCAGGTGTCATTTGTGTGTTGATTTATAGCAATAGTGTCGTAAAATTTACGAAAGTTTAGTGTTTACGTGACTTTTCGGCAAAGGTGAGTGCACTTGTTTTTATCACTTATTTATAAATATTTTATATTGATTATCGTTCATTTAGTGTTTTATGTATATATTCACCACTATATGTCACTTATATTTAATTCTTTTGCTTAAAGTACTTTGTTTTAGATGTCTCGATGACTTTGAGTCGATGAGATTAGCCGGTTGTTGTTGGAGGTGGATACTCATGAAGATGATGAAGAAAGCGCATAAAAGCGAGAGATATTGAGAGAGCTCATAAAGAAACAGTAAAAAAAAACCAATCCAGATGAGAATTTGTTTTCGAAATGACTGATGATCTTATGGAGCCTCAGCTGAAAGAGAGAATAAATATTCCAACTTTGCGACGTGAAATAAAAGAACTAATAAAAATTATCTTAAACTTTGAATCTGTTCCTGAAGCAGTAATGATTCAAGAACCAAAATCAAGAGAAATATGTAACTTTTATCCATCCAAGTCAAGAAAAATGACAACAAACTTTTACATGAAATGTAAAAAAGCCATACGTAGGGCACATAACATGAACATGTCTCCTAACTGTTTAAATTATTTTTTCATTTTTTTTTTTCATTATTACGTGATTTATAAAACCCAAAGAATGTTACTATTAATTTTAAAATAATTAAAGTGTTTGATTTTCTTATTTATTCCCATTTCATTTCCGTCGTAATTTTTACGAAAGTTTAGTAACAACGTCACTCCTAGGATAGTTTAGTAATCTAGGGTTAAAGCGCATAAATTCCGCCATTTTGATTTTTTTTTTAATTTAGGTACCCTATAACATGCCTATAACACTCGCGTCATTGAGACAAATCTAATGACGTATCATTTATCAAAATCCGTTGAGCCGTTGATTAGTTACAAGCGGACATAGGAATGGACATACATACACACAGGCGAAACACATAATTATACCCAGTCGGGTAAAAAACATTACAAATCTGAATTAATACCAGCTATGTATGATATTATTATTGTCTTCATTTATTTCAAATGCAATAATAATCGTATCCGAGTAAATTTGTAGAATGTTATTTTAATTCAGTGAAAAGCGATCTGAATCACAAAATTGGGAATTGTATTTTTTTTTAAATGTCCACGATTTCGCCCGCGTGAAAATAATGTTGTTGCAAAGGTTGTTGCCCACATGACACAAAGAAGAAATAGTCGGGTTGCATTTCGGGTTGTCAATGTTGAACAAACCTACCTTGAATGTTGATGTTATCCTGGCAATCCGATATTTTATTCTAGAGTCTCTTTAATATATTCCTAAACGATTAGAGCCCCACAAACCGGAGGTAAAACAGCCAAAATAGGACCTTGATGGTCCTAATTTGGAAACTACAGTTTCAGACAACATCCAACTTCAATCAATCAATTTTTATGTTTTCTTGTCACCGTTAGAGGCAGCATAAAGATTAAGTATCATTGTAGAAATATCTAATCACCAAATCAGGATTTACGTAAGCCATTCGCATTTTTTTTTTTCACAAAAAACATCACAACGCATTAGTTAAATCGATCGCACTTTTCTTACCAAAAATAAACAGTTGACAGCCGCTAACGAGTACCTCACCGATTTTAACGCTTTCGGTACTTTCATTATTATTTTTATTGGAGTTATATTTGTGCAGAATCAATCAAACAGTGTTCAGTTTAGAAAAGTGTTAAAGATACTTAACTGAAACTCGGTGATGGTTTATTATCAATCTCGAAACGGCCAATATCTCAGCTATCTTGACGTGTTCATCTAATCTTTATCTTACACGTTTTTAAACATAAAAAGTTTCGTAAATTATGTGTTGGATATTTTCAATCTCTTACTTACTTATAATTGGCTAAATACGTGACCCAAAGTGGATCTCGGCCTCCGACTTCTAGTCACTTAGATGCCACTGGAATTAGTTAATACCTGTCCTGCGCTGCTTTGCTTTTCTATCACCACGATTCTCTCCTATTCCCCGGAACGTACAAGTTACGCGTAGTAGAGGCGCGCTAATTACATCTCCAATTTTCTATTTAAACCCTGACACGGAAAAGGTAAAAACCACCCCGGTTTTCTTAAAATCATGATAATATTTCCCTACCCGCTCCAACTAAGCTTGTTCTAGGAATTTTTACGACCTTATGGCAAAGGGACAAGGGTGTGTCTTCCTTTTGCTGGGTGCAGTAGTGTACGAAAGTGTTCCTTCACCCAGCAAACCAAAAGACGAGACGGAACACCGTGGGGTTTTAGTTGGTAAAGTCCAACATAACCACCGTGCTTCCCCGGGCACGGTGGTATCCATGACGGATTTCCCCACGTAAAAAAAAAGGGTGTGTCTTCCTCTTTCGTTTCGTCACCATGTTCGAAAAATAAAACTGGTAGTGCTAAGAAAGGACATGACCAGTGCCTGCCTACCGATTAGGAAAAATGTGCAGGATTTCTGCTTTTACAGTAAGATTCAAAAATTAAAGCCTAATTTAATATGGATTTATTATTCCGAAAAAGGCCATGGTTTAAAATATCTAAAAAAACAGTATGTTTATTGATTCCGCTTTTTCCTTTTATTTACTACCCCATCAGAATTGCCAGAAAGGTATGAAATGTATGAAATTGGTACTTTTTTGGTGATATTCGTAGCTTCGGTCTTATTTTCAGTCGAACTTTTATTTATACATTCTTTGACGTGCCCTACCAGATTTTTATAAAAATAAATATTGCTGGGGACAAAAATAGATTGGTATGAATCACTAACTCGGTTGCTACAGTAGCTACGAGTAACTTTAGAAACGTGTCAAACATTATAAGTCTTTTTTAAAAATAAAAATAGCGAGCAAACAACAACAAACCATTATTATTAACAGAATAAGAACTTGGTATTGGATTTTGTACCTGGAAGTCCCTTAATGAATGACGACCTCTGACTCCTGACGTTCTCTTTCGTTCAGAGAATATTGACTTTTTGTTACGAAAGTCAGTGGCACTACAGCTTCATACTTTATCTAGCTTTCGAACTTTTTCAGGGTCTCGTTCGTAGAATTCACGACTCATCTGGCAACACTACACCATTTATACAAATAATAATCCACAGACGTATTCTCTTTATACGTCTGTGTAATAATCATTCATGAAAGTTTTACGAAATAACTCTGCCTTTCGATGCTAGATGGCGCTAAGCATTGTGACCATCAAGTCTAAAATGTAAAAAAATGATTTTCTACTATTCAACGTCATCTTTAAAGGTGGAACTTTGCTATAAAAAATAAAGCTGTCTATTATTTGTTCAGAATAATTTAAATTATTCAGATTTGCCTGAAATGCCTAGTGCCATCTAGTATCGAAAAGCAGAGTTATTTCGTTTTAAAGTTTCACGAAATAACTCTGCCTCTCTAATCTGAATAGTAATTAATATTTCAATGAAATATGGACAGGTGTAAATTAAAATTTAATAAAATCCCCGACATTCACCATTTTGAGGTGGCGGCCATCTTGGATTTGCATAGTGCTATTTTACTAGTCCAGCCCTTTCATTTGATACCCATATTGAGGAATTTAGGAAAAAATATGTAATCCGCCATTTTGTGGCGGCGGCCATCTTGGACCGATTTTCATCAAACATATCTGAGAACACTCCCAACTAATTCACCTTTCAAACAAAAAAAAATTGCATTCAAATCGGTTCACCCGTTGAGCGCTACGGTGGAACAGACAGACACACAGAGACACATCAAACTTATAACACCCCGTCATTTATGCGTCGGGGGTTAAAAATAAAAATATTTAATTAAATCGATTGAAAGTTCTTTATAAATAAAATCGATTATTATTTCAAATCGAATCGTTAACCTGTGAAAGCGTCACTAAATTCGTTTTTTTGACATCTGCCAAAAAGCAATTAAACATTTGGACAAAGTATAATTAAATGATAATTAAAGCTGGGCATTGACGGTCAGTTTTTCGCGTCAGTCCAGACGTAAAACTGTGGCGTCACTCCAAATGGTTTAGGCCAACTAAATTTCCCCACTCACTGGCGTCACTCCGGCTCTTCAGTTTTCGATCGGCCGGGCTGTTGTTAGGAGGTGTACAGCCCATTTGGGTCGAAAATAATTAATTCTGATTCCTCTATATTATATGACTAGAGAATGCCCGCGGCTTCGTCCGCGTGAATTTCGGTTTTAAACAAATCCCGAGGGAATCGTGGATTTCCGGTTCCCGCTCCCTTTTCCAATCTTTATATCTACTATCTATAGCTGTAGCTATAGATTACTTAGCTTACTGTAGCTATAGATAGCTGTAGCTATAGATTTCGGGTTTTTCAAAATCCCTTGGGAACTGTGCATTTTTCCAGAATAAAAAGCCTATGTTTTAAGTCAGGGCATAATCTATCTCTATTCAAAATTTCAGCCAAATCGGTTCAGTAGTTGCGGCGTGATTGAGTAACAAACATCCAAACATCCACACTTTCACATTTATAATATTAGTAGGATTACTCTACATATATATTTCTGATTCTTCTAGAGCTTTTTGTCGATTTTGTTTACTTTTATAATTTTTGTCAGTTACTTTCCACAAACATTCAAAATTTTTATATTTTTCAATCTATTCTGTCGTAACGGCACGTCCAGAGGACACCGAGGCCGCCATTTTTGAAACAAAAACCTATAAATACTAGTCTTTGACAAAAACTACGCAACAACACGCTCAATCACCGAAGGCGCTGCGAGCGAACTGACGCCATTGGAGTGACGATCGCACACTCACGGTCAGATTGGACTTTGGCGCGAAACGCCGGGTTGGATTATGGTAGCCACGGAAAATATCCTGGCGCGTCGTCAGTTAAAACTCTGTAGTGATGATTCGACACTCACGATCTTTGGATGGACGTCAGTTCAACTGACGCGAAAAACTGACCGTCAATGCCCAGCTTTATGCTTGTGACGACTGTGCGGCGAACGCGCGCGGCAAGAGCTAGATTTTTTTTTTGTGGCAACATTGTAACATGATTCACATCCATCATTCACATAGAGATTATAATAATAAATGGAGTTGGCATAATGTCCTATAGAAATTAGTGGATCGGAAAATAGCTCAAGCTTATCAAAATTTTCATAAGTGTGAAAGAGACAACATTACATTTTTGACATAATAATAAAACAGTTTGCGGCAGACTCGTGACTTAAGATGGCCTCCCTAAAATGTATACATGAACACACACACGCAAAACTTGAGACATCACAATGAACACGCGCCATTTTATGTTACAGGATTGTGCGTGTGTGAGTGTATTTTTGGCACGTTTTTAAGGTAGTTATGCCAACTCTGTTTATATTATTATTATCTCTATGATCATTCATCAACGCATGAGATTGGCAACACAGCAAATTAATTTTGTTATGGTTTCTGTTTCGAGGTGGCAGCTGTGAGTGGAATTATTTTAACAAAAAGATAAAATTTGGCGGTAAGCTCTTGATTTCCATAATAATTCGGTAATGCAAATTATTGTGTATTAGTATTTGCGATACTTTATATATGTTCAAAATGATTTTATTGGATAAATATACGTGCGAAAAGTTTTCCTTATTGACTAATGACTCCACGCAAGTCGCAAATCGATGTTTTCCCTTTACTTGATAGGTGCGCAGCATTATGCGTATTTAAAAAAATACTTTTAAATTGTTCCAGATACAAATTGCAAATAGAAATTAGAAGAAACATTCAAAAATGGCTATCGGCGCAGGGATGTCTTGTGTGAAATACCTCCTATTTTCCTTCAATCTTTTGTTTGCCGTGAGTATTTTTTACAAGGCTATTTTTTCTTGAAGCTAATTTGTCGAGTAGGATTTCTCTTTAAAGTTATCCTTTCACATTTTAAAACGTGAAACTTGTTATCAAAATAGCACAAAAGCAGTTATGCAGATTACCTGTTTTATGAATAAGTGATAAGTACTAAAAACAAGTTTAGATTGCACAACATGGGTAAAATGAAAATTAATTTCATTATCAGTGATGCTCTGTTGTTTAGGATATTGTAATATTTTGTTTGTCATTTATTATTTTTATTTTATTTTATTCTAATATGACTCATTCATAACTCAAACGTCATTTCACCTGCTATACAACTTTTATTAGTGAGACCCTAATGTGTCTTGTCTTGTGCCTGTCTTGTGAAATGTTCTAAATGATGGCGAAAATCACATTTGAGACTGTTATGAATTATGATATGATATAGCTGAAAAAATAGACTATACTACAGTGTATTGCAACTTTGTTTTATACTATCCATAGTTTTATTATTGAATATGCAAAAGTGGGTCTATCTGGTACCTTTTCATAACTCAACCACTTTTCTGAGGTCAACAAAATTTGGTACATGTATATCTTACAATATGGAGATGGACATAGGATACTTTTATCGCAGAAAATAAAATCCTACAGCCATCATGTCTCAACACCAATAAGCATGGAAATATTAAAAATTAAAATTATTACAGATAACTGGTCTGATAATCCTGATAGTGGGTGCTAAATCGGAGATCAACTCGCATCCTTATCTGGACCTTACTGATGAGAAATTCTACTCATGGGGTCCTATGATCCTGATCATTGTGGGCTTGATTGTGTTTGTGGTGGCCTTCTTCGGGTGCTGCGGTGCTGTCAAGGAAAACCACTGCATGATCGTTACTGTAAGTTTTTTTTGAATTTGTCATAGTTTGTTCTATACCTGATATTATGTTCTTACTGAATTCTGGCTACAGCGGCGAATCTCTACAGTGACTTGCTAACTTCACAGGAGATATTATAGTGGACAAGTGTGTGTGCTAACATAGGTGCACTGTTTATTCTGTCACTCTTATCTGATGGGACAGTAAATTTGGGCTGGAGAGAGATCAGGCACTGTGCCAACAGCTCTCTGTACACTGTCTTACAACTCCAGGATGGTACTGAGAATTTCTTACAAGGAAAAAGGAAACTTTTGTTTTAGCTCAACCTGGGATTTGAAACTTCATAATTAAAAGCCAAAATAAAAATTAACTGTTTGCTTTCTATTTGTCTGGGCTCAACTTCAAAACAAGTGAACCGATTTTGATGGGACTGTCTTAAGCAGGTTAAGTGATTCCAAGCTACTTTTTATGGTGGGAAAACAAAGGAAATCTGTAGGATAAAAAAATCTAAATCTACGCAGTAGAGTCACTGGCAAAAGCCAATAAAAATTTGCTTATTAAATCTAGATTGGGGAACTGCAAATAGATATAAATATTCTATAGACTATTCCTTAATAAAACTTGTTGTGCACGTAGGTCTGTGTTTATCATGTTGTTTTTATATTATTATGTTGTGGCTCGTAAACAACAAATGATAAAATAGCTTGACATTACAATACTTGTTTATTTTCTTTCACTGATAATAATATGTGTATTGTGTAGGTAGGTAGTGATATTTCTGACGCCGCTGCAGTGGTGTAATCTGTTGTCTTGGTTTGTCAAGGTTGGGTTTAATTTAAATATGGAATGGTTGAAGGTTTTAGCATATTTGACTGCAGATCACAAGGTCCCGGGTTCAATTTTTGGGTCGGGCAAATTATTGTTAGGTACTGGGTTTTTCTGTCAACAAATTATCAGTGCCAGTCCGAAGTTGGTTGGTGGTGTTTCACCCCTGTGTCTCGGAGCAAGCTAAGCAAGTCGGTTCCAGTTATTATCACTATCATGTGACAGTAGTCGTTAAAGCCCGTCAACCCGCATTGGAGCAGCGTGGCTTGTCTAAGCTGTTAATCCCTCTCTCCTATGAGAGAGGAGACTTTTGCCCAGCAGTGGGACGTTAAATGGCTGTAGTGGTGGTTGAAGGTCTCAGTAGTGCCTAGTTGTCATACTCCAGACAAAATTATGAATTCGGGGAGCTAATAAGATATTTGTGTAGCCTTTAAAACTGATTAGAAGTGCTAGTTCTTTGGTGTGCTTTTTTAATTACCACCATCATGCTCGTACAACAATGCATATTACCTCAATTTTGACGAAACAAGTAATATGCTTTAATTTCTTACTTCTGTACTTTGTGATTGTGGTAAAGGACAAACCTATTTATTTATCTATTTAAAAAAAATCATTTTTAATATTCTAACCTAATTTATTTATTGGATATATTAATGATTACTGATTAGTCAACGACCATATTATGATTAGTTAGGGATTTCTGATTTTAAGTCTTTTTTTTTGAATGAGTAAAAAGTAGCAATATGTGAACATGGTGATACAAAGTTTTATGTATCATCACTTACCAAATGGTGGTCTAATTTCATTTTAAGTAATTGGTCTAATATTGGAATTTTTCTTTCTTTCGTACATACCTACCTACCAACTCTCTGTAGTTCATAGATATAAGATATGTCCGCCATTTGGCGTAAATGCTTTGTGGTTGAATGTGTTTTAAAATATTTCTTTTAATTATTGTTCATTAATAATGGCCTACGATTGCAATTTAACGTTAATTAATGATGATTAAACGACGTAATCAACAAATTATGTTAGTCAATAGAACTTTTGTTTTTTTGCGTATGGCCTTGACTTACTAGTTCCTATATAGTAGGTATAGATCTCGGATATCAATACCCAGGCTCTCTCGCTAGTAGATTATTCGCAGGTTCGTCTAAGATAGTGGTACTTAACATAGGTACCCAGTACGCATTTGTTTTGCCCTATTTTCTGTTATCAGTTATCATAACGAAAAACAGTTCATTATATTCCACTTATTCCTGTTATAATAATATAGTTTTACAGTGAATAGGTACCTATTCACAGTCACAACAAAAATATGTAAAAAAAAAGAATACAAAAAGATTGGCGAGCAATCTTTTTGTATTCTTTTTTTTTACATATATATATTTTTTTTTTAATATTAATTGCGGCCAAAACACAATCATTCTTTGTATATTTTGATTTTGAAAGAGTGACCCAGAGGCCACTCTTTATCCGCGGATCGCAGAACTGTAATTTTGTACCTAGGTTAATAATAATAAATTTTAATTGATGACTTTTGTTCTTACACAATTTTATAATTATGCCTACTTAAACATTTTGTTGACATTTGCAGGATGTATTGTAATCTAAGAAATAAAGTTTGAAGTAATTTTTTTCCTTTCGATTGTAGGTTTTCTGTATAATAAAATCTTTGCATAGGCAAGTAAGAAGAAATAGGTAGGAAACATACAGTATTTCTTTATCAACTGTATAGCTTTAGTGTAACAACTCCATGGCGGATATCCGATTAGTTTAGCTTAATTATTATTGAGGTTTCCGTCTTCCTAACCGCGGGATATCAAAGTACACTAGTTGAAGACTTCTACCCAAACCCATAGTAAAATGTGGGTAGGTACCTACACCGTATAACACTACTAAGGCTGCCGTTTATAAATAAAAATAAAACCCGACAAATGAAGTAGGTAAATTGACAGGTCTAAAAAAAAGTAACGTAAAGTTTCATGCAAGTTTTTAAAAGTAAAAAAGTCTAAAAAAGGCTGAAATAATAATCTATACTAATAAATAAAATTGAAGTGTCTGTCTGTAATGTCGAAATAACTACTTCATATTAAGCTCATATGGTTATTTGAACGCAACCATAACCGAATCACACGTTTTTAAAATTTTTGTCTGTCTGTCTGTCTGTCTGTCTGTCTGTCTGTCGGTCTGTCTGTCTGTCTGTCTGTCTGTTTGAACGGGCTAATCTTCGGAACGGCTGAACCGATTTTGACGGGACCTTCACATACAAGTAGAGAATTAACCAGGGAGTAACATAGGCTACTTTTTTAACCGACTTTCAAAAAAGGAGGAGTTGTGTTTTTCTACCTATGTACACCGATATCTCCGAGATTTCTGAACCGATTTGCGTAATTTTTTTTTTAATCGATAGAGAAACATTGCGACCCTGTTCTATAAAAAATTTGGATTCCAACTCCTCAATCCTGATGCTGTAGGGGACCTAATCCCCAAAACTAAAAGGGTTTTAGAAACTTTCGGTTATTTAAATTGATATTGGGGGTACCAATTAAAGACTTTATCGTTGAATGAACTCGAGTAGGTACGGGTCCAACTCCTCAACCCTGATGCTGTAAGGAATTGTATTCCGAAATCGTGGGGATCCCACGGGACTTTTCCGTTTTGGGGACGTGTTTCTACAGATAAGCTACTTTTTGTTCTGGAAAATCAAAAGTTCCCACGGGATTTTTAAAAACCTAAATCCACACGGGCGAAGCCGTGGGCATCATCTATAATTATCTAAATGTGAGATTCCCTCAGGATTTGTAAAAAACCGAAATTCACGCGGGCGAAGCCGCGGGCAACAGCTAGTTAAAAATAAGTTTGTAATATACTTTGACAAATAAATTAAACAAAAACATAATGCTATCACAATATTCACAATGTTCTATGCGGAAGGTATATCCGTTACATTTAGAGCTGTCAATAAATCTATACTAATAAATAAAATTGAAGTGTCTGTCTGTAATATCGAAATAACTACCTCATATTGAGCTCATATGGTTATTTTAACGCTACCATAACCGAATCACACGTTTTTAAAATTTTTGTCTGTCTGTCTGTCTGTCTGTCTGTCTGTCTGTCTGTCTGTCTGTCTGTTTGAACGGGCTAATCTTCGGAACGGCTGAACCGATTTTGACGGGACCTTCACATACAAGTAGAGAATTAACCAGGGAGTAACATAGGCTACTTTTTTAACCGACTTTCAAAAAAGGAGGAGTTGTGTTTTTCTACCTATGTACACCGATATCTGCGAGATTTCTGAACCGATTTGCGTAATTTTTTTTTTAATCGATAGAGAAACATTGCGACCCTGTTCTATAGAAAATTTGGATTCCAACTCCTCAATCCTGATGCTGTATGGGACCTGATCCCCAAAACTAATGGGTTTTAGAAACTTTCGGTTATTTAAATTGATATTGGGGGTACCAATTAAAGACTTTATCGTTGAATGAACTCGAATAGGTACATATCCAACTCCTCAACCCTGATGCTGTAAGGAATTGTTTTCCGAAATCGTGGGGATCCCACGGGATTTTTCCGTTTTGGGGACGGGTTTCTACAGATAAGCTACTTTTTGTTCTGGAAAATCAAAAGTTCCCACGGGATTTTTAAAAACCTAAATCCACACGGGCGAAGCCGTGGGCATCATCTAGTAGTTAATAGGTTTATAGATTGTGTTTTTTATTTTTATTCTATTTGATCTATTATTAGATTGATTGTATTATTAGTACCAGTATTGTTCTGTCGGTGATCTTGAAAGTCATTTCATATATATTTTTGTGGCAAAACGTCTCCGGTGGGTATTTCATTCAAAGGTATGATTGGACGTGTTTATTACGAGAGGTCATTAGGTGCTCTTGATTATGAATAAATGATGTTAAAACATCTCTTCCACTGGGATTGTTTACGGAAACCACCATTATCGCTACAGCTTTTTAACGTCCCCTGGCCACAGGTCTCTCTCATAGGAGAGAGGGATTTAGAGCGTACACCCTTCACGCTGCTACAATGCGGGCGACTATTGTCACATGATAGTGATAATAACCGGGACCGACTGCTTAACGTGCTCTCCGAGGCACGGGGATGAAACACAACTACCAACTCCGGGTTGGCACTGAGAATTTTCCTGACAGTAAAACTCGATACCAATATTTGCGCGACCCGGAAATCGAACCTCGTGGTCTACAGTCGAATATGACCACTAGACTAACCAGTTCCGTAAATGAGTGCTTCGTTTATGGAATCGGAGAAAGCTAAATATACAGTAGGTAGTTCAATTCGCCAGAGTCAATTGACAGCGGTCAGCGTGACCAGAATCCGTGACCTCTGACACGCTTGTAGCGTCTCATCTTATAAACGGTCACTTCCTTTCCCTTTCATTTGACGTTAATAGGCCCGTTTGTACTTTATGTATAGGTGTAGGTATATTGGTGCCTATACGTAGGTCACTGAATAGATAAATAACGTCGTAGGTATCAAGTTGCTAACCTATATTTTTTCATGTTGTTTTTTTGGTTTACCCCTTTCGGGAAAGGCCATACTTACCATACAGACCATACAGCCTGTTCATGTTCTATAGTATCTATAATTTTTTAGAATATTCCAGTTTTTAGGGTTCCGTAGTAAACAAGGAACCCTTATAGTTTCGTCATGTCCGTCCGTCTGTCCGTCCGTCCTCGGTTAATCTCAGAGACTATTAGTGCTAGAAATCCGTAATTTGGCATGAGTATAAATATTAATCATGCCGACAAAGTGGTGAAATAAAATTTTGGTAAATATTTTTTTTTAGGGTAGCTCCCCTACATGTAAAGTGGGGATGAATATTTTTTTCTCGTCTACCCCATAGAGTATCGTTGAATAGGTCTTTTAAAAATACTGTGGGTGTGGGAACATAATTTTTCGATTTCTAGATCCGTTTTTTTCTAAAATATGATGTTTTAAAGTGCAAATTATTAGAGTCAAGTGTCGTCCCCCCCCCCCTCTATCAGCCAAATGGCAGTATATAGGAACTTGAAAAAATTCACAGCAGTAGGGTATATAATCAATTTTAAAGGAAAACTATCACGGCTAAGTAGGGTTCACAGGTTAAGGAGTTATATCTGTTTTTCGAGGATTGTGACTACGGAACCCTACACTGCGCGTGGCCCGCCACGCACTTGGCCGGTTTTTTTTATATAGTCTATCAGTTGTATTTTTATTCTATCTTTGTTTTTTTTTTATTATTCGATAACTATGTAGGTAGGTAGTTTCTGAATGCGAATCACCTGATGGTAAGTTGTAATGCATACGTCAAGATGAAAACGGCTAACCTTGAACCAGAACACTAATCCAGTTTCAACGCGGTATAGTACCGGAACTTTAAATCTCTTGGCAGCACAGCTTTAACGGCGGGGTGGGAAACAGCTGCAGCCGAGGTTTCTCATCAGACCAGGGGGGTTATTCTGTAACTTAGTTAGCAACTGAAAATAGTTGCCAACGAATTAGTTCGATATACATTGCTGCTTTACTGTGTGAAATTATGAAAACACTTTATATTTCCCACAGTAAAGCAGCAATGTATATCAAACTAATTCGTTGGCAACTATTTTCAGTTGCTAACTAAGTTACAGAATAACCCATCAGAGCCAAATAAGAAATTATAAATTCCCAAATCTACCTTGCCGAGATCCTTAGCAATATCCTTGGGTACCTAGGTACCTCCCTCTTACAAAATCGGAAAGTTTTAAGTTCTAATTTGGCATTTTACTGAATTTTCGAAGACGTTTGCATCTAATTAGGGTTTTTTACTCTAACCTGCTGGTCTTGTTACCACTAGTTTGATTACAAACTGTTTTGTGTACCTTTTTTTTTTTCAATAAAACAGAATAAAACTTGTACCACCATTCTCCAGCTGAATTATTCTGTAACTTAGTTAGCAACCGAAAATAGTTGCCAACGAATTAGTTTGATATACATTGCTGCTTTACTGTGGGAAATATAAAGTGTTTTCATAATTTCACACAGTAAAGCAGCAATGTATATCGAACTAATTCGTTGGCAACTATTTTCAGTTGCTAACTAAGTTACAGAATAACCCCCCTGGTCTTCAAACATCGAAACAGTCATGATGTGGCAAAATGGTCCAATAAATTGTTTTCCTACTCAAAGAATCGGCTTAGCAACACCAATGTGGTGAGATACCGGATTTATAAATGTGTGAAATAAATGGGATAAATGGGATGTCTTAACAATTCGTTGGGGCAACGATTCTCGTAGAATACTTGGCACCATTCCATTACGACATTGTTTATAAAAAAAGCAGCTGGCATCAATATAGCATACTATAAATTTATGTCTGATAATATAACAGGATCAATATCACTTGCTTTAACCACACGAGTAGAAAAGGAACAGAGAGGAAGCTACCTACAAGCGTCCCGCAGCAAGTACACTCACACATAGCGCCGCTCACGCACACACGGGCTGTCACGGACGCTCCGCTAGTGAACAGTTAGTTGAATAACGTCAAGGCTGTCGTGTGGTCGTGTCGCGTGCGCATCACTACATAGTATAAAACAAAGTCGCTTTCTCTGTCCCTATATCCCTATGTCCCTATGTCCCTTTGTATGCTTAAATCTTTAAAACTACGCAACGGATTTTGATGCGGTTTTTTTTAATAGATAGAGTGATTCAAGAGGAAGGTTTATATGTATAATAACATCCATTAAATAGTGGAGAAATACTGTTATTTTTGAGAATTCTAATGTGACGTCGTAAATAATTACATTTTTTCCGCTTACATTGCAAACGCAGGCTGAACCCTACGAGATTTATCAAAATAATGTACTAAGTATTGTACACATTGAAAAGGTCTAAAGAAAAGTCCGCGATGGTATATGTCTATCTCTTATGGATATCCCACAATAACATTTTTTACCCGACTGGGTTATGTGTTTCACCTGTGTGTATGTATGTCCATTCCTATGTCCGCGTGTAACTAATCAACGGCTCAACGGATTTTGATAAATGATACGTCATTAGATTTGTCTCAATGACGCGAGTGTTATAGGGTACCTAAATTTAAAAAAAAATCAAAATGGCGGACTTTATGCGCTTTAATGTGCGAGCTGAAAAAAAATTTTTTCTTCAAGACCCTCGAGTGGGGTATCAAAATAAAGGGATTCAAAAGGCAAATACGAAAATGTATAAATTTATATATTTGGAAACAATTTGGAGTGATAAATCGTAGAAAATGACCGTTTCCTATGTCAGTTCGTAACTACTTAACGGCTCAACCTATTTTGATAAATTATACGTCATTAGATTTGTCTTGACGGCGCAAATGTTACTGGGTACATAAAATTCATAAAAAATCAAAATGGCGAATGTTATGCACTTTAATGTGCGGGCTGAAAAAAATTTTTTTCTTCAAGACCCTCGAGTGGGGTATCAAAATAAAGGGCTTTAAAAGGCGAGTACGAAAATGTATACAATCTATATGTTTTAAATCAATTTGGAGTGACAAATCATGAAAAACAAAATAAATAACAACTACACTGTAAGTGCGGTGGTAGTTTATTAATTTTTTTAGTTCGTTTTTTAGCATGGCAGTCGGGTTTTTTTAATTTTTAAATTATTTTGTCATTTACTTTTTACGACAAATAATGGCTAATTTTCGAAGCGATTTCAACCAATACAGCATTAATCCTTATCTAATTAAATACCTTAAATGCATTGTTGATTTTATATAAATCCATATGGCCCTTTACAGCATATGATTTAAATGAATACTTTCGAAGATATTACAGTTTTAAAAATTGCGGCAGCGGGAGCGTGCCTATAAGCGCGTCGGCGCGCGGCCGCGGTTCTCCCTATAGCCCAGTGTCGATAATTTTTGAAACCAAAAAAAAAATCACAGTACGTAGGATGAAACCCATTGGAAAAGGAGGAGAATATTATAAAAATACAAGGAAAAATAATTTACGGGCGATCTGAGCTCGGGAAAAAAGGGGGGGAGTTTTAAGGGTAAAAAACGGTTTATCTCGATTTCCGGCAAAAATATCGTAAAAAGTCAAGCCGCCTGGGAGCTTTCATCGAAAACGCTGCCTAATCCCTGAGCGGGTAGTACCTACGCATAATATGCTCTACTACCCGTGCGAAGCCGGGGCGGGTCGCTAGTTAAATTATAAGCGAGAGTTATTAGCGAGAGTTTAGACAACTGTGTACTTAAAATAGTGTAAATTATACTTATAAAAAATTAAGTGTTGTGTTTAGACAAATATGCCTCAGTATTGTACAGTATGTTTAAGTTCCACTATCTATATCTATACTAATAAATAAAATTGAAGTGTCTGTCTGTTATTTCGAAATAACTACCTCATATTAAGCTCATACGGTTATTTGAACTGTACCATAACCGAATCACACGTTTTTAAAATTTTTGTCTGTCTGTCTGTCTGTTTGAACGGGCTAATCTTCGGAACGGCTGAACCGATTTTGACGGGACTTTCACATTCAAGTCGAGAATTAACCAGGGAGTAACATAGGCTATTTATACATATTTTTTAACCGACTTTCAAAAAAGGAGGAGTTCTGTTTTTCTACCTATGTACACCGATATCTCCGAGATTTCTGAACCAATTTGCGTAATTTTTTTTTTAATCGATAGAGAAACATTGCGACCCTGTTCTATAAAAAATTTGGATTCCAACTCCTCAATCCTGATGCTGTAGTGGACCTGATCCCCAAAACTATTTAAATTGATATTTATCGTTGAATGAACTCGAGTAGATACATATCCAACTCCTCAACCCTGATGCTGTAAGGAATTGCATTCCGAAATCGTGGGGATCCCACGGGATTTTTGCGTTTTGGGGACGGGTTACTACAGATAAGCTACTTTTTGTCCTGGAAAATCAAAAGTTCCTACGGGATTTTAAAAAACCTAAATCCACACGGGCGAAGCCGTGGGCATCATCTAGTAAAACATAAGGATATTTCTTTTTTTTTGTACCCTAGAGATCAAGTGAAGTAAGTATACCTTTACATAATATTATATTATCTACACAAAAAATCAAACCAAAACGGAAATCAGATTCTACTCAATAGAATTAGGTAAAACATTGCCAGGTAAGTTAAAATAGCTCCTGTACACAATGGACCATTTCGATGGGCCTATCTAAGGTACCTATCTAAGTAACTAGGTACTTAATTCATTCAATTTACTAAAGTAAGTAAGTATCTAGGTACTGTCACGCGGGCGAAACCGCGGGCAGAAGCTAGTATAATATAAAAAACATTTTATTCCAATCATTACTACATATCTTGCTATACATATATACTAGTATATAATATTTTTATTTTTACCCATAATTTTTCACATGCAACAGGTGACAACCCTATCAGAATAGGTATAAATTTTGGACGTTCTTAGGTAGCTTCCCTTCTGGTTATTCTGTGCTTTAACGATGAAGGAAAACATCGTGAGGAATCCTGCACGCCTGAGAGTTGTCCGTCACTACCGCACCGCACTCGCTCAGCGTGTTGGAGTACGGCCTAAACTTTAGGCCGTAGAGATTTAAGAAGTGTCATACAGAGACACTGGTTTCAGTATGAGAAGGGTTTAGGCCCTAAACACTTCTCATCCTGAGAGACCTGTGTCTTATAGTGGGCCGGTAATGGGTTTTTAATGATGAATCTTGTTTAGATTGATCCTCTAAATGTGCAGTAGAGAAATAATCTTGATTTACAGCGTTCGTCGATCCAAGTAGATTGATTGTCTATACATATATGTACCTACATTATCGCAGTTTTTTTTATCGTGATAGATGGTTTATTTTAAAAGCTACACCGTTTTATTCACACACGGATCACAGTAGCAAACAAAAATCTTGAAAGATCCATAAAAAATTAAAAAAAAAAAATTAGATTTCTTTAACACGTTTTTCGCCGCTAAAATTAAGCATAGTTTCCCTGGCTTTATTATGTGCACATGAGTCTTCATAGACTCACCCTGTATACCTTACGGGTGCCTTAGGATGTATTATGAACAATTTAATTTAAAAATGTGAAAGTTGCAAGTGAATCAGCATCAAACTTTATTAGCCTCGATAGCGCAAAGGTCAGGGTGTGGACTTAAAATCGAAAGGTCAATGGTTCAAATCCCTTCCGTTGCACTTGCACTTGCAATTGTACTTACTCATATCACAAATTTTACTTTTAGTTGGAGCTTAGAGGGGTATATTAGTCATGTTTAGCTTGGCTATAATAATTCTTTAAAAGTCCTATTTGATTGTTGTTCAATTTGCCAACACGTAGTTGGTTCTATGCTATTAGATATTTCAAGATAGCTCGCAGTATCTACAATGAACAGTGCATACTGCGTCAACATGATAGCATTACATTGTCAATAACTAACGCACGGTTAACGTAGGTACTTATGGTAAACATAATAATCTTTGCTATGAAATAATTTCAACCTTGGACTTTATATGTACAGTTTGTCCCGTGCTCTGTGTAGCCATCCGTATTTAACTGACAATGAGATTTTTATGACTAAATAATTAAATATGTATGTAACTAATAATATCTAGCTGATTCCGCCGATAGTATGCATGGATTTAGGTTTTTAAAATCTCTGGGAACCTCTGATTTCCTAGGATAAGAAGTAGTGTAGGTAGGTAGCCGGATATACCATTATGTCCGTCTCTATAATAGGATAAAAGCCGTCTCTGTCATAGAATACATACGTCAAAATTGATTGAGGCGTAGCCACGAAAAAGTAACAATAAACCACAAACATATAGACTGACAAATACACTTCGCTATAGCCTCTAATGATATATTAGTACTGACTACTGATAGGTATTAGCACAGTTTAAAGAGATACTACCAGTTGTTCGACGCCTTTGAAGTCGAGCGATGCCGCCGCTCGTGTAGGTATATACGTGTTCCTACGCAAATATGCAAGGGTTGTCACAAAATTGGGATTAAAATAATTTTCGTTATTATTATTCTCATATTATTTTTATTAACATAATATCATGTACATACTCATAGGTTAAAAAATTATATTGAACAAGGACATTTTTTTGAGTTCCACACCCAAAGAATCTACTTAGAAAATCAATTATTATTCTGAATTATTTACTAAATATAACTTCATATAATTATAACGACAATTATGTTTCTTTGAACAAACCAAATACTTACTTACGATCAGGTAGGTAGGTAGATACATAATATTATCACATAATATTTTGTAGTTACACTCTATTAAGTCTGGTAAATTATTCTTTGCGTTACTACAAAATATTAAAACTTATACCTACTTAGTTTAAGTTTGGCAATAGCCAATGACGCAGCGGCCATCTTGGATTTCAAATATAATGTCATATTCGTTCTCAACCACCCCGATAACCTTGAAAACGACACCCATAACGTGAAAATGTCATATTGACGGAGCGGCCATCTTGGATTTCAAATATAATGTCATATTCGTTCTCAACCACCCCGATAACCTTGAAAACGACACCCATAATGTGAAAATGTCATATTGACACAGCGGCCATCTTGGATTTAAAAAATAATATCATATTCGTTCTCAGCCACCCCGATAACCTTGAAAATGACACCCATAATGTGAAAATGTCATATTGACGCAGCGGCCATCTTGGATTTCAAATATCACACTTCACATCACATTAATATTACACTCAGCGGCACGGAATCTTGGCCACTTACGAATTTTGGAATAATTTGTGTTTTTATAATTTTATTGAACAATTTAAGGGTAGATTACTAAAAATAAACATTTTATTTTATTTTAAAAGCTTTTAAAGGTTTTGAACACTTACCAGCACTCCTCAATAGATTTAAAAAAAAATTAAACACTAATGAAAAATTTTAACACTAATTTCGATTGAACCAAAAAGTCACAATCCATATTTAAAAAAAAATCTTTTACACATTTCAGTAACGAGTGTTTCCTCCTCTAGCCCTGATAACTGCCAGCATCCGGTCAGGCATGCTCTGGATTAAGTTTCTGACGTCAACTTGCGGTATGGCTTCCCAAGCGGCCACCGCTGCATTACGGAGCTCATTGAGAGTTTGTGGTGGATTAGAACCGGACCGTATCTTTCTTTTAAGCATGTCCCAGATGTGCTCTATTGGGTTTAAGTCCGGGCTACGAGCTGGCCACTGTAAAGTCCGAATGCCAGCCTCTTGCAGATACTCCTGCACACTCCGAGCGACGTGGGGACGTGCGTTGTCGTGCATTAAAAGGAAATCGTCGTACCCAATAAACCCCAAATAGGGCATAACATGGTCCTGGAGGATCTCTTCAATGTACCGAGTGGCATTTAGCCGATTATCGACGACCACCAACTCCGTACGAGCATCGGAACTCACTCCTGCCCAAACCATTATGGAGCCGCCGTGAAAACTGACTGTTTTCGTAGTGGTAATGGGTTGATACCGCTCTCCTCGTCTTCTCCACACCCTTTCGCGACCGTCTGGAGCTCGTAAAGCGATTCGGCACTCATCAGTAAAGAGCACTCTAGCCCATTGCTCGTGCGTCCAGTTTGCATGCTCTCGGGCGAATCGAAGACGAGCTACTCGGTGCTGTCTGAGGAGTTCTGGTCCGCGCGCTGGTCTACGAGATCTTAAATTCGTTTCCTCCATTCGTCTTCTGATCGTGCGCTCGCTTACATTTATGCCTCTAACATTTTGCAGCCGTTGTCTTATCTCAACGGCTGTAAGGAAGCGGTTCCTCAGTATCTCCATGACGATGAACCTATCGTCTTGAGCCGAAGTGCACCTTACGCCTCCACTACCCGGTCTGCGCGTGTAGCTCCCAGTCTCTTGATATCGTTTCAAGGCATATTGCAAGGATGAACGTGGTACATTTAAAACCTCAGCCACTTCCCGCTGTGTCAGTCCTTGGTCAATCAAAACAACAGCTTGCGCAACCTGTTCTGCTGTTAGAGGCATTCTTTTGTTTTCTAGAGGACGTTTAAATACACGAAAACAACCACAATGCTTAAAAAATGGATTAACTTTAAACCAAATTTTTCAAAACACACAACGCTAAAACTCTGTATTAGTCGCATAAATGACTCGTTTAAACTGAAACTCCATAAGTGGTCTGAAGGTGCAGTTAATCTTAATAAATTAACCTTTTAGAACAAAAAATAAACATTTTTTCGACAGCTTACCCTTAAACTATTCAATAAGATCATAAAAACAAAACTTATTACGAAATTCTTAAGTCAAACATCCACACTTTCATATTTATAATATTTTTATAATATAAATAATATTTATTATATTACTATAATTAGTATTTAAAATAATGATAAGGAGACGTTGCCAGTTCGTCATAGACGTTGCTAGGTATGTATAACAAAAACTGATAAACTTACCTCGCATCGCGGGGAAATCGGTGAAATTTTAGACCCTTGTTCTGTTTAGAATTTGTATTGCATCCGTAGACAGAACAGTAAGTCACCATTTTATGATAGAACTTACTAGGTAAATGACACTTAAAATATTTAAAACCACGCTCACGTCAACCCTCGTTCATCAATCAGGCAGACTGCACGAGTCTGCCTGCAGAGTGCCGCGCCGCCCGCGCTCCGCAACCCACCCCACCGTTGCTCTGTACAAGTACATTCGTAATTGGACTGTATATTTCAAGGCTGTGGTATTAGTGTGTACTACTTAAGGGCCTGCTTCACTACCTTCTGATATGTGTCAGATAGCTAATTCACAAGTTTTATCTTTGTCACTTGACATAAAGTAAGAAAGTAACAAAACTTACGTTTAGATAAGCTGACACTTATCAGAAGGTGGTGAAACAGGCTCTAAAAGTTAATAAAGTGCCATTTAATATACCTATAGTAACCGTAAAGCGGAAAAATGTGCCTTTTCATTACAATTTCGGGATTTTACATTGCATCAAAGCAGTGAATCATATCGAACAGTGACTCACGAGTCACGAGACGACCGATTACTGGTACAGCTACAATTTACCTACTTTTAGTAACAACACTTTTTCCTTTTGCAATTAATGACTGTGGACAAATATTGAGTGAGTTATTTAAATAAAGAATAATTCTTTATTTAAATAACTCACTATTTATAGAGGATATCACTTTGTTAGAAATGAGTTAGCTTGAAGCCTTGAATCATTAAAAATCAAAAACTAAAATCAAATTAACCTTTTGAAAATTGAGTTCATATTATCACGAAACCTTAAGAGGCCGGTACCCGGATTCGTAATTTTTTACGAACTTTTGAACACCATAGTGCTTTAGATATAATGATTACTTTAAAAAAAATTATCAAATATTAAAGATCAATCCTTTTTTAATGGAATGTTGGGAATAAAATATTAATTTTATTAAAAAATACTATTCAAATCTTAATTCTTGCGGAAGACGTTTACTGATTTTACGCTTTTGAGTGAAACTTTCGTCACACATATAAGTACTAAAAATTGTAGAAAGCGACTAAAAAAAATACTAATATTATGAACACACCCTCAAAATTGGAATGTTGGAATTAGTTTTTCTATGTTTTATACAAAATTAGTAAATAAAAAATAAAAACCGCACGTACGATTTATGAAAATTTAAGCATTAGATTAACCCCAATTTCTTTGATTTATCGCAATTTCACTAATAAAAAAAATATATAGCACGAAAGTTTAGGATTCATTTAGCTATAATTGTAAAAAAAAATAATCCAGAAACTATTTATATGACTACAAAAAATTGTCAAAGTATCCTAAAATTTACACATAAAATGGCACAGCAGCAGACAGTACGAATGCCATACCGAGCTTAGCGCTCTTCGAGGAAGGACGTGTTGTTGCCCGACGCAGCTCACGCACACATGCAAAGCTGTGTAATGACTTGTCGTAAAAGTTATAGCGCAACCGACTCAGTTTGATGATTTGTGCATAGGTTTTATTTCATTAGTGGTCCGATCTGATCAATGCTGAGCTAATACATAGCTAATGCTATGTTTTGGTATAAGTATGTGTTGATATATGTATATATTGAAATGAAATATTTTTTGTATGACATAATGTTAAAATCTCATACTCGAAGTTCTTTTGGGACGAAAGAGGGGTTAATAGGGATGAGAATGAGGTGAATAGGAACGACTTATGGGTGAATAGGAACAGTTTTTTTAGAACAAACTGTTACCAAAACTTAAAAAAGTCGACGCCATTTTGAAATTCTTTGTTAATTGACCAATTTCATTCAAAATCGATATTTAGAGCTCCCTGGGATCACAAAACAGGAAACTGTTACCAAAACTTTAAAAAGTCGACGCCATTTTGAAATTCTTTGTTAATTGACCGATTTCATTCAAAATCGATATTTAGAGCTCCCTGGGATCACAAAACAGGAAACTGTTACCAAAATTTAAAAAAGTCGGCGCCATTTTGAAATTCTTTGTTAATTGACCGATTTCATTCAAAATCGATATTTAGAGCTCCCTGGGATCACAAAACAGGAAACTGTTACCAAAATTTAAAAAAGTCGGCGCCATTTTGAAATTCTTTGTTAATTGACCGATTTCGTTCAAAATCAATATCTGAGGATCCCTAGGATCACAAAACAGGAAACTGTTACCAAAACTTAAAAAATTCAGCGCCATTTTGAAATTCTTTATTAGTTGACCGATTTCGTTCAAAATCAATGTTTGAGGCTGCCTGGGATCACAAAACAGGAAACTGTTAACAAAATTTTAAACAGTCAGCGCCATTTAGAAATTCTATAATATAGTATATTATATAATATTGAATATTTTTTTTAATCTTGAATGTCTATTTTAATCGGACTAAATAGAGAGAGATAAGTTATCTCACAACTAAATTTAATTAAGTGAAAACAGTTAGGGCCTGTTTCACCACCTTCGGATAAGTGTCAGATAGCTTATTCACAAGTTTTGTCTTAGTCACTTGACATAAAGTAAGAAAGTGACAAAACTTACGTTTAGTCTATTCGACACTTATCAGAAGGTGATGAAACAGGCCCTTACATACCTAAATTTTAGATAGTAATGTCTTTAATAATAAACACACAAAATAGTGTTCTATGAAAAATAAATTATTTTCCAGGATAAAAAATAGCCTTTGTCCACCTTCGGGATGTAAGCCATATGTGTACTAAATTGCATCAAAATTGGCTAAACGAAAATGTGTAAATCCTGGGCGAGTCAACTAGTACAAGAAAAAAGAATATAATAAAAACATCACGGTTTGAACACGAACAAATATTAGTTTAGCACCTACTCATCAAGTCTTTGGTAATAAAATATTATGGGTACTCGGGCCATTCTTGACAATAAATAAAAATTCGGTTACAAGAAGCAAATACGAATACAACAAGTGTTCCTGCAAGAATTGAGCACGTGCAAATTTTATTTATGACCTAAGATTAGCAACTGCATAGTAGATAATTGCACACCTGAGAGAACTTCTTTATCAAAACAACCTGTATACCTGAAATAACCAGATTAATCTATTGACCAATATAATAAGCATTGATCGTATAGTCTTTTGTTTCGTTGCAGCGTGATTGAAGGAGAAACCAGCAAACCAATAAACTAATAAACAAACACACTTTCGCATTATAATATGGGTAGTGATATAGCTGTATTTAATTCTTACAGATGTTATGTGTAAGTAATAAACGATTACACAACATCTTGATAATAATTATATACTTACCTAAATCGAACATTAAAAAAAGCAAATATAAAAATATATACTAAGATCTAAAATTTTATTTTTAGTAGCGCGTTGAATTTGGAACGCAAAGTATCAATATAGGTTAGTCCGACCGCTTTTAAGTATACCATGTCTTTGTGTGAGTGCAGCTTACGGTGCCATTGTGAGGTACACGCACACATTTAAAACTCGGGCCGAAACTCGTTAGCTCGGCTCGGAATACGGCCTCTTAAGAACACTATCTATCGGTGTACTAATCAAAAATATTAGTGACATATGAGTACATTTATGCTTGTAACTTCGTACATAAGAATGATAACCAGGTGTATTATATACTTAAACCTTCCTGAAAGTATGTAGAAAACGATAGTGAAAAATCATCAAAATCGGTTGATTGCTTTTTGAAATAATCGCGAACATACTTACATACATACATACATAACGTCTACGTTATAGATTGTCAATCGGTAACAATATGTGCGTTATATTAATGTGGTTACTTAAGTTACTTGCAAGCAGTGAAGCTTGCACAACATTGCATAATCACGAAACATTCAGAGCAACGTACCCACTCGTGTTATGTTAATAAACTGCACCGACCGACTACTTATTATGGCAATATCGTTTTCGACGACTTCCAATGTTTAATATTTATATTTTTGCCAATCAGTAGTACTTAACTATCTTATGGTTAAATAAATGTCCCCCTAATGACCAAATGCAGTTGAAGCAAATTAGACTGTCTCCTTAGATTTTATAATATGTTTTAAATTCCGAACACATTTTTTTGGATTTTGGGTATGGTAATTTATTGGCATTTGGAGAGTAGAGCGTACGTTTGATATTTGCATGCGAATTATTCAAGCAGTTATTGGTTATAAATAATTAATCATTAAAAAATAATGATCTAAGAAAGTTGTTTTATTAAAAAAACTAGCGACCCGCCCCGGCTTCGCACGGGTAGTAGAGCATATTATGCGTAGGTACTACCCGCTCAGGGATTAGGCAGCGTTTTCGATGAAAGCTCCCAGGCGGCTTGACTTTTTACGATATTTTCCACAATGAACTTACTTTATCTCACCTTATACCCGAATTACTAATTCCGTGGAATTCTGACGTTTCATAATGTTACCAGAGATAAAACAATTCCCACAAAAAAGATAAAAAATTCAAAACTTATGCAAATACAAATCAACTGCTGCATGTAGATATGACAAATGCCTGACAGACACTTCATGGTGATAATGTCATTCGACTTCCATTTTTGAATAAATTTTTTCAATGTGCTTCTTTTGTTTTCTATTGCTGTTAGTGTGCACTTTCTAGTTTCCATTCTTAGCAATTTCTATTTTAGGGCGAAACAATTAATGTTATTAAGCGGCTTAGAGCTTTATATGTTGACAGGGAATTAAAGTAGTTTGGGGTAAAATCGTACTTCGTAGATGTTAACCCTATTCTCCATATAAATAACTCATCTGTAAATGACAATGACAGCTGTCAGAATTAAGTCGATATCACGGTCAAAAATAAGGAGAAAAACTAAATAGTTCAAATCAAATAAATTACAGTATATTTGGGACATAAAAAGGTAATTTTCACCAGATTCCGTGAAAAAAAAAATATTTATTTTAAAAGATAAAAATAAAAAACCAAAAACTTGGTTTATTGAACTTTTCACATAAATTTTAAGGTTATGTGAAAAAAGTGTAAATACAAAAGTTGTAGACCTTTTTATTACCTACAACTTTGCTATTTGATTTTTTTCCATAGGACTTCTAGTTTTGCCGAAAATCGAGATAAACCGTTTTTTACCCTTAAAACTCCCCCCCTTTTTTCCCGAGCTCAGATCGCCCCTAAATTATTTTTCCTTGTATTTTTATAATATTCTCCTCCTTTTCCAATGGGTTTCATCCTACGTACTGTGATTTTTTTTTTGGTTTCAAAAATTATCGACACTGGGCTTATAGGGAGAACCGCGGCCACCGACGTGCTTATAGGCACGCTCCCGCCGCTCCGCATTTTTTAAATCTGTAATATCTTCGAAAGTATTCATTTAAATCATATGCTGTAAAGGGCCATATGGATTTATATTAAATCAACAATGTATTTAAGGTATTTAATTAGATAAGGATTAATGCTGTATTGGTTGAAATCGCTTCGAAAATTAGCCATTATTTGTCGTAAAAAGTAAATGACAAAAAAAATGTTATTGTGGGATATCCATAAGAGATAGACATATACCATCGCGGACTTTTCTGTAGACGTTATCAATGTGTACAATACGTAGTACATTATTTTGATAAATCTCGTAGGGTTCAGCCTGCGTTTGCAATGTAAGCGGAAAAAATGTAATTATTTACGACATCACATTAGAAACCTCAAAAATAACAGTATTTCTCCACTATTTAATGGATGTTATTATACATATAAACCTTCCTCTTGAATCACTCTATCTATTAAAAAAAACGCATCAAAATCCGTTGCGTAGTTTTAAAGATTTAAGCATACATAGGGACATAGGGACATAAGGACATAGGGATATAGGGACGGAGAAAGCGACTTTGTTTTATACTATGTAGTGATATAATGCATAAAAGTGTTTTGCCAGCATGTAAGCCTTCCCTTTAAAACGGCGCGTGTTCACTTATCTCTAGCCGCGCGCATTGACCAATGAGGTGCGAGTATTTTGTTCCCTAGGAGTTTCACTCGTGGAATAGAGTATATAGACAAATGCCTGACAGATAGGTACTTCAGGTGCTTTAGTATGGTGTTAAAATCGAACTTCAGGTGGTAACGCTATTTTTCATACAAATAATTCATTCTATTTTTAAGTGGCAACTGTCAGAATTCCACCGAATTAAAAATGAGACTATAGACGTGTGTAAATTTGTAGTTCTCGGTGTTCCTGCTGCTGATCTTCGTCGCGGAGCTGGCGGTGGGCATCGCGGGCTACGTGCAGCACTCCGACCTGGACACGACCGTGATGCGCTCGCTCAACGCCTCCATCAAGCACTACAACGATGACCCCGGGGTTAAGAAGAGCTTCGACATCATACAGACCGACGTGAGTTCAATTATGTTCAGTACAGTTATGTTATATGCCAAAGTCCAAGAGCGTGGCCAGCACTTTTCTCTATAGCAATGTGCAACTTTTCCTGGCCAAGCAATCTTACAAGAGCTTCCGTTGGTGTCGTTCTGAAAGCTCCCGTAATGGCTATGCAGGCTATCTGTTGCACCTTTAGGAGATCCGTCTTGCATGTTACCAATGTTAGTGCGGGTGTATGCGTGAGTGTGTGAGCGTGCCTGTGCGTGTGTGTGTGTCTGTCTATTCCACCGTAGCGCACAAACGGGTGAACCGATTTAAATACGTTTTTTTTTGTTTGAAAGGTGAATTAGTCGGGAGTGTTCTTAGCTATGTTTGATGAAAATGTGTCCAAGATGGCCGCCGCCACAAAATGACGGCTCACATATTTTTCCACAACTCGCTCAATATGGGTATCAAATAAAAGGGCTTAACTAGTAGCACTATGCAAATCCAAGATGGTAAAATGGTAAATGTCATGGGTTTTTCAAAATTTTGATTTATACTTGTGAACAGTTACAATGCTGCGGCGTCAACGGGCCAGCGGACTGGAAGAACAATAGCATGCCCATCCCCGCCACGTGCTGCGCCGTGCGCGAGATAGTGGACAACGCGCCCGCCAGCTGCACCGAGACCTCGCCCACGCTGCACCAGACGGGCTGCTACGCCGAGTTCCTGCGCATCATGCAGGCGCAGTCGCTGCTGCTCGGCGGAGTCGGCCTGGGCATCGCGTTCCTTCAGGTAACTCCACCACTACCACCACCGCTACAGCCTTTTTACGTCCCACTGCTGGACATAGGCCTCCTCTCTTGTAGGAGAGAGGGATTTAAAGCTTAGACCCGCCACGCTGCCCCAATGCGGGTTAGCGGGCTTTAACGACTATTGTCGCATGATAGTGATAATAACCGGGACCGACTACTTAACGTGCTCTCCGAGGCACGGGGGTGAGACACCGTAATTACCAACTCTGGGCTGATAGATAATTTCTTGATAGTAAACCTACCTAACAATTATTTGTCCGACCCGGGAATCGAACCCGGAACCTCGTGATCTGCAGTCGAATATGTTAACCACTACACCAACGAGGCAGGTAACTCACGTACAAGTTATTGTTGGGACATTGCAAACGTGCGAACCGAGTCATAAATCATTTTTATCGGACTTCTCGCTTGCGCTTACACGCCTTATGGAACTGGAACCTGTTTCTCTGGTGTTGTGTGTAACAGAAAAAAATTGGTTATCTGTAAAGTCGGTTTATAGACGATAAAATTTTACGTGATAACGTTACAAGAAAACAAAGATAGATGCGTCACAAGCCGAACGCTTAGGCCGATCGTGCTTTCTCTATCGCTTCAGTGCTTTATTCGCATTCAGTGTTTTTGCGTGCATGTATGGGTATTTTGTTCCCTAGGAGTTTGACTCGTGGAATGGACTATAATGCAAGACATATTTTTTTTTAATTAGCAACAATAATTAGCCCTTGACTTGAATTAACGAGTTATCCCTTGACTGAGATCTCACCTGCAGGGCTAACATGCGTCACACGAGAAAATTATCTCTACACTTTTTCTCGTCGAATTCTATTGTATTCGACGAGAAAAAGTGTAGAGATAATTTTCTCGTGCGTCGCATGTTAGCACTTCTGGTGTTAAATGACTATGCAGTCTAAGATGGAAGCGGGCTAACCTGAGAGAGGTGTGGCAGTTGTTTATTGAACCCATATCCGTGATCGGTTTCTACGCAGCATCGTACCGGAACGCTAGATCGCTTGGTGTGGTAACTAGTCACGGCTGAAGGCCTCCCACCAGCCCAAACCAAAGACAATTCAGAAATAATATACTCCCGAATTTATGGTGTCGGGAATTGAATCCAATATCCTCCTGTCCTGATCAACCTATTACCGGCTCACTACAGAGCACGGGTCTCCTCTCAGAGTGAGAAGGGTTTTGGCCATAGTCTACCACGCTGGCCAAACGGATTGGCAGACTTCACACACCTTTGAGAACGTTATGGAGAACTCTCAGGCATGCAGGCTTCCTCACGATGTTTTCCTTCACCGTTAAAGCAAGTGATATTTAAATACTTAAAACGCACATAACTCCGAAAAGTTAGAGGTGCGTGCCCGGGATCGAACCCACGACCTCCGATTAGAAGTCGGTCGTCCTAACCACTAGGCTATCACAGCTTTTTAATCCGAATCCAATATAATTGGTAAAAATTGTGCAAAAATGTTTTTTTATTGTTGTTTCAGCTTCTCGGAGTCATATTCGCATGCTGTCTCGCTCGCTCCATCCGCAGCCAATACGAAACTGTTTAATCTCATCCAACAATTTTATATCTGTTTAATTTAACATACAATTGATTATTATGTTGTAGATCGCGAGCGAAAAAATCGACAGTAGTATTTTTTTTAAGTTAACCAAAATATATTGTTATTAACATGCGATAATTTTTCTATATGAATTACTCTGTACAGTCCAGTTTCAAAATAGTAGGTACCCTGTAATTTTGACACCAGAAATTTCTAATTTCTGGGTTTGTGGTGTTTGTGCTCTAGTCTTGTTGTTTTTTTTTTTTTTCTAAATTAGACCCAGTTATTTACAATTACAAGTTTGTAGTCATATTATGGATGTCTGTTTTCTTCATCAAACCTTGAGCAATAATTTTCCAATTCCTGGATTACTTCTCGAGTTTTAGTTGTATTTAGTTTCGTTTTTAGTTTGCCACAAGTTTCTTAGGTTAATATATTTTGATTAACTTAAAGAAAAAAAATACTATTGACGATTTTTTTGCTCGTAAGTAAAATAAAATTAAGCTGAATTCGTTAATTTACTATATTCGTTATTTTTATTTTTTTACGATAGATCTTCATTCGTTCGAATTCATATTTTCATTTCGTCCATTTCAATATTATTATAGATTAATGTTATTTTTTAAATAATAATAAATATAAATACATATAGAAAAATATTTCTCACATCACAAATTAATTATCTTATAATGTTTAATATATATCCTCAAATTTTTCAATATTGATTTAATTCATAGTACATTTAGTGTGACATATTATTGCCGACTATCCGGATTTCTACGAGACAACCAAAACTATTTAACTCAATGGTCATCGCTGACTTAACACCGTCAAATAGCTCGCCATTCAAATGTATGCTTTGAATAATGTTATCTAGATGCATAGATGAGCTCTTTTTTCTCCTGTATTTTAACATTTATGTACAGAACAAGACTCGAATCCCGCATATTTTTATTATTGAAGAGCTGTTTATTGTTGTTGATACGTAGTGATTATTTCGTCGGAATGCGGCGTCTCAAGCGACAATTCTGATACATGACATTGGGCAGAAGAACCGCAACGCGTTGAAATGTAATTTAGTGATGACCTATAAGGCACGTTTATAAATTAGCAACGTGACAATAAAACTATCCCCCTTTGAAAAAAATTAAATTATAAAAATATCTTTTATGGTCACGTAGCTATTTCTCAAACACAATAAGCCTTCATGGTTATGGCAGGTTTATTTACAACAGAAGTCCGGAATGTTGGCAACACTTGTAGACGCGTGAAAGCACAATTTATTCACAGATCACAGACATGAGGTGTGCTCAGCCTAGAAGACTGATTTTTCGAATAGAATGGTTACACAAAAAAATGCCAAATTCATTAAGCAATCACAAGCACTTTTCTTATATTGAAATCATTCATAGAGTATAGGATATTTGTCGAATAAAATATTTATAATCGTCGTCTATTTATGTAGAATGGTGCACGTTTGTCTCCGTGTCGCTTGATACGAATTTAAAGTAGGTACTATGTATTATGTAAGCGTAATAAATTAATTATTGTCATCAATTAAATTATTTAGAGATGAGATTTTTGTCAACTGTATTAGCTTCTATGCCGCATACAGATTGGGCCTTTTTTAAACTCAATATTTCGAACATTTTCTTCACCCACGAAATAATACTTCGTGCTGTGCTGAAGCGGTGCGACGTAAGTCAGTAGGCAACAAACAACCTTTAGCCCGGTATGTACGCGACAACCTATCGAACTATTTAGTATTATACGAAGTTTTCTTGTAGTGTTTATATTTACATTTCTAATAAATCTGTATATTATGATGAAACCGCGTTTTTCTTTACCAATCTTTATAAACTAACTAGCTGCGCCCCGCGGTGTTACCCGCGGTTAATAAGTTTGTACACATAAAATATTTGAACAGAATCTTCTAACTCGAAATTCATGCAAACGCACAAATGCATGTAACGACAGCAAACTATTGCAATGTGTTATGTGAGCGTGATGCCAGCGCCATCTATCGCGTTTTTGGAAGTTTATATCTATTTAAGTCCCACAGGAACACTTTTTTGTGTGTATGGTATGTGTCCACTGTCCAGGGTATAATCTCTCCATTCAAAATTCCAGCTAAATTGGTTTAGTAGGTGCGGCGTTAAAGAGTAACAAACATACACACACACAAACTTTCGCCTTTATAACATTAGGCGTGATTGATATGAAAACAATGGGATAGTTTGTGACGTTTGTTACTCAATCACGCTTCAATGGCTGCATTGTATTTCATGAAACTTCGTATAGAGGTAGAGCACGTTTTGGAATATTATTCAGGATATACTTTTACCCCGGGAAAAATATTTTCCTGCAGAACTAAAACAACGCCATCTAGCGGAAAATTATGAGCGCCATTTATTGGCATAATTAGCTAAACTCGCTACTACTTTAAAACTATTTGTTTCCAATTCTTTTTCTCTGTTATTTTTTGTGCTGAATTGGGGAAATATCCCAGAGAAAAGTTAGCTACTTTCGTTAAGATACGGTAAGGCAGCAGCAGGATCGATCAAGCGGCTCCAAAGATACACGCCAACCAAAAACGCGAATTCAGGTACCACCCGTCCCCCTTTCAATATATTTGTAGTAGGTAAATGGTAGGTGAGGCACTTTCATTCTCACTATGGCCGTCTCGTGAAGCAAAATCTTCGTGCAAGCGTCGCTTTATGTACTTTGAGACTTCTATACTGTTCTTCGCCGCTAATTATCGTTTCCATATTACACATATGAAGCTGCTGCTTAGTAGTTCCTAGACTAGACTAGATCTGGATCTAGTCTAGGAACTACTACTTAGTGGCGAGGGATGCGGTTCGGCCATCGGAGCAATTCAATAAAACAGCAGTTAGTGTTCTAGATACACACAATTTTATTCTCCTATATTTTATACCATATTGTTATAAATTTTAACAAAGGATGATTATTACGAGGGTTCATCAGTTCATGAACATCGAGTTTTGAGGAACATCAGTCGCGTAGAGTCGAGTAGCCGCAATACAGCTGTTGTCTTGCAAGCAACAAACACACATTTCGAGTCACAGTAGGTATAACATAATTTTAAAAAATCACATCGACAAAATATATCCCAGTCACGAATACCGTGACCCCGGTGTTAGTTTTCAAGCTAAAAAATGCAACACCGGAGTTACATACATTAATCTACCAAAAATCAGTGGGGTTATGTCAACGACTATATATTTAACGATTAACGTAAATTCGGCGTCGTTTTTTTAGCTTGAAAATTTACACTATTAGGGTCCCTGGGTCACGTAGTCATTCACTGTAAAGTTCAAATCGCGTCTCGCTCATAAACGTCAAATTAGACAAGTCTCGTGTGAAAAGATGTCAAATTCGACGTCGCAAAATACGATCAAAGACGGAGGAGAACTCTGTCTGTCTGTCGTGGAGCTCACTGACCTCGTTTGTACGGGGAGTGCTCGATACTTTTCATATGACTCGATTTGAACGTCAAAGTGTATCGGGGCCCAGATGCGGTATTCACTCTTTCATTGATCATTTGTATGTCGCAAGCATTTGAATCTCACAGCACCAGTATTACTTCCGATGATATTATGTATTTATTTTCTAATTTCTCACATTGCATTGGCATCACCAAAACATCCATATACAGGCGACATACACTCCACTAATATTACACATCTAAGATTTTTATACTTTAAAAACTAGGGTTAAGACATACATTATACAATACCTATATAATAAAATAACTTACGCTCTAATAACTGTTTACACCCTAAACGGAATACGTTAGAAAGACGGGTACTAAAGTCTGAAACGAAACGCGCGACGGAAGAACAAATACCTATTGGGTATTCATTTGCTAGTCCAGTCCGGTTACTTCAAAGCTTTTAAAAACCCTAGGGACTAAATCATAATAAGGTCTATATTACATTTACACAATATTAGACATTTTGAAATATAAATCAATGCCCACAAACATATAATTGGATTTTACAAGTGACTGGGCATCTTATTGTGAACTGATCGAAGACCGTAAACAAAATGTACGATGTACGCCCATAAGTAAAGATGACGACATAATAATATTTGTTTCGAGAATTCCACACACACGAGTACAAACCGGTACTTACTTTGTATACCGGCATCAACGATTTCTCTTACCGTTTTTTTTTTTTTTGATCTTCTGCCTTCATACTGTTCCCTGTATAAAGGCCGATTCGCACATATCAGTGAAGCATCAGTGCCGCGGCCGGCGCAGTTCCGACACAGTGAAAAATATGTCATTCTCCATGAACTGACACTGAAACACTGCGTCGTCACTGATACGGACAGGTGTGAAAGCATTCATAGAGAATGTATGAAAGAATATTTTTCACTGTGCCGGAACTGTGTCGGCACTGATGCTTCACTGATATGTGCGAATCGGTCTTTACACGTTATTAGAACCGTCTTGGACGCGTTTCCGTCGCGCATTGCGTGTGTTTCAGACCTTAAAGTCGGAGAGGAAGCCACCAGTGCCCAGTGAGGTTTGGCACGCCCAGTACCAACTCCGCATCACCAACAGATTGACAATCACTGTGAACCGATGCGCTTTGATATGTCAACTTTGTAGTTAATGCATCACATCACTGCTATTTCGATCGGATGAATATTGTCAAGTCACTGTATAACCCGATCGAGATAGGAATACTCCCCAAACGGCCATTTTGTATCCCCGTCCTGCTCATTTGCACTTATTCTGAACGAGACAGATATAGAAAATGGCGGTGCAAGTTCCTATTTCGATCTCGTTATAATCGAACTCGGTTCACAAGCACTATATAAAAATAAATAAGTTTTATAATTATAAAATACTATACTTGGCGAAAAAATAGTCTATAATATTACGAAATTGCCACAGTTGATCATATCGAACGATGAATTGTATAGCAATTGCACTCCTAAAGGCTCCTTTTCACTGGTCGATAACTCTGTCGACACCATAGATATCGGATAGGAAGATTGTTATCTATGTTCGATCACAGGATGGGACACCCCACTAGCGACTAAACGACCAATGAAAAGCAAGAATTGATAGAAATTAGCAATAATCAGCGTTTTATATTCTCTTCTTTATATTTGTCATTCCGAATGCTTTGTACATCGACCAATAAAAATAAGCCTTAACATAGAAAGAAAAAACAATTGAATTTAAAAGTAGTTTTTTTAGTTCCAATAATAATTCATTACACTATCTAAACATGGACCAAATAGATACACTTGAATGTATACATAGTTCGTAAACTAAATCACAAATTCCACAATTTATAAAACAGAAATCTTTTACTTCAATGGGTTAAAATTATGCTGTTATAATAAGTGTAGTCTATTTTTGCTCAGTTGACTTTAAAGGTAAACAAGACACAGAAAACTCGCAGAAAAGCGTAAGCGATCCGCTTTAGATGTTCTAAGTTTGGTTTCTTATTTCTATTTATTTTTCGGTTTCATTGTTGGTTCGAGTAAAACCGTCTCATGCGCCATGCATAGCTCGTCGTTTACGCGTTCCTTTGACGGGAAGAGACTTGTTTACTTTTTAAGACAACTGAGGAAAAATAGATTAAATAAACATTGAGTTGAATTTATATTTTCCTGGCCTGGATTTAGTATTCACATAGGGACATATCATTCCATAGACTAGAACCTTTAGGCGCAAAGCCCACCAGAGCAGTGGAGCGACGATGAGCCGCAGTCTTTTAATAATAGTAACAACTTAAACTAAACTTTGTTTACTTTGACATACAGTTGAAACTTGAAAGAATCAAGCTCAACGGGTTGCGAAGCTAAAGTGGCAATGAGTGGGGCACATAGTTCGAAGAACCGATAGACGTTGAGGTCCCAAGTTGCTGAAATTACAACCTCGCATTTAGCCCGCCAATCCACATTGAAGCAGCGCGGTGAGTCTAACAATAAGATCTCAGACGATCTAAGAATCAGTGGGACGTAAAAAGGCTGTAGTGGTGGTGATGATAGTGACATAAAGCGCAGTGTTGGTAGACCCCCCTCTAAGCGGACCGACCCTGCCGCTGTGTACAAGCGGCGTAAGACCGGAGCGTGTGAAAGTCAAGAGACCTTTTGCCATCAAAGTCTATTTGGTAATGACACCGATTGAAACAAAACACGAACCGCGTTCATTCTTTCGTTTTATTACACCAATTTAGCACTTACGCTAAAGTAAATAAAGCTTGTTTGAGTTCATTCAAAGACGCTGCGCATCGCCACTCGTATGCGCTGGCCTTTATGCATGTGAAAACTAGTACAAGAGCCTGTGTCATTATTTAGACACGAGTTTAAACAAATTTTATTAAGTTCGTGCATTTCACTGTAGGTATAATATACATATAATAATAATAATATAATCATTGCATTCCTATGCAAAGAAATAATGAGAACTTTTCTTATGAAAACCTTTCGAAAAAACCAAAAAAAAAAAAATGGAAGAATTAAAATATTTCAATGAAAACAATCAAATTGTTTTGTCAAACCTTTAAAAGAGTCGCAACAACGTAAAGCTCAAATGAATCGGCGGCGCCTGTGAACGCGTTTTGCAATGTTTCAAAGTAAATGAAATGTTAATTTTACTACATATATTACATTAAATAGAAATTTTAATAATTTGAAATGCACAGAAACTCCATATCATCAAGTTTTGTCGATATATTAAAATATAACTAAAGGTCGAAATGTATATTTAAAAAACCCCTTTGTAGTTTGTACTGAGAAACATAACAATAATGTAATACTTTTCACGGACTCAAAATAAACGCTGACTAAACAAAATGGAGACAATTAATTGGCAGTCAAGTTGTTAGTTATCTTATTTATCTAAACTAAACCATCAAGATCATATCTCTATACAAACCAATCACATATAAGCAATTAGTACACCCTGCTATAGATGCATGCTTCTAGGGGCCCATTAGACGATATATCATCAGTCAATTCCATGAAACATGAATGATAAAAGACTATTGGAGCAGAGATATCTGTCATGCAAACATCAATAACAACAGTGGGTTTTTCATCAGACCGTTGCAAAGTTGACAGAAAAACTTCAACGTCTAAAATGGACCCCTTACAGTAAGACCGATTGATGAGCTGTTTTTTGACAGTTTTTGACAAGTATCAAAAGTGGCGGCGACAGACAAACTAAAAATAATAAAGCATATTGTACAATGCACGAGCCTGCAATTACTAATAGACAAATGTTTAAATATTGTAAACTAACATCTGCCCGCGGCTTCGCCCGCGTGAATTTCGGTTTTTAACAAATCCCGAGGGAGTCGTGGATTTCCGGTTCCCGTTCCCGCTCCCTTTCCCAACCTTTATACCTACTATCAAGGAAGTTCGCTATAGTAATCTACCTATAGCTGTAGCTATAGATTTCGGGTTTTTGAAAATCCTGTTGGAACTGTGCATTTTTCCAGGATAAAAAGTAGCCTGTGTTGCCAATGCATGCAACACAGCAAACTATTGCAATAATGTGTTGTGTGAGCGTGATTTACCTACCTAAGAACAGTCAGCGCCCACTATGGCGTTTTTGGAAGTTTATATCTTATTTTAGTCCCACAGGAATAGTTTTCCAGGATAAAAAGTCAGGGCATAATCTATCTCCATTCAAAATTTCAGCCAAATCAGTTCAGTAGTTGCGGCGGAGAAGAGGAACAAACATACATACACACAAACTTTCGCCTTTATAATATTACTGTGGTAATTTTTAGAAATGACATGGAAGGACTACATTACCTGTGACATTACTTAGTAAAAACTGCACCTTAGGTGGGATTTTAGTTTTTGTTGGTAAAATAGCATAGTCTTTAAGGTTTATACCTATTTAAAATAAATTTTAGTATTTAAGCTAGTTTTACGTCTATCAACAGGTGTGCATTTTAATTTTCTATGGCGCTTGCTGATAACAACTGTCAATTAACAGATCACTTATTGGTCATACTATAATTTCGGAATCACGAACGATACCTAAGTAGAGACGAGGCACCAATTTGGGCATTATAAAAATAAACCAAAATTAAGTTAAGTACACCTCTTTTCTTCTAATATAGTAAGCAAATCGAATAGATTTCATCATCATTATCAAGTATCAACCCATTACTGGTCCACTACAGGGCACGAGTCTCCTCTCAGAATGATAATGGTTTAGGCTGTAGCTTACCGCCAAGCTGGCCAAGTGTTGATTGTTAGACTTGTGAACACCTTTGAGAACATTATGGAGAACTCAGGTATGCAGGTTTACTCAAGATTTTTTCCATCACTGTTAAAGTAAGTGATATTTAATTGCTTAAAACGCACATAACTCAGTGTGCCAGATAGTACTGTCAAATTAGACGACTTACTATAATACAAAAAATAAGGTCCACTATGCTTAAATTTAGTTTATTTTGAGACACCCAAAAATTTGCACATTTCATCAAGTGTTTGAGATCAACACAATTATTATTGTGGCAAAAATTGACTCAATCACTTTAATCCTACATTGATAAATGTTTAATATTAGAGTGAGCCCAGATTAAGTAACATGTTATAAAACTTTTATTGCATAACACATCCACACAGTTCAACATTCCAGTATAACATTGTTATATAACTAATCTGTCACATTAAAACAGCAATGCTATATAACAATGTCAACAACTATTTACCATTCTTAAGTTCAGTTTTCAATGTGGATATGATAATAATGTTATATAACTATTACATGTTATATGGTCAGGACCCACCTTACAATAACCTATCACCGCATTTCTTATAACACGGTGAGAAACATCAACAGAAAATTTTTATAACTAAAAAAAAAACATCGCCTAAATTATAGTAGTTTTTCTTCAAGCATGAAATTCACATTAATTGCAACTAAATATCGTCACAACAAGTCATGTTAAAAGCATGCACTTTTCACAAAAATACATCATTTTGGTGTTAAATAACCTAAGTTATCTGTTTGTTTTGATATTTGTTAATTCCTCAAAAAAGTTGTTTTTAGGTGTATCAAAAAATGTTGACTTTCTATGGCTGCATTTTAGTCATTAAAATTCTGCCAATGTCAAAGTTATATTTTTTTTAATTGTTTGATTTGATTTAAAAGATTTTTCCTTTTGTCAGAACATTGTCAAAAGTGCATAAATTCAACAGGGATATTATACAAGTGTTAGCTTACATTAACGTGAACGGGATGGATTTGAAACAGAATGGTGTTGAGTACAACATTGGTGCGACGCGGAGAAATCATGTCGCGTAACGCTTGGTCCAGAGGCGCGCGATGCGATCGTGCTCCTCCCTGTTCTGTAGATACTGCGTTGCGATGCTACCCACTAGGGGGTCGGCTACAAAGAAAAATTTCATTTTATGTTATCACAATATAATATTATAAAGGCGAAAGTTTGTGTGTGTGTATGTTTGTTCCTCTTCTCCGCCGCAACAACTGAACCGATTTGGCTGAAATTTTGAACGGAGATAGATTATGCCCTGACTTAACACATAGGCTACTTTTTATCCCTGAACGGCGAAGCCGCGGGCAGATGCTAGTCTAAATATATGAAAGGAAAAGTTGACTGACTGACTTACTGATCTATCAATATGCAGCTCAGACCACTGGGTGGAATGGCATGCTAGATAGCTATTATGACGTAAGCATCAGCTAAGAAAGGATTTTTGGAAAATCAACCCCTAAGGGGATTAAATAGTGGTTGAAAGTTTGTCTGAGATTTATATGAATGCACGCAGACAAAGTAGTGGATGTCAGCTAGTTTGTTAAGAGAGTGGAGTAGCACCCGGCGCAGTCTTTTAAATAAAATAAATAAATAAATAATAACAATAACACAAGAATCAGCTTTGATAACTTATCATGTGGTTGAAAACCAAAACAAAACACCAACCAACACTGTTCTAGATCACAGAGTGTAGTAAAGTTTTAATTATAATCATGTCAAAGTAAAGAAAGTTGTTCCAGTAGTAGGTAATCATTAGAAGACAGCACCTAAGCGCCTCATAGGCTCAGGCCTAAAAGAGATGCTTGTATTTTACATCACACTAATAATTATTGTTTACTGAACTTTATATTATATTATTACCTTTTTCTTTGATATGAAGATTAACAAATAATAAAATTATGATTTTTTTGAAGTAAGAGAAAAAGATAAAAAATTGTTCAAAGAAATTCATGTACTCTCCAAATAAAATTAATACTTTACTGCTATTATAGTGGATTGAAATTTACCTGGATTACAATCAGTCAAGAGTGAGCATATAGACAGTAAGACCTTTGAGATGGTCAGAGCGGGTGACCAGTTGTCTTTGAGTATATCCAGACATATCACACCCTGGCTGTTGATGTTACAGTGGTATATTCTAGTTCGGAATGTTACCTGAAACATACAAATATATTATGTCACATCTGTTATGTATCATCATCATCATCATTATAAACCCATTACCAGCCCACTAAAGGACACAGGTCTCCTCTTAGAATAACAACAGTTAGGAACATATATCTATTGTTGAAGTTGGTAAAGAATACACTCATCTAAAACTATTGTTATTGCTTGCTAATTGCACTTACCACATATTTGCCATTACTGTCAAATCATTAAATTATTTTGTCTTTAGAAAAGTTTATCATTTTACCAAATATGCAAGATATTTATTTTACATTATTACGCAGCAGTTATTCTGACTACATTTTATTATGTAATAAATACCACATAGTTTGATTTGTGAAATTTAGTTGTTTGCTTTGCTATTGTCTCCATAATAATTATAACAAAAACTCTATAGCTGAAGAAAATGGTAGAAAATTTTTATAATTTTTTTTTATTTTATTTACCCTGTAGTTTAAAAAAGGCAAAAGTTTTAAATTACCTTAGGAGGTTTGAAAGGGTACTCTGGCGAAAAGTGTATGTCTAAGAAGAAAACTCCACCCTCGTACACGGAACCTGGTGGGCCGAGTATCGTTGACACCCATTCATACAGATTATCTCCCTTTGGTCCCGCACTGCAATTCGGAGGAGGGTCCAGCGTGATCTCTGCCAGCTCCTTTTGGATGCGTTTAGCCGATGTGCCGAGAGCCTTGGACATTTTCGGGTTGGGTTTGTTTTCCTTTGTATCCGGTTTGTTCTCTACGTTCCCACCTCTGCCTCGTCCTGTGCCGCTCCCTGAACTAGACGCACCGGACATTATCTAAAATGAAGCACATAAACACATGCTGGTGCTAGACCTAACAGCTAATTGTTAATAAGCCGAGAAAAGCTCATGAACAGATGAACAATGTTAACTGACATTACATAAATTATTATATGATTTTTTTACATAAACCTGATGAATTTTTACTTTTCTGTGGAATGGTGTGTGAAATTTGTTGTATATAATAACTATTATAAAATATAAATTATAAATATTTGACTCATTTTAATATTGCCTTTTTTTTACTGAACAGCTTTATATTGCCTATCTTTCAAGCATGAAGCTTGAGTATAAGTATGATGAGTATGACAATCCACAAGATTATGATTGAGTCTGCATCTTTTTAGATTGTGGTCTCAACTTTATTCACTTTTTATTTTTATGGTTATCCGCAATAACAAATGTACATACAAGTACAATTTGCATCACTAATTTCATATGGAACAGTTAAGACATGCTTAAGAAGCAAAAATTGGAAAAAACACAATTTGTGTTGACAATAGCAACATTTATAAAATTGTAATTTGCTGATATAATATTGAACTATTGCAATAACAAATAAGGTCACTGTCCTTTAGTTTTATGAAAAATGTATAATTTATGTAATCCCATGATGAGTACACAAAATGTTAACACAATGACAAGCCAAATAAGTTAAGGAGAAAGAGGCTGTTCTTGCAATATTTTATATACAAAGCGTTAACCTTGCAACTTAGAATACAAGTCAATAAAAAATAAAATCAATAGGTAAAGGTTAAACACCTTTTGAAAACACAACTAAAACAAATAGCTAGACATGTCACATTGCTCAGCAAACAAGGATGTAACGCGAATAATACGGTACAGAGATTGATGAAAACATTAGCGGCGCAAAAATATTATATCTTGATTGGAATACAATCTATAGAAAGATATATTTTAATGTTAGGAACAAAAAAAAACGTCTTTTTGTGAAATTGATCATGATTACTTTAGAACAAAGACTTCGTCACTCTTTACATAAAAATCACTTTTAAACAGCATTTAAATAAAAATAGACTAATCAACTTTGCACAAACACGGCAACAAAATCAAATTATTACATAAACAGATATTAAATGGAAAAAATGTATTTATACCTTACGAATAACAGTCGGCCATCTTGTGGGCTAGCGTTATCCGATTCTAAACAATTTTTTTGGTTCACGAAGGTGCGATTCTACTAGAGAGTATCCCAATATGTAATAAACAGAAGACTAAGGAAGACATCCAGAGTATGTGAAATTTGTATTATGATAAATGAATCTCCTTGTTAGATGCTCTGAAGAACTGCAAAGCGCAAAGAGGCAGCCTGTTACTTTCCCATCGATGTAGACAAATATTTCGTTTTTAGAGATATTACGTAACGGTATTATACCTTATTAAAATCAAAACTTGAATTTTGTTGTTTTCGTAAAATTACTCAGAGCTGCGATCCTCTTCTACCACATTTCGTCCACTTGCACATCACCCTCACCTCACTAGCAAAACTGAAAGTCAACGCACACACGTTTAACAACAAAAACAATATTATGTGATGAAACTTTAGGTTGAATGCAACAGACTTAGACAATAGACATAAGCTTTTTAATTAATATCTAACAATTATTGTACCTATGTGATATTACTGCTAGATTTAATGCAGTTTCTTTTCAGAAATTCATTAAACACAACCACTTTCAGACATGTTTTTAAAAAACCGGCAACTTGCCATAATTAAAAAAAACGTTTTAAGCAGGACACACACTCCACGACACAGTTGCAACTTAAAAATTGGATCCAATTTATAAATCAAGTTTCATCGAGCCTGATGTGAGCGAGCAGATCCACTAGTTTAAAAATAGTGCTATCCTTTTCTACAGAGAGCATTTCGAAAGAGATAGGAATATATTTAGCCCTGTCATTTTAGTTTAGGTTTAGAGCACAACAGAGTTTAGGTGTACAACAGAATTAGCCACAACATTGCACTCACATAAACAAATTATTGTTGGGAGTATTCTAATGTTCCTTGGTTTAGTGTCCCAGACCTTTATGTACTATGTACCTATCCTAGAATGAAAGTGTTTTATCTGTGTAATCTGTCAATTGCCAAATGTCACTTTGATTGGTTTATTTCATAGAGATAATAATAATAAGGTTTATTTATGGTTTATTTTGTTGTCATGTGGCACGTCTTGTCAGTTAAATTATTTTGTTTTACGTAGTAACTAATACCTACAATAGGTAGTAATCTGTGATTTTGTTCATAGATTTTGTTTGGAATTTGCCTTGGATGGTTTCGTAGTGAGAACAGGATTAAAAATTGAAATGAGAGGAATAATTACCACTTACCACTAAATTAGACTCATTCTGGAATACTACATTTGGAATTTATTACTGCTTAAGTCTATAACTAGGTACCAACTAAAATGGGGAAACGTCAGCACCAGAAAGATAAAATGTAAGTATGCATTAATAAATATCTATTAGGTATTTCGTTTTAGGGGGAGGACTTACTTGAATTTTCATTATCAGGTACCTTACCTACACCGAATGGACTACCCTATACGGTGGAAAGAGATCAGGAACGGCGGTTGAGGAAGACACGTCGTTTAAGAGATTACCTTATGATCATTGCTGCCTATGTTTACAACCATTCGACGACCCTTATTGCGACGCTGACGGGAATGTGTTCGAATTGCAAGCGTTGATCGAGTTTGTGAAAAAGTATAAAATCAACCCTGTTACAGGAAAAGTAAGTAAAATATCAAATGGCCCAGCTTAGCTCCAAACAGAAATAAGTCAAAATTTTGATGTGCAGGTAAACTGTTTAAGACTACATCATTTAGAAACATATTGGTTATACTGACTAAAATGATAAATCCTGGCTGAATGCTAGGTATATTTTATAAGCGTAATAATGTGATAGGCCTTAAAATTACACTGCTTGTTACAACATTGCTTACTATGACATAAAGCAACCACATTATCTTAAAAATTTTGGAGAATTAAATCCATCAGAACGCCTGACCATATATTGAACAACAATAACTAGGTACTAATATGCACATGCGGCACTGTATAATGGCCAATGCCTAAATTATTTATTGATGAACTTCTCCATTCTATATTATTACAGAAAATAGATATCAAAAGTTTAATCAAGCTAAAATTCTTCAAAAATGCCTCAGAAGATTATCATTGTCCAGTATTATTCAAACCATTTACAAAAAACTCTCACATTGTTGCGGTACGTACGAGTGGCAATGTCTACTGCTATGAAGCGATTGAACAACTCAACATTAAAGGAAAGAATTGGAAGGATCTCATCGATGATACACCATTCACGAGAAGTGATATTATTACCATACAGGATCCAAACAATTTGGGAAAATTCAATATTTCTGTGTTCCATCACATAAAGAATAATTTAAGAGTGGAAACTGAGGGTGTGTTTCAATATAATTTATTTTTTTACAATTATATGCTGCTGCATTATGGTATAAAATGTGGGACAGCTCAGTAGTTTAGTGTGATCATACTGATCAACTATGGGAGGTAAATTAAATTGTATCAATGTTATTGTTTTAATTACACTGGTAACTTGTTATGTAATTTGATGTATTTGTGTCACTATGTTTTTGTAGAGTGTCTCTTGACTATGCAATCTAGATTGATTGATATCATTGTAAATCTATTTTTACAATACGGAACCCTAAAACCACATACATATTTTAAAGATGTATGTACCTCTAGAGTTTTTTTTAGTTCCATGGCTGTTATATATATCCTGTTATAGTTACTACAGAGTAGTTTGATGTTTTATAAAAATAGGTGACTACTTAATTAATAATATTTAATCAAAATTATCAATTAATGTTGAAAATCATATTTAACTTTACAGAGGAAATAGCTCTCAGAAAAGATCCGCATGCAAGACTAAAGACAGTTTCAGCTGAAACAAGAGATATTCTTAAGGAGCTTGAAAAAGAATATAAAGCACCAGAAGCAAAAGAAGTTAAGAAAGAGGTAAAGTTATCTACCTTATTAGTGTATTTTTGACAACTTCAGCTTTTATTACTTTGGTCAAATATTCAAAAAGTTGTTTTTGTATGAAAGTTGTTGAATATACAATATATGTACATGTGCATGCTCATTTGGGAATACACACATACTAAGTCTTGAAACATAAAATTTGCATTTAACTGTCAAAAAAATTTATTGAACTAACCAAAAATAGTACCTTTACAATTCTTTTTAAAGTTGCATAACTTTTGGTTTATTTTTTGTTATCTGTTTTCCTAACTGAATCAATCAATATCAAGATCTTATTTAATTAAGAACCTCTGTGTTTTAAAGGTAGTTTAAAATAAGACCTTTCACAGGTTGCAGATAAGTTCAACGCAGCACACTACTCCACAGGCATGGTGGCGGCCAGTTTCACTTCAACCGCTATGATGCCCGAGACTGTACACGAGGCAGCCATCATATGCGAGGATGAAGTCAAATATGAGAGGGTTAAGAAGAAAGGTGGACTGTTTTATTGTTTCAGATTAAATATTGAGCATTAAATCAGTAGAATACTTTTGAACCCCCACTTAAATAGAAAGGTGGTAATAAGTTTAAGCCCATAAAAATTAGAAGATATCACTAATATTGCCGTAATTTATTATGACATGCCCTTTAATATCCCGCTGCTGGGCACAGGCCTCCTCTCTCATAGGAGAGAGAATTAGAGAGTAGACCTGCCACACTGCTCCTGTCAATCCAAAATTATTCATTAGAATTCATAGCTTAGACCTGCCAAATTGCTACAATCAAATATGGGTTGATATGCAATATGTCAATCTATCGGAAGTTTCTGAGTTACAATGACACAAATGAACGATATAAACTATTTTTTTTGTCACAGGCTACGTGAGACTAGTCACTAACTTGGGGCAGCTAAATTTCGAACTGTATTGCGATATGACACCGAAAGCCTGCGACAACTTCATCAAGCACTGCCTCAGTGGATATTACAATGGCACCAAGTTCCATAGGTCTATAAGGAATTTCATGGTTAGTGTTTTCTCTTTTGAACATTTTATTGTTATTGTTTTTGTATTTATTTAATCTGTTTATGAAACTGATTTCAAGTGAGGTTTTACTTCGATTAAATTGCGATAGCGATTCGCGGCATAGCAACCAGTAGTTAGAGAATAACCATCAACCTATTACACTGATCACGAATGATTTGCTGTTTATGAGGAGTTCTGCCCTCCATCTCTTATAATTTATATTTCATAATATTCTTTAATATTGTTTGAATAGTGTTCTCCACTCAACTTCACACAACTTGATTCTCCATTGAACTTTTGTGATGTGTAAAACTTTAAATTGTAGATCCAAGGGGGCGATCCAACAGGCACAGGTCTGGGTGGTGAATCGGTGTGGAAGAAACCATTTGAGGACGAGATCCGGCCAAACCTACACCACACTGGGCGCGGCGTGTTGTCCATGGCCAATTCTGGACCCAACACTAATGGCTCACAATTGTAAGTAAAACATTCATAGTGTCCACACTATAAGCCTACCATTTAACTTCTGAGCTATAGATGCCAGAGGGATAACATGTAAAATTAATGTGAGTAACAAATAACCCAACAAGAACTAATTAACAATCAAACACAATTAACTTTTTTTAGTTTCATCACATTCCGTTCCTGCAAACAATTAGACGGCAAGCATACAATATTTGGCAAACTGGTTGGCGGGTTGGACACTTTGGGCGCCATGGAGCAGATAGAGGTCGACAATAAAGACAGACCGATACACGACATCGTCATAGAGGTCGCTCAAGTGTTTGTCGATCCTTTTGCAGAGGCTGAAGAACAAGTAAGATCTATACTTATAATAAAACTGTAACTGGACGAATTCTGTACATTAAGGGCCTGTATCACCACCTGATAAGTGTAGGATAACTTATTCATAACTTTTGTCTTTGTCACTTGAGATAAAGTAAGAAAGTGACAAAACTTACATTTAGACTATCTGACACTTGTCAGAGAAGGTGGTGAAACAATCCCTAAATGTATTTTGAAAATTTTAATTGAAGGAAGCTTTATCGATGTAAAGCCCAAAACAGTACAATCTGGGTTTTTTGGTGGAAAATTTGTCATTAATCTGGATTAATTAACATTTATGCTATTTTTTATTCTGAAAGACTTAGGATATGGGGACAATTTTTTTTTGTTACATTACTCCAAATTGTTTAAGTCTTTCCCTATATAAAAGAAGAAACTGACAGAATAACATACAGAGAGAATTGCTGGGTCCCGAAACTTGAAATTTTGGAAAATATTGGGGTGTCTCATAAATAATGTCGGTTTCCAATGTTCACTTTGTTTATTAAATAATCTTAAAAAAAGAAAGACTTAATATTTGAAGTATAGCCCATCGTATTCTATGGTTTTACCCCAACGTGTAGCAAGCTATTTGAGACCTTGGTAAAACTATTCTTTGGGCTTGGATGCAAAAAATTGTCACACTGCATTTTCAACATCTCCTTTGGATTAAAATTTTTCCCACGCAAGAATTTCGCCATGGATCTGAATAAATAGTAATCTGACGGTGCAAGGTCTGGACTAAATGCTGGATGTGGTAGGAGTTCAATACCACAAAGTTCTTCGATCTTATTCCACGTAACTTTCGCAGTATGCGGTTTAGCATTGTCTTGTTGTAAGAGAAACCGCTTTCGGTTAACTAAACCTGGCTATTTCTCCGATAAAACTTCATACATTCGCATATCTTTAGAAGGTCCAAGGGAGTTCGATAATCGGCGAGTGCTGGTACTAGGTTGGTTTTCTACTGCTTCCCTTGTAACCTAAATATCCCACACAGGTATAGACGATCTGAGCGTGAACGATCTTCAAGCGTCAAATCTCCACTATTAAAACGATTAAACCAACACTGTGCCGTTCGCTCATTAACTGTGTCTTCCCCTTAAATTTCACATATTATCCTTGCTGCCACGGCTGCTTTAAACTTTTGTTTCCAATAATGTATTAACAATGCACAAATTTTATATTTATCGTACTCCATACTATTTGTTATAAAAACGTACTTCGTCGTCAATAAACAAAGAGAGAATGATTACAAGAAAGTAAAGCAATTGTAATCTTCATAGAATTAGAGACTAGTCTTAACAAGTTACGATATGTTTAAATTGAGGCGTATGAATTTTCACATATGAAAACCAACATTACTTATAAGACACCCTGATAGTTGTAAAATCATTAATGAAATAATATGAAAAGTTCAGGACTCACAATATGAATTTCTCTTTTCCAGCTTGTTGTAGAAAGAGCTGAAGAGTTAAAAAGGAAAGCTGAAGCAGAAGGGCCAGGTGTCAAACCTAAGAAGGCCTCCAAACAACCACTCAAAGTGTTCAGGGATGGAGTGGGCAAATACCTTAACTTAGAAGAGTTGACTACTACTAACAAAACCACTAAAACTCAGGAAGTGCCTGCTAAGAAACCTAAGAAAGATAGCAACTATAATTTTGGTAGTTTTGATTCATGGTAAACTATTTAAATACATTGGAATAATTTCTTATTAATAGTCCAAGATCTGTTGGTTGGTAATTAGTCTACCAGTGGCAAGCAATGCTTTTCCAGTGAGAATGGATCTGTAAGACAAAACATGTGAAAAGAGACATTTTATTTAAATGAAGATTATTTCTCCTATTATTTATAGTTTGTAAGCTAATATAACAATGCCATTGTAAATATTTATTTGGATATTAGAAATAAAATGAACTGTAAGATTACAACTTTTATTTACCTTAACAATAATGAACAAATTCATATTAATTGCTCAGACTATGAGAAAAAGATAATATATCAACATGAGGGTAGCTTATTAAAACCAATTTCGACAACTGCAGTGTAGCTGATGACTATATGCTTTTCACATATTACATGATACATTATTAATTTCTAGGTTTTAGACTTTTAGTTAACAATTGAAAAAAATGTATTAGGTTTGATGCTGAGTGATCTATCTTCTCTCTATAGTCATTTGCAATAAAATCTAAATTCCTAACAATAATAAATAGTAAAATGTTATAACTAATTATATGTGCTGATCCTACTAACTTCTAAATTATCAATAATTTGATTCTTATTTACATAGCATGCATAGTTAATGTATAATTCAGAAACTGCCAAAATTGCCTGACATATCTGATATCTATCTATAATAATATAAAGAAGCTTGTCCTGACTGACTGATCATCAATGCACAGCTTAAACCACTGATGGAATTTTCACAGTAGCTTCCTTTTATGACGTAGGCGCACACTAAGAAAGGATTATTGCGAATTCCACGCCTAAAGGGGATGAAAATTTGTATGAAAGTTTGTCATTTTTCATGTTATATCCATGAAAATTGGTATTTGTATTGTTTGTTGAAAATAAAGAATTACGTGTTTAAGGAATTTTGGATAAACTACCCCCAAGTGGGTTAAATGGGGGATGAAAGTCGGTCATTTTTAAAGTTATATCAATGAAAATCGGTATTTGTATTGTTGGTTGAAAATAAAGAATTACGTATTTCAGGAATTTTGGAAATTCTACCCCCAAGATTTATAAGAATCCGCACGGCGAAGTCACGAGCATTAACTAGTTTTAATTATAATTAATGTACACATACAACTATTAGCCCTCATACGCATTAGCGGTCAACCGCGTACGCTGCTTTTATATTTTTATATGCAACCGCTCATTTTGTACGCACTAAACCGCCGCGTACGCGGTTGACCGCTAATGCGTATGAGGGCTAACAGATTATTATCACTTTCATAAAGTAAAAAAAAAAAAACAAATATTGACTATTAAGTACAAAGTATTTATATCTTAAACTTAAATTAGAATAAAAATAAGTCATAAATAACATTATAAAAAGTACTTAAACATTAATTACAGATAGAGGTGCTCCTCAATGCATATTATAGATGATTTTTGGATTAAACGTGAAATGTTAGCTGTTCATATATTAAAAAAAAATTCAAGCCATACATGAAGCAGACTGTTCTCTCTTCTTCTGCAACTTGGAAGGAAACATAATAATATAAAAATATTTAATTTGATTAAATTATTTCACCACCTCAAAAACAAAACAATTATATTCTCCTTGTTTAGAACAGCATTCAAACTATGCTACTTAGAGACATTTCTGTAATATTTTTATATTAACATAAATCCCTCAACTAAGAACAAAGAGATTTGAGAAGGGTTCAATTTTTTCACTATAATGTATGGAACCCTAAAAAATTACAGAGTTATGAATGAATGACTGGACATTTCTAAGAGAGATATAGATGTTGGATCTACCTCACTTATCCAGTGGGCTTTTATATTAACATAAATCCCTGTCAACTAAGAAAAGAGATTTTAGAAGGGTTAAATTTTTCCACTATAATGTATGGAACACGAAAAAATTTCAGAGTTATGAGTAATTGCCACACTGCTCTGCAGAGACTGGACATCTCTAAGAGAGATAGATGTTGGATCTACCCCACTTATCCAGTGTGGGTTGATGGGCTTATAATATTAGAGCGCATATACATTATTAGAAATTTAATTATAATTTGGACGCCGCCTGGCAGTCCTCTGCTTGTCAAACCTCATTTCCATTTCCTCCAGCACCTTAGGTGTGTATCTGACCACAAGTTTCACAGACCCGACAGCCTGTTTCAATAACTCCACAGCCTTCTCATGGTTTTCACCTTCAACGGACACACCATTAACGGAAAGTAATTGGTCACCCCTTTTTAACCCTCCGTGACGATCAGCAACTCCCCCAGGGATTATTCTAGAAATGTAAATAGGAGAATTTTGTTCTTTACCGCCCATTACGTTGAATCCGAGGCCTTCCTCCGTCTTAGGTAGCTCTACAACTCGAGGATGTGCGTGTCCCTCTGCCGCAGCAAAAGCAGCAACAGTTGCTTTGGCAGTAGCCGAAGCGCGGATGTCAGCCGAACCCTGGATGTCTACGGTCTCGTAAACATGCTCGTACACCTCCCTAACAGCGTTTAAGAAGTCACTTTGCAATACCTTCTGTAAAGCAGCTAGTTTCGTAGCAGGGACTTCGCCACTTTGTTGTAATTTTTCGAGGAGCTCAATAGCTCTTTTTATGTCTCTCGCCAATGTTAGCTGCTCTCCCGTATTTGCACTCATTTTGTTAGTGAAATTCTACTTCAAAATTGCAAAGCAAAATTATTGAAGAAAAATAAATCAATAGTATACGTTTAGTACGATTTTTTACAAAACTGTCAAATGTCAATGTCAAAACTCAGTGACGTCGGTCGTGATCAATTGCATGAACCTTATTATCTCTATGTGATCATGTCCAGGGTGCGTAAACTTAGTATAAAAAACAGGGAAATGCTTTGTGTACTATACTGTAAATTTACATAGTGCACTCAACTGCAAGTCTGTTAGTAATTCAACAAGTATTTTTAATTTAGCAGAATTATAATCATGTAGTTCATAATTCTTAATGCAGAGGGGACTAGTATTGCGTACGTTTTGAAAAGTCTTCGCTAGATGGCGTCGACTGTCATTTTGAGAAAATTACCAGTTCAAAAATAAAACTACTAAATTGGTAACTTTAAAAAAGTAAACAAAGTCTGATTTTTAATTCGGTGGAATTCTGACAGTTGCCATTTAAAAATAGAATGAATTATTCTAGAGTTATTTGTATGAAAAACAGGGTTAACACATGAAGTTCGATTTTACCCCAAGCTAAAGTACCTACCTGAAGTATCTATCAGGCATTTGCCATATGTCTACATGAGGCAATTGATTTTTATTTATATGTAAGTTTTGAATTTATTATCTTTTTTGTGGGAACAGTTTTATCTCTGCTAATATTAAGAAACGTCAGAATTCAACGGAATTAAAATCAGAGTATAATTAGTTTTTAAATAATTATAATTAAGAAAAACTAGTAAAATGAAGTAAATATTAATGTTATCAATAATTTTTTCTTAGAATTTTATTTAAGATGTTTTTAAAATCTTATTCTTATACTTAAGTCTTAATTAGTAGGTATTATTTCTTTAAATCAGGCAACACTTAGACACTGACGAGTGACCACCACGTGATTAGCACGTGATCACTGAAAAATGTCAACTAGAAAATTCAAAATGTCTGCCAACGTGCCATTTTGGTTATCGTAGATATTTTTTGGATTAAATTCTAAATTGTTGTGTGAACTGCCCCCTGATTGTGTAACTTTTGACGATGAAATGGTATTCATTTGATGGCCTAAGACCATTAAAGTAAAATATACCTTGAATGTATTGATTTAAAGTCACAAATTCAGTACAACTGATTTCAACATGGAGCGTTATGGATCGTATCGTACATACCTAAACGTATAAGAATGGATAGACGAAATTGAGCTCTATTTCAACGGAGTTATGGTGTATTTTACTTTGATGCCTTAGGCCATCAAATGAATACCATTTCATCGTCAAAAGTTACACAATCAGGGGGCTGGTCGTTGATTTGAGCTTTAGTTCCTCCGGTTAAGTTTATTACAGTGATATTCGTGCAACTGAGAAAAGACTTGTGTTAAGAGATAAGACTCTTTATATTTTAGTGTATTTTTATTTGTTAACTGAGACAGGACTCTTTGTATTCTTTATAGTTAATGATTAGTGTATTATAGATAAATTACTACTGCTTAGTTAATGCATAGAAAAAATAAATAATTTTTTGAAATAACGTTGTTTTATTTCATAAATTAATCAGGATACGTAGTAGGTACGTATAGAATATATAATATATATGTATATATGTAGGTACTGTACCTACGTATTTATATAAGTAGGTATGTATACTATGTATAGATTCAACGTTAGTTTCAAATGTCGAATCCAGAGGCGCTAGCGATGCATTTCCAATTTTAGGCATAGAGTTCGGTCTCTATTTCATATATAGACAAAGTACTCTGTGATCATGTCGTGAATCGTGATTGACTTTTTTTCTGAAGTTTTGATCTGACATTAAAACTGCGTTCACTTTATAGCTTTAAAGCAAATCCTAGACCTACAGACTAAATAATTATTCATAAATTAAAACAGGAATTAGATACTTTACTAGCTAAAATATACTGAAGGTACATATTTATATCTGTAAATTATATTAATTTACTCTGATTTACTATTATTTTAATTTTTTAATTACCTCAGTAACCAAGACATTTCAATAATACCGTCATTCTAAACTTGAACGAGTACGAAACATAGAGATAATAATAGTACGAAACCAGAAATATTTATTGACAATTTGTCACATGTGACACTTTATCAGTTGTGCCAACTTTGAAGATTTGTCTTTATTTGGCTAATATTTTCGTGTTTAATTTTCGAGAGATAAAGTGTAGAAGTTTATTTCTATTGTTATTGTATCTTTGGTGTGTGTTTAGTCGAGAAAGTATCAGTTCGTTTAATACGTCTTGGTGTTGAAGCAGTTTATCACTATGGACGACTTGGGTAAGTGAAGCTGTTATTGGTGTTATCATAACCTGTTTTGATCTGAAACATAATGACGTGTTTTATTAGGAAATTCAGTCATCTCTTAAAATAAAACCCAACTGTGAAGGCAACAATTGCACGTACTCAATCGTCAACTACCTACCGCAATTTGTTTCAACTAAACTCTATGGACAAGAACTAAAATGAACTAAAAACCAACTACTATTTCTAGCTATATACCTCCTAACTATCAATTATATACTAAGTACCATGATATATGTTGAGCTATTTGGAACAAGTTCAATATGTTCTGCTATACATATACCTACTTATATAAACTTGGATAGAATTGTCTCTTATATCTAATGGCTTTAGACAAACAAAACATCCAATGTTTGCTATCAACTTGATAGCAAACATTGGTGATAAAAAATATCATAATATACTACTCGACCAAGCCAACTAGGCACCTAGAGTGTAAGGGGCCGCATTCAAATCTGGTGCCGAGTTCGCTTGGTTGAGTAATACAGCTTGAGTGTATTGAAATTGAATACCTTTCTCTATCAAATTATTTAGAGCTGTTTTTAGCAACATACAACAATTCATAGGGACATCATTAATTCTATCAAGGTTCATTAAGATTTAAGATTAGACTTATGTATTGCTAAGCTTATGGCTAGGTGGCTACTAAGTCACTGTTAATAAGGGACTGTTCTTGCTAACAATTTAAATGACTATGCAGGTATATCCACTAACCAATAAACAAGCTAAAACTTGCACAAAGTGTGTGGGGACTTAGTGCGGGTATATTATGAACATTCAAAAATGTTTGAGTGGACTGTAACCAGAACTGCAATCTGATCTTCCAACAGAACATATTATCTGTATTCTAAAAACATAATTTCCCAACTGACATAAGGTGTAACCTCCCATGCAGTTGATTAATTTATAGCTTTACTAGTACTAAACTGTTCTTATTGCTTGTTATAATACCTGTAATTTATATTAGACTAGTGGACCCGGCAGACTTCGTCCTGCCCGGTGACACACCGACATCAGCACCACCTACTGAGACCCGGTAAGTTACCTGTAAGTACCTACCCGGTAATTGTGTTTTCAAACCATCCAGGAACTTATTAACATTAGGTCTAACTTAGTCCAAGGACAAAGATGTAACACCGGAATTACTATAAAATCTATACTAATAAATAAAATTGAAGTGTCTGTCTGTAATATCGAAATAACTACCTCATATTAAGCTCATATGGTTATTTGAACGCTACCATAACCGAATCACACGTTTTTAAAATTTTTGTCTGTCTGTCTGTCTGTCTGTCTGTTTGAACGGGCTAATCTTCGGAACGGCTGAACCGATTTTGACGGGACCTTCACATACAAGTACAGAATTAACCAGGGAGTAACATAGGCTACTTTTTTAACCGACTTTCAAAAAAGAAGGAGTTGTGTTTTTCTACCTATGTACACCGATATCTCCGAGATTTCTGAACCGATTTGCGTAATTTTTTTTTTAATCGATAGAGAAACATTGCGACCCTGTTCTATAAAAAATTTGGATTCCAACTCCTCAATCCTGATGCTGTAGGGGACCTAATCCCCAAAACTAATGGGTTTTAGAAACTTTCGGTTATTTAAATTGATATTGGGGGTATCAATTAAAGACTTTATCGTTGAATGAACTCGAGTAGGTACATATCCAACTCCTCAACCCTGATGCTGTAAGGAATTGTATTCCAAAATCGTGGGGATCCCACGGGATTTATCCGTTTTGGGGACGGGTTTCTACAGATAAGCTACTTTTTGTTCTGGAAAATCAAAAGTTCCCACGGGATTTTTAAAAACCTAAATCCACACGGGCGAAGCCGTGGGCATCATCTAGTATTAAAATAAACATTAAATCACATTAGACTCGTCCTCATCGACAGACGATACCTAGACGTTCACTGCTGGATATAGGTCTCTTGTAGGGATTTCCACCGCCCCGGTGTTGCGCCGCCAGTATCCAGCGGCTCCCTGCTACTTTTGATGTTGTCTGTCCACCTAGTGTGGAGTCTGCCAACACTGCGGTTTCCGGTACGAGGTCGTCATTCCAGCACCTTGGGACCCCAACGTCTATTGGTTCCTCGAATTATGTGCAAAAGTGTAAAGTGTACCCATTTTTGTTTTTTACACGCTTTATATTAGCTTCACCTGTATGTATGTTTGTAACCGACTTCTTTGAACGCGATTTTGACCCACTTTAAACGGTCAGATTTCATTCAAACTTTGTAGATTTATCGAGGACCGATGACAATACAGTAATTTGATAAGATTATTTCATTATTCAATTTGGAAAATAAGATTTTGTGTTCATTTATCAAAAGTCGTCGCTAAGGAAAAACAATAAACATTCAAAATCGCACGGTAACTAACTGTAACTAGGGTAAACAGAATAGATGTCACACACAACTAAAATCTAAGTACAAAACGCACGAATGCGAAGATAAAACAATATTAAAACAAAATAATAATATTATTAATTACTACTTATTTACTTTAATCATATTGTACGATTTACAATAAAAAACAAATAAAATAATTTAATAATAATTAATATCTGTTGTATTTTAAGTGACATGATTTTTACCCGACTGGGTTATGTGTTTCACCTGTGTGTATGTATGTCCATTCCTATGTCCGCGTGTTACTAATCAACGGCTCAACGGATTTTGATAAATGATACGTCATTAGATTTGTCTCAATGACGCGAGTGTTATAGGGTACCTAAATTTAAAAAAAAATCAAAATGGCGGACTTTATGCGCTTTAATGTGCGAGCTGAAAAAAAATTTTTTCTTCAAGACCCTCGAGTGGGGTATCAAAATAAAGGGATTCAAAAGGCAAATCCAAAAATGTATAAATTTATATATTTGGAAACAATTTGGAGTGATAAATCGTAGAAAATGACCGTTTCCTATGTCAGTTCGTAACTACTTAACGGCTCAACCTATTTTGATAAATTATACGTCATTAGATTTGTCTTGACGGCGCAAATGTTACTGGGTACATAAAATTCATAAAAAATCAAAATGGCGAATGTTATGCACTTTAATGTGCGGGCTGAAAAAATTTTTTTTCTTCAAGACCCTCGAGTGGGGTATCAAAATAAAGGGCTTTAAAAGGCGAGTACGAAAATGTATACAATCTATATGTTTTAAATCAATTTGGAGTGACAAATCATGAAAAACAAAATAAATAACAACTACACTAAGTGGTACGTAGGGTAGGAACACCGGTTTCCGGACACGCACCTGTTATCGTCCACCGAGCGGATCACTCTTAAGAAACGCTTAAAAATAGAAACATTATAAGACTTACATAAAAATAATGCATCTCTATGCCAACTTGAATGTCTTATCAAGACACAGAGAAAGAAAAAAGTCTATTTTACTTAAGTTTCTTTGAAAACAAAGCGATCGAATTTTGAGTATGCAATTAAGGAATGAAAATGAGCCGTGTGGAGCAAAAAAATTAGTGGCATGCTTCAACTATCACGGGAAGTTACTAATCATTTTACTATAAGATTTAGTTTGATTCTTCTTTGTAGCACTTACTTATGTTTCATAAAATACTGTGAACGTGTTTTTTTACTTTTGATTACATTAGAATACAAATAAAAGGGGTGGACGACAACTAGTTCACTATTTTCTTAAGAAAACCTGTTATCGTCCGGGCGGTCAAACACAGGTTTAGCGTCTTAATTTTAGGTAGTCTTGCTATCAATCGAGGTGTGCACAAAATTGGAATTAAGTTTATTAATTCGAATCCTATACACATACACTAGTTAGTGACTAGTCTTCGTCCACTTTTTTCTCATTGTGTATAAAACTATGGGTCTTCAAAATCACGCGTGGACGATATCTAAATTTGCACTGAATAAATATTCCAAGTTTCGACCACCAAGCTATTATTTGAAAATAAATAGATTTAGTAAAAATATAAATAATTAAACTTGTTTGACAAAAGAATTACCTTATATTTTATGTGTTTCTCCTTGGAACTTTGATATATTTATAAGTTAAGATAGTATTGTCGATAATTATAATTTTTGGACGAAATTTAAAATAGAGAATCTGAAGTGTACCGGTTATCCGTCCACCTATATTTTAAACTGTATGAAAAACATATATTTTTTAATATTATGTTATTATTTAGGCGAATTTTGATTATTACTCATATCTATAATTTATTTTTTATTCATCTACAAGTTAGTCCTTGACTGCGATCTCATCTGATGTTAAGTGACGATGCAGTCTAAGATGGATGCGAGATATCCTGAAAGAGGTACAGCAAAATCCGTACCCTTAAACGCTAAATGACTTGGAAGTAAGGCATACTAGACTAGAGACAATTTTGAAATTATTAAATTGAATTTACCAAATTGGTCTGCCGAGAATCAAGTAGAGGACCTTCCACTAATAAGACTTACCCCTGCGCCATGCCAGGGAGGCTGCCAAATTATATGTACCTACTTTTATATAATGTAAGTGCGATGTGGTAAAAGACAATGCAAGATAGATAGGCGCAAAGTTGGTAAAGATATTATGTCATATTGTAGACTCTATAAACCGCGTTAACAAGGCAATAGTTTTTTTATCTGTTTTATTTTAAAACAAGCAGTTGACCGCTATTGCGTATGCGTAGAAAGACACTTTGTATAAAGTTCTTTATCACCCTGTAAAAGTTCTGTCAAAATAGGTTCAGCTGTTTTGAAAAGTAAGTACATATTACGAATAGACAAAAAACAGAAAACAATTTTTTTATAAACGATTATGTAGCTTTTTAATAATGTATAAGTAAACATAAGTTCACTAATAAAAACCCATATATTTCGTAAAGACGACAGGAAGTTAATTTTAATTGGTATAGATATTAAATACATATTAAAGTGGTGTTAATATTACATATTCAATTACCTACTCATTACATGCATACTTTTTCATAGTAAATTTCTCATAAAAATCAGTGGACGGATAACAGGTACAAGGGTGGACGATAACTAGATTTAGTGGACGATAACCGGTGAAATCGGCATTTTGAGCTTTTTATTAGGATTAAAAAAAAACTAGTTATCTGACTAAAAAAATACTAACATGCAATGAAAATAGACTATACTAGAAGTATATTTTAACAAGTTTTTGTTTAATTTTTTTTATAGAACATATATTTTCACCCTCTCAAACTCAGTAACTCCACTAAATGGACGATAACCGGTAAGAAAACCCTACGGTGGTAGTTTATTAATTTTTAGTTCGTTTTTTAGCATGGCAGTCGGGTTTTTTTAATTTTTAAATTATAGCTTGTTTAGTGTTTTATAAATAAACCAAACTAAAAAGTAGAAAATAAATAATAGTTTAAAAAAACTAAAAAACACGCTTTTTGTAGAAAACCAAACTAAAAAATAGAAAATAAATTTTTAGGTATTTATTTAGGTAATTTTTAGAGGTAGTTATTTCGATATTACAGACAGACACTTCAATTTTATTTATTAGTAATAATTAGTATAGAAAAGCGTGGGGTGCATGGATGTATAGAGGATTATCATTTCGATAATATCTTAAAAGCACCCCACGCTTTTTTTTAATAAAATACATTTTTTTATATGCACACTATTATTAATTTATATTTATTAAAATTTATTTTCTATTTTTTAGTTTGGTTTTCTACAAAAAGCGTGTTTTTTAGTTTTTTTAAACTATTATTTATTTTTACTCTAACTTTAATTTTGTCTTGCGGGAGGCGGGCGGGTCTGCTAACACTGCGCTTTTCGGTTCCGGTTTGCCACGCCAGCATCTCGGGCAGTGGCGTGCACTTCATAAAGGCAGCAAAGCACTGCATACCCAGAGAAAAGCAATGCTTAGGTAAAAGTATAAGAAAAGAAGCAGTAGAAATTTTAATATTACCGATTGCATACCCTGCCTTCAAACCCTGTGCACGCCACTGATCTCGGGGCCCCAACGTCTGTCAGTTCTCTGAACTATGACTCTGCCCATTGCCACTTCAGCTTCGCAACCAGTTACACTAACTAGATCATATTCAAAATCTTATAACTAAAATATTCACTGCTTGACTTGGGCTTTTTCCATAGAGTGATAAGTAGTGTTTAGGTAAAACTTAGCTTACCAACATTTTTCCATAGTTGTCCTGTTTCATTTGCGCGTACAACCTTGCTCTCAATTGAGCAGATACATATTCATTTACTTGTGAAATTAGGCTATTCTCGTAATAATGAAGTCAGCTTTAGCTTTCAGCTTTTGAAATTTTTTTGCACTAAAACTGGAGATTTCAGACTTATGGTGATAAAAATCAACTGAAAGCCAAAATCGTTTTCTTGATTATATGACTACTTGTAGTTACATCGTGTCGACGATATACAATCAAAGATGGCACGCGCAAAGGTGGAGGTATAGTAATTCAATTGGCCTCACTTACATCCTGTTCCTTTTAAATGATCAATCAGGTGAGAAATTCATTCCATCGCCTACCTATAAACCAATTTCTCTTGCGAAGGGAAACATTGGAAGGCAACTGTGTGATGGAGTGTCATAGAATACTTTCGCAAAGTACTCTCAATCGCTGACCTCTATTTAATACACTTACTTACGCGTACTTACCTTGATTATTGTCATTTTAACACTGATAGCTAAGATCAGTATTATCTGTATTGAAGAGAGAATTGCATTGAGAAAACTGACTACAAGTACGCTAATGGCCATATAAAATAGGCTGATTTTTCACAGCACTGTACTGGAAACTAATGACATTTCTCAATATAATTCACATTAGTTCCAAGTTGAGGGTTTTGGTACAATTCACAGTAGTTCAAAGTTTACAATTTGAGAGAAAATTGTTAACAAATTTTGTTAACAATCTTCCCTCAACTTTTCCCCATTGTTGAGCGACAAGCACACGCCTTCCATAGGCGCTTATGCAATAGTTTTTGCAATGAGTTTTTTGGAGTTCATGCAATCAAACCAGACTGTTCTACAAAATACCATGTCCACTACAAATCTAGATGCGTAGGCCGTTTTTTAATTAAACAAAACGCATGAAATTACCATTAATGTAATCTAATTACTAACTACCCTACATTCCACAATCTGTTAATAAGCCGGTACACGTAGCATGGTAATGGCTAATTTGTATGTCCCCCTTCCCTCACAATTAGCTTGATTATCCGCCGCCGTGGTTAGTTAGACACGGTGTTGAAATATGGGGACACCCCTCTCTCGTGTATTATTTTAAAACAAGCTGGATTCCTCGACTTCGCTTCACCATGTTATTTTGGTTTTGGAACCCTTAAAAAATCCTGGAATACGTGTGTATTTTCCGTGTGTTTTTTCAGATGATCAGCTAAGTAAGTCTTTTGATTGAACTTTATAATCTCTACTTTCTTTCGCCGGCTTCTAATTCCAGCCATTATGTCCAATTTTTTGCACTAACTCGAAATAATCTGAATGAAAATGAAACTATTAGTATTAGTAGATGATTAGTAGTTTCCATTCAGTTTATTCCCTCAAAACTATAATTCAAGGGGCGGATCAACATCCCCGAGAAACGACAAACGCATTGGCAATTCCTCCGTGGCTGCAGATGGTCATAGATGGCGGTAATCACTTAAAAGCCTGCTCGTTTGCTTTTCACTATTAAAAAAAAACATCTTAAGCAGAGCATGTCATCCAACCGGAACTATCCATCAGCGTGCAACATCTTATTCACCTTTAATAATTGTCCAATACTCGTTCCTTAAAATGACTAAAGCCTAGTCAGTTGCGACCTACTCTAGGCCTCCAGAATATATATCATCAAATGACTATAAGGCTGATAGCTTTGGTCACCATCCTATAAACACCAGTTGCGTCATGTCACGTCACAGGCCATTTTTCGATGATTGGCGTCTTGCGTGTTAGGCTCCCGACGCCACAACGTCCCTCAGTACGACGCGTACCAAACAACGGGCTGTTTGGTCTTTGAACACCACCAAAATAATACCATTAAATTATGTTATTTGTGATCACAGTCTTCATCGATTCGTAGTTTTGTGACTGTTGCGGTCAATCTGCTGGTTTTTTTTTTTCGTTCTAGTCATCGTTAAAACTTTTTGAAGTTTCAGGTAGGTATACAAGTTAGCGTGTTTACCTTAAAATAATTTAAATCAACTGTCGTTTTTGTGATTCGAAAACTCTTATCTAAACTCACTGTCACAAAATTACCTATAGTTAAAAGGTGATGAACAGGCATGGAAATTCAACGGATTTGTAGTCTTAGGTCTCATTTTCAGGACATATCGACTCTGTCAGGTTATTCTTTTTTAATGAACTGCTTAAATATATTTGAAGATAAATTTTTCCAGCATTGCAGGGTAATAAGATAATCTCCCCAATTATGTGAACACTGTCGAAATAGATCACCTTGTTTTGAAACACTGCCGATTGTTGACAGTTCTACTATCTGATAGTTAGTGACTTCGGCGTCGTTTCATCCTTGGTCGTTGTTTTGGGATATAGGTACCTACTTGGCGCGGAGTCAAAGACTAGCTGAAGTCTAGACCGGGTGTTTATTGCATCAATGTAAGCAGCTCGGCAGCTCGTTAGCAATGTAGGCCAATATTTGTGACTTTATTGGCAAAACGACTATTTAATTGTGAATAAGATTAATTTTGCTACATACCTGGTTATGTGTATTTTCGCCACAGTTTAGTAGTTACCTGTATAACTTTAATCGTACCTCGTAATGTAACAAAATATTTAATAGTAGAAATTCTACTGGTTCTACAGAATGCTGACAGTCCACATACATTTAAATAAAACTTGCTTCGACGTAATAAAGTTCATCTCGCACTGTTAACTGTTGAACGAGTTGAACTTTATTCTTTCTTCTTTACATTGTTTAGAATGACCAAATTTTATATTAACCTTCAAAGCACCTATCTTTTTAAAAAATCCTACGAGAATTCTTATTGTATTTCTTGGAATAAAAAAGTAGCCTATTTTCTGCCAATCGTCAAGGACGGTTCAGCGGTCAGGCGTGATATTGTATCATCATAATACTGTCTATTTTATCAATGGTTTATTTGGCAGGAACCATTAATATTTCCAGACACCTGCACTACTTGTCTCTGAAAATCCCGTTAAAATCGGTTCTCCCGTTCCGAAGATTAGCCCGAATTCATTTCTTGTATTACAAATCTCGTACTCGCGTGATAAACCTCGGTGCCATGCGTCAGTCATCACTGTGACCAGAGCTGTTATCGTGAGCGTGTTACCTGACCAGTAGGGCTATTCTCTAAAATACCATCGCGATATCGAAGCTCACTCAAGTGAGATAACTCGCTTCGAAAGCAAACTCACTTCACCTTGGTTTGATATTCTCTAAACATCTGCTACGCACTTGTGAAGTGAAGTGAGTTTGAGTGAGAAGACCTGTACTATCGAGTTTTACAGAGTACAAATTAGCAAACTCATCTCGAATTCACTCTCTATAATTCGAAAATGGCTTTACAGAATAGCCCTGCAGAGCTGAAACCCATAAAAGTTTACCATACCACTTTCTCGCAACAAAATTCAGAGAACCGCGCAACTTAGGTAAATAACAAGTAAAACAACAGATAGAAAATTTACGACGAGGCCATTTTACGATGGCCATTGTTCACGGCACGAGAGTTCTAATAAGGAAGTCAATATTTGCTCTGGACTCGCTAACACAACCCACAGCCCACTTACCTACGTGGCAAATGAGAAAATGGCTACGTGAAAATTACAGACGTATACTACGTGCAATTTTATGCCTCTTTGGCCCCACAATGATACCAATTCTCTTGTAGGAACAAGATTGTAGATCATCTCTAAATTGACAGCTTTAACTAAATTCACAGCTCTAAATGTAAATCTATTCTTTTCAGCAGGAAATATTTTCAAAAGGATAGCAGTATGACCAGTCAATTTTGTGTCAAGATTGTGCACAACAGAAAATACATTGGTACTAGAAAATATAGGTATTCTAAACTAGGATTCAAATTAAAAAGTCAACTGAGTTTTTTTTCTTAAGAACATCGCAATTCGCAATTATTGACATTATTTAGATGCATCTTTGTTACTCTTATAAACTACATAAAACTATATTTCAGCCAAAAGTGTAAAAGGTCGACTTATTATCCTTTTGATTTTACCTAATGCTCAAAGTTGTTCGTATGACAAAAATACTCTGTCCGTCATTTATTTAGTACATGATGTATCATTAAGACCTGTATACGCAATCCTACTAATAAGAGTATCAATAAAACATTTAAAAGAAATGCTTGATAGTATTAGAATTGAAGCCGCATCAACGATCAAAGGCATCTGTTTCCAGTCGACCAGTGAATAAAGCAATCGATCTTGAACGGTATTCTAAAAACTCTACTTAACGTCTTAACAAACAGACGGCAGTGGCACCGCACGGCATGCCACTCGATCACAAATCCTCTCGCCGTAAATTCTAATTTAGATGTTTCTTTATGTTTTTTAATCTCTGAAATCCGGTCGATTTTGTAATTTTTTCGTGATTAGAAACTTATTTGGCGCAACGCGCAGAAATATCACCACGTAAAGATATCTCAATATCTCAATGATAATTCCTGGTCTGTGTCATCTTTTTTTTTTAAAAGCAGTGATAGCCTGCCCTAGTGGTTCTTCTTAGGCCTCGCTTTCGGGGGGATCGAGATCGATTTATTCAAATGAGTCAAAAATTTATTTCACAGTAAGTACCCTTCATTCAAAAAGCACAAAGGTACCCTTTATGCTTTTTGAATGTCAATCCATTTCACATGTAATATGGAAGTGATATGAGTAGCGATCGATCCTCAGCACTCACCTATGTTAGGTGTTGTGTACGTTTTAGCAATTAAATATCACTTGCTTTGACGGTGAAGGAAAACATTGTGAGGAAATCATGCATACCTGAGAGTTTTCTATAATGTTCTCAAAGGCGTGTAAAGTCTACCAATCGGCACTTGGCCAGCGTGGTGGACTACGGCCTAAACCCTTCTCATTCTGAGAAGAGACTCGTATAAACCCTGTAGTGGGCCGGTAATTGACCATGATGATGATGACATTTTTTTTTACTGGTAGGTACTTAAAGCTTACGATTATGTAACTTCCTACATGTAAAACACGTCGTTCAGTAAGACTCCTAATTTCACGGTTCTCTCCGAATGTTTCCACGTCGACCGCGTCCGGTAACGCGATGCGCACGCGTCACAAAGCTTCCGCATGTCACTGTCGCCGCGCGTTCCTGCGCGGTCTCACCGTGTTCATTAGGAGGGGCCACGCTTTGATGTATCGCGCGCCTAGATGACTTCTCATAAGCGTCGTTAATTACTACTTAAGCCCTTGAACAACGCAACGCATCTGTTACTTGGCGACGTTTAAGTATTTGTGTGATTATCACAATGCAATTTTTAGTGGTTTCACACATAGTGTCATCGTTATCGTCTCAACCGATGGACGTCCATTGCTGGACATTGGTCTATTGCAAGGATGCGCCTTGAGACCACAAGGTCTATCTGTTCTTCTATGTGCCCCACCCATTGCCACTTCAGTTTCGCGACTCAATGAGCGACTGTTCCTCCTAGCGGATCTCTTCATTTTTTTTTCATATAGTATCGCTTCACTGAAATCACAGGTCTTATGATAGTTGCCAAAATACTTTGATCAATTCATGCCTCCTACACTCATGTAAAGGACCGGCCACTGTAGATTTGGCTTAGTTGGGTCCATAGCTTGGGCGTGTCGCCGGGATACATGTCTGAAAAACGGCTGATCTTAAAGTCTGTGGTTTGTGGGGACCCTTAGTTTTACTACTGGAACTAAATTAATGACTACCATAACGTTCTCATATAAAATGTGGCGGTAAAAGTATTCATTACACTGAGAAAAATGGCAATCATAAATGCCGTGAATTCAGCTAACGGATCGATGAATTCACGTCAAGTACGGAGTATACTGATATCACCAAAAAGTACGATGATCCTACTACTTTAGTAGGATGCTGAATTACAATAATATTAATTCCTATTGTTTTTCCTACAATTTATCTATGCCTTCCTCTAATCTCAGATTATTTCCTATTATTTTTCCTACTATTTAATTATACCTTACTCTTATTTCATAGTGTTTCATATTACTTCCTCTTATTTCTGATGACAGCCTGAACAAGCCCAGATGGTGATCCCTCAAAGTGGGTGTCCGGTGTATTAAAACTCCCGGTATGAGCAAAGACCCATGATCAAGCCATGGTGTGGTCCCTCAAAGTGGGTGTATTAAATAAAACTCCCGGTATGAGCAAAGACAGTTAATCCAGTAAGTTTGAAACTACTTATGTTCGACAAATGAACATTTCGACAGTGCGAGGTAACCGACATACAACGCCATCTATCGATCGCTTTACACAACACTACACAACATACACTGAATACTGAACACAGCCGCACTAGCCATGTCACATATCGATCCTGTTTCTACAATTGCTAATGACTCGAAAAGCAGGAGACGCAGGAGATATTATAGTGCACAAGTGTGTACATACACAGGTGCACTCTCTATTCCCTCACTCTCATAGTCCGATGGGACGCTAATGCGACACGACCAACGATGGCACAATTATATGCAGCAAAACAATACCTAACTGGGCATGGATACGCACAGCACAGAACAGCGAGATTCACATAATAATACTATGATTTATATTTAAAAAACTTGATGCTTACTCTAGAAATAAGGTGATATGGCACATTATTGCTATCTCAGTACAATATGGTGACTTCAGCGTACTATTAGAGACGATCTTCTTATTATACTATGAAATATTTATAATATACGGCAACACTTTCCTTATGTTTTATAATTATAAACTTATTTCTAACTATCATCTAATTTCCTCTGAAAGTGTCTAATTTCCTATTATATAATAGTTCATAATACAGATGGTAATATTGTTTTTATGTGACAGTTTTTTACGGTGATGAGTATATTAAAATTCGATTAGTTCTTTATATGTTTTAATTATAGCATAACATTGACATATTATAAACTTATTTTAGATTTACGCACTTGCTTTAGACCAACGTCACGATATTTTATGATTACGCCAAAATGACATTTTTCTCAGTGTAGCAAAATGTTTGGATATAAAATGTTTAACCGGCGAAACTCGAAAGTTATGTTCTTTTATTGTTAAAGCTGCTTCCACATCTAATAGCACGCGCCGTGCGTGCCGCATTTCTCGTGTACTGATGAGGTCATTCGCGTTTTGTCTCCTGTAGGCTTAGCACTAAAGTTTGACAGCATTTTATTTGCTTTTGATTAGAATGCCCAGAAGAAAACACCAAATTATATCACCAAGAATACAATAAAATCAACCAATAACAATAATTGCGACCATCGCAATGTGATTACCACATCTTTATGCCTTGAATTCCAAACTGATACCGCGTGCGGAGCGTGCTCATAATAATAGAGTAGATGTGAGGAGAACCTAAGAAGAAATCGCGACTATCGCAATGTGATATTCAAATTTTCATGCCCAGAATTGCGAACTAACACCACGCGCACGGAGTGTGTTCATAATAATAGAGTAGATGAAAGGAGAGCTTAAGAAGAATACGCGACATTCGCATGTGATAATTACATCTTTATGCTCTGAATTGCAAACTAATACCTACCAAGCGCACAGAGCGTGCTCATAATAATAGAGTAGATGTGAGGAGAGCCTAAGAAGGAATCTTGCGATAAATTGAAAATCACAAGGATTTCGAATAGGGCATAAAGTATGAAATTATTGATTTGTGGTCATAATTGCGTATAAATAATCCAGCCATGCCGGCTGGAGTGGCATCAGGCATGCGCCGGCGCCGGCAACGCGCGCTCTACGACTTTAGTATATAAACAACTTTAGTTGTGACTGGGACGCGTTGACGAATACTCTTCTCGGTGCACACATAGCGTCGCGATCTCGTCCTCCTGACATTGGCTTATCACGTATTATCGCAGTCCGATACATGAATATCGATATTAGTAACGGTATAAATAACGTTATCAGTTATTATCGCTGATATTTGAATCAGTCGTGCTTGCTCTATTTCAGCGTCATTGAGTTATACTAAACTCACCTTATCAGTACCGATTGATAGGAACTTCGGAAGTAGCAGGTGTTGGCAGGCAGATTTGTTTTGTTTACTCGGATTCGGTGTAGGCTGTGATTATGGTGCGCTAACCGCTGTGTTGTTCTTGTGGGTGGATTAGTTCGGAAATCGTTCTCGCGATTGGCCCAACATGGACCGGACAATGTACGGCAAGGTGCTGCCAGGCACTTATTACCCGTTCCGCTGCGCTATGAAGGAGAACGGAATATCGCCGGGCTGTGAGTACTAATAATATATTATGTTTTAATACTTTTAAATTAATTTAAATCACTATTCAACATCTTTATACAAAAGTGGTCCAAAAATCTCTCTATTTATTTGTACGAATGGCTACTTAATTGTAATTATGTCTTGGAAAGATTGCTCCAAAATTAAGATGGTTTTGTCTCAAGCACGTCGCGTTTACGAGATTTGATTTCTGAATATTAACAATTCAAAGTTCAAAATCATTTTGTGGACACGTTCTAGAAACTAATTCTATGTGTTTCTGTGGATTGGATTTCGAATTCAATTTTTGAGCGTGGACGTGTACGTTCACTGTTGGACATATACCTTCCCTAGTGAGCGCCACTTTTTAAATGTTCTGTTAGCGCCACAGCCCACAAGGTTCGGTCCTCAGTCTTAATCTTACAGTAACTTCCCGCCAGCTTCTTTATTCTTCCTTATCACAAAATAGTAGCATTTATTGACAGCAAAATAACAACTTCACTGTGCTTTTTTATTAGTTTTTTATAAAGGCCTGTTCCACCACCTTCTTTTAAGTGTCTGATAGCCTAAACGTAAGTTTTGGAACTTTTTTTACTGTATGTCAAGTGACAAAGACAAAAGTCGTAGATAGCTATCCGATACCTATCAGAAGGTGGTGAAACAGGCTCTAAATATTCGGATGTATATGAGTGATAAAATGTTCATAAGTTCTTTATAAGATTAATAATTTAATTCATTTTGACTAGTCAGGTCAGTGTATTAAAATATGATGTAGTTCTATAAGTCTTCTTGCATAAAATAAACACAACAAGATCCTCTTGGTGTGTTTATTTACTCACATGCTAGGTAGTGTAAGTAGCGTATGCGCGCGTGTTTTAGTTACAAATGACTCCCATTCACTTACGATTTCATCTATCCATCCGGTGCGGTACCGGTTCGTTTATTTTTATTTGCGGAAGAGTGCATGCATCGCTGCCAGTGTGTAGAATATAGTGCATCGTTGTATTTATTTACTTTTTAATCGAGTGAACTCTGAAGAAATACTTCACTTTATACATATAAACCACCAGAAAGCTATAAAGAAAGAAAAGGTTCTCAAGTGAACGCGTACCTACCTGTAATTTTTTTAATGCTTTTACATATTATTATCCTACTAATATTATAAATGTGAAAGTGTGGATGTTTGGATGTTTGTTACTCTATAACGTCGCAACTACTGAACCGATTTGGCTGAAATTTTGAATGAAGATAGATTATGCCCTGACTTAAAACATCTTTTTATCCACAGTTCCCGCGGGATTTTGAAAAACCCGAAATCTAAATATATCTACAGCTATAGGTAGATTACTATAGCAAACTTCCTTGAAAATAGGTATAAAGGTTGGAATAGGTAGCGGAAACGGTAACCAGATATCGACGATTCCCTTAGGATTTGTGATAAATCGAAATTCACGCGGGCGAAGCCGCGGGCAAAAGCTAGTATTACATAACTTTGAACAGGATAATCTGGATTTTGTGGTTTTCTTTTTAGTGGATAGGGTGATGTCATTTTAATTCGGTGAAGTTCTGATGAAGATCTTTGGAAAAGCAGGAAGAAAATCCTCTAACGTTAATCATTCCCAAGTAGTGGAAGAATTGGGTGAATAGTAGACTTTTCAACTTTTAGTACCTACTAGCAGAATTTAACATAATACGGAAGTTGCTTTTAATAGAATAGAATAGAAAAGTTTTTTATTCAAATAAACTTTTACAAGTAAGTACTTTTGAATCGTCAATTGAATCTACCACAAGTTCGGAATGCTGTTCCAGCCGAGAAGAACCTGTAAGAAACTCGGCGGTTGCTCTTTCTTCGGCGGTCTAATTTGAATAAATACCCAAAAATAATTGAGTGGACAGTAAAGATTCACTTTTGTATAATGAGAATTATTAATCGCCGCTTCTAGGTCTGAGTAGACAATGCTCAGATCTGACAGAAGAATAAAGATACCAAATATGTAGTATACTTTATGGGCAAGAGGTCTTGGGCAAAATCCAAACCTTGTTTTTTTGATCCGAGTATGGTCAAGACGGAAGACGTAACAGCGCTTAGTTCTGGCTTAAGACCATTATTAACATTTTACTATAGAATATAGTGTATCTGTATTATTTATGTCCTTCATGAATATGATCGAGTGGACTGCGAAGAAATACTTCAGTTTTATATACTGTTTTGTATATATCGTGGTGGTTGCCAGCTTATTTATAGATATTATGTTTTCTGCGAGATGTGATGTAATTATTGTGTTCAGAGACACAGTTGATTTTGTCAGTTGTTAGGAATGTGAATAAATTACAATAACTTTAATTGAACAAATAGATATTTGTCCATATGTGTTCCATATTATGGATTTTTTTTTTTTTTTTTTTTTATTATCTTTATTTTTAAGGGCTTTTATACATTAAGTACATGACAGTCCTATTGTACCATATACAGGGTGACTGGTAACAGGATACATTCCTTGCAGGGGCTTAAAGTAGAGCTCATTTGCAACAAATTTTTTCATATAATGTCCTATCCGAAACTTAGTCGTTTCCGAGTTATTGAAGATTTAAGGTTTTTAGCAAAAAATTCCAGTTTTAAAGTTAAAATTAGTTGCTGAAGAAAATCATACCCGGTTTTGTTAGTTTTTTTTATTGTTTTCTGATAGAAAAACGTTCAGAAACTCAATCAAAATCAAAATAAGCTAGAAAATACCGTTAACTTTTCAGTTAAGGCCTAAAAACCACGTATTATTTTTAAGAAAAAAATCGAATTTGATGAAAAGCAATAGTATTTCTAAAAAAAAATGTATGGAACGTTACGTACAAATTACTGAAATAACTTCCTTGATTCATTAGCTATCCAAAAAGGTACAGATGTCTACAACTTTTTTCAAAACCTCGATTTTATTAACAAAATTCTGAGGACTGACGAGTCTCAATTTGACCGGGATGGAATCACAAAGTATCATAATTTACATTATTGGGCGGCAAAATGAGAAAACCTAAAAAAGAAAAAGAAAGGGCACATCAACGGAGGTATTCTGTAAAAGTATGGATAGGATTAATCAATTAGACATCTAATTGGCCCGCATTTTTCCCTCAGAATTTAAAAAATACGAATTAGGTGAAAATAATATTATTTCTAAAAAAAAAATGTATGGAATGTTACGTAAAAATTACTAAATTAACTTCTTTGATTCATTAGCTATCCAACGAGGTGAAGATATTTACAAAAAACTGCAAGAACGATTTTTAATTCAATTTGAAACTTGTAGTAGTTTAATGACTAATTGATTAATTTTAGGAATAACAATAAACTAACTAATAATTATTAGTAATTACATATTTTAGGTTCGCAAAAGAAAAACTAGTTATGATTTTAATCTAAATTTTAATCTTTATTTTATTCTAAATCTTAGTGTTAATCTTAATCTTAATCTAAATCTAATTTTAAACTTGCTCTAACTGTGAACCTCTTTGTCTGATACAAGCCCAAAACCTTTTTCGTATTTCCGTTTTAGTGACTCTTGTTGGCTAATTCTTACGTATTTCATGAGCTGCACGAAGAGTACTCGCGAAGCTCATCTGTGATAATGGGGTAAGCGTACATCAAATCATTCATGTGGCCCCAAAGATAAAAGTTTCAAGGCGTTAAATCTGGACAAGGAATAGGTTCACCTATCGTTATTGCAGTTTTTTGTAGACATCTTTACCTCTTTAGATAGATAATGAATCAAAGAAGGTAATTCAGTAATTTTTACGTAACGTTCCATACATTTTTTTTTTTGAATTAATATTCTTTTCACCTAATTCGTTTTTTTTAAATTCTGAGGGAAAAATGCGGGCCAATTAGATGTTTAATTGATTAATCCTATCCATACTTTTACAGAATACCTCCGTTGATGTGCCCTTTCTTTTTCTTTTTTAGGTTTTCTCATTTTGCCGCCCAATAATGTAAATTATGATACTTTGTGATTCCATCCCGGTCAAATTGAGACTCGTCAGTTCTCAGAATTTTGTTAATAAAATCGAGGTTTTGAAAAAAGTTGTAGACATCTGTACCTTTTTGGATAGCTAATGAATCAAGGAAGTTATTTCAGTAATTTGTACGTAACGTTCCATACATTTTTTTTTTAGAAATACTATTGCTTTTCATCAAATTCGATTTTTTTCTTAAAAATAATACGTGGTTTTTAGGCCTTAACTGAAAAGTTAACGGTATTTTCTAGCTTATTTTGATTTTGATTGAGTTTCTGAACGTTTTTCTATCAGAAAACAACAAAAAAACTAACAAAACCGGGTATGATTTTCTTCAGCAACTAATTTTAACTTTAAAACTGGAATTTTTTGCTAAAAACCTTAAATCTTCAATAACTCGGAAACGACTAAGTTTCGGATAGGACATTATATGAAAAAATTTACTGCAAATGAGCTCTACTTTAAGCCCCTGCAAGGAATGTATCCTGTTACCAGTCACCCTGTATATATGTAACAATCAGTCAATAACTATTTAAACTTAGGGGTATATAATCATATTTTAAACGAAACAAAAATCTACGACTCTAGTAGTAAACTAAAATATTACCTATATAATTTATCCTATCTGTTTTTTAAACTATTTATATAAAAATTAAATAGAATTTTAGCTGAACGTGAATTAGGTTGAGCTAAAATACTATTCAATAATCCAATGTCATATTCATTGATATTTAATAAAGACAAAGCCTGTTCTCTCAGACTACTATTCTGAACACATTCCATTAACAAATGTAGCACATCATCTATTTTACCACAGGACAAACAATTTGGTGAGTCTACTTTTTTCATTAAATACGCAAACTTTCTCAATGGAACGTGTCCGGACCTCAATCTAAAAGCAGCAACTATATACGGACGGTTTAATCGTGAATTAACAAACCACGGAATAATAGAAGGCATGTCTTGGATGGTTTTATACCATATTCCTTTTTCAACTGATTTAATGTCAAAATGGTTTTTCCACAATGCACAACAAGACTTTTTGAATTTTGGTAGTATTTCCGAATGAGATGGTGTAATCATTACATCAATGCCTTCCACTACTGCAGACTTAGCCAAATGATCCACATGTTCATTTCCAACAAGACCAGTGTGAGACGGAATCCATTGAATTTTAATATTTATGTATCTACATTGAAGGTCATTCAGCATTTTAAGAATATGGAAAGCTATCACAACACCTCTGTGGCCAGAGGCGCATCGAGCTAAATGCTGAATGGCACTTCGACTATCTGTAAAAATAACTATTTTGCTTTCTTCCATAGTGCTGACATATTTTAAAGCCTGTAAAATTCCTAGCAGTTCTGCAGTCATTATTGAAACATTAGAATTAGTCTTAAACTTGCCATATAATTTATTCTTCTGATCAAAATAAGCTGCTCCAGTACCCTGAACAGTTTTTGAACCATCCGTATAAAGCTTATGCCAACCTTTGTACTTAAGATTTAATTCTTCTAAAATATTAAATTTTATACAAGAGTCAAATTCTTTTTTAGATGTATTAACACTTGAAAGACTCCTCTAAAACATTCTTTATCTTAATCTTAGTCGTCCAAACGTCTAAGGAGAAGATTTCAATAGGATAAGATGATGAAACATCTTCATTTTTTAATTCATTATAAATCGTAACAAGTAAAGGTAATTTTTTCCTGCTCCAATATGTACCCTGGCAAATATTATGTAACTCGTTTAATAATGATAACGTTTGATTTTCACTAATAGATTTAGATTTCAAGCAGTATTTAATACCAAGATATCTTCTTCTTAGACATAACGGAGTAACACCAGTTTCACACTCCATCACGTGTATTGGTGTACTTTTTATAAAACTACCCACTATTCTTAATGCTTGATTTTGGATTTTATCAAATTTCGAGATGTTAGAATTAGCACTATTATCGAACAAAAAGCTCCCGAAATCAAGTCTACTCCTTATGATGGCGATATACAAACGTCGTAAGTGCTTTGGATGAATCCCCCAAGAAGGCCCAGCCAATACTTTGAGTAGGTTCAAAAATTTAAAGCTTTTCCCGCAAATTTCATTTATATGTCTTCTCCATCGTAAGGAGTAGTCAAGCCAAAATCCTAAGTACCTAACACAGTTACTTCTGGTTAACTCTACATCATTTATCGATAATACAACTTGCTGACTTCTTAAACCTCTACTAAAGACCAAATAATTAGATTTTTCTGCAGACAAATTCAAACCAATATTTTCCAGCAAAATAACAATAGTATTCAGCGTAGTTTGTATTTTACTAGCACAGTCTTGAAGATTATTACTACTGACATATATTACAAAATCATCTGCGTATTGTGAAATAAATACAGATTGTATCTCTCTACATATATTGGCTGTCACAATATTGAAAAGTAAAGGGGATATAGGATCGCCTTGTGCCAATCCTCTGTTTGTCCATCGACAAATATATTTCTTAGCATCAACACCGACCTCAATTTTTAAATGTCTCTCTTTGAGAAACATCCAAAAGTATATACAAATTCGCCTTCCTATACCAATCTTATCAAGAGCTGTAACTACACTTTCAACTGTCACATTATTATACGCATTTTCTACGTCCAAAAAACAAGCTAGAGTGGGATGATTATTTGTATAACCAATCTGTACTTTCGTCACAAGCCGGGCTACGTTATCTAAACAAGATTGTGATCTTCTAAAGCCCGTAGTATTAGGGGATAATATTTTATTGCTCTCAACAAACCACTCTATACGTCTAGATAACATATTGTGAAAGATTTTGCACACACACGAGATTAATGATATAGGTCTAAGTTTAGAACTATCTGCTTTAGGAATAGGTATTATTTTAATATTGCGCCATTGAATTGGAACGTAACCAGATGTATAAATTGCATTAAAAATATCAAGAAGGTATAATTTAGCCTTTTCAGAAATATTATAAATCATCGAATAGGTTATGTTGTCATCACCAGGGGCAGTATCTTTTTTTTGGTTAGGCAGTGATACAATTCATCTAAAGTAAAAAAAGACTCCATTAATGAATTTGATGACTTGAAAGATGGACATTTGGACGTTACTGAGTCAGGAGCAAGACTACACAAAAGTTGTTCATTTTTTTCGGACGAGAAATAAACTTTAGAACGTTTGTATCCCTTGATCCACCTCATACGATGATACATGTCAGGGGCTGATGTTGTTTCATTGATAGAATCACAGAAATCACACCAACTTTGTGTTTTAGCTTTTTTAATGCATTTTTTAACATCCATGATTTTTCCTTCTAATGCGCTAAGATTTTCTGGAATTGGGTTTTGCCTAAAGAGTTTTAAAGCTAATCTACGTTGCGCAACAGCCTTAGAAATATTTGGATTCCAATATGGTTTTGGCCGAAATTTAGCTGTAGGATTATTACAAATTTTTATAAAGGGAATACTTTCATCAGCGGCTCTATCTATACACTTTAAGAATGTATTGTATCTTTGTTGTATACCAATATTGTTATCGTTATCATCCTGAGATAATGTATTTAAATATAACTCAACAGAATTACTATATGTATTCCAATCAGCTCTTTTAAAATTACGGAGTTTTGTGCATCGATAATTATCGCTATAATTCATAGAATATTTTATTACCAAATGATCACTGCCCAAGTTTTCATTTGTAACTTTCCATTCAAAATTAATTGCGAGATCTGATGAGATAAAAGTAATGTCAGGTGAAGTTTGCTGAATGTTATTATTTACTAATTTAACCCTAGTGGGGCTGTTATCATTAATAGACATATAGCCGTTCTCTAAACAACAATCAAATAATTGTGTGCCTCTATGATCTATTTTGCATGACCAATTTGAATGATGGGCATTAAAATCGCCAGCTATAATACTTTTGTGGGGGAATTTCGAAAATAAATCATCCCAGTCTGCTTGAGTGGTACGAATGGTTGTAGGACAATATACTGATATTACATTAATTAAATCTTTAACATTTAATATTTTAATGTGTACTATCTCTATACCTGAATTTGAAATATTTATTGGACATACTTCTATTTTAAGAGATTTGTGACTAATAATACAAACTCCGCCATAACCATCAAATCTATCATTTCTACTTACATTGTAATCTTTAATGCGCAATGTCGAGTTTGGTTCTAGCCATGTTTCACTTAAAAGAGCCAAATGAACCTTTTCTTGATGTAATAAACACTCAAACTCGGCCACTTTAGGCCTAATGCTTTGTGAATTCCACTGAATTATATTCAACACTAAATCTTGTAAATTACTCACTTTTGAAAAATGACACTACTTGCTTCAAAATATCTACATTTTCAAAATATGATAAAACCAATTTGGAAATAATTTCCAAAATAAATCTTGCCACTGCAACCATCTTTTCTTCTAGTTTACTGTTTGACATAATAATTTCCTTCATTTTCTTTAAAATTAATATAAGAGTAATTTTACCTTCATGAATACTAGGTTTCTTAGGTTCTTGATTCTCTGTATACTGCTTCGATTGTTCTTTATTATACTGCAAACTCTCATCCACCCAATCTTCATTAAAGGTGTTAGTCCTTTGCTGTTTCTTCTTCTTTTTTCTGTTTTGAAATTTCGTCAAATTACCTATTAAACTTTCATCATTATTTATATCATCAGTATCAGAATTTTCTGTATGTATCATCGCTTCTGTCAACAGTATATCTCGATAAGTCTTTTTCAAAGGATCTGTAACTCTCGCTTTGTCGTTATTCTTATTAGTACTTTCACATTCACTTTCACTCTTGTTATTTTTCTCATTTGTTTTCATACTACCCCTCTGTATCTCAAGAGCTCTACGATATGTGCAATTCTCCAACTGCATTATTCTCCGTATACGTTTTTCTTTAAGGAGACATGCCTTGTCATTGGCCATGTGGTTGTTTTTACAATTGACGCATTTGTACTGAGTTGTTTCGCAATTATCATGAGCTAAACCACATTTTGGACACACAATATTTTTCATTGGACAAAAGCGGGTTAGGTGACCAAAACGCCAGCAATTTCCGCACTGAGTTACTGGAAACATATAAGGTTTAACTTCAAATCTGCACCCGAACCCGTACACGTACGGAGGAACAGTAGAACTTTTAATAGATATTCTTACAGTCTCACTATCTATCCATTTTCCTTCTGCTAAGCGCTTTAATCTTTTCACAGCTAATATTTCGTGATCACATTCAAGATTTTCCATCAGTTCTTTCTCTTCTTCGTCTAAATCAATCTCTTTAATTATTCCGTACGACACGCTTGTTTCATCCGTTACCTGCATTTTATATCCCATATCGCATAACTTTTTATTCTGAACCAACTTCTCTGCATGTTCCTTGTTACCAAATTGTATGAAAACCTTATATGGACTCTTAAATTTTATCCTAAGAATATTGTTTATGTTTTCTGATCTTAAGAGCTTAGCAAAGGCTATTTGTTTTGGCAGAATTTTTTTAGATGTAACACTCACTTCATATATTTCTTCAGAGCTACTATTGTTCTTTGACCTGTGAGAATCGCTATTCCTTGACTCGCTCCTAATTAGTCTTTTCGAACGCCTAGAACATACCGTAATAAATCCATCATCCATTTCATTTTCCCCTATAATATCACTATTTGGCCGCCTTCTTTTTTCTGGGACTTTCGGTGTAATATTACTCTCCTCATAATGCTCCAACTCCATATTTCCAACTACCTGCATACTTGAAACCACATCTGAACTATCACCCTCCATCCTCGAACACGTTGAAACTTGTTCATCACATCCTATATTATTCAAACTACAAGACGACATAAACTTGCACAAACTTGTTACTCGAAGGTATTTTGTTAAAAAGATTTACGATGCGCAATCTCGAACGTACGAATAAAACGAACGCTACCGTCCGCGTTCGGCGCGCGACTGATATTATGGATATTTTATTTATTTATTATTCATGTACCAAATTAGTTACAAAAACATAAATAGAGGATGTGGACATAGGCAAATTATATGCATATATATGTGGATATAGGCATATTTTGATCAATTAACTCCATGTATTAATGCTGAACGTCTGTCAGTCGAAAATTGCAGGGAAATCTATAGCCTATTGGAGACTTTTTAACGTAAAACGAGAAACCAGTAAGATTTGGCAAATTCAAAAATTGCAAGCGGTCAAACTCGCGAATAAAAACTATAGTTTCTACTAGAAGCACGTTTTGTTTTTAATTGAGAACCAAGAGCCATGTAGATTCATCGCCATACTTATTTATAGGGTGGGTTGTTTTAATTTGGATTCATTAGCATTAGTTAGTTAGGTACTATGTTCTTCGTTTTAATGATGGTCTACTCTATTTATAGGTTTTGTAGACTTCGCTAATTTTTTTTTTTTTTTACCATTGGTTTTTCGAATACATACACATTTTCAAATTTTGTGTACTAATGTCTAATTCATTGGTTGCATGAAATACCTTAATTCATATCGTTTTGATGTTTTTCAGCAATCAATACTAACTAGTTTTTCAATTTCATGTTTGCCATCATTTGCGTCAGATATTTGTATAACATATGGTAAAGCGCTCATAAATGACTAGGTACTTAGAGATTTACAAATTTTTCATACAAACTGACGACGAGAATGTTTTGGCTAATCTTTTACAACGTACAAGATTACTTCAATTGTTAGATCAAACAGATTAATGTTGCATGCAAAACAAGCTATATTTTAGCAAAAATTAAACCGACTTCGGTCCAGCAATCTGAGAGAAATAGTGTATCAATCAAAAATATTCGTGACATAGGTACATTTATGCGTGTAACTTCATACATAAAAATGATTAACTAGGTGTGTTATATATTAAAACCTTTCTGAAAGTATGTAAATTACGATAGTGAAAAAATTATCAAAATTAGTTCATTGGTTTTTGAAATAATCGCGAACATACATACGTACATATGGATCGAATACAGAACCTCCTTTTTTGAAGTCGCTTATAAATCTGGTATGGTTTGTTTGCTCAAGATTTTAATAAGGCGCAGAGGTGAAGTCATCGCAATTGTTATGAGGCAGGTTAATTTGGTTTCATTAACATTAGTTAGTGTTCGCAGTTTTATTTCGAGTCTTGGTTTTGCTTGTACGACTCTCCGCTGGAATATTACAACACTCATGGGTAAAGTTGATTTTTTATTTACTTTGCCTTGCACCCTTTATGCCCGGGCTACACGAGGCTAGTTTTTCAAGCTAGGATAGCAAGCTAGTGTCAGTAAGCTAGCAAGCTAGTACTTCTGGCTTCGTGTAGACAAAACTAGCTTTGTTTCTAAGCTAGTAAACTAGTAAGCTAGTTGACAAGCCAGGACAGTTTTTAATAGGATGGAGTTCTATTTTTTAGGCTAGTAGCGCCCCCACCACTGATCTTACTATCCTGGCCTGTGTACTAGCTTCATGTGGCCGGCGAAGCTAGTTTTCAGTTGACTCGTAAGCAGTAACCACGCGTTTTGTTTGTTTTTCTCCGCGACGTGTTTTTGCCCAACTAGCACACTAGTGGAAATAGCAGCCTATTTTGCAACTTTTAGCTGTACTGTAGCGCTTTAGGGGTTCAGAAAGTGGTTTTAAGTTCTACTATTGCTTTCGTAACTGCTCATAGCTGTAAATATCACTAGGGGTAGCAGACACTGAACCAAATGCCACTTTAGGCTTTATAAGAGTTAATTTTACAACCCATTGCCGTCTATAGCTTTAAAAGAGAGTTAAAACATATATGTTAAAACTTAAAACTGCTATAAAGCTTCTATTGCCGCTGCTGTACGCTTCAGAATTGCATAAATACTTTAATTGCAGACTTTGTAACGGAACTGTATAAAAGACATATTTATTACTGTTCTGCCACTGAAAGTTTCATTGCAGAAGTGATTTGTATTTTTGCGCAGACTTAAGTAGCAATTTGATCGACTGTTTTACTAATAGCGATATTAAGGCTTCACAATAGAAGCAGGAGCGTAAAAGCTGCTTCTCATAGACGCCATTGTTTACAATACAATTATTTATCATTACTTGAGAAATGTATAAGTTTTTATCACAATTTGTAGTAAAATATAACTAAATATAGAACCAGCAACTTACTAAATAAAAATGTAGTCAAGTATGTAATTTCAATATCGTGTAGGTATGTGATATAATATTATTTAAATAATAATATTTTACATATTTTACGATATTCTGAGGTAATTATTGAGGCGCTTTAAAAATACTCCAATAATATCAACTATTTGCACGATAAACTGATCTGCGTTTTTAGCCACTTGCTTAAAATACAAAATATAACTCAAAAACACTTAATACCTTGACTTCATTTATTATTTATTTGTATTCTGTAATAGTCTGACATCAGGAACAACAGATGTATATAATTAAAAATGAGAGACAAGGTGAATGGATAAGTGATCCTTATTCGTTCAGTTAAACCTGTCATTCATTCAATAAGCGCCACAAGAGCTTTAGTGTGGTGCTAATTATTAGTTGCAGCTCCTGTAGCGCTTTTATGCCACTATTATGAAGCTCTAATGGAACTGGAGGTTGCAAAAAGTTGTGCCCCTTTGGCTGCAAAGCGGCCGCATAAGGTCTGCAGTGCACGCTCTGGCGCTTGAGCTTGGCACTTTTGGGAATAATCGGATTAGCTCCAAAGCTCTTAAGCAACTAGTTTGTGCTAGTTGGGTGGGATTTTAAGATGCCCAAACTAAGTACGGAGATTAATGTAAAGTTCGTACAACTGTACCGTGACCATGAATCATCCACGATCCATCAATGATCCACGTTCATCTCTTCTTAAAATCCACGGTCTTACCCACAGCCGTTTTTGTAATTCATCTTCTAGTGCGAATTGGCACAGTTTTTCAAGTAACTGTTTTAGTCGAATAGTGTTTTTTTTCACCTGCAGTTCATTTTGGACGTGTGGTCACCTCATAATACTAGCTTAAAATAATATAGCCTCATGTAAACAGAACTAGCATATTCCAAGTCAGGTCAGCTAGCCAAGACAGTTTAAAAGAAAACTAGCTTGCTATCCTAGCTTGAAAAACTAGCCTCGTGTAGCCCGGGCATTAGGGCTGATTAATGAAATGCCACTAAAAATTACGTCACAAGTCAATGTCAATCGTCACGTCAATCAAAATTTAAGGTCGTTTACGAGCTTTTCAAGACCAAAAAATTAATGCGTTTTGTACTACTTTTATACGTACTAGAAATACTATATACATTTTATAATATAAAACAAAGTCGTGTTAGTTCGACCACTTATAACTCGAGAACGGCTGGAGCGATTTTCATTGTTTTTGATTTGTTATATTTGGGACCGTCCCGAATAGCAGAATAACTATTAAAAACATTAAAAAATTGATGAAAAATTAAAATACGAGAAAAAAAATTTTCCCATACAAAATGTTCACGGGTTTCGTAACTGTCAAACATCCCGTCGCGTGGATACGGTAAACTCTTTCACCCGTACCTATATAATTCTTCCGCACGTGTGTTTGTCAACTCCTCCTAAACGGCTGGATCAATTTGTGTGTATATTTCAATGGGTTCCTGGATGGTTTGAAAACTCAATCACTGGATAGGTACAGGTAACCTACCGGGTCTCGGAAGGTGGTGCTGATGTTGGTATGTTACCACCGGGCAGGACGAAGTCTGCCGGATCCACTAGTACATTATAAGGCTGTTTCCCCACGTTGCCCCCAATGTTGGCCGCTTACAAGTTCCAACGTATAAATCAGTCCGAACTAAACCGACCCAGAACGGTCAACTCCCAATGTTGGCGTGAACATTTGGACCAATGCTATTTAGTCCATCTACATGTTGGACGACGCACGTTGGAGCCAATGAGTCGGGGTTCGCCGACTAACCAATTGTTTATTTATCATGTGCCAACTGGATTTCACATCACTCCGTTAGTTAAACAATTCTAAATACTTCTGTACTGCATTGTTTGCCATTCCACGGTATTTTTGTTTATTTTGTTGAAATAATGTGCTTCACTTGACTCATCCAAGTTTTAATAGTTTGTTAACGTGAACACCTCTAATTTATTGCTATTATTATCTAGTTTGCGTACGAATAATTTGTAGTACGCCTTCTGTAGCCTTAAAAAATAATAATGATAGTCACTCGTTAAACAGTATTTGGCAGTTGTTCTCACTTCTATGGGTAACATTATCAAACCTATATACTTATATTTCGAACTAGCTTTAGTCTACGAAATAATCCGTATTGATTTAGATATTTTGATCCCGGAAGAACTCCTTGTTTTCCCGGGACACAAAATAGCCTAGATTACTATTTGCATAGCCCTCTACCTGGTTTTTTGATACCGTGTTAATTACCATATGACCTACCATTTATGAGGTAGTTATTTGAAACCACAGACATACAGTTTACTTATACTTACAAGTACCTACTGCATTCTTCTTTCTTCAAGTTAAAAATAGTTAGATGCTCTTTTCGTTTGTTTTGTCGTTAGATGATACATTTTAAGATCTACTGTACTTACTTACAAATAATGCTAAATGTTCTTCAAATCTAATCATGGTTCTGAATGAATCAGACCAACCGTCTAAAACCTTTTTGCCTCGTTCAATCTCTACTGCTATCGCTATTGTCTTTTGTGGTTTTTGATTTTTCATCTTGATTTTTAATTATATTTTTGTCGATTTAAAATTTCTTTCACCATGATAAATATCATGGTCATTTTTAATGATTTCACTTTTTTCAATGTTCTCATGTAAGTTGTTGTATTGACCGCACCACAAGGTTTGTCTGTTATAATATGATTCATTTGAGGTCACTTGCCATATGTGTCTTACACACTTTTGTAAATAATATTGAATAAGTCTTGCAAACTTATTTATGTTTTATGATTATAATGTTATCTACAAATATATCAACTACCAACTTCCGAATTCAAAATACTCTTTGTCCATCGATGGGTAGGTTTATATTTTATTGAATCGTGTCGGCAGCTGAATTAAAATGTTGGATCATAATATATCGAAGCTTTAACGGTTTTATTTCGGTTAAGTGTATTGGAGATACAATGTCCTCTCAAGGTTTTGCGGTTAAGACTTATAAGAAAATTATTACTCAGTTCATTGATCATCATTTCGAAGAATACGCAAAGGGATTTTGTAATTTATTAGACGTGGTTTTGAAAAGTTATTGTACATTCAAAGATCTAAAAGTATAGATTATCTGGAAAGATTTATTTTTAGAAGTTTGAGGGCCTGTTTCATCACCTTCTGATAAGTGTCGCATAGCCTAAACTAAACGTAAGTTTTGTCACTTTCTTACTCTATGTCAAGTGACAAAGATAAAAGTTGTGAATAAGCTATCCGACACTTATCAGCAGGTGGTGAAACAGGCCCTTAATATTATTTCTTCGTCTTTCTTATCACTTTTCATGCTCGGAATGCAAAATCGTTTGGCGGTAGGGTGGTAACTAGCCACAGCTGATACCTCCCACCAGACCAGACCTTAGACATTTAGAAATTATAAAATCGCAAATTGTGCCTGCTGTGAATCGAACCTGGGACCTCCCACTCGTAAGACCACAGTGCTCACCACTGCGTCAGGGAGGTCGTCAGATTTGCAAAAAAGCGATATCGTAGGTAAAGATGAATCTGAAACCTTGACATAATAATCTTGTCGTTCAAGAATTTAAGTATATATAATTTTTATTAAAAGGGAACCCGTTTATATTGAGCCTGTCCAAGATGTTGAACATAATACGAGATAAACGTTGACCTTTGCAAGGTCGCACTCGCTACTTCGTGACATAATACTTGTGTATTTAAACACTTGCTCCCAGATCACATATGGTTTAACGTTTTGTCCTTTTGTGTACTTGTTAATTGTCCTGTGCAATTTAGATTATGTTACGTGCTGTTTTTAGCTTACCAACAATTAACGCTTATTCCTTTTATGCTTTAAACAACAACTAGAAACCTACCGCGTCATCCTCTGTCGCGTATCCTTTCTAAAGGGAACATTCAACATTTATTTTTTCACATAAATTGTAAAAAGTATTGGCAATAGCAAAGACATTATAAGAAACTAAGTATGGGGTCAGGGGTTCCGTTACGCGCTTTGTAAACGGACTTGTTTACCAGAATGTTAAATTACCGCCATCTACATGAACTAACGCAAAGTAACAAAACCACCGCTAGATGGCGTTGGACTAAACCTCGCGAGTTTTATATTGCGCTATGGAGATTTGTCCCCAAAACATGACAACGGCTGGAAATTGTTCTATCGTCACTCTGGTTTCCCTTCAAAACGCATAAATCTTTCGCCTTTTACTAAAGATTTCCGTGGAGGGGAACACTCAAATGAGTCTTTACTATTTTTGCAAGCCTTACTTTATGTAAGGCTATATAAACCACAAAATAAAAATATGATCAAGTCAAGACCAAAGAATACCTAATTACAATTTACATTCCTAAATCCTAAGTCCTAACGGATCAAGTTGTAATTACTACCAACACTGACTTCTCGCAGTTTAAAAATGTTTAATTACTAACAAATCCTGATATCATTTGTAGAAAAAAATTGCACTATCTGTATCTGATTTTATTAATAAAAGTTCTAATTACTTATTAGTAAAGTAATTTTAGATTTTTAGATTAATCTTAATTGCATTCTAATTCTAAATTAATAGATTTGACTGATCAAGCTTGATGTAGGTATATATAGACTCGGCGGCCTTATATGAAGTTGACAGGCAGACAGATCTATTAATATTCTATTTAATACGACATATTAATTAAACATTCATGGAACACCGCGCTAGCATGAGCAGACTAGGTCAGTCCTTTGGGATTAGCTTACATATTATAATAATTAATAAAGGATATGTTATTTGAAAATTCTTCTAGGTATTTAGATTAATTCTCTACTCAGGTTTTCTATTAGCTTACATGTTAACTTCTTGATAAAAGCCCAAGAGCCCTTCTTGAGGTCATCGGCAGGGATAATTCCAATATTTAAGATACGACGTCAGTGTCACTTTGCTATAGATAATTTATTTGTAACGTTAGGTACTTAAAGGTCGACCAGAATCTCATGAAAAATACGGAAATGAAATTCCAAAGTTAGCAACACTACGGCTGCCCTAGCGATAAACAAAGTAACTGTAATTTTTTGTGAAATTGACTTTTTGCATTAACTAAATTTTATGTCGAGTAGTTTTTTACCACAGTTTAATATTTCAAATAACTTGAACCGTTTACTGAAATTTGAATTGCCCAAACAAAGTAACTGCACACACTAACCCGGAATCACAGAATATATAATAGTACTACGTACCGGAATATAAATGCAAAACCAAGTAAACAACAAGCACAACACAAAAACAAAGTAATTGGATGTTGATTACTTTGTTTTTGTATTTAAAATGCAGATGCTTGATTTTTCGTTTCGTGAAACGATCCCAGGTAAGGTGTTCTGAATGTAATTACCTACTTTGTTTATGACTAGGGCAGCCGAGTTAACCTAGTGTTGCTTACTACAAAATTTAATTTCCCTATTTTTCATGAGATTCTGGTCGATCTATATACCTAATATAGGTATAGGTATTAGGTACCTACTTATAACTGTGACATAATATCGATGTCCCTAAAGTAGAACATCCGTGAATAGTGACTGAAAGTAGACCATGATTTCCGATTTTAATAATATGGAACCGGAAATTAAAAGTATCGGTTCTGAATAAATTAATGTTAGTATCTTCGGTTCCTTGTTTGTTTTCATTTTTTCAATAGATTCAAATTAATATTTCACAGTGAGATTTTATTATTTTGAATCTACCTACTGAATATTTCACTGAAACTGCCTCGTTGGTCTAGTGGTTAGCATATTCGACTGCAGATCACGGGTTCGATTCCCGGGTCGGGCAATAATTATCATAGGTGGGTTTTTCTGTCTAGAAATTCTCAGTGCCAGCCCGGAGTTGGTAATTGGCGGTGATTCACCCCCGTGCCTCGGAGAGCTCGTTAAGCAGTTGGTTCTGGTTATTATCACTATCATGTGACAATAGTCGTTAAAGCCCGCCAACCCGCATTGAAGTAGCGTGACGGGTCTAAACTCTAAATCCCTCTCTCCTATATGAGAGAGGAGGCCTGTGCCCAGCAGTGGGACGTTAGAAGGCTGTAGTGGTGGTCATGATGGAATATTTCACAGAGTGCATTATATTATGTATGTTCTTACATAGTAAAATTATCATGTAATCTATCAAAATAGAATAATCTGATTGGTATGTTAATCCCATTCCCGCTTTTCTCCACTAGACAGGCACTCTTAGGCGCAGGCTACATTGTGAGCGAAGCGAAACGAACCTGTCGTTTCGCTTCGCTCCCAATGTGGCCTGCGTTTAGTGTAATTAATAATAAACATTCACTAATGTTTGTTAATTTTCTCATCTCTTGAAATCCTTTGCACATCATAGATACAGCAAATTACCGCGAAAACATTACGCGATTTGGTGCGTAGTATAGTCAGTAGAGGCTCACACTTGACTTCCATATCGGAATAACAATGTGCCGTAATAAGTTATATCAACAGAAAGGCCACGTGACTCACGCCGGAGCAGGGTCGGGCCAGTTTCAGAAAGTTCTCCCTAATATGGTGCTCGATAGCCTCATCGTATCTACACAAGCTGATACGTATTTCGTTATTCGCGTACGCTACACTAGATAATATTGTCTTTGATCTATCTACTACTTATAGATTTTGTTATCATCGTTATAAACCGATAGATGAGCACTGCTGGATCTCCAGTGCTGGATATAAGACCACACTCTACGATCTTTTGATTGTATCCTGCAGCGGTTCCCTGCGATACGCTTGATTTCGTCTGTCCCCCACTAAGGAATCGGCCAACATCTCGCTTTTTAGTTGTGGTGAAGTCGCCATTCCAACACCTTGGGAGTTGGGACCAACATTGGTTCTACGAACCGAACCAACAACAACATCGGTTCTACGAACCGAAACAACAACTATCGGTTCTACGAACTATGTGCCTTGCCCATTGCGACTTCCGCTTTACACGTTGAGCTATTCGGTGACCCCTGTGTTTTCTAACTTCGCAACCCGTTGAGCTTCTAAGTTCTTCTTAAGTCTTCGAAGTTCTACTAAGGATATCCTCATTTATGATTTGATTACGTGGAAATACACCGAATAAAGCCCCTCTCCATCGCCTGCTGAGTGACTATGAGGCCTATAGTTAGCGACCATGTCTTGGATCCGTCTGTCACCACTGACAACACGCTTTGTTTGAAGACTTTAAACATTTATGTCGTTTAATATTCTTTAAATAGTCGATATCCTTTCAAATGTAGATCGTTTTCGCATCGCGCAGTATATTGTGTGGTTGCCTTAAAACGCGATTCATGTCACCTTCATCCCAAGGGAATCGTGTTTTATGGCGTTTATCTGACCTTGTTTATATACCTACTCCGTTTAAATTTGCCGTTCACATACTAACTAATTTATCGTTCTAGAGGCCAATGTAATTAAATCACTGGTCATCGTCATCCTTGGCGCTACAAGCCGAGTGTATATGGGATTTAAGGATATTATGCTAGTTTGTTTCCATTATTAACTTTTAAAATAGACACATGGGATCTAACATCCAGGGCCATGATTGACACCGGGCGCATAAATACCTAGCAATATACGGTGTTAATTAACGTTTAGAGATAAAAAGATAGAGCAGTATATGTACTTAAAAGTGGCTACAAGTTCAAACCTAACAGCTAAATAAGCAAAGTAAACTGTGCTCTAATTACATTATCAAATGATTTGAATGCCAGATTTTCGTCCCCACAATAATTAATATAAACTCTAAGGGCCTATTTCACCACCTTTTGTTAGTGTCGGATACACAGAATAATGAATAAGAGGGAGAAGTGCCCTTTACATCAAATGGTATGGAAACCTGCTGTCGTTAGTTTGTCCCCACCACTTGCTACAAAATGCTATATTACATACTGATAGGTCAGTGCAAGCAGCACCAGCAAATATAGACTTTATCGTTTAGTACACAGCGTTCAATTTCAATCACCGTACATCACACGTTATCGATGTTGAGCGAAGGCGCCCGTTCCATGAAAAGTCTACGTTTTAGTGAAGGAATATATTTATATAGTACAAGTACCATTGCGTCCTAAGACCGACCAATTCAATGTTTGATTTCTACTAAGCAAGTAATGGTTTTTGTTCATAATGAGATACAGACTTCTCAATTTAACACTTTTTGAGCATAATGTAAATATACAAAGTAATGTTTTCTTGTTTTTTATGGAAAATAACAACAATAACTTGTACTTAAGTGTGAAATGAGATGCCATCTTTCGTGTGATTTACTTTTTTGCTTGATTTTTTTCAAACAACCACTGAACAACACGGCATTTTGTTAAAAATCGAGAGCGGTGAAGCGATCGTTGGACGACATTCGACTAAAGACAAAAACGGTTCTCAGGTGTATTTAACGCCAGAAGAGTTCTCAGGAACCACGCCCCCTTGTCATATCTCTCTTATTCCTTTATCTATGGTCGGATAGCTTGTTCACAAGTTTTGTCTTTGTCACTTGACATAAAGTTAGATAGTGACAAGACTTACTACCGGCATACTACTTACTATACCGACTTAGGCTATATCCGACATTCATCAGAAGGTGGTGATACTGATACAGGCTCTAAACCATTGGATCTGGTGACCTCGCAACGATATGTGATATGATAGCTACAATGTGATCTCAATTCATACCGTTTACTCCATTACGCGATCTTAGTAAAACTAGAAGTAGGTATTCTAGGTTTTTGGCTTACATCCAAAATTTACACAAAAACTAGATATCTGCATATGACTCAGTGCCATTGACCGCTTTATAACACACATTATTATAAAACATTACCTCGATTCATACTACTACATATTATTATGCAATTCATATTGAATGACATTCAAAACATAACATCCATGATTAGGATTCCTACAAACGAAATGCAAAACACAAACTATTTATTAATTGTAATTTGCTTACCATATTTACATGAAATTAACATAATTTTTGACGTTAAATTGAGAACACTGTCAAATATTATTTTACCATCTATACGTTTCTGTACATTGAAGATTTTTGCAAAACAATAACTGAGGGATGTTAGGGATAAGTAATAGAACGTAAAAAAGCTATTTTTGAAATTTTTGTCTGTTTGTCTGTTTATCTGTGTGTCTGTTTATCTGTTTGTCTGTATGTTTGTGCGCGCATCACGCAAAAACTACTGAATGGATTGAAACGAAACTTGGTACGATTTAAGTTCATACTACGGAGTAACATACCTATAGGATACTTTTTATCCCGAAATTCAGCACGGTTCCCTAGGGAGAGGGGATGAAAGTCAAAACATGTATTTAGCTGTAATTCAATAACGCGTGGTCCGATTTCATTCATTCTTTTTTTGTTAGAAAGTAGATACTTTAAAGATTACCGGCTAATCTCTAAAAGGCTGGTCCGATTTTTATGGGATTTTCACTGGCGGATGTTTACATTTTGATCTACCTAAACATCCGCCAGTGAACTTGTAACAGTTTTTAGCATGATGTGAGCTCAAAGAAGCTTAGGAAAAACAAAATGATTCCTACGGGATTTTTAAAATATATATCCACGCGAACGAAGTCGCGGGTGTCCGCTTGTTATTAATAATGAGCTGGTGCTCCCGACTTCATTCCTGGGAGAACTGTTTTCCGGGATGAAAAGTATCCTAATATAGCATCCCCAGGATACAACGTGTCTATTTCTGTGCCAAGTTTTCTTAATTGGAGAATGATACGCGAACGCAAAAAAGGACGCCGCTTTCGGGGAACTCTTTTCCAGGATGAAAAGTATCCGTTACCGTCTTCAACGTTCAAGCTCTGTCTGTGCCAAGTTTCAGCTCAGTCGGATATACGATACACGAACTAAATTAAATCGTTTCTTGGAAAACTCTTTCCAGGATGAAATATTTACAATCCTTGCATTTTCTCGAAATCGGTTCAGCGGTTTATACGTGAAAAGTTATGTCGATTTTTGTCGCTTATTTCCAGTATAGAATTTGATGAAAAAGGAATACTTACTGTACTGCTACTGTAAATAAACAGATCATGGTTAGGCACATTGGGAACATGCTACCGGCTACGGATGAGACGCATACAATGATACAATATAGACAATAGTAGCAAAATTGATAATTACTGATATAGAGAGTGGATGGAAATAGAGAAAATTTTCTTGTGTAAAAATAGTATTATGAAAGTACCTAATACAGAAAGTTGGCATACTTCATCAAGAGATACAAAGACTTTGATATGATTAATGACAATGTTACTTACAGTTTGCGTGGTAATAAAACTTTTATTTCCAACTAGATGATGCCCACGGCTTCGCCCGTGTGGGTTTAGGTTTTTAAAAATTCCGTGGGAACTTTCCAGAACAAAAAGTAGCCTATCTGTAATAACCCGTCCCGGAAAACGTAAAAATCACGTGGGATCCCCACGATTTCGGAATGCAATTCCTTACAGCATCAGGGTTGAGGAGTTGGGTATATACCTACTCGAGTTCATTCAACGATAAAGTCTTTAATTGGTACCCCCAATATCAATTTAAATAACCACATGACCGTTCCCAAATCCCATTAGTTTTGGGGATCAGGTCCCCTACAGCATCAGGATTGAGGAGTTGGAATCCAAATTTTTTATAGGACAATATCGCAATGTTTCTCTATGGATTAAAAAAAATTACGCAAATCGGTTCAGAAATCTCGGAGATATCGGTGTACATAGGTAGAAAAACACAACTCCTCCTTTTTTTAAAGTCGGTTAAAAAAGTAGCCTATGTTACTCCCTGGTTAATTCTCTACTTGCATGTGAAAGTCCCGTCAAAATCGGTTCAGCCGTTCCGAAGATTAGCCCGTTCAAACAGACAGACAGACAGACAAAATTTTTAAAAACGTTTGATTCGGTTATGGTACAATTCAAATAACTATATGAGCTTAATATGAGATAGTTATTTCGAAATTACAGACAGACACTTCAATTTTATTTATATTAGTATAGATTAGTATAGATTAGTATAGATTATTAGTATACACTAGATGATGCCCACGGCTTCGCCCGTGTGTATTTAAGTTTGTAAAAATCTCGTGGGAACTTTGATTTTCCACAACAAAAAGTAGCCTATCTGTAGTAAGTAGTAACCCGTCCACAAAACGGAAAAATTCCGTGGGATCCTTACGATTTCGGAATGCAATTCCTTATAGCATCAGGGTTGAGGAGTTGGACATGTACCTACTCGAGGTCATTCAACAATAGTCTTTAATTGATATCCCCAATATCAATTTAAATAACCGACAGTGCCTAAATCCCATTAGTTTTGGGGATCAGATCCCCTACAGCATCAGGATTGAGGAGTTGGAATCCAAATTTTTTGTAGGACAGTGTCGCAATGTTTCTTTATCGATTAAAAAAAAAATTACGCAAATCGGTTCAGAAATATCGGAGATATCGGTGTACATAGGTAGAAAAACACTACTCCTCCTTTTTTGAAAGTCGGTTAAAAAAGTAGCCTATGTTACTCCCTGGTTAATTCTCTACTTGTATGTGAAAGTCCCGTCAAAATATGTTCAGCCGTTCCAAAGATTAGCCCGTTCAAACAGACAGACAGACAGACAAAAATTTTAAAAACGTGTGATTTGGTTATAGTATCGTTCAAATAACCATATGAGCTTAATATGAGGTAGTTATTTCGATATTACAGACAGACACTTCAATTTTATTTATTAGTATAGATTAGAAAGTGACGGAAATCAAATAACAAAGAAAAATAAGCTAATGGTGTCTGTCGCGATAGTTTTATTTCTAACTAGATGATGCCCACGGCTTCGCCCGTGTGGATTTAGGTTTTTAAAAATCCCGTGGGAACTTTTGATTTTCCAGAACAAAAAGTAGCCTATCTGTAGTAACCCGTCACCAAAACGGAAAAATTCCGAGGGCTCCCCACGATTTCGGAATGCAATTCCTTACAGCATCATGATTGAGGAATTGAATACGTACCTACTCGAGTTCATTCAACGATAAAGTCTTTAATTGGTACCCCCAATATCAATTTAAATAACCGACAGTTCCTAAATCCCATTAGTTTTGGGGATCAGTTCCCCTACAGCATCAGGATTGAGGAGTTGGAATCCAAATTTTTTGTAGGACAGTGTCGCAATGTTTCTCTATCGATTAAAAAAAAAAATTACGCAAATCGGTTCAGAAATCTCGGAGATATCGGTGTACATAAGTAGAAAAACACAACTCCTCCTTTTTTGAAAGTCGGTTAAAAAAGTAGCCTATGTTACTCCCTGGTTAATTCTCTACTTGTATGTGAAAGTCCCGTCAAAATCAGTTCAGCCGTTCCGAAGATTAGCCCGTTCAAACAGACAGACAGACAGACAGACAGACAGACAGACAAAAATTTTAAAAACGTGTGATTCGGTTATGGTACCGTTCAAATAACCATATGAGCTTAATATAAGGTAGTTATTTCGATATTACAGACAGACACTTCAATTTTATTTATTAGTATAGATAGACATTACCTTGAGAGATCTATATCTATCTATCTATATAGGTAAAACAAAGTCGTGTTAGTTCGAACACTTATAACTCGAGAACGGCTGGACCAATTTTCATGGTTTTTGATTTGTTGTATTTGTCTCCGTCCCGAATAGCAGAATAACTATTAAAATCATTGGAAAATTGTCGAAACAATAAAATAAAAGAAAAAACATTTTCCCATACAAAATGTTCACGGGTTTCGTAGCTGTCAAACATCCCGTCGATACGGTAAACTCTCTCACCCGTACCTATATAGATAATTCTTCCGTACGTGTGTTTGTCACCTCCTAAACGGCTGGACCGAGTTGGATGAAATCTATACTAATAAATAAAATTGAAGTGTCTGTCTGTAATATCGAAATAACTACCTCATATTAAGCTCATATGGTTATTTGAACGGTACCATAACCGAATCACACGTTTTTAAAATTTTTGTCTGTCTGTCTGTCTGTCTGTCTGTCTGTCTGTCTGTCTGTCTGTTTGAACGGGCTAATCTTCGGAACGGCTGAACCGATTTTGACGGGACTTTCACATACAAGTAGAGAATTAACCAGGGAGTAACATAGGCTACTTTTTTAACCGACTTTCAAAAAAGGAGGATTTGTGTTTTTCTACCTATGTACACCGATATCTCCGAGATTTCTGAACCGATTTGCGTAATTTTTTTTTATCGATAGAGAAATATTGCGACACTGTCCTACAAAAAACTTGGATTCCAACTCCTCAATCCTGATGCTGTAGGGGAACTGATCCCCAAAACTAATGGGATTTAGGAACTGTCGGTTATTTAAATTGATATTGGGGGTGCCAATTAAAGAATTTATCGTTGAATGAACTCGAGTAGGTACATATTCAACTCCTCAACCCTGATGCTGTAAGGAATTGCATTCCGAAATCGTGGGGATCCCACGGAATTTTTCCGTTTTGGTGACGGGTTACTACAGATAGGCTACTTTTTGTTCTGGAAAATCAAAAGTTCCCACGGGATTTTTAAAAACCTAAATCCACACGGGCGAAGCCGTGGGCATCATCTAGTTTTGTAATATATTTCAATCCTGGATGGTTTGAAAACACAATTACCGGGTAGGTACAGGTAACCTACCGGGTCTCTCTGATGTCGTTATGTCACTGGGCAGGACGACGTCTGCCAGATCCACTAGTATAGATACATATATTCGTGAGGGTAACTTAACTTACGGAAAACAATTTTGGTATAGGTTAAGTAGGCTTATAGGTTTAGTAGGCTTCACGATAGATTAGGTCCTAATCAGTGGGTAGATTGGACATATTATTGTATTAACAGAGTTACGGATCGCGGTTGATTTCGGCAAGATGTTGGAAGGTAGCCAGACTGATTCGAGAGAGTCCCACCAGGCCAGTGTGTAATGTAGCAGAGTTTGACAAAGAGACCACTTTATAAAAACTAATTATAACTGCGTCAGAAATAAAGGTTGATGGTGGAAATAGAAAAGTGTTTGGCGTGAGAGCAACTCCAATGAGGCCGTTCACCGTTGTTTGTCGGGTATAAGAGTAAAATCGCACTAGGTTTGACACGCGACAAAAAGTCACAATATACTCACCCGTTGTCCTAGGTGAACGACAAACGCAACGCGACGAGATAAGATTCCATAGAAACTGAACAACATATCTAAGCGACAACGTAGGTTACGTGAAGAGTCAGCTACTGTTTGATATTTTCGCGTCGCGTCGCGTTCTCGCGTTTGTCATTCACCTAGGACAGTGGGTAAGCGATATTACTCGTAAAGGCAGAGAGTTTGTAGTCTACTTCTGGTCCTGAGATGGATGGTAGATATAGATGAGCCACGAAGCTGAGCCTTATCTCAGAGAACTTACTTCTCTAGAACATTCGATTTTATTTTTATAGGAGCAGGCATTACTTTGCCGAAATCCATCATACAAATGAAGGAACAACAATATCTGGTTCAACAATCAATTCTAAAATCCAGACTGTAGAGTCATTATCTGACGATGCTCCGGTTTCAGAGTGGAACTTGCTAATTCTTGCATTTTAGAGTTCGTTGGGTTTGCGTAGTGATGGTAGGTACGTATATTGCTTGTTTCCGCATGAGTAGTGGTAGATGCTACGATACTAGTAGATTCCGTAAATAGATTCCGTAGTAGATTCCGTATGTGTTCCGCAGTGGTAGAGTTGGCGGTGGCGCATGCAGCGCGTTGTACAGCAGATTTTTTTTTGCTTGGTAGATTATAGCAAATTAAGTTTGTTGTTCCTCAATTACTTTTATGAGGATTATTTCATTCAGTGTGCTCTAACCGTGAAAAGCGAATTGAAAATTTGTATCACTCATATATTTATTCGTTTTATGGTACCTATATGATGGAATATGATCTACCCAAAGACATAATGTAAGTAGTCTATAGTGTCACCGCGACCCACGACAAATGTGTTGACAAGGCAAAAAGTCGTGAGTCAATAGAGTCCATCTGATCTTATCTACGCTCTTTATTTTAAACTCATTTTGAAAGATAACTCGTCAGCTCGCACTTCCTGTAGTGCCAGGTGCCAAATGATAGTTCTAGAGAATCGTTAAGCAAACGTTTATATTGTGAAAATTGGGATTATCACAAACGGTGTTTAGGTTATATGTAGCTGCATTTTGTGACACTTCCTGAAACTGTAGCTTTTACCAAACTTTAATGTCAGATAGTCCGGACTTCGAAGATATAAAGTCATCGACTCTCCTCATTTCTGAATCTAAATAATTTTTATAGGTATCAGGTCATAGGAAAACATCATGCTTGTAGCATGATATTTTCCTATGTAGGTACCTATGTAAAGCTGTGTATGGCTCAGGACAGGAAAGGCATCAAAGGCTTTTATGTAACTTTTCAACTAATTGTAAGTTAACGTTAACTATGCGTAATTCTGTCATTCAGATCTGAAATCATAACGTATACTTACCCAAATCTTAATTTTTATATTTTAAGGACAGCTTAAGGCATAAGTAGATTATGAGGGCGTCCAGACTCTCAGGACTCTGGATTCGTTCACGTTTGCGTGTTCTAGTTTTATTCTACAGCGCCATCTATACACGAACTTTGGTGCCGTTTACCAAAACCAGTTCATCTTACGAGCATTTTACGTGGGCTGCGTTGTTCGAATGTCAACACTCAGCTTTATACAGTTCATGGTATTTTCTCAAGATGGCGCTACCAACATTTTAATTAAACGATATCGCTCGGACCCTCTGACAAAATCGCAGTGGTTCACGCTGCAATTCTACACAATTTAGTTAAAAATAATTAAACTATTTTTATATACATTTTTGTGTGACTTAACCCTCGATTTTTAAATCTTAAATACTATGTTGGTTTTGTTTTGACCTGTGGTATATGTGTGGTATCCACAGACATCACTGACCTGTCCCAAATCGTGACGTCACAGGTTCATTATCCTCCACCTTGCGATTTATATGACCCTTTGGAAAAACTGCGGATTTTTCACTGCGCACCCTCGCATTTATGTAGTTTATCAAAGTCCGTGTCATTTGGCAGGTTAAAAAAATAATTTAAATAGCATTAATTAATTATTCATTGGCAGACCTTTTGGTGTTTTGCTTAAACTGTATAATATGTATTTAAGCCATGTTGTCAACCAATCGGGTACAATAAGTTTACTGTAAGTAATATTTACATCAAAGTTTAACGATAAGTGTTCTTTGTTTACTTATGACAACAGGACTTTATACTTAACTAGCGGTCCGCCCCGGCTTCGCCCGTGGTACATATATACCCTATAGCACTCAGGGATCACGCACATATCCAACGGTGAAAGAATTTTTGAAATCGGTCCAGTAGTTCCTAAGATTAGCGCGTTCAAACAAACAAACTCTTCCGCTTTATTATATTAGTATAGAATATAGATCATTGAATTATATTGTACTGGTATAGATGCTTATTTTAGGGCACCGAAAATAGTAAATGACAATTTTTGATGTACTAGGTAGGTATACAGCACCTACCTACTTAGGAACAAGATTATTAGATATTTTTGATTAAGATATTTTTGATTATGACTTAAGATTTAATTTAACGCCATTAATGAAGTGTTTCAGTATTCGGAGTTTAGACTTTAGAATGCCAAGCACCAAGTGCGGTGAAAACTGAAAACCAGATATAGATTTTCCAATCAGTTCGCGTTAATCCGGCAATACTAAACATATGGCGGGAGAACGCATTCCAGTGCGAAAGTTCTGGAAACGGGATTCATTCAGTGCTGTAATCCTTTAGGAGTGACTGCCGACTGGTTAAACTGCAGTGTTCCATATTCAAATTTTTGCGATTGTGGAGTTCGGAAATGGCGGGAAATGGTAAGAAAAAATTCTATTGAACCTAATAAAGTTCACACAAAGGTTTTATTTAAACTATTTTTTTTTTTCATTCTGGCAGAACAAAAGGATTAAAAAAAATCCAAACTTGGATGTAAGGGATAACTTTACGTCCACGTACTCGTAGCTACGCGGACCAAGTCGCGGGCAAAAAGCTAGAATTTTAGTTATATTTTTAAGCAAAATAATTCATTCATTCTCATGTTTAGAATTTTATTTATTCCATTTTTCAACTGTTCTGTGTAAATTCTTACTACAAACTTATTGCTTTGATGTATAAAAGTGCGTTATTTATTTATTTTTTCCAACGAGCATAACATTTACCTACCCACTCGTTACTAGACGTTCTCTTGTTAGTAAACAGGCGCGGCACACATTCCGATGCGAGTGCTATAAAGGAAATTATATATAAAAAAGTTTGCGGTGCCCCATTAGAAAAAGCTGCTCAGACTCCGTGCCACTTCTCAGTTGTCATTCCGCGTATTCTAATAGGAGGTTCTAATTTTCTAAACCTCGTAACTCATTATTTCCAACCTTTTAACTGGTTCCTAATCTTCAATTAATCATTAAATTTTTGGTTTCGGCAAAAATTAGATCAATTTAAATGAAATTCGAAGAGATCTCAGTGTTGTGAATCAATATGGTATTCAAAAAAATTTCTTAACATCACTCGAAGCACTAAATCTGTTTCCTTATATTATTCTTATTCTTTAGAGTCTTTCTTAAGTTCTACTCTCTAAAGTTGTCGTAATAATAATTTTTGTCCATGTTAAACAGACTAGTTAAATAAATTCTCCGAATCTCAATCTCATATCTTTAACCAGTCTCTTCTTTGGCCTTTAAGTTATCTCATTTCCACCTTGTTCAATGTTTCTTATCTAATTAAGAGTAAATATCTAATAAACGTTGCTCATTATAAAACACGAATGTTACAATTGGCATTATCTTTGGCATAGATGTACAGGTACTGCCTTAAGTAGTTGCTTACCTATTTATTGCGTTGAGCAAAATACCAGGATTACATCACTTACCATTTATCAGTCTAATTCATCGGCTAACATCAATGTGACCTTAATGTCGGATTCCTGTTAATTGGAAACGTATTCAGGCTCATTTAGCATCGTTGGAGTTGAAGGTCTAAGGTAGTCTTTAATGCACGTAGAGCTGTAGAACTGGTTCAACTTAAAATTATCTACACCGACATATGAAAAGAGTGAATAATGGTGAAATAAAATATATAGAAAAAAGATGAGCGAAAACGAAACAACTTTAAAACACTATAGAGGTGGAAATGGAAGAAAACGTGGACATAAAAAATTAACTACAGATTTTATCTAGTAGAATATTCATATAGGGCAAGTCTAGCAGAATATTTATATAGGATTCTACAATGAAGTTGAGGTATGAAACGTTTGGACGAGAATATTGTAGAGAGGGCTACATCAAAAAGATCGCAGTTCTTAAACTTTCTCGTGATGAAAATTGCCATTGAAACTTTCAAATATTTATTTTGATATGACGTGTGGATTAAGGAATTATATATTAATTTGTATTATTAAATCATTAAGTAATGTAAGTACCTTCAGAACATTAATTTTTATCTATAGTAGGTATATCAGCATCATCATCATTATCAAATTATCAAACCATTACCGGCCCACTACAAGGCACGGGTCTCCTCTTCATTGCCATACCGTCTATTAGTTCTTGGAACTATGTGCTGTGTCCATTGCCATTTCGACTTCGCAATGTGTTGAACTATTTCGGTGACACTGGTTTTTAATCGGCGTAATCCTTTTAGTAACACATTTAATTAAAGTCGAATTGTCTTCTAATCACCTCGTCAATCATGACGACGCTTGAGGCACCGTTGGCTAAAAGTCAAGATTCCATAAATGGTGCTCGCCCACTACCCGTTTATGACCCGGATAAAATTGATTAAATACCGACACAACACGTGAGCGTAGTGAGTACTCAGCGACATAATAATGACGATTAATTTAAACATCTTTTTCAACTTTCTCACAATATACTTTTCATACATTAACATCTATTGCCTATTTATTTTAACTGTTTGTATTATTGCATAAGCTTTCATAGACTTATAATAATTAGGAAGCTATACCTCAGTGATTCAGTATCTACTATTGCGTGAAATTTTTTCTAACGTTACCAAAAGTTATGATCACAGAAAAGCTTAAATCTATCAGAAATTCCTTCGAAACGTATTCGTATTGAAAAGATTTTTTTAGCTTGAAGTCAAAATATTCTGCTTTCCATGCAAAATAAAAAATATGTTCATATTTTGGTATATTTCCAATTATTGATAATGATATTTTAACATTTTTCGAAATTATTTATTACAGTCCACTGTCCAAATAAAAACTTGACTGAGTTGGTGTCTCTTATGTTACAACAAAACTAACTAAATATGGTAGGCGACAAGTTTAAGATTGATCTTGTAGTATCTAACATAGTAATGTCCAATTGTGTCGAGTCAGTGTGATGATGGATTAGATAGCAATAATGCTTATAAGCTCAGATTAAGTGTCTCATCTGAGCTTATAAGTAATAGGTAATTGGTTGAACTATTTTGACGTTCTCCACCATAGTGGTTGAGTATATACCTAGTACGCTAGGCTTTCGTTTAACGGCTCGATCAGTTTCGGCAACTATAATATTATTTACTAGATTGAGGTCTGGGGTTAAGGTCTTTACCGGCAGGTTGTTACCATCGACAGCCAAAATCGTATCATCAATTTTGTTTTGATATTGCTTAATTGGCTCTAGTAAAACTGGCATACCCCTCCAGATAGGAGTTGAGTTTATTTACGTGACTAAATCAGAAATGAGGCGATCCGTTCAAGATAAATCGATATAAATCAATGAGTTGCAAAGATGAATTGCCACATTTCATCAGAGGACCGATAGTTGAGGTTCCAAGGTTCTTCTTCTTCTTCTTCTTCTTCTTACTGGGCATTTGTCCACACTTAAACCAGATTAGGCCTGTTGTGCGTAATATGCCTCTCTCGTTGATGTTGTTATTCCAGCCATCCAATGTCACTCCAGAAGCTTAGCAGGCCGCCCAGGTTGCCAAGAATTTCCTGGAGCGAGGCTGGTGATCCCAGGTGGGTCTTGCGTTGATCTGCTACGCCCGTGCACTCCAGAAGCACGTGCGCTGGTGTTTCATCCGTCTCCATGCAGGCCCTGCATAGAGGACTGTTTGTGATACCTATAATGAAAAGGTGTTTGTTTAATGGGCAGTGCCCTGTTATGAGTCCCACCACCTTCCTGAGTTTACCTCTGTCTAGGCGCAGTAGTTTGTTAGTTAACTGTTGGTTCAGAGTAGGAAAAGCTTCCTTAGTCTGACGGCAGTCGGTAGCATCCTTCCAAAGTGTAGAATGCTCCTTATTTGTTAGTTCATGCAACCAGGTCTTGTACTCACTAAAAGGGATGGGTACCATAGATTCCGGTCCTGCCACCCTCAGTGTCGTAGCCCTGCGTGCTAGTTCATCCGCTGCCTCATTGCCCGGGTCTCCGTTATGTCCTTTGACCCACCGTAAGGTAATGTCATTGGAGATGGAGAGTTTTTCCAGGGCTTTGTGACAGTCTTGTATGAGTCGAGATGTTGAGATGTGGTACTGGCCAAGGCTTTTAGGACGGCTTGGCTGTCCGAGTTGATATTAATTTTGAAGTTCGTTACCTGTCTGTTGATAATGGCTAGAACTGCCGTTGTAATTCCAACACATTCTGCTTGGAATACAGAGTTGTCCTTACCGAGTGCATGGCTTATCTTTATGTTGAGTTCTTGGCAGTAGGCTCCAGCTCCTGTGCCAGTTTTGGTTTTGGATCCGTCTGTGTACACTTCAATCGTGTCCTGGGCTGGTTTCGGGTTGCTGTTGTTCTCTATGTTAATTTTATAGTTCCTTTCTAGCGTAAATTGTTTGTTGGTTCTGTCACACTTCCACTCTAAACGGGGCTCTTTATAGAATCCTTGAGTTAGAATTTTGGTGTGTGCTGTGTCATGACCTTTCCATAGACCTAAATTGTTGAGTCTAAGGGCTGCGAGTGTTGCTTCTTCCCTGATGTGTAGTTGTAGGGGCGTAATACCCAGTATTACTTCAAGTGCTGTTGTTGGCGTTGTATTCATGCAACCAGTAATGGCGAGACAAGCCTGCCGCTGAAATTTTTGTAGTTCTTGCTGGGTGGTTGTAAGAAGTGTTCTCGGCCACCACACTAGTGCGGCGTATGTTAGTGCATTTCTTACCACTGCTAGGTAAAGCCATTTCATTAATTTTGGCTTTAAGCCCCAGGTTTTCCCCAGCATGCGTTTGCATTGGTGTAGTGTTATAAGTGATTTTCTAATTTTGTCTTCTATGTGCCTTTTCCAATTGAGCTTGGAGTCAAAAATAACTCCAAGGTATTTTGCCTCAGTGGATAATGTAAGGCTTGTGTTAAACAACGTTGGTGGTTTATTTAGTTCTACTTTCCTTTTGTTAGTGAATAGAACCATCTCTGTTTTCTTGGGATTAACCGTTAGTTCATTATCTCTGCACCATCTTTCGATTAGTCGCAGAGCTCTTTGCATAATTTCATAGAGTGTTTTTTCTAGTTTGCCGCTTATTAGAATAGTAACATCATCGGCGTAACCAATAGTGTAGAATCCACTTTTGTTCAGTTTCGTTATTAGGTCATCAACCACGAGGTTCCATAGGATTGGTGATAAGACACCACCTTGAGGGCAGCCCCTCGCTACTATACCTCTCGTGGTTCCATTGATGTCCAGATGTATAATTCTTTGTTCTAGTAGTGCTTTTATCCAACCGCGTAGGGTTCCTGGTACGTTGTACTTCCCCAGGGCTTTGTCAATGCTATCAAATGTTGTTTTGTCAAAGGCTCCTTCAATATCAATGAAGGTACCTAGAGTTGACAGTTTGTTCTCAAGTCCGTTTTCTATTTTGGATACAACGGAATGTAGTGCGGTTTCTGTTGATTTACCCGTACTGTATGCGTGTTGGTGAGGTTCCAAGGTTATTGAGTACCTACCGGAAAGCCCAGTGAAGTTAACAAGAGGTGTGACTGTGAAGGTCTTGGTATTAGCATTTGATCAGTGTAACATATACTGCCATGCCATTTCCAGCTTAGGGCGTCATTACAGTTAGAGGCAAGGGGTAATCTACTCGTACCTTCATATTATGAGTACAAGTATTTTGTAATTTTCTCTTGTGCAGACGAAGTAGCGGGCATCTGCCAGTGTTTTCGTTGTTAATCTATGTCATTTGCTTCTTAGATTGGACGTATTATCTAAAGGTTTCTTCACGCTCGGCTGCGCATGGGAGCGGCAATGACCATGATTGGTTACGGTCCGTTCTCAGTCGCCGTCATTACGACAATGCTCATTAGTGTGCTTTGTTTGTCGTTTTGGTTACGCGTGTTAAATGACTATTGTGGGAACACCTTTGTGGGGACAGATGTTACAAATTGTAACATTGTTTTTGACACTTTTCTGGACTCAAGTTTCTCCTGAAGGTCTCAGTAAAACCCGACCCAAAAGTATTGTCGGCCTTTTCACAATAATTGTCCTTACTAAGTAGGATGACTGTTAGTAGGAGTACCTATGTGTAAAACCGAAATAGAGCCACTATTAATACAGATCAACTAGTTGTAAACATGAACTTTTCCTCCCAGATAGGAAGCAAAGCATTCCTCAAACCGCCCACCGCGGCCCGTATACCCTTTCACGACGCCTTCCGAGAATATAGCCAGCTCAAGATCCGCTACACACTAGGCTGTGACCTTCCACTGGCCACTACTTTGTAGCCCATATACCATATCTACTTCTTCAATTGTTCTACAATCTACTTCCTACTTGAATTGTTGGTCTGACACGCATCGTTCCGAGTATGTACCCATGGTAGTTATTTATCGATATAGATGTTACATTGAATAGACTTGATAGAGTGTGACTGTACTAATAGTCTTGTCTCTAGTACAGTAGAACTGAAATAGACTGGAGAAAATTTTGAGGATAGCTCTGAAACGCTTGCTAAACAAATAACTTGATAAATCGTATCTGATGTAATCGGTATCCGGCACGATGCAGTTCGGACGACCCGCAGGCCTAAACCATTCCGTCAAATGAAAACAATGTCGGAGTATATCGCCCACACGTCCCAATTAAATGCAGTGCCGCACCAAATCCGATCCCAACCCGCTTGAGTTGTCATCAAAGCATGCTGCGCGTAAACGCAGCGTCCGAGCCTTGTCAGTCGCACGGTACCCATCAATCTGTTAGCGCTCGCGAACGCTGTGCGCGCGTGCCACCACTTCCGTATATTCTGACAGTTGACGTATTATTCTCCGTAAAAATTTAGTGACATTCCGTGCCGTGTTATTGGAATATTTTGACAGTTGACGTCCGTTAATATTTTTTTCCTGGAAAATCAGTGCCGTGAAAATCTATGCGGTGCGATCGGAGTCTGTATAAGTTTAAGTGCTGGTTCCGTGTACCTAACTGGTAACACTTAAATGGATGTGTGAGACGAATTCGGTTATCTGTGTCTAATTGACAGTTAATGCACTTTTAGTATATTCAGTATATTATATTTAGTAGCCTGTCGATAAGTTACGGCAAAGAATATTTAAGAAAGTTTATGGAGAAATCTTTTTAATATTGTCAAAAATTTTACATATTTTTTGACCTTGCTAGTTAAAAAATTTTGTGGATTTTTTTAACTTTAATAATAACGTCTCTAAGTAACTTATCGAAAGATTAGATACAGATAGGTTGAATATAGGAGCCGGGCGTGAGGCGTCGATCCCACAGTCAACGGTCTAGAGTCTAGACTCTAGAGTCTAGACTATACATGGAAGTTGTTTTGAACACATTCCGATAATCGTAATTGTCGTAATTGATGAATTTATGGCATTCCATAAATACAGCTAAGTACAAAATTGGCAATTGCTCCACATAGCCCGAAGAACCCCAACGTCTATCGGGACATTGGTGTTCGAAGGTGCTCGACCCCGCATAGGCAAACGGAGCGTTAGAAGACCACCCTGGATGGATAGACTAGATAGAGAAGTTATTGAAATGTGCATTATTTGCTTATGTATTCTGTTGTTGTGACCATTGGTTGTGACACATGATTTTTCTGCCAATATACTAGGCGGCGCGGCGGCGGGGGACCTCAAAATTTGACAGAATGTATTTTTCACGCATCCATACGTCCAGTGCCGAATGGCTACTTCATTAACGCTATGCTCCCCGAAGAAAAATATGTAAATAGCTTCACTGGCAAGAAGTCAATTCGATTTACTTTTTAATTTGTATAACCAAACCAGCAATGTTTCTTTTAGGTTGCTGGTTTCGAAAATTTAATATACGCCCGTGGCGAAACAATTATTGTCAACTGGCATTTAAAAGCAATTTGTCCTTACAAGCGTAGAGTGAGTGTTCGACACTTCGGGTCTTTCTTTGCAATTGAAAGTGCAATGCACTACTTGATTCGTCGTGAATGTCAGCAGTCAATCATAACTTTATTAAGTCGAGGATATGTTAAACGTTTTATTAGAAACAGAGGGGACAAAGCGCTAAAGACCAGAATAAAGAGCTTCTTCGGCTTCCTTTCTCGTGTCAATAACCCGATAGAGTTAATTGATGTAGGAGTATGATTGAATCAGTGTTTTGTATTCCTATAACCGTTCTACTTCATCTACTCGTGAGTTAATCAAATCGTATTGTTTTGTTAGATTCCCAGTAGGTATGTGTTTTCTTTCCACTCACTTCCCGCCACCTTTTTACATCGTGGTCTGTGCAATGTACTTAGGAATTAGAAAATTAGAAATTATTTATTTGTATAATGTGTGTAACAAAAGCTTGTTGAAAGCTGCCCTTTTTCTAAATGTACCTAATTCCCACTTACAAAACAAGTAAATAATCGAATTCATGGCAGGTTTTAGTTACTGGCCCTCCGTTTAACTGAGACGGTTCCTGAAATCCAGATACATCATCACGCCATCTTCGTTGGTGCAAAGTGATTGAAAGCTCCCATTTTTCTAATTTTTTTTTAATTCCCAGGCATAAAACGTGTAAAACATTCGAATTTATTTAACGGCACATTTCAATTACTATATTAGAATGTAGGCCCACCGTCTAACTGACACGGTTCCTGTCAGCCGCATTCCGCCATCTTTGAGCTTGCTAATTCCCAATCATAAAATTACTCAAATTTATTTTGTGGCACATTTCAGTTATTAGGTATACGCCCACCCTTTAACTAAGACGGTTTTTGAAATAGCGGCGCGGTGCGAGAGAGATGGCGGTTAGGTTCGGGAGAGCCGATTTTCGAGTGACCGGAGGGGTTACAGATGACATTAAAGTACATCTCTTCTACCATCGCCGTTATCTTAGAAATCGTCTCAGTTAAACGCTGGTTTATAGTTCTTTGTTTATTTATTTTATACACAAAGATCGTGTTTGCTGTCTATTTCAATGCTTATCATTTATTAATAGGCTGCGCTTGTGCGTTTGTTTATCCGCCGCCGTAACCTTCTCGATACGGTGTGAAACTTGACGCAGATCCCCATTGGCAGCTCCGATGCATTAATGCATTAGGGACCTCTCGTGACTTGCTATATTTACGGCATTATTGTTTTAACTAGAAGAAAACCCGGCTTCGCTCGGGGGACTCATAATACACATCTAGGTAAAAAATGTAGGTAGATATTTCTGTAGTCATCGGTTCTCAAGGAATATTAAAGGAAAGCAAGGCATAGACTCGTATAGCTTGTGTTGTTGTTTTGTTGTTCATTGTGTTTAATAAATATAGTAGGTAAATAAAAACTGCAAATCTGGTAATAAGTATTATTTTTCATTTTACTGTACTTGGTGACCTGCACCATTAACTTACCCGAAAGTCATCAAATAAATCTTGTGATTTGTCAGGTTGTATTGTAGAGGCAGCTAGTGATTTAACAGATGCAACAGAAGCAGTTTAATTTTTTGCAAAATGTTTGACAGTGCCCGAGCCTTGGTTATTCATAACTCGCAATAATTGAGATTATCTGCAAAAATATATTATACAATTAATAATGTCTAATTGTATAATAAGAACCAGCCAAGTTCAAGTTGAACTTGCGCATGAAGGGTCCATTCCATTATCAAGAAATAGTGTATGTTTCTGTATGTGTTCATGACACCTCAACACAGCACAGGCTATGCATGTCGTCGTCGTCTCAACCAATAGACGTCCACTGCTGGACATAGGTCTCTTGCAAGGATCGCCACAGATCACGATCTTGTGCCGCCTGATTCCAGCGGCTACCAGCGACTCGCTTGAGATCGTCTATCCATCGGGTCGGGGGTCTCCTCATTTCTGATTTGATCCCGCAGGGATACTCCGAGCATAGCTCTCTCCATCGCCCGCTGAGTAACCCTGAGCCTTCTTATGAGACCCATTGTTAGCGACCATGTCTCAGATCCGTAAGTCATGACTGACAACACGCACTGTTCGCAGACTTTCGTCTTCAGACACTGAGGGATGCATGTGGCCATTTATTATTATTTGTTGGGTTATAGAGAAAAAATATTGAGCCGCTTACCGAGTATAATGTTGTCGCATTCCACACATCGACTGCACATTTTAATTTCAGCGTAAATATATAATCCATGTGCTCTTGAATGGATACATAAATTAGTATGGAAGACGTAGCGCCTTAAAATTGTAAAATTACAATTTACATACTTCCTAATATTATTTTCTAAGATTATTTTTGATTTAGCCGATTTGATTAAAGAACAACAATTTCATTTTTTATTTTTAAAATTAGTAAGTACTTATCTACCTGCCAAAGTAGAGAAAAAGGCTGAGTGCTTTAAAACAAAGAGGTTTACACAGAATAAACGTTAAAACTTGTATTTTGTTAATTTTAATTTGATTTGTTTTGACAATGAACGAAGCTATATGAATCTATGCCTTGTTTTCCTATATATTCCTTGAGAACCGATGACTACAGAAATATCTACCTACATTTTGTACCTAGATATGTATTATGAGTCATTGTCTCAAAAGGGCCGTAAAACCAGTTAAATCAAATAAAAATTAAAAAAAGATGTGTCAAATTGGCGAGTCGTATCCATGGCGACTGCGGTTTGTTTGGATGACAAACGTGATTTGTTGTTTGTCAGTGCCGTTAGAATTTAATGAAATTCTCCATAATCCGAATTTTGCGGATATATGTTGTCGACTCGAAATCAATATTTTTTCATGCCCTGTTATTCTTATAAGGTTTCGATCGAGTCTACCGTACCCCTGCACGAAATTATTAATATAGATATATATATCATAGAGTATACCGTTGTGTCAATGCAGTCATTTTTTACGTGTTTGCTATGTCTTTAAATCATTCTCATTCAGCCTGTCGACATCTTCTGATAGCCTTTCCTTCAAACACCTCCATCTTTAAAAAAAATTACCTTTTGTGGTACTCATCAATATAATTAGTACATTATCATAAAAAATCCAGTATATGAATATGTAATGTACCTTACAGATTCCGCTTTATATGCAAAAAGAGCCTGTTTAAGAATTTACCCACAGTAAATATAGGTATAAATCATTGTATGTAGGTATGTACTACTCACAGGTACTACTATTATAACAGTTTATGATTTTTCTGTTGCCGGCCTTGGAAGTACATAATATGCCATAGCGCTGCCCACTTCAAATGACGACACCTACATCTGTTTTATAACATGTAGATCTGTAGGTACATGTCAGGTATTATATAATTAAATTATAATAATGTTTTGTTTTAGAAAAACCTTCCTTCCTTCCTTGTTTTAAAAAAGCTCTATGTGCCTGTAATTTTTTTATTTAATACTATTACTACTATTAAAAATATGAAATTGAAAATATTTATACCTATACTTAAGTTTTCCATTTATTATATTTTTTGTGGGAACTGTTTTATCCCTGGTAACATTATAAGGAACGTCAGAATTCCACGGAATTAAAATATAGAATACTAGCTGACCCCCGCGACTTCGTTCGCGTGTTTTTCTTTGCTATAAACCTCACGGAGCCCGAGACCTTTCCAACGAATGCAAAACCGTGGAAATCGGTTCGTGCGTTCTGGAGTTATAGCGTCAGGAAGGAAAACCCGACTTATTTTTATATAGTAGATATTTCTTTAGTCTTACAAACTTATGTCGAAAACAAGCTTCTTAGATACGAAAATGAAAATAATTAGGTATATTTTGTTACGAACAACAATTTCCGTTGGGTTTTTAGGGCGCCGCCGGTCGCCCGCCCACCACTCGTCGGAATAGTCTCTTCTCTTATGTAATCAGCAAACGTAAATTACAGGTGTGGGAATGCGCGCGAGCCCTTTACATTTTGCTTGGTCCCGTATGTTGATAATTACATGTAATTTGTGTATGACGACCTGCCTGGCGCAGTGTTGAGCGCTGTGATCTTATAAGTGGGAGGTCCCAGGTTCCATTCCCGGCAGGCCAATTTGGGAATTTATCAGTTTTATAGTCTCTGGTATGGTCTGGTGGGAGACTTCAGCTGTGGCTAGCTTGCACGCAGAACGTGACAATGAGTCATGCTTTTTCGTGCGTGTAGCCGGCGTTCATCGATTTATAAGACGTTATCACGTCAAAAAAAATGTGTTAGTACTTTCTAAAGCCATTTCTAATGCATTCTATGCTTTACTTGAGGTACTGTTGCCTTAGTTAATGGGTGGGAAGGAAGTGATTCCTCATTCCTCAAAGTGACTTATTGTGATCGAACTGTCTGTCTTGGTTCTTAGTATTAAATCTTTACACTTGTTTAATCTTTGCAACAAATCAATTTTTTAAACTAGGTTTGATGGATGTGGACGGAGAACGGCACTTTGAACTTCAATCTTGTTTTTTAAGGTAATTGTTTAAACTGTTCTCAAACCTACATTTAAGCATATAAGTAGCCTGCCTAGCAAATAGCATCTAGCACCACTACCATACGAGCAGTTCTTAATTAAATTGCTATGAAAATGCGTAAACACATTCTGCATTCATTAAGTCCGTCCCTTATGTTATGAAATATAGCGTCGAAAGCATCAATCTGACGGGAATAGAACGTCGCGTAACGCCGTCGCCGGCTGAGTAGTGTGACCGTGCTATCATCCGGCATCGCCCGCGCCTCCGATAACCCTGCGTCTCACACACCAAAATAACCAGTCTACATCAAGCAGCAGCCGCGCCACGACTGCAAGAGAACTCTCTACCGCTCCGCCTTTTATACCCCACACGTGAGGGATGGCGTCCGTGCGCACGCGCTCCGCATCCCCCAAATCTGTCTCGTTTTCCCCCGTGTTGGAGAGGAAATACAGTGCCGACCGCGCGCCTACCGCACCCAAGGAGAATCAAGAGCTGAGTGCAACGGATTGGCGGAGATATTTCAGTGATTTCAGTTCATATCTAGGTAAGTGCAGAGCACTCGTTGAGACCTGGTGTGAGTCAAGCAGCTTTTATTGTACGGCCTTGTTCTATATCGGTAGCGTGTTACTGGAGCGTTTGGGAGGCCGTGCCGTAAACAAACTGCGTAATCGAAAATTATTTGATTAGGTACCTATTGCAAATCTATTGGCGGTTAGTAATTTTTCTTTAGCACGTTTTAAATAAATGTGAAACGAGCAAGTTTAAAGAGCGTTGCGTTAAAAGAGTTGTTTCAAACGCGCCCATTACAAAGGAGTTTAATATTAAGCAAACAAAGCCAATGAAATTAGAGACGCTCTAGAAAGTAGAGCTGATAACTTTGACGGCTGAACCGATGTTGATAAAACATGTCTGAGAACCATCGCTAGAAAATATGCTTTCAAATTCTAAAAAACCGCATTCAAATCGGTTCTCCCATTTGAGAGCTACAGTGAGACAGACATATTACACACATCGCCGTCAAACTTATCACAACACCCCTCTTTTTGCGTCGGGGGATAAAATACGCTTGCTGTAGATTGTAATTTATTATTAGTTCGTAGCAATTATATAATTGCAGTTCCTGCGTATCTTTCTTATCCAATTATTATTCAATTACTTCATACACTTAATTGAGTAAATTAATTTTCTTTCAGAAGATGACCCACTTTGCTTTTTATGTAGTGCTCTTAAACGTTACTTTACTTTAACTCCTGATACTTAACTGGCCCTTAGAGACATCTGTTGTGATACTGTGATTTTCTGTATCTGCAAGATGCACATTGCAACCCGTTAGCGGCATCTGGCCGGACACTTGTTTGATACACTTTATGTAACTTAGACGCTCGGTAATTGGAAATGTAGGTTGACATCTGTGTTGATACAATACACTAACGACTTGTGGTACATACATACAACAAGACGGCATTGTGTCAGATTTGTCCACTTGTTTATTTCACTCCACTTTGTTGTGAACCTATTTGAGATTTATAGGGATTGAAAGGAAGTTAGAAAGTTAGGAGAAGGAAGTAGAATAAAAAATAAAAGTTTCCTTCCTTTCAATTTTAAATCAGAAGAAGGACAACCAGCCAAAGCTGAAATAACTATCCACCAGGAATAAAGCATCTCTAGAGTGCATAGGTACTTTAACATTGTGATTTTGTAAAACGGATAATTGAAAAATTATTTAGGTAGGTAATTTTAAATTTATTAAAATTAAATTTTGATTCTCCATCAAGTTACGTTTATATGTACATATTTTTATAAGGTTTCATGATTCCTTTATTGGCTTTTGCCCGTGGAACAATTTGATACCCATATCAAAGCGCTTATTTGCTCATTGAAAATCGGCGTCGTTCGCTTCACAAAGAAAGTTACAGCAAAATTGTTTGTACAATGTTTCTCGTCAGTACTCAGTAACTTCTAAGCGAAATAAAGCACTACCGATACGTTAATATCAGGGAGGCAGTGTCAGCTTGCAGATAACCTTGCGGTTTGATATCACGCTGCGAACCGTTCGGGTTTACTGCACTACTGCATTCTCGTCTCGACCATCAATCATCTACATTACACTTGATATCTTCCGCTTTTCGACTGTTTCGAATCCAGTTCGTTCGTTGACTGTGATGTCCGCGCCGTTCTTGGAATTTAGGTTTTATAAAAGCACTTGGGAACTCTTTGATTTTCCTGGATAAAAAGTATCCTAAATTAGACCTTGTCATATTCTCTACCTGTTAAAATCGGTTATGTCGTTCCGAAGATTACGAAATCTTCCGGTTCCCAATTAGTTTATTATTATGATCTGAATCTTTGAGAAGTAAAAGTACCTGTACCAAAAAAGCTTTCTGGGTGCCTGCCCCATTATATTATTCACCACCTATTTCACCATCTTCTTATAAATGTCAGATAGCTTATTCACAACTTTTGTCTTTGTCACTTTTTTTTTAATAAGAATAGCGGGCAACCGAGCAAGCGGGTCACCTGATGTTAAGTGATTACCGCCGCCCATGAACATTAGCAGCACCTGAGGAACCACTAATGCGTTGCCGGCTTATGAGGAAGGGGACTGGCTCTTGCTCGCTGCCGGAACACATCGGATGCTTTGCGGCAGATTACGGCTGAAGTGTGGTGGCTAGCCAGGCGGATTCGGGGTAGAATCTTACCACTAAGCGGTGATACCAGATGTGTGGTATCAGGCACAACAACCCGTAGAGGGGACTGAGAGCGTCAGGGCCTCGTTAGCATATTGGCAGGGTGCACCGCGCGCAGGTGAGTTTTGACTTTGGCCACAAAGGTGGAATTTGGGCGACTTGACATAAAGTAAGAAAGTGACAAAACAAACATGATTTTATAGGCTATCCGAAACTTATCAGAAGGTGGCGAAACAGGCCCTAAGGATGGTAAATTACGATATGTTCATGTAATCTATAATGTGTATTTTATGTAATCTATCGTGGTTTTAAATCCATTTAAGGAGAAAATATTTATTTTAAGTTTCTATTCATCTACATTACACTTGATATCTTCCGCTTTTCGACTGTTTCGAATCCAGTTCGTTCGTTGACTGTGATGTCCGCGCCGTTCTTGGAATTTAGGTTTTATAAAAGCACTTGGGAACTCTTTGATTTTCCTGGATAAAAAGTATCCTAAATTAGACCTTGTCATATTCTCTACCTGTTAAAATCGGTTATGTCGTTCCGAAGATTACGAAATCTTCCGGTTCCCAATTAGTTTATTATTATGATCTGAATCTTTGAGAAGTAAAAGTACCTGTACCAAAAAAGCTTTCTGGGTGCCTGCCCCATTATATTATTCACCACCTATTTCACCATCTTCTTATAAATGTCAGATAGCTTATTCACAACTTTTGTCTTTGTCACTTTTTTTTTAATAAGAATAGCGGGCAACCGAGCAAGCGGGTCACCTGATGTTAAGTGATTACCGCCGCCCATGAACATTAGCAGCACCTGAGGAACCACTAATGCGTTGCCGGCTTATGAGGAAGGGGACTGGCTCTTGCTCGCTGCCGGAACACATCGGATGCTTTGCGGCAGATTACGGCTGAAGTGTGGTGGCTAGCCAGGCGGATTCGGGGTAGAATCTTACCACTAAGCGGTGATACCAGATGTGTGGTATCAGGCACAACAACCCGTAGAGGGGACTGAGAGCGTCAGGGCCTCGTTAGCATATTGGCAGGGTGCACCGCGCGCAGGTGAGTTTTGACTTTGGCCACAAAGGTGGAATTTGGGCGACTTGACATAAAGTAAGAAAGTGACAAAACAAACATGATTTTATAGGCTATCCGAAACTTATCAGAAGGTGGCGAAACAGGCCCTAAGGATGGTAAATTACGATATGTTCATGTAATCTATAATGTGTATTTTATGTAATCTATCGTGGTTTTAAATCCATTTAAGGAGAAAATATTTATTTTAAGTTTCTATTCATTATTCATTGGTGCTAATTCTGTTGGTACACAATCTCTGAACTAAATTAACAGCTCTGAATGTAATGTTACCCTCTTCCGCAGGGAACATTGCGAAGAGGATAATTGAATTTTTAGACCTGTCCAGTTAGTATAGAGATTACATACCTAATAGAACAGAATTAGTGCCAATGAGGCAACTTTGTTTTAAAAAATCTCTCAACAAAAATGGCAGATCTATATCTATTCCTATCTCTTTTACAATGCTCCCTGCGGAAAAGGATAGCATAGTTTTTAAACCATTCAATTTACCTAGTTTAGTAGCATTGTCGCCTGAGGTAATTTATTTACAAATTCCTTTACCATGGCATGTAGCCTTTACTATTTGCCACAGTGTTTTCTCAGCATCGTGATCTTGCTCTCAGTTGTAAATCAGGCGCCACTCGTCAGTTACGAGTGTATTAATTACTAGATGATGCCCACGGCTTCGCCCGTGTGGATTTAATTTATTTAGAACTTTTGATTTTCCAGAACAAAAAGTAGAAGCATCTGTAGAAACCCGTCCCCAAAACGGAAAAATCCCGTGGGATCCCCACGATTTCGGAATACAATTCCTTACAGCATCAGGGTTGAGGAGTTGGATATGTACCTACTCGAGTTCATTCAACGATAAAGTCTTTAATTGGAACCCCCAATATCAATTTAAATAACCGAAAGTTTCTAAAACCCATTAGTTTTGGGGATAAGGTCCCCTACAGCATCAGGATTGAGGAGTGGGAATCCAAATTTTTTATAGAACAGGGTCGCAATGTTTCTCTATCGATTAAAAAAAAAATTACGGAAATCGGTTCAGAAATCTCGGAGATATCGGTGTACATAGGTAGAAAAACACAACTCCTCCTTTTTTGAAAGTCGGTTAAAAAAGTAGCCTATGTTACTCCCTGGTTAATTCTCTACTTGTATGTGAAGGTCCCGTCAAAATCGGTTCAGCCGTTCCGAAGATTAGCCCGTTCAAACAGACAGACAGACAGACAGACAGACAGACAGACAGACAAAAATTTTAAAAACGTGTGATTCGGTTATGGTAGCGTTCAAATAACCATATGAGCTTAATATGAGGTAGTTATTTCGATATTACAGACAGACACTTCAATTTTATTTATTAGTATAGATAGAGCTATGTGTGTGAGCTATATCATTTATCATTACGTCGTGTGAATGTGGTTTCTTATTACAATGTTCAGCAATCAGCATTAGGATCGTATTCATTTCTATGAATGAATCTTCATTAGGAATGTTTTGTTTGTTATTTTATTACGAACATTTACGAACTAGAGTTTTTTAGATTCTCCTTCACTTGTAATACATATTCGTTAATGTCGTTTCTGAGCGTTTGTATAGGTTCCAATTTATTGGAATTCATTATTATCTTCCATGCTTGTCAATAAAACAGTACCGTGATGGGACTGACTGACAGACTACGCATAGCCTTAACCAGTGGACCGAGAGATTTGAAAACAGGAAATATGCCTTGAGTACCATAGAGGTGCACTAAGGAGGAATTTTTGAAATTCCATCTCTAAACGGGTGAAATTTTTTTAAAGTGTAATTCATGCCAGTCATTTTAATTAAATAAAATTCTAAAAGTTTAGAAACAGTTAGTTTGGTTAAGATTAAAATTAGGAATCTTGAATTTTTTTAGCTTGGATTTGGGATTTGCGATTATTCTTCAAATATCACAGAATTCTGTTCAAATAAAATTACAACTGAGAATTTAGTCATATAAACATATACATATGAGTCATAGAAGATCGTAAAGAAGTGTACTAGGTTCGTTGGGGAGGGTTAGATAGAGAATACGCAAGTAGGACCTACTTTTTGCAACATCCTTCGCATGTCGACACATTAGATTTTTAGCATATTTTTGGTCTTTGTCTTGTACCAATCGACACTCGACAAACATACTAATACTGTCGCACAGCGAAGCCTGTGAGAGCATTCGAGACAAATTCCGTAATGTGCGCGTCATCCAATGACGCCTCCTCATTAACAACGCGATGTGGCGTCAGTGCGTCCATTGATCGATTCACACCTTTAAGCGTATTAAGCGCTAGAATGTAATAGTCAAGCAGCCGCCGAACATTTTTTTTAGCGATTAATAACGGGCGGAATCTTCGTGAGTAGGCCGACCAAGTTTTTCCTCTGTGAAAATTCTCGATGGAGGTAGCTACCCTAGTGTGCAGGTGTTAAACATTCCGATTCGCTGTGGTGGGAAAACGTACCACTTTTGTAGGACTATGTGGCTATTTAATCTAATCACTAAAAAAAATCCGGCGGCTGCCTGACTAAGTATAATATGTACCTACCTAATAAGCCTTTAAAACGGAAATTGTTTTTGTAGGCATTTCAAGCGAAAATCTTGCTTCGTTTCCTTTTATAAGTTTTTTATTATGTTCGTATGTTATTTCCGTCGAAATTGATAACTGATTTTTCGACATTCCCAGTTTCCGATCGACCAGAAAAACGGGTGGAACGGGTGGATGACAATAGACGATTATGGTACCATTGCTCCTGTCTTATGGTGGAAATTGGAGCTGGGTACTCTCTTTGATGGCGTATGCAAACATAGACGAATTTTAAATTATGTAGCCAAGGTTTTTGGGCGTCTAATCTTGGTTCAGAAGTTCAAGTAAGAGTTGTACCTACCTTTAGCTTGCTTAAGACATACCTTTTGAAAGAAATAAAAAAGGAAACCTACATTTTGATAACTTATGCTCTGTTAGTCTGTTAAAAACTTAAAGGTTTCGGATAAGTATCTTTCTGGTACGTGAGTTTACGGACAATTACCTACTGATAAATATAGCTGAAACACATCTGAAAGCAATATTAAACAGTGACGAAATAGGTGTAAAATCAAATATTAGATGTTCGTCTTCACTCGCCTAAATAAAAAAGCCGCGGAATCCCAAATATTTGTGTGAACAATGTGTTGGGCCGTGCGCGATTTTTGCGGTCTGCGCTTGAGGTGAATCAGTACTGCATTAGTTCATAAGAGAGCCGCCCGCGCCTTAAACCGTCTAGAGGGCAGAGATATTTAAATTTAGCATCCTTCCGCCGCCTTTTTCGTGTAACTTTTTTTTTATGAAAGCTCGCAAATTCTTTGCAACCAGTTTGTGTGATCGAAGTCGTTCAGAAACTGACTGTATTCAAGAAATTCGAATTTTATAGAGCAGTTTGTGTATTGTGCGGAAAGTAAGGATTAAATATAAAGTGCTGTTATAATGTCGCAAGCGCATTACAATGTGAATGACGATATTTACGGGAAAATATTGAAAACCCATACAAATCTACAGCCTCAAACTGATTACGCGGATGTGTACGAGGCAGTCGAAGGACTAGGTACTGTATCCATTTTGTTTTGTACTGACAAATATATAGAAATAGAGTAATTAAAAAAGACCGCAGAGATATTCAGTTAGAAATTAAGAACAACTTAGATATCTGAAGAAACTCTAACATCTATAAAATGTCCTTTAGTCATAGAACTAGAACTAGATATTATGTACAAAGAACTGCAAGGTTTATTTTCTCTTCAAATTGTATTTTAACATTTTCGACATATAGTTTTTCTAATTCATATTGTAGATAAGCGTTTCTAATAATTGAAAAGTTAATTAATTCATTTTCATTAGTTAGGACATTTGTATAATATTTTTCAGCCGCTTCCTTCACCGACTCTACAAACAATACAAAAACTATTAAATTCAAAAATAGTTTTTTAATTACCTCGTTTCAGTGATAAACCTAAATTAACATTGCATTAAAAAGACCGTTGTGTTTTCGAGTAACGAAAACCGTAAAATTTTAAGTATCTCATCTCAGAACACTAGAGCTCTGTCGTATCTCAGGAACAATGCTTCTTTAAGCAGTTTGACCGATAAGATAACGTATTGCGTACATTACGTGGGTACTTATTCGATGAACCAGATAACGAATTTTGTACTACCGAAGCTTGACTTCGATATGTCACATCACATATAATTAGTCGTGACATCAGATTTATACCTAATGGATTTCTCTGAATTTTCTTATCAGAGCCCTGAGACTGTACGAGACTGATTCAATCGATACAGATCTACTGCACATGAATCAATGCTTTGGCTAGAGTTCTTCTTATAGCCCTGAACTTTTTCTAAATCTTGACTTAATCTCGATTCTGCCAAGAGTGCCATCAATTCGATCAAATAATTACTTACGCCGGTAATACTGCATCTACCAAATTTTTATCCAGGTGCTGTTTTAGCCTATCATTCTGTTGTATTCCCCCAGACTCTGACACTGTCCTTTCACCAGGGATGTGCGACGATCCGTGACGAGGCATGCGCGTGATACCCACAAAAGAGATCTTGCATTGTCTAATCATAGTGTGTTTAACCCTTTTCCACAATCATGGAAGTGAACCAATTCTATTGGTGGGTTATGTGCAATATGCCAGTATACATATTTCATCATTCTTTTTGTTCCTTTTGAAATTAAAATTAGAAATATTACTAGACAAATCATCTCGTCTCATAGTATGTGATCAATGCTGTATTCTGTCTGATGATATTTCTTCAAACAACGTGACTGCTCTGGTCTCTTTGTTTAAGTTTGGAAGATTTTCTGCAGCTAACTGTATTGTAAAGATGTTATGGGACCGTTGAACTCTCCCGAAATATAAAACTCGTTTTGATCACCATTACTTGAAGGCCGACTAGGAGCTTTTTCGTAACACAAAACAGGCGTATTCGCTAAAACATTAAAATTTTAAGATTCTGTGTCACATAATTTTGTATCACAAGAAGTAGTGGCGTGCGTATAAAATGATTTGATCGGTAGATACGTTTTAGTTCCATATCAGGGAATTACGATGTACAGACTAGGCTATCTGGAATTTAGACAGGATCAAACATCTTGAGTCACAATTTAATGCTAAAACTAGTTATCTTCTTTATTATTTTATCTTCTATTCTTATTAAGGTGATTTTCGTTCACTGCTAAGTCATTAAATGTTGGAGAAGTCAAATGTTCCATGATACACGAGAAAAACTAAGCATTTATTGCTACAAGTATAATTTGCAAAAAATATACATAATGTTGATATTTTGGAGTTTTTAATTTATTTTCGGATTATAGCAGAAAAAGCGTGTTTCATGTTTGTACTCACAAATTCTCTCGATGCAACAGATTTTGGTATCGTTCATAAGTTCACCTTGTACTGCATAAGCATCTCGTTAAACGTAAAGCTTATTGATATTGGTACAAAAGGTGTCTTGCAATATTTACCTTGGTATCAGTTAATATTTGTGGAGATAAGTTGAAGACAAAAAGTTACGAAGGAACTGCTCAATGCTTATGGCCCTATAAATTTCGCCAACGGCCAAGTTAATTTGTGAATGCGCCGCGTGTTCATTGGAGCCAATTAAGAGTCCCTCGATTTATTTTAACTAACATGACATCACGTCTAAACGACCTATTCCACTTGTTTATTTAACGCTTGTGTAAATGTGTAAACTATGTATAAAGCACGCGTTGATGAGCATTTTATGTGCTACTGTTAATGCTTTGAGTTTGAACCATATTGTTTTTATAAATAGGTTGAAATCTTGATTAAAATACAACAATTTATTTGTGAATTCATTGAGCACTCTCTTTACACTCCAGCTAAGCGTGAATATTTTTTTGTTTGTTGACAAGTTTTTCCCTTGACTGCAATCTCACTAGGTGGTAAGATGGAAGCAGGCTTGGCTACAGGTCACCATTCCAGCACTTTGGAACTCCTACCCTACGTCTATTGGTTCTTCGAACTATGTGCCCCACCCATTGCCACTTCACCTTCGCAACCCGTTGAGCTGCGGTGACTCTGGTTCTTCTACGGATCTCCTTTCTGATTTGATTACGCATACAAATTCCGAGCATAGCTCTCTCCATCGTTGAGTGACTGAGCTTTTTAACTATGTCTGAGAGCATTATGTCATCACTGGCAACACATATCTACTGTTCGAAGACTTTGGTCTTCAAAAGACATTTCTCAGCCTAAAACCATAATCGCGCTTACTTTTAAGTAATTGCTTTTGATATCCTTAACTCACAACTCTTCTCTATCGATTCCAGATGCCTTGCTAGCAGACCTCCAGAACTCAATTAATCCCGGTCGAGTGAATAGTCCGGGTGGAAGGACAAGTTCGCCGGGCGGCCGGACAAATTCCCCGGGGCGGACCGGGTCGCCGCTCGGCCGGGGCAGCTCTCCGGGACGGCTGAGCTCCCCCGGAGGAAGTCTCAGCTCGCCCACCTCAACCGGATACGGCTCGATCAATGGCTCGAGGAATATCAGCTCGGATTACGCCAAACCTGCATCTGTAAGTTCAATTCATCATCATGAATCATCGTCACTCGAAAATAAACAATGAATATAAAAATTATTTTGCTATAATCCGCTAACAGTGACAAATTCGTAGGCACAACACCACACAATCTTGTAGGCACAACACCACACAAATTCACCACAAAACAAACTCGACGATCGTTTCACAACAGTGACGAACACAGTGACGAACGGACGATTGCAAAGTGACTATCTTCCGTTGCAATGCAATCGTCCGTTGTGAAGTCGACATCTCCTGAAGATGCTCGGAGCGAAACGATCGTCGAGTTTGTTTTGTGGTGAATTTGTGTGGTGTTGTGCCTACAAGATTGTGTGGTGTTGTGCCTACGAATTTGTCACTGTTAGCGGATTATAGCAAAATAATTTTTATATTCATTGTATATCATGGAATTCCGCAAAGTAACGCCTGCTTCCATTCAACTCGAAAATAATTCAATTTTTTTTTAACTGAGTAAGTAACGTAGATAGGAGCAGAGATTCCTTTGGTTGCGTTTTGGCTATGTATTGAATGTAAATACGCGGCAGTGCATGTCAGTTCATTGCGCTGGTCGAACAACGTTCGTCCAAATTGGTAACTGGATGTCCAAACTCGGCTTTTTCATCTTATCCGTGTATCGAAGTCACTTTATGATTAGTACTTGTATCACTAACATCTGATTAATCGTTAAACTTATGAATCGCAATCCCGTACTCTTGTTAGTCGAAATAATCTTGGAGTCCACTGTATTGTTATCCGAAAAAACCCATACCAATGTACGATTACTGGAAAGAGGTCAAGAGTCAAGACCCTCAGCAATATAGTGAGGACACTTTGATTTAGAGAGAAAAATGTCGAAGTGTACTACAAAAGTATTATTACAGCTATCCTCGTAAATACCACACAGATGTCCGTACCCAAAGGGTAAAACGGGACCCTATTACTAAGACTCCGCTGTCCATCTGCCTGTCTGTCCGTCCGGACAGACGGCTAGCAATATACTACTCTCTACCGAGAGATATATTATGGCATTGGTTGGTAATCATGTACATACCAAAAATCTGTTAAAGATATTTGAAGCTAAAAGAAGCTAAAACTTTTCTCTTGGGTTCATCTTTCACTCTTTCTCTTTCACAGATAAACAATGCAAAGAAAGCATGCTGTTCCTTCAGTTACGAGTAATTTTATACTGATCAGTTGCTCTGAACTCTATTCTCTGTTAGCATATTAATGTTTTGACTTGCATGACCATCACGAAGTCAGAAAAGTAGGTCAAGAGCAGAGTCTTATATAATCTTTCCAGTTTCCTCTGTTTATAATAAATTATACGTTGCGTAGTCATCACTCGTTAGTTGTTTATCCTATCCGTTTGAACCATGAACTACATAATATAAATTACCATCTTTAATATTATATGTAAGTCAGCTGAATCATTTTTCTTATTACAAGCAAAGTATGTGAATGCTTTAGATTCTGATTTCAGGTATTATAACTTCTAGGAGTTGCGTTGAAGTTTGAACACCTTACCATCTCGCGTTATAATTACTTAAGCTAGTATCGATCGAAATCCTTACTATTGTTACGTGCTGGGGTTCGAAGATTTGGAATAAAACACCTGGTGACCCTTGATCAGACTTTATTCTGCACTTCCGTATTCCACTTGGTACTCCTGATCCTCTTGTAGACTTCCTCTTCACGTTTGTTCGCTTCCAATCCTCTTCACTTCCGATCGCTTCCTTCGCTTGTATTTCGCTCGGCTCTCAGAACTGAACTGCCCTCCGTCAGCTCGCCGGTCCCTTTATATACCCGTTACCGCGTGACTAAGCGTTTTCTAGAAAGTTCCACCCCTATCGATGTTTATTCCGGAAAGGTCGCGTTGTTGTTGTTTGTTTACATCGATGGGTTTGTTTACATCGATGGGTGATTAGGTATTTATTAGGTGACGAGCAATTATGAACCTTAATGCTCTAGAAATAAGGTTCATTCGTAACACTATGTTTTAAAAATCCCTTTTGAATTATATTATTACTCCTATAATTATATACGTTATGTACCTACTTAGGATATGTGTACACATATTAGGGGTTGTTACTTAGAACGCATGCGATGGCACCGTGCGTTCCAAGCAGATCTCGGAGCCTTCCGGATATATGCGCAGAGAGCGGCCACCGAGGGGGTTTTAGTCGGTAGAAACTCCACATAACCCGATCTCTTCCCAGAGATTCTTACCCGGAGATTCCCCAGGTTAAAAAAAGGAGGTTGTTACTTGGATCTGGTTTTCTCATTTTGACCATTGTTACAGTTGCAAACGATTTTGTTTGCCTTAAATAAATAAAAAACACATATTTCTATTTGCAATGAGAGGCTTAAAAACGCCAGTTAAAACAAAGCACCAAGTTTTAATTGAACGTGATTAATTTTATTGTAAACATTGAATTTATAGATTAGGACGTTTCTGGTTTAATTAGTCACATTGCATGAGACGGCAAGTATATTTACTACTTAGCTATTTAATTCCACTATTTGCTATTTTACACCAGCGTTAGGCCGATCGGCCTCGACTTGAGGCAAACAAATACCGGGGATAATTCTAATATCAGGGGTATGTGTTTAACAAAAATGCCATACCTCTTCCGAATCAGTCCCTTACCATCAGGTGAGATCACAGTTAAGGGCTAGCTTGTAGGTGAACAAAAAAACTTGGGCTGCTCAAATGGATATGATTGCTCATGTGTCTCCTCCACCAAGCCTCGGCCTGAGCCTCTCAGCTTTGGGCGCGGCAAAAATCAACACAATATGAGTCAGCCTCACGCACAAGAGACCTTCACGGTTTACGTTAAAACCTGCCCAGAGTGAACAAGGGACCTTCACGGTTTATGTATGGAATCTGCCCAGAGTGTACAAGAAACCTTCACGGTTTACGTTAGAACCTGCCCAGAGTGAACAAGAGACCTTCACGGTTTATGTGTGGAACCTGCCCAAATTGAAGAAGAATAATGGGTCAGCCTTTACCCTATTGCGCAGCGTATCTTACTTAGGTTGAGGTAGCGTCTTCAATCAATATACGAAGCTTAATAGACCACGTACTCAATAAGCTCCGAGACGATCATCAAGCATTCTTTTGTTATGGCTGCGTCACTAAGTTGTGGACTTATGATCTACAAAAATAGCCCCTTGTCCCTTAGGCGTTGATTCGCAGAATTCCGTTGCGATGCCATCACTGTGCTGACTAAATTTCTTAGTAATGAAAATGCATTTCTTATTTTATTATAGGCAAGCAGTTGCCTATAGCTTCAATATGTATATTATTAAGAGAGTATTACTAGATGATCCATAAAATGTGGTCATTTGAAACGAGGCAGTAAGGACAAAAACATTAACTGAAAACATATAAAAAATTTTAGAGACATATTTACTCTTTCAGTAAACGAAAATAATATTATATTTTGTATCGTTTTTATGGTAATGAATAGTATTGATAGTTCACAGTATAAAAAGCAACTCTTTGTCCTGTGAACTTTCAACCATCAAAGCAGCAAATTTCTTCTGACCTATTGGAATACGCTTTATACTCTTGTTTCAATTATTGAAACAAGAGTATATAATTTTTTTTGTGATTTCCTTTCATGATCCACTAATAAATTCAAACTTTACTAACGCCATCTAGCTCACGTAAGTTTATTTACCTAGTTAAAAATCACATCTACGAGAGTGCTAGGATATTGGATAGCAGCCAGTAAATGTCTCGTGTTTAAATCATTGGAAACAAGATGTCGCTGCTTGAAACCTTGTAACAGATCCTCTTAAATCTCCTGACCTGGTATTATTTGTAGAGTTTTGGAGAGTTACCATCGTGGAAATAAAATCGAATTAAACTATAAGAAGTTACAAGCTTCCAAATAGTAATTCTCCACGCTAATGGTCAGACCCTTTTACTCCTCCTTCACAATGGTGGGTTTTTCCGGTTAGTCCTAACTTAAACTTTACATACCTAAGTCACTATACATAAACAAAGTCCTTATTGACTCACTGACTGACTCATCAACGTCCAGCCCCGAACTATTGAACCTGGAAACCTGAAATTTTGCAGTTTCCATTTATAATATACTTAGACTAGCTGTTGCCCGCGACTTCGTCCGCGTTAAAAAAATGTAAACGGGAAACCTTTGTTTCCCCGGGATAAAATAACAATGTCACTTTCCAGGTCCTCAACTAAAAAAATGCAACTGCAAAAAATCACGTCAATCTGTAGTTAAATGTCCAGTGATAATAATATGTCGAAAGGAAACCATTTTACCCCCCTTGAGGTGGATTTTCGTCAAATTTTTTTTAGCTTATGCCTACACCCCCTAGAAAGAACCTAACTTCCAATTTTCAAGTTAACTAATAATAACAATAACTAAAACTTCACATACAAAGTTTCATCCCCTTTTTTACCACCCTTAAGGGGAGATTCCAGAACAACTTATACAGGTTTTTATTATTTAAAATTTATAATCTAAATGCCTATTTTCATATCTGTAACTTCAAAAACATAGAACTTTCATATAACCTTCCTACCCCCATTTTACCCCCTTAGGGGAGGATTTTCGTGAAATCTTTTCTAGGCCGATATCTAAGCCCTAGAATGAACCTACCTTCCAAATTTCAAGTTGATAATAACAATAATTAAAACTTAACATAAAAACTTTCAACCCCTATTTTACCACCCTTAAGGGAAGATTTTTCAGAATAAAATACACAGGTTTATATTACTTAAAAGTAATAATCTAAATGCCGATTTTCAGGTCTGTAACTTTAAAAACATAGGACTTTCATACAAACTTTCTACCCCCATTTTACCCCCTTAGGGGAGGATTTTAGGGATACTAAATAGCCTATAACCTTCCCGGAAAATTGTACTACCGAATGCAAAAAGAATTTTTCAAATCCGACTGGTACTTCCAGAGATTAGCGCGTTCAAACAAACAAACTCTTCCGCTTTATTATATTAGTATAGACTAGCTTCTGCCCGCGGCTTCGCCCGCGTGAGTTTCGGTTTTGAACAAATCCCGAGGGAATCGTGGAGTTCCGGTTCCCGTTCCCGCTCCTTTTTCCTACCTTTATACTTAAAATATCAAGCAAGGTCGCTATACTAATCTACCTATAGCTGTAGATATAGATTTCGGGTTTTTCAAAATCCCGTGGGAACTGTGCATTTTTCCAGGATAAAAAGTAGCCTATGTGTTGCCAATGCATGCTACACAGCAAAGTATTGCAATAATGGGTTATGTGAGCGTGATTTACCTAAGAACAGTCAGCGCCCTCTGTGGCGTTTTGGAGGTCTATATCTATTTTAGTCCTACAGGAATACTTTTCTGGGATAAAAAGTTACTTTATGTGTTAAGTCAGGGCATAAGCTATCTCCATTTAAAATTTCAGCCAAATCGGTTCAGTAGTTGCGGCGGAGAAGAGGAACAAACATACACACAAACTTAATAACTTAATAACGCCTTTATAATATTAGTGTGATTGTTATTTTCCTCGCTAGAAAGCTCCGATACTCGATAGCATACGCGTCCGATCGCTGCTAAATTCAAAATGCTATAGGGAGAACTTTACGCACCGCCGCCCCGGCCGCCTGGAACCGCGCGCCGCCGCGCGCAAAGTCTATGTCCCGCAATTTTTAAATCTGTAATATCTTCGAAAATATTCATTTAAATCATATGCTGTAAAGGGCCATATAGATCTATAATAAATCAACAATGTACTTAAGGTATTTAATTAGATAAGGATTTGTGCTGTATTGGTTAAAATCGCTTCTAAAATTAGCCATTATTTGTCGTAAAAAAGTAAATGACAAAAAATGTTATTGTGGGATATCCATAAGAGATAGACATATACCATCGCGGATTTTTCTATAGACCTTTTCAATGTGTACAATACTTAGTACATTATATTGATAAATCTCGCAGGGTTCAGCCTGCGTTTGCAATGTAAGCGGAAAAAATGTAATTATTTACGACATCACATTAGAAACCTCAAAAATAACAGTATTTCTCCACTATTTAATGGATGTTATTATACATATAAACCTTCCTCTTGAATCACTCTATCTACTAAAAAAAACCGCATCAAAATCCGTTGCGTAGTTTTAAAGATTTAAGCGTACAAAGGGATATAGGGACAGAGAAAACGACTTTGTTTTATACTATGTAGTGATAAGGAATAAGGACGGGTTTTAATCATAATTCCCACAGGATAAGGAATTTCTGATTCCACGCGGGCGAAACTGAGAGCCTTCTCTAAGTTAGTAATAAAATTCGTCAAAGTTTCGTTCACAAAATTATAGAGCCTCTTAAAGGATGGAATTTTATGAAAAGTTTTATGGTAGCTTTATGATTATCGAAACACATACATATATATTCAAAATTATATTTAAGTACTCCATTTTCTTTGTCCACAGCCCACCTACCAGAACACAACAACAGTCCACGAAAAAATAACACCCGCGAAATACACCACAAACTATGGCCATTCAACAAGTTATACAAGTCAGTCCCCTGGCTACAACAATCAGTCCCCTGGCTACAACAATCAGTCCCCTGGCTACACAACTCGGACGGAGTATACGAGTCAGTCCCCCGGGTACACTAGTCAGTCTCCGGGATACGGCAGGACCACTGGTCGAGGAAACTTGTCAGAACTAGACACACTACTGGATGACCTAAGCAACGCGCGATACGGGAACTACGTTGAAAAGAATACGTATACGGATAGAAGTGGTAAGTTAGTTTTTAAAATCCACACTTAATATTATAAACGCGAAAGTTTGTAAATATGGATGTACGGATGTATGGAGGTATGGATGTATGTATGTTTGTTACTCTTTTACGTAAAAACGACTGAACCGATTTGGTTGAAATTAAAAACATACATAGCTTATAACCTGAAATAACGCATAGGATACTTTCTATCCTGGAAAAATCCATAGTTCGGACTTCGGGCGGGATTTTGGAAAAACTGAAAATTGCTATAACAGGCTACAGCTACAGCCTACAGCTAAAGTAGAAGTAGATTACTATAGCAGACTTCCTTGAAAGTAGGTGTAAAGGTATGAAAAGGGAGCGGGAACGGGAACGGGAAATCCATGATTCCCTCGGGATTTGGGAAAAATTGAAATTCACCGAGGTTATAAAGAGCGAGGGAGAGCCCTCACAACACTATGATCGTAATTCGTAATGCTTTATGATTTAGTTCGCACGTTTGTAATGTCCCAACTAGGCAGTACTATTATACAGTGTCTCCGGGATCGAATTAGCGATATTTTAGGGACATATTCTACAACTCATTACCTCTCTGAAAATACCACTTATTAGGGCCTGCCCCCCTCCCCCTCCCAGGGACAGCCATTTCAATTTAGTGTACGTTTTTGTGGGTATGTGCGTACAAAAAATGTAATAACTCAAAAGTCTGCTGATGCACAGGTCTTCAAATGACCTTATTCGATTAGATACAATATTCTCCATCATTAAATACCAAACAATAGAATAAAATGTTAAAATAACTCGATCAAAAATGCTTCGGAAAAAAAAATATTTTTTTTTAAATATTGAAAACTACAAGTTTTTGCTACGTTTTGCAAAAACGAGGTCGTTAAGATTGCATTGTTAAGTATTAAATCGACAGTTTTTGAGATAAACAACAAAACGACATAAAAAATTTTACTGTAAGTTATTTACTTTTGGAGATATTATTGTTTAAACATAACTTAACCGCGAGCGCGTAAGTTCTTATGTTATTCGAATGTGGGTTTCCATCGCATACCTCGGGCGATCAGGTAATAATAATATTGTTTTTGATTAGTCAGTGAATGAGGTTAAAACTAAGAATCGGACCCCTACTTCAACTGATTAAAAATTCGTATAAAAAATTGAAATATCTGAAATTTTATTTTGTTGTTCCTGGCGAGGAGGCGTTATGATCGCTACTTAAGTTATTACTCATTTTTGTTTGTGATTTAGGTTTGTGAAGTTTGCTAAGTTTAAAGACATGCCTACTCGGTATTATTATAGCCATAAGAGAGCATTTAGATGTCAACTATTCGCGTTGGATCGGACGTGGCAGCAATTCAATGGAATGGCCACCTCATTCTCCAGACCTTACACCTTTGGACTTCTTTTTATAAGGACCTATGAAGCAGAAGGTCTTTTATATGGTACCAAATACCAGAAAAAAATTATTGGAGACGATCCTGTCCGTTGCAGATAAAATAAGATTGTATTTGGACATGATCCAACGATCCTCCCAACATGAAGCAACTAGCTAACAGAACAGAGGTGGTAATTTCGGTTTGTGGCGGAAATAACCTAGTTTTTAGGATATCTGATTTGTGTCACATACACAAATCAAAGTTATTGAGTTATTGAGTTTATAACTAACAAAAATTAAATTATAAAGTTTTTTACCTTATTTGTAGTAAAAAAATCAGCCAAGTGCGAGTCGGGCCTCGCTCTTTCAGGGTTCCGTATATAATTATGAACAATATAATATTTTGGGTCTAAGAAATATTTAATTTCCGAGCTAGACATCGCAACAAACCGTGAAAGAAAAACCCAAAAAAATGTTCGTTTATTTTGGTCACAGCTTATAAACTATTTAATAAATCGTTGTTTTCAGTATTTGTTGTTTAAATAGAGCATATAGTACATAATATACTGAAATATCATATTCCCAACTAGTTTAGTTTTTGAGATAGCCCCCGTCACAAAAATGGTCTAAAACTGACAACTTTGATGGCCTCCCATTCCCTTATTTTTTGAGATAAAAATTAAAAAATATATATATTTGTACTCTACTTAATGAGCTCTAAACAATGATACCCCACAAGCTAGGGTAAAGAAAAATTTTTTTTTTCCGGCTCCTTTTTCATGTATGGGAGCCCCCCTGAAAAATAATTTAATTCAATTTCTAATTCAATATTTGATTTTGGGTTAACGTTTTACACTAAATACCAAAATTTCAGGTTTGTAACTCATTTCGTCTGCGAGCTAGAGACCTGTGACCGGCGGACAGACGGACAGACAGACAGACAGACAGACAGACAGACAGACAGCCGAGTGACATTAATAGGGCTCCGTTTTTACCCTTCGGGTACGGAACCCTAAAAATGATGAATCTTAAATTTGGGTTAAATACTCGTAATTCATGCTTGGGGACGAAGTACTTACAATTACCAATATCTCCAGAAGTAAGTAACTTACAGTCCAATTTTTTATGTCGTTTTGTTTGTTATCTCAAAAGCTGTCGATTTAATACTTAATAATGTGGTCTTAATGACCTCGTTTTTGCAAAATGCAACAAAAACTTGTAGTTTTCCATATTTTTGAAAAAAATATTTTTTTCCGAAGCATTTTTGATCGAGTTATTTTAACATTTTATTCTATTGTTTGGTATTTAATGATGGAGAATATTGTATCTAATCGAATAAGGTCATTTGAAGACCTGTGCATCAGCAGACTTTTGAGTTATTACATTTTTTGTGCGCACATACCCACAAAAACGCACACCAAATTGAAATGGCTGTCCCTGGGAGGGGGAGGGGGGCAGGCCCTAATAAGTGGTATTTTCAGAGAGGTAATGAGTTGTAGAATATGTCCCTAAAATATCGCTAGTTCGATCCCGGACACACTGTATATTCTGTGCAACTAGGTATACTTAACAGAAATTATTTGTCAGAAAACTTTCGACTAACTGGTTAGGAAAGTTGTTCCTACCCAAAAGAAGACTGGTTTAGAGCAAGCAACTCAATTATTATTTTCAAAAATAAAGAGTCAAATATTTTCTCTTAGTTTCCACTATTGTGTTTATGTATTAATTGATATATCACAATAAATCCATCCGATATTTGATAAATAACTATTAAATTATTAACTATTTAACTATGATTTAAACTATTTAACTAGTTTCCATGCTAAGTATAGTAAGATGTTGTATTTTTTGGCAAGGCCGCCATTTCCCAGTACAGAAATAGAGCGAACTTTACCGATTGTTTAGATTTCGGATTTATGCGCGTGAGATGTTTGTCTTTGCTTTTACTGTTCTATGTATATTCTACTTATGCCTACCATTCACGGGCGCACCAATCCGCCGGATTTGTCGCTGGCGACAAGTCCGCGGACAAATCTGCGTGTGAATGGCATCCGCGAGCCTCATCGCGAACCGCGAACCCTGCCATTCACATGCAGATTTGTCCGCGGTCTTGTCGCCAGCGACAAATCCGACGGATTGGTGCGCATTGAATTCCCGTCAATAGGACAACGGTGGCCAGGTGCGACGGCCGACGTAACACTGAAAGCGCGCGTACACGTGTACGATTTGTATTATGGACTGTATCGACCACGTCCATCGTCAAACTCCGACGGCGCGCAAATTCAACAACGCGGCTCCCCCACACCTTCATACAGTCCTTGTATTACAAATCGTACACATTTACGCACGCATTCAGTGTGACGTCATGGAGCCGCGTTTTCAGCGAGCTTTGTGCGTATCCAAAACTGTAATATGATTCTTATGCTGTGTAGTTTGAAGAACAGTAATTATTTGTTACTGAGCCAGTAGATTTTAGAAAAGAAATCTCGATATCGATCGCATGTCAATCGGTCAGACGCAACGCCCACCAACGGAGTAGTGTAGCCGAGGCAGCGTATTTTTGGATAGCAAGTGATATTCGGCTTTATTTACTTTAGCATAGCGGTAGCATCTCAAAGAGGCGCCGGGTGTTTTCTTTCCACTAAACCAATATCAACTGTATATCAGTGTATGAAGATGATTTTAAATTATTATCAGTAAAAGTCGCTGCGCGTAGACTCTACACAAATAAGTATCTACCTACTATTAAATATTTCCACAATGTTTCCTGCGGAAAAGGAAAGAGGTAGTTTTAGTCTTGTTTATAGAATCATTAATCAAAGATTATTTCCTTCAAACAACGCAACGATTGATAAGGATCGATTGATATTATTTAAAAAAGTTGAAATAAATGTATCGATTTTGGTATGAAAGATCTCATTGTGTAAACAAAAAATATAAAGCGTGTAAAAATACTAATAATTTGTTCATTAAAATATGCATGACACCGTTCTATATTATGTAGTCGGGTTTTAGATTTTGATCTTTATCTTGTTTACGAGACCATCCATTAAATCCTATGCCAATATGTTGAACTTGCCGCCACAATATTAAAATGTGGGGACCGTAACGACTCTTGGCACGGAGGTGACAGCGAAATTTCGACACGTGACATTGAAAAGCCGTAGTGTCTCCGACGAAAACACGAATTGTGTAAATCAGTATCTCAACACCTTTTTTTTTTTTTAACGGGGGGGAAAGCTCCCTGAGATACCCGACTTCTTGGGGGGGAAATCGAGTTATGTGGGGTTTTTACCCACTAAAACCCCCTCGGTGGCCGTACTCTGCGCATATAAACGGAAGGCTCCGAGATCTCTTATGAACGCATCGGTGCCTTCGCTGCGTGAAGCTCTATGAGCTCATATTGAGTGTTGAGATATAGGTATCTCAACACCTAGACATAATCTAGGGGATTTCCCCTGCATCTGCCTGCCCATGTCTGCATTTCTATTATACAAAGAAATATAAATACAACTACATAACTGGTGTAAGTATCAGAAAGGAAGACGTAATAGTAGTGGTGATTACTGACACTGCACAACAAAAACAAAACACGACAAAAATTTAAAATATTTCCTGTATTTTTTTAAAGTTCGCAATGTAATGCAATCAGCTGTCGCTTGGTAAATATCTAAAGTTGTCGGTGCGTTTTTCACGCTGCACATTACCGATTTGAAAAATATTGAGTAACCACTAATACTACAAGTGTTAGACAAATGGTTATTAATATTGAATTGTGATTAGGTAATATAATAATAGCGCTAATCGATAATAAAAGTTTTTTATAGCGGTCCCCTTATACCCTGTATACGTTTTTTTTGTAATTAGCACTTTTATCTTTATTTCGTTCGCATCGATCGTTTCAACGTTAAACGATGAAATATAAATGTTGCGTGCGTCTGTGCGTTCTTCTTTCTTCTTATGGTGCCATCTCCTAGCGGAGGTTGGCTATCATTCTGGAAATTTTGATTTTACAGACAGCCGCACTAAACAAGGATCTGGTGCTTAATTTGAACCACGTCCTGAGATTTTTCAGCCATGCGGTTCTTCTTCTTCCAGGGGGTCTTCTTCCTTGTATCTTCCCCTGCATTATAAGCTGGAGCAGTTGGTACTTATTGCTGCGCATTATGCGTTCTTCTTTAGTTCGCAATTTTGCACTCTATGTGAACCATTATTTGATTACAATTTACACAGTTGTGTTTCGTTGATCTTCTGTTTCTATCACTGTATCTTTGAACTAAAAATTAACCCCTAAATCATCGTACTGTACACAAAGCACCAGTTAATGTTTATTTTGTTAGCGCTCTTGACATTTGGCAATGACTTCAAGAGCGTGTTTTTCGCTTTCGCTAATCACCATTGAAGAACTAGGTGGGCAGGAAGTAGGTACTTAAAGGGTTTGCGACATTGTTTTTGGCTCGAGATTGCACTCTATAGTCTGTTCATTTTCTTACGGTCGCCTTTTGTGTCTCGCCGCCTCCGCCGCGCGGTATTTTACCAAAGACACCGCCGTGACTTCAAAGCATGCCGCGCGGCGTGTACAGGCACAAGGGGTTTTGGCGTTTTATACCTACTCATATTTTTTAATTAAAATTCTCTTTCCTTTTTATATTTTTTATATTCGTATTTTATTACAATATAACCATAAACATAAAATATAATATTATCATGAACACGGGTCTTCTCTCAAAATGAGAAGGATTTTAACTATAGTCTACCACGCTGGCCAAGTGCTGATTGGCAGACTATTCGGAGATTCTGTTAGAATAGAAAAAAAATTACAAACAGAAAAATAAATAAAAATAAAAACAGAATACTAAGAGAACCTGTGCCTGTACCGACACTATGTTACTGAACGGACTATACACACTAGAGTCTAGTCTAGACCAACGGTAATTTGACGCTGGTCAGATGTGGAATTTTATTAAGTAATTTTGTTGTTATATTATGAATCTTTTTAGCATAGGTTTGACGGGAATTGACCATTAGTTTTACCATAATCAGATTCTAGTCAAAAATACTCCAAAAATATAAGATCAGTCAGCAGAGGCAGCAGTGTAACTTTTAAGTTTACAGATTTAAGTAGATCTGTTATGCAGTATGGCGATGGGAAATAATGATGTTTTCCAAAAGTTAACTAACTTGAAAAGTTACACTCAGGGCAATTTCATACAGCTGGAAGTCTGAAACGGATGCTAATGACAGCAACCGTGTCTGATGGACAACTAAGCGATGATGTCAGCCATGAGCAGATTGTTTAGACGGTTTATAAATAGACAGCTATAAAACTGCAATCTATACCCAATATAAGCTATGTATAGATAAATGTGATTTATCGAACAGAGAGATCTTCAACGAACGCAAATGTTCAAATATTGCTTGCTCTCGGTACACGGAATTGAAAAGGAGGGTGAAAATCATTGACGGATACTTGTGGGTGCTAACGAATGGGTGCAATCCACGATTTTTTATCACTTCCAGTAATGAGTTGATAATTAATAATGATTAATTAAAAGCTGTGATAGCCTAGTGGTTAATACGACCGACTTCTAATCGGAGGTCGTGGGTTCGATCCCGGGGCACGCACCTCTAACTTTTCGGAGTTATGTGCGTTTTAAGTATTTAAATATCACTTGCTTTAACGGTGAAGGAAAACATCGTGAGGAAACCTGCACGCCTGAGAGTTCTCCATAATGTTCTCAAAGGTGTGTGAAGTCTGCCAATCCGCTTGGCTAGCGTGGTAGACTATGGCCAAAACCCTTCTCACTCTGAGAGGAGACCCGTGCTCGGTAGTGAGCCGGTAATGGGTTGATCATGATGATGATGATGATGAATGATTAATTATCAACTCATTACTGGCACAATACAGGGCACGGGTATCCTCTTGAATCCTTTCCAAATGAGAAAGACTTAGGCCGTAGTCCACCACTCTGGCCAAGTGCTGATTGGTAGACTTCACACGCCTTGGAAAACATTATGGAGAACTCTCAGGCATGCAGGTCCTCACGATGTTTTCATTCACCGTTTCAAAATGAAACATCGAGTAAAGTAATCAGGTATTTGTTGCTTTAGTTGAAACAGCTGTTTTAATTCTCGAGTATATACAATGTTTCAAAGAAGACAAGTGAACAATTTACAATTGTAATGTTTGGTTCACTGATGTTATAGCACTTGTGTATTCTAATGCGAGTTTTATAACGATTTCATTCTAAAAATATAATACAAAATTGAGAGTAAGTAATGTAATAATATGTTTCAACAGCATTGAAAATGTTTAGTCCGAAAATATTTTAAAACATTGTGAGTATTTCGGTCAATAAGTCAAATTGATAGCACAGGCGTTCAGACAGTTTGGATACAGTTTTTAGGTTTTTTTACCAGTATTCAACAGGATTTCGTTCGAAATAGATGTTCATCACGAAAAATTCAAGAAATGCAGAATTTAAAGTACTTACAATGTTGGAAATCTTCTATCTACTATCATCTTTTCAATAACCTTTTCACAGATAGATAGATAGTTGTTGTTTCTTCTCTTTTTTAACCCCCGACGCAAAAACGACGGGGTGTTATAAGTTTGACGTGTCTGTGTGTGTGTGTGTGTGTGTCTGTCTGTTCCCCTGTGGCGCTCAAACGGGTGGACCGATTTGAATGCGGTTTTTTTTGTTTGAAAGGTGAATTAGTCGAGAGTGTTCTTAGCTATGTTTGATGAAAATCGGTTCAAGATGGCCGCCGCTACAAAATGGCGGATGATATATTTTTTCACAACTCCCTTGATATGGGTATCAAATGAAAGGGCTTGACTAGTAGAATAGCACTATTGCAAATTCAAGATGGCCGCCGCCACTAAATGGCGTATGTCGGGGGTTTTTTAAATTTTCAATTTACACTTGTATTTAAAGCAATATCCCGTTATTTTTAAAGATTGATAAATAATCCAATTTTTCTCAACATTGGAATGTTTTTTGATTTTCTCTACCTACGAGTATATACCAAAGATAATATCAATCTGTAATTCTTAAGAATCTGCTAGAATAGCTCTGTGATTTTTGTAAACAAAGTTATATAAATATTGACATTATACATTTTGTTACAGATGGATACTCACGGACAAACGGCGCAACAAGTCCAGCGTCCACAAGGCCAACTGTGGACTCCTTACTCGACCAACTCAGCACCGATATACCTAATGGGTAAGTGGATAATCCTCATAGTGCAGGCGAACTTGCTTAGCGTCAAACTTTTGTAGATGAAACCATCCCATGAACAATTCCAAATTACAAATTAAAATTAAATTAAAGACAGTTCATCTGTTAACAATATTATATTATACATTGGTATTAACTTTACACACATATAAATATTGTACTAAGTATTTTGCTACTAATCGAAATAAATCTTTATGATTTTCGATATATGGTGAATCTCATGCTGATGATGAGTAAAGAAAGGCGCTATAGTTTTCTTACCAAAAATGACACACAAATATTCATAATATTATATATATATATATATATATATATATATATATATATATATATATATATATATATATATATATATATATATATACACAAATATTATTCTACTACAAGTTAGCCCCTGACTGAAGATGGAAGCGGGCTAACTTGGAAGAGGTATGCATACCCCTTTTTTTTTTTTTTTTTTTTTTATGCTGGGAAATGCATTTACGCACACCTTTCGGAAGCAGCGCAGCGGACTGCGACGCTTCCGGAAGGTAGTGTGGGACTCAAGCAGGCCAAGAAGTGGCCAGAATACCCACTAAAACCCAGCGATGTTCCTCCGTGTCGCCTGGTGGCTGGGTTACGGGTACACTTGCGCAATCATCCGCGACCCAGCCGGCGCCGTCCGCCGAGGCAGACCCTCCACCGGGGGACCTAAAGGCCCCCTAACACCGTCTGAGGCGCACCAGGAACATGATGGTGCGCCCCCCGACCCGAGGCGTGTCAACGGGCGACGGATACGCCATTCCATCACCCGGAGTTCCTCGCTAGAGGCAACCCTCAAGAGGGCCACACCCGCAGGCGACCCTCAAGAGGTTCACCCCTCGTGTAATTTTTTATAGAGGTTTTCTTCCTCGCGGCCCCTCGCTCAGTGCGTGGGGCCCCCGGTTCCGCTCAGTGCGGATTACGGGTTGCCCGATGGTGGCCGAAGCCAGCGCCCACCGGCCACAAAGACCAGCGGACCCGCCGCGCAGGGCGTTTCCACCCCCTCCGGTAATTTTTTAACGAGGTTTTCTTCCTCACGGCCCGAAAGCCTCCCCCCCAATTGTCGCCGCCCGGAGTCTCCACAGTCCACTCTGATGAACAGAGAAGTACCAGGAGCCTCCAAGCGGCAACCCCCTGCTGGTTTTGGTCCGCGCCGGGTTTCCCCGGTACCTCCCATATCTGGGAGGCGTTCCCCTATGCGCCACTGGGGGACGCGCCCGATGGGGGACCAGCAACCCCACACGGGAGGTATGCATACCCCTATTATTAATATTCTTAGTAGATAAATCTACTTATAACATTGAATGCATGAAAAATGTAGTAATATCTAATTCAAAACATATTTATGATTTCCATGAAACGTTTGACAGTGTGGCGCAGTAGGTAATGAACAAAACTAATTTTAATAGTTCAATAACTGTTTTGACTGAAAACATCGAACGGATGCCAAAGATTTTGCATGTAAATTAATTTTCATGCGATGTTCTCATTTTCCGTTACATGTATCGAGGACAGGAAAATTATGAATATTAAAACAGGAGCGTTTGATATAATTTCAATTTCAATATTTTAGCGAATACTACACGTTCCGTATGATGATTGATGTTCGTAGTATTCATTTATCTTAAAATCTGCCTAATGGTTGTAATATTAATTGAAGTAGGTAGTAAGTACTACTGGTTGAAACACTATTGCCAACATGTTAAAAATGTTGAACATAATCTACGTAAGTATATAAATTATGCCTAGTATATGGAAACGACTTGGGCTCAATATTTTCAACACATTGGTAGATTTGCCAACAATAAGCCCTTTTTTCTTTATTTGTCACTGATTTGTACGTGTTAAACTTTTCTCCAGTTTCTTCTATCCCTAACGTCCATATTCCAAGTTCTTATTTTTACTTCTTTCTATAGCTCAACATCCCTTACATATAATCATCTTTTTTTAAATCTCGTATTTTTATTATTGTTACTCTTATAGTTAAGAGCCCTCTCCATGGCATCGACAAATCGTTGGTGAGTGGAGTCTAAAACAGTGATTTCTGCATTTAAAGAGCGAGACGTCTTCAGTAAAGAAGAGTACTAAAAATATATACATAAATAAATAATAAATTAATTAAATAAATAAATTTTGCTTGAGATATCATGATTTTTAGTGAAAAACGGCAAAGTAAAAAGATGCAAATCTAGGTTTGGTATTTCGCCTATTTTAGCAAATATTTGGCAATTTTTTACATGAACTAAAGACATTTGTAATTATTATGAAGTAACCTATGATAACCGAAACCAGTGCTAAGTATGGTATCAACATAAACTGCAAGAAGTCCAAGTACATGACTGTGGGTCGAACACCAGATCCAGCTTCTTCTTTGAACATCAATGGTAACAACCTGGAACGCGTTAACCGATACAGATACCTTGGTGTGTTAGTGAATGACAAAGGAGATAACAGCCTGGAAATAAAATGCAGAATTGAACAGGCCCGAAATGCATTCCGAAAAATGGAAAAGATTCTCTGCAATCGGAAGTTGAACCTAAAACTGCGCATTAGGACCGCTCGATGCTACGTGTTCTCCGTACTTCTATATGGAGCTGAAGCTTGGACGCTCACAAAGGCCATGAGCGACAAAGTGGAAGCGTTTGAAATGTGGGTGTATCGGAGAATGCTGAAGATCTCGTGGACACAGCAGGTCCGTAACGAAACGGTGTTGCAGAGAATGGGGAAAGATACAGAGATTCTGACCCACAATAAAGACTAGGAAACTCCAATATCTCGGACACCTAATGAGAAATAACAAGTATGACCTTCTCCAATTAATCATACAAGGGAAGATCCAGGGCAGGAGAAGGCCTGGTAGAAGGAGAATTTCTTGGTTACGAAATCTGCGGGAATGGTACGGCAAAAGTACTAGATCGCTCTTCCGTGCGGCGGTGTCCAAATTGCAAATAGCCATAATGATTGCCAACCTTCGGAAGGAGACGGCACCATAAGAAGAAGAACCTATGATAAGACTTCGATCGTTTTTCAATTTTCTAGTTTCTTATATAGTTTATTTACGCACGAAGTTGCCCCAAAATTTGCCCAAAAATAGTGATTTTTCAAGCGTCATAACTTTCAAAATAAATATAATTTTACTAATATTTTTATTTTATGGCATAGATAATGGAGATATAAATTGATATCTGGCTTAACTTTAGACCTATTGCGACAAATATTAGAATAATAGGCGTAATACGTTTGTATGGAGAAGCGCGTGAAGAGAGCGGCCTTAAGAATTTTTTAATAAAAAAATATAAAAAAACATATGATATCTTAATTAAGTTTTTTATATTTAAAAATATAAAAAAACATAATGTTTTTTCATTTCCAATCTGAAATAAAACATTAAACCGCCACTCGTTATGCCATTGTGAGAAAAACTGCAGCTGTTGAGGTATAAATTATTTACCTACATCATTAATTCTGTCTTTGAGAAGTAGAAAACGATTTATTCAGTCGTGTTATTTACTCGTTACTCGTATTTTTCAATAAAAATATTAAAGTATACATGAAAGTCTTTTAAATTATTTAATCTATAAAATTGGAGAATCACCTTTACGTTCTTCGAAAGATTTGTTAACCTAAACAATAAACATACAGGATAAGAAAGCTCTGAAAGGAGAATGATCACCCCTGACCCAAACATTTACACAAAATGTAATTTATTAAAAATTATCTTACGAATATATGACAATTTGAAAATTAATAATTAATTATTAATGCTACACTTCACGATAAAAAAATGTAATAAAAAAGGAATTAAACCGTCTTTTCAACTTCCCGTTTAAGCACAGTTAAGTCTGACGGCCATTTGCATTACATTCTACGCATAGGTACATGCCCAAATAAAAAGAGGTTTGTTATTTTAAAAAAAATAATTTCATTTAAAATAGAACGGATATTAATTATTTAAATACATTATTTTATTTGTTATTTGTTGTAAATCGTACAATATATGCTTTAAGTAAATAAGTAATAATTAATATATTTTTTTTTATAATATTGTTTTAACTTCGTTGCGTTTTGTGCAATGGAATATAATATAACTACAACCTTTTTGATTTTGTGTAACGAAACTTATTTCAAGATGTCAATGTGACATGTCATTGTTTTAGTTATGTGTGACGCTAGTGACGTCTACTCTGTTTACATTTTGAATGTTTATTGTAGCACAGCGGAGACCAATATTAATTTGGTTTTAAATTGTTTTTGTATTGGATATCGTTGGACAGGTATGTTAAGTATAGTGCGCGCCAAACAAATAGTTCAAATCGGCAGGAAAGATACACGGCTTTCCTTACTACTTTAACAATTATAAACTACACATAACCTAGAATCATTTTCAAACTAAAACTTAGATTTATTTAAAACTACAAGTCCTAGAGGTATTAAAATGGTGTGTTTGGTTATCAGGAATAAACCTGCAATAAATGCTGCATACAACACGCTTGTAAACGACTGGGTTACATGCCCATAGATTTTTGGGCATTCTCCTTTATTTCATTAAAAATGTTTACTTCATCCTTTTCAATAATGCCGTACCTACCAGTGTTGCTGGTTTTGCATGGAATGTAAAACACAAGTCATAACTCAATAACTTAGAAGCCCAAAAATTTCGAGATTTTCAAATCTTGTATGCCTATAAAATAGTACAGAAACTGACTGACTGACAGACAACGCACAGCTTCAACCGGTAGTTCTAGAGATTTGAAAAGAGGAAATATTCCTTGAATATAATATCGTGGTATGTATATTGTATACCCATGTTTTACATGATATTTGTAGTTATACCAAGAAAGCCTTTGATTATCCTACAGAAGCATTAAATTTTTTTTTAAAAATTCCATCTCGTAAGTGATGAAGAGGGGTAAAGAAGTCGTGGGAAATGGGAATCAACTAGTGAATTTATATTAGTTGTATATTATTGCCTCTATTTCAAACAAGTTTCCATTTTCTCCTATGGCGTCCAAAATCTATGTTATTATGGTTAAAGATATTTTATGAAGCTTGCAGGGAGCCGTGTGAAAACGTATTTTCGCGATGGTTACAAATAGATCGATACGTCACGACATCAGTTTGTTCGTAGTTGTAATATAATCGTTACCGAGCCTATGTATCTAGGCAGTTGTTTAACATATGTATGTATATCTTCTATATTATATGTATGTTATATGTACTCCCAACGATATATTTAAAAAAAATGGTTGTCTGTAAAGGCGGTTTACGGACGATAATTTTACGTGATAACGTCATAAGAAAACATTGCCTCTCATTGCTTGTTTCGCGCTCTCGTTTGCACGCGGTACGTGACAATGAGTCATGCTTTTTCGTGCATGCAGCTGGTGTTCATCAATTTATAAGACGTTAACACATCAAAAAAGGAGTCCATTCCATTTAATAGATCTACTAATACGCTTGAATATTGAACAAATCCTTCTTCTGTGACATGTAATTCCGTCTCTTTATCCGAACTGCGCGACAGCAGACAGGGTATATTTTTCATGCGTATCAATTAAGTATGTATGTGGGATACTTTATACCCTCAAATTCATCCCAATGGCTGGATGAATTTTACGTCCCAAAAGTCCATTCGGTTTTATCTATATCTATACTAATAAATAAAATTGAAGTGTCTGTCTGTAATATCGAAATAACTACCTCATATTAAGCTCATATGGTTATTTGAACGATACTATAACCGAATCACACGTTTTTAAAATTTTTGTCTGTCTGTCTGTCTGTCTGTCTGTCTGTTTGAACGGGCTAATCTTTGGAACGGCTGAACTGATTTTGACGGGACTTTCACATACAAGTAGAGAATTAACCAGGGAGTGACATAGGCTACTTTTTTAACCGACTTTCAAAAAAGGAGGAGCTGTGTTTTTCTACCTATGTACACCAATATCTCCGAGATTTCTGAACCGATTTGCGTAATTTTTTTTTCAATCGATAGAGAAACATTGCGACACTGTCCTACGAAAAATTTGTATTCCAACTCCTCAATCCTGATGCTGTAGGGGATCTGATCCCCAAAACTAATGGGATTTAGGCACTGTCGGTTATTTAAATTGATATTGGGGATACCAATTAAAGACTTTATTGTTGAATGACCTCGAGTAGGTACATGTCCAACTCCTCAACCCTGATGCTGTAAGGAATTGCATTCCGAAATCGTAAGGATCCCACGGAATTTTTCCGTTTTGTGGACGGGTTACTACTTACTACAGATAGGCTACTTTTTGTTCTGGAAAATCAAAGTTCCCACGAGATTTTTACAAACCTAAATACACACGGGCGAAGCCGTGGGCATCATCTAGTTTTTAAATATTATCTTCTTCTCTATCTTCTACTATCTTCTATGTTTTTGCGACATTTTACATACTGAATCTGTGAAATACCTAAAAAAAGGGATTAGTTCTAGAGGCGGTCGACTGTCAAATACGTTTTTTAAACGTTTCCATATTCAAGTTATAAGCTAAGGAACCCTCGGTGAGCGCGGGAGTCTGACTCTCACTTTTCTGGATTTTTGTTTTTGACGTCGGTACATGAGCAGATGCTGGTATTGCGATTGACATAAATTTTACTGATCGTACTTACATCATCGTATTAAAAACTGTGAATTCTAAACCTAATCTGCCACGCCCATCACCCACTATTAGGTATCTCCGCAAAAATCAATTTATTTTCTTTTCTCTACTTTTTTTATCTATATTTAAATCAGCGATCGTATATCCATTGATTTATGGTTTGTATTTGCGTTCGTGTTGTTGATAAATTAAATAAAAGTTACCAATCGTAATTTCATCATCATCATCATGATCAACCCATTACCGGCTCACTACAGAGCACGGGTCTCCTCTCAGAGTGAGAAGGGTTTTGGCCATAGTCTACCACGCTGGCCAAGCGGATTGGCAGACTTCACACACCTTTGACAACGTTATGGAGAACTCTCAGGCATGCAGGTTTCCTCACGATGTTTTCCTTCGCCGTTAAAGCAAGTGATATTTAAATACTTAAAACGCACATAACTCCGAAAAGTTAGAGGTGCGTGCCCGGGATCGAACCCACGACCTCCGATTAGAAGTCTGTCGTCCGAATCACTAGGCTATCACAGCTTTTTCCGAACCACTAGGCTATCACAGCTTTTTTATCGTAATTTGTAATCATGTAATTGAATAGAAGTTTGTATACTTACTTTTGTATGTTTGGATGTATGTCAATTATTCCCATTCTCCAATTCACCAACTTGAAGAATGTGTTCTCGGAGTAAGTACGACAAATAATCCAACAAATGGCATTTGAACCTTATTTCTTTCGGTTTTCCGTCCAACTCCTAAAATGTAAAACTATTGAGGCTTCCTAATTTTTTTTTATTAAATACCCACCACCCCAGCCTACAGCCACTACAGCCCTTTAACGTATACTTACGTTGTTGGGCACAGATCTCTCTCCCCGACCCAAATCAGATTAACAGACAGACAAGCAGTGCTATTCTTTCCCCAGGGAACTTTGTAAATAAATAGTACCTAAAATAATCCTTAACGTTTGAAAAACCTGACATCCTGTTGGCTGTTGCTCACTACCTTCCTGCACCAACATCAAACTACAACATCATGATAACTGTTGTGTTTATCAGCTACTTGTCCAGACCAGTCCAACGAGTACAAACTCGATACCACGTTTAACCACCAACCAACCTCTTGCTCAATCATGAGACCCTGGTCACTGGTTGCACGTAAACTACTCATAGAGGCCATATCAATGAACCCTAAGCTCGACACATCTGCCGTAAATTATCGACGACTCGGGTAGTCCACAGACTGTTCTAGTTGCAACATCAGGTCAGGGTCACGATATTATTGCAGTGTCGTCGGGATTATTAAGTGTGCCAAATTTTAAGTCGCTAAAACAAGTACCTTTCTACTCCGTTTCTACTTCGGCTGAAAAATAGCTGATAACCCTCAAGCGGCTGAACCGATATTCATCGAACATAGCTAAGAACCATCCCGATAATAAACACCCCTTCGAAAAAAAACCGCATTGAAATCATCTTTTTAATATCTATATCTATATTCTTCTATACTAATAAAAGCTGAAGAGTTTATTTGTTTGAACGCGCTAATCTCAGGACCGATTTCAAAAATTCTTTCACCGGTGGATATGTATGTGATCCCTGAGTGCTATAGGCTATATATTATGTATCATGGGCGAAGCCGGGGCTGAAGCGCTAGTAATTAATATAATTCAAATCGGTCCACCCATTCGGTCGGTCTAATACCACCCCCCTTTTTGCTTTGGGGGTGTAAAAAACCACCACTACTTCACTCAGATCTACCAAACACTTTACTTACACATAGGTTAATTTAAAATTTTATCGATTGATACGCACTCATTGATTTTTATTACAAGTTTTGACGTTATTTGAGCACGGACGTCAACAATAATCATACACTCCACGCTAAATTAGCATTGTTATAATATAACAGTAATTGTTCTTGGCACCTCTAACTCCTGCGCACCTCTCTGTATAATTAGTGCAAACACAGTGCTACACCTGGCTCTACCTTTCTGAATGATTTATTGTTCATGTGTTACACTAAAACGGTCTACTGACTATAAACTAGGGTACCTATAGCCCGAATTGCGAGAAAAATTATAGTAGAATAGTGGAAAGTTCGTTAACACGTATGTTTACTCGTGTCTCGTCTCTTTCACACATTTTATCATACTAGAATGAATGAGAATATTTTTTAACCCCCGACGCAAAAACGACGGGGTGTGTGTGTGTGTCTGTCTGTTCCCCTGTAGCGCTCAAACGGGTAGACCGATTTGAATGTGGTTTTTTTTGTTTGAAAGGTGAATTAGTCGAGAGTGTTGTTAGCTATGTTTGATGAAAATCCATCCAAGATGGCTGCCGCTACAAAATGGCGGATTTTATATTTTTTCACAACTCCCTTAATATGGGTATCAAATGAAAGGGCTTGACTAGTAGAATAGCACTAATGCAAATCCAAGATGGCCGCCGCCAAAAAATAGCAAATGTCGGGGGTTTTTTAAATTTTTAATTTACACTTGTATTGTATCTTGTAGCATAACCTTTTTATACGTTATACACGCGATAAAAGGTTTTATTCCAAACCTACCACAGAAGAGGTAATAGTAGGTAATAGAATTTTTAAAAGATACAATTCAGTTGTTTTACCAAATAAGAAATTGTTCTTCTTTAGACACCATTTCTCAACGAGCAATTGGACAACTAAATTTTGAAATATTCAAATAATCGTTACATTATTACGTACCTAGTCCTAGCACATGCTATATACTTATTCAACATCATGTCATGTTTAACATGGCTAATATTCTTCAAAAAAAAAAACTAAATTAAAGTTTAAAAGTAGTGCTATCTTTTAATGTTCCTAATGGAAGAAGACAGAATTACTTTTAGACCATAAACTCATACTATTACTATCGAAAATTTTAGACCTGTAGTTGTAATTTTGGACAGCCCTATCCATCTGTATATCAGCCCTATGTCTGTATTATTACTCCTGAATAAAACGTATGTAAGTACACTTCTATGTTATGATGTGGAACATTTTGAAGGGAAATAAATCTAGACTAGGGAGTGGCTGCCGTTTGAATAATTTGTTTAAATATGTTGCCAAATACACGTTCCAATTTAGCTTGTTTATATCTCCGTCTACAAATCAAAAACGTCTGTCGATGTGATTGATGTAGGTATAAAAAAATACGTTTTATAAATCAAACACAGACATACGCTATGTACCAACACCCAATGACAATATACCCCAAATCGTCTGCATCGTTGTTGCCTGGCAGAGATTGCTTCTAAACGCTCTTCCAAAATTCTAAATTACTTGGTGTAAAGTGTATAATTTCATTAAGTAAAAATTTAAGAATTTCACCTTTTAGCTTAAAAGTGTTCCATATGAATAACCTGAAGTCTTCATAGACTGCAGGTTATTCATATGGAACACTTTTAGGAACACTAGTTAAATGATTAACTAAACCTAACCTTTTTGATCTCCGTGACGCAATGATGAGCGCTGTGGTCCTATAAGTGGCTGGTATCGAGTTCGATTCCCGGCTAGGACAATTAGGCAATCTAAAATTTCTAAATTGATTCTGATCTAGTCTAGCTTCGCCCGTGGTTAGTTATCAATCTTCCTAACAGCTAAAGCCGTGCCGCCAGTCAATAGCATTCCGGTGCAAGTTAGCCCGCTGTCATCTTGGACTACATCGTAATTAGTGGTAAAAGTGAGAGAGCTAACTTGTCATCAAATATAAAAAATAAATATTTCGCCTAGGTTTAATTCATTTCATTTGTCAACAGTCGGGCAGCATCAATATCGCCAGTGCCACCCGCATCCACCGGCGGCACCCTACCACGGCCCGGAACGAAGCAAGTCACCGTTACCGTACAAGAAACAGTGGTGGAGCCCGCGCAACAGCCGCTACCACCGCCGCCGACCTCTGTGGTCACCACCGTGAGGCAACACCACGCATCCAGTGCTACTAAAGAGTTGGACGATCTTATGGCGTCCCTATCTGACTTTAAGGTTAGTTTAACCCTTGTCGAAGTCAGAGACGAAGCAAGTCACCATCACCGTACAAGAAACAGTGGTGGAGCCTGCGCAACAGCCGCTACCATCGCCGACGACCTCTGTGGTCACTACCGTGCGGCAACACCACACGTCCAGCGCTACTAAAGAATTGGACGATCTTATGGCGTCCCTATCTGACTTTAAGGTTAGTTTGACACCTACCGAAGCCAAGGACGAAGCTAGTCACTGTCACCATACAAGAAACTGTGGTAAAGCCCGCGCAACAGCCGCTACCACCGCCACCAGCCTCTGTTATCACCACCGTGTGGCAACATCACGCGTCCAGCGCCAATAAAGAATTGGATGGTCTTATGGCGTCCCAATCTGACTTTAAGGTTAGTTTAACCCTTACTGAAGCCAATGACCAAGCTCATTGCAGTCAACGTAGAATAAAACTGTGGTGAAAACTGCGCAGAACCCGTTGTCACCGCCGCCGGCCCCTATGGTCACCACACTGAAAAGTATCCCTTCGACGTTAGTATAACCTTTGCCAATTCACTGAAACAAATATGTTAGAAAAATTAGCGAGCTAACAAAAATCACATGTACCTAGATGTAGGTACATGTATTTGATTCATGAAACACATGAATGTGTAAAACTTATCGTATATCTAAATCCATTTCAACTAATTATAAGCACTATCAGCAATCACAAGAAAATCTTGAGATTTGAGGACAGTGCCAGCTGCCAGATAGACGCTTGAGTCTTGACCTGCTATCAAGAGCACGCAGAAATCTAGTACGCTATAAATTTGCGCTCCGCTCTAAGCTAACCTAAATTTCATTCATAGTTTCAGCGGATAAGAAAACGCGGATTTAATGATTTAATTCGATTTCACCCTTAATCCTCTCGATAATACGCTTATAAACAATGACGTGATTCATCCGTGAAAGGTTTAATATAGGGCGGCAGCTGTCACGGCCACCTCGGCACACTGCACTACACTTTTCCGTTTATTATAATATTTACTAGTCGCCTTTCTTGGTCCACCGCTATTTCCAGCCGTGCGAGTGGCGCCGCTCCAGAACTCCCGTCGTCCCTCTCACGCTCGCCCCAAAGCTCACAGCTAAAGATAGCCGGCGTTACATCACGGGCGTAGTGGGGCCGCGAGCTTATAATATTAGAGTACATAGACAAAGATTTCACTCGGATCGCATTCGCTCCAGTCCGCTTCGTTCGACCGGTTACCTTCTGTACGTCGCCGCACTAAATGTAAACTTTGACTTGGACGATTTGAATTTTTCCTCCAAATTAAAGTTTCATCGGTGTCGATTTATTTACAAGCTGTCCCTCAGTCGCGATTAGAAGCACTGAGGAAACAGGGGGAAATAAATCGCTTGTAATTTCTCAGGTGAGCGGCGTAGGTGCAGCACCAGGCGGCGAAAGCGGGACCCACGTATACCGGGAGAAGCGCGCCTGGCAGGAGCAGTACCGCAGCAACCCGCGACAACCCGAGTCCGCCTCCCTGGAACACATGCTGGGATCCCTCCGAGCAGACATGAGCCGCCAAGGAGTACAAACCCCCCAGAAGGGGTGCTGCAACGCCTGCGAGAAGCCCATCGTCGGACAGGTGGAATACCCTTCGACAATGAATGTGGAATCAGTGTACATGTGGAACATTAAACAGTGAGAACATGAAATCTTCTGTGCAGGTCATCACAGCTCTGGGCCGCACGTGGCACCCCGAGCACTTCACATGCGCGCACTGCAACCAGGAACTGGGCACGAGGAATTTCTTCGAGCGCGACGGCCGGCCGTACTGCGAGCCGGACTACCACAACCTCTTCTCACCGAGATGCGCATACTGCAATGGACCCATTCTCGATGTCAGTGTCCGATCTTGAGCCATCAGTTTGGATGCCGCGTCTTAAACCCTAAAGCTATGTTTCCTTTACAGAAATGCGTAACGGCGCTCGAAAAAACTTGGCACACGGAGCACTTCTTCTGCGCTCAGTGCGGGCAGCAGTTCGGCGAAGATGGGTTCCACGAGAGGGACGGGAAGCCGTACTGCCGCGCGGACTACTTCGACATGTTCGCGCCCAAGTGCGGCGGTTGCAACAAACCTATCATGGAAAATTACATTTCCGCCCTCAACACGCAATGGCATCCAGACTGCTTCGTGTGCAAGGTCAGCATCCCTTATCTAACATTTCTTAGCTCTCCCGGTCGTTTCGATAACTGGAGCGTCAAAGGTAATGTATGCCTTCATTTTGAAAAAAAAAAAAATCTCCTGCGCCAGGTTAAGTATAGTACTCTTTAGCAATTCAAAAAACATTTGAATTGTTACGGAGTAAAGAGAATTAAGACAACGTTTTGGTCTCGCAGGATTGCCAAAATCCCGTTAAGGGAAAAACATTCTATGCCATGGAAGGAAAGCCGGTATGCCCCGAATGCGTTGGAGTCGACGAAGAAGAATAAGGGATGATCAAACCCCTTCCCCCTCTCAAATCGGATGCCCTCCCCAAAGTTTCTTTTTCAGCTATGCTCGCCACGACGTCTGATGAACCGCAAAGTATGACAACAAACACGACATAGAACACGGATGCTATACAAATAACACTCGCAAAACACTTCCTAGTCCTAGCGTAATAATCGATAGGGAAAATCTAATTTATGTAATATATTTTTATATAATGCTACTGTAATATTTAAGTTAAGGTTTATAAAATAAATGAAAGAGAAAAAAAAAATTAAAAAATATATATATATTAAAAAAAAAACAACCAAAAACAATATATAAACAGATATGATACCGGACGTCACTCGCGCCCCGTACGCGATTGACCGTCCGTCAAGGTCACGTGCGTACGCGCACCGCACGTCCAATGGCAATGAACTCTTATCAATGTATTGTTACGCACAACGGTGGACGGTGAAAAACGCAAAGAATCTGTAAACAGGGTCAAGATCTAGGCGTGTAGGGTTTCCCGCGCGATGCTGGCTTAAAATATGCCGTGACGTCACAGTAGCCACTCCGACTATATGGAACAGATTGCTTGGTTTATGGGCCACCCGATGAAGCTATTTATAATTGGGTGCAGTCTATCAATGCACCGTCGTCACGCTTTAAACATAATGTCAAGATTCGCTCGTCTATAGGTATAGATTCACTAAGTATATATGTACGTACAAATAAATTATTTGAACTAGTTCAAGTAGTAATACCACACGAGTAGTAAATCTACAGAGGGGAAGCTTCCACAAGCGGCCCGCTGTAGGTATACTCACACAAACACACTCACCAACGGTTCACGGACGCACGCTCGTTCAACTAAACGGTACAGTTGGTGACAAACATGCGCATATGTGTGAGTGTACCTACAGCGGGCCGCTTGTAGAAGCTTCCCCTCTGTAGGTCGTCGTCGTCGTCGTTGTCAACCGATTGACGTCCACTGCTGGACATAGGTCTCTTGAAGGGACTTCCACTTGCCACGGTCTTGTGCCGCTTGTATCCAGCGGCTCCCTGCGACTCGTTTGATGTCGTCGGTCCACCTAGTGGGGGGTCTACCAACACTGCGCTTCCCGGTGCGAGGTCGCCACTCCAGCACCTTGGGACCCCAACGTCCATCGGTTCTCCGAACTATGTGCCCCGCCCATTGCCACTTCAGTTTCGCAACCCGTTGAGCTATGTCGGTGACTTTGGTTCTTCTACGGATCTCCTCATTTCTGATTTGATCGCGTAGAGAAACTCTGAGCATAGCTCTCTCCATCGTTCCTGAGCGACTCTGAGCTTTCTTATGAGGCCCATAGTTAGCGACCATGTCTCGGATCCGTATGTCATCACTGGCAACACGCACTGTTCGAAGACTTTCGTCTTCAGGCATTGAGGAATTTTGGACGAGAAGACATCTGTAGGTACTCTGTGGTAATACGCTGTCAGGGGTAACGCCTATAAAACCATCTCCTTTGAGGAGACCAAAAGGCATTTTCTATCTATCATGTATGGCGTTCAAGTAGATGAGATATTCTGGAGATTTTATACGGGTCACTTTTCTTTTACATCGAATTCATCTTTCTCTAAATACCTAATGTTAGAATCTATTCTTCTAACCAATTCGAATGACCGCGATCTGGCCATGTGGTAAATGAAAGATTTTAGTGGAAGATTATTTAAAAATCTATACCTATCCAAGGCAATCTTAATCTGGCAGTTTATGTAGAAGTGGCCAAGGTAACATTGCACTACAAAACCTATTCTAAGTGACTAAGTCAACGCGTTTTCTATTTCCACGTTGTAGATAAAGGGAATAGGTACTGTTACCTCCTAACTCGGAAACAAGAAAACTTGTTAAAAAGCCGAAAGTTATTAAACCAGCACTGGTAATCCAATGGATTCGTGCCAATGCCATGTTGAATATATCAAATGGAGTAATATAACAAAGTCGTAACGTTTCACAATAAAACAAATACATTAGCGCTACATTAGACAGACCGACATTTTATAATTTTGGAATCGAGTAATTTTTTTTTTATATTCAGACAGGCAAATTAGAAAAAGCAACACCCACACTTAAAACACTTTATTATTAATATTTTTTATTCGAGATGGCGTTTTTATACTGTTCGCCAGTTGGGAATCAAACACAACTTCACTGCTTGTGAGGAGACCGAATGGCTATCAATGCCGGTGTCCCTCAGGGATCTGTTCTGTCCGCAACTCTCTTTCTACTACTCTACTACTCATACCTACTACTACTATATCCTTACTGCTACTCATATCCTTGAGCAAACAGAGGACATGGTGAATCGCATTAACTTGACTCTGGAGGTGTCTGATTGGGGTAACGCCAATTTAGTTAAGTTCAATGCCATGCAGGCAAAATTGTTCAGTTTACAACACCGACACAATGTCGCCTGTCTACTGTCCTTCTCTTTTATCCTTAGAGAGAGTAGAATACTACAGAGTAGAATACTTTGAAGAGTGTACTCAGGAACTTTTTAACCTTGTTCCTCCTTCACCGTTTCACCACAGAACAGCCAGAATGTGTGGCTCTTATTAGCAAAATCCAGTTTGATTGTGTGCAGAAATTGTATAATAATTAATTATCAAGTATCACTCCCTACAGATCTCAGATCCTTTACTAATAGTAGTAGGGGAGCCCAAGAGGCGATTTTTGGATTTACTCGAGCGCGTCAGATTAAGATAAGGGAGGCATCTTGCATCCTGCTGAGTACCCTTTACTACCATATATAAGCCCATGACATAGATGCACAGAAATACTCAGAAACGTCAGATTAAGATATGGTGGGTTAATTACGAGCTGAAAAAAGTATATTTAGAAAATCAGACAATTTGAACGTAACGTACGAGAGTCAGAGCGTTATAACGCTGCAAAAAAAACGTTATCTTGCCCTTCTCGAATCTCGAGGGTGGTTGAATTTTATTTTATTTTGAAGGGATGAAAAAATAACAAAAAATATAATCAGCCGATTTCCACAAACCGAAGTTATAAAAATCGTCTATGAAGATGAGAGCGTGCAGCTAGAAGCTTTCCCCACCACTGAAATGGAAAACTTTTTTTTTGTAACACAATATTCGTATCAAATCACTGCATTAAATTAACACGGCCAATCATCCGTACCCGATCGAAAGGGAGGATTTAGCAGTCTATGTATGTATGTCTGTAGGTTTGTATCAGATTCTGTGTGTTCCAGCGTAGCGTCTAAACTACTGGGCCGATTTTAATGAATGTGTCTGTCAATTGATTCGTTGTTATAGTTCGGATGACATAGTCTACATTTTATTTACAAAAAAAATCGAGAAGTGTACTTCGCGGCTTAAACTAGAATAGTAAGCTTGTTTCGGATAAGCATAACAGATGGCGCCACTAGTTGATAGCCCCGCGCTTTCTTCCTGTCGAATTCTCATTAGTACGCAGTTGAATACACGTTTTTCGGCACACTAAATTAGTAGTCGGGTTTTAGTTTACGAACTTTATCTCTTGTAGATAAAAGTAATAAAGTATATATTCTATATATAAAAAATAGATATATAAGAGTATCAAGAAAAAAAAGATAAAAGTATCCAATCGAAATTATTCACCATATAATTTGATTTTATTGCAGGAATGCCGCGAGCCCTTCCACGGGGGTTCGTTCTTCGAGCACGAAGGTCAGCCGTACTGCGAGACGCACTACCACGGCAAGAGGGGTTCTCTATGCGCCGGGTGCCACAAGCCCATCGCCGGCCGCTGCATCACCGCCATGTTCAGGAAGTTCCACCCCGAGCACTTCGTGTGCGCGTTCTGCCTTAGACAACTGAACAAGGGAACGTTCAAGGAACAAAACGACAAACCCTACTGTCACGCGTGCTTCGACAAACTCTTCGGATAAAACATTCGGAATAGGAAACATAGGAATCGCTTGATATAATAGTTATTATCAATTATTGTTGTTAATACATACTGTAAGAACTTTATTTTGCGGAAGTAGGTATAATGTTCTTATTAAATTAAAGCCTATAAAGTTATAAAGATTCTGTCTAATAAATATTTTTCGCCTTGTTCAGAAAGTTCCACCCCGAGAACTTTGTGTGTGCATTCTGCCTTAGACAACTGAACAAAGGAACGTTCAAGGAACAAAACGACAAACGTAGGGTTTGTACCGCGTGCTTTGACTAACTCTTCGGATAAAACATAGGAATCGCTCGATAGTAGTTATTATTAATAATTATTATCAATTTTTGTTGTTGATGCATTATTTAAAAGAACTTTATTTGCGGAAGCATAATTTTGAATTAAAGCCTGTAAGTTAGGTTATAAAGTTCTATTTAGGCTGTTTCCGGTGTAATAAATATTATATCGCTTATTTTATCGAAGCATAAGGCCTCTTGTTAACACGCCGTGGAATCCGCCGAATCCGTCGGAACGTAAAATCAGCCACGGAAATTCGGTCGCGTATTTTCGGCATAGTGTGTTTAAACACAAACAGCCGACTTTAGAAAATTCCATCCCGATCGTTTCGAATACGCTATCGACCTTTTCAAGGAACAAACAACTAGCCCTACTGCCATGCATGTTTTGACAAACTCTTTGCATAAACGTTACAAGTTTATCTATAAAATACAGGTTTACTGAACTATGTATATTTGCATAAAAGTATAATTTTCAATTAAAAAATAAACTATAAATAAAATTCTAAATTTCACCTATTCAAAAATTCACCAATAGTCTAAACAAAAAATGGCGCTACATTGTCTGTGGTCTAGAACTTACTATTTAAAGGAATAATTTCAATTAGAATAAACAATTATTAATTATTGTATTAATATTTCTTTATTAATATAACAATTTCAAATGAGCTCACCAATTATTTTTCTTTTAAATATTATCTCAAACTTGTAAATGTAAATATAATTAATATTTTATTATTATTTTATTAGCAATGCTCACTTATTTTGACATAACTAAATATATACCTTATGGGCCCTTTGTTATCTCAATCTAATTCTTATGTTCTTTATATATTTATTTTATTCTGTAAAGTATTATTATTAATTAGTATAAAATTGTACTCAATTCAAAGTCCTTATTCGTCAAAGTCATTATAAAAAGGACAGTTGTAGTCAAATAAAAAGTATACAATGAAAAGATACTTGACTTGATTTAATAATAATAAATTAATATTACTTCTATAGGTATTCATTAAATAAACCTAACTGTAAGATAAAATTGAAAGTGTTCGTGAAAAAAGGTACTAATTCAAAATTTTATCTCGATAGAATGTGATGTGAGTTTTGGTCTAAATTCTAAAATGTCATAGACGTTAAAAATAAGGTATAAACTAAAAATCTATATTAATTATACTGAAATATGAAATTCTTAAAAATAAGATAATAATTATGTTAGTCTATGTGCCCGTGAATTTTCACCATAGAGATGTCCTATTACTAGAATTGCACGCTCTAGTAATAAGACATCTCTCTGGTTTTTACTATTGTAATGAGTAAGCAGTCATCACTTACAGGTTAAATGTATGACAAAAATGTGTCAATAAGCTTATTGATTATTGTTTTACTAGTAAGGGCCTTAGTTTGTAGTCCTATATAAGCTAAAAACAGTCCACTTATTGCCATTACCTTCATTATTTTATACCTTATTTCCATCCATCCATCCATGGATTTTTCTGGATAAACAATAAAATGTTTACGGATAAGTTATAAGTGATGTTTTCCTTATTTATTTACTCTAAGGACTAGTGCATACCAGCATTTAAAATATATTATGTTACTAATTCAGCTCACTAATTCTAATGTATATACATATATTTTTTTAGTGTACCAATAATATTTTGTTTTATAATTTTATGTATTGTTTGAAAAGACAGTGACGTATCGTGGACTAATTCTATGCGACGTAAATTATACAGTTAATTCAAGTTATGACGCACAACTTCAACTGTAATTTCATAGATAGTGTCTCAACGAAGAGTAATTATACAATAGCAACTGAATGCCGGCGGCTTTTTTGCAAATGTATAAAGCCGCCGTTCAAAGCTGCTATAATCACCCCTGTGTTGCGAGACTTTGTAATATATTGCTGTTTTCCCAACGCCTTTAAGGAAGAATAGAATAGAATAGAAAAGTTTTTTATTCAAATAAACTTTTACAAGTACTTTTGTACGTCAATTGAATCTACCACTGGTTCGGAATGCCATTCCAACCGAAGTTTCATTTTAATAATTAAAAAACCCGTAAAGTAATAACTTTACCTCTTCACGTTACACCACTGTCTAATCTTCTCACTTCCGAATAATTATATTTTGTATGAATTGTAAAAAAAAATGTGTTGAATTTTTTTGACATTTAATATATATATATTTTTTTCATTTATATACAACTCGATGCGTTGTTAAGTTGATGTAATCTTCCATTAGCTGTTAAACAAGTTATATGTACAGTTATTTGCTACTTTACTTTACGAGTTATTTTTTTACTACCCATATTATGTTGTCGCTCGTAGGTTAATAGTTTAGGATTGAGTGCCAAACGTTAAACGTCGGACTGTAGCTCACGGTGTAACTAACCTAATGTTGTAATACATAATGTAATGTTGTAGAACAAAATATTCAAAGCCCTTTCAGGCTTTGAATATTTTGTCCTACCTACCAGTTCGCCATTTTCCTTTTTTCTTCAAATTAACGGCCACGCATAAAACCTGGATAAATCAATAGCTGGCATGAATAGAAACAACTATTATTACGAGACAAAATCTTCCAATTCCAAATAAAAATTTCCAAATTAACGGCCACGCAGGCCGTTAATTTGAAAAAAAAAAGGAAAATGGCGAACTGGTAGGTAGGACAGGCTCCATACAAAAATATTAAAAGCCTTTTTTATCAGTTCAGTTTATCAGTAGTATTGAAACAATAACTTCAAAGTAAAATAGACCTAAACTGGCTTGTTTTAAGGTTTGTACACATCTACAGTCAGCGCCGCAAGCGGAAAGTTTGTAAAATAAAAATTGGAAGTATGAATGTACGAATTTAAATAAGAGGCTTTAGGTCCATTTTACTCTGATAGTGTAGTTTTCGATATTCCAAATCTATTAACGTCGTCGAGGTATGCAGACTCGGCATAAGTACAACCCTAGTTTCTCGTATGAGATATACACCGTGGCCGAAATTCGTTAAAAAATTATAATTATTTCTTACAAAAGGACGGTAGGTACTAAAGATTTTAAGTTACAACTAAAAAAAAAGGATCGTCGGTATAATAAACTTTTTTAAATTGTATTAACCTTTAAGTACCGACATACTGTTTTAGTTACATAAGTACCGACGTGTGGTCTGCTAGACCACCATAGTTACCCAGTCAAAAACTTTTGTGTTTCTTAATATTTTTCTAAAAAAAATGTTTCTATGTGTTGTTAAATATCTAGTTATTGTATAAGTAAAACAAAATATAGAAGTATTCACATTTATTACTAATTATAAACATTAATATAGCAATCATAGATTCTTCGTTAGAAAAAATTAACTTTTATCTTAATAATTCATATGTATCAGTAATACTATTATTTTTTCTTAAAAACGATTTTTTATTAAAGATTAATAGCCTAGATAAATAATAAAAATAAAAAAACCTTAACAATCAACCGTTTTCTAAAAAATCACAAGGCATCAAATTGCAGGAACTGTCAAAGCTTACAAATAGTCTTTGCATAGGCTTGCTGCATTGTAGGCACACGTGTTTCATACATGTATCACAACCTGTTCAGATGCTGAACTATGGTCACTCTTCAGCAGTAAAATTTAGGTAGATATCCTCAGATTCGGACTCTGAGCTCTCATTTAGCCATCCCACTAAACGTTCTTGGTGGTCTTTATATTGAAGCAGTGTATGATAATTTTTTTTTACGTACAGGAACACTTTAATTTTTGTTTTTGGCTGCCCGTTTCATGCCCAAAGAACCTGGCTGATCCATTGTTATAACTGACTGAAAATAAAAGAGAAAACAATATAATCTGAAAAAGGTCGCATCTAAAAAAGTTACATAAGTACCGACGAGTGGTCTGACAGACCACTCGTGATCTTATAAAAATCAAAACTTACCGAAATCGTACGCGCCAACACTGCTACTCTGCAGGAACGCTGCTGGGCGACTTCCCGAGGGGTACAGAGAAGCACAGGAGGATACTATTTCGCTAACATAGGTAATCAGACTTTTCGGCCTCTCGAGGTGTCTGTCAGACCACACGTCGGTACTTAAAGGTTAAAAATGTTTTTATGCGTGTCAAATTAAAACTACGCCGTGAGCGCGGCGCCGTGAGCGCGGGTCCTTGATTCGGCGGTCAACTCGATAACATATTGTATTGGGTTACGTTAACCAGGAGTCTAACTGATGGTTAGTTTTAACGTCGTTAAAGGAACGATTTTATTGAATCTGTAATATTTTAACAAATATATTTAACGTTTTTGATGAACTCTGTGTATTATTGTCGCTCCCAATTGAAGTCTCTTGATGTATCCAAACAAACTTATTGCAAGCCAAATTCAAATAAAGCGGCCAAGTGCGAGTCGGACTCGCCCGAAGGGTTCCGTAGCAGCAAGAACATAATATAAAAGTTCTTGTAGTTCGTTGTAACTTTGATCGATGTTTTAATATTCTATTCGGATAGACATAATAGATGACGCCACTAGCTGCTTGCCCCGCATTTTCTGCACACTAAATAATTATTATACTTAAATTACCTACTAAGCGTAGTCGAGTTTTAGTTTACGAACTTTATTTCTTGTCGTAGTTACTTACTTATTCAAATCATCCCCTATATTTATAAATGTAATGTACCTACCTAATATGTAATACATAGGTAATTCTGGTATCAAAGTAAAAAATCTATAACCATTAATATACCTCGAAACTAACTAGTAACTAGAATATTCTGCGCCAATCGATAACCTTCATCAATTATTCCTTATCGAGCAGCGAGTAGGTAGGTAGACGTACATTTGTATTTTGTAGCATTTTTGTTTCCATAACTGCGCAGCGGTTGTTGGTACTTCGTTGATAAACAACGCTATAATAATTTTATCGATTTCAGCCTACATACATAACCAATTACCTACCTTTATGTACGACTTACGAGTAAGGTGAGGTCTCTTCCTCAGAAAGCAATATCAAAAAGTCTAGGCAAGCGCGCGTCAGTCTCGCACCGAGGGTTTCGTACCTTGGAAGGAAACTTATAAATAGACTACCTCAAAAATTCCATTTTGTTTGGAACTGCATACTAAGTGTCTTCTTAAAGGATTATTGCTAATTTCAAAAAACTTTTTTAGAAATCAACAAAGAAGCAGGAAAAACAAGCTATAATTTAAAAATTAAAAAAACCCGACTGCCATGCTAAAAAACGAACTAAAAAATTAATAAACTACCACCGTACCACTTACAGTGTAGTTGTTATTTATTTTGTTTTTCATGATTTGTCACTCCAAATTGATTTAAAACATAATAGATTGTATACATTTTCGTACTCGCCTTTTAAAGCCCTGGGTTGGCATTTGAATCCAACCGCACGAATTTGAAATTACTGAGGCATGGATTTGATTTAGTTTGGACTCCTTTGTCTAAAAATATGTTTTATCTTTGCGGGAGACGCGTGGTTTTTTTTATATTGACTTTTTATTTATTTTTATTTTTTATGTACAAGCGTGTAATGGAACGACATTTTTAACTTACTTAATTTAAAGGAACAAGAACCATAGACAATTTTCTATATTGTATGCGTAAAATGGAACTCAATTTGGCAAGTGACATTTGACTGACATTAGAATTGGCTGCCATTATTCCGTTTCTTTCGTAGTTTCGTGAATGTTAGGAAAAAACAGTCACAGAGAACTTAGGGTCCAAGAGCGAGCGAAGCGAGCTCAGGACTTGGGGCACTCCGACTCGGATAGGTTAGGTTAGAAGGGGATGGCGGGGTCTGTAAAGACCCCGCCATCCCCTTCGTTGTTATTTCTTTTTATACCACCCAGAAAAAGGAGCCCCGCGAAGCGGGGCTCCGTCGACCGGGCCTCCGTCACATAGTGGAAGTCTTTTCCTTTCACTACACTGGCTTCCTCCATAAGTGAGATTTATGATATAGGAAAAAACAGTCACAGAGAACTTAGGGTCCAAGAGCGAGCGAAGCGAGCTCGGGACTTGGGGCACTCCGACTCGGATAGGTTAGGTTAGAAGGGGATGGCGGGGTCTGTAAGACCCCGCTATCCCCTTCGTTGTTATTTCTTTTTATACCACCCAGAAAAAGGAGCCCCGCGAAGCGGGGCTCCGTCGACCAGGCCTGCGTCACATAGTGGTGGTACCTTCCCTCCACCAGATTCACTCTCCCCATAGATGAGGTTTATGATATCAAAAAAATATACAAAAACCTAACCTTAAAATGAGATATTTAAAAATTCATAAAAAAAAACTAAGAGGCGCCCGTACAGGAGAGTGATATAACAAGGTACTACCCCCCCTCCCCCTCCCCCCCCCCCCCACCCCCCTACTACTCTTAATTCCTGCGGTTGGATTCAAATGCAATCCCAAAGCCCTTTATTTTGATACCCCACTCGAGGGTCTTGAAGAAAAAAATTTTTTTCAGCCCGCACATTAAAGTGCATAACATTCGCCATTTTGATTTTTTATGAATTTTATGTATCCAGTAACATTTGCGCCGTCAAGACAAATCTAATGACGTATAATTTATCAAAATAGGTTGAGCCGTTAACTAGTTACGAACTGACATAGGAAACGGTCATTTTCTACGATTTATCACTCCAAATTGTTTCCAAATATATAAATTTATACATTTTCGTATATGCCTTTTGAATCCCTTTATTTTGATACCCCACTCGAGGGTCTTGAAGAAAAATTTTTTTTTCAGCTCGCACATTAAAGCGCATAAAGTCCGCCATTTTCATTTTTTTTTAAATTTAGGTACCCTATAACACTCGCGTCATTGAGACAAATCTAATGACGTATCATTTATCAAAATCCGTTGAGCCGTTGTTTAGTTACAAGCGTTACAAGCGGACATAGGAATGGACATACATACACACAGGTGAAACACATATACCCAGTCGGGTAAATAAAGCGATATGTGATATTAATTTGTTTTATTTTTCCTGTAAAAGTAACGTAATGTAAATCCCTTTAATAAATAAACTAGGCGCATCAAAGAATGTAATAATCTTATCAAATTAGTGTATTGTCATCGGTCCTCGATAAATCTACAAAGTTTGAATGAAATCTGACCGTTTCAAGTGGGTCAAAATCGCGTTCAAAGAAGTCGGTTACAAACATACATATACAGGTGAAGCTAATATAAAGCGTGTAAAAATGCGGATGACATCAGCCTGCAGAAGTAGACGCCATCTTGATGTCATCCCCGTTTTCGATATTGAAAAGTGCATTTGGCATATATCTCTATAATAGTGTGCCGTGTGCGGTCGGCTTCGTTGCGCTATTATTTCATCAGCGGCCCACATACCGTAACAAACGGATTATCCAATAGGTAGGTACACAACTCCGCAGTACATGCACGTACTAACTGATGCAATACAGACTTATATTACGGGAGGTAGGTATATCTATTGCCGACTTTCAAAAAGATTTCCATCCAAGAGATGAAGAAAAAATCAATGCGTATTCGGTATTTTTTTAGGTCAGTTCCCAAAAAATTAATTTAATCTACCATTATGATATTATTATATAGATACATCGTTTTTTTATTAGAAACCCTAATCATTTCCACAACAAAAAGTGTATGATAACTCCATAAAATGTTCTATATCTATAAATCTTCCTCTGCGAATACCATCAAAATCAGTTCAGCCGTTCCGAAGACAAGCCAGGGCCCAGGACCAACAGTCAGACGAAAATATTAAAAAAATATTTTTGGGTTATGACAGTAGTAGGTACCTAATCATAATAAATGAGCTTATAGGGGGCAATTAGTTTGGAATCACAGAAAAGTAAAATTTCTTATTAGATCCTGAAGAAGATAACTGTATAATAATTATTATTTATGAGTTGTATATCTTAACTTAACCCATCACTTTTAATTTTTATATTTTACGTTTAATATTATTTCCTTACTAAAACTTTGATGGTTGATAAATTGAAAACAACAAAAGTTAAAAAAAAACCCTTTTTATTTACAGCACATAAATACATCCCTACACTCGACTACATCGTACAAACATGGAATAACATTAAACTTAAACACCTTACAATATAAATAAACTTTTAGATATATTAACTCTAATTTGTCATTTAATTATATTGATAAACTTAAAATTAAATCATGATTTGTCGTTACAAACTACAATTCTCGTTACGAAAGTTAAAACTGCGTGGTATATGAAGTATGGTGTGGGGTGCGATACAAACAATCAATTCGCACCCCGCACCATTACTTACGCAATAACCACCCACAGTTCCAAATCTCGTGACGCGTAAACAGTCTTACGAACTAGTCAGTCTTTGGCGAGAAACAAAAAAATCTAGAATATGCGGGATATTCTAGATTTTTTTTCTAAGCTAAACCCGGGAACAGTTCCGAGAAGGATTCGCACCAAAAATCTGACAAGTCCATAGAACCCGATTCACTGAGCGGCGACGACAGCGATTCGTATCCTAGATCCGAACTGAAGTTCGTGTGAGACGGTGACAGACCCAATAGATTCTCCTCCATTGACTTGGGTGAGAGCGTCATGGGAGAAAGCAACTTCATGTCACACTCCAAAGAAATTTCCGAACAATTGTTCGTTAGTTCACTGAAGTCTGTATTGAACTGTGCATCAACTTTAGTTGAAGACAAAGACGTCTCATTGAATGATGGATCAACTTTTGTCGAAGACAAAGACGTCTTGTTGAATGACGGATCAACTTGTGTCGAAGGCAAAGACGTTTCATTGAACGGCGGATCAACTTTTATTGAGGGCAAAGACGTCTCATTGAACGGTGGATCAACTTTCATTGAGGGTGTTTCTTCAACGAGTTGATCTTCGCACGGCACCTCGATGGTGATACAGTCGTTCGCTTCGTAGCTCGCGTAGAACATGTCGCCTTTGTCGCCGTTCTCTTCCTTTATTTGTACCGTGTGTTCGGGGTAGGGGTGCGCGTAGGAGTGCTGCGCCAGTATCCTGTGTATGTCGCGCTTGTGGTCTACGACTCCACTTTGACCGGGTTCCAGCTGCTTTGCCGCGGCCCCCACCACTTCAGCTCCTTGAGCGCGCTCTCCAGGGTGCCCGACTTTGACCTGGCGACAAGGAAATATTGACATGAGAATTTTGTACCAAATACTTTATCTGTGAACTAATTAAACTAATTGCCTACTTTTTCTTTATCTGACTACCTTGAAAGTTTTTATCATATCTATTATCGATACTTGAAAAAAGAAAGATTTAAATTCATCATTATCAGACGACAAGCCCCAGTTGCGTATTTACATTCTATACATATGTAGGTAGCATAGCCAAAATGCAACCATAGGAATCTGCTCATGTATACATTGTAATGCAATTTTTGTGGTATTTTAAAAATCAAATGCGATCTCTAAGGACCTACTAATTGAAGTAAATTTTTATTGAGAAGCGCTCAGATTTAAAAGCGCGGCAGTTTTTCTTTTAATTTTAGTAATTTGGAAACTAAGAAACAACCGACTTCATTTGACGAGCAATTCTACAGAGTATAAAGGAATATAAGAATTTTAATAAGTAAAAAATTGGTTGTCTGTAAAGTTCGTTTACGGACGATAATTTTACGTGATAACGTCATAAGAAAACATTGCCTCTCTATCGCTTGTTCCGCGCTCTCGCTTGCACGCTCGGCTAGGCGGTACGTGACAGTGAGTCATACTTTTCGTGCGTGCGACCGGCGTTCATCGATTTATAAGACGATAACACGTCAAAAAAGAATTATTAAAGTCTCAGACGAAACAAGGTCATATCGGACAAATCAATAAAAGTCAAGGTTATCATTACAGCTGTTATTAATCTATGTTAATAGTAGCCAGTTGTGTAAATTATTAATTCATTTCACTATTGATCGGCGGAATCACTCTCACTAATTTGCATAACTAGTAACTTTAACATTATGTGATGCAACATGGATGATTCAATTTAGAAAATAAGCACAGTTGACTCATATGAAAATCAGAGAGGTCATACTAAGATTGCCTAGTTATTGCATCAGCCAAGTAAAAGTCAGTTGTGGGAAATGACAAAGTTCAATCTATACTATAATATAATAAAGCGGAAGAGTTTGTTTGTTTGAACGCGCTAATCTCAGGAACTACCTACTGGACAGATTTCAAAAATTCTTTCACCGTTGGATATGGATGTGATCCTTGAGTGCTATAGGCTATATATTACGTACCGCGGGCGATTTAATAAATGTCCCTTCTCTAGTTTTTAATCTTGCTTTCATTTATATTTGCAAGTGTATTTTTGAACTCAGTTTGTTTTTGAGGGCATTAGAAGAATAATTTCAGCCACGGCGGCCAATTTCAATGTTACTAAACTAGCCAACTGTATTCCCTCACTCTCATACATATACTGTATTCCCTCACTCTCATATACTGTATACCCTCACTCTCATAGTTCGGTGGGAAGGCAATCAAACATGACTAGAGCTTGACCAACAGCTTAACAACTTCAATCTCCTTTCCCATCATTGGGCTGCTACTGAGAATTTCTTGACAGAAAAACCCAATATCTTATTTTGGCCCGATCCTGGACGAACGCAGGACCACATGGTCCACATTCTCATACTGTCTAGCTACTAGACTAAAGAGGCAGTCGGTAAAACATATAGCGAGAGATCTAAGTTCAGCTGTCAATCTGTAAATGGTATTGTGATGTAAATGGTCTGTATATAGTGAATGTGAACTCACATCTTCATTCTCTCCTGGAGCAGCTGCAGTAATCTCCTGGAGGAGGGAGTCAGCGAGCTGGTGCAGCTGGTCGAGGTACTGGTCGGAGTCCAGGCCGGCGAGCAGGTCTGCGAGAGCAGGCACATCGCCAGCAGCAGGCGCGCCGCGCGGATCGCCGCCGGGGGCCCCTCCTGAACACAACACACGACACATTCACTTATGAGTTACGTATATGTTGTTGAGGAAAACCTGATAATAGTTTGTTCTAAATTAGTAATGTAACTAAATGTTTATTAATCTTAATAATAATAAGCGATTGCCATAATTTATTTTTAAACAATGTTACACACTAAGATCCCAAAAAAGCATTAGAAAAATTATATATAAAGTGGGATCTTCCTACTTATGCGGCTAGCTCGCGGTGGCTATTATTATTATAATATCACAAGCGCGCCCAGCTCGCCAGGGCGCCAGCCTGGGCCTCGCCCAGCTTGTCTTTGCTCGAGAGCATGGCATTTTAGTTTAGAACATCCTAATCACTGGGTATTCTAAACTAAAATGCCAGCTTCAGATGCTCACACATCCAGAGCGTAGCATTTTCATCTAGAATGCCCTGCAAATGCTGAAACGTCCAGAGTGTGGCAATTACATCTAGAATGCCCTGCAAAATGAATACCCACCTTCTGCTGAGGTTGAGACGCTGCTGGTCCCGGGGCCCCCGCGACGGTCCGCGCCGCGGCCTCGCTGCGCAGCGCGGCGTTCTCGCTGAGCAGCCTCTCGTTCATCGCCTTCAGGTTCTCCACCTCCGCTATCAGCCGCTCATTGGTGTCCATGAAGTGCTGGATGCGGCTCTCCATCTCGTCCATCTTGGCCTTCTTCCGGTCGCGCGAGGTCTGCGCCGCCACGCGGTTCTTCAGCTTCCTGCAGCAAAGTTGTGCGCTATAGACAGGGTAATGCGGGGAGAGCATGTTAACAGGGTATAAGGGTATTCTGCCGGTTCTTTTACACTGCACGGTTTATTGTTTTGAGTTTAAAAAAGAAAAAAAAATGTTTATTATTCAGAGAATTGTGCCCATTGACCTCTAAATTAATACGAGTAATCTGGAAAAGAGAGTGGAGCTGGAACTAATGAATGTGATGTGATAAATGGTATTGGAAAATGTCAAATTTAGTTCCCAGTACCTTCTGTGCAGTGCTTTGTATTGGCATAAGAATGGGCTCATTTTGTATGGCCATAGCTTGTCCAATGTACTTGTATTAATAGAGGTTAATGATTGTGACACCCACTAGTACACCTACACAAGTATTATTCTCCCCAACATTTCCAAAACTTACAACATTTAAATTCAAGTAAAAGAAGCGCTTAGAAGGGTAAAACTGGGCATGTTTGGTACAAACTGATAAAAGGTTGCAGCTCAGTATTATGTTCTATACCTCACGTTGAATACAAGATCATATCGGCTCCAAACTTCATAATGATAGGAGTTTTCTTTGAATAATAAAGAGGTTAATAAATATTTTAAAGTTATTTCCATTAGGTACATTGGAATACTTATACAGAAGGTACATACGGATAATATTGTAGGAACCCGATTATAATTAGTAAGTAAAACTAAGTACAAATAAGAACCTATTTGATTAACAGAAAACATGTAAGCCCGCTGCGATATTTTACTGATTACTCAGTTTCATTTAAGTACTTATTAACACATGCGTTGTTAGCCCCCTCGCTGGATTTCCCCCACTGACCTCACAATACTGATAAGATAATTAATTTTATAATAACTGCTAACAACTTCATTGATAATAATTAATTATATAGTCTTTGTGTCACGCTTCTCTTGTACGTAAATTATCAATCACATGATGACACGCATGCAAATTGACACAGAAACAACAGTACTAAAAATGACTCACTTTCTTTGCATCTTCTCCTCCCATGTCAGATGATCCAGCCTCCGTTTCCTGGACGGTGGACTCGGAGCCACGTCGACGACCTGCGACTCCTCGTCCATCGTCAGGTAGTTGTTGGGCACGGTGATGATTATCGGCGCGCTCATCTTATTCATCGAAACCATAACCATAATAAAAACACTAACTCCAAACTCTCACATTAAACTTTTAACTTGATGATCGCATAATCTTAAAGCCTTGCGTTGTGGCTAAAAAAGCTTCTATGATAGCGTTTCGTCCTTACACTAAAAACACTTGCGTCGTACATACTCAACCACTTCTTGTGAAATAATGCGATTTTTCGGTTCTCGAAAAGTCGTACGTGCCTTTTTGTAATTGGTGCTCGCTATCAGGTGGGCGTATCCGATAGTTTTTAGCACAGAGTATGGTTTTTAGCGCATTGTAGACAGAGACAACTATATAGAATCGGCGCGTAGAAAAAAAGAAATGATTGTATGTGATGTGACACGAGTTCGCGGCAGGAAGGAGATAATATTGTGAATGTTTTTCCCTGTGCTTTGTGTTTTTCCCATAGAGATAATTTTTCCTCAGTGATGAAATATTTTGTTTTCTTAGTAAATAATTATTACTACTTTGTTATTGATATAATTTGTGATAAAGCTCTTTATTGAGTGATCTTGTCAGAAATTGCACAAAATGAACCATTAGACAAAAAAAAATCTGAAATCAGTTTTTTTTTTAAATTTAAATTACGATAAATAATATTTGAAGCTGTGTAGAAAATAAATCGATAACAAATAGCAAATCCCAAAAGCGCATACCGATCTGACCGTCCGCGATTATTTTGTGAAAAGCTTTGCGCTTTAAACAATAGTAATCTTATTTCAATATAAGTATTTTACAACGTTCTAATCTAACGCGTGAAGATTCATATTTTAAGTTTCAGTCTAAGAACTGTAGCCGTAGGCCGAACCGAAAGGGTTGAAATTATACAACAAACTTCAGAATTATACAAAATAAATTATCTTGAACGCGCTTCGCTAGTCTATGTTTGTAATATTATCTGTAGACTTGATAAGTTGATGATTGATGGATTTGACGTAAATTGTCAAATGACCAGCGTTGCCAGAAGGTTACTTTTGTAACCTTTTAGGTGATTTTTAGCTCGGTCAGGTTACTTTTAGGTTACACTATTCAAAAGGTTACTTTTAGGTGATTTTTCGAATCTTCATAAATACTCTGTCATCTGTGGTTCTTAATGCAACTCTTCTCGACCGATCTCGATCAATGTCTGAATGCAGTCTGAATGAATATTTGTGCAAGTTATTGCAAGCAACATCAATTCTATCAACTTGTAATACAATTTTCTACTAGAAAAAAAAATAGTTGTCTGTGAAGTCGGTTTACGGACATTTTTACGTGTTAACGTCATAAGAAAACATTGCCTCTCTATCGCTTGTTCCGCGCTCTCGCTTGCACGCTCGGCTATGCCGGCTGATGGTGTCGGGAAGGCCCTTCCTTTCCCTAATTCTGCTTCGCGTTATTAAGTCGTTGAGAGCCCCTATGGGCCCTTAGAGGGTTTACAATAATGAGTAAGTGATAACGAGTGGAAAGGAATGCCCCCCGAGTTAATTTATATCTGATGGAGTCATACCTTCGTAATATGCTGCGACGCGAGTCTGACTCCAGCCGGTCTCCTCGCGTCTTCCGCTCCCCCTTCTCCATCTTGCTCTAGCTCCTCGGCGACCTGCATGAGTAAGTTAACCATGACATCACTGTATGATGCCCCTAGTTCTAGAGAGAGTGATTATGTTATATTTCTTAAACGTGCGGTAGGCCATCCCACACCATCCCAATGACCCCGAGCCATGTTTCCCTGGGAAACCCGTAGGGGTACCCGGAGGGATTACGATATACGACCCCCGGCGCACCTTCCGGTAACCTCCTTTGCAGCGCTCAAACACTTATGAGCCCTACTAAGGGTAGAAGATCCCTCGTTGCAGCCAGTACTTAGTCCTTGACCACTTCCTAGCTGATCTAATACGCCCGCCAGGTCAAAGGCATGGTGAGGAGGACCTCCGTTTAAACTTTGGTTGGCCAACCACATCGAGAATAAATTCCCTATCACTGATCTAGATACTTAGCGTCCAGGCACTTAACGTCTAGATACTTAGCTTAAGTTATTCGCCATCCGCTCGGTGCTCGAAGAGATGAGTCTGCCAGACTTCGCCTCTGCTTGCATGTTGTTCTCAGGAAGAGATGGTCGTGCGTTGGCAGCGCTATTTAAATACCACTCGTGAATAACGGAAATAAGACTTGATGTGACTTTATAAATTCCATTTAAGCAAACCACGATATACTAACATATAAATACGCGCGCACGGTACGGGATCCGAGCGGATTACATCGATACACGTTCAAAATGGGAATACCGTTCAGCCACCTTGTCGCGCCCCAATTCAAATGTACTATAGCGAATGAAAAATGACTGATTCGTAATAGCCACAGACTATAGAGCATAGAGCGAACTTCGAGCGAACTCTGCTAAATCACAGATAACATTACATTCATAAACTAAACACTGACCTTAGAGCAGTACGGCTAACTTTGCTCTTGTGCATTTCGCGAACGCATACGCGCTTCGCGACACACCCGGCCGGAACAAAAATTTATGACAGGCATAGTAAGTTACTCGTCCACTCTTTGATCTTCTCAAGAGCCTTCGTGGCAGCAACTCTCCTCGACCTAGTTCGCGGACATTCATCCTCCTTTCCATGGTTCCCTTCTAACTCTGCTCTCTCTGTACCAACAACATTTTCTGCAGACTCTCTGATTCCCTGATCCACTACTTCGACCTCTACGTCGTCTTGAACGGGTTCCTCTGTATGCATGGATGGTAAATTCTCTTCCTGATCCAACTCGTCTAAGACAACCGTGAGCTTATTTCCATTTTCCTTCAAAGATTCGCTTCCAGTTACAGGAGCCCGTTCGCTAGACTTCTTTCCTCCCATGAATCTCTCTTCAACCTCTACCTCTGATTCTTGGGCTTCAAGCGGGTATAAATGAGCTATTGACCTCGTAAATTCCTTGCCTCCAACTTTCACTATGGCCACTCTACATAAGCCATCACCTCCCCTTTTCAATGAAACGATTTTACCGACTCTCCAGGTTTCTCTATTTTTATTTTCCCCTTTTATCTGAACTATTTGTCCTACTGCTGGAGATAGTTTTGAGGTGACGCGTGGTTCTTTATGCGAGTGGTTATACCTTTCTCGAAGACTAAGCAAATATCTGTTTACGAACATTTCTTTGAACTCTTTTAGGATACTAAGACCTTTTTTCCAACTTTTTATAAGATCAACTTTAATCGACGTACCCCTTTCTAGGCAATTTTCCACTGACTCTTCTATAGTAATGCAACTTCCAGGAGTAAGAAAATCAACTGGTTTCAGAATTATGTCCAATTCCGAATCTACACATGTGAGTGGTCGCGAATTCAGCACTGCTTCAATTTCTTTGATGACCGTAGCTAACTGGCTATCGGAGAGCATGTGTTTTGCTAACGTACGCTTCATACAATTTTTAATTATTCCCATAAGTCGTTCGTAGAATCCGCCAAACCATGGCGCCAATTGCGGAATAAATTTCCATTGAATTTTGTTGTCAATACAATATCGTTTTGCGAGAATCTCTGCTATAAGTTTGAAATGTGTCGCATTATCTGATGTAATGAGTTTTGGAATCTTTCTACTTGCTATCATCCTTCTCAATGCTAATAACCCTTCCTCGGCTGTAAGATCTTGCACTAGTTCCAAATGAACAGCTCTCACCGCTAAACAAGTAAATAGACAAATCCATCTTTTTTGGCCATTCTTGACGAGCACTGGACCCATATAGTCTATCCCGATAAAAGTAAACGGTTTGCTGTAGCCTACTCTTTCTGCAGGTAGCGGTGGGGTAATTGGCAACTTAAACGGACCACCTCCGTGTTTAACACACCTTGGACATTTTTTCAATACTTTCTGCACTTGTGATTTGCCTCGCGGTATCCAGTACGACTGTCTGATGAGACTAAGTGTGTGATTTACCCCTACATGGTAATTATCACTGTGGACCTTCTTTATTAAGTTATTTGTAAAATCACATTCCTTAGGAATCAGTATTGGATATCGTTTGTCAAATGACAGATCTGCATTCTGAAGACGTCCTTTGCAACGTAGCAGTCCATCCACGTCTTTAAATAACTTGAGATTGCGACTTAAATCAGTTTCTTTCCCAGCTACTTCATGGGCAAAATGTTCTGCTTGGAGCTTCTTTATTTTTTCCGTAATACAAAGCGGTTCATTGTGACTATTACTGTTAACTTCTGCTAAATTGTCCTCTGCTTCCCGATTACTATCGCTTCTTCTGGAAGTATTCGGTAGAACCTCCCGCGCCGAGAGAAAAAAAGATTGCGTCTTATCTTTCATAGAGAACGTCCGATTGCTGGATTCCGATAAGAACTGAGGACCTTTAAGCCACCTTTCTTTGTCTTCGTTGGAACTCGTTGGTTTGGTCGCAACATCCGCCGGGTTTAATTCTGAGGGAACATACTTAATCACGAGTTCTTTATTACTTTTTATTTCCTCAACTCTTCTAGCCACGAACGGTGGTAGTAGTTTGTTAGATTGACACCACTCTATGACGATTTGGCTGTCGGTCCATAACGTTTGAAATCCTATTTTCATGTAAAATGCTTTTAAAACGGTTTTAATAAGCCTGCAACCGATAAGAACTCCTAATAACTCTAATCGTGGAATTTTTAAGTGTTGTTGATCCTTTATAGGGACTAATCTTGTTTTGCCGATAACAAAACTTCTTTTTGAACCATATGTTACATATACGACAGCAGCATATGCTTTGAGGGATGCGTCTGTAAAACAATGCAAATGATACTCTTCGCTTCTTACATTTTTTAAATAGCATCTTGATATCGATATTTTTCTAATAGTCTCCAATTCTTTCCTTATTTCCAACCATTCAACTTGGTTTTCTTTTGAAAGTGTTGTATCCCATTTGACTTTGGTCTGCCAAAGCTTTTGGAGAAATAGTTTTGCTGACAAAAGTTGCGGTACTGCTAATCCACAAGGATCGTATACCGACGCTATTACTTTTAAAACTTCACGCTTAGAATTCGCTTCTGTATTTATCTTGAATCTTAGGTGCAGAGTATCCTTCTTTAAATACCATTCTAAACCCAAGATTTTCACTACTTTATCTTTAACACCATCGGGTATCTTTTCTAAGAACTGTCTCGAATTTGAACTCCAATCTCTAATGTTCATCGATATTCGTTGGAAAGTACTTTTCACTTCTTCATATAACTGTATTGCTTCATCTTGCGTTTGAACTCCGGTTACTAAATTATCTACATAGATATCCTTTGCAATTAATTGTAGGTGTTCATTTCCTTTACAAAGATGATGTTTAATTGTCGCATTTAGTAGAAATGGACTAGATATAACTCCAAAGGGTACTCTACAAAATCGTAAACATACTATGTTTTCTTTACTCGGTGGTTTCTGAATATCTTTCAACCAAATAAATCTAGTTACATCACGATCTTGTTCATGTAATCCTATCTGGAGGAATGCTTTCTCTACATCTGCTGACAAAGCAATATTATGTCTTCGAAATCTAATCAATATGCACGTCAAATCTTCTAACATCAACGGACCACAATAGAGACATTCATTTAAACTTTTATTACCTTTAACTTTCGATGAGGCATCATAAACGATTCTAATGGGTTTGCCCCTTTGAGCGACGCAGTGATGTGGCAAATAGTGTACTGGATGATTTACCTGTTCTTTATTTGATACTACTTCGACTATTCCCTTTGATACTTGTTCCTGTATAGCATTATTATAAGATTTGAGAGTTTCCTCATCTAAGCGCTTGATTAAATTTACTAAGCGACCAAATGCCAATCCATAATTAGATGTTAACGTTGGAGGATATTCATTCCATGGCCAGCTAACATAATATCTATCGTTAATTAATTTGGTAGTTTCATTAAATTTCCTAATAGCTTCTTCCTCTCTAGTAATTTTAGGTGAATCAGTTATACCGATCGACTCAAGCTCCCAAAGGAAAGCTATACTTCCTTGATCTAAAGGCATGTCAGGTTTGTTCAGTCCGAAATCTATCTCTGCTTGGAAATATGTAACAACCGACATATGTTCACTCTCTATCTCCTCATACGGAACCTGACCCGACAGTATCCATCCAAATTCGGAATCTACTAGATATAAATCCTCTTTTATTTTAATTCTCCTTGAACGAACAAATAAATAATAATAATCACACCCAATAAGAATATCAACTTGATTTGTTAACGATCCATCATCTGCAAGTTCTAATTTATTTTTCCACTTATTAAGTTCTTCGCTGTAGGGTACTCCCTGTGAAATCACTGGTACGATATTTACATAAATAATTTTCTTATCCTTAGATTTAGTTTCTAACTCTAGTCGAACAACTGGACTATTGAATTCTTGCGGATTCCTGGAACCAAAGGTATAAACTGATAAGCTTTCTTCCTTCTCTATTGATAAATTTAATTCTTTCGCTATCCGTTGGGTGATGTAAGACCTCTGAGATCCTGTATCGAATAGTATACGGCATCGTGTTCGACTAGACTCAACTCCTTCTCTCCTGACGGCTACTACAGCTGTCTGAAGAACCGTATGTCATCTTCTATCCACCGCTGAGACAGCTGCGAGTTCAGTTGTGGATGAGAATTTCTTTGGGCACAGAGCCCTGTGATGTTGACCCCGTTTTTTACAATGATAACAAGCTCTAATATCTTGACATTTCGAAATAAGATGGCCTCCTCGGAGACACCCGTAGCACTTATCTTTGATTACCTCTTTCCGCTCATTAGCGGTCTTATATTTTTCGCATCGGTCACTGAAGTGATCTCCATTACAGAATGTACAGAATGGTTTTATTCTTTTCCTCGGTACCTCATCTTCCGTCCTATTTCTTCTTTTAAAGGTTGTGTTTCGTGTCTGTCCTTCGGTATCCTTTCTTGGTAGAAAGCATCTCTTCTTCAGATTTTGAGGTTCTACTCTTCTGGGTCGTGTACTCCATTCATTTCTTCTATCATCATTTCTATATGGTGTCCTTTCCGTCCTGTGTGGACTATACTTTCGTTTGTTCTGAGTGATGTGTAACGCTTCCACGGTGTAATTTTCCGTTGCCTGTGTACTACTTATATGGGTAATTCGGTTAGCGTCCTCTCTGGCCGTGATTAGTTTCTCTAATTCTGCTCTTATCTCATTCACAGATTCGTCTTTAATTTTCAGTTTTAGTTCGTAAATGAGGTCTTCCGGAAATTTACTAAAAATGAGATGGCGTAGGTGATTATGGTTTACATCTTCACCTAGTGATTCTAAAACTCTTAGATGTTTTTCTATTTCATTGAGTGCTTTCCTACACGATGTTATTGTTGAATCCGATGTTGCCACTCTTGATAATGCCGAGTAATGCGCATCTATTAAATGGGAGTCTTTCCCGTATCTTTCCTTCAAAGTATTAATAGCGATGCTATAATTTTTATTTGTAGTGTCGAGGCCCTCAATAGCTTTCTTCGCTTCTCCTTTCAACGAAGCCTTAAGATACAACAGCTTATCTACGTCTGCTATATTTCTGTTGTGGATGTTCGATTGGAATTGATCCCAAAATTGGTGCCAGCTCAATATATCCCCATCAAATTCCGGTAAGTTTAATTTAGGTAAGCGGCACGATGTTGTCGTCTCCGCTGCTTTACTTACTGCTGAAGTATTGGTGTTGTTCTGAAATAATCTCAATTTGACTTCTAACTCCGCCAGAATTTCTTCTGCCTTAAGTTGGATCTCGCTAATCTCGCTTATCTCATCAACCGCTGGAACATTGACCATCCGAAAATAATTTGTTAAATCGCTATTGAACCTCGTCAAGAGACTTCGTAATTTAGTCTTAAGTACTTCCGCATTAAAGATCAAGTCAGTATTCAGAGAGCCGAGATCTGAAGTTTGATTTGAGAGAGTTTGTATTTGAGTAGCCAGAAGCTTTAGACGTGTTAGTAATAGTTCATCCATGATGAATCCTCTGTAACAGATGTTTGACTTGCATAGGCATTGCTCTCTTATGAAGAGAGAAAGAGAAAGAGAAAAAAAAATTAAAATCAAAATTAAAATTAAAAAATTCTAAATATAAGTATTTTATAATAATTTATGCGATTATTCACTTTTGATTTTATAGGTAAATACCATATTTTATAGTCGCGTACCTTATTGTCCTTGTCTATGATATGTTTACTTTGAGGTTGAAGCACACTCTATGAATGCCATGAAGTGTACCCGTTCCACTTAGCAACCGCTGTATCTGAATTTCATTAAAAAAAATAAAAATCTTGTTCAATCTCTTATACTATCTTCCAAAGATATAAGTCTGGACTAGCCCTTTGTTAAAATCTCAAAACAAAAAATTATTTCAAATTATTCAATTATTTAATTCACTCGACATGTAAGTAACCTACTCCTGTACTATGAATCCATATATTTAATTAATCATTTATTTTTGTATATATGAGGGGAATAGGCCCCTTAATATACAAGTCAAAACATCAAGACACCTGTTGGGGTATATGAACAAACAAATATGAATGATTCTCTCTTTGGGTTCGTTTGAAAAAGGTTGTTATTCGCTTCGCAAACACTACACTCAATTCTATCGCTCAATTTCTAATTTTAATTCTCTTAAACTTCTGCCATTATGTCTAGGATATCAATCTACTGTCTACGTTTATTGTTTAGATTCAAATCGTATCAAGATACCAATTAAAAGTAAAATCTGGGCGAGTAGTAAAGTAAAATTCTCTTACTAGTCTCTATATACATGCTTATTCAGAATCAAACTCAGTACTGATCCAAAATAACAAAAATAATTCATTTATCCTCATAATTAATTAGAATTCATCATTCACTGCCTTTTCCAAAGGTAGACTTGTATATTCACCACTATATTTCATCAATTTATTCAAGTCAAACAAAATTATCAACTTAGCTAGCTATATTCACTGATAAGGTCACTGACCCTAGGTATAGGTATGTACAAAGATTGGCATATAAAGTATAGACATAGGGACTTGGAAAGTTCCTTAAGGTTCCCCCTTCACTTCTCTACTAAATAACTAGGTATACCTATATTCCTTTCCAAGGTTTATAATTTCACAAAAATAATAACCTAAGCTTTCATGCCACAGAAAATTGTCCACATTCAGTATACTTGTAAATGAAACGTTAACCCTTTAATTAGGTCTAGTATAGCTAATTAAATCTTAAAATCTTTAAACAATCACTCTCAGAGTTAGATACTATTAATAAGAAGGGTCTAATATTTGAAACTTTGTCTACTTACTACAGAAAACAGGGGAACTTACCCCTTTGGCTCAGAGGTTGTTAACTAAATATTGGGAGAATTATGTCACTCCTATTATCAATGCAGCCTTTGTTTCCCTTCTGAAAGTAATTAGACACTATGTAGAAACTATAAATTCCTCTTTAAGGTCTGAATTTATTCACTACATTTCACTTAAATTTACGAAGCTCACTTAATATTTTCACATATTATAAAGATCGGATAAATACCTATTGTCGAATTGTTTATTGTTAAATTAGCTTTACGAGGTATCGTTTCACTTTGCCTTCACTTTTAGACTTCGAATTATTCCATCTACATTTAATATTTAATTTCGTTGCACAGAGAAAAATTTCACGTTGTATTTTAAAGTTCCGCCATCTTTAAGTGTTACCCTTGAAATTATGGCGCTGCGAACTTTCTCTGTATCCGGTTTTAATTGTACGTCGTAACTATTGGAATATCACCTTTAAATAAATAACAATTAAATTTAATATTATTCACCAAACTTATATCCAAAATTAATAAAATTAGTTCGAAGTTCGCTCATACTTATTGGATATTATCTTTGGCAACTCTGGCCCTTTCGTCTTTATCAAGTTGGTACTAACCCGTTATTCTGTTGAAAAAAAAAGACCACGTCCGCTCTTGAAAATTCGTATCATAGTATACACCATAGAGTTGCGCGGGCAATTTGACCTCTCTACACTAACTTGTAAAAATCAATGCTGCCAACGTACCTTTTGCCGTTTTCCCTCGCTTTTAAAGTTGAAACTGCGACCATGTGCCGCCTCGCGGCGAACAGCGTAACCTCGTACGGCTAAATGCTACAAAAAGGCGCACACCCTACCCACTATGTTTTTCACATAAAAATTTGTTGAATTTCTCTATAGGTAGGTAGCAACAATCTTTATAGCCTGGCACCTTGTTTCACACATTTAAAATAAAGATACTTCGACGCCATCTTTTACACAATTTGGGGAGCGGAAACGACTTGGTATTTTTAAATCTGGTATGACTCCACGTGCTGAAAGTTCCAGTCTCTTTTACTAATCTCTATACAATCCACCATTATCGGATTCTTTTACAAAATCACAACACGACTCCACCATATCGGGTTTTTTTTTTTTTTTTTACAAAATCACAGCACGACTCCACCATGTCGGGAAGGCCCTTCCTTTCCCTAATTCTGCTTCGCGTTATTAAGTCGTTGAGAGCCCCTATGGGCCCTTAGAGGGTTTACAATAATGAGTAAGTGATAACGAGTGGAAAGGAATGCCCCCCGAGTTAATTTATATCTGATGGAGTCATACCTTCGTAATATGCTGCGACGCGAGTCTGACTCCAGCCGGTCTCCTCGCGTCTTCCGCTCCCCCTTCTCCATCTTGCTCTAGCTCCTCGGCGACCTGCATGAGTAAGTTAACCATGACATCACTGTATGATGCCCCTAGTTCTAGAGAGAGTGATTATGTTATATTTCTTAAACGTGCGGTAGGCCATCCCACACCATCCCAATGACCCCGAGCCATGTTTCCCTGGGAAACCCGTAGGGGTACCCGGAGGGATTACGATATACGACCCCCGGCGCACCTTCCGGTAACCTCCTTTGCAGCGCTCAAACACTTATGAGCCCTACTAAGGGTAGAAGATCCCTCGTTGCAGCCAGTACTTAGTCCTTGACCACTTCCTAGCTGATCTAATACGCCCGCCAGGTCAAAGGCATGGTGAGGAGGACCTCCGTTTAAACTTTGGTTGGCCAACCACATCGAGAATAAATTCCCTATCACTGATCTAGATACTTAGCGTCCAGGCACTTAACGTCTAGATACTTAGCTTAAGTTATTCGCCATCCGCTCGGTGCTCGAAGAGATGAGTCTGCCAGACTTCGCCTCTGCTTGCATGTTGTTCTCAGGAAGAGATGGTCGTGCGTTGGCAGCGCTATTTAAATACCACTCGTGAATAACGGAAATAAGACTTGATGTGACTTTATAAATTCCATTTAAGCAAACCACGATATACTAACATATAAATACGCGCGCACGGTACGGGATCCGAGCGGATTACATCGATACACGTTCAAAATGGGAATACCGTTCAGCCACCTTGTCGCGCCCCAATTCAAATGTACTATAGCGAATGAAAAATGACTGATTCGTAATAGCCACAGACTATAGAGCATAGAGCGAACTTCGAGCGAACTCTGCTAAATCACAGATAACATTACATTCATAAACTAAACACTGACCTTAGAGCAGTACGGCTAACTTTGCTCTTGTGCATTTCGCGAACGCATACGCGCTTCGCGACAGATGGTGCTTTCTCTATCGCTTGTTCCGCGCTCTCGCTTGCACGCGGTAGCTACGTGACAATGAGTCATGCTTTAACGTGCGTGCGACTGGCGTTCATTTATTTATAAGACGTTAATATCACGTCAAAAAATGAAAGGTTATTTTTTACACTAAAAGGTTACTTTTTTATTTATTTTAGGTAACTTTTGACATGACCGTGCTGGCAACACTGCAAATGACAGAAGCTGTCAAAAAACTGAAAAAAGAATAGGGAAACAAGGTTTGCTTATTTTTCGTGTTCTGCGTTATAAAAATAAAATCACATACATACCAGTTCTTCAAATTTCAATATTAATCAGCTTGATAATTCTACACTTTTGAGAATACAATTTTAATATGGCTTCCACAAGTACCGACTCGCAGTCCACTATAGCTCAGAAAACATGGGTGATGGCAAACAACATAGAAGGGGTATCGAGCGTGGACGATATTTATCGCTACGACAAAAAACAACAACAAGATATCTTAGCGGCGAAACCATGGGAAAAGGAGTATGTATTTGTTAAGTTTTACCAGTAAAAGTACCAGTTTTTTTTACTTAAGTTTCATTCTTTCATGTCAAGGAGAAAATTGGTGTTATTCATTTGGCCATACTTAGGTTTTTAATTTCACACGAAATCAATACCATCTGACCCTTAAAACCCATGCAAACCTTTCAAAAAATACAGGCAGCGACATAGATTTATAATAATTCTAATATAATAATTATGGCTGGCCTGCATTTTTGTTATGGATTTAGAGTAATTTCTTCATAAGATCAAGAATCATAAGATGAAATTTATAATAACCATCTAGCATTATCTTTGAGGACCTCATACTACCTAAAACTTTTGTTTAGTAGTTGTTCTTTGTGAGGGGTGTTTATTTAAGCTTTTTGTTTCAGTCCACATTTCTTCAAAGACATCAAAATTTCAGCACTTGCTTTGCTGAAAATGGTGATGCATGCAAGATCTGGAGGCACCTTAGAAGTTATGGGACTGTTGTTAGGTATAGTAACACTATGTATTTATTTGTTCATTAAATATTTTTAAATCCATTTTCAATGAATACCTTAAAGCACATTCTACATCACATCACATCACATCCTAGCGACCTTTCATCCTGCAATATTGCCATATCTGTTTTTAGTACACTTTGTATTAGGATGCATGATATACCTAATTACAATGCAATAGAAGCACAAATAAGTATTGCAATAATTATGTATTGCGATTGATTTATCGACTGACAAAAAACATGTGTATGGCAAAGGCTTGACTTGTATAACAGCAATATTATAATTTGCAAATAATGTTCTTCTAATCCAATATCAGCCACAGTGGCTAAACTTACATATGCTTATGTGTGTGGGCAAATGCGGGCATACTCTATTCTCTCGTTTTCATTGTCCTATGGGATGGCATAATCTGATACAACCAGAGAAAGATCAGGCGCAGGACAGAAGGCTTTACATGCTCTCTGAGGCACAACACTAACTTCCTAACTTTGAGCTGCTTCTGAGAATTTTTTGATAGAAAAACCCAATAGCTTTTTGGACAGAATATAATAAACGCGAAAGTATGTTTTTTTTTTGTTTGTTTGTTCTTCCTTCATGCCCTAACTAAGCAACCAATCGACTTGACCTTTGGCATAGAGATAGTTGAGAGGACGGAGAGTAACATAGGCTATTTTTTATTCTGTATAATTTGTTCCTGTGGGACTTAAAAGAATACCATAGATCGGCAAATAAGTTAAACTTTGACTGTTAGGAGTGCTGTTCTTATTTGTGTCTTACATGCTTTGACCTCTTATTCACCGTGGGTAACACTACGGGGCACAGCTAGTAATTTATGAAAACTCAAAATTAAAGCTAGGCTGCCAATATTAACATGTTTGTAACATTAACAGGTAAAGTGGATGCAAACACTATGATTGTGATGGACTCATTTGCGCTGCCCGTAGAGGGTACGGAGACCAGGGTGAATGCTCAGGCACAGGCCTATGAATACATGACTGCTTATATTGAGGCTGCTAAACAGGTAATTATGATCATGTATAGAATGATTTATCTCAAGCCTCTATAATTAAACAAGGAATGGATTGTGTTGTGTATTGAAACCACGATAGACTGATTTATTAATAGCTTTACATCGTATGTTCATACAAGTTTTATGCAACTACCTACATATTGTATCATACACATCATCGTCCTCCTCTAATACAAGACTATGCTAGCTACTATAAGAGCTACTATTAAATAACATGTAGGTAGGTATATAGATTACTTACACATACTCGCTTAAATGGTAATATTTAGATAAAACTATATTACGAAATGCACATAAATGAATACACAAAAGACAATTGAATTGCAATCGCAGCTTCTTTTAAACTACATATACTTATGTAAAATACAATAGATGTTACGATAGATACATTTTATGAATATCGCTTAATTTTTTCAATACACTCTAGAGCAGCTGCCCGACGCGAGCGCATCTTTCCTTGCAAATTTTTATCTTTTTCCGAACCCTTAGCCTCTTCTTTACTGAGATTGTCTACATCATCGGAAATCAAACCTTCCTCCTTATCCGCTTGACATTCATTCTCTTTCTCGGTCTCAGGTAAATCACTAATTACGGAGTCGCGAGGATCGTCACTATTCGGAGACACTAAGGCTAACGAATGACGAGACTTGCGTTTATCTCTTATGAGTTGATCGATATGGCGCTTCTGTACCCTACCGTCATTAGCCTTAACCACATACGACACCGGACCCTTGCGTTCTAATACCTCACCCTCTGCCCATTTAGCACTATTCTTAGCGTAATCACGTATGAGCACCGCGTCGCCGGGGCTCGCCTCGCGCAGCGTGTGCGGCGGCGCGGCGCGGCGCTCGGCCGCCTGCTGCGCGGCGCGGACGCGCTCGCCCGCGTCGGGCCGCAGCAGGTCGAGACGTCCGCGCAGCCGCCGCCCGAACATGGCCACAGCGGGCTCGCGCCCAGTGCTGCTGTGCTCGGTGTTGCGATACGTGAAAAGAAATCTACTGAGCGCAGTTAAATCGTCTACCTTCTCGATTAACGCTTTCTTTAATACCCGCTTTATAGTGCGTACGGCGTTTTCGGCGGCACCGTTGCTAGCAGGATGATACGGAGCTATGCGAGTGTGTTTAATGCCGTTCTGCTTCATATACAGCCCGAACTCCGCCGAGGTGAAAGGGGGCCCTCCGTCACTAAGAATTATTTTTGGGAGCCCAAATTTAGCGAATAGCTGTCTCAAACGGCCTACGACGACGGCTGCTGAGATACTCTTTAATTTTTCAACTTCGATCCATTTCGAATGAGCATCCACGATTACTAAGTAGTATGCGTTGTTGAACGGGCCTAAGAAATCTACATTCAGGCGCGACCATGGCTCGGCGGGCCAGGGCCACGAGTGCAGCGGCGCAGCGGGCGGCGCGGCGCGCTGGGACACGCACGCCGCGCACTGCGCCGAAATACGCTCGATGTCTGCGTCCAGACCCTCCCAATAAACATAATTACGGGCGATCTGCTTCATTTTGACGATACCGGGGTGTCCTTCGTGTATTTCTTTCAATACCTTTTCACGTAATGCTTTAGGAACTATCATTCTATAACCCCAAATTAAACAACCTTGATCGATGTATATATTATCCTTTCTATTAAAATAAGGTTTTTCAGACTCAGTTATTACTCTGTTCGGCCATCCGAACATAACGTAACCGTAAATCTTGCTCAACAATGAATCTTTCGCGATCTCACTTTTGATTTCTTTAAAGCTGAGTGGAAAATCGTCCTGAATAAAATTAAGGTAGCTACATCTTTCGACTTCACTCATGTTCGCACAGAATTTTGAGTAAAAGTTTACCAGGCCCATAAAACTCCTTAACTGTGTTACATTCGTGGGGGGAGGTGCCGCAACTATAGCTTCAATTTTTTTATCGTCTGTATGTAAGCCAAATTTATCTATTTTATAACCCAAGTATGTAACACTGTCTTTAAAAAATTTACATTTAGACCAATTTATTCTTAAACCGTTATCATTCAATCGCTGTAACACTGCCCTTAAATTTCTTAAATGTGTATTTTTGTCTTTCCCCGTGATACAAATATCGTCCGCGAACACAGCCGTAGAAGGCAATCCGCTCAATGTTTCCTCCATAATCTTTTGAAAATTCTCAGGAATACATTTAATTCCGAAAGGAACGCGCCTATACACAAAGGTACCCATGTGAGTCGTGATCGCCGTCATCGGCTGTGAGTCGTCTTCTAACACACACTGCTGGAAAGCATTAGATAAATCGAGTTTAGTGTACTGCTCGCCCCCACCGAGCGTGGCGAACAGGTCCTCGATCCGCGGCAGCGGGTAGTGGAAATCTTTAAGACGCGGGTTTATGGTGATTTTGTAATCACCACAAATGCGAATTGAACCATTCGCTTTGACCACCGGCACGATCGGTGTCCCGTAGTCCGACCTGTCCACTTTGTAAATAACACCTTCCCGCTGCAAGCGTTCGAGTTCGCGCTCGACCGGTTCACGAAGCGCTAGCGGCAGCTGACGGGCTTTAACAAACACGGGCGTTTCGTCCTTTAAACGCAAACGCAATCGCGACTTAAACGTGCCCAGGCCCTCCGCGAACACTTCGGGAAATTCTTTCTTCAAACTGACAGAAATAGACTCTTCACTAGACCTAATATTATGACACTGGATTACAGTTAATTTTAATTCTTTTATCCAAACTCGGCCCATGAGAGGAGGGCCCCCATTTGCGATTACATACAATTTTAATTTTGCAGATCTAGACCCACATGTCACATCCACTAAAATGTAACCGATCGTTTCTATTACGTCACCAGTGTAAGATTTTAAAATTAAAGACTTATTTTGAATAGGAAAGTTAGAAAAGCATTTATCATAGTATATTGCTAAAATAATCATGCCACTCGGTAAAGTGGAGAGTTTTCATGTCGGAACTCAAGATTGGGACGCGTATGTGCGACGCGTCAAGCAATTTATCGCGCTCAATAACATCGAAAGTAACCTCCATGTTGCCACGTTGGTCACGTTAGTAGGTGCAGATTGTTACGCGTTAATGTGCGATTTGTGTTCACCTGTCCACAACAACAACACAACGTGGCAACATGGAGGTTACTTTCGATGTTATTGAGCGCGATAAATTGCTTGACGCGTCGCACATACGCGTCCCAATCTTGAGTTCCGACATGAAAACTCTCCACTTTACCGAGTGGCATGATTATTTTAGCAATATACTTGATTAACTTCGATAAATAAATTATTTAACACCTCGTCGCCAATGTTGTGTATTGAAACCACGATATCCGAGACTGACTGATTTATTAATAGCTTTACATCGTACGTTCATACAAGTTTTATGCAACTACCTACATATTGTATCATACACATCAGATTGCAATACAAAAATTTATTTGTTTACAAAGCTAATGCCACTGATTGCATTAGCACATGAATTTCAGTGGCTGGTCTCACATGGAACTAGTCATAAATTAGTTTATTCAGCAAAGCAACCAGATATATTTTGAACCAGCATGATAAGTTACTTTGGTTCTGAAAATTGATCTCGGATCTCCTCATGTGATAATTTAAGTTGTCTAAATCTAAATATAGTTTTATCCTTTTTACAACATTCTCTGTAGGAAGGCAATTCCTTCCAACAGAGAATGCTTGCTTGCTTTTTTAATTTATAATTTTTATAATGTATTTGAAGGAAATTTCTGAATAATGAAATAAATGCAGTATATTGAAAATGTGCACTCTTAAGAAATCAGGGGCCAACATAATATTATAATACCTTCTTGTACCCCCAGGTTGGAAGACACGAGAATGCCATAGGTTGGTACCACAGCCACCCGGGTTATGGCTGCTGGCTGTCTGGCATAGACGTCTCCACACAGATGCTCAACCAGAATTTCCAAGAGCCCTTCGTCGCTATTGTTATTGATCCCGTCAGAACTATATCTGCTGGGAAAGTGTGCTTGGGTGCTTTTAGGACTTACCCTAAGGTATGTTTTCATTCACTCAAATGTACTTTTAAATGATTTATTATAGCAGTGTAACTTAAACCTGCACTTAAGTAACACGTATGACGTATCCATGACTTAAGTAGTCCATTTTTTCACTCACAATAAGCACAGGTCATAGTCATTAGGGTCATAAGAGTGATAAAATAGTATGATACTCATGACTTATAGTCTTACTTATGATACTCATGACTTATAGACTAACACCCGTATTCTTAGTTCTAAACTCATGATTTACTCGACTCGACTCAACCTCACAGAGGTGTTTTGATATTCATAGTTGTAATTTTTGTCCTTACCTCAAACACTTTCCTCACTCGAGGTGAGTTGAGTCGAGTCAAATGTAAGGTTGATCGGCATCTACCTTGAGGATGTTTTTATGTGATTGTTAGCTACAAAAGAAGTATTTTATTAATTTTTTATAATGTCTTTTGATAGTTTTATTGAATATATTATGTACGATAGTCGCGATAATTAGTCGTAAGGACTATCGTTTGCGCACGCACCGCACGCAGCGCACGCACCGCACGCAGCACACGCAGCGCACGCACCGCACATAGCGCACGCAGCGCACGCACCGGACCCAGCGCACGCACCGCACGCAGCGCACGGACCGCACGCAGCGCATGCACCGTACGCAACGCACGGACCGCACGCAGCGCATGCACCGCACGCAGCGCACGCAGCGCATGCACCGTACGCAACGCACGGACCGCACGCAGCGCATGCAGTGCACGCAGCGCACGCAGCGCACGCAGCGCACGCTGCGCACGCAGCGCACGCACCGCACGCAGCGCACGCAGCGCACGCAGCGCACGCATCGCACGCAGACACGCAGCGCACGCACCGCACGCAGCGCACGCACCGGACGCAGGACACGCACCGGACGCAGCGCACGCACCGGACGCAGCGCACGCACCGGACGCAGCGCACGCACCACACGCAACGCACGCAGCGCACGCACCGCACGCAGCGCACGCACCGCACGCAGCGCACGTACCGCACGCAGCGCACGCACCGCATGCAGCGCACGCACCGCACGCAGCGCACGGACCGCACGCAGCGCACGGACCGCACGCAGCGCACGCACCGCACGCAGACAAGCAGTGCACGCACCGCACGCACCGCACGCAGCGCACGCACCGGACGCAGCGCACGCAGGGGCGCAGCGCACGCACCGGACGCAGCGCACGCACCGCACGCAACGCACGCAGCGCACGGACCGCACGCACCGCACGCAGCGCACGCACCGCACGCAGCGCACGCACCGGACGCAGCGCGCACGCACCGGACGCAGCGCACGCAGACACGCACCGCACGCAGCGCACGCACCGCACGCAGCGCACGCACCGCACATAGCGCACGCAGCGCATGCACCGGACCCAGCGCACGCACCGCACGCAGCGCACGGACCGTACGCAGCGCATGCACCGTACGCAACGCACGGACCGCACGCAGCGCATGCAGTGCACGCAGCGCACGCACCGCACGCAACGCACGCAGCGCACGCACCGTACGCAGCGCACGCACCGCACGCAGCGCACGCACCGGACGCAGCGCACGCAGACACCCACCGCACGCAGCGCACGCACTCGCACTCGAACTCGCACTCGCACTCGAAGTCGCACTCGCACTCGCACTCGGACTCGAACTCGCACTCGCACTCGCACTCGCACTCGCTCTCGCACTCGCACTCGAAGTCGCACTCGCACTCGCACTCGCACTCGGACTCGAACTCGCACTCGCACTCGCTCTCGCACTCGAACTCGCACTCGCATTCGCACTCGCACTCGCACTCGAACTCGCACTCGAACTCGCACTCCAACTCGCACTCGCACTCGAACACGCACTCGAACTCGCACTCGCACTCGAACTCGCACTCGCACTCGCACTAGTACTCGAACTCGAACTCGCACTAACACTCGCACTCGAACTCGCACTCGAAGTCGCTTTCGCACTCGCACTCGAACTCGCACTCGCACTCGCGCTCGAACTCGCACTCGCACTAGCACTCGAACTCGAACTCGCAATCGCACTCGCACTCGCACTCGAACTCGCACTCGCACTAGCACTCGTACTCGCACTACACTCGCACTTGAACTCGCACTCGAAGTCGCACTCGCACTCGCACTCGCACTCGAACTCGAACTCGCACTCGCACTCGAAGTCGCACTCGCACTCGCACTAATACTCGCATTCGCACTCGTACTCGCAATTGCACTCGCACTCGCACATAAAAAAAAACGTCCATTATTAAGGTTAGCTAACGTCATAACTAACGAAACATTCCTCCAAACGATGACGTAATCCTTGAGTTTTACCTTGACTCCACTCATTCGAGGAACCTCGAGAATTCCTCAACCTGACAACTATGAATACCGATCTTGAGGTTCTTTCAAGTCATTCCTTGAGGCCTCCTCGAGTGAGTTGGAGTCGAGGGGCTTTTCGAGTTACGACTTAGAATATGGGTGTAAGACTGTAAGTCCTTTATACACATGTTTTATCACAGTGTATTAATGGACTAACTTAAGTCACACAGATCAGTGAGTCCTTTGGTAACATATTGTGATTATATGGACCTGATAATAACTTGAGTGTACTCAACATAAAAGCATGTTTTAGTAGTTTAATAAAATTTTATCATTGAATGATTGTGTACAAATATAATTAGTACTTATTGTACAAACCAATAAATTGCTTGTTCTGCAGGGCTACAAACCAGCTAACGAAGAACCCTCAGAATACCAAACGATACCGTTAAACAAAATAGAAGACTTTGGAGTACACTGCAAGCAGTACTACTCCCTCGAAGTGTCATACTTCAAATCCTCGCTCGACAGAAGGCTCCTAGACTCGCTGTGGAACAAGTACTGGGTCAACACACTGTCCAGCTCCAGTCTGATAACCAACGCTGAATACACGACCGGACAGATATTCGATCTGTCCGACAAGTTGGAACAGAGCGAAGTGTGCTTAGGTGAGCAAAGGATGTTTATTAAGGAAATCAGAAATATACTGCACGGTTAAGTAATATGACTTTTAACATTTTTTATGTAGACTAATATACTTATATTTTTATTGAATGACTTTAGGTGGATGCATAGACTTAGAGCGACCAATGCAGAGGCAGAAGTAATGCAAATATGTGCTTCAAAAAATCTCACGCTCGTTTTGTATTTGAGCATAATTTCAATCTAAATTTACTTTCAGGGCTTATTTTTCATTCGCTTGATATACAACGAATAAATCAGATATTTTGCCAGATTTCAAATCAAAACTATCAAAATATTTGGGGCGGGCGCAGCGACGGTGATTGGTTCGCTGTCATATCACGTCATATTCTGCTTCCCGCATTGGTTACAGCCATCTTAGTACAGTTTGCCGCACACACAAGAATCTTTTTAGGGTCTACAACTTGCTCAGTCCTGCGAATAGCCCATGTGATAACGCAACGGTCGTCGGGCGTGGATCGAAAACCGAAAGGTCAACAGATAATCCCAGCCGTTACACTAATGTCGTGCCCACTTCTAACACAAACTTTCGCTTATTTGAAGGGAAAAGGGGAATTAGTCATGTTCGTCATGGCTAATATTCTTTTTTTTTAACTATGTATTACACCCTTTTAGGGGGGTATTTTTGTAAACGTTTCTGAGCAGTATATAGCCTATACATATATACCTGTACGATATACAACGTTAGTTTTACTTTACGCAAAACCTGAAAGTAGTTTGTTCAGAATCAGTAACAAAATCGAATCCAACCATTTTTATATAGTGTTATATTTTTGTCCAATAATATTTTGAAACCTTACAAGCTTAGACACAATGATTTACCGCGCATCAGCTGACGGTCGGCACACAGCGGCGGTCATTCAACTCGCGTCGATCGCTAGTCCCTGCGGCGACGGCTTGCGGTGACCATTTTTTTCGAGGACAACGACGCAACTTAACAAGCTTGTAACTTCGTTACTTTTCATTATATTTTTTTGAAATTTTGTATAAATATTTTTAATGTAAAAATATTTGACACGTGTTTCGGTTTTTGCGCAAAGTAAAACTAACGTTGTATAGGAATATCAAAGCATGTGTATGTGTTTGTAGGACGCGGCGGCTTCATAGTGGCCGGCACGGACCAGCACGAGAAGCGCACAGAGGACAAGCTGGGGAAGGCGACCAAGGACGCGTGCAAGACCACCATAGAGGTGATCCACGGCCTCATGGCGCAGATGATCAAGGACAGGCTGTTCAACAGCGTCAGCGGCAGGCCGTCCTCCTGCACGCCCATGATCGAATGAATCTAGATTCTAGTCATTTCAGTTAATGATACGATCAAGATAATAGGAAAGTTTAAGGGACCTTTCAGATAGACCGGCGCGGAGAGCAGAGCAAATTTTAATCACATTTAAAATAGAATCTTAAGACATTGTAATAAGCTTTATTTTTACATTTTATCTCTTTTATGATAAGAGGATGCTCGAGGATGCTTCCAATACGCTCGGTGTGAAATATTAAGAGCAGCCGCTCGGCTGCTCGTCGAGCCGGTCGGCTGCTCCATGCTCGTGCTCTTTCGCGCTCGAGCAACCGACCGGCTCCGTTCGCGTGCTCTTTCATGCTCGCGCAGCCGACCGTAGGCCGAATTGCTCTGAGTACAATCCGACCCAAGACTCAAGAGCGTACGCTCGGCTCCGAACGCATCCGCGTGTCCGTTCACACAGACCGGCGCGGAGAGCAGAGCAAATTTGAACGGCCGGTCTGTGTGAAAAAAAAAATGCTCTCCGACGCTCTCCGCGCCGGTCTATCTGAACGGTCCCTAAACCGCCATTTTCTATTTCCGATAACTATGTAATAAAGATTTAAGAATTACTAGATATCTTTCATTTTATACCTTTTTAACCCAAACTCGAAAGTATAATACTTTTGTTTATTGGATTATCTTTAGTTAGCATTAGATTCCTGGACTTAATCAAAGAGCATTATTATCTTTGCAATAAAAACTATTAATATTGTTGTTACAAGTAATAAAGTTCGTAACCTAAAACTCGACTACGCTTAATAATTAATTAAAAATAAAATAATTTAGTGTGCAGACAGCGCGGAGCAAGCAGCTAGTGACGACATCTGTTATGTCTATCCGAAACTAATTTAATAATCTAGAAAGCTGCGCGATCACTTCTCGATTTTTTTCGTAAATAAAATGTAGCCTATGTCACCCGGACCATAACGAATCGATAGGACACCTCATTCATCAAAATCGGTCCAGTAGTTTAGGCGCTACAGACTGTAGCGCCTAAACTGTACCATTGTAGCCTACAGTGGTACACAATCTCAGACACAAACATACATAGACTGCTAAAATCATAAACCTTACTTTTGGCTTTGCCGTAGTCAGGTAATAAAAAGGATTTGGACGGGCAGGGTAAAAAAAAATAAAAAAACAATTCTTGATTATATAAACATTCTCAAATATTTATTAACCAATTTACATAAAATCATTAATCATTATGTACATCTTTCATAGCATTATTAATAAAACCATAACATCTCACATCCTGGAGGGCCTTCTATTCAACCAGACACCACAGTGTAGCTAGCATACAGTTCAAAAACAATAATTCCTTACACAGAAGTTAAAGTCGTTAAATGCATTTAGTTCAATAATGTCTAGAGACTCTCCACAAAAGAGCTGTCAAGTTTGGACATTACAATCTGCAGTTCCGAGCGTTAACATTTAAACCTCACAGCTAAGGCTAGATCTAGCGGAATTAACGGCGCTTTAATACAGCGAAATTCCGCTAGATTTGTTAATAGCCTAAGTGGACCAGACTAGAGCGCGTATGTGCGCGCCAACATGACGTGTTGGCAGTACTCAGCGAAACATAGCGTTTTTGAACTGTATGATCGCTAAACTATGTAGATACTAAGGTAAAACAAGCACCAAATTGCGATATAATCATTTTGCAAAGCTCTTTATTACATTATGAAAGATTAAGTCCATGATTTTGTGAAAATAAATTTCAGAGGCATTTCTTAGTTTGCACATTCATAAAAATAAAAAATAAAATACGCGCCGAATTGAGAACCTCCTCCTTTTTGAAAGTTGGTTAAAAATGCTATCCCCTCAGGGTTGATTTCATATTATTTAATAAGTCGTTTTCTGATTTTAGGTATAAAAAACTTTCAAAACGATGACTGAACTTTTTACAAAAATCCATAAGTGATTATTTTTTTTTCATACAACGTGACAAACTTTGAAATGTGTACATTAGCTAACATAGCTTCTAAATAAATACAATGGAATAAGATCACGCATTCATGGATTTAACATATTTCATTAATGTTTACTTTAAGGTTATACATATATTTCATAAACTGTGCTGGTTAATTGTAACTAACATATTATAAATAAGGTTTAAAAAAGAATAAAAATAAACGGCCTAATAATTTTTAAAAACGTCCCAAACAATATCAACTTGGGAATAAAACTAAGATAAGGGCTCCTTCACAATATAAAGACTTCTTATAAGACATCACCAGTATAAAGACTTGATTTATAAAAACTACAGAAAAAAAAGATTGTCTTGATTACCTTTAGAGCTTTATTTAAAAAATATAAACACCCAGAGTTATGTTAAATTGCAAAGATTGTATGATTTCCAATTTCCATGCAATTTGTATGATTTTCTTACAATTTTTGCAGATTGACATTTTGTAACGAATACTTGAGTTGAGTTAAATCTGTCAATAATTATGACAGATTTAACTCTACGCTTCTGTCACGTTAGCTTACGTTGCCAGATAACTTGAAAGCATACTCTATTCCGTAGAGCAGTGATGTCTTATAATGTGAAGAAGGTCAAGTATGGATTTTATATGTTAAGTATAATATGATCTTTCTCATTTCATAGTGTATTTACAAATTTTTATTTAATCAATGAATTAAAAAATTCTCATTATCTTTAAGGAACAACTAACCTAAAAGTAAAATAAATGTTATAATATAAAACGGCTATAAAGTTAGAAGCAATAAATCTCGGAACGACACTACTTTTTAACAAAACGCCTGGGATATTCGTTAGATTAATAAATAATTTAGCTCTATTGATAATTTCCCTTTCAGTAATAATAAGATTGTGATATTTTGTTACATTCAATATGAGTTGTTGAACCCGACAGCGTTCGCGAGCAAAAACGCTCTTATAATTTGTCGCAGTTTGAACACTGAACAGGTTTTAAAAAGTGAACATCTCAAACAAATCCAAATGTCCAATTCATCCAAATCAATCCAAATCCAAACCAAAAAAAAAAAAAAAAAATCCTTCCGAAATGTGAAATTATCAATACACATAAGTCAAGATTATATTTATGTAGAGCTAAATGTTTTTAACTCCATTTGCTTAACATTTGCGAAAACAAAATTATATAACGTTACCTACGTTATATAATTTTATTATAACAAAAAATTTATTATAACTAAAAATGTTCCTATCCAATCGACTTTATCTTTACACGGTTCCAAAGGAATCCCTAATATAGCTATTAATTAGTGTATCACACGCATTACACGATAATGGTACTAATTCTGTTGTACATAAGTTCTATACTAAATTAACAGGTATAAAAATACCCTCGCTTTCACAATGTTTCCTGCGGAAAAGGATAGCATTACATTTAGAGCTCTAAATGTAATCATTTAGAGCTTTCAATTTAGTTTAGAGATTTTGTATCACAGAACCAGCGCCAATGTTAGTTTTAATGTGGGTAGCTCCCATTTGCTCTATGAGATGTGAAGTCAAAGGTAAAAAAAAGTGTGTTAATGTACACAAGTTAAACTTCTTTACATCAATTACAATCAGACACTAGATGGCGCGACAGACGGCCATGTTTGTTTGCGAAGCGTCGGACACTCGTTGCTAACTTCATCATGTCGTTTTTCGTGTCACAAAATCATAAAAATTCACTCTCATCATTTTTTCATAACGCGCTTAAAGAAATATAACTTAAAAAATGAGACAAAAGGACTCATTTTGTCCGATGACGTCACGTTCCATAGAAAAAATAGTAACTACCATTTGAGGTCGTTGCATACGTAATGGGATGGTTGGTACAAGTATTAATTTAGTAAAATTGGTCAGACTGAGATATTATGGATATGTATACATACAATATATCTCATATATGGATATGAGATATATTGGTATATAGCGTGCTCTGAATAAGGTATATAGCGTACGCGAATAAGGTTTAGAGAAGATTATAAATTAATATTATGTTAACACACTAATTGGGTAGTAGAATAAATGGCTATTTTATGATTAAGTGGAACGTTGTTTATTTATATGTATGTAAAACCTAATCCCATATCCCATTACGTATGCTGTGACCTGTATAATATTGTTAATAATAAAATAATCTATTAAGTACACATTCCCACACGATCCGCCTCCCTTTACATAAGTATGTTACAATTTAACAGTACAGTTGTATTTACAACGCGAAAATTACGAGAATCAAAACGTAATCACACGAAACAAAATTCGACATAAATAACAGAAGAAAACAGAATATTTTATTACAATTCAAATATTTTTGTAATGAATAAAGATAACCCCAGTGGTTATCTTTATTCATTACAAAAAATATTTGAAAACTTTCGGAACGCCTTTCTGGTATGCAAAATGTACAAATTATTTCAATATGTGCAAACGATATCCGAATAGGTTACTGTAAAAAAATTTTTTTTAAATATTCTGTTAGTCCAAATCGTAAAAATAACATGACAATGGTGCCAATTCTGTTGTACACAATCTCTAAACTAATTTGGCAGCTCTAAATGTAATGAGAAAACAATATTGTTGTGAAGAGAATACCACTGTTAGAAATAGTTTTCCATACCGTTCAATAGATGGCGCTGTGCCGAGTTGTCTTGCGTTATCAATTAATTCATGATAATATGGGGAAGAACGTGTTTTGAGCATAGAGAAAATAATAATAAATAGAGCTGGCATAATGTCCTATAGAAATTAGTGGATCGGAAAATAGCTCAAGCTTATCAAAATTTTCATAAGTGTGTAAGAGACAACACTACATTTTTAAACATAACAATAAAACAGATCGTGGCAGAAATTTTATTGCACTGCTCTTAAGATGGCCTCCCTAAAATGTATACATGAACACTCACACACGCACAACTTGAGACATCACAATGAACACGCGCCATTTTATGTTACAGGATTGTGCGTGTGTGAGTGTATTTTTGGCACGTTTTTAAGGTAGTTATGCCAACTCTTTTTATTATTATTATCTCTATGGTTTTGAGTTTAACTTGTTATTGACAACTAAATTGACAGGTCTAAATAGGTCTATATGTAGACCTGTCAATTTAGTTAGAGATTGTGTACAACAGAATTTGTACCAATAATAATATAAATAACGTGATTATTCAGTAAGTTAAATTAGGCAAAAACGTTTTATATACTTACCTGCATTAATCAAAAATATGAGAATCAATCTTTCTCTCTCTAACGTAGTGGGAAGCAACCCTGAGCACTGCGATACGTGATCGTAAATTAATTAAAGTAAATGAAAATTCGGTTAAAAAATGATTTTAAGCAAAAATCCATATTTCTAAAAAAATATAAAGTTATTTAAAGGCATTTTTTTCTTTATATCAAGATCGAACAGAATATTTTGCAATAAATACAATATAGTTGTGAATATAATTATGATTTATGTACTTGAGATTATTATAATACTGAAAATATTATAATTTTAAATATAGCATTTTTATGTGCAAAATATTACAAAAATATTATTATAGCCGATTTTTTAAATTGCCATTCAATAATTAAATACTTAATGATGCGCTATTAATTTTTTTTTAAATACATAATATTTTCCATCCACACGTTTGGGCCCTATCGTTCTAATTTCCGAAAAAAAAAAATAACTATCTAAGAAGTGGAATGTTAAAAGTGACGGCTAATATCTACATCTCACACATACTAATAGGAAATTCAGTACTTTTAAGTGTTGCTCTGAACTAAGGACGTATCTAGCTGAAATCGGGCGCGCGGAAATTAACAAGCTGAATTCCGCACCGACTACGATGCGGAATATCTCAGCGGAAATTTCATTTCGGTTCGCGTTGTTAATACAATTAGCACTGATAGTTATTAAGTAAAAGTGGGCAGTGTTGCGCACGCGCGGAATTCCGCTAGATATGTCCCTAGCCTAACGCGCCTAATTTATATAATCATGCATTTTTTAGAAAAACACAGAACTTATTATTAGTGTATTAGACAATTTATTCTTTACAAGTTTTAGAAGTTTAATAGTTTTATTTATATTTTTTCTTTGCTGTCTATTTCTAGTATCACTCGATGAAAATATTTGTTAGCTAAGTTCTGGGTTTCGCTAAAAAGTAAAAACGAACATAAATTATTACGAAGATTCAAATATAACCTTTTTATCTTTTTATATTTTAATTTTGCAAAAATTTATCATAGCATAGCTGCCCCGTCGACGGTAAAAAATACCTTTCACTACAACCATTCAAAGTATTTTTCTGTTTACACACACTTTCGATAAGATTTATCAGGGAGGCCGCTGGATACAAGCGGCGCAAGACTCTACAAGAGACCCGTGTCCAGATTCAGCAAGTGTGTGTAATCTTAGTTCTGTACAGCCGAGCTGTTGGTGACGATACTTGTCACTACAACCATTCAAAGTATATTTCTGTTTACACACACGCTCGATAACATTTATTTAGGGAGGCCGCTGGATACAAGCGGCACAAGTCTCTACAAATCACAGTTTTGTACAGTCGAGTTGGTGATGGTGTTGATACTTTTCACTGCAACTAGTCAAAGTATTTTTCTGTTTACACACAAACGTTCGATAATATTTATCAGGGAGGCCGCTGGATACAAACGGCGCAAGATCATGCGAGAGACCCATGTCCAGATTAGGTAAGTGTGTGTAACCCCCAATATCCAGATTCAGTCAGTGTGTGTAACCCCCTATATCCAGATTAGGTAAGTGTGTGTAACCCCTTATATCCAGATTCGATAAGTGTGTGTAACCCCCTATATCCAGATTAGGTCAGTGTGTGTAACCCCCTATATCCAGATTAGGTCAGTGTGTGTAACCCTCTATATCCAGATTAGGTAAGTGTGTGTAACCCCCTATATCCAGATTCGGTAAGTGTGTGTAACCCCCTATATCCAGATTAGGTAAGTGTGTGTAACCCCCAATATCCAGATTCAGTCAGTGTGTGTAACCCCCTATATCCAGATTAGGTAAGTGTGTGTAACCCCTTATATCCAGATTCGATAAGTGTGTGTAACCCCCTATATCCAGATTAGGTAAGTGTGTGTAACCCCCTATATCCAGATTCGGTAAGTGTGTGTAACCCCCAATATCCAGATTCGGTGTGTATAATCACAGTTGTGTACAGCCGAGCTGGTGGTGGTGCTGGTGATGGTGATGGTGGTGGTGATGGGGTTCGCGTCAGTTGAACAGGTCGGGCGGGAAGTTGTTCACCTCCGCCTGCTCCAGGATCGGGTTCCCGTCGATGTTGTACGATACTCTTATCCGGAGGCGGAGCGGCGTCTGGAAATACCAATATAAACTGCAGAGCATGCAGGGAAAAGCTACATATCACTACATAGTATAAAACAAAGTCGCTTTCTCTGTCCCTATATCCCTATGTATGCTTAAGTCTTTAAAACTACGCAACGGATTTTGATGCGGTTTTTTTTAATAGATAGGGTCATTCAAGCGGAAGGTTTATAAGTAGAAAAATTGGACCCGGTAGGTGGCGCTAATAGCGGGCAGGACGACGTCTGCCGGGTCCGCTAGTATAATATAATATGTAGTCCATTCCATGAGTCAAACTCCTAGGGAACAAAATACTCGCACCTCATTGGTCGATGCGCGCAGCTAGATTATAAGTGAAGATGTTCCGAAAGGGAAGGCGTACATGCTGCCAGGCAACTATTATGCATTAAATTTTTTTAATAAAACAACTTTTTAATAAAACATCATTCTTTATTAATGGAGTGTTTTATAATTTTAAATATTTTCTACTAACACAGACGGTCTATCATCTCAAGAAACTATAAACGTACTGAGAAAAATCCGGCATGTAGACAATCCTAAAAACGATTTGGCTACTGAAGGTCACGCGTAATAACCAATGAGCGCACAATGGTGGAATATCCTTTAGTAGCTTGTTTCATGGAATAGACTTTTTAGTACATCGATAGAAAGTATAGAGGAAACAGACTGACTGACACATCAACATACAGCTCAAACCTGAGCTGGATCTAGACACTTGAGATTTTGCATGAGGATGCATTCAACGGCATCTTAAAAAAACTGAATCCTCGCGGAAAGAGTATTTTATACGAGTTCTTATTATTAGTAATAAAGGATGTAATATATACCTTGGATGGATTGGTAATTTTGAGTACTTGTGTGATTTCCCCCTGCGGCGTCAGCACTGTGCCTGACGGTGACATCATGTCCAGTCGGAATGTCTGTTGAAATAGAAAATACCTTCATAATAGTAAATTATTATAGGTAAACTATTAGAAGAAGAAAAAAACAACAATTACAATGACATAGGTCGCATTGTTGTGGGCCTTGTCAATCTTGGAAAAATTGAAAGAAATCCGGTATATGAAAATGCTTACTAAAATGGACAGCCTATGCGACCTACCATCACGTAGCTCAACCGTGTGCTGTCTGCTGTATGGAAACTATTTTTTAAATATATTTTAATTTTGTTTGACATCGATTTCGAATCAAACATTTATATGTATAGTGTATTAACATTGAAAGGTTATAAATAATGTCTTTCATTTAAAACTATTTTGGTTCATGTCCGCAACTTTTCGCGAAGCGAGTCGGATTGTGCCTGTTTACTTACCTTTCGACATGTTTTCAAAGTTGTGTTGTGTCTCCTCTGTGGATGTGTACAAGTCACGGCAAATAAGTCTAGCGTTGACCTTCAATGCGCAGAAGTCGAAAATGAGGTATCTCGGGGTGTGAGGGGGTCGCGGGGAGGGCGTGGGGATCGTTCGTAAGCACTGATTAGCTCTCGCGGATCCCTCGTAAGCGCTGATTGGCTCTTCAGTCGTACTGTGTGCGCTCACTCGTACGACGCTGCGCGCACTTCAAGGTCACCGCTCGACTTACGTGCCGGGGGTTATGTGTATGTATGTATGTGTAGTGGAGGTATGTACTATGTACTCACCCGGGGCACGGCGGCCTGGAAGAGGAAGTCAGTGAGCGTGCCCGCGGTGAGCGAGCGCGCGCGCATCGTGAGCGTGGCCGTGTCGCCGCCGCGCAGCGCGCGCAGCTCCACGCACACGCCGTTGCGCTCCAGCGCCGTCACCACGCACTCTGACAACACAAGCACCAGCATACAGTGTTGCCAACTGTTAGCTTTACCCAGTTGCTAGATATTTTTCAAAATGTTGCTAGATTGCCAGTTTTGACGTGATGACACCTTATGAATCGATGAACGCCGGGCGGCACACACAAAAAAGCATGACTCATTGTCACGTTCCGCCTGAGCCGAGCGTCCAACTGCTAGCTTTTCCCAGTCGCTAGATTGCGAGTTTTAACGTGATAACGTCTTATAAATCGATGAACGCCGGCTGCACGCACGAAAAAGCATGACTTATTGTCACGTTCCGCCTGAGATGAGCGTGCAAGCGAGAGCGCGGAACAAGCGACAAAGAGGCACGATCGGCCTAAGCGTTCAGCTTCACCGTGTAATAAACCGACTGTACAGAGAACCAATTTTTTTGCTAACCCCGGGAATTAAAATCGCCAAATGAGCTACCAGTCTCTAGTAGCGTATTCTAGTAACTAGAGTAACGCTAGAGGAACTACTCGGGTGTCGAAACCATTACAAAAATGTAATGTTACCTTCGGGTTGCGTGAGCGCGGGCTCGGGCGCGAACAGTCCGTCGAGCAACAAAGATGGCGACGTGAGGTTGTTGTTGTTGGCGCTGAGCGCGACGCTGGGCGCGGGCATGGCGGGCGCGCCCAGGTCCAGCCCGCTCAACAGGTCCAAGATATCCTGGACAAGAGGATTATATACTGTGAGATGTTGATTCAAATGCACAGCGATCCTAAAGTTTCACTTCAAAAAATTACATATTATTCCTTATAATTAATGTCATCGATCGGAATGGCCTAAGCCAGCGCCTAAAGGATCTATACATAGTTAAACACCATTCAAGTGACCCCATAAATACGAAAAAATTCATCAAAATCGGTCAAACCGTTTAGGAGACTACGAAGATCGGTACATCGGAATTTTAAACATAAAGATTCCTAATTCGATATTCTTAACGTTTACTGCGTAAGTGACAGTGCAGATTCACGTAAGATTACGAGGAGAGATTACGTAAGACCATCTCCGTGGTTAGATCATAAATGTTTTTTTAAAGTATTTTTTTATCTATCTATACTAATATAATAAAGCGGAAAAGTTTGTTTGTTTGTTTGAACGCGCTAATCTCAGGAACTACTGGACCGATTTCAAAAATTCTTTCACCGTTGGATAGGTAAGTGATCCTTGAGTGCTATAGGCTATAATATATGTACCACGGGCGAAGCCGGGGCGGACCGCTAGTTTATTTATAAAACTTGCAGCAGATTCCTCACCAATTTCTACACGGAATCGTATATGAATGCAGCTTGTTCTAAGAATGTCGTTATACTAAACATAAGCAAACATCTTCACAAATATGGCATGTACAGTATGTTTTTCCCTAGCTGTTGTCTTAAACGGTAAACAAATCGCAAAAATCTTCTCGGAAAAACGCGTAAGTAACGTTCTTTCCCCGGCGCTTTAGACGTTCTTGCACGTTCTTAGTTTTAGTTCGCGGTAAGAACGTACTATGCGCCGTGCAAAACGCATCACTTACGCGTTTCTGCGATAATGGATTTGTTTACCTTTTAAGGAAAGTAAGGAAAAACAGACTTTCCTGCCTCGCGAGTTACGACGGCGAGTTTGCCGACGCTACCGCTGTCGGGCGAGAAGCGTCTCAGTTTCAAACTAAATTAGTTAAATATTAATTAGCAGATTATATAGATGAATAATTGGTGACTTACATTGGTATTCGAGTTGTTGTTGGTAGTTACGGCAGGCGTGTGTTCTACGTCCCCATTCGAAAGCAGCTCTGACCCGTTGATCAAGTCCAACAGTGGGTTCTGGAATTAAATAAACCATTACTTTAATGGTACAGAAGACTCACTACACACGTACACAATTAACACACACGTAAGTTTTAATTTTAAAATTAAAACCATTCTTTTTTTAAATATAGCAAACACTCCTTTCATAATTTTGAGATCGACAACGCATTTTTGTAATATTTCTTTGTTTAATTTTATATTTTACATTGAATAAATATTACATGAATAATGATATTAATTAATTATTAATGAATAAATAATATTAATGGTGAAATTAAAAATAGATGATTTTTTAGCAAAAAAAAAAAATCATTCGACAGATTAATAACATACCTGTTCAGTTAGTATATTCGTCTGTGGCTGTTCGCCCTCGGTGTCGCTGTCGTCGCGCTCCCGGTCCGTGGCGGTGGCGGCCTCCATCGGCGGCATGCGCTCGAGCAGCGCCGGCCGCAGGTGCGCGTATTGTCTGGTCACGAATACGTCATCATCGTCATCATCATCATCATCATCATTATCATCATCATCATTTTATTTCAGATGAGCTCCGCGGCGCAGTGGTCTTGGAAATGTGAGGTGTCGGGTTCGATTCCCAGCAGGGACGAATTGGTCTTCCTTCCATTCAGCCTCTCCAATAAGCGCCCGCAACTTAATAGTACGCCTAATAATATTACGTTAGCATTGCCCTTGACCCGCTCGATTTAAGTATAGCGTTGTCCTTATCATTAGTACTTGGCTTGTATGAAGTGGCGGGGGTGTGACCTTACAGTCTTCATTCAAGGTCAAACGTCTTACCAACATAAAGTTGCATGAACGGACGTTTTACTGATGGTTAACTTGTTACCAACAATAAGTATAAATTAAAAATTTTAAAAACCCCCGACATTCGCCATTTTGTGGTAGCGGCCATCTTGGATTTACATATTGCTATTCTAATAGTCAAGCCCTTTCATTTGATACCCATATTGAGGGAGTTGTGATATGTAATGCGCCATTTTGTGGCGGCGGCCATTTTGAACCGATTTTCATCAAACATAGCTAACAACACTCTCGACTAATTCACCTTTCAAACAAAAAAAAAACCGCATTCAAATCGGTTCACCCGTTTGAGCGCTACAGGGGAACAGACAGACACACACACACACACACACACACACATACACACACACAGAGACACGTCAAACTTATAACACCCCGTCTTTTTGCGTCGGGGGTTAAAAAGGTGTACACGTGTTTGGACTTACTTGTAAAGTTGTGACAGCTCGACCCCTCTCTGCTGCAGTTCAATGTGGATGTGGGAGCCGAATGTGTCGATTATGACGCGGATTTTACTGGAAAAATATAAATTATCTCACAATAAAATACAACACCTTTTCAGAAATTAATATGTAGTCATACTACTACAAAAGAACAATTATTACAGGGCAGGTGATTCAATTTCTTTTAATTGTTTAAAAGTTTGAATTTTTAAAACGTAAGAAGTATTTAGAATCTGGTAGCCTTACCATTGTATGATTAATGAAATCATATATCCATTAATCATACAATGGTAAGGCTACCAGATAATGGATCATAAATATTTAATTTTTTTACTTGAAGTAAACAAATGGAATATTTATGAAAATATCACCTTGGCCGTCCTGCTACCATTCCTACTATCTATTTGGTTCTGTAAGTCCAATTCAGCAGTTCAGAAGAATTATCCAAATCGGTCCAGGCATCTTTGAGTAATCGGAGAATATATATATAAAAAAAGATTCCGACGAATTGAGAAACTTCTTTTATGTTGTTAAAAATGGTGGTTAAAAATTTATTGTACTCACTCTTGACTGGGCCGCGTGGTAAACCGTGTAGACAGTTTGGCCAGGGATAGTAATAAATACTCCTTGGTGGTGATGGAGAGCTGTGTGGACCACAGTAACTTCTGGTATACGTCTATCACGTACTCTTCCGAGGGACGGGTGAAGTCGTCTGTAATCAGATATGTGCGTTCAAAACTTTTTCAAATAATTTTGGTATAAAAATAGATATTGTGGCCAATTTTGTTGTACACAATCTCTGAACCTAAACTAAATTTACGAGTTTAAAAATAGTGCTACCCTTTTTCGTAGGGAGCATTGCGAAAGAGATAGGAATATATTTAGCCCTGTCATTTTTTGCCACAAGTCCATTGGCACCATTATTTCCACAAAATATACACATAACTAAGCTAAACTAAGCTACTAAGCTAAGATTGATTGTATTGCATTAATTTTTAAAGTAAATCCGTCTCACCGACGCCATCGTCGTCAACCATGGAAATGGCGTTGCTGGCCTCCGACACCAACATATCCCCATACTCGCCGATCGTCCACGCAGCCACCTGAAAACGTTTATTTGTATCTTCGTCATGTCCACGACTTGGGTTTAGGTGCTTTTAAAACTCCTTGAATTTCCTAATGAGACTCAAACATCCTTCAGTTAGTCAGTTCAGTCAGAAACGAACTTCAGTTTCCTCCAAGCGGAAACTTAAACAAAAAATAAAACATAATGGTTCTGAAAGTACAACTTTAGTCCTGTAAAGTCCTCCTTTAGGTCCATTGTTCTCTGATGTTATTATGTTTCGATGCTCGATATCAATCAACAGTATCGAGACTGAGATGTGCAAACTCGTACTTAGGGTGAGATCTATAGAGCGTACTCCGACTGTACTCAGACTCAAGGCAAAGTTAAAAAGGAACAATAAATATATCCCTGTCATAAATCTGTCTTGAGGCTGAGTATAACCCCCAGCACGTAAGTCGACCGGTGACCTTCAAGTGCGCGCAGCGTCGTACGAGTGAGCGGGACACAATACGATTGGAGAGCCAATCAGCGCTTACGAGGGATCAGCGAGAGCTAATCAGTGCTTAAGAACGATACCCACGCCCTCCCCGCGACCCCCTCTCATCCCGAGATACCTCATTTTCGACTTCTGCGCATTGAAGGTCACCGGTCGACTTATTTGCCGTGACTTGTAGAGTCAGTGTGCTTAGATATCATCCTAAGGGTATAAGGCTTACTTGTATGAGCGGTTGTTTCTCGGTGGCGTCCGCGGAGACGGCGGATCGCTCCAGCGACGTCCACAAGCGCATGGAGGCGTACGCCTGCCGCTCGCCGGGCGCTGCAGACACTATCTGTATGGTGTTGGACACTGTGTCGTCGCGGAGATAGTTGCCGGCCTGCAATACAGTATTCGATATTAGTATAACAGGAATCATCATATTCATCCGATCCTTATCCCATACTGTGGGTTCGGCTCAACATGTCTATCACTTCTGTGTTAGGACTGTGTCATTATTATCTGTTTCACACACTCCGTCCATTTTTATTTGGTCTTCCTCTACTCTTATTACCTATAACAGGATTAAAAGGATTAAATTTTAAAAACAATTTAGTGTCTTGTCAGACGAACTACAAATTGTAGTTTAGATACAATTTTATTGTATCCAAAGTTCCAAACTTGTGTTGTTGTCTGCGTACAGATTTTCACATTTCAATGCTTTGTTTTGAATCGAGTTGGGGTTGAGGCCATATGTTCGAGAAGGTTGTCGGTACAAGGGTAACGACAACAGTTCCTTCATCATGGTCCGGATGTTCTAGTCGGGAATTCATTCTGTTTGCCACGAGTTAAGTTGCGAGACCTATTGCGAGACCTGGTGCGTGACCTACATACTTTTCTTACCTTGAGCAAGACCTGGAACAGCGTATCGAGATGCCACTTACTGGAGGGCGTGTATCTCTCCGCAGCCAACACCATGGTATTCGAGCGGAGCGCTTTGAACTTCACTTTAGTCTTCTCTAGTAACGACAGCAGTTCCTCCCATTATGGCTCGGATGTTCCAGCCGTTGATTTGTTCTGTTTGCCACGAGTTAAGTTGCGAGACCTATTGCGAGACCTGATGCGTGACCTACACACTTGTCTTACCTTGAGCAAGACCTGGAACAGCGTGTCGAGATGCCACTTGCTGGAGGGCGCGTATCTCTCCGCAGCCAACACCATGGCGCTCGAGCAGTGCGCCTTGAACTCCGCGTCGGATCGCTCGAGGAACGCCAGCAGTTCCTTCATCATGGCTCGGATGTTCTGGCCGTTGATGAGCGCGAAGGACAGTTCCATGGCCCGACGCCGTATTGACACGTCTGGGTCCTGTAACGAAGGTGTTGTTGATCAGCTTAATCATTACCGTTGGATGTTACAAGTCCAGAATTCGCTATAACATTGGATAACTCATCGCGCGAAACATACTTTTGATAAAACTTTTGTAACCAAGAACTATCAAGTTTTATACCTTAACTCTGGGTAGCAATATTTGTCATAGAACATTTGTAGCTTTGTAATGAGTTCATGCTCTTTGTTTATTAATGTAAGTACTAAGAAATATGTAATATCATTCTCGTACATATGAATCACATAAGGACTCAATTGGTAAGGATTGAATCAACATATGATACCAAAAGCGAGGTACCACGATTGAATATATAATGTGTTTAGATTATGGGATCATATTTTAGATGTCATTGATTTAGTCCATATTCATAGTAGAATTATTGTTTTTGAATAGGCAACAACGAGTGCAGAGAATTAATGCGCCTCATTCAAAGCGGCAGTTATTAACAGCATATTAAACAAGTATAAATTAAAAATTTACAAAACCTCCGACATTCGCCATTTTGTGGCGGCGGCCATTTTGGATTTGCATAGTGCTATTCTACTACTCAAGCCCTTTCATTTGATACCCATACTAAGGGAGTTGTGAAATAATATATGATCCGCCATCTTGGATCGATTTTCATCAAACATAGCTAACAACACTCTCGACTGATTCACCTTTCAAACAAAAAAAAACCGCATTCAAATCGGTTCACCCGTTTGAGCGCTACAGGGGAACAGACAGACACACACACAGACACGTCAAACTATAACACCCCGTCGTTTTTGCGTCGGGGGTTAAAAAACAGAGTGCAGAAATAAATGTCATTCACTACAATCCTATCTCGTACGCCGAAGCTTACTTATAGGCTACAGCGTTGTCCTTGTCCCACTCGATTGACGTATAGCGTTGTCCTTGTCAGTAGTAGTAGGTTATCTTGTATAAAATGTCGGGGGCGGGATAATGTTGTATCACCTTCAAACACTCCAGTATGGTGGTCCTGTGCCTCTGCACGGCCGAGGTGTCGACGTGCACAGTCCTCAGCAGCGTGTTTAGCACTACGTATTGTACATTATTGCGTTGCTGATGTTTTTGCTTGTTTCCGTGCCCAGTAGTATTAGTTTCGCTTGTATAAAGTGTCGGGGGCGGGATAATGTTGTCTCACCTTCAAACACTCCAGTATGGTGGTCCTGTGCCTCTGCACGGCCGACGTGTCGACGTGCACAGTCCTCAGCAGCGTGTTTAGCACTACGTATTGTACATTATTGCGTTGCTGATGTTTTTGCTTGTTTCCGTGCCCAGTAGTATTAGTTTCGCTTGTATAAAGTGTCGGGGGCGGGATAATGTTGTCTCACCTTCAAACACTCCAGTATGGTGGTCCTGTGCCTCTGCACGGCCGAGGTGTCGACGTGCACAGTCCTCAGCAGCGTGTTTAGCACTACGTATTGTACATTATTGCGTTGCTGATGTTTTTGCTTGTTTCCGTGCCCAGTAGTATTAGTTTCGCTTGTATAAAGTGTCGGGGGCGGGATAATGTTGTCTCACCTTCAAACACTCCAGTATGGTGGTCCTGTGCCTCTGCACGGCCGACGTGTCGACGTGCACAGTCCTCAGCAGCGTGTTTAGCACTACGTATTGTACATTATTGCGTTGCTGATGTTTTTGCTTGTTTCCGTGCCCAGTAGTATTAGTTTCGCTTGTATAAAGTGTCGGGGGCGGGATAATGTTGTCTCACCTTCAAACACTCCAGTATGGTGGTCCTGTGCCTCTGCACGGCCGAGGTGTCGACGTGCACAGTCCTCAGCAGCGTGTTTAGCACTACGTATTGTACATTATTGCGTTGCTGATGTTTTTGCTTGTTTCCGTGCCCAGTAGTATTAGTTTCGCTTGTATAAAGTGTCGGGGGCGGGATAATGTTGTCTCACCTTCAAACACTCCAGTATGGTGGTCCTGTGCCTCTGCACGGCCGACGTGTCGACGTGCACAGTCCTCAGCAGCGTGTTTAGCACTACGTATTGTACATTATTGCGTTGCTGATGTTTTTGCTTGTTTCCGTGCCCAGTAGTATTAGTTTCGCTTGTATAAAGTGTCGGGGGCGGGATAATGTTGTCTCACCTTCAAACACTCCAGTATGGTGGTCCTGTGCCTCTGCACGGCCGACGTGTCGACGTGCACAGTCCTCAGCAGCGTGTTTAGCACTACGTATTGTACATTATTGCGTTGCTGATGTTTTTGCTTGTTTCCGTGCCCAGTAGTATTAGTTTCGCTTGTATAAAGTGTCGGGGGCGGGATAATGTTGTATCACCTTCAAACACTCCAGTATGGTGGTCCTGTGCCTCTGCACGGCCGAGGTGTCGACGTGCACAGTCCTCAGCAGCGTGTTTAGCACTACGTATTGTACATTATTGCGTTGCTGATGTTTTTGCTTGTTTCCGTGCCCAGTAGTATTAGTTTCGCTTGTATAAAGTGTCGGGGGCGGGATAATGTTGTATCACCTTCAAACACTCCAGTATGGTGGTCCTGTGCCTCTGCACGGCCGAGGTGTCGACGTGCACAGTCCTCAGCAGCGTGTTTAGCACTACGTATTGTACATTATTGCGTTGCTGATGTTTTTGCTTGTTTCCGTGCCCAGTAGTATTAGTTTCGCTTGTATAAAGTGTCGGGGGCGGGATAATGTTGTCTCACCTTCAAACACTCCAGTATGGTGGTCCTGTGCCTCTGCACGGCCGACGTGTCGACGTGCACAGTCCTCAGCAGCGTGTTTAGCACTACGTATTGTACATTATTGCGTTGCTGATGTTTTTGCTTGTTTCCGTGCCCAGTAGTATTAGTTTCGCTTGTATAAAGTGTCGGGGGCGGGATAATGTTGTCTCACCTTCAAACACTCCAGTATGGTGGTCCTGTGCCTCTGCACGGCCGACGTGTCGACGTGCACAGTCCTCAGCAGCGTGTTTAGCACTACGTATTGTACATTATTGCGTTGCTGATGTTTTTGCTTGTTTCCGTGCCCAGTAGTATTAGTTTCGCTTGTATAAAATGTCGGGGGCGGGATAATGTTGTATCACCTTCAAACACTCCAGTATGGTGGTCCTGTGCCTCTGCACGGCCGAGGTGTCGACGTGCACAGTCCTTAGCAGCGTGTTTAGCACTACGTATTGTACATTATTGCGTTGCTGATGTTTTTGCTTGTTTCCGTGCCCAGTAGTATTAGTTTCGCTTGTATAAAGTGTCGGGGGCGGGATAATGTTGTATCACCTTCAAACACTCCAGTATGGTGGTCCTGTGCCTCTGCACGGCCGAGGTGTCGACGTGCACAGTCCTCAGCAGCGTGTTTAGCACTACGTATTGTACATTATTGCGTTGCTGATGTTTTTGCTTGTTTCCGTGCCCAGTAGTATTAGTTTCGCTTGTATAAAGTGTCGGGGGCGGGATAATGTTGTCTCACCTTCAAACACTCCAGTATGGTGGTCCTGTGCCTCTGCACGGCCGACGTGTCGACGTGCACAGTCCTCAGCAGCGTGTTTAGCACTACGTATTGTACATTATTGCGTTGCTGATGTTTTTGCTTGTTTCCGTGCCCAGTAGTATTAGTTTCGCTTGTATAAAGTGTCGGGGGCGGGATAATGTTGTCTCGCCTTCAAACACTCCAGTATGGTGGTCCTGTGCCTCTGCACGGCCGACGTGTCGACGTGCACAGTCCTCAGCAGCGTGTTTAGCACTACGTATTGTACATTATTGCGTTGCTGATGTTTTTGCTTGTTTCCGTGCCCAGTAGTATTAGTTTCGCTTGTATAAAGTGTCGGGGGCGGGATAATGTTGTCTCACCTTCAAACACTCCAGTATGGTGGTCCTGTGCCTCTGCACGGCCGAGGTGTCGACGTGCACAGTCCTCAGCAGCGTGTTTAGCACTACGTATTGTACATTATTGCGTTGCTGATGTTTAAATTGCTTGTTTCCGTGCCCAGTAGTATTAGTTTCGCTTGTATAAAGTGTCGGGGGCGGGATAATGTTGTCTCACCTTCAAACACTCCAGTATGGTGGTCCTGTGCCTCTGCACGGCCGACGTGTCGACGTGCACAGTCCTCAGCAGCGTGTTTAGCACTACGTATTGTACATTATTGCGTTGCTGATGTTTAAATTGCTTGTTTCCGTGCCCAGTAGTATTAGTTTCGCTTGTATAAAGTGTCGGGGGCGGGATAATGTTGTCTCACCTTCAAACACTCCAGTATGGTGGTCCTGTGCCTCTGCACGGCCGACGTGTCGACGTGCACAGTCCTCAGCAGCGTGTTTAGCACTACGTATTGTACATTATTGCGTTGCTGATGTTTTTGCTTGTTTCCGTGCCCAGTAGTATTAGTTTCGCTTGTATAAAGTGTCGGGGGCGGGATAATGTTGTCTCACCTTCAAACACTCCAGTATGGTGGTCCTGTGCCTCTGCACGGCCGACGTGTCGACGTGCACAGTCCTCAGCAGCGTGTTTAGCACTACGTATTGTACATTATTGCGTTGCTGATGTTTTTGCTTGTTTCCGTGCCCAGTAGTATTAGTTTCGCTTGTATAAAGTGTCGGGGGCGGGATAATGTTGTCTCACCTTCAAACACTCCAGTATGGTGGTCCTGTGCCTCTGCACGGCCGAGGTGTCGACGTGCACAGTCCTCAGCAGCGTGTTTAGCACTACGTATTGTACATTATTGCGTTGCTGATGTTTAAATTGCTTGTTTCCGTGCCCAGTAGTATTAGTTTCGCTTGTATAAAGTGTCGGGGGCGGGATAATGTTGTCTCACCTTCAAACACTCCAGTATGGTGGTCCTGTGCCTCTGCACGGCCGACGTGTCGACGTGCACAGTCCTCAGCAGCGTGTTTAGCACTACGTATTGTACATTATTGCGTTGCTGATGTTTTTGCTTGTTTCCGTGCCCAGTAGTATTAGTTTCGCTTGTATAAAGTGTCGGGGGCGGGATAATGTTGTCTCACCTTCAAACACTCCAGTATGGTGGTCCTGTGCCTCTGCACGGCCGACGTGTCGACGTGCACAGTCCTCAGCAGCGTGTTTAGCACTACGCATTGTACATTATTGCGTTGCTGATGTTTTTGCTTGTTTCCGTGCCCAGTAGTATTAGTTTCGCTTGTATGAAGTGTCGGGGGCGGGATAATGTTGGCTCACCTTCAAACACTCCAGTATGGTGGTCCTGTGCCTCTGCACGGCCGAGGTGTCGACGTGCACAGTCCTCAGCAGCGTGTTCAGCGCCACGTAGCGTATGTTCTTGTCGTTGTTGAGCAGGAACCGCCCGAGGATGTTGATCGCCAGCACTCGCAGGCTGCTCTCCGACTTGATGTCCATGATCGAGAGCACCGTCTCGTACAGGATGGTGTTGCCGACGTTCTTGCTCGTCTCTGTGTTTGTGGCCACTTGGGCTAGAATGTCGTTCATAGCTTCGGACGCCTCGGCGTCGTTTTTGCCGAGTATCCGCAGGAGGCGGAGGATTTTGACCTGAAAGTGTAGTTTGTTTAAGTGGATGAAGGTGTATTTATGTATACTGGACAGACTGCATCAAACGGGTTTCAGGGAGTTGTTTGTGACCTTAAACTGGTCAGATGACATCAAACGTGTCACAGGGAGTCGCTTGACCGTAGATTGACCTTATACTGGTCAGATGACATCAAACGTGTCACAGGGAGTCACTTGACCGTAGATTGACCTTATACTGGTCAGATGGCATCAAACGTGTCACAGGGAGTCACTTGACCGTAGATTGACCTTATACTGGTCAGATGGCATCAAACGTGTCACAGGGAGTCACTTGACCGTAGATTGACCTTATACTGGTCAGATGGCATCAAACGTGTCACAGGGAGTCGCTTGACCGTAGAGATTGACCTTATACTGATCAGATGACATCAAACGTGACACAGGGAGTCGCTTGACCGTAGATTGACCTTATACTGGTCAGATGACATCAAACGTATCACAGGGAGTCACTTGACCGTAGATTGACCTTATACTGGTCAGATGGCATCAAACGTGTCACAGGGAGTCACTTGACCGTAGATTGACCTTATACTGGTCAGATGGCATCAAACGTGTCACAGGGAGTCGCTTGACCGTAGAGATTGACCTTATACTGGTCAGATGGCATCAAACGTGTCACAGGGAGTCGCTTGACCGTAGATTGACCTTATACTGGTCAGATGACATCAAACGTGTCACAGGGAGTCGCTTGACCGTAGAGATTGACCTTATACTGGTCAGATGGCATCAAACGTGTCACAGGGAGTCACTTGAGCGTAGAGATTGACCTTATACTGGACAGATGGCATCAAACGTGTCACAGGGAGTCACTTGACCGTAGCGATTGACCTTATACTGGTCAGATGGCATCAAACGTGTCACAGGGAGTCGCTTGACCGTAGATTGACCTTATACTGGTCAGATGGCATCAAACGTGTCACAGGGAGTCACTTGACCGTAGAGATTGACCTTATACTGGTCAGATGGCATCAAGCGTGTCACAGGGAGTCACTTGACCGTAGATTGACCTTATACTGGTCAGATGGCATCAAATGTGTCACAGGGAGTCGCTTGACCATAGAGATTGACTCTATACTGGTCAGACGGCATCAAATGTGTCACAGGGAGTCGCTTGACCATAGAGATTGACTCTATACTGGTCAGACGGCATCAAATGTGTCACAGGGAGTCGCTTGACCATAGAGATTGACTCTATACTGGTCAGACGGCATCAAATGTGTCACAGGGATGACAGAAAGGAGCTTGACAGATATTGTTATATTATATTAATATCGTACATGCAAGAGAAAGATTTGTTACTAAAACTTATATTACCTGAAGGAATGGATCCGAAACACCGCTGACGTCATGTTCCGGCGAGTAACCCGCCAGAATTAGGTTCTTCAATATCCTCACCAGATTCGGCACAATCTAGAATTACACCACAACTTAATCGTCTTATAAATCTGCACAAGTTTTCATCCCAAAATGCACACAAAACATGAAAAGCTTTAGTATAATAGTTATATAATATGTATATGTATTTACACAGGACTAATGCTTCAGGCAGATATGTAGTCTAAATACGAAAGGAATTGAGAAAAAAAAACAATTAATTAGGGACCACCCATTATTTACGTCACACTAATTTAACGCCTACCTTTCAATGTTACCTCAGATATTTACGAAATATATTATGTATATCCTAATTTTATTACTCGCTGTTCCCGGAGTCTAACCTAACCTGTAGGCGAGTTTGACAGATTTATTAAACCCATACCCCTTAAATCGGTTTCTACACAGCACTGTACCAGATTGCTAAAACGTTTGTCGGTAGAGTGGTAACTAGCTGAGCCAAAGTTTCCTACCAGACCAGACCAGAAATTATAAATTCCCTTTCCTCTGCCGGGAATATAACCCGGTACCTCCTACAACGTTCACTACGTCGTCGTAAACGTTTAACCCTTAAATGCATGTATAAAAAGTGTCTTTATTTACTAAAAAAAAATATAAAAATAGTGATACTATTTAGTACTACTAGAGTACTTTGATATATTTTAAACTGTACATAACCATATGATGGATTTTTCCATCACTATGTACTCACCTAGTGTAAATTCTTTATGATGGAAATTTCCATCACTATGAAATTAAGGGTTAAATGTCATGAACGGTACCTATTTCTCGAACTCACGATATTAGTTATTTATGCAACTGTTGTATAATAAAGGGTATTAAAACACGAATATGATAATAGTGCCACATGAGTGTTTTAATACCTAATTATCAACAGTTGCATACAATGGTTTATTTACACCCATAATATGAATCCTCTATAAAAGATTCTGAAACAGTTAGCTTACTGCTACTGAATTCAGTACAAATGTTGTACTGAATTTTCGACTAGAAGCAGGCGTTACTTTACGGAATTGCATGATATACAATGAACACAAAATTACTTTGCTATAATCCGCGAACAGTGACTTTGTAGGCGCAACACCACAAAAATTCACCACGAAATTAACTCGACGATCGTTTCGCTCCGACACCGGAGCATCTTCAGGAGATGTCGACTTCACAACGAACGATTGCAAAGGCCTGAATTCTTATAATAACACTCTTTTGGATGATATTATGGTTATTAGGACATTGTGGCTAATTCTGTTGTACACAATCTCTAAATCTAAACTAAAATGACAGGTCTAAATATATTCCTGTCTCTTTCACAATCCTCCCTGCTGAAGGGGATAGCACTATTTTTAAACTTGTCAATTTAGTTTAAGTTTAGAGATTGTGTACAACAGAATCGGCCACATTGGGTGTTTTAATTTTGGCAATAAGGTAACTGATTCAGAATCTTTTATAGAGCATGGTGTAGATAAAAATACCTAAACGTCTTAGAGTAGGTTTGAATGCGTCTTTAAGAACTCTATAATTATAGGTAAAAATCTGTCTAGTAATTTTATTATAATTTTAGATGTGACACAGCAAGGTTCTAGTCTAATCTCTCCTCCCCATCTTCCTATCCACATTCACCCGAACGTGGGACGTAACTAATGGATGCTCCCTTACACAAAGGCTTATACGTCCATCAAATAAATACTGAAGGAAAAAAATACTAAATTACATTTACTTATTATAATTTATTCTATTAATACTATACCCTCTTATTTTCATAAATATGCAGTATTATTAGTCACATTGGTTGGTGCGTATTCAATATAAACGCGTGATTTTGCATTCTACTTGGTACTAGAATCTGACCAAATAGGAATTCAATTGAAAAAGGGTTAATAGTTTAAAATACCATGTCTATATACTAAATTCAAACTACCGATGTATATTTTTATAGAGATAAAATACTAAATACAGTAAAATAATTAAGTTTTATAATGCTGTAATACGATTTACTTGTGAAATATGAAGAACGTACTAGGTCAATTTTATGTGTATTATATTAATAGTTTATTGATTTAATATGTCCTAAAATAAAATCCATTAAGCTATTTAAAATGCTTCCACCAGAGTTATAAGTCGAAAGTCTTTCAGTCCATTTTACATTTACTTTTTTGTAAGTACAGAACTTATTTGCTCACATAAATTAATCATTTTATTTCCAAACTTCATGTACTCGAAAGGTTGCCATTAACATCAGTGAAAAGCAACAATAATTTTCCTTTAAGGTGCTGATAGACTTGAGCATTCACTTGTATTGAGCATTCGTGCGAATGTTACATCACAGAAAAATACGAGAACATTTTAGCGAGCATTCTATCGAGCATTCTAGCGAGCAGATTTGCTGGTTATTATATGGTATTGGCTGGTTGTGCGTTTAGTGTTGTTACGTTCAAAATGTCAACCAATGAGTATAAATGCAGCACACGCGACCGTCAAGTCTGACATCTTCACGAAGAATATCTTCGACGAGCGTCGAATAGAGCGTTCGCTAGAATTCTCAAGATATTCGTAGCAATATTTGGCTCTATGCTTGAATCGGCTCGTTGTTCAGTTGGACAAAAATAAAAACGGCAAATGCTCGATGTTCTGTTACAAGTGAATGCTCAAGTCAAGCATCTATAGGTAAAGAATATTTTACTATGAAAAATTACTAGTTCGAAAAAATCGTTACCAATAGGGAAAAAATGGCAGGTGAGGCCCATACAAAATGTCCGCATTATGCTATCCATTTGTTTACTCTAAGGTCACACTATCAAGATGGTCGTAGGGCATTGTTACATAAAACCCTAGATATAGATATTGCGTGAAATATATATACTGTGGTCCGACAAATATCATCATCATGGGCGTTACATTAATTTGTGAGTCTACGCTAGTTCCGTTTGATTTCTTCATCTTTCTGTCTCGTGCAGTGTCCACTTACTACAAGTCACGGCAAATAAGTCTAGCTTTGACCTTCAATGCGCAGAAGTCGAAAATGAGGTCTCTCGGGTGGTCGAGATCGCGGGGAGGGCGTGGGGATCGTTCGTAAGCACTGATTAGCTCTCGCGGATCCCTCGTAAGCGCTGATTGGCTGTCCATTCGTATTGTGTCCCGCTCACTCGTACAACGCTGCGCGCACTTGAAGGTCAGCGCTCGACTTACGTGCCGGGGGTTATAGTATCCTCCATTACACAATCTAATTGCTTTTGCATCTCGGTAACTCTATATAGCGCTGCTTTGGCCCATCAGTAGGGCTATTCTCTAACTTAGTTACCAACAGAAAATGGTTGCCAACGAATTATTTCGATATATATTGCTGTTTTAATGTGTGAAATGAAATCACTGTTTATATTTCACACAGTAAAGCAGCAATGTATATCGGACTTATTCGGTGGCTACAATTTTCATTTGGTAACTAAGTTAGAGAATAGCCCACCAGAACATAAATGCTAAAATTGAAGCGCCTATTTTGCAATGTACCTATTATTGGTCGGGTTTAAAAGTTATTGGGGTTTTCTGTCAAGAAATCGGTAGCAACCCGTGCGTTGGGCACGTAAAGAGGGATTGCCATCCCTTTGGACTATAACAGATTATCATTAAGTGTCATATACATAATATTCCGCAAAGTTCGATTTAATTAGTAGTCAGGGTGGAAATCAACTGTATTATTTTCGTATGAACAATCAATATGGTTAAATACTTTACTGGAATCACATTTCACAGGATCTACGTAGTGCATATCTTTGGATTTTATATCAATGATGTAGGCTTGGTACTAGAAAAGGTCACGAACTCACGACTCAAAGTTCAGCGTAAATGGGCTGTAAGACTTCCGAACAACCTAATGTATAGATATATATTATATAAAATATCAAATTCCGTACATGTATATTGTATAATATTATATTAAATATATCCAGCACAATGGTTACATTCATGCGAATTCTTAATTTAACCTGTTGACAACAATATACTATGAACATTAGTGTTCCGCCCACCACACAATATGTCTAAGGGTGAATACTTTGTCAGCATCGATTCACATTTTATCTAATAATTGAAATTAGCTATTTTGCATACGTTTTAAATATAACTTCTCCTTTCAACAACAAACATGATTTTAAAAATTTTGTCTGTGTTGTTTTGTTTGTTCAAGCTTATATTCGAAACGACTAAACCGATTCTGACACGGCTTTATACGCTACGAGGATTGGTCTAGGCTACTTTTATCCCGGAAAATCGAAGAGTTCCCACAGGATTTAAAAAAACCCTTAACGGACGACGTCGCGGGGATAAAGTTAAAAAAAAGCCTGGAAATACACTCGTTATGTTGCGAACTAATCTAAGTGTGTAAAGGTTCCGTAAATAACTTTGGTCTAGGCTACTTTTATCCCGGAAAATCGAAGAGTTCCCACAGGATTTAAAAAAACCCTTAACGGACGACGTCGCGGGGATAAAGTTAAAAAAAGCCTGGAAATACACTCGTTATGTTGCGCACTAATCTAAGTGTGTAAAGGTTCCGTAAATAGTTCCTCAGTAATGTACATACATTATGTGTCGTTATTGTAGTTTTTTGCATCCTGTGTAGTGGGCAGCATTTCTTTAAAAAAATATAGCTATTGGAATATATACGTCCTTATTATTTCAACAGCGAACCAGATTAGCTCGTGTTAAAAGTTTTGCGTGTAGTAGATAGACGTAATTTAGGAGTCAACAGGCTAAATGAAAAGTGCAAGGGATCAGCGGTGGTGATTACCTCGCGCTGACCGCTCTCCTACGGGACAACACAAACAAATAGCATTAGTATTTTTGTACACTATCTTTTTTATTGATACAATTTTTATACACATATAATATTCGTAAGTAATAAATACTTGACAATATATGTTTAGTACGTATATAATGACACCGGCGGTTACGGTGTCAAAAAAGGCCTTTTGAAAAATTTATTTCAATTACGTATAGATAACGTTGTAGTGACGTCATTCGACAGTAGGCCGCTATGTGACAGAAGCGCTATCCTAACCCCGGCGCCACACGCAGACAAACGTTAGAACACAGGTTTCCTTACCGGCCACACAGACGTTGAACTAAAGCATTTAAGCTTTGCGCGCTCGAAAAAACGATACCAAATGTCAAACTTTACAACTTTACAACAAATACCAAAGACCCCTGACACATATGTATACCCGTATTACTAATTCCCCGGAATTCTGACAGCTGTCTTTGTCATTTACAGATGAGTTATTTGTATGGAGAACAGGGTTAACATCTACGAAGTACGATTTTACCCCAAACTACTTTAATTCCCTGTCATCATAAAAAGCCATATGCCGCGTAATAATATTACTCGTTTCGCCTTAAAATAGAAAACACCAAGAGTGGAAACTAGAAAGTGCACACTGACAGCAATAGAAAACAAAAGAAGCATATTGAAAAAATTTATTCAAAAATGGATGTTGAATGACATTATCACCATGAAGTGTCTGTCAGGCATTTGTCATATATACATGCGGCAGTTGATTTGTATTTGCATAAGTTTTGAATTTTTTATCTTTTTTGTGGGAATTGTTTTATCTCTGGTAACATTACGAAACGTCAGAATTCCGGGGAATTAGTAATACGGGTATAGGTATATGTTCAAACAAGTGTACAAATGTTTATGCTGTGTATGGCGCCGGGGTAAGAAACTGCTTTAACAATCGCTGTAGGTACAAGTTGTCATATAAATCGTTTAATCAAACGCCAGCGAGTAGGTAAACGTTTGCTTAATTCGTAGTAATCATACTATGGTAAACAGTTTTTATAAGATTTATTAATTTATCTTTATTATTATCAGTAGGTATCATGATTCATGAGATGATATCAGTCTCGCCGTATGAACTAATACAAAAATAAATCGAATTTTTGAAAAAAAAAATGCAGGTTATGATTTCCCGTTTTTTTTTTTTTAGTAAAACACGTTTTTTTAGCAGTATAAGTGCTCCTTCCTTATAGTTTGGTACATCAGTCTGTCTGTCCATCCGTGTGTCACTGCCGTTTCATTCAGAAACCGTATGTGAAAGGGAGAGGTGGATAATCTTTTTCCGCAAAAAAAAAAAAAAAAAAAACAAATCAAACAATGTACCTATATCGATAAGAAATAACGATAACTACCAGGCCGTGCTCATGAGGCGAGATAATTATCAGCAATACCGTGTCACGTACTAGTATATTAGCGTGCTATATTTATTATTTACATTATATTATACTTATTTTTACCTCGTTTCTTATCGTACAAAATTTATTGTACGAGTATTGTAAGAACAATATTTTAATGTGCCTTCAGAAAAGAATCTAAAGAGGCAAAGCCAGAACTATTATGCTAACTTTTTTTTTGTTTGCTTTTCCATTGACAACTTGATTTATTACTTTTTAGTAACAGAATTAATTTTGGTACATCCCTACTAATATTATGAATGCGAAAGTGCGTTTGTTTGATTGTTTGTCCTTCAATCACGAAACAACGGAGCAACGAATCGATTTAATTCAGTGTTCTCAGAAAATGCTCTGCTCTGCGCTGAGCTCGATGTGTAAAAGTGTGCTCTATTTGGATAAGCTAGGTAGGGAAAATTAATTGTTCTTGTAAGCAACGAGGACCTTTGTTACAAGTATGCTATAAATATAAATTAATTATAACGGCCGTCCCGAGGGTCCCATTCATTCATTCAAAGGGGATTTATTGCTGCGAAAATATTTGCAAATTCCAAGCACGCCTGCCCCAATTTATAAAACTTGACTGGCAATTCCTTTTTTGATTGACGCCCGTCTAACGAGACCCGATCGATATGGAAGTGAGATTCAAGAATTATTTTTATACAAACATCTAGAGGTATTATTTTACGTGTAAAAAAACCATTTTGTATTAATTTGAAAGACTAAAAGACTAGCTGACTTTTGCCCTGGTATAGCTAGGGTAGATTTTCTGAAAATTCTTTATTATAGTCTGATTTTTGATTCCGTGGAATTCTGACGTTTCTTAATGTTACCAGAGATAAAACAATTCCCACAAAAAAGATAATAAACTCAAAACTTATATAGATAAAAATCAACTGCCGCATGTAGATATGACAAATGCCTGACAGACACTTCCTGTAGATCATGTTATTCGACTTCCATTTTTGAATGTTCAATGTGCTTCTTTTGTTTTCTATTGCTGTTAGTTTGCACTTTCCACTCTTAGTGATTTTTATTTTAGGGCGAAATGACTAATATTATTACGCGGCTTAGGGCTTTTGTATGTTGACAGGCCTTTAAAGTAGTTTGGGGTAAAATCGAACTTGTGGTGGTGGTAACCCTGTTTTTCATAAAAATAATTCATCCTGTGTATAAAATGACAACTGTCAGAATTCCACCGAATTAAAAATTAGACTAACTATAGTAGGAAATAACCCTACTAAAAAAGGACTTTCAGAGAGAACATTCACGCAAAATCTCAGTTTCTAGACGCATCGGGTTGAGAACTTCTATATTTTGATAATATTATTAGTGTGCAGTTTTTGATATATGCTATAATAGGCTCGCGATTTCTCAACTACGCCTCAAGAAGGTCCGACAGTAGTTTGTGGAAATTGTCGCGTGATGTGTAAAAATTCCACAGTTAATTATAAACTTGCCTTTACGCAACTTTAAGAAAATTTAAAGTATGCTCATAAAAAAATATTCAATATTTGAATAAAATACTTTTCACTTGATCATGCGGGAACAACATGAAAAACTGAGAAAATACCATAGGAAATACTAAATCAACCGTACTCAATTTTTTAAATTGTCTTCAACTTTGCAAAAGCACTTTTAAACACGTATTTTACAATATATATTCAGATAGTGCGGTCGCGGTCTGATACATAAATGTTCAGCTTATTATGTAACATCGTCAAGTTGCTGCAGTTAACGCTACCATAAATATTCATTTCTGCGACAGCGAACGCGAATAATTAGGATTTATGTAGAGACGATACGTAAAGTGTACACATTTATGTACCGATATAATATCTCATAATAAATCTACATATTATGTAGATTCCCAACTTTTATTTAATATTAAATGAGACTAAAAATTCTACAGACACACAGAAAATTATCTTTATTTATTCTCTGAAAATAATTATATGTATAAAATTACTATATCGCAATATCTAAAACCATCCACTGGGATTGGACAGGATTTTGTTTACAGTGTAATATGTACTGTATTATGTAAACGGATTATAATGTAACGGTAGATATTTTGCGTCCAGACACACGTCGAATCTTAGATATACGAGATAACACAATATTATATGATGTAAACCATAATCATACAAATCTAAACCTAACCTTACGTATTTCAGTGACTTATTAAAAAAAATTGGTTGTCTGTAAAGTCGGTTTACGAACGATTATTTGGCGTGATAACGTCACAAGAAAACAGACGGAGATAGATGCGTCACAAGCCGAACGCTTAGGCCGATCGTGCTTTCTCTATCGCTTGTTCCACGCTCTCGCCTGCACGCGGTACATGACAATGAGTCGTGCTTTTTCGTGCGTGTAGCCAGTGTTCATCGATTTATAAGACATTGTGGCCAATTCTGTTGTACACAATCTCTAAACCTAAACTAAAATGACAGGTCTAAATTTATTCCTATCTCTTTCACAGTGCTCAATGCGGAAAAGGATAGCAATAGATTTAGGCCTGTCATTTTAGTTTAGGTTTAGAGATTGTGTACAACAGAATTAGCCACATTATCACGTCAAAAAAAAAGCAACGAATATTTCCTAACAGGTTCAATTAATGTAGCATTAATATTAGCTAATCAATCAACAAACACACTCTTATTCAAACATCGTTAATCTACTAACACACTAGTATTAAGCTACGGGATAATGTATCGTATCACGATAGGCTTAGAATTGAAATCGGCTTACCTTTTTGAAGTGGTTGAGTGTGTCCGGGCTGTTTTCGCACATCTCCGTGATGAGCGTCACCCCGGTGATAAGGACGCCTGTTGACAAGATAATACAACGGGTTTAACCGGTTGTTGCTAATTAAAATTGTGAAGTTACAAGTCACGGCAAATAAGTCGACCGGTGACCTTCAATGCGCAGAAGTCGAAAATGTGGTATCTCGGGGTGGTGAGGGGGTCACGGGAAGGGCGTGGGAATCATTCGTAAGCACTGATTAGCTCTCGCGGATCCCTCGTAAGCGCCGATTGGCTCTCCAATCGTATTGTGTCCCGCTCACTCGCACGACGCTGCGCGCACTTGAAGGTCACCGGTCGACTTACGTGCCGGGAGTTAAACGTACAAATCTAAAGATTTGTTTACACCAGAGCTTTGATCGAAGGTGGTCCATGAGCTAAGTAAAAAGATGTTGTTTCAGCTAAATGATGTATCGAGATTTATGTGACAGATGTCAAACTATTTTTAAATCAAATCATGTAGCGAGTTGCGGGGTTACCGGGTTACCAGGTTACCGGATCACCGGATCGCTGTCGTGCAGTCTTGTAAAAAAACACTTTAAGATGGAACTTAAATTAAAATAAAAACCTTTCCCAGTGGTTTAAGATTAGCTCCAGATCACTATTCAGAGCAGCATTTAATGAAGTCCAATTAGCTTTAATGGTTGGTCCGCTATAAGAATGGCACTACAAGAAGAAGAAGAAGACGAAGAAGAAGAAGAAGAAGATAGAGCTCACCGTGATTCTTCTCCGTCAGCAGACTCCTGGTCGCGGGCAGGAACATCTCCATGAGGTCGGGAACACGCCGTATGATCCGGAAGGCACACAACGCCGCCTTCTTCTTGATGTACGCGTTAGGGGACTTGATCAGCCTCTCGACCTCCGAGGCGAGGTCGCGCGCCATCTCCGGGGACGCGATGGCCCCGAGCGTGCACAGCGCCAGGCCCACCACGAACTGCGTGTTGCTGTTCAGGTCACTGTGGGGACAATGATGACGTCACCAACGAGTATCGGGTCACACTATCACAGTGTGGAAGCACATCGAATCGTCAACCGAAAAATCTCTTTCTTATAGAAATGTATGCCTTGTTTTGTAGAGGTAGGTTCCAAAATGCCGATTTTTATAGTCTTCACACATCGTCAATTTTTTAAGTAAAATGAAATAAAAAAAAATGAAATGAAATTGTAGTGAGCTTCGTTTAAAAAATTCGCTTCTATGAGCACACATAATTAAGTACACACCATAGACATTTATAGCCTCCGTCAACAAGTCTTACCTAATTAGGAACATGCTCGATTTAAGCTGCAATGAGACTTAATACCGTATTGAGTTTCGGCTTTGAGGTTAACGTTCTTGGGTGTCCCGTGTCATCAGGTATATGAAACCCAAAGATTAAGACTTATGAGGCAGGTATATACGTACTAGCTGTTGCCAGCGACTTCGTCCGCTTGGATTCTTATAAATCTCATCCCCTATTTAACCCACTTGGGGGGTGGAATTTCCAAAATTCCTGAAACACGTAATTCATTATTTTTTACCGACAGTACAAATACCGATTTTCATTGATATAACTTTAAAAATCAGCCAAGTGCGAGTCGGGCCTCGCTCTTTCAGGGTTCCGTACATAATTATGAACAATATAATATTTTGGGTCTAAGAAATATTTAATTTCCGAGCCAGACATCGCAACAAACCGTGAAAGAAAAACCCAAAAAAATGTTCGTTTATTTTGGTCACAGCTTATAAACTATTTAATAAATCGTTATTTTCAGTATTTGTTGTTTAAATAGAGCATATAGTACATAATATACTGAAATATCATATTCCCAACTAGTTTAGTTTTTGAGATAGCCCCCGTCACAAAAATGGTCTAAAACTGACAACTTTGATGGCCTCCCATTCCCTTATTTTTTGATTCCCTTATTTTTTTAAAAATTAAAAAAATATATATTTGTACTCTACTTAATGAGCTCTAAACAATGATACCCCACAAGCTAGGGTAAAGAAAAAATTTTTTTTTCCGGCTCCTTTTTCATGTATGGGAGCCCCCCTGAAAAATAATTTAATTCAATTTCTAATTCAATATTTGATTTTGGGTTAACGTTTTACACTAAATACCAAAATTTCAGGTTTGTAACTCATTTCGTCTGCGAGCGGCGGACAGACGGACAGACAGACAGACAGACAGACAGACAGCCGAGTGACATTAATAGGGCTCCGTTTTTTACCCTTCGGGTACGGAACCCTAAAAATGACGGACTTTCATACAAACTTCTATCATCTATTTTACCCACTTGGGGGAAGAATTTTCAAAAATCCTGAAAAATAATTACATCTATTCTTTATTCTTAACCAAAAGTCGAAATAGCGATTTTCATGGATATAACTTGAAAAATGACGGACTTTCATACAAACTTTCATCCCCTATTTAACCCCCTTAGGGGTGGAATTCGCAATAATCTTTTCTTAGTGTGCGCCTACGTCATAAAAGGAAGGTACTGTGAAAATTCCAAGTTTCCAGCTTCAGTGGTTTAGGCTGTGCGTTGATGATCAGTCAGTCAGGACGAGCCTTATGTATAGACTAGATGATGCCCACGGCTTCGCCCGTGTGTATTTAGGTTTGTAAAAATCTCGTGGGAACTTTGATTTTCCAGAACAAAAAGTAGCCTATCTGTAGTAAGTAGTAACCCGTCCTCAAAATGGAAAAATTCCGTGGGATCCTTACGATTTCGGAATGCAATTCCTTACAGCATCAGGGTTGAGGAGTTGGACATGTACCTACTCGAGGTCATTCAACAATAAAGTCTTTAATTGGTATCCCCAATATCAATTTAAATAACCGACAGTGCCTAAATCCCATTAGTTTTGGGGATCAGATCCCCTACAGCATCAGGCTTGAGGAGTTGGAATCCAAATTTTTTGTAGGACAGTGTCGCAATGTTTCTCTATCGATTAAAAAAAAAATTACGCAAATCGGTTCAGAAATCTCGGAGATATCGGTGTACATAGGTAGAAAAACACAACTACTCCTTTTTTGAAAGTCGGTTAAAAAAGTAGCCTATGTCACTCCCTGGTTAATTCTCTACTTGTATGTGAAAGTCCCGTCAAAATCAGTTCAGCCGTTCCAAAGATTAGCCCGTTCAAACAGACAGACAGACAGACAGACAGACAGACAGACAGACAGACAGACAGACAGACAAAAATTTTAAAAACGTTTGATTCGGTTATAGTATCGTTCAAATAACCATATGAGCTTAATATGAGGTAGTTATTTCGATATTACAGACAGACACTTCAATTTTATTTATTAGTATAGATTTATTACAAGGTAATGTAAACAAAGAATACAGCCAATATATAATCGAGATCGGATCACGTAATCAAGAGCGCTCAATCAACGAGACCACACCACAACCTCGCTCCGACGTCGTCGGATTTAATCAGAGGTTAATGTACTCAGGTGTCGTGAAGGCACCGTGTATGTTAAACATAATAATGTTCGACTGCGGATTTATGAGGAAAAATAGTAGTTACCTACCTATATTCTAGAAGGTGAATAATCAGTATTTATTTTCCAGTAGCTAGAAACGATTTTTAAACAATTTGTCGCACATTTTTAGGGTTCTCATTGAAACAATTTTTATAGAACAGTTATTACAAATACAATACAATTACAGTAATATTAATTAATTATATAATATATAATACAATATAATTACAATACGGAGTTGTTCTCCGTCTGCCTGTCTGTCCGCTTGTCAAGATTCTTTTGTAAATATTACTCTAGCGGCACGCTATGATGGCCGGTTTGACGTTTGTCCGCTCATGAAGTTCCGTATTAATTGATAACGACTTTGAAGGAAATAATTGTATTACTTTATTGACGATAGTGATGTGCAGAGATTCATAAATTTTATCGAATGTAGTTTTAGGTTTAGGACTCAAAATTTATTTATTAAATTGATTTCTTAAATGTATACAAGTGTAGAAAAATCAGTTTGCACCATTTAAGGGGTGAATGTACTTGTGAATATGAACAATTTTCACTATGTGGACAAACCTCTGAAATCGCAAAAAAATATCAATAAATTTTTAAAAATGGAATCTAATACGATCGTCACATAGGATCGCTGGCTAGCACAACTACTACCTCCGGCAAACTCGCGTCAATGCTCAATGCAAAACAAAGCAGTTTCGAATTGACGTTGCTTCGAAAAGTATAAACTGTCAGTGCAATGCGATTGTGATATAGTTTTGACCTGGCTTTGGATTTCAAATATTGATACTGCATTACTGTTGACCCTTGCTCGTTAATTTGGACTCTGTTCAAGCCCTTTGTTGTGGATTTCGTCGATATGACCGAACGTACGCAGAGAACTGTTCTAAATAGTCAGACACGTGAGTTCGTAATACGCCTTCGTAACTATTTCGATCGTGAAGCTCAAAATGGAGGGCCAATTTTACCTATAACGTCAGTGGTTGAACGCGTAGCTGATGCGCTTAATATTGGACAACGAACTGTTAGACGGATAACTAAAAAAAAATATGGCGAGACTGGCACAGAAGAAAATAAACTTCACACACCAAAAAAGAGAAAACGAGCAAAACCAGTCGTAGGCATCGATAGCTTTGATGCCGATGCTATCCGAAGACATGTTTACGGCTACTATTTACAGAAGGAGTATCCAACAAGAAAAAAGTTGGTGCATTCACTGAAGGAAGCTGGATTATTCTTCGGTGGGGAAAGTTCTTTAACGAAGATTTTGAAGACCATTGGATTTCGATACAAAAAATGTAACAAACGCAAAATATTGATGGAAAGATTTGATATAGCGATGGCAAGGTATACTTTTTTACGGCAAGTGAAAGAAATCAAAAATTGGCAAAATGTTGTGTTCTTGGATGAAACATGGCTTAATGCTAACCATACTGTAGGCCGTTCTTGGAACGATGACACAGCAGCATCTACTTCCAAAGTTCCTGTAGGAAAAGGATCGCGACTTATAATTTGTCACGCCGGAACCATCAACGGGTTTGTCGAAGGTTCTCTCATGGCTTTTGCGTCAAAAACCACTGGAGACTATCATGAAGACATGAATGGAGAAAAGTTTACTGAATGGTTTACCTCAATGTTGTGTAGCCTCCCTGAACCATCTATTATAATTATGGACAACGCCCCATACCACTCGATGCAAATTGACAAGCCACCTGCCCAATCCCAAAAGAAAGCTGATATGGTCGCATGGCTTCGTAAAAATGGCGTAGATGCAAACATGAATATGTTAAAAGCGGAATTAGTACGTCTTTTAAAAGAAAACAAACCAACCAAGATCCGATACGTCATTGACGAAATAGCATTAGAACATGGGCACAGAGTTATACGGTTACCGCCTTACCATTGTGAGTATAATGCGATTGAGTTGGTGTGGGCTCAAATTAAGGGATATGCTGCAAGACACAATACAGAACCCCCATTTACCACAAAAAAAATGCTAAAATTATTAGAAGAAGCTTGTGAACATGTGACTAAAGGAGACTGGGAAAAGGTTGTGAATAGAACTGTTAAATTAATAAGGGAAGATTATGAAAGAGATGTGAAAATAGATAATATTATAGAAAACGAACATATAATTATTAATGTATGTGATGATAGCAGTGACGACAGTGAAAATAGTAGTATGGACGAATCTGATTAATTATGGCCTTTTGTGGCACCTTTTTTGGTATCTTTTGTATTCATATGTTTCTTGTGTACATATAAAGTATGTATATTCATTTTCGTTCAAATATTCAGTTCGTTCAAATAAATTAAATAAACATATACATTTTTGTTTTATTAAACCTATTTAATCAGGTACAAAAACAAAACTTAATTGTTTTTTGTTCGAGAATAAATTGACATTCCACATCACTATTGTAATGTGTCAAACCGGCCATCATAGCGTGCCGCTAGTGTAATAAATTAAATACATATTGTATATTATTTGTAAATTATTGAAGTCGTCTGTATTTAGTGTATTTTTAATCCGATTATTATAATATTCCCATAAATCATACAAAGGCTGTACCTACTGTAGGTATTCTTATTAACTAGTGTTCAAAATATACATAAATCATTGAATATTATGTAAACAGATACGAGTAAAAAGTCAGTAATTCTACATGAGGGGCTTCTTTCCGCTTCGAACATCCCATAATTATACGTTTCCGCACTGTAGTTGACAATTCTGCTTTGTGTAGCTAATTTTTACATTTTGCCACCTGCCATTTTCCTGGTATGTATATACATATGTATAGTCCACTATTTCAGTATGTATATAGAACAAGACTACTAGGCCAATCCAATTGAAACGAGGAGTGCGTCAGGGAGATGTTATCTTCCCGAAACTGTTTAACTGTTTACCGAAGCGCCCTCCCCTTTAGAAAAGACGCCCTCCAAGTCTTTAAGTTTATGAACTGGAACAGGCTTGACATCAACATAAACGGCGAACGCAACACTCACCTACGGTTTCAAAATCTATACTAATATTACGAGTATAAAGAAGTAAAGTTTGTGAATTGTGAGGTTGTAGGGGGTAATCTCTGGATCTACTGAACTGATTTTGAAAATTATTTTACCAATAGAAAGCCACGTTATTTGTGAGTGTCTTAGGCTATATTATTATATTAACCCGAAAAATTAAGACTTCTTCGATTAGCCGGATTTGAAGTCGGAGAAAAAACAGTCGAACGAAAACGTTTCTTAGGAACGCTGCCTTAACGATGAGAGATATCTATGATTGAGTTCTAGAGAAAAGTTGTAGAGCTTGATAATGTGGCTAATTCTGTTGTACACAATCTCTAAATCTATACTAATAAATAAAATTGAAGTGTCTGTCTGTAATATCGAAATAACTACCTCATATTAAGCTCATATGGTTATTTGAACGCTACCATAACCGAATCACACGTTTTTAAAATTTTTGTCTGTCTGTCTGTCTGTCTGTTTGAACGGGCTAATCTTCGGAACGGCTGAACCGATTTTGACGGGACCTTCACATACAAGTAGAGAATTAACCAGGGAGTAACATAGGCTACTTTTTTAACCGACTTTCAAAAAAGGAGGAGTTGTGTTTTTCTACCTATGTACACCGATATCTCCGAGATTTCTGAACCGATTTGCGTAATTTTTTTTTAATCGATACAGAAACATTGCGACACTGTCCTACAAAAAACTTGGATTCCAACTCCTCAATCCTGATGCTGTAAGGAATTGTATTCCAAAATCGTGGGGATCCCACGGGATTTTTCCGTTTTGGGGACGGGTTTCTACAGATAAGCTAGTTTATGTTCTGGAAAATCAAAAGTTCCCACGGGATTTTTAAAAACCTAAATCCACACGGGCGAAGCCGTGGGCATCATCTAGTCTAAACTAAAATGACAGGGCTAAATATATTCTTATCTCTTTCACAATGCTCCCTGCAGAAAAGGATAGCACTATTTTTAAACTTGTCAATTTAGTTTAAGTTTAGAGATTGTGTACAACAGAATTAGCCACAATGTCTACCAAAAAGTCAGCGACAGCATATTAATGTCTAATTTTTATATTTAAGTCACAAAAAGTAGTTTTTTTATATTAAAAAAAATTGACAACCAAACCACACTCATAATTTCATCACAAGTAAAAATGTTTACCGCCAGACAGGTGGGCACATGTCAGCTAGTATTTTAAATATATACATATCTTTAATTACTTACTTCTTTAAACAGTTGGTGATGAGAAGGTGTACGTCCTGACGTTCGTCCAGGAGCAGCATGGCTCCGAGGTACCCCACGCGCTTGTCCGTGAACCGCGGACTCGCGATCAACTTCAGACATTCCAACTGACCGAAGTGCGCGGGGTAGCCCAGCATGTGGATGTACAGGAGTTTCGCGATGTTCCGACATCTGGAACATTTGGGCACTTTAGGCTGGATAACAATGGAACAGATAGGAGAAACATTGATAGAGAGGTTGGAGGACAAAATCATATTTGGGGCGTCAAATTGAAAAATGTTGTCCTCTGGTGCGGTTCTGGCCGCGCGGATTTAACGGATGTGCTTTAAAAGCCGGGATAAAAAGATAATAATGCACATAGATATGAGTAGATAACTACCTCCAAACACTATCCGTCTCTCTAAAAGTGGACCTAATGTACGCGCACTACTTATTTACAAACTACCTCTGATGCGGTTTTGGTCGCACGTATTAATTAAAAGCTTGGACAAAAGTTAATTATATACATAGATATGAGTAGGTAACTACCTCTAAACGCTCTCTAAAGTGGACCTAATGTAAGCGCACGTTCTGCTGCGGTTTGCTGCACAACGCTCCTCTCCTCTGCTGCGGTTCGCGCCGCGCGGATTTGTCAAGTAGTGCTCTTTGAAAGCTAGGGAAACATTTAGATATGAGCTGGTAACTACCTCCAAACGCTGTCCTCCTCCCTAAAAGTGGACCTAATGTACGCGCACTCCTCGTTCACGACGCTTCTCTCCTCTGCTACGGTTTTAGCGGATAATGTCCTTTAAAAGCTAGGACAAAAGTTAATTTGAATATAGATGTGAGTTGGTAACTACCTCCAAACGCTGTCCTCCTCCCTAAATGTGGACCTAATGTACGCGCACTCCTTGTTGACGACGCTCCTCTCCTCGGCCGCGGTGCGCGCCGCGCGGATCTGTCGGATGAGGTCGCGGAGGCGGGTCGGCGTCTGCATCCGCACTGAAACCGGCGCGACTGTTTACGGACGACACACACACAAAAAAGCGTTGATCAGTGCATTTGTTCTGTTGACTTACGACTAGTGTAAAGCGTGGGCGGGTGCTTCGTGGAAACCAATAGATAACATATTGTTATATCAATAAAATAATAGGTGGAACAAGTGCGAGGGTTGCCGCTAGGAATTATTATTTATTATACATACTTGTTCCTAGGGCCCGGCGCACACCGAGCGCAGAGCATTTTCTGAGATTACCGAATAATTAACTTTACTCGGGGTAGCCTTACACGGGGACTATTGACATAATATTTATTGCATTCCAAGAATAAATACGCGCGCACGCACCAGCGTACCGCGCGACCGTATTTCATTAGTCGTAAAGTTAATAATTATTCAGTGTGCTCTGAAAATGCTCTGCTCTGCGCTGCGTTCGGTGTGCGCAGGGCCTAGGGTACCTGTCGACAAAAATTGACGTTACCAACTACAACGGCGACGTATCTGTCTGTTTTTACTTTTTCCTTAGTTGTTCTAAAAGGAAAACAAGTCCATTCTCGTGGGAAGGCCTAAGATTGCGCCTATAGCGACGCGCTTTGCACGGCGTATGTATATGACGTTATTTCCGCGAACTAACAAAGTCATGATTTAAGTGAAAATGTAAATACAAGAACGTCCAAAGCGCCGGGGAAAGAGCGTCACTTACGCGTTTCTCCGAGAATATTTTTGGGATTTGTTTACCCTTTAAGACAACTAAGGAAAAACATAATATTGCAGTTGAGCCATTACAAGAGTGCAAACTGAGTCATAAACTCATAAATCATTAGGATCATAGGCTTCCCCTTTCATAGGCGTCCAAGCAACGTCCAAGTGTGAACTGGTGTAGTAGTACACCAGTTCACACTTGGACGCCCCAATCCCGCCGTAGCGTCGTGACATCATTTAAAGATAGCTTTTTAAGCTAGTGAAAAAAAATATCTTGCTAGGTAAATTAGAAAAGCATAGAGAGATAGGTTTTATTGGGCAAACTGTTCACAAGAAAATTGTTAGATTAAAAGGCGATTGCAAATACATTTTAGGAAAGCTGAGACCTGACGGATGGAAAACTGCTTATGGAGAAATGCCAACGTTAGGTTTAAGGAAACTAACCAGCGCCGCTAGCGGTCAGTCGTTCAGTATAAACGTTCGGCACGAAAGTCGAGCGATGACCTTCAATGCGCAGTCGAAAATGAGATATCTCGGATGGTGGGTCGCGGGGAGGGCGTAGGGATCGTTCGTAAGCACTGATTAGCTATCGCGGATCCCTCGTAAGCGCTGATTGGCTCTCCAATCGTACTGTGTCCCGCTCACTCGTACGACGCTGCGCGCACTTGAAGGTCGCCGCTCGAGTTTCGTGCCACTGTTTATAGCCAGTCGGCCAGTAGCTATATCGTTTAGATATCTCTTAACTTAAATTGATGGATAGATCCATTTAAGTATTGGTCTCTTGATCGCACAACGCTGGGGCAAGCGGTCTTGTGGCAGCGTCGTGAGCTTGACGTAATTAATAAGTTATTTTAACTCCCGACGGAAAAACGACGACGGGGTGTTATAAGTTTGACGTGTCTGTGTCATCGTAGCTCCCGAACGGATGGATCGATTTTGATTTTTGTTTGTTTGAAAGGTGTATAATTAGTCTTAGCTATGTTTGATGAAAATCGGTCTAAGATGGCCGTTGCCACAAAATGGCGGATTACATATTTTGCACAACTCCCTCAATATGGATTATGGGTAAGTATCAAATGAAAGGGCTTGACTAGTAGAATACTCAGTATGATAAATTTCAAATCCACGATGGCCGCCACCACAAAATGGCGAATGTCAGGGGGTTTTTAAACTTTTAATTTATACTTGTCATACAATTTAAGTGTCCGACACCCCGTAACGCTTGCCGCAACGTTGCGCGTTCCGATCACGAGACCAAAGTTGAAGATTTATCCTTGGAATTGCGCTCGCTCTGCTCTTACTTTTAAGGGTAGACAAACGTCACTGAATTCCGCGAGCTGTTAAGGCCAAATTAGACGGTGCCCCGTTCATCGTTCATTTTTGCGGTGAACGATGCACGATACGACATTTACTATGGCAAAGTGCCTGTGAACGATGAGTGGTCGGTGTTTAGACGGTTCATTTTCGGTGATTCACCGATGAAGCCTCGAAAATGCAAGCAAAAATCTCGAAAAATGAACCGTGTAATTTGGCCTTTAACTGCGGAATCTTTCTTTGTAGTTTCATTCACAAGCAGATATGATACTCCAATTATTATTCAACATGTCACATTATAGCGAAACTCTGTGCGTGGATTTGTCTCTTGCTAAAAGGCTATTACACCATAAGTATACCATACCATATTTTAAAGTTCATAGTGACCACCACCACTACTACAGCCTACAGCTCTCATAGGAGAGAGGGATTTAGAGCTTAGACCCGCCATGCTGCTCCAATGCGGGTTGACGGGCTTTTTAACGACTATTGTCACATGAAAGCGATAATAACCGGGACCGACAGCTTAACGTGCTCTCCGAGGCACGGAGGTGAAACAACGCCAGCTTCCAACTTCGGGCTGGCACTGAGAATTTCTTGTCGGAAAAACCCAATACCTAACAATTATTTGCCCGACCAGGGAATTGAACCTGGGACCTCGTGATCTGCAGTCGAATATACTAACCAATACGAGGCAGTTGGTCTCACAGTGACTAATATCACTATTATACTAGCGGCACGCTATGATGGCCGGTTTGACACATTACAATAGTGATGTGGAATGTCATGTCAATTTATTCTCGAACAAAAAACAATTAAGTTTTGTTTTTGTACCTGATTAAATAGGTTTAATAAAACAAAAATGTATATGTTTATTTAATTTATTTGAACGAACTGAATATTTGAACGAAAATGAATATACATACTTTATATGCACACAAGAAACATATGAATACAAAAGATACCAAAAAAGGTGCCACAAAAGGCCATAATTAATCAGATTCGTCCATACTACTATTTTCACTGTCGTCACTGCTATCATCACATACATTAATAATTATATGTTCGTTTTCTATAATATTATCTATTTTCACATCTCTTTCATAATCTTCCCTTATTAATTTAACAGTTCTATTCACAACCTTTTCCCAGTCTCCTTTAGTCACATGTTCACAAGCTTCTTCTAATAATTTTAGCATTTTTTTTGTGGTAAATGGGGGTTCTGTATTGTGTCTTGCAGCATATCCCTTAATTTGAGCCCACACCAACTCAATCGCATTATACTCACAATGGTAAGGCGGTAACCGTATAACTCTGTGCCCATGTTCTAATGCTATTTCGTCAATGACGTATCGGATCTTGGTTGGTTTGTTTTCTTTTAAAAGACGTACTAATTCCGCTTTTAACATATTCATGTTTGCATCTACGCCATTTTTACGAAGCCATGCGACGATATCAGCTTTCTTTTGGGATTGGGCAGGTGGCTTGTCAATTTGCATCGAGTGGTATGGGGCGTTGTCCATAATTATAATAGATGGTTCAGGGAGGCTACACAACATTGAGGTAAACCATTCAGTAAACTTTTCTCCATTCATGTCTTCATGATAGTCTCCAGTGGTTTTTGACGCAAAAGCCATGAGAGAACCTTCGACAAACCCGTTGATGGTTCCGGCGTGACAAATTATAAGTCGCGATCCTTTTCCTACAGGAACTTTGGAAGTAGATGCTGCTGTGTCATCGTTCCAAGAACGGCCTACAGTATGGTTAGCATTAAGCCATGTTTCATCCAAGAACACAACATTTTGCCAATTTTTGATTTCTTTCACTTGCCGTAAAAAAGTATACCTTGCCATCGCTATATCAAATCTTTCCATCAATATTTTGCGTTTGTTACATTTTTTGTATCGAAATCCAATGGTCTTCAAAATCTTCGTTAAAGAACTTTCCCCACCGAAGAATAATCCAGCTTCCTTCAGTGAATGCACCAACTTTTTTCTTGTTGGATACTCCTTCTGTAAATAGTAGCCGTAAACATGTCTTCGGATAGCATCGGCATCAAAGCTATCGATGCCTACAACTGGTTTTGCTCGTTTTCTCTTTTTTGGTGTGTGAAGTTTATTTTCTTCTGTGCCAGTCTCGCCATATTTTTTTTTAGTTATCCGTCTAACAGTTCGTTGTCCAATATTAAGCGCATCAGCTACGCGTTCAACCACTGACGTTATAGGTAAAATTGGCCCTCCATTTTGAGCTTCACGATCGAAATAGTTACGAAGGCGTATTACGAACTCACGTGTCTGACTATTTAGAACAGTTCTCTGCGTACGTTCGGTCATATCGACGAAATCCACAACAAAGGGCTTGAACAGAGTCCAAATTAACGAGCAAGGGTCAACAGTAATGCAGTATCAATATTTGAAATCCAAAGCCAGGTCAAAACTATATCACAATCGCATTGCACTGACAGTTTATACTTTTCGAAGCAACGTCAATTCGAAACTGCTTTGTTTTGCATTGAGCATTGACGCGAGTTTGCCGGAGGTAGTAGTTGTGCTAGCCAGCGATCCTATGTGACGATCGTATTAGATTCCATTTTTAAAAATTTATTGATATTTTTTTGCGATTTCAGAGGTTTGTCCACATAGTGAAAATTGTTCATATTCACAAGTACATTCACCCCTTAAATGGTGCAAACTGATTTTTCTACACTTGTATACATTTAAGAAATCAATTTAATAAATAAATTTTGAGTCCTAAACCTAAAACTACATTCGATAAAATTTATGAATCTCTGCACATCACTATCGTCAATAAAGTAATACAATTATTTCCTTCAAAGTCGTTATCAATTAATACGGAACTTCATGAGCGGACAAACGTCAAACCGGCCATCATAGCGTGCCGCTAGAGTAAGTGATATTAGTCACTGTGAGTCAAACAAGTGCAAGTTTATGATTACATAAACTTGCACTTGTTTAAAAAACAAAACTCTTGAGATTTTAAGAACTCAGTTAAAAAAGTCTTGGTTAACTTTAAGTTAAAAATTAAAAAATTTAAATACATAAACTAAGGCTGTAAAGTGTGTGCTGTTTTGGAAACAAAGTTGATGTTTACCTGAACAATTAGAATGTAAGTATTCTAAGAAGTAAGTAAACGAGCACTGTACTCACCTCTCTCTATGGCCTCATTTACCACTTGCTTTATGGTGGCAATGTTAAACGCTGGGTTAAACCTGCAACAATAATAAAGGTTTAACTTTACAAATACCCAACTAGTTAAGAAGGTTTATTTTCTATTTATAATTTTATTTATTTATAATTATTGCTATTTTTATTTTAAATTTTAATCATCATCAGGGCAGCTTACCTATTACTTGTATAGTATGTACAATTACAATACTGTACTATTGTATATACTATACAAATAAATAAATTGCTATAATATCTATACTTCCATACCAATATCATAAATGCGAAAGTGTGTCGGTCTCTGTCTGCTAGTTTTTCACAAAACAGTTTAACTGATTTTGGTGAAATTTGGTATAGATTTACTCTCTTCTAGGTCTTCTAGGCAAGCAATATTAATCATAGACTGCATCTTCATATTATCATGCGTGATCACATTCAAACACAGTAGTTGTGCAATGAATTGTAAATAAGTATGTACCTTTACAAATTTTATGCAGATATAAATTAATCTATACTAATATAATAAAGCTCTTGAAGAGTTTGTTTGTTTGAACGCGCTAATCTCAGGAACTACTAGACCGATTTCAAAAATTCTTTCACCGTTGGATATGTACGTGATCCCTGAGTGCTATAGGCTATATATTATGTACCACGGGCGAAGCCGGGACGGACCGCTAGTTTAATATATGATACACAATTTACACAGTTGTCATGATATGTACACAATTTTTTAATCTACATGAATTATTGTAGTACAAAGTAAGTATAATATGTTCTAAGTATGTACTTACATAGTTTTGTACCCCTAAATACTAGTGTCTCCATTTTATGCTTTAAACATTTGATAGAGTTAAAAGTTAAAACCTAATCAAAAAAAATCAAATCAAATAAACTTTATTCAAAATTGGTACACTGTACACTTTTTGAACGTCAATTTAGGTACAGGCAATGGTGATAATTATTTACGGAAACTTAAAACTAAAACTACGAGGGTTCCAAACGCCCCCTGGTCTGAGAAGAGCCCACAACAAACTCAGCCAGGTTTATTATTTTTTTTTTATTATCACCATCTGATAATATGGTATAATAATAAATAAATAACTTAATAACTTAATAATTAAATAAATAACCTAAATAACTTAACTAAGCTTGAATAGCTTAATAGTTATAGATGGTGATGATTGCTCTTATGACTATCATTAAATATACATAAGATTTAAGCTTAGTTGGAGGGGAGAGGGGAACATCACTTAGTTAAAGAATAAATATATTGTTTCTTATTTCTTTAATAGGATAACATGAAAAAAAAAAGTTAATACTACTTGTGATAATTAAAGCAAACTATAATTTTTAAATAATTTATAAAGTTAATTTCTTTAGTTGATATTATGATAAATAAAAAGGGATGATCACTGAGAACATAATATTTCTGCATCTTTCACATTTGTTGATGTTTTAATTTGTATCCAAATAAATTAGTTTAATTTAATTGTTGCTATAATAGCCAGTGGTTGAGCCACTACAAACATAAATAAATAAAAATGTATTGCAATATATTTAAATACCACAGTAAAATCACACACAATAACACATGTCCTCTAGTTATTTCGACATGCTATTACAATTTATACAGGCTTGGTTATTTAAACCACAACATATACCACATCAAAGCCTTGCTTGCTGTCACTGACACTATCTATTGCAAGTTGCAACACTGTGAGATCAGATTCTATATCAATTAGAATGAAATAAATCTTCCTATATTCTTATAACTTGGGAGGAATACTTTAAAATGCACATAGCAAAAGAGACTTTTTGTCAGTCTCTATTAGACAAATTTAGGTCCGCAAGACATTTTTACATTTCTAAATGTTATAGTAACAACTAGGAATTGAGGTTATGGTAAGCTATAAAGGTGGGTTTACACCAAACGAACAAAGAGCTAGAGCTAGAGCATTCTTTCTTGATCTTTTAGTGTAACCGAAAGCTCGTTGACAGCGTTTACACCAAAATAACAACGAGCAAGAATAAGAACACGAACTAGAACACAAGAACACTTTGAAGAGACCGCTCCGGGGAGCGAGCACGTCCGAACACGTAAGAACGCTCTAAGCTGCTGTTCGCCCGCTCCAGCGCTGTTTAGATCAAGCGAGCGAGCATTTATAGAATATTCCATAGAATCTATGCGAGCAACGATAGAACAACGAAGGAATGTTCTATCTCTGTTTACACTAATAGAATTTGACGGAGAGGGGATAGAATGAGCATTCGCTCGTTTGGTGTAAATCGGCCTTTACACAAAGTAAGCACAGTGAGTACCTAAAATATAAAATAATACTTTTCATATAATTATTGAAAGGAAGTTCTATTTACCCAGAGTCAGAGCCGTTCATCTTGTATACTTCAATGAGATATACTTAGAATAAATTCAGATCTTGCTTCGAGTTTGTGGTTCAGGACTATAGTCGTTCTTCGAAAGACAGATGCACAAACTTAGCACACGAAACCAATTATACCGAAGGGTTATCACTTGTAATTACTTAAAATTATAAAGTAACAAAATTAAACAATAAATTACGAGACTTTAGTCAGACCTAAAACCATTTTATCTTGTCACAAACCATAAAAATGCAAGAGAAATCGCATGCCACCTCTTATACAATAACATATTTTACACTTCAAAACAAAACTAAACCATTATATCTTTTATGAGATTTAACATCAATTTTTATAATAAATCACTGTAAACTGCACTAATTAATATTTAAACAAGGATTTTTTATAGAAATAATTACGGCAAACCGCCAGCTGACATATCCTGCGCTGCAAGAAATTCAACATGGCGGACATGACATGAGTCGCGCAATCGCTCGTTCCATCATTCGCACATGACGTTTGATAAATAGACACGTTCAAGTTGTTTATCTAGATAAATAAATAACTTAAGTACCTACTTAATGATAATAATTATTTCATGTATAATACGTAAAAACCCTGCTATAATAATTTATCCATTTCAATTAAAATTATAAATCAAGTGATTTGTACTTGAGAGGTCGTACCACCGTACTTTATACTTGCACTTGCAACACTTGCACTCTTCGCATGCAGAAATAACCGACGTGGAATACCTAAGTATTTCTAACAATTCTATTAGGTACATACAATAAGAATTTATTTTAATTCACTTCAACTATCGCCACATGATCTAAGACATCAAAATATATATATATCGACAATGATCTTGATTCTTGACTCGTGCATTTTGTTTATTTATCGTACCTAACTTGCGGAGATTGAAACTAGGATCAGGCATGACCTACCTTCTGTTTTGTTCGGGAGGTAGAACACTCCAATCGACTTCGTACATAGGATATGCCATGGTTATTAATTAAATTATGGCACAAATAACAAAACAATCACTAGAACATGTCACAAGTAAGTCACGTTAGTTTACGACGGTGCGAACTGTCGTTATCAGTATTTTATCAGGTACAGGTGCTCCTCAAATATCCAGTAATAACGTATCTCTTATCAAACATACAATTTATCACTAAAAAAGGACAGCAATACACAAACAGCGGCACAGTTGGTATGTTTTATTTTCAAACGTCAATACTGTATGTACAAAACAATGGGACGAGTCACAAGTCATAACATTATCTTAATAGGAAAGCTAATTAATATTCATCGTATTGGTATTGCAATGGTATAATAAATATTATGAATGTCGCAACCCGCATCGTGCATTGGTCCGATTTACAAATTGTCGTCGTGATTTCGCGGCGGTCGCTCGACACTGTTTCTCTTTATGCAGTCCACTAGCCACCGAATGCCTTCGTCTACACCATCTCTGGCAAAGGAAAAAAAAGAATATAATAAAAAACGTAAAAAACAATAATAAATACTTATTGCAATACATACATACATACATACATACATACATACATACATACACAGACTGCTTTAGAAAACCACCATTATAGATAGGTACTATCTAAACAGTCAAATACAATTTATAACCATTTGTCTTATTACTGGCAGTATTAATTAGTGGCACTAGTGGTTTAGTATTTAGTATTTTTCAAACAGGCAGTTAAAACATTGTTGCGAAATTGCTAATTAGCAAAATGACAATTTTAGAAAGTATTGCGATTTTGGTATGAATGGATATGTCCCTAGAAATAGCTTAAAATTATTGCGCGTAATCTTAACTCTAGTCGGTAGCTGAGTGATCTAACTTTGGTGGTTTTTGATAATATACTGTTAACTGTATGCTTAGTCTCACTTTGCAGAGCTCGAAAACTTTACTAAATACTATTGATCGAATCACAATGACTTCAGAGTAAAATTGACCTAAAATAGCATTAAGGTTTGAGTTCGCCAATACATTCAGCATTCGAAAACAGCCAGCGCTCCAAGCAGAAATGTTGTAAAATAAATATTCGAACTATTGAATTACAACTTTAAAATAAGATTATTTGGGTTCATTTTGCTCTGAAGTCATTGTGTGTCTATACCCGAATTTCGAGCATCGTTGCCACTATGTACAAAATCAGCATAAGGCCTCTGGTTATTTCAACTAAGAAGACCATGGGCAATATTACTATGTACCCATCATACTTTTCAAAGTATAAGAAATTTCGCTTAGTTAATTTTATTAACATATACTAAACTGTTATTAAATATTTAGGAAAAATAATAAAAGTGAATAATTATTAGGACTGAAGTTCTTTTATCGAAATACGCATACAAACATATAACACATACAAACTTTCGCCTTTATAATATTAGTGTGATTACCCGGTCAAAGCAGATGTAGCCATCAGCATAATGTCCCTTGCACCTATCAAGTGTGCGTTCTGGTTGAAGATCGGTTTGACTGTATGCACTCCCATGCAGTCTGGAATGTCTTGCTTATTAGCCAGTACCAGTAACGGGATCCCGGAGAGGTGCTCCGATGCGATCATCCTGTCTGAAACAAGGAAACTGTTACACAAGCTCCTCTTGAGTACGCCCCTTCCAAACAGGGTTTGATTTTTATATATTTACTAGCTGATGCCCGCGACTTCATCTGCGTTTTTAAGAACCCCTCAGCAACTCCATAATTTTCCAGGATAAAAAGTAGCCTATGTCCTTCTCCAAGGACTAGTCTACCTTTATACCTTTCATCAAAATCGGTCCAGTCGTTCCCGCGTGATGCCGTGACCAAGGAAAATAGGGATTCATTTTTATATATATATAGAAGATTTTAAAATTAATAAACGTCAGAAAGATTTCCTGTAAAAATAATATATTATGTAGTTTCAAAGTTACAAAAGCTAAACTATTTGAAATCTGAGAAACCATAGACACAGATAGTTTCTGGATTCAATACAATTTTGTAAACACATTACAAAATTTTATTTAATTTGATTCATTTAAATATTTAAATGAGAATCTTTATTTGTATGGGTGGGTTAAAGTTCTCTTGTAACTCGCCTTAAGACAGTGGAAATGTCTAGCATTTCATGATCAGGAGCATGAATTTATTTGAAGTGTGCGTGTATTGTTTTTATATATTCCATCATAGTGACACAATTGTTTCATCATTTTAATTGCTCAAAATACAGCAGAAAATATTTTTTCTGCATTCATACATAAAACGCTCAAAGGCCACACCATCAAGAGCAGACAAAGGTATGGGTGCGCCTCACATAAACTTCTTTTAGTCCACAAGAAGTGAGATGAATGCAATGCGTGCAAACACAATTCTATCCTCTTCTGCAGGTAATGTTATGAATAAGATACTAGAACAGAAGAATACTTACCAAAAGTCTCTTTTGACTCTTTCACTCTTTCTCTATCAGAAGAGTCTACAATGTAAATCACACCATGGCATTCTGCATAGTACTGAAAATAACAAGAAACACAAGACCTTCATATTTTAAGTGTCTTAAGTGCCATAAATAGATAATGCAACTTAGCAGACTGCCAGTGACATAGTATGAGCTTTTTATCCTGTGAAGCCAGAATCAGCCATTACCAATATTGTTTGTTACCACAGTTTGTTACCTTGTTACTAGGTCTTAGAATAACAGATAATAATTTAAAAATTTAGTTGTGTTCAGTAAGCAGGTCTCCAATGTTGAAATTGTATAATTGAAAATCAAATGAACTTATCAAGTGAAGTTTGATTGTAATTATGTGAACAGCTTCTTTTTTTCTTTTTTACGTAATTTATACACACTATGTAAAGCAAAATTGCAAAGAAAGAAGCTGTGATGCATAATCACTTTTAAACTTTGTTTATGAAACAGTTGAAGCCAGACTCAATACAATTATCTTACTATACATTTCAATTTATTCTGAATTCTTAAAAAAAATTATTAAGAACATTCTCTATGATGCTCAAACTTACTTTATCCCACAGTGACTGCAGTTCCTGTTGTCCACCAAGGTCCCAGAAATTGAGTCTAACTCCCTCTACGTCTATTTTACCTATATTTAACCCTACTGTGGTTGTTATCCGACTGGGGTTCATTGCTTTATACTTTTTGGTGTATTTTGTTTTAGCGGCCTCCAGATATGTCTGAAACAAAATGTGACAATCAACCTTCATTAATGCATCAGTTAAGGCTGCACAATGGCCTACCTCTGTTATGAAAGATGGTAGAGCCTACAACTCACCAGCATGCTACATATAATCTTAAGTACAATATAAAAGGAGATTGATTGTGGTGGTTGACTGGTCTATCTGTTGATAGACCAGTCAACCACCACAATCAATCCACAGCTCAAACCACTGGACGGATCGGGCTGAAATTTGGCATGCAGATAGCTATTATGACGTAGGCATCCACTAAGAAAGATTTTTGAAAATTCGACCCCTAAGTGGATTAAATTTGGGTTAAAAGTTTGTATGAGATTTATATGAATCCACGAGGACGAAATCGCGGGCATCAGCTCGTAATTATGTATAATCATACAGATACACTTATGAGGTTCTAGTCTGTATGTGGTATGTAACGGTAACTGTAACAGCGAGCCAACATAATGCAGTGTGCTGTACCTATACATGTATCATAGTGATAAGATCTGATAGATAAAAAACCAATGTGTGTTTCAGTATTTAGGTATTAAAATATTTTCATAGTTACCGTTTTCCCCGCATTGTCTAGTCCCAATATCAACACAAAATATTCGTCTTTTTGAACAACATATTTATAAAAGCCGTGGAGTAAAGTATACATTATTAACCATTTTATTTTTGATAAAACGTGGCTAAAACAAAACCTAAATCTGAATTATATTAACGTAATTTTTAAAATCCCAATAACTTAAACACTTTAATTATCGAACCAAAGTTCGAAATCAAACAAAAATCACAAAAATATGTGTCGTATCGGTATATCCAACGACCAACTGAACCATGGGGATGAAACCCTCTCGTTAGAGAGTATTTTTGTTCTGTGGATGAAACTGTCATACAAATTCGAAGTCGAAAATTTTCAAATATACGAGTGACCTCTAGCGTCCGGGGTGGTACAACTTTCAAGAAATTGTTTAAATGTGAAACTAGATGGCAGGATGTTCGCCTGATGCTTATCTAATCCGTCACTTGTCAAAGTTGAATTAAATCAAGTGTCAAAAACTGAAGTTTTACAAACTTTTACAACGGTTATTTGCAGTGCATTATTTCTTAGTTTTATCATTTTCTTTGTTTTATTAATAGTGGTTTTTGTTTATAACGACGACTTGGACTGTTAATGGACTCTGTGATTTCTTCTCCAAACGATTTTACCCGACTTTGCAAATTGATTTCTGTTTCCTGATACATATATACGACATACCTGGCATCTATTTTCGGTTTCTTGACAAAATGCCTAAAAAATCGGAACTTCGGAACTATTGGAACGGAATTTTATTTTGGGTGTACTGTTGATGGTAAGTTTGTTTCTATAAAGTTTACACTATATTTTGTAGGTACTTAAATCCCACGTAAAAATCCAATGATATCCATATCATCTAAGATTGTGACCAATTCTTCATTTTTTCAGGTACATTGCATAGATTTCCTAAATGGGAGTATTCCCACAAGGAAAAGTTTGAAACTTGGAAGAGTGTGTTAAGTTTAACAACTCAAGGAAATAACAATATATTGTAATTTTGATATCTTGTCTAAATGTAAAGCGCATTTTTCTAAACTTAAACTATTCATTATATCATTGACTATTAAACTAATACTTACTTCACAGTTGGTGTATGGGGGTAAACAAAATATTAAAAGATAAAATTACAATGTTAAAAAAAATGATTTAATAAAAGAACATGCTTATATGTATTTATAACATTCATACAAAATATAAAACAAAATAAATACTTTGTGTTTCATTTTTACTATTTTCAATTAAAAAACAAATAAATAATCCGTTTTAAAATTTAGAGTTATTTTCCAAAATATATTTAAAGGAAAATCGATCTGAATTTTAAAACGGATTATTTATTTACCCTGAATAGTAATTATTTATAAGCCGAGCCCCCAAGGTCGACATGTACGAAAAGCGCCATCTATCGGTCTATTTGGAATCTAAATGTGGTTTCAATACTAACGCCATCTTTAGACGGTGGAGGAAAAACTTTTAAATACATCTTAACGTTTCGCATCTATAGCAGGTAGTAGTGTATTATCTATGAACTGAACTGTGATCAGTGCTGTCAACTTTGAAATGTCAAGTTTTGACATGTCTTGACAGTTGACACTATACATAGAGATAATAAAATGGCGCGTGTTCATTGCATAGAGATAATAATAATAAGTAGAGTAGGCATACCTACCTTAAAAACGTGCCTAAAATACACTCACACACGCACAATCCTGTAACATAAAATGGCGCGTGTTCATTGTGATGTCTCAAGTTGTGCGTGTGTGAGTATTCATGTATACATTTTAGGGAGGCCATCTTAAGGGAAGTTGCAATAAAATTTCTGCCACGATCTGTTTTATTGTTATGTTTAAAAATGCAGTGTTGTCTCTTACACACTTATGAAAATTTTGATAAGCTTAAGCTATTTTCCGATCCCCTATTTTCTATAGGACATTATGCCAAGTCCTCTTCTATAGGTTCATGGTTCATTGTAATGTCTCAAGTTGTGCGTGCGTGAGTGTTCATGTATACATTTTAGGGAGGCCATCTTAAGTCACGAGTCTGCCGCAAACTGTTTTATTATTATGTCAAAAATGTAATGTTGTCTCTTTCACACTTATGAAAATTTTGATAAGCTTGAGCTATTTTCCGATCTACTATTTTCTATAGGACATTATGCCAACTCTATTTATTATTATTATCTCTATGATACTATATAGGTATTGACGTTGATGTTTTTTAATTGGATCAGCTCTGGGTTCTAATTATAGATGTAAAAATACCGGAATAATACGTATTATTCCAAATTTTGCGGTATTATTTCTCAAATATACCGTATTATGCGGAATAATACTCGCCTACAAAAATGCAAGAAGTGTGTTTTACATATCTTCATTATGGGCAATTTTTGGTCATCTGACGTCATATTTTGTTTTAATTAGGTAGTTTATAGAAAATCAATAAAAAGTACCTACCCACATTACCTACTACACAGAAACTTAAGTATGTAGGTATAACTACCAATACTTATCTATTCTTACTAATAAATAAAATTGAAGTGTCTGTCTGTAATTTCGAAATAACTACCTCATATTAAGCTCATATGGTTATTTGAACTGTACCTTAACTGAAGCACACGGTTTTTAAATTTTGCCGGGGGACAAGGGTGGCGACACCACAAACTTGAGGTTAAGCTTCTATTGACTCCCCACAAATGTCCCAAAAATAAAATTGCGTCCTCTAATAAATGCAAAGCTCATACATGTAACATTTCAATGGACTAATATAGGTAGGTATATTGTTTGAAATCAATGAAAAAAATGTTTATTTACATATTAAATTGATCTACTCGCTAAATATATCAATATCAGTATATATCACACATTTAAAAAACCCTTACATACTTACTTTATCCGGTACTCGGTAAAATCAAGAAAATGAAAAACATAGTCATCAAAACCAACTGTATTATACCGGAATTTTTGGAATTTTACAGAATTATAATAAATTCCTAATCTTTAGTGTGAGAATGTGCCACGTGTGCATCTAAAACTAAGATAAAGTTTAAGTACCTCCTCTTCTTCCATCTAAAAGTGATCGAAAATTATTAAGCAGCAGCGGTAAAAAATGACGTTATCAATGTGCTATTAACGTACCGATACCAATTGACGTTCTTAATGTTACCAAGTAGAATGTACCTATATTTACTGTTTCTAAAATAGCTAATGTTAGAGGTTTTTTTTAATTAAATAGGTTAATTTCTTTAGTACGGTACTCCAGCGGATTAGGGAATAATGCTAGGGTATCACTGATGAATAAATAAATAAATGGTAAATAAATAAATAAAGTTTAAGGCATTTTTATTCAATACAAGCAGACACCCGCGACTTCGTTCGCGTGGATATTGGTTTTTAAAAATCCCGTGGGATTCATTTTATTATTCCTAAGCTCCTTTGAGCTCATACCTTGCTAAAGACTGTTAAAAGTTCACTGGCGGATGTTTAGGTAGATCAAAATAAAACTTCCGCCAGTGAAAGTCCCATCAAAATCGATCCAGCTTTTCAGAGAATAGCCTGTAATCTACAAAGTATCTCCTTTCTAACAAAAAGAATGAATGAAATCGGACCACGCGTTAATGAATTACAGCTAAGTACGCATTTTAACTTTCATCCCCTCTCCCAAGGGAACCGTGCTGAATTTTGGGATAAAAGTATCCTTTATGTTACTCCGTAGTATGAACTTAAATCATGCCAAGTTTCATTTCAATCCATTCAGCAGTTTTTGCGTGATGCGCGCACAAACATACAGACAAACTGACAAACAGACAAAAATTTCAAAAATAGGTTTTTCACGGTCTATTACTTATCCCTAACGTCCCTGTTATTATTTTGCAAAAATCTTTAATGTACAGATACGGCAAATCTACGATTTTATTATATGTATAGACTATAGAATAGATAGATAGAAGAAGATAGACTAGCTTCTGCCAGTGCTTCTGCCCACGGCTTCGCCCGCGTGAATTTCGGTTTTTCACAAATCCCCGCTCCCTTTTCCAACCTATATACCTACTTTCAAGGAAGTTTGCTATAGTAATCTACCTATAACTGTAGGTAGATTACTATTTCGGTTTTTTCAAAATCCCGTAAGAACTGTGGATTTTTCCAGGATAAAAAGTAGCCTATGTGTTAAGTCTGAGTATAATCTATCTCCATTCAAAATTTTAACAAAATCGGTTCAGTATTTGCGGCGTTATAGAGTAACAAACATACACACACACACACACACACACACACACACACAAACTTTCGCCTTTATAATATTAGTGTGATAGTTCTGTAAAGGTGCACAAGTAAAGTGGAGATTGAGCAAGAGTGTTTTAAGTGATTAATTCGATTTTCTCGCAGGACTCTATCAAAAGTTTTGGTAAGGTTGCCTTCGCTTTACTAAAGCATGACTTAGGACCGACTGAAGGACAATAATGGACGATAGACTATATTTGTCCAATATCGCCCAAATTGGGCAAATTATTTGACAAACATTATTACTTGAGGACTGGCTATATGCAACTAATGCAACCATGCGAAGCCATTATGGAAACAAAAAAAAAACTTGAATAAATAAATAAACTTGTGACCTTATATTAGCTTGCGACAAAGATTTTTCAATATTTTATAATTTGCTTTGAAAATTTAAAAATGCCAAAAGACGACAAAAAAGTACAAAAATTACTAGCTTCGGAGAATTTGAGTGTTCACAGCCAAAAAGATTTAAGTCCACCAAGTTCCGTGAGCCTGTGTTTAGTTTTAAAGGGAGAGGGTTTTGGCACCGGAGACTGGAGCTTTTTGGCCGTATTTAATGGCCAAATTATACTTGAAACTAAATGGCACAAAAATCATACTCTACAATCCGACAATCTTCCTGTGGATCTAAAACAACCGTATCATCAGAGCTTATTAGCTGAAAAACCTTTGATCTTTCTTGTTCGTGTTGTCGGTGGTAAAGGGACAAGAGACCCAGATCCTCTGCTGAGTGCTGATAATCGTGCTGGGGCAACTGTCGATTTGTTTCCATTGGTTTTGGGCGAGAAAGAAATACTTCTGAAAGTGCGAATTATAAATATCATTACAGGCTTGACGACAGGTTGTGCAGTAGAAGTATCCGCAAAAATCGAAGGGAAAATAGAAAACAACAAAACTCCTTTAATGCTGACTATGATATCCGGTCACTGTTTTCCGGTGGCGAGAGAAGGAACAGTTTATTTAAGTGCAATAGGATTAAGTGATATTCGTAGTCCGCAAGCGGTACCTTTTGGCGTGTCCTTAAGTACTTCGAACGCCACCAAGGTTGTATGGGCATCTGCTTGTAATGGCGGCTTAGCTGCCAATACAGTGTTTAATGTTCCACGTGAAGATAAGTTTGTGCCAGATGACCTAGAACCAATTTTAGCTGATAGTTGTACTTCGGTTTATTGGCATTCAATGACCCGTGTGCTGGTTGATGCCGAGGACTTCCGCGAAAGACTTGCTTCTCCATTTCTTGTCGAAATTGCAGGCGTGCCTAGAGTTGGAAAAATTGACGTAAGAGGGCGATATATGGCCTTCGTAGATGCGGGAGCACTATTAGAACCTGGAATGTTCGGTATTACCGTCTGCGCGAAACTTCTCTATTACCACGAATCTAATTTGCCGGAAGGCACTGGTGCTCTACTAGAATTACCTCCGACTAGTGCTAAAGCAGTTAGCGCTCGCGATAATGATTTCGTTACAGATGATTCTGGACATTCTGCATATATCGTAATGAGATTTGATTTGTTTGATCCCCTAATTGCTAAAGCTAAAATGGCGTCGCTTTTTGAAGTGTTAGGTTTTCCACCTCCAGAAGGTTATGCTGCACCCGTGAATGAACTATATGCAGACACGGTGCCTGATGAAACCCCACTTGACGTTAGACGCATAAGGAAGGAGGGTGGAGCTTTGGCTGTACATAAAGAATTAAGTGGCATGGCATGTAGAGGGAAAGTACAAATGAATCAAGGCATTAAACGAACAGCAGCTAATCGTCTTCTCTCAAGAATACGGTTTCTGGTAAAACAATTTCCGCCAGGAGAGTGTTCACTCCTTGAATGGCAAGATACCGTCACTGCCCAACACGCTGCTAGCCGACGTGCGGTGACATCTTCATTTGCGCCTCAACTACCGCCTCCACGTTGCTCTTCTCGCATTGCCGCCGTGCGAAATCGTTTAGCTGGAGACATGAGGATAGCAGAGCAACATATTAAGAAAAACTTAGCAGCTGCCTCACATCATCCGAGGGTTTTGCTCTCAAAGGTTCTCCGTTGTCTGGAAGAAAAAAATTATCTTGAAGCCCGTAACTATCTGCTGCAAGCTTTAAGTGCGCAAACTAGAAATAGATACTTGTTATGGACATTCGGGGGCACAGAGTATGATAAAGAAGGATGTTATGAAACTGTAGCTGCGGCTTTTCACATAGCTGTTAAGGGTGATACGTCGGATGGTATTATAGGAGCAGTCGGCTGGGCGGCTTTGCATGCGTTACACCATTACAATCAGAATGTTTACGCAGCCTTTGTAGCAGCTCGAAAGATGCGAAAGGCATATGAGCTACCCAGAGAATGGAAAAAGTTCCTGCAACGATGGGTAGAAACGAGCGGTGAAGAGGAAACGTTTTGGATACCTGCCACACTTAACATCGACAACCCTTTGTTGATCGCTTCAGCATTTTTTCTTTGCTTGAGATGTTATAAGTTCAGTGAAAGACTTCTTCAATGTGTTGAGAAAGGCTGTGCGACCCGAGGCTCTCGGTATGGTTGCAAGAATGAACTTACCGTTGACATTTTCTATGTGAGAGCTGCGTCGCTTGTATTACAACGTGAATTGGAAAAAGCTTTAGAACTCACAGAGCAAGGGATAAAGCAGTACGGTCCATCTGCAATGATGTCTCAAATGCGAGCAGTTTGTTTGACATGCCTCCGAGGGTGGGACGAGATATATGATACTGCGCTTTTAGAAGCCGATCGTGCAGGAGCCGAAACCTGTCCATTGCTGTTTTATCGAGGCGCCCTAGGTGTGTTAGAAAGCGATCCATCGGAGGCGTTGCAGCGTGCTGCACGTGCTCATAAAGTCGCCCCATCGGCTCATTCGGCCCTACTCATCAGTCGTGTGTATGCCAAAACTGGGGAAGAGAAATTGGCCGAGAGGTGGGCTGCTGCCGCTGTGAAGACGGAACCATTACTCGCAGATGGGTGGGCCTTTTTAGCAGTACTAGCAATGTTTGATCGTGATGTTGATAAAGCTAGGACTATGCTTCGCACTGCGAAACAAGCCGGTCCGATTAGTCAGGACATAGATGAGGAACTAAGGAGAATAATGAAAATTGTCCCAATCGAGACATTGCCAGGTGCACTGGTTAAGGATTTGTGTCTTTGCGAATATTATTGACTAGCTGACCCCCGCGACTTCGTTCGCATGTTTATAGGTTTTATATAGGATCGGATCGGATCCCATAATTCTTTTATGTACCTAAACTAAATGTAACCTAAGTTACTCCTTATAACATTATCTATCTGCCATTGAAAGTTCCGTTAAAATCGATCCAGCCGTTTCGGAGATTATCTGGAACAAATAGACAGACCGACAAACATAAATTTAAACGCACACCAGTTTAAAATAAGCCGTACATTCAAAGATCCGGGTCCCAAGTTATTTGAACCCGATACTGAGGGTTGTAAATGTAATGTCGGTCTTTTCTGAACTAAAAAACCTACGACCTTGAAATATTTACGGAACAATATATAAAATACTACCTTTCAAACAAAAAAAGAATGAGTGAAATCGAACAACGCGTTAATGAATTACAGCTAAATACACGTTTTAACTTTCATCCCCTCTCCCAAGGGAACCGTGCTGAATTTCGGGATAAAAAGTATCCTATGTCCTACCTCGGAGTATAAACTCAAATCGCACCAAGTTTCATTCGAATCCATTCAGTAGTTTCGGCGTGATGCGCGGCCAAGATACAGACAGACAGACAGACAGACAGACAGACAGACAGACAGACAGACAGACAAAAATGAAAAAAATTGCAGTTTTGGTTTCAGAATCAATTATAGAGTGCCCTCCAATAAAAATTTTCAAAATATCTTCAATGTACAGAATTGGATCTGTTACAGTCTTATTATATTATAGAAGATAGATATACTATGTATGTAGGTATTTACTGATTCAATTTCAATGAATTTATTTTGTGTACTTCGAAAATAAAGCAAATGGAACAATCGGAATCGTAATCAGCTGATTTATTTCACCTCATTCACCTATTTACTCGGAAATGATTACAGATATTTTTTTACGACGAATAACATAAAATAAGTATTCTCTTAAAAACCTACCTACCTAGGAACGAGAATAGGATAATTATAATATTAAATGTAGGTACCTATGTTTGGTTTTCCTAACATTTCAAGAATGTGTAGTTAATGTCGATAAAATATGTACTTTATAGGTATTTAGATTTGAACTCAAACTATATAAAGTACCTAAAATTAAATTTTCCCTATTTATTTAAATAATAATAGAAGTTAATTGGGTTACAGGTATAGTTTAAGGCTAATAGGTATAATGGTTTTGATCATTGTATTAACCGGTCAAGTGCGAGTCAGACTCGCAAACCGAGGGTTCCGTACCTACTCCAGAAGTATAAGTACAATCTGTTTTTCATTACTTTGTCTTAAAAGGTAAGTTGCTAATCAAGCTAGGCCTCTGAATTGTATGAGCGCTCTTACAAATCAGAGGTCTATCTTAATTGGCTCTACTATGTATGATGTATGGGGACATTTAATTTCCAACTTTTTTTAGTTTTACGAATTTTTCCTTTATTTGTGCTGTAAGACCTAGCTTTTTGCCAAATTTCGTAATTCTAGGTCAACTGGAACTACCATTTAGGTTTTCGACCCAAAACCTATAGGGTACTTCCGGTTGACCTAGATTTGTCAATTTTGGTCAAAAGCAAGGTCTTACAGATCAAGTAAAGGAAAAATTCAGAAAAATAAAAAAAGTTGAAAATTAAGGTAAATTTTGGTACTTACAAGTTTTCGTGAAAATCTAAATTTGCCCATATCTTTTTATTGTGTAGATTCAGGACCTTAATTTTTATACACCTAATAGGGACTATAGACCTTAGTATCTGGTATAAATTTCAACTTGCTAGGTCCACCCGTTCCTGAGAAAATCGGTGGTGATACACGGACAGACAGACGGACAGACGGACAAGAAAGTGATCCTTTCATATAGGGTCCCTTTTTTACCTTTTGAGGTACGGAACCCTAAAATCCACGAACAAACTATTTATATGCAAGGAAAATTGTTATAACTAACCACATAGAGTGGCCATTCGACGATTAATGTATGAATGCGCGAGATATATTTTCTGCCAAATTTTTAGAGTCCCTCCGCGGTCTACATGCGCAAATTAATAAGTATACCTATGCGTTTTGCGTACACTGACAAAAAAGTGATTTGTAATGTCAGATCTACGACTAAATACATAAAGAATTCACGCACACTTCAATAAATTCATGATCAATGATCAATGATGTATGCGCGCCAGATATTTACGTTGCCAGAGGCTAGTCCATTTTATATGAGAAATATTTTTACGATCTATACGGTTATAGCCATCACACGCCTATTTAAATTTCGATACTCTGGTGACAGCCGCCCCGTCGAACAAGTAAAGTTTGGCAGATAGATTTTTTAAATTAAGAGCGATCTCCTCAACTGGTGCAGAAGTTAAGAGTAGGTACCTACTGTGTGACTTCGTCGTTTGACAACATGGCGTTCATTGGTTGGGGAGAGACCTTGATTAAATATACGATGCTGTTCTCTAACCTCGTGGTCCTGGTAAGTTCTTTCTGTGTTTGCTCGGTGAATGAGTAGGAGGGGCCTCATAAGAAGACTCAGGGTCACTCAGCGGACGATGGAGAGGGCTATGCTCGGAGTATTGAGGAGAGATTTGAGGAGGTCAGAATTGAGGAGATCCGCAGGAGAACCAGAGTTACCGACATAGCTTATCCAGTCGCGAAACTGAAGTGAAAATGGGTGGGGCACATTGCTCGGAGAATTGATGGACGTTGGAGTCCCAAGGTGCTTGAGTGGCGACCTCGCACCGGTAAACAAAGGGTAGGAAGCTCGGAGCTCCCCTACTAGATGGACGGACGAACTCAAGCAAGTCGCTGGCAGCCGCTGGAAACAGGCGGCAAAAGTTCATGTTCTGTGGCGATCCTTGCAAGAGACCTATGTCCAGCAGTGGACGTCTATTGGTTGAGACGACGAAGGAGTAGCGGCAGTGAATCTCACACGTTGGGTCGTCACATCGGGCGCGCGCGTACGCGTGCAAGCAACTGAACGATGGTTTCGTGACATTTGCCGTCCCATGTCGAACCACTGTATTGGCACATCATCCATTAATTGAACAGACGACATCGCAAGCAGAGTGACTACTGACATGACTATGGAGACTAGTCAATTAGGTAGGAGATTTTACAGTTCACAGTGTGTGCGCAAACGGACAGCTCTCGATTTCCTCACTCTCATAATGCAATCGGACACGACCGCAGAGAGATCAGGCGCAGGACCAACGCCTTTGGCTGGTCTACCACTTTACGAGGCACGGTCGGTCGGTGGTGTGACACGTCGCCGACTTTCCAAGTAACCCCGGACTGAGAACTCCTTGACAGAAAAACCCATCCGATACTCGAATCCGGGATCTTATAAGCTATTCACTAGACTGCTACAGCACTGAACCAACGATTTGTCATAATACGTATGCATCTTCTTAATCTGTTCTGCTAAAATTAATGGCCATTTTACAACAGAAGACAGTTGATAACTTGAAATGTCAAAAATAGAGAATGGGGCTCGGGCCCTTCACCCTCTGTTCTGCAATTGGGCGATGCAGTTACTTGCTGGATCATTCTGGAATGATCCGGTTCCGGCAAGACAAACGGATTAGACGGCTGGCCATTCGAACTCACTTCAGAATCTAATTCGGCGACTTTGAGGAATTATTATATAGAGTCGACGCCGAGACTTGGTTTTTTGTAACAAGAGTTATGGTAAACGTACCTTAGCTCACTTAGTCTGCGCGAAGCGCCTGTCGGAGCGTGACGTGTTTGAGATCTATTTAAAATCAATTAAATATGCCTGGGTGTGTACTGCAATACTGTGCCAACCACTCAAGAAATACAAGTAAAGGCCAAGGAGTTACTTTTCACTCGTAAGTTCACTGAATTATTGGTAAAACATGTAATTTAATTATGTGAAGTTGGAATTTGTCCCTATTCACCCCGTTTTACGGTACGTCATCGCACTTGCTGCCATGTTTCGCTGAAATTCATAGACTAAGAAACTACGCAGATGAGACACTTTATTTTTTACCTCCGATACAAAAACGATGGGGTGTTATAAGTATGACGTGTTTGTGTGTGTGTGTGTGTGTGTGTGTGTGTGTGTGTGTGTGTGTGTGTCTGTCTGTTCCACCTTAGCGCTCAAATGGGTGAACCGATTTGAATGCGGGTTTTTTTGTTTGAAAGGTGAATTAGTTGGGAATGAATTAGCGATGTTTTTAACAACTATTATCACAAATTAGTGATAAGTACAGGGACCGACAGCTTTAAACGTGCTCTCCGAGGTACGGGGGTAAAGCACCGCTAACTTCCAATGCCAGGCTTGACCTGACTTAGGTATTAAACCCATGACCTAAAAATTCGCAGTCAAGCATATCAATGGTAGACCAACGAGGCAGTTTTATTATTTTTTCGAGGTTTAATAGGTAATAGAATACCCAAGTCCCGGATAAACGTTGCTTAAGTGCGAGTTTGGGGCACATAGTGCTATAAAATAAACATTGTAAATCAAACTCTCAGATGCGATTTCTCAATAGGTAGAATATACTCAATGTGTCGCCTCTGTATTGTAGTAGTCCCATCTATGTCTCAAGGAGCGGGGCGCGCGGGAGGAGGGCTGCTGCTCGCGGTACACAGATTTTGTTAGCGTTGTCTGTTCTAGTACCTACATAATAATTCAGTGTTCGGCGAGAGGTCTTCAGGTTTTCTTCAGGAAAATTTGCTGAGGAGCACTGCCGGATTAAGCCAGCCCGGGGTCTGTAGCAAATTCTATCAAGGGGCCCTTAGTTTGTTTGGCATTAAAGTTATAGTATTAAATACAAATGTAAATTGAAAATTTAAAAAACCCCCGACATTCGCCATTTAGTGGCGGCGGCCATCTTGAATTTGCAATAGTGCTATTCTACTAGTCAAGCCCTTTCATTTGATACCCATATCAAGGGAGTTGTGAAAAAATATATCATCCGCCATTTTGTAGCGGCGGCCATCTTGGACCGATTTTCATCAAGAACACTCTCGACTAATTCACCTTTCAAACAAAAAAAACCGCATTCAAATCGGTCCACCCGTTTGAGCGCCACAGGGGAACAGACAGACACACACACACACACACACACACACACACACACACACACACACACACACACACACACACACACAGACACGTCAAACTTATAACACCCCGTCGTTTTTGCGTCGGGGGTTAAAAACATAACTGTAAACAAACTTTTTTGGATTTAGTTTGGGCAAAAGAAAACTCGATGACAATATTAGGGTATTCCCCCGTTAGGTTTTGCAGTGCTGCTAACTTTCGAGTTTCGTGCAGTGTAAAACATAGGCAATTTGTGGTGTGACCAGCGCTCACTTTTAAAATGTTCTTTCTAACTTCATTTTACATTACATACTTTAAATAACTCTTTCGTGGTTAAGTATTGTATCTAAGTACTTACATTAATTTGAAAAATATTTTCACGCTTCTATATATAAATTGATATCTTTTAAGGTCAGAAAGCGTTGGTTGGGGCCCGCAAATGCGCGGGGCCCGTCGCATTTGCTACTACGTGACTAATCCGCCGATGCTACGGAGCCAACGTAGACCCTAGACCTAGGTCCTAGGAGTATATTTCTGTGCGTAGACCGCGCACTCACTTTGAAAATTTTCGTGACCATTTCAGCTTTCCACTGTGGTGTTACTCTGGCTCGCTGCGGCCAAATGGTCGGTGCTGATCGAGACGTTGCCGCTGGGAGAGATATTGTTGGACGGTAAAGTGACGACGGCGGTGCACTGGGCGCTGGTCGCCGTCGCCGCGCTCAAACTGATTATCTCTCTCGTTGGCTGCTACGGCACTATACGCGGGGCCTACATTATGCTTCTAATGGTAAACATTGTGTACTCCTTTGTGTGTAGTATACACTATACATACCTAGTCATTAACCACCGACGCAGTGTTATAAGTTTGACGTGTCTGTGTGTATGTGTGTCTGTCTGTCTGTTCCCCTGTAGCGCTCAAACGGGTGAACCGATTTGAATTCAGTTTTTTTTGTTTGAAAGGTGAATTAGTCGAGAGTGTTGTTAGCTATGTTTGATAAAAATCGATCCAAGATGGCCGCTGCTACAAAATGAATTACCTACATATTTCTTCACAACTCCCTTAATATGGGTATCAAATGAAAGGGCTTGACTAGTAGAATAGCACTATGCAAATCCAAGATGGCCGCCGCCACAAAATGGCGAATGTCGGGGGTTTTTAAATTTTTAATTTATAAGTATCTACTTGTATTATGTCAATGTTAAGATGGATGGGATGTGTTCGAAATTAGGGACCGTTCAGATAGACGCGGCGCGGAGAGTAGAGCAAATTTTAATCGCATTTAAAATAGAATCGACATTGAAATAAGCTTTATTTTTACATTTTATCTCTTTTATGATAAGAGAATGCTCGAGGATGCTCCCAATACGCTCGGTGTGAAACATTAAGGCTGCTCTCCTCACGCGCTTCTCTATACAAACGTATTACGCCTATTATTCTAATATTTGTAGCAATAAATCTAAAGTTAAGCCAGATATCGATTTATATCTCCATTATCTATGCCATAAAATAAAAAAAAATTGTAAAATTATACTTATTTTGAAAGTTATGACACTTGAAAAATCACTATTTTTGGGCAAATTTTGATGCAACTTCGTGCGTAAATAAACTATATAAGAAACTAGAAAACTGAAAAACGACCAAAGTCTTATCATACGTTACTTCTTAATAATTTCAAATGTCTTTAGTTCATGTAAAAAATTGCCAAATATTTGCTAAAATAGGCGTAATTCCAAACCTAGATTTGCATCTTTTTACTTTGCCGTTTTTCAGTAAAAACCATGATATCTCAAGCAAAATTAATTTATTTAATTAATTAATTATTTATTTATGTATATATTTTTAGTCCTCTTCTTTACTGAAGACGTCTCGCTCTCTAAATGCAGAAATCACTGTTTTAGACTCCACTCACAAACGATTTGTCGCTCCCATGGAGAGGGCTCTTAAGAGCAGCCGCTCGGCTGCTCTTAATGTTTCTCCGTTAACTTGTTAACTCCAGAGTCCGGCGTACATCCAAGTATATCTCCTATATATCTCCTATATATATCTAGCCGTTGTCATATTATGTAACTACAATCTGTTCTTACCCCGGCACCACACATAGCATAAACATTTGAACACTTATTTGAACACATGTATGTCAGCGGTCTATAGTATTTGTTCAAAGTTTGAACACTCATTTTCACACAGGTGTAAAATTTGTCAGGTGTTCTGGAGGGTTATTCTCTAACTTATCTAGTGATCATCACTAAAATATGATAGCCACCTAATAAGTTCGATATACCTACTATATACATTGCTGCTTTACTGTGGGAAATAAAATTACATTTCACAGCTAACCTTCAACGGATAAGAGATATAGTTACGTCAAATAAGCTCAATGGCTTTCATTTTTTAATAGCCAAATAGCGAATAGGCCCACTGGACGAGAATTTGGTGCCAGCTCGATATATTCCCTACTTTATTGACAGCTATTTGACTACTTAAGTGTTAATGTTTATTCCAGTACGTGATCATACTGTTTCTGATAGTCATCGTGCAAGTGACACTGGGCGTGATATGGTACCGATACGGGTACATAATCACCGATCTAATAAAGATCCCGAAACTCGACTTCAGCTGGCTGACTGACAAATTGCCGAAGGGTCTCACCGGTAGCTCAGTACCGGAGGAACACCATCACACTATCTTTGATGGACTTCGTAAGGTAGGAATATAATTAAGTATAGTCCGTTTCAATAGAGTTGAGCTAAAATGTAAACTAACACACCTTTTTGCTAAAAAACTACAGAATGGATTGAAATGAAACTTGGCACGATTAAAGTTTGTAGTATAAACTTAAATCGTGCCAAGTTTCATTTCAATCCATTCTGTAGTTTTTTAGCAAAACGGTGTGTTAGTTTACATTTTAGCTCAACTCTATTGAAACGGACCTTAAAAGAAATATAATATAGATATAAATAATTAAATATAAGAAATATAATTTCATTTTCAAAAGAAGGTTGCAGAAAAGAAAGAGGGTTGCGAAAGAAGTAGCCACGGGGCGATAGACGCAAAAACGACGGGGTATTAAGTGTTTGACGTGTCTGTTTGTGTGTGTGTGTCTGTCTGTTCCCCTGTAGTGCTCAAACGGGTGAACCGATTAGAATGGGTTTTTTTTGTTTGAAAGGTGACTAAGTCGAGAGTGTTGTTAGCTATGTTTGATGAAAAGCGATCCAAGATGGCCGCCGCTACAAAATGGCAGATCACATATTTTTCATAACTCCCTTAATATGGGTAACAAATGAAAGGGCTTGACTAGTAGAATAGCACTATGCAAATCCTAAATGGCCACCACCAGAAAATTTTGGCGAATTTCGGGGTTTTTTTAATTTTTAATTTATACTTGTTATTGGTGTAGGTACCTGTGTATTTCTCTGAGATTGTTGTACCTAAAATTAGTTCCTAATACTTATTATTAATTACCCTACTTATGTACTTAAGATAATTAATTTTCCTGAAATATAGTGTTTTGTCATGATTTTGTCTCGATGTTTGCAGTAGTGCAATCGCTCGTTCTCTCGCATTTTATATATCCGCCCAACAACTTGTATTTGAAGGATGTTTTCAACACATTTTATTGACTTATTTTTCAGTTAAACTACTGCGGTATAGACGGGAAATCAATAAACGGAGCGTTTCCAGTGTTGGACAAGTCATGCTGCATTAGAAAGAGTACGAGTACCTTGAGGAGAATTTTCAAATCACGTATATTATATGCATTTCAACACCTACCTACCTATTTATATACCTACTAAGTATTTTTGACACATTTTAGTTGATAATTACGTATAGGGATAATGGCGCAACCGAATCGATAAAATAATGGGTAATTCCATTTATTATAATTTTTCAGTACCTATTATAACTATGTATACAATGAATATAAAATTACTTTGCTATAATCCGCTAACAGTGACTTTGTAGGCAAAACACCACACAAATTCACCACAAAATGAACTCGACGATCGTTTCGCTCCGACACCGGAGCATCTTCAGGAGATGTTGACTTCACAACGGACGATTGCAAAGTGACGAACGTGTCAAATGAGCGGTCTTATATATTCTATCCCCGCTTAGTCATCTACCCTCCTTTCACTTTCTCTCTGGCCACGCCCCCTAAATATATTGAGCAACGGTGAAGATGACACATTTACTTGCTCATTCAGCAATTCGACACTCCCACTGCTGTGCCCAACTATTTCCAATTGTTCCAACACGCACAGTTTAAAACTTTTACAGCATGTGTGTAAAATTTCAAAAGTATGACCCTCGTCTATTCTATGTCCACTATTGGATAGTGGACATAATATATTTAATTTTATAGAAATAAAACCAACTTTTGGTTCAAATAAAACATTCTAAGTAAGTATATTGTTTAATAATTTTTATGAAAGCGCTTTCATATATTTTTTTTATAAGTAGATATTATTATAGATATAATATTATAAATGTGAAAGTGTGGATGGATGTTTGTTACTCAATCACACCGCAACTACTGAACCGATTTGGCTGAAATTTTGAATGGAGGTAGATTATGCCCTGACTTAAAACATAGGCTTATACTTTTTATCCTGAAAAAATGCACAGTTTTTTCAGCACAAAACAAACAAACAAAACAGCACAAAACCCGAAATCTATAGCTACAGCTATAGGTAGATTACTATAGCGAACTTCCTTGATAGTAGGTAATAGGTATAAAGGTTGGAAAAGGGAGCGGGAACGGGAACCGGAAATCCACGATTCCCTCGGGATTAGTGCAAAACCGAAATTCACGCGGGCGAAGCCGCGGGCATTCTCTAGTAAGTAGATAATTTATTTTTTATTTTCAAAATCTCAAGGTATACCGTGCATCTCCATTGGATCTTTAAACACGTGCAAGCCAGAGCCTGCGGACACAGATACATGCACTCCGGACAAAGCCCTCCAGGGTTGCTGGACCATGCTGACGAAGACGGTCGAGGAAATTGTACCGTTCAACAGAGGCGTCGGTATTGGCTTCGTTTGTATACAGGTGAGGTTTCTACTTTCTTTTGTCGAATTGTTTTTTTTTTGTACTGCCTCGTTGGTCTAGCTAGTGGTTAGCATGTTCGACTGCAGATCACGAGGTCCTGCGTCGAGCGAATTGTTGTATTTGAGCAAGGTATTGGGTTCTTCTGTCAATAAATACTCCGTGCCAGCCAGGTTGGCGGTGTTTCACCCCCGTGCCTTGGAGAGCAAGTTAAGCAGTCGGTCCCGGTTATATAGGTATGTACTTATCACTATCATGTGATAATTTAGTCGTTAAAGCCCGCCAACCCGCACTGGAGCAGCGTGGACTCCACGCTGCTCCAGTGCGGGTTGGCGGGCTTAGATTAGCTTAGCTTAGACCCTCCACGCCGTGGAGGGTCTAAGCTCTTACTCCCTCTCTCCTATGAGAGAGGAGGCCTGTGCCTAGCAGTGGGACGTAAAAAGGCTGTAAAGGTGAGGTATTTTTTTCATCTATAAGTTAAATAAAATAAAAAAAGTCCTTGACTGCGATCTCACGTAAGTTACGATGCAATCATTGGCCACACGAGTAGATAAGTACAGAGGGAAAGCTTCTGCAAGCGGCCCGCTGTAGGTACACTCACACAAATGCGCACGTTTGTCACCCAACTGTACCGGTTGGTAGACCGAGCGCGCGTCCGTGAACCGTTGGTGAGTGTGATCAGTTTCTCCGCGGCATCGTACCGGTACGCTAGGTCGCTTGGCGGCACGGCTTTGCCGGTAGAGTGGTAACTAGCCACAGCTGAAGCCTCCCAGACCAGACTAGACACAATGTACAAATGATAAAATACTAAAATTACCCCTGCCGGGAATCGAACCCGACCACAGCGGTCACCATGCATTTTATTCGTTGCTTTTTTATGATCACAAAATACGTCTGCGTGGAGGGAGCCTTCTTTACTTGTCACATGTGTGACATGAATGACGTCAGCGTGGGATGAATTCATGCGTGATTTTCCTGGCAAGGATAATTGAAGAGTTTATTATTAATTGTGTTCTGCTTTGGTTCTGCTCTGTTCTGGGAGGCTTTCTTACTATATTTTTTCTTTCTTTGTTTCCTTCCTTCATTCTTTTTTTCTTATTTACTTCCAGGCAATTGAAGCGGTGTTCGCGCTGTGCCTGCTCATTATCAGGACTCAGAAACTTAGGATCCACGAGAAATAGTCAGACGAAGCAATGTTATGTATCTGTATTGTGCAATATTTCTAGAATCTACTATAATACTTATGTTTAAATGAGAATGCAATTACAATAATTTATGAAACTTATTTTTTATAGCGTTTCAAATAGTAATTTATAGGTATATAAGCCGGGACAGTTAGCAAGTGTCTAATCTTCTTCTTCGTCCAAGGATTTATTCTTACGTAGGTAGGTACTCTTAGTAGCTTAGCTACTAAAAATAAGTAGTTGATGCCATAAAAAGTTAATAATTGCTCGCGTGCCAAAATTTGATATTAGCGAATACAAATGATGGGAACTCTAAAGCTCGATTTGCACTTTGCTTATCAGTGAAGAATCAGTGCCACTGTCGGCCCAGTTCTGGCACAGTGAAAATTGAAATACGTGTACATATTCTTTCATATTCTCTGTGAACGCGTTCACGCCTGTCCGCATCAGTGACGACGCAGTACCTATTTCAGTGTCAGTTCATAGATAATGACATATTTTTTCAGTGTGCCGGAATTGCGGCTTGCGCCGGCCGCTGCACTGATGCTTCACTCACCACTGATATACAGTGCGAATCGGAAGTCTAAACCGCTCTCCTGAAAAATTTGATGCCAAGTCTGTGACAGTAGTACGTTTCTCTACTTATACCATCTATGAAACATTATTTTTGGGAAGGTTGGAAAAAACGACTTCTGCACAAATGCCTCGTAGATAAATATGCACATTATAAATTGTAAATAAAGGATATGGAGGAATAATTTTAATATACTTAATTACTTAGTTACCTACTTAGTTTCTATCGTAGAGGTAGACCTTACATAAGAGTGGTGCGAGAGCAAATAATAGTCGGAATATTAATTGGTTAAACGCTGGTTAAACGTCTTCAATTGCCGGATCAAGTAATTAAATACTTACTCACTCTAAATTGTTTTATTCCTCTAACTTAAAGTATTTATTTATAGGTAAGTAGGTAGTCTTCTAAAGTCCTACTCCTAGCCACGGATCCGATAATCGCGGATCAATAAAGATAAAAATCATTGACGTGAAGAGCCAATAGTTTTAAAACCTAATCTAATGAAAAAAATTGTTGATATTATAGACATTAATTAAAAGTAAAAGTAAAACTTTTAGTAAAAACAATACAATTAAGAACGCGACTGTACACTGGACGTGCGCGGGGCGTCCTAGCTAACCCCTCCACTTTCCTTCAGCGTTCAATGTATGTGCCGATGTTTATACATACATTATTGAAGATTCTTCCCAACTTTATAACCGCTGCACCGATCTTGACGAAAAATTTAATTACCTACCTAAGTACAGAGTGGCTACAGACTACAGAGATAGCTTGCATCCTGCAGCTGAATGGGTGAAGCCTGAATTTTATCCGGGTAAATTAATAGTTCACACAGGAAATTTCAAAACCTAAATCCGTGCGGAAAATCTAAAAGAAAAACCAATCCTTCACCAATTTCATTGAACTCGTTGAAACAATTTAAATAAGAGAATCATCAAAATCGGCGCATTTCTTTAGATAGAAATAACGAATAATATAACGCTCGCCTTACTCTACGTAGGTACCAAGTTACTTAGTTTTAAAAAAGCTTCATGAATCCCAAAAATATGTATAAAAAGCTAAGTAGAGAGTAGAGATCAGCGAGCAAAAATAGAAGTGTCATTAGCTAATAATACATCTTCGGGACCGTCCTAACTCCTACGTAGAGCGCAGCTTCTGTCGTCTGAAAATTGAAAATTAGGTTACGCTCATAATGTTCATATTGCGCCATGCAGAGTACTACCCAGTATGTACTATGTAGATACCTACACCCAGTTTTCCAAGTATATGCGGAACATACATTTTATCAGCGCGATAAACTGATAAGGCATTGCACTCATAACGAATCGGATAAACACTCATTTTTCAAAGAACGACTGCCCTATTATTGTGTTGACATAAAAAAATTGGCAAAGATAAAAGATACCTCGCTCGGTATAGTTAAATGTCGGGTTTAATTCTGTTTCGCTATGTCGTTGCACCGTCATTCGTGAGTTGCGCGGGCGAAGCAACATAGAAGTCGTATTCTATGTACCTATCTACTTGCAAACACTCCCTGAGGTGGAACGAACGGCCGCGTACGCTTCTTTTGTTAATGTTTGGGCTTGCATGCGAGATCTCTCTGACATGTGAACGCAGTGTGTGCGAGGAACAATGGCCCTCTCGTCGAATTGCTGGAAATACCTGGTGCTGACCTTCAATATTTTGTTCGCTGTGAGTGTGATTCATCTACTTTTATTTAATAAATCGCGTCCGGCTTTTTGTGTGTCCCGTTGGCAGCTAAACACGCTGAATAAGCGTCTTTGTGTTGTCATAACAACTCGGAAACTACACAATATTATTTTTATACCTACCTACCTAGGTACGATGTACCTACCTAATGGATGTAATAAACTGGTTTTAATTATAATACGTTAAATACAGAGAGTTGATAGAGAAAACTCGTACAGCTACCTATATCTTTCCGTATCGTACCTACTTAAATAGTTTACAATTACAATAATACCTATACAACAATTACAATAATGCTATTCGGTAATTATTACTTGACGAATTTTATTAGTAAACGTTAGGTAATACCTAATTATTATTCAACCATGAACCACCACCATCCATCCAGTTTAATTAGCGTCAACTTACTTAAAAGTTAAAACTTTAAAAGCAGTTTTTTTTTAATTTAAGTTTGCCAATTCATATCGCGAGTTTTCCTTGACGATTTCCCTTCACAGCATTGTTCTAACTTGTGTTAGAAAGTTTATAATATACGAACCGTTTCACATAGTTTTCGTTTTTTTTCCGACAGATGTCAGCAGTGGTACTTTTTAGCATGAGCGGATATCTTTTATACCGTCTTTTCGTATATCGACACTTCATTGGGGTCAGTGTGGAATACCCAGCTATACTGCTACTGATGATGGCAATTATCACTTGCTCTATAGCCTGGATTGGATGGAGAACGGCGAAGTCTATGCACCAAATACATGTTACAATAGTAAGTATATTTTATTCAAATGTATCTAATAAAGATCAGAAGATACATAAGTAATTATGTTTGTAAACATTACACTCGAGATTAATGTAGCGAATTCCTAAAATAAATAATAAAATATTATGGTAAGGTAGACTTCTGTTATAGAGAAAAAAGCATTCTATGGACATTTCGTTACTACTAGCGCCATCTATTGACAACTTCTCAAATGTACAGAAGGTATATTTCAAAGTTTTCTTCTGTTGAAGGCTCTATAATATACTACTGAACCCTAACTGAACCACTGCTTCAGTAGAAAACTTAAAATTGTAAATCACGTTAACTCATAGGTACAGAAAGAAAACTTTAATCACTCATTAAAGTTTTCTTTCTGTACCTATGTTAACAGAGAATCTTTTTCGTTATCTTTCAGGCAGGTCTACTAATAATCCTGATAGTGGTGATCGAGTTCTCGTGCTTCGTGTGGGCGATGGTGGTGTGGGACAACATAGAGATAGACATCAAGACGACGATGACCTCCTACTTTCTGCTGACCATGGAAAACAAGGAAGCCAACGCTGACTCTGTCAGATGGGACAGATTACATGTAAAGGTATACCTATTTAACGTACATAAGATTTCAACGCACGCAAAAATGACGGGGTGTTATAAGTTTGACGTGTCTATGGGTGTGTGTCTGTCTGTTCCACCGTAGCGCTCAAACGGGTGAACCGATTTGAATGCGGTTTTTTTTTATTGAAAGTGAATTAGTTGGAAGTGTTCCTAGCTATGTGTGATGAAAATCGGTCCAAGATGGCCGCCGCCACAAAATGGCGGATTAAGTACATATTTTTCACAACATCCTCAATATGGGTATCAAATGAAAGAAATGAAAGAGCTTGACTAGTAGAATGGCACTATGCAAATCCAAAATGGCTGCCGCCACAAAATGGCGAAAGTCGGGGGTATAATGAAGTCACAATCCCAACTTCAGAGACGAACAACAGGTTAATCCGGATTTCTTTAAACATACATATTAATATGTTTAATCATTTAGCTTTATATGACACGTACCTATTTTGCAGTTTGAATGCTGCGGCGTGAGTGGCCCGAACGACTACAGCTCGTCCGGCCACGTGCCCTTCTCGTGCTGCGGACAGGGCCCCCTGGACTCCATCCAGAAGCCGTACACCTCCGACTGCACGACCCTCTACCAGCGCGGCTGCGGCAACCTGCTGCACGACTACGCCAGACAGCAGCTGCTGCTGGTTGCGATGGTTGCCCTTGTGGCGTCACTCCTGCAGGTTAGTACTTAGTAGACACATCCATAATTCTACACCTCGGACTGCACGCAGCACGACCCTCTACCAGCGAGGCTGCGGCAACCCGCTGCACAACTACGCCAGACAGCAGCTGCTGTTAGTTGCGATTGTTGTCCTTGCAGTGCAGCGTCGCTCTTGCAGGTTAGTACACACTCCCAAAATACCGTAAATCTTCCAAAATAAAGTATGGGTTTAGTAAAAAAACTGCCATACCTCTTCCAAGTTAGTCCGCTTCCATCTTAGACTTCATCGTCGCTTACCATCAGGTGAAATCGCAGTCAAAGGCTAACTTGTATCTATACATGAATTAAAAAAAAGAAAAGTGAGGCTGCGGTAACCTGCTGCACAACATCGCTGAACATCAGTTTCTTGTTGTGATGATTGCCTTGGCAGCATCACTCCTGCAGGTAAGTAGACAACATCCACAATTCTACACCTTGGACTGCATGACGCTCTACCAGCGAGGCTGCGGCAACCTGCTGCTACGCAACTGCTGCTGGTTGCGATAGTTGTCCTTGCAGCATTACTTCTGCGGGCTAGTAGACATATCCGTATTAATATTATAAATGCGAATGAAGGTGTCTCTGTCTGTGTGTCTGGTTGTTACCTATTCACGGCTCAACAGCTGAACGGATCTAGAAAAACTTAGGCACAAAGACAGTTTGCATCCTGGAGATGAACATAGGGGATTTGAAATTTCTGTATATTATCTGTATCATATTATACTGTATACATATACTTACTGTATTTAAACAACCAATAAGTAGGTACTGAAAACACCTATTCATAATATAGTTTGTAATCTGTGACGAAAACACACGAATATTTTTTTTAGTTGAACTCATATGCACGGAACCGTTGAAGTGAGGCCCGACTCGGATTTGGCCGATTTTGATGTTCATTAAAACATTATGATACATTGTGTAGAATGTGGAATTCTTTGGTAGAATATAAGCAGATAAATATTTATGCAGAAGAAACATTACTGGTTTCAGTCTGTGGTTTTTCCAAAAAAAATTAAATTGATACTGTCTTGACCATCGGAACAAAACCGAAAATAAACAACGATATCATTTCGCACCTAACACCTATTTGATAGAGTGGCCGAGTGGCCTGGCTAATAATATCGATGGCGTCATATTACGCTGTCCCATGGGCTCTAATTGTTTTGGATGACGTGATGATTATTGACCTAGTAATGTAATTATCGTGTAAGATATAGTTTACACTAGGGTATATTATACTTAGAGTCTGTTCAAAAAGAGAATCGTCGCGGGATTTGAGGGCACTGCAGCTGTGCTTTTTGTTTAGCGGGCAATACAAGTACAATACTATAGCGCGTTAGTTCACTGTTTGGCCACGCCGATTCTCTTTTTGAACAGACTCATACACTGAATAATTAACTTTACGACTATTAACATATTACAATAATTCTGGCCAGAAAATTTACAGGCGTAGCTTTAATCTCAGGCGTAGCAAAGTAATCTAAGAACCTTTCTTGCTAGGTTATTCAATTCGATTTAACGAAAAGACATACATGTATGTCTTTTCCATATCATATTATATTACTATCAATAATTAGTAATTTAAGTATCAAAAATTAGTACCTATGTAGTAAATAGTACTTATATTACTATCAATAATTATTGTATTCCAAGAATAACGTCAAGTTCGTATGTCGTAAAGTTAATTATTCAGTGTTCTCAAAAATGCTCTGCCCTGCATAATTATGCTCTCGGCCTAACGAATCTATTAGAACGATTACGATTAGGTAGGTACGACTAATAGGACGAAAACGTTCTAATCTAATAGAACGATCTCTTCCAAGCGACCAAAAGCGTAAAAAAAAACATAGCTACAGATTCAAGGTAGGTAGGTGGTGCAATATTTTATATAGATCGACCAGAATCTCAGACCAGTTTTTTACCACAATTTAATATTTCAAATAACTTGAACCGTTTACTGAAATTTGAATTGCACAAACAAACTAACAGCTCACATTAACCCGGAATATAAATGCAAAAACCAAGTAAACAACAAGCGCAACACAAAAACAATGTAGGTATAGATCGACCACAATCTCATGAAAAATGGGGAAGTTAAATTTTGTAGTAAGCAACACTAGGTTAACTCGGCTGCCCTGATGATAAACAAAGTAATTACATTCAGAGCACCTTACCTGGGATCGTTTCAAGAAACGAAAAATCCAGCAACTGCATTTTAAATACAAAAACAAAGTAATCAACATCCAATTACTTTGTTTTTGTGTTGTGCTTGTTGTTTACTTGGTTTTTGCATTTATATTCCGGGTTAGTGAGTGCAGTTAGACTTGCGTTTACACAAGTTTAAGAACTCTATTAAAAATATGCTCATAAAAAAAGCATATTATACAATTGAAGATTATATAAATGATAAAAAAGCATGGAGCAATTTCTCAATGACAAGTTGCTTGGAAACAATCTAAGAAAATTTAACTCATGTCTTAAAATGAGTATTTGATTATTGGTGTTCAATTCGATGCTTTGATCATGGGTAGCCTAAGTATGTCACGCTCTCTTTAAACATTTCTGTGGTGGTGTCGTGTGGTGCGGGTTGTTACGTTCCCTCGAATATGGTTGAGCGAAGCAATGGCTGGATCATGCGTCATGCTCGTGAACGGGTGCCACCGTCGGAAATGGGGCTACTTTTGTCTGCCCTTCTTCACATGTGTAGAATTGTAAGCACCATTCCGAACCTGTGGTAGATTCATTTGTCGATTCGTATGCGCTTGTGAAAGTTTATCTGAATAAAATTGAAGATTACTTATATAAATGATAAAAAGGCGTGGATTTGACTCGTTCCAGCAATGCGCGAGACGGCAATTCAATCATGTACTTAACATAAAATTGTTATATTGATATTGTAAATTTGGAAAAGAGCAACCGCCGAGTGATAGCCTAGTGGTTAGGACGACCGACTTCTAATCGAAGGTCGTGGGTTCGATCCCGGGCACGCACCTCTAACTTTTCGGAGTTATGTGCGTTTTAAGTATTTAAATATCACTTGCTTTAACGGTGAAGGAAAACATCGTGAGGAAACCTGCACGCCTGAGAGTTCTCCATAACGTTCTCAAAGGTGTGTGAAGTCTGCCAATCCGCTTGGCCAGCGTGGTAGACTATGGCCAAAACCCTTCTCACTCTGAGAGGAGACCCGTGCTCTGTAGTGAGCCGGTAATGGGTTGATCATGATGATGATGATGAACCGCCGAGTTTCTTGCTGGTTTTTCTCGGTTGGAATGGCATTCCGAACCAGTAGTAGATTCATTTGACTATTCAAAAGTACTTGTAAAAGTTTATTTGAATAAAAAACTTTTCTATTCTATTTCTATTCTATTCTATTCTAGTTACTTTGTTTGGGCAATTTAAATTTCAGTAAACGGTTCAAGTTATTTGAAATATTAAACTGTGGTAGTTAAAAAACTACTCGACATAAAACTTTTGTTAATGCAAAAAGTCAATTTCACAAAAAAATGTCAGTTGCTTTGTTTATCGCTAGGGCGGCCGTAGTGTTGCTAAACTTGGAATTTCATTTCCCTATTTTTCATGAGATTCTGGTCGATCTATACCTAATAGGATGTTGATTTCTTTGTTTTTGTATTTAAAATGCAGTTGCTTGATTTTTCGTTTCGTGAAACGATCCCAGGTAAGGTGTTCTGAATGTAGTTACTTTGTTTATCACTAGGGCAGCCGAGTTAACCTAGTGTTGCTTACTACTAAAATTTAATTTCCCTATTTTTCATGAGATTCTGGTCGATCTATACCTACATAGATTGGTAGATAGAAAAGTCAAATATGTAACTAGCGTAGCGAGTATAATCGCCCTAGTACCTGTATGTACCTATAGCCAAATATGTATAATATCATGATGTGCTGCGCCTACCTGTTCACCTATAGGTAAATATATGATGATGTATATAATCAAAGAGTAAGTAGGTAGGTATGTGGTCATAAAAATATTTTCTTAGTTCTCATAATATAGCGTAGGAGGTTTCTAATGAACGTAGGAGGAAACGCTTTCGCTTGTTATTCAACTCAAAAAGCCAAATAAAAACAAGCGCTTTACACGTTTACTATAGGACTCTATCTTATGTCTTCACATTTAACCAGTTTTCTATGTCGCAAAGACTCACAGTTTTCGCTCAAGCGGTAAAGTAACATAGGTACTTACTTATACTTAGAACTATTTTTGTTAATTCTAACCCTGACCGGTTTCTACTCGACACCGTACCAACATCGCTTGGCGGCACGGCTTTGCCGGTAGGGTGGGGACTAGCCACTACCGGAGCCTCCCTACCAGACTAGACTGGAGACAGTTTTAGAAATTAATTAATTAAAAATTCCCTCGTCGCGCCGGGAATCGTACCCGGGATCTTCCACTTATGAGACCATATGAGACCAAAGCGGTCACCACTGCGCCAGGGAGACTGTAGGTACCTTTTATGGGTACTGAAGAACTGGAAGCCTGGTATCTTCTATAACATAGGTACTTATAGGTACTTAGAACTATTTTTGTTAATTCTACCCCTGACCGGTTTCTACTCGGCACCGTACCAGAACATCGCTTGGCGGCACGGCTTTGCCGGTAGGGTGGGGACTAGCCACGACCGGAGCCTCCCTACCAGACTAGACTGGAGACAGTTTCAGAAATTAATTAATTAAAAATTCCCTCGTCGCGCCGGGAATCGTACCCGGGATCTTCCACATATGAGACCAAAGCGGTCACCACTGCGCCAGGGAGGTTGTACCTTTTATGGGTACTGAAGAACTGGAAGCCTGGTATCTTCTAGATTTTTAGCCAAATCATTATGAATCATTCTCATGAGTCATTAACTCATTGCAGCGGCTAACTTCGAAATTATTATATCGTGTACGTATATGTAATGTATATGTATAGGTACATAGGTTCAAAACAATGACATAGGCATAGCGTGACAACATTACTTAACATAACCACCTATCGCTATTGTTTGTTTATATGTATTTATTATGTGCTTCGTAAAATGTGACCTTATAATAATGGTTTTTTTTCCGTTATGCATTGTAGGCATCGATGTAGAAGGTACTTATAGGTATAGGCTGTAGGTACACGACACATAGTGTTATGTACCTAGATACTAAATAAGCAGATTTAAAATAAAACAACTCCATGCATCTAATACTTACGAATTAAATCGTTTTAATTAGCTAGTTATAAAATTCCGATGAATTAACCGATGAAGTGGAAAAAAGGGATATTGCAAAACACTACCGATTCCGTTGTTAAAATTAAGCCAATGATATTATTTATTTGAAACATTGGATTTAATCGTTGTGAAATAACTAGGATACTTAGTTCATAGTACCCTTGACGCATAGACGCACTAAATACCTAGACGCGAAATACACAATGTCATCCATGACCTCATAAGTAGGTATGTGCCTCATAGTCAATACTAAGTGGGAAGCGACCTTTGTGTACATGTGTGATGCGAGTATGATATTATGTCTCGCTTTGGCACCTACAGCAGTACCTATTTGCGACTGCGTCAGTCAAGGGCACTTAGCAGACATGGTTTGATTCAATGAACGATCATTATCATAACCAAGGTTCAAGAGGTACCTAATACCTATAGGCTCTAAAAATTTGCTTATACGTACCCCCACGACTAGCTACTGCGAGAGAGAAATTGCCTGGCATCTGTCTGGGACCTGGGTACAGTGTTGCGTCCTCTTATTTATTTTATCTATGGTTGCGTCCAACATGAAATGTGGTAATTACCGATAAGAGGGTGGCCACAATATGTAAATAGGCAATTTATAAAATGTGTATAGCAACCTGTAGTGGTGTCTACAGGCTACATCCCAATTCCCAACATACAGCTAAAGATATTTTAAAACAATCATTATCATTATGGTCATCAATATAAATATCTCAACCTATTGAAGTCTACAGCTGAACATAATTCTCCTGCAAAGATACCTGATATCCACTGTAGGTATATCAATCTTGTGCCGTTTGTAACCAGCGGCTACCAGCGCATTTATCGTTACTTCGAGCATTAGCTTATTTTTAGCAATAATTGAAAACTGAGAAAACAACAAGCAAATTGTGGGCTCGATAGATCTTCTAGTCACCCAGCCGGTTGGGCTGTATCAGCCTCGCAAGTTGTTTCTTGATCTGTGATCGACCTATAAGTCATAGAAAATTTTCTGGTTTTTAAAATTAGATGGTTACCAACAGAGGCGGCGGAAGGCGTGGGCGATGTGGGCCCAGGCCCACGGCCTCGCGCTCCGGAGGGCCTCGCGACCCGGAGGTTACTTACATAGTATAGTACTGCCTACTATGATTTTGTATGAAAAAAAAAAATTCAGAGGGCCTCGCAAAATATATCTTGCCCACATAAAATTTAGGTCTTGCCCCGCCACTGGTTACCAACTCAGCATTATTAGATGTACCTAGATTATAAATGAGACATTCGTTTGTAAAGACTTTAGACTACTTAGAAGAGACTGATAAAACATGACATTCATTTGCTTGTATATCTTTTATGATAACACTGTTTATGACTCAAGATTTCCTCTTATAATTAATTGATTCATAAAATGGGTTTTTTGTTTGTCAACAGTGATCATCATATTATAAAGTGATGGACAAACTATTATTGTTAGTTGTGTGTTATTTGAGGCAATTTCTCCAAAATAAAGTATGGCAGTGTAACGCCTCAAATAGAGTCAAATATGAACGCTCCAGTCAGCTCGTGATTGAAGTCGGGACCTCTCAGACACGAACGCTTGGATGCGTCTGAGGTACCTAGGTGGCCTAAACAGCCTAGGTAGCCAACTTACATTTTTGTTCAGTCTTAGTACTTATTTGACGAAGCATCATATTGCGCAAGATTTTCTAAGCCCTTCCCTTCCGCTTAACTTACATAACCCTTCATGGTCAGAAGGTCTTCAAGAATGTAAGATTTAATTAGGCGTAGTCCCAATAAGGGACAAAGGTTACGGGTTCATTGTGACATCACCGGAGGAAGCGATGAGGTCACTGCGCGCGCGCCGATCGCGCGATTCGGAGCAAGGTTTTACCACTTACACAAAAATAGATCGCACGAAAATCATAAGCATCGACGTTGAAAAGTGGGCGATTAATATCCTATTTTGTTTGTTGTTTTGATTAATTCCTATTATTAATTATAAAAATGTTATGTAATATAATAACTTTTCTTATGACAAGTCCTAAACTAATTTGACAACTCTAAAAGTTGTGTGGTAGGTACCTACTTACTTTTAGACCAGAATCTATTGGGATAGAACAGTTTTTTATTAAAATCAAGTGAATCTACCACCGATTCGGAATGCCATTCCTATCGAGAAGAATCACCAAGAAACTCGGCAACTTTTTAGCAGGGAAACTGATTTTAGATGATTAAATTACCATGATGATTAATTGATCTTAAATGGCACTAATTTCAGATCTGTTAATAATTTTGTTTAATTTTGATTTTTGTGTTGAGCACGAATTACTTAATGGTAAAAACACGCCTCACGCGAAGAAGTCGCGAGTTTGAACTTTGAATGGCAGACAAGTAAGAGAACTCTGTCGTTTTCTGTGAAATAGCTTACGAGAACTACGTTCGGGTTATCTCTATGTGAATCGAGTTCGGGTTATCAGAATTGAGGAGATCCGTAGAAGTATCACACTAACAGACAGCCCGAATTGCGAAGCTGGAGCAGCAATGGGCAGGGTATCTAATATCTACTAAGTTCAAAAAACCACAGACGTTGGGATTCCAAGGGGCTTCCATGGTGGCCCTGCAAGGCAAAACGCAGCGTCACAAGTTCGTGTTCTGTGGCGAGCCTTGAAAGAGACATTTTTCCAGCCGTGGACACCTATTAGAGGTTAACACAATGGCGATAACGCAGTGATAAATAACCTCTGTGAAAACCCTGCATTCTGCATCGACCTTACGGATTGAAGACTGTGATGCCCGATCCAGACTCTTCACGAGGCAACACGAGACAACGCGAGTGCGAGAGTGAGGAAGGTCGTATCGTATAACGTAGTCTTTCCTCGTCTTCCCTCGCCTCGCCTCGTTGCCGCTCCGTACAAAGTGGAGCGACAGCGAGGCGAGGCGCGAGTCAAAGGATCGACAGTTTGGATAGCTAGCACTCTTGCAGCCTCCACTCACCAAGACTCATGCCAAGAGTTTCTATGAGGCGCCGCGCGAGTCTCGATCGGGTATCACATGTACATTATTGCGCTATCGAGTCCTAAATAGCTATTGCGAAGGAAGTTATCCACTCATACTAGAAACTATATCACCTGGCATTCTGCGTGGGAGCAAATACGTTTATCTCAATTTGTTAAGCCATCTCTGTCTTATTAATAGTGTTAGACAGAGAGGGGGGTTGATAAGAGCAATATAGATAATGGGCGAATGATTGCGGCGGCAAGGTCCTGATGAGTGAGGATGTCGGATTAGAGAGATCATCTCCGTGGGGGATTAGGAGGACGAGTGACCGTGTGTTCGATATGGGAGGGTTATACGTACAATAAACTCGTTGTTTAAAGTGGCTCAATTGATTTTTAAATTATCTCTACGGTTGTTAGGCGGTTATAATGTGGATATTTGCAGTTTTTAGGAGTAATAATAAGAGTATTAGGTGCCTGTTTACGGACAGACAGGATTTTCATAATACTTTATGGCTCTTAAACAGCAAGCAGTATTTTGAAACGGAGTAACAAGGGCCACTAAAATGGCTACATACCTACTTACTAGGGCTTCCAATACCGGGATCCCGGTATTAGCTAATACCGGGATCCCGGACTTTTTTCGCCTTTTTTTTAATACCGGTATTGAAATGTCTAATACCGGGATCCCGGTATTGGTGATAATATTAACTAAATAAGGAGTAGTGACCGATTTTCTTTCTATAGCATATGCTTTTATAAGTGTAACACTAATTTTTATCCAGCTAATTGTCCGATTATTGTTGAAAATTGATGTAAATGTTTAAATTTCTTAAATTAGCGATTATTAATTTCATAATTGAAATTAGGTTAGAGTAAACTAACATTTGATTCATTCAGTGGCGCCGAACCTCCATCTTGAATTATTGGTATAAATATGGGTAAAGCTACGAACTCAGTCTCCTACCGAGAATTAACCGACTAGTAGATGTTTCTGCATCTAGTCGTGATATTTGATTGCGGATTACGATAGCAATTGTATCCTAATCGAATTTGTTGCTATTTTGGGCTTAGCTGAGTGTAATTACCTAATCAATTTGTTTACAATATATCTGAAAATGCATCTCAGTTAACGTTAAGATTCGATATTAATTGAGTTTGTGCGGGTGATAAACGCAGGTATTTAAATAATGGTTTGATGTAATTAAAATATTAATTGCGATTAATCTCAAGTAAAATTATAGAAATACCCGCAGAATAATAAAATATAAGTAATAAATAAAAAGTCATCAATGAAGACTGAACTGATTGCTGTCAAGACGTTTTTTTTAAGTTTCTTGTATACAATTACGAGAGTCGTTCAATAAGTACAAGAGAATGAAGTGCAAACTCTTTGGAATAAAAAAAGTACATACTGGCTGGCTGGATTAAGATTTAGGGTAGACTGGGTACGGTTGAAACGGTGGACGGTTGAAACAACGCGAATATCTCGACACCGCGTGTGGTGAGGTTGATGGTTACAAGGGAAGAACGAAGCGGACGACAAGGCGTAACACTAATTTTGGTGTTGTTTCGCCCTTCGCGCGCTGTACTTGTAGATAAGAGGCCTCATTGTGTTTTTTGACGTAAAAGTAAGTATTTTATGTCCGTACATTTTTGCAATTACAATGGTTTTATTAAAGTTAGAGTACTGAGAGTTTTGTATCGTTTTTATTGAAGTTTATAGAATATGGTTGTATGATTAGTGTTTATTTAAATTTATTATTATTCTTACTGCGAACAATTTTATACCTAGAAGGAGGGTTGGGGACAGTTGAAACATTTTTTGTGGGTACGGTTGAAACAATTTATTTATTTTATTTTCTTGTTTCAAAGATGCCAAATGGAGACTACGAGATGTCAAGCTGACTTATCGACGTACAAGTAAGTATAAGAAGGTGTAAAAGCCGGATCTTCGTTCGGAACAGCGGCAGAAAAGAATGGACTGAACCACTGTTCCCAGTTGAGGTATACAATGTACGTAAACGAGATGCGACTGGTGGCAATGAAAATCAAGAAATGGGATATAAAGCTCACAATCGAGTGTTTAACCAGGAACAAGAGCGTGAACAATCTAAATATTTAATTAGATGTGCAGACATATATTTTTGCTTAACTAAAAAGGATGTCTAACTAAACTATGCTAAACTAAAGGATATATAACTAGAAAGTCTTAAAATGTTATTAGACGATGAATAAAAAAGTTCATTTATTATATTTTGTATTATTTGCATGTGTTTCAATTGACCCCAGGCACTGTTTCAACCGACCCTGGCATGGGGACGGTTGAAACAGTTTCCCATTTTTTTAAGATTTGATTTTACACATAAAATACAATACAGTGATCGCAAATAACATTGCCCATTCGTAGACAGATATGTGGTCTTTTATTTGATGTATTTCTTTCAACGCTCGCTTAACTATTCCCGACGAAATGGACGATTAACGCTAAAATGTTTCAACCGTACCCAGTCTCCCCTACTTATAGGATACTTTAGGTGCAAATGCTCAAACCGTATTCTACAGTTACACGTTGGTGCGCCTGATCGTCGTCGAATGATCTCTCTTTCTGAGGAAGTAAAGGAGTGGTCATCTATACATGTTATAATAAAATCGTAGACTTTCCGTATCTGTACATTAAAGATTTTTGCAAAATTATGTAAAAAAGCTATTTTTGTCATTTTTTCTGTTTATCTGTTTGTCTGTACGTTTGTGCGCGCATCGCGCAAAAACTACTAAATGGATTGAAATGAAACTTGGCATGATTTAAGTTCATACTATGGAGTAACATATAGGATACTTTCTATCCCGAAATTCAGCACGGTTTCCTTGGGAGAGGGGATGAAAGTCAAAATGTGTACTTAGCTGTAATTCATTAACGCGTGGTCCGATTTCATTCATTCTTTTTTAGTTAGAAAGGAGATACTTACTTTAAGGATTACTCTGAAATGCTGGGTTGATTTTGATGGGACTTTTACTGGAGGATGTTTACATTTTGATGTACCTAAACATCCGCCAGTGAACTTTTAACAGTTTTTAGCAAGGTATGAGCTCAGAGGAGCTTAGGAAAAACAAAGAGTTGCCACGGAATTTTTAAAAACCTAAATCCACGCGGACGAAGTCGCGGGCATTATCTAGTTATTGAATATTTCGACCATGGAGTAACTGTTACTGACTCTTTGTATGCAAAACAAATAAAAAAATGGCGTAAAGAATTTCGCGAGAAATGGCGAGGCAAACTAGCAAAATTGTTTTCTTCCATCAAGATAATGCCCCGGCTCACAGCCCACAAGTCCTCCGTTGCTATGGTTGCAATTCAAGATGCTGGCTTCGAAATACTTGAGCATCCTCCATATTTACCCGACTTGGCCCTGTGATTTCCATCTGTTTCCAAGGCGAAGGATTATTTGAAAGAACAGATTCAAAGATGATGATGATGATCTCAGTTTTATTAAACGCCCTGTGTAGGTACGAATAACAAGTAGGATATTTATAACGGACTGAATGAAAAGTCTGCTTTAATTTTGTGCTGTTTCTTTTAAAAAAATGTAGATTTATTGTTTTTTAAGAAAAAAATATTAGGTCTGAAATTTCAATACCGGGATCCCGGGATCCCGGTATTGAAAAATATTTTTCCAGTATTGATACCGGTAATGATAAAGTCCGGTATTTGGAAGCCCTACTACTTACATAAAGTTACTTACCTAATAAAAGTATAAATCTCATATCGACGGCGACCTCCCTAGCATAAATAGACTAGTAGGTAATCTATGAAATCAATTTCATCTATAGTATATCTTTGGCCTTCTATCCTCCATGCAAATAGGTATCTTATATAAAAATAAAAATCAATGTTGTTGTTGTTATTGTTAAATTAATCAATGTGTCTGTAATCTGCAGTGGCGTAACTACAGGGTGGCATTTCGGCAAAATGCCACGGGCCCCGAGCCGAAAGGGGCCCCCGGCCCGAGAGGGCCGTGAGCACAGGAGTATCCTAACGTTTAATATTATATCAATTTATCATCAATGATCTTTAATTAATTTAAGTTTCCAACGTGAAAACTTTACAGTTTTGGCTTCAGTATTAATTAAGTATATACAGGGTTAATTGTAAAATGCCAACAACCATCTAACGGCAACTTCTATGCATCAAAGTAAATAACTTTTGTTCCACGACTTTTTAAAATTCTTAAAAGAAAAAAAATTTTTTTTTCATACAAAAATAAAAATATTTATTTTTCTGATCTAAAATTTTAAAAACTCTACGCGGCACTTGTCAAAGGGAGTCAGGGAACCGTCGCGTCGGGTCGCCCTTGACCCTGCCGTGCGTAGCGGCATGCGGGGCGCGGTGTGCGGGGAACCGAAAACCACACGGCCGCGGCGCGCTTCAGTACTTCAGTAGTTTTCGCTCGGTCGCACGCGCCGTTGATATTCGCCATATGTACCTACCTACTGTGTTCGCAACTTAACGTAGGTTATGTTCTGTGCCTACTGCCTAAGTGCCTAGTGCTTAAACGATGGCTTATCATTATTCTAACATTGAATGCATGGAAATGGTTCGAGTGCTCGTGATATGTGGTGATAACGTTTCAGAAGCTTCAGAAGTTGGCAAGGCGATTCCCTAACGTACCTACGTCGCGTAGGTCAAGCCACATGCCAGCTGCCTCAGCGATTAAGAGATCAAGGGCAATTCCAGCCTAGTAGATCAGCTAGGGATTGTGGTCGGGCCACCTAGGCACACAGTGTGTGAAGAGGAAAACATTACAATTTTTGAAGATAATCCAGCGATGCAGTCCAAAGATGTCGCAGTAAGATGACGCGGACGCTCCAAGCAAAGTAGTTTGGAGCGTCCGCGTCATCCACAATGTATTTCCCATACCTACCCTTTTCATCTTCATCGGGTCAAAGAAATTGTCACTTTTAGGAAGTATGTACCTAGGTAAGTGCTTACCTAGATAAGTACTTAATTAGTTTTACTACACGCGTTTTTTGTTGGCTAGGCATAACTCATAAACCTAGAAAGTAGGTAGGTAAGTAATAATCAGTCCGCTCCAATACAGTGACCAACTCCCAGCTTAATTGAACTCTAATAGGTAGGTAGTAGGTACCTACCTACCTAACTTTTTTACATTTTATAAAATAAATTGATAAATTATTTATTTAACACAGATTACTAGTGAATTTAATTTTAATTGACTGTAGGTAACTAACTACCTTACTTAGGTAATTACTAGCCTCTCATTGCGTACCTGTGTATTGCAATAAATTATTATTATTATGCGGCAGAAATCAAAGAAATGGTAAATTCCAAGTATGTAGACGTACCTACCTAGGTAGAAATGTAATCAACCATTTCAATGTTTCAATATCATTTCAATAGTTTTCATTAGCGGCTGCGCGAGGCCGCGCGGCGCGGCGCGCCGTTTGAAGTCTCAAGGATAGTAAGTAAATACATAATCAGGTGGTCCATCACGCGGTCCATCATTATTCGAATGCGACACAGAGTAGGTACCTACTTAAGGTACTTACAAGTTAGTTATGACGTGGATAATAGGTAGATGTGTAGCCTAGTTTGAACTCCGCATTTTGCATAGTTATTTGCGCTGGTCAAGTCACGTTGATTCGGACTGAATCGGAGGGGTAACCGAATTTGGAAGTTTGGAGGTCCGTTTTAAGACCTACCTACTTTTGGTTCTTCCATGCCACCACCACCACTCAGCCTTTTTACGTCCCACTGCTGGGCACAGGCCTCTTCTCTCATAGGAGAGAGGGATTTAGAGCTTAGATCCGCCACGCTGCTCCTATGCGGGTTGGCGGGCTTTAACGACTATTGTTACATGATATTGATAATAACTGGGACCGACTGCTTTACGTGAGGCACGGGGGTGAAGCACCACTAACTACCAATCCGCAACTGGCACTGAGAATATCTTGACAGAAAAACCCAATACAAAATACCTTACAATAATTTGCCCGACCCAGGAATCGAACCCGGGACCTCGTGATCTGCAGTCGAATATGCTAACCACTAGACCACCGAGGCAGTTGTTTTTCTTTCATGCGTTCTTCCATGCCTCGGATAGCAAATTAAACTGTCCTAATTTTTATCACTAACATCTGATCAGTTAATAATAACATCGCTAGTAAATCGACATCATTTAGGTAGGTATGTTCTACCTTATACTCTTCCTTGAGCCGTATGGGAAAGTAGGTAGGTACCTACCAATTTGAAAGTGGAAACTGGAAATTCGCCGCATGATCCTTAGGAAATTGTTTCGATTTATGGAAATGGTTCACGACCCTCAACAATGAGGAATACGACGCATAGAGAGATGTTTAAAATATTCAAGTCTTGTACCTACAGATAGGTATTTGTAGGTAGGTTAGGTGGTAAATAGGTGGTAGTTAGGTAATGCGTTAGGTAGGTAGGTTCGATGTTAGGTACCTTCGCAAGTTAGGTGGTGTTTTAAGTGTTAGTTAGATCAAGTTAGATTGATAGGTATCTGAAGCATTATGTAGGTTCGTGTTGAATGTTGAGAGTTTTGTAGGTACCCAGGGTAGGTGTGAAGATGGTAGGTAGGTAAATAAACTAATAAAGGATTGATAGGTAATAATTTTGCCCTTCTGTAAAAAGCGCGGGAAATTGCCAAGTAAACAATCGTGCTTACTTTGTGCGTGTATGTAGGTAGGTACCTACCTACTTAATGCCGGTCCGACACTCACGTCTGTCGCCGCGAGAAGTTTTTTTGTTTTTCGCGATAAACGTTAATCTAGGAAGAAATTATTGACCTGCAGACGTTAGCTTAGACCGATGTTAGTAATACACATCACAAAGCATTTGTAAATACGACAGCGGAGCGATAACTTCGGACGGCGGTTATTAGTAGTCGCAGGTGTGGAAGAGGCATTACATAAAATCACCATAGAGTTAAAAAAATTACAGACTCTTCAAGAAAAACTTAGAAATTTTTTTTTGGTGAATTTATTGAGTTACGTGAAAAGTCGTTGAACAAATGTTGTTCAGTATCATGCATAGAAGTTACGTGTAGGAGGTTGTTGGTAAATTACGATTAACCCTGTATAGAGCCCTTTAAAAAAATTCAATATGATCTTTAATCGACAAAATTGGACAGTTTTGTTATAATATAACTAGAGAATGCCCGCGGCTTCGCCCGCGTGAATTTCGGTTTTGCATAAATCCCAAGGGAATCGTGGATTTCCGGTTGCCGTTCCCGCTCCCTTTTCCAACCTTTATACCTACTATCAAGGAATTTCGCTATAGTAATCTACCTATAGCTGTAGCTATAGATTTCGGGTTTTTCAAAATCCCGTGGGAACTGTGCATTTTTTCAGGATAAAAAGTAGACTATGTTTTAAGTCAGGGCATAATCTACCTCCATTCAAAATTTCAGCCAAATCGGTTTAGTAGTAGCGGCGTGATTGAGTAACAAACATCCATCCACACTTTCACATTTATAATATTAGTAGCGACCCGCCCCGGCTTCGCACGGGTAGTAGAGCATTTTATGCGTAGGTACTACCCGCTCAGGGATTAGGCAGCGTTATCGATGAAAGCTCCCAGGCGGCTTTTACGACTTTTTACGATATTTTCCACAATGAACTTACTATATCTCACCTTATACCCGAATTACTAATTCCGTGGAATTCTGACGTTTCATAATGTTACCAGAGATAAAACAATTCCCACAAAAAAGATGAAAAATTCAAAACTTATGCAAATACAAATCAACTGCTGCATGTAGATATGACTTTCTAGTTTCCATTCTTAGCAATTTCTATTTTAGGGCGAAACAATTAATATTATTAAGCGGCTTAGAGCTTTATATGTTGACAGGGAATTAAAGTAGTTTGGGGTAAAATCGTACTTCGTAGATGTTAACCCTGTTCTCCATATAAATAACTCATCTGTAAATGAAAATGACAGCTGTCAGAATTAAGTCGATATTAAGTCAAAAATAAGGAGAAAAACTAAATATTTCAAATCAAATAAATTAGTGTATTTGGGACATAAGAAAGTAAGTTTTCACCAGATTCCGTGAAAAAAAAAATTATTTTAAAAGATAAAAATAAAGAACCAAAAACTTGGTTTTTTGAAGTTTTCACATAAATTTTGAGGTTATGTGAAAAAAGTGTAAATATAAAAGTTGTAGATCTTTTTATTACCTACAACTTTGCCATTTAATTTTTTTCCATAGGACTTCTAGTTTTGCCGGAAATCGAGATAAACCGTTTTTTACCCTTAAAACTCCCCCCCTTTTTTCCCGAGCTCAGATCGCCCGTAAATTATTTTTCCTTGTATTTTATAATATTCTCCTCCTTTTCCAATGGGTTTCATCCTACGTACTGTGATTTTTTTTTTGGTTTCAAAAATTATCGACAATGGGCTATAGGGAGAACCGCGGCCGCCGACGCGCTTATAGGCACGCTCCCGCGCCGCCGCAATTTTTAAATCTGTAATATCTTCGAAAGTATTCATTTAAATCATATGCTGTAAAGGACCATATGGATTTATATAAAATCAACAATGCATTTAAGGTATTTAATTAGATAAGGATTAATGCTGTATTGGTTGAAATCGCTTCGAAAATTAGCCATTATTTGTCGTAAAAAGTAAATGACAAAAAAATGTTATTGTGGGATATCCATAAGAGATAGACATATACCATCGCGGACTTTTCTGTAGACCTTTTCAATGTGTACAATACTTAGTACATTATTTTGATAAATCTCGTAGGGTTCAGCCTGCGTTTGCAATGTAAGCGGAAAAAATGTAATTATTTACGACATCACATTAGAAACCTCAAAAATAACAGTATTTCTCCACAATTTAATGGATGTTATTATACATATAAACCTTCCTCTTGAATCACTCTATCTATTAAAAAAAACCGCATCAAAATCCGTTGCGTAGTTTTAAAGATTTAAGCGTACAAAGGGATATAGGGACAGAGAAAACGACTTTGTTTTATACTATGTAGTGATAACTATGTAGATTGTAGATAGATAAAAAATAATTTTATTTCTTGAAGCTTTCGCAGTCGCCCAGGTTAATGTTGTTTAATAAATGTTATAATTTGTTATACTTGTTGCAAAATGTTTAATAAAAATTTGTTAAAAATGTTTAATGAACATGAAAACATTTAAAACTTTGCTAACATTTGTGACAAAATGTTAACTAACAATAATGTTTACTAACATTTGTAACTGCGGTGTGGCAGCTCTATACCTAAGACGAAAATTGCATGTCATTTTTTGTTTCAACAAAATGTTCATAAACTAACCAAAATGTTTGTCCATGCTCTTTAAATTAAAAGTTACTAGAAAAAGAACTTATTTTAATAGCGTTTTATGTACCTTCTATACGTACTTACATGATTTATTTTAAAATAAAATGAGTACTTTATCGTGATCTTATTTGAGCATAGTTAACATAGTTGAGCTTATTTTCGACCTACTCGTGCTCATATACAAAATCCCGAATGCTTTCAGCTCGAACTGCAGAACCGATTCGATTGCCTAGCAGATTGCGACTCTGTGGACGATCTAAACAACAGGCTGGTGGAAACTGTCCATACGGTTGGGTCCAAGTACTTTAAGACCCACCGTGCAATCAGAACCAAAAAATTCTCAGATCAGACTCTCAAGCTAATGGATAAGAGGCAAGAAATGAGACTGCAGTGAGCAGTCTGCAGCTGTTGTGTTTGCTTACCGGCAGATTAATAGGCAGATCTCTAAGGCGCAAACGCGAGACTTGCGTAACATTTACTTTAATACAGAATGTATGAAAGATACAATCGAGCGAAACAAAGGCTCAAAAGTCTTCGCGAGAGATCTGTCTATCGGACAGAGCCATCTGACGCGAAGACCGACAACGGTAGTCTCATTTCATCAAAGCCTGAGATCTTGAGAGAGATCGAGAACTTTTACGGATAGTTCTACATCTCAACTCAGAAGCCTGTTGAAGATTTGGCTAAAGATCCCAGAGCCAAATTGACCCGACACTATACCAACTCTCAAACAACTGAAGAACAACAAGGCGCCAGGCGATGACGGAATCACAGTGGAACTCCTGAAAGCAAGTGGAAAACCAGTTCTTAAGATCTTTCAGCGATTGTTCAATTCCGTCATCGACGATGATATAACGCCAGAGGCAGGGCACAGGAGTGTGGTGATTCTTTTCTTCAAAAAGGGTGATAACACCTTGCTGAAGTATTATAGACCCATCTCGCTGCTGAGCCATGTCTATAAGTTGTTCTCGAAGGTCATTACAAATCGTCTCGCTCGTAGGTTCGACGACTTCCAGCCTCCCGAACAGGCCGGGTTCCAAAAAGGCTTCAGTACCATAGACCACATCCATACGCTGCGGCAGGTTATACAGAAGACCGAAGAGTATAACCAGCTTTGCTTAGCATTTGTGGACTATGAGAAAGCCTTTGATTCAGTGAAAACTTGGGCTGTATTATGACCACTACAGAGATGCCGGATCGACTATCGGTATATCCAAACGTTGAAGTGTTTGTACGAAAAGGCCACCATGTCAGTCCGTATACAGGATCAGACTACAAGACCTATCCAATCGCAGCGAGGAGGGCGACAGGGAGACTTCATCTCCCCGAAGCTCTTTACCGCAGCATTGGAGGACGTCTTTAAGCTTCTGAATTGGAACGAACTTGGCATCAACATTAATGGCGAGTTCATCACTCACCTGCAGTTTGCCAATGATATAGTCGTGATGGTAGAGTCTCTGGAAGATCTTAATACAATGCTCAACGACCTCAGCAGGGTTTCTCAACAGGTGGGCCTAAAAATGAACATGAGTAAGACGAAAATTATGTCAAATACTCATGTCCCGCTTCACCCGATAATCGTTGAGAACTCGGCGCTCGAAATTGTAGACGAGTATATATACCAGTGTGCTTAGTCTAAAGCGGAGCACTCGAAAACGAACTCGAAAACTATTGATCGATTTCAGAGTAAAATAGACCTAAAATGGCTTGTATTAAGGTTTGAGTTCGCCAATACATTCAGCATTGTTCGAATGCTGAATGTATTGGCGAACTCAAACCTTAATACAAGCCATTTTAGGTCTATTTTACTCTGAAATCGATCAATAGTTTTCGAGTTCGTTTTCGAGTGCTCCGCTTTAGACTAAGCACACTGGGACACACAGTCCAGCTAGGTAGGTCCAATTTCGAGAAAGAGGTCAACCGCCGAATCCAACTCGGATGGGCAGCGTTCGAGAAGCTTCGCGATGTCTTCTCGTCCAAAATTCCTCAATGCCTGAAGACGAAAGTCTTCGAACAGTGCGTGTTGCCAGTGATGATATACAGATCCGAGACATGGTCGCTAACTATGGGCCTCATAACAAACCTCAGAGTCACTCAGAGAGCGATGGATAGAGCTCGGAGTTTCTCTACGCGATCAAATCAGAAATGAGGAGATCCGTAGAAGAACCAAAGTCACCGACATAGCTCAACGGGTTGCGAAACTGAAGTGGCAATGGGCGGGGCACATAGTTCGGAGAACCGATGGATGTTGGGGTCCCAAGGTGCTGGAGTGGCGACCTCGCACCGGGAAGCGCAGTGTTGGTAGACCCCCCACTAGGTGGACCGACGACATACAGCGAGTCGCAGGAAGCCGCTGGATACAAGCGGCACAAGACCGTTGCATGTGGACGTCGATAGGTTGATAACGACGACGACGAACTACTTTTTATTGAGCAGAAGGGGCCCCATCTGATTAATTTGCCACGGGCCCCCATCGGTGTAGTTACGCCACTGGTAATCTGTATGTCCTCTATGCAATTGCACTCCCAAACTATTCATCCGAATTCCGATTATGATGAAACTTTGGTGAGTTGTTCCGCCCGCGAAAATTCCTGGGTCATAAAATCTACAAAACATTATAGATGTCTATGTTTGTCCTCTACGTATTCACCATACCTACCTACTTTACATGGCATTGCAACGCATGCCGGGAACAGCCTGTGGCTAAGTAGTACTAATAAATAAAATACTTATGTGCCAATGTATACCCATCGAGTAAACAAGCAATAAGAGGTACCTATCTAGAATCTAGAATTCGTAGAATCATCGTCGAATCGAAAAGAAAACGTAGAATCTAGACTCGTAAAGCGTCTTGTCTATCTAGATCTAGATAGACAAGACGCTTTACGAGTATAATACTCAGTAGGTACTAGGTACTCATAGCTGAGGGTATTGAATAGGTAATTGTTGTTGACCGGCGAATTGCCCTCGGCGCTGGAGTCAGGCGGATGTCATTGACAGTAATCAGATGATTGGCAAGCCTCCAGCCATCAGGGCTAGTGAATGACACGTTGCGTGTCGTTTCTTATCTAAAGTAAATAGGTACTTAGCTACGGTAGGTAGTAGGTACATCTCGTATTGCACATAAAGGGTAAATAATGTGGAAATGTTTGTAGGGATCCACACACCCTAGTCGTAGACGTCTTTTATTTTATTGTAAGTACAGATATTTTCAATTTTGTTGCTTGTACTTATTTCAATTTAAGAGAAGTCACATCGTGCACTCCACATACAAAGAAGTTACAAAACGATCTCTCCTCCAGGTAAAAATTTTACGTGTTTAAGAAAGGCCCTTTCTTTACAGGAACTTACAGTATATGTATTTTAAGGTGTGCAAAGTAAAAAAAGCAACAGAACCATACCTACCTACTTACTTTTCATTTTCTTTTGTACATTTGTTGTACTTTTGTACTTTTTGCATGAGTGATTCTGATTACTGTTCCTTGATGGATTTTATTATTTCTTTACTATTATCTTCCCCCGTTCGTCATTTGTTTACGGGTGGTTATCGATTTTCGTTCGAAACACCTTGCAAAGGCTAAAATCGCTATGTTTTATCTATTATGAAAAAAATGGTTTTGATTATCTTGTTAAGACACAAACGATGCAAGAAGGCATCCTATTACAAAAGGGCTGAATGCTCAGGGTAAAAAGAAAATTAGGAAAAACCTGTGAAAAAGTCATTTATCTCCATGTGCAAATGCCCATCTATTGAATTACATATTTTTTTACTCAATTCGTGTGCATCAAACGAATTAGTTAATTTGTTTTTCAAATTAAACAATGATATAAGATTAGACTGTTTACCCTTTGTAATTTATAAAGCCATTCTAACCCTGAAATAATCCAACTTTTAATTTTGTCAATCGAAAACGGTCATTACGTTCTCTGGTAATGGAATCGCTACTTCACGACGTGTTCAAACGTGTACAGCAACGATTTACCCTCCTGCGTATCCGGCGTCTCAGTTAGTGCCGCTGATGTTCTGTTATAGTATGGTGATCTTTCAATTAACACAAAAAAATTGCATTCGCGAGTAGTCAGAAGTGTTTTGTCACGCGGTAGAGTTCATTACGTTCCATCGATTTTCAACGTGACTTAATTTTTTTAATTTTTTCTAGATTTAGTACTAGGATTTATGTTTTGTTTCTATTCAGAGTTCTATTTCGGAGATTTTATGCATTCACGTATCTCGAGTATTTTAAATTTAAAGTCGATTTGGTCATTTGTTTCCAGTTCATTTATATCCATTCCGTTCCAAAAAAACAAGTAGACATGAGTAAAACAAAGAAAAAACTTACAAAAGAAGAAAAGTAAGCTAAAGATAGAGCCAGAAAACGCCAAACTTAAGAGAAATCAAAAAAACAATTCAGGAATTATTAAAATTAAAAAATAAAAATAGCGAAAAATTACCTTTTAAGAAAAGAACAGAAAAAGATTCGCAGCATCATTGAAATGTCCGCTTGAGCACAACATGAACTGATAACTACAAAATAAATGAAACTGAACTGATAAATGAACTGATAAATACTTATCTCAACTATGTGTGTGACATAATTGAGATAAGTATTGGTCAACGATACCCCTGAAGTTCCTCAAAAAGAGAATTAAACTGGAAATATTTCACCTGAAATTACAGAAACCAATCAAATTATTGTCAAACCTATCTCCTCAGACAAGGTGACTACTTTACTCGGTTTAACAAAGATTGAGACGTAAAATTTCTGCAAGACCAGCCTCGTAAAATCTAAAATTATTTATTTAATTTATTTAAAATGATTATGCTTGTTTACTGTTAATCTAAACTCAAGGTTTAGATTTTATTTCAATTTTATTCGTTTTTTTCATATAATTATTCATTATTTCATAAAATAATCAAAGATGGGCTACTAAAAAGCTTCTGAATTCATTTTTATCCGACGATAGGTCATTACACTCCAAGTGATTTTCATTTCTTTCCACTGGTTCATTACACTCCATTAATTTTCCGGAAAACTGCTAGAGTTACGAAGAGGCCTTGTACATGTAATTTTTTCTCATACTGTAATCTATAAGTGTATATACAAAAAATAATAATAAAAAGCAAAAAAAAATTTTTTTTCAAAACCGCGAAATTAAAACGAAAATCGATAATCACCCTTACAAGAGGGCATAAATCCTCAGTTATTTGCAAATAACAGAGATAGCAGTTCTACATAACGTTACATAAATATGTAAGTGTAACATTGTTATTTTAAAGCCACATGAATTTTCATTCAATCCATTTTTTACATTTTATGAAAGTTCCACATATAAATTAGCCTCAGACATTTCAGCTAACCCAATTCTCATATCTATCACTATGTCGCAAGTCGCAACACTGTGAAAATTAAAGGAGCTCTGTTAGCACTCGGCAGTAAATTGTGCCCAAAGACCTCATTGTTCCGAGCCGGGAGGTGACTCATCTCGGCGACCAAGATTGCTTCCTCGTAGTGTAGCGTAATTAACATAATTAGTGCGTTTAATATACCCAAGTGACACGGTTTCTGTGATGATAAATTATATCTTCTACGCTAGCAGCAAATGGTATTGGTAGTAGGTATTTTGGTATATAGAGTGGCCATTCGGTTTAGGATTTTTGGGTTTTCTCCCTCTCGTCGCAATCATGTATAATAACCCCCCCAGGTGACCCCATGAGTACAGTTTTATAGTATAGGTATAAAGACTACGCATTATTCACAGGTTTTGTACCTAATATCTACTAGGGCTTAGATCGTCACTATGATGATACGGCCATGATACAAAACCACAGCAATTACTTAATCGTTAAACTATTATATGTACCTACTTATACTTAATACTACCTACTTACATGCGTCATTGTTGAATCTTGAAATACATTATAACGTCACAAATTATGACGCTATTTGGTTTTCCCCTTTAGAAGTGCATTTCTGAGAAAAATGAGATTCTGTCCCATGAGGCAAATAACAACATTGATAATTGATATAATATAAACGGTGATAATAACAAAAGGGGTAACAGGCTAATAGCCTAGTGGTTAAGACTTCGGCCTCCCTTCCGGGGGGGCCGAGTTCGATCCCGATCCAGTAGATGTAGTTCCAAGTACCTAGATGATAGACACACGCACGGCTTGATGTATGATCGTCTAAAAATGACAGCTACAGTACGGTTAGTCCGAGCTTGCACACCTCGAAAAGGATACTAGAACTCGAATATCGTAATACTCTATCTTAAAGTCGTAATTCAGTACTTCGAATATTTGTTTTTAAAATTTCCGCTTGGGGCGCTGCACTGACTGGCTGTGGCAAGTGGCTGAATGTATTGGCAAACTCAAACCTTAAAACAAGCTAGTTTAGATCCATTTCACTCTGAAGTCATTGTGTTTCGATACTGGAATTTCGATCATCGTTGCCACAATGTACAAAGTCGGCATAAGGCCTCTGGGTATTAAGCTTGGTTTACACACATTAAGTTGTCAAGTAGTTAACTAAATTTTAACTTAATTTTAAGTGAAATGCATTATTTCACGTAAACAGTGAATTTAGTAATAAGTTGCAAGTTAAAATTTAGTATGCAAGTAAACAAGTAGAATAGAATTTTGTCTATTTTCCGGTTAAGTAGCCGCGCCCTCCGCACCCCGCGCAACCCCCGCCGGTGACTAGAGATGCTATTTCGCGCGAAAAGTGTTTTTTCATTGAAAATTTCATTGTTAATTTCTTCTGTGACTTCACTGAGCACTTATAAAATTACAGAGTTTATTATTTCATGCACTTCGCTGTTCATCTCGGTATGAACTTGAGAGTTTTACTAAATTACTTGTCTGGTTTCGTGAAAACGCTTACTTAAAATTAAGTCGCTTAAAATTAAGTTAAAATTTAGTTAACTACTTGTCAACTTACTATGTGTAAATTAACCTTTACGATCGCATTCAACTCTGAGTGGCCTACCCTCTCTCGTTATTGGTTAAAGCAGCGAGAATACTATTTAAATTCAAATCACAATAATTGAGATTGTTGAATGATTGGTGCAGCCGTTAGACGAAAGGCTAGCAAATAACAGAAATAGTCTGTTCTATGGATTAGTCGAACAATATACAGAAAAATGTGGCGAATTAAAGTAATTATTGTTGTAAATTACAATAGCTAGGTACTTACCTACTTTGGTCAATTAGTATTTATTATAATTACTTCTGTTATCATTACATACCTCACACTGACGACCTTTATAGTTGATATTTATAATATGACATGTTAGGTAGGTACATGCCAATGTGTACATTGGGCCAATATATGTAGATAGTGAGGCTTCAACATAATTTTATAAATGATAATTTTATAGGCATATATCTTTTTATCCTTGTCCTCCATTGTTTAATTAAGTAAGTATAATAAAGACTAAAATTACGCCACAGTTCCATGCAGTAAAAATTGCATGTTAACGACTTCCTGTCTGGGCAGTCACGGTTAGTCCATCGCATCACGCCAAATGGAATGATACCTATTGAGTTTTCAAGTAAAATTTTAGCGGAATGACAATAATTGACAACCCACGGATTTTCCGTGCCCACCACAATCACAGCTTCAAGCCATTTGACGTCATGCCATTTGGCCATGGGTGCGAAATCCATATATGCTGAGGCCCGTGACGTCACGCCGCGCAGCGCAACCTGTGACTCTCGTGAACTCACACCAATTTGTGTTCGTTCCACTCGAAGAATTTAAATTTTTCAATGACCAGGAATACCGAGATGCGCAAGCACCAATTGAATCTTCTCCTATTAAGAGCGCGGTTGGTGTTTAGTTTTCAACCGAATGTCAATTAAAATAAAGCTGACATATTAAGTTGTTATCATTGAAGACGATGCGCCTCACAACAGCATTCGTGGCCGTTGGACGTATTTAATACTTCTTTTCTTATTGTTCCAGAGCACGGGCATATTCTGCACGTTCTTCCTCGCGCACGCCATCAAGGAGCGGCGGCGGGCGTCCCTCCGCCACTCGATATCTGTGAGGGAGAACTTTGCGGCGCCAGACGACTCGCTGCTGTCATCGGCGACCGCTCCCGCCCCCACCTTGCCAAAGTATTGAATTCCTTTAGTTTGTAAGTGGTTGCGTTTCGATTGAAACGGAGGCGAGTGAGAGTACAAACCTTCACAGTTTATGTGCGGATACCTGCCCAGTGTGAAGATGAAGATGAAGAGTGAGAGTAGACGTTTGTGCTTCTACCAATATAGGTAGTTGTCTACATAACTATTATTGTCCCATGGATCTGGGGTTACAAAAAAATGTTTCTTCATATTATAATATTATACTTTACCACCCCTTTTCATCCTTATAGGGATGGTAGGTACTTCAAAAAATTCCTCAGTGTGGCTCTATGGTACCTACACTAGGTATATTTCCTCCTTTCAAATCTCTAGGTTATGACAGTGCGTTGACTGTCAGCCCCAGCCTGAATCGGAGCAGCCTGATGAGACTAATAAGCTCCTAAATCCGTCTCTCCTATAGGAGTTCCTCTCCGTAAAAAAGCAGTTTGTCTTTTTCCGTCAGTTAGTCAATCAATCACGATACTACTTTATAGGTAGGTATTAGTAAAAGTTATATATATAATGTGAAGGTCAATTTAATATACGACTGATCAGTAAACACGTCTCCGTTTCAATGGAATCGCACCCTAAAGTCGGCTACTCACTAGCGTACTGGAACTGTACCTGTTACCAGTTACACGTTATTGACATCAAAAATCCAATCGTCGCAAATCTTCTTGGGCCAAGCGTAAGAAGCCCAAGAAGAAGCGAGTCGCGACACGCCTATGTTAATTTTAGGACTCATTGGCTGCCTGGCAAGCCTGTACAGGTTTGCCAGTTGTCACGTGGCTTGCCAGAGCCCTAGAAGACTTGCGACGATTATGACTAACGTGGTTTATGAGCCTTCCGCGAGCCGAGCGTGCTGCTGCGACCTGTAGGCTTAGTACGGGTTTGGATATCTCGACAACATTGATAGACTTCGAGTATCGTAACACTATACCATCGAAGTATTATGGTTCTATGGTTTTAAGGCTCGATTTTGTCTATAAATCACAGCCAGTGCCCTAAGTGGAACCTTAACAAAATTAAAATCCGTACCTAGTATTGATTAACTTTGAAACAAAGGTTTTAGATATATTTTAATTTGTCATTTTTCTTTACTTTAATCTAATATGTATCTATACTCAAAATCTATCGAGATCGTCGGATGTGCAAACTCATACTAACGGTAGGTACTGTGCTCGTAGCGAGCCGATGATTGTCGGCTTTTGTCTCGAATCAAAGGGCTTTCGGACACTTGCTGGGTCTGCGTGTGTCATGCCACGATTAGCTCGCATTGTGAGTAGACTCGGCTTTACGCAATTTAGTTAAATAAATAATTAACACCTATTTATGTTAGCATACTAGAGAAACAAGTGTCCAATTAGATTTAAGCGATAAAAAGTAGGTAGGTACATAGGTATTAAGAAAACAATTTTTAAAAGATTTCGAATAGGTAGATAATTAATTTGATAATAAGTAAAATATTGGACTGAAAATAATTACTATATAGTAAAGGCTTGCCAAAAGTAAAAATTTGTACATATATATTATTATATTATGTGAATTGATTCGGGTCTTGCCCAATATTTCTTTAAATTTAAGAACAAAAAAATATTGAATCACCCGTAATTTTTCAGTTGCAATCATATTAAATTGTTATCCTTTTAATTTTTATTAAATGACTATTCTTCCTTGGAAGTGAAAAAGAAAAATGATTTGTTTTTTTTTTTCATTGCATTTAATTTATAAGAAATTAGTAATGCGTCTGATTTGTAGAGACTGAATAATTGGTCACCCTAAAAATCAGTACCTATGAATGTGCGTGGTCTTTAAACCAAAAGAGGCATCTAAACTGCATTTTCTTGTATTTGTTAAACCTTTTCCTCTTGGAAATTAATATTGTAAGCAAAAACCGAATAATTTTAATTTTAAATTAAATAGTAGTAAGTACCTATACACTTAGGTATAGCATAGTGAACATTTTTGAACATTTAAGTAATAAACTTTTCTACAGTTTCATCCATGTTTTTTATTTCCATTGTTATTATTTAGAATGTACCAATGCGTTTTTGGTAAGCCCCAATTAATAGACGCTAGATAAAAATAATGATGTTAATTCTGTCACACACTCAATAATAAGTTCTACTAACTAGTTCAATATTCATATTAATAGATTTATCCCTCTGTGTTGAGTCACGAGACGAATCTGCTAAAATCAAGTAGGTATAGGTAGCTTGATTTTAGTACTCAATAGTTCACACTAAGTGGTTCGCAACTACTCTAGCGGCACGCTATGATGGCCGGTTTGACGTTTGTCCGCTCATGAAGTTCCGTATTAATTGATAACGACTTTGAAGGAAATAATTGTATTACTTTATTGACGATAGTGATGTGCAGAGATTCATAAATTTTATCGAATGTAGTTTTAGGTTTAGGACTCAAAATTTATTTATTAAATTGATTTCTTAAATGTATACAAGTGTAGAAAAATCAGTTTGCACCATTTAAGGGGTGAATGTACTTGTGAATATGAACAATTTTCACTATGTGGACAAACCTCTGAAATCGCAAAAAAATATCAATAAATTTTTAAAAATGGAATCTAATACGATCGTCACATAGGATCGCTGGCTAGCACAACTACTACCTCCGGCAAACTCGCGTCAATGCTCAATGCAAAACAAAGCAGTTTCGAATTGACGTTGCTTCGAAAAGTATAAACTGTCAGTGCAATGCGATTGTGATATAGTTTTGACCTGGCTTTGGATTTCAAATATTGATACTGCATTACTGTTGACCCTTGCTCGTTAATTTGGACTCTGTTCAAGCCCTTTGTTGTGGATTTCGTCGATATGACCGAACGTACGCAGAGAACTGTTCTAAATAGTCAGACACGTGAGTTCGTAATACGCCTTCGTAACTATTTCGATCGTGAAGCTCAAAATGGAGGGCCAATTTTACCTATAACGTCAGTGGTTGAACGCGTAGCTGATGCGCTTAATATTGGACAACGAACTGTTAGACGGATAACTAAAAAAAAATATGGCGAGACTGGCACAGAAGAAAATAAACTTCACACACCAAAAAAGAGAAAACGAGCAAAACCAGTCGTAGGCATCGATAGCTTTGATGCCGATGCTATCCGAAGACATGTTTACGGCTACTATTTACAGAAGGAGTATCCAACAAGAAAAAAGTTGGTGCATTCACTGAAGGAAGCTGGATTATTCTTCGGTGGGGAAAGTTCTTTAACGAAGATTTTGAAGACCATTGGATTTCGATACAAAAAATGTAACAAACGCAAAATATTGATGGAAAGATTTGATATAGCGATGGCAAGGTATACTTTTTTACGGCAAGTGAAAGAAATCAAAAATTGGCAAAATGTTGTGTTCTTGGATGAAACATGGCTTAATGCTAACCATACTGTAGGCCGTTCTTGGAACGATGACACAGCAGCATCTACTTCCAAAGTTCCTGTAGGAAAAGGATCGCGACTTATAATTTGTCACGCCGGAACCATCAACGGGTTTGTCGAAGGTTCTCTCATGGCTTTTGCGTCAAAAACCACTGGAGACTATCATGAAGACATGAATGGAGAAAAGTTTACTGAATGGTTTACCTCAATGTTGTGTAGCCTCCCTGAACCATCTATTATAATTATGGACAACGCCCCATACCACTCGATGCAAATTGGCAAGCCACCTGCCCAATCCCAAAAGAAAGCTGATATCGTCGCATGGCTTCGTAAAAATGGCGTAGATGCAAACATGAATATGTTAAAAGCGGAATTAGTACGTCTTTTAAAAGAAAACAAACCAACCAAGATCCGATACGTCATTGACGAAATAGCATTAGAACATGGGCACAGAGTTATACGGTTACCGCCTTACCATTGTGAGTATAATGCGATTGAGTTGGTGTGGGCTCAAATTAAGGGATATGCTGCAAGACACAATACAGAACCCCCATTTACCACAAAAAAAATGCTAAAATTATTAGAAGAAGCTTGTGAACATGTGACTAAAGGAGACTGGGAAAAGGTTGTGAATAGAACTGTTAAATTAATAAGGGAAGATTATGAAAGAGATGTGAAAATAGATAATATTATAGAAAACGAACATATAATTATTAATGTATGTGATGATAGCAGTGACGATTATGGCCTTTTGTGGCACCTTTTTTGGTATCTTTTGTATTCATATGTTTCTTGTGTGCATATAAAGTATGTATATTCATTTTCGTTCAAATATTCAGTTCGTTCAAATAAATTAAATAAACATATACATTTTTGTTTTATTAAACCTATTTAATCAGGTACAAAAACAAAACTTAATTGTTTTTTGTTCGAGAATAAATTGACATTCCACATCACTATTGTAATGTGTCAAACCGGCCATCATAGCGTGCCGCTAGTGTAATCACAAACAAGATATGGCATTATTCTCGCAAAGCGTACAAAATCGTTCATTACAATGTGCTACGGACTACGGTCGTTGCCATCGAGGCATCGAGTCAGCCAGATTACGAACTCGAATAATAATTAAAAACACGCAAAATACAAGTTAAAACACATTTTAAAATTTTTTAAATACTTTTTGTTCACCCAAAAAGTGCTCAACGCACCTAAAGAAGTTTTCACTTCAATAAGCAAAGTCAGTATTTGTACCTTCAATTTCATGGTAAGATTTTGGTAAAAAGTAAAAAAATTGGCAACGCTGCGATATGCGGTCGAGGCTGTGGATACTGTATGCTTAGTCCCTCTTTGGAGCGCTTCAAAACTTTATAGTATACTATTGATCGAATCACAATGACTTCTGAGTAAAATGGACCTAAAATGGCTTGCTTATATTATTAAGGTTTGAGTTCGCCAATACATTCAGCATTCAAAAACAGCCAGCGCCCCAAGCAGAAATGTTGTAAAATAAAATATATTCGAACTATTGAATTAAGTACGACTTTAAAATAAAAGTATTTGGGTTCATTTTGCTCTGAAGTCATTTGTGATTCGATCAATAGTATACTATAAAATTTTGGAGCGCTCCAAAGTGAGACTAAGCATACTGGAGTAGATTTTTGGTTGGATTTCAACTGAAAAAAAAAAAATCTTCAGACTAGAGATCAGACGTGGTGTCAGGTGCTTACAGTTACAACATTCATCTGAGATGTGAACGTAATAGTCTATTGTACTAATTCCAAAAATGATGGTGTTACTATATTTTGAAGGAGATTACCGATGAGATGAACATTCCCACTTATAGTTTTTTTTAAAAGCTCGTTAGCTTTCTCCCTTGCGGTGTGCTAAATGACATAACCTTTGACATAACTAAGTACCTAGGTAGGTAGATTGTACGAGTATAAGCTTTGTCCTAAAATCAAAAACCAGTTTCCAGTCAGTAGGTAGATAAGTATAGTTTCAAAATATTTTGCGATTGTGATCCGTGATGTAACTCCGTATACATTTGTATTATGTGGGCAGTGGTGCGCACAAACAGATTCGAAGCCAGAAATATGCAATAGGAGTTATAAAAATTTATATTTTAATTTTGTATTTTTTTTTTCACGTTTGAAAATAATAAATTGAAACACTTAAAATCACTTTTTTTTAAGTATAAGTGACAAAATACTCTTGACACGGCGAACGACGCGACGTAGGTACGCCTAAGCCAGGTTGTTTTCAAACGTGAAAAAAAAAAATTTTTGCTTTTCTCACGGCAAGCAGTGCTTTTCTGCTTTCCGCAATCTGGCTATGAAAGAACTGCCCTCAGCCGCCTCAGACAGTGAGCGAGGCTTATAATCTATTCTATCTATATCTATACATATAATAAAATCGTAGACTTGCCGTATCTGTACATTGAAGATTTTTGCAAAATAATAACTGGGGGATGTTAGGGATAAGTAATAGAACGTAAAAACCTATTTTTGAAATTTTTGTCTGTTTGTCTGTTTATCTGTTTGTCTGTTTATCTGTTTGTCTGTTTGTCTGTATGTTTGTGCGCGCATCACGCTAAAACTACTGAACGGATTGAAATGAAACTTGGCAGGATTTAAGTTCATACTACGAAGTAACATATAGGATACTTTTTATCCCGAAATTCAGCACGGTTCCCTTGGGAGAGGGGATGAAAGTCAAAATGTGTACTTAGCTGTAATTCATTAACGCGTGGTCCGATTTCATTCATTCTTTTTTTGTTAGAAAGGAGATAGTTTAAAGATTACCGGGTAATCTCTGAAAGGCTGTATCGATTTTGGTGGGACTTTCACTGGCGGATGTTTACATTTTGATCTACCTAACCATCCACCAGTGAACTTTTAACAGTTTTTAGCAAAGTATGAGCTCAAAGGAGCCTAGGAAATCTAAATGATTCCCACGGGATCTTCAAAAACCAATACCCACGCGGACGAAGTCGCGGGTGTCCACTTGTATGTAAATAATGTCTATTATTTTCAAGTTACCATAAAGCCTACCAAAAATCGCATAAATTCTCAATAATGTGCCCTTAATTAGTTGTTAGCGCAAGCAAACGCCCAGTTAGTTTTAATTAAACAAGAAATTAACTAATTATTTACATCTGTCGAGATACTTTAAAGGCTTTAACTAATAGAAAGTGGCAAATAACGCGTGGATTCCAGCCATTACACCATATATACGCGTATAGTTGGACTTTCTCTTGTGGTAAGTGCCTATACCTACAAAGTTGGTTTACGGGTATTATTAGGCTTGTTTATTTTTTCCGGTTACATACTTACTTGCTAACTTGCTCGAAAGTGAATTGGATGTGTTAAGAAAGTATAAAGTTAACTAATCCAAACATATATATATATATATATATATATTAGGTACCTATAGACTCGTACGTCGTTTAAGCGTAAACTCGTAAAAAATATAAAATATCTTTATTATAACACAAAAATAGAAAATAATTTAGGTAGGTGTATAAGCACACGAGTAGTAAATCTAGTATAAGTATGTGTATTAGATATGAGCGCCGATGGCCAATTCCACGGCGGCGGCGTGTCCTAAAAATTTTCACGGCGGCGGCGGCGTCGAATGTAGGTAATCGGTAATTCTTACATTTTACTTTCTTAGCAACAACAAATCACACTTTTAATCAAAATTTGTTTTCTTTTTGTAAACAGTTATATTCTTTACCTGCATTTAATTATTAACTATTTTATAAGCAGTTACAATTCTCCTTAATAACATAACGTTAATTTAAATAGGAGGGCTTAGCTTGAATTTGTCTTAAATTCAAAAATATATAAAAAACAAAATTTATACATCACAATCACGAAGAATAAATACTTAGTTTTCTTTGATAAAGTTGAAAAACACAATATAAGCGAGCAAAATTCTCTATCATAACATAACATAACATAAATCTTAATCAAAGCTTTCTAAAGCAGCTTAAAGCTTAAATCTTAAGCAAAGAAAAATTTAAACTTTCATCCCCTATTTAACCCACTTGCGGATAGAATTTCCAAAAATCCAGAAATACATATTTTTTAATTTTTATCGAAAGCTCAAATACCAATTTCCATGGATATCTCTTGAAAAATGACCGACTTTCATACAAACTTACATGCCCTATTTAACCCCCATAGGGGTGGAATTTCCAATAATCCTTTCTTAGTATGCGTATAGTACGTTGAAAACCCTTCCGAATTCAATGTACCTCTGTAATTATGTGTTTCGTCGACTACAGTAAGGCGTTTGACCGTGTGAACTGGAAGCTCCTATGGACAGTTCTCCAGGAAAAGGGAGTCCCAAAACATCTGGTCGGAGTGCTTCAAGGCGTATATACTCAGATAGTCTGGGGGTAGTAAGAACCGACAAGACGATATCAACACTTTTCTCGTTTGGCAAAGGAGTTCGTCAAGGATGCATTTTATCTCCTATTCTGTTTAACATCTACGGAGAGAGCATCATACGCCGGACCTGCGAAGACTTCTTTGATTTCGTCGGCCATATCGCCCGTAAACCCGGCGATAACCTACAAAAACTTATAGTTACCGGGAAAATGGACAGCAAGAGATCGAGAGGTAGGTAGAGGAGTCCAATTCGCTGGACTGACCAGATCTGACAACTCTCAACATGAATGTTGCCGAACCGGTTCACGTCGCTGATAGCCAGAACAAATGGCGCAACATCGTGAGAAATTAATTCCCTGATGGGTCACGAGCGAAGGTCACGAGTCACGACAGTATTGGGGGATTGACGCAAGGAGGAGTGTGCGCCTACATCATAAAAGAAAGCTACTGTGAAAAAATACTGTTAAATAGGGGATGAAAGTTTGTATGAAAGTCTGTCATTTTTCATGTTATATCCATGAAAATTGGTATTTAAGCTTTCGATAAAAAAACAAAATATATAAATTTCAGCATTTTTGAAAATTCTATCCCCAAGTGGGTAAAATTTTGCGTGCACTGCAATCCGAAAACTGAGTAAGCAAGCGATCACACACAACAGCGAGCGAGAGGAAGTAGAATTGGAAGATATCTTGCGCCATGTATTTTAGCGCTGAATTCACCTTAGTTTTGAACTTTTGAACAGTAGAAAGTATAAAAAAGTAAAGTTAATTTATGTCATGTAAGTAGTAGCGTGAATCGTGTAATTAAAATAAAATTCCCGAAAGTACCGAAAGGACCGAGAATTTTTGATTTCCCGGTTCTTTTTTACTGACAAAAGAACCGGGAATTCCCGGTACTTTCGAGACCGAGATTTCACGGTTCTGAACGTGCATGCGAGCGGGAAAGCAAGTTGCAACTTGGCACGACGGCGCGCCGCATGTTTCAGTCGGCGGCGGCGCGCTGTGTAAACTCACGGCGACGACGGCGCGCCGGCGCGGCGCTCATATCTACTCTAGCGGCACGCTATGATGGCCGGTTTGACGTTTGTCCGCTCATGAAGTTCCGTATTAATTGATAACGACTTTGAAGGAAATAATTGTATTACTTTATTGACGATAGTGATGTGCAGAGATTCATAAATTTTATCGAATGTAGTTTTAGGTTTAGGACTCAAAATTTATTTATTAAATTGATTTCTTAAATGTATACAAGTGTAGAAAAATCAGTTTGCACCATTTAAGGGGTGAATGTACTTGTGAATATGAACAATTTTCACTATGTGGACAAACCTCTGAAATCGCAAAAAAATATCAATAAATTTTTAAAAATGGAATCTAATACGATCGTCACATAGGATCGCTGGCTAGCACAACTACTACCTCCGGCAAACTCGCGTCAATGCTCAATGCAAAACAAAGCAGTTTCGAATTGACGTTGCTTCGAAAAGTATAAACTGTCAGTGCAATGCGATTGTGATATAGTTTTGACCTGGCTTTGGATTTCAAATATTGATACTGCATTACTGTTGACCCTTGCTCGTTAATTTGGACTCTGTTCAAGCCCTTTGTTGTGGATTTCGTCGATATGACCGAACGTACGCAGAGAACTGTTCTAAATAGTCAGACACGTGAGTTCGTAATACGCCTTCGTAACTATTTCGATCGTGAAGCTCAAAATGGAGGGCCAATTTTACCTATAACGTCAGTGGTTGAACGCGTAGCTGATGCGCTTAATATTGGACAACGAACTGTTAGACGGATAACTAAAAAAAAATATGGCGAGACTGGCACAGAAGAAAATAAACTTCACACACCAAAAAAGAGAAAACGAGCAAAACCAGTCGTAGGCATCGATAGCTTTGATGCCGATGCTATCCGAAGACATGTTTACGGCTACTATTTACAGAAGGAGTATCCAACAAGAAAAAAGTTGGTGCATTCACTGAAGGAAGCTGGATTATACTTCGGTGGGGAAAGTTCTTTAACGAAGATTTTGAAGACCATTGGATTTCGATACAAAAAATGTAACAAACGCAAAATATTGATGGAAAGATTTGATATAGCGATGGCAAGGTATACTTTTTTACGGCAAGTGAAAGAAATCAAAAATTGGCAAAATGTTGTGTTCTTGGATGAAACATGGCTTAATGCTAACCATACTGTAGGCCGTTCTTGGAACGATGACACAGCAGCATCTACTTCCAAAGTTCCTGTAGGAAAAGGATCGCGACTTATAATTTGTCACGCCGGAACCATCAACGGGTTTGTCGAAGGTTCTCTCATGGCTTTTGCGTCAAAAACCACTGGAGACTATCATGAAGACATGAATGGAGAAAAGTTTACTGAATGGTTTACCTCAATGTTGTGTAGTCTCCCTGAACCATCTATTATAATTATGGACAACGCCCCATACCACTCGATGCAAATTGACAAGCCACCTGCCCAATCCCAAAAGAAAGCTGATATCGTCGCATGGCTTCGTAAAAATGGCGTAGATGCAAACATGAATATGTTAAAAGCGGAATTAGTACGTCTTTTAAAAGAAAACAAACCAACCAAGATCCGATACGTCATTGACGAAATAGCATTAGAACATGGGCACAGAGTTATACGGTTACCGCCTTACCATTGTGAGTATAATGCGATTGAGTTGGTGTGGGCTCAAATTAAGGGATATGCTGCAAGACACAATACAGAACCCCCATTTACCACAAAAAAAATGCTAAAATTATTAGAAGAAGCTTGTGAACATGTGACTAAAGGAGACTGGGAAAAGGTTGTGAATAGAACTGTTAAATTAATAAGGGAAGATTATGAAAGAGATGTGAAAATAGATAATATTATAGAAAACGAACATATAATTATTAATGTATGTGATGATAGCAGTGACGACAGTGAAAATAGTAGTATGGACGAATCTGATTAATTATGGCCTTTTGTGGCACCTTTTTTGGTATCTTTTGTATTCATATGTTTCTTGTGTGCATATAAAGTATGTATATTCATTTTCGTTCAAATATTCAGTTCGTTCAAATAAATTAAATAAACATATACATTTTTGTTTTATTAAACCTATTTAATCAGGTACAAAAACAAAACTTAATTGTTTTTTGTTCGAGAATAAATTGACATTCCACATCACTATTGTAATGTGTCAAACCGGCCATCATAGCGTGCCGCTAGTATAATGTGTATGCATTTTGACTTTATCATTGGTCTAGTCATTAACTTATCCCGGGTTGGGAAAAAACAATTTGTAGGGTATTTCTGCCTCGGAGAGCATGTAAAGCCCACGTAAAGCTTTCTCTGTGAAGCGTGGGGTCCTGCGCTTTATATCTGTCCCAACTCCCAGAGAGTGAGGGAATAGTGAGTGCACCTGTATTTGTGCACACACTTTTGCACTATAACATCTCCGGCTGGCTAGCTGTTTGTTTTTTTTTTTTTTTTTTTTTTTTTTTTTTTTTTTTTTTTTTTTTTTTTTTAAATATATTCCTGCACCTTCCTGTTGTTATTAATTATACAACATCCTTAAAACATTAATTATTACACCTATTTAATTTACAATAATTACAATACATACTAAAACCTAGTCGCTCTTACTACTATTATATGTTTTTGAGAACTATATTAATTAACCTAATTAACTTATAAAAATTTAACATACCGTAGAGGGGCATCCTATAAATTCGTTTACCTATATTCATATATATCTATTTTCCTTATGTATTTATACACTAGTGACATTACATTAAGGGTGATGCCCCTAAACGGTTTATAGTTATTTACCCCGTTACATCGGAGAGACCAGTCCGCTACACCGCCTTTGCTCCGTTGGCCTTAGCCACCCGTCTAACCACCGCGACAGCGAATTTCAAGAATCGCTCTCGGCAGTCCTTGTCACCCATCGCTCTCGGCAAATTTTTCTTACAAAGATCCAGATCCATTTCGTGCTCGCAATCTAGCCTGAGGATTGCGAATCGAGGACACTCTAAAATAACATGTTCCACAGTCTCCTCAGTGCTTCTGTCGCAAGCACAAAACGGATCCTGGGCTAATTTGAATCTGTGCAGGTATTTCTTAAAGCCGCCGTGACCACTAAATAATTGCGCCAAAATGTTATTCAGATTGACATGCCGCAGTATGTGGTAAGCTTCCTTGACGTTGGGGAAGAAGGCCTTTGTTGTTGTGCCCGTCGATGCTGTAATGTAGCGCTCTTGCCAACGCTCTATTGAGGAGTCCCTTATGAGGTGCTTTGCATAAGACAGAGGGAAGCGATCGTAGGCAATGGCTTTCTTAGTCTGTAAAGCTGCGAATTTGGCCAACTCATCCGCCCTTTCATTTCCAGGAATGTTGTTGTGGGCTTTGATCCAATATAATTCTATGTGTCCACCTCGCTGAATTATGATTCCTAAGAAGTGCCGTATGTCCGTTACAAGGGGATGGAGGTTGTTTGGATCCTTTATGGACTCTAACGATGAACGTGAGTCACTCATAATTCTTCCCTTAATTGGCTCCTTTTGTTGGGCGAAGTACTGGGCCGCTCTTCTTATTGCTAGCATCTCGGCCTGGAACACTGAGCAATAGTTAGCCAATCTTAGGGTGAAGTTATGTGTTTCCTTATCTTTTTTGTAGAAACATACTGAAGCGCCCACTTTCCCCTGGATTTTACTGCCGTCCGTGTATGCCATAATACTCTCCCCGGAAAGGGCTTCTAGGTCTGTGACCTCGCTGATGGTTCCGAAGTCCATTACCCTTCTTTCCATAGGATGAGGGAGCTTGAAAGGGCTGATGGGCTTTTCTAGTTCTCTGTCTGGGAGCTGTGGGAGAAGAAAGCCCTTTTTAATCCTATACAGCTTTTGCTGTTCTTCCGCTCGGATATCCAGGGGTAGAATCCTGGCCATTACGACGCTAGAGGAAAGAGATGATGTTTTGTGAGCTTTGCTTATCATGATTGCGAATAGCCTGGTCACTCTATCCAATCTTTTCCTTAATTGTACAGTTTGGCACTTGTCTGCCCATACGTTAGCGGCGTAGAGCATCGTGGGCTCCACGACTGACACGTAAATTGTTTTTATTATGTCTGGATTTAGCCCCCAATTTGCTCTCGCTACTCTTGAGATGGTTTTGTATAGATTAATCGACTTTTTTGTGACCTGCTCGACGTGTTCAAGAAAGTTAAGGTTACGGTCTAGGGTCAGGCCTAGCACTTTCATTTTGTCGCTGTAGGGAAGCAATATTCCATCCATTTCAATATTTGGTGTATGGAATTTTCGTTTGTTTGTAAACAGCATCACTTGGGTTTTCTGTGCTGCAAAGTTCAGTTTCTTTGATTTTCCCCAACAGGTGATTATTCTCAGAGCATTATTTATAACGGTCTCCACCACAGTGCCTTCATTGCTGGTGCCTATCACTAATAAGTCATCTGCAAAAGCTTGGAGATGGAAACTCTGGTTTTTAGTTGTCTCCAGGAGTTCGTCTAGCAATATATTCCATAGCAGCGGCCCACAAGTAGACCCCTGAATGCACCCTTTGTTTGTTTCCCTCATTACTTCTTCTCCAGCGTATCTAATCGTTATGGTCCTCGTTTTCAAGTAGCTTGCAACCAAGTTGATTAAGGGCGTGCTTATGTTTTTCTTGACGAGTTGCTGAACAATTGCAGGCCACCAGGCGTTATCAAATGCCCCTTCGATGTCGAGTGATACTGCAACTGCGATGCCTTTATTTCTGACTGCTCCTCTAATCTTTTCTACAGCTGTGTACAATGCGTCCTCGGTACTGCGCTGAGGCATGAATCCAAATTGGTTATCACTGAGGGAACCCTCTTTTCCTAGTGTCCACAGAATTCTGCTTGTGAAGAGTTTCTCTAGTGCTTTGCCCAGTATTGGGAGTAGGCCGATGGGTCTGTAGGACTTAGGGATTGCGTAGTCCTCGCGGCTTGGTTTTGGAATGACCTTGACCACTGCATTCTTCCAGATTTTTGGGAAGTAGCCGAGGTTGAGACATTTGTTGTACAAGGCTAGCAAAATGTCTGGGGCTCCCCGAAAGGCCTTTTGGCAAATGTCTGCCGTCAGACCATCCTCTCCAGGCGCCTTCTTTGGATTCATGTACTTGAGGACATTCTCGACTTCCTGGTGGGTAAAGGCCGTCAGACCAAAATCCCCCACAAATCCTCGAACTCGTTGTAGTTTTGCCATTTCCTCCCTAGCCGCCCTTTGCTCATCCGTGTCCGAGCTAGGGTCATCTAGGGGATAGAAGGTCTGGGCGAGTAATTCAGCCGACTCCCGCGGTGTCATAACTGCATCCGTGAGTGGGGACCTCAGTAATGTATCGCCACTGTTCTGTATACACTTGACAGTGATTCGGTATATACTCTGCCACATGGATTCCTTATCTTGCCGTCTGCAAAAATCTTTCCAGCTGGTAGTTATCGCTTGGAGCATGTGCAGTTTGTATTCTTCCTTTGCAGATAGGTAGTCCTGTACTACCAACATTTTCCTTCTTGGATTGGCATTTTTGATCTTTCTCCGTAGGCGAATCATGTTTTTCTTTTTATGGGTGAGCTCTTCTGTCCACCATTCCGTTTTACCCAGCTTCACAGTTTTAGAAATGTTCGGTATGGAGTTTTCGCAAGCCCGTGTGATGCAATGAATGTAGTCTCTAACTGCTGCCTCCAGGCCGTCTTCGTCTTCAGCGAGTTTTATGCGGTCCAGGGTAACTTCTTTGTTGCTGAACTCTGTCTTAAGGGTTTCCAAGAATATGCCCCATTTGGCCTTGGAAGTGTTATTATTCTTGTCGACTTCCTTAGTGCATCTGCCGGGGGGCTCTGGTTTCCCTTCACAGCGAATTTGATTGCCCTATGATCAGACAAGGTAATTAAGTCGGGATCCACTGTCCATCCTAATATTTTATCATAGAAGCTACCGGTGCAGAATGTTACGTCCACAATGCTACTGCAAACAGTATCTCCTCGTATTGTATAGAAGGTTGGGGTCTTGCCTTCGTTTAGCACCTCCAACCCTGTGCTGGCCAGCCATTGTGCCACTTTCGCTCCCCTTCTGTCCTCAGCATCACATCCCCACCAGGGACTCTTCGCGTTGATATCTCCTCCAATTATAATGTCCGCTGTGTTAAGGTCATTCATAAATCTGCTGGCTTTAATGAGGTCTTCATCGATGCTCTGATCTTTTTCGAGATACATGCAAATTATACCTATTTCCCTATGCCCTGATCTGATTTTGAATGCTACAATATTTTCTGTTATTAGATCAGGGTTTTCTATTACTAATAGGTTGCGATCGATGACAAAAACTGCCGATTTGACCGGTTTCTCCTTGTTGTGGGTTATCTTTTGGACTACTCTGTGCTTGCTTGACACGTGTGCAGAAGCGCCCACGTACGGTTCCTGTACTAATAAAATAGAAATCTTTTCTCGAAGAGCCTCTCTGATACATTCTTTTTGTGCCGAGTAGCCTCTACCAAGATTAACTTGGACCACTCTCAGATCCGAGACCCGTTTCTGGCTTGTTTTCCCAGAGTTTCCCGTAATTGTGACCATGTCGCCCCTGTCAACAGTATGAGACCGAACTTCTTGCAATTCGGTCCCATTTTTGCCATTCAGGGCAGCTCTGACTGTAGGCGGCATGGTCACAACTCGCGACCTTGTCCCCGTTCTTAGCACAGTTTGTACATTTAGGTATTTCAGACCTTCTTGGGCAATGCCTAGTGTCATGCTGTTCGGCGCAATGTCCACATGACACTCCATTGCGGCATTCCCGAGAGAAGTGTCCAAAGCCCATACATTGATAGCATTGAATGATTGGTGATTGGTCTACCGTATGAATTATCTGGTATCCAATATGCAACCTCTGATCCCTAAGGAGGCGATGTAAACATGTGGAGACTTCAATTATGACATTTGTAGTTTCCTGAATTCTCCCTTTTGTCCTCCTGACCACTTTAACTTGTCGATCTTCCAGGCTAGCTTCAGCTATTTTACTGGAATTTTGTTTTAATATGGCTTCCTCAACTTGCTTGTCCGAGGTGTCTTTGATCACCCCAGTTAGCCTTAGAAGAGGATTCCTTGTCTTTACCTGTGTAACGGTTAACTTTTGGCTAGAGCTTCTTATGGCATTTTCCAACTTATGCCTGTTATCAGCTGAATCGCATGCGATAACTACTTTTTGATTCTTCCTCTTTCGGACTGAGTTTACTCCCACACCAAGCCCGATCACGTCGACGGTGGTTTTTATTGAATTAACGACGTCGTTTCCTGTGTCTCGGGGGTCCGTAGACTCAACCATCAGAGGATAGTGAGGTCGCATTATTGCATCCAGCTTTGGAGACAGCACCGCTGCTGCGTAAGTCTTTTTTCCCTTCGGGTCTCCCCACTCTTTGTTACCCTCAAGGTCGCTACTATTGCCATGCAAGAGGGACGGCTGTAACTTTTGGGCCCGGGTTTGTTCTAATGTCATATTAAGGGTCCCAATCTCCAACCTGAGTGTCGCGATGTCCTCTTGCACACGGCGAAGCTCCCGGTCGGAGACTGGTCCCACTGAGGGTGTTTCTGTCTTTTCGGTGAACGTTTTAAGATGAGACTCTATTTCGTATACAAGGTGCCTAGATGCTTCAGCCTCTTTGAACGTCTTCGAGACGTTTGCCGCGATTTCGGCTGCAACTGTGGAGTGCTGTTTTTGCAGCTCTTCCAGAGCGGCAGCATGCTTTAATTCAATTTGAGCCATGCGTCGCTCAAAGGATGCCCTCTGCTTTTCTTTATCTGTAATGTGCCTGCTGCGCGAGTCAGCCAGTCTCAGGACCATTTCGTATAGTCCATGAATGCCACTGCAGACATCCTCCCTGATTTCCCGATTTAAATTTCGGCTTTCTTCCAATCGGGACTTGGTCTTCTGCAGCAGCTCATTGGCGAGGCGGGGCATCTCGTGTAGGGCCCCCCCTCCGACCATCGAAAGGTCGGTCAGGCCGGACTCGCTCCCTACATCTTCGTCTTTTGGTTCTTGGGCTGTTCGGGTACATTTTTCCAAATTTGCTGCGGCCGCTGCCCTCAGCTGCGCCTTAATGCGCAGCAAAGAGGACTCCGACCGCGGCTTATTTTCTGTTAATGCTATGTTATATTTGGGATCTGGGGTGGACGTCGCTGGGGAGAGATCACTTTCACTACCCCTTCGCGTCCTAACCCTTTCCTCTACCTCTGTTTTACTACTGGGCGATTCTTCAGCACTCATAAATTCTACGCTACCTGGCGAAGAAGCTTTAAGCGCAGAAAGTACTGTATGCCCTGTGGATCCCCTCGCATCGGGCTGTGAATCGCTCGTCAGCGCGGAGGTCTGGCTCTGTGCACTTCCTACAGTGACAGGTGGAGTGCTTGGTAGTTGTCGCGAATGGACAGGAACCAATTTCTTGGCGGTCTTGGTATTGGCCTTACGTACAGCCGTCGCTAGCTTTTTAGTTAATTTAGACGGCGTGCACGGTTTGGCCGCTGACCGCCTACTCGTTGTTGAATTGGAGGTGGAAGACATTATATTGTCATAGAAACACTAAATTATCAATTTCTCAGCTTTTAGCTATGATATCGCAAAACTAAAAACGGCTTGCAACTGAGGATGTTGCGCTTCTCAATTCCTATAGGGTGGTGTTCCCTATATCCCTCGGGAACTAGGACCACGTGGCCACGTGCTCGAAGTAAACTTGCTCGCGCTTGGAAACTACTGGCTGGAAAAATCAGATTTTTCGTACTACGATAGACCTTAGTATTTGCTTTGACCTGATGACAAAAAATCGGTAGATCGTCGGTCTATTTGAGAAGATACTAAGGGTCAAAAATCTAGAATTCCTAAATGCCTGCAGCTTCCAAACGCGTAGACCAATCTCAACGGTGAAAACGTCAAACTGAAGGCCCACAGATGAACTCTCAGAATTCATAAAGTATAGGAGTCCAGCCGTGCAGGAAAAAATTTTCCTGCCACGTGGTTTTCAGTTTTTTAACCTGTACTTCTTCACCTCGCAAGGAAAAATTTTGAAATTTGGGTCAAATGTGGACCTTGCCTAGGAGTGCAAAATGACAGTATAAAAAATGCAACTTACTGGTTTAGATTTATCAGCGCACGCGTATTTTGTTAGAAAATCAAGGAAAACCTGGGTTTCTCTCTGATTACTCGGCGGCGCCGAAATCCTCGAAAAAGTTGCACTTGTCACCGTCTGCTACTCCCTAAGACACACAATTTGACGTATAACACAATGAAATCGGAGCACTTTTAACCAGTTTTCGGATTTTTCCAAGCGGAGCGACACGAAAACGGTGCGTACTCGGCAGCGGGTAGCGCGCAACGCTGGCTAGCTGTTGAGACTTGAGACTTGAAAGACTTCAGAGGACAATGCGCTATATATACGCTCATATAGACAAAACAGCACTGTGTTCTTCTCAGTTCTCGTCTACTAGACGAACTTCATTAGTACCACAAACCGATTGCGAAATTGCAGTTTGGATGCAGTTCTACTTTAGTTGACAGTAAGTGCAGTCTGCAACACAGCTGCCAACTACAATCGAATTTCAAGTGTGCTGAAAAAATATTCTATATTATTTTTTCGAACCACGGCACACCACGAGGTGGCCAGGTACGTAGGTTGGTAGGTGGTAGATAACTTATTAGCAAAGATCGGAATAGGTACCTAGTGCATTTTGGGGTGAACGTACCTGGAGGCTGGAACACTATCAATAGTATGGATATGACTGCGGGATTTATGTTTTGCGCTTTTGATACCTCATATAATGTTCAGTATCGAAGAGATATCTCCTTTTCATGTTGTAGGTAGTTAGGTACTAATAAAAACTGAGTAAGGAAACCTGAAAAAATTGGCATATCAACATTAAGATATCATGCGGAATTGCACTGTCTATTCCGATCATTCGCTTATTAGATATCTATGTTATGCCTTGTTTTGTGGGAACAATCTGGTGATGAAATAAAATATTATCTAGTTACCTATCTCAAAATTAAATATTATAATTATTGTTTTGTAATTTAGCCGTAAAAAGGTGACAACAGACAGACTTGCTTGTGTACATAAGTATGAAAGTATGGATAGTCAATACTCACAGCCACAGAGTAGGTAGATCACATCTTATAGGCACAGTATAACTATCCTAACAGTAAGACAACGCCTTTGATGTCGACTTTGTCAAGCGTTGCCGCCCGGGCCGCCGCGGCGGCGTCCGCGTCACACGAGTAGATAATAATTAGTCAATGCCGCGCCGCGCGTCGTCCGCCGCCCCGCCGCGCCGCTTTCCGCCCTGCAAGGCCTCAGTTGCTCTGCACAAGAAAATTCGTTGCCTAACTGTAAGGATTGTGAACCTGTTGGAACTTTTATAGGGGTGGTCTTGGGGTGGTCTCCCTGTAAGATGATCGTAGAAAGATGATCGTAAATCGTAATCTATAGGTAGAGTCTAGTGTCTACACTCTACTGGGACTCGAAGATATTAAGATACCTATCTACTTATAGACACTTTAGTAATAATAATAATAAAGTGTTCTATTATTTTCATAGAATAAGTAACGTTTTAGACACAAACAGAAGTTTTGTGTAATGTGTGATCAAAGTTCCTAGCCTCAAATAGGTAGTCTGGGCGGCAAATGCGACAATTAACAAAATTACAAAACACTTAAAAAAACAATAGAGTCTATGGGAATCAGGCTGCATGGTCAATGATCATTGATCTTTGCCTTTCCCGAAAGGGATAAACCGAAAAAGAAGAAGAAGAAGTCTATGGGAATCCTCAATCCATTCTAATTTCGATTAAGTACTTACCTACTTAGAATAGGTCTAGGTACCTAAATTAATAATAATTAATTAATGTTTGTTTAGTAACTTGTACACGTAGGTACTTGTACATAATAAGTAGGTAGGTAAATTGATTTCTTTTGTATATCTATTTTATGAATTTTTGAGGATTACGAAGAGCAATTAATTCCAACCACAGTTCACATCTCAAACTGAATCAAAACAAAATTAATGTAATTCTACCATATTATTATCGTATCGTTGAGATGAGTTAAAACGAGACGGGTATAACTTCACGCGTGTACTTTTCTCCCAGTGCGAAAGAAACAGCGAATAGGTGAATGAGGGGTCACGATTCATGAGTAAACGATGCGGGTCGCGGGAGGGGTGAAGCGTCGCCATCACGATTCTCTCATTTATATTTTTCTTTCAGTCGCTTTCGATACTACGAGTCGGTTGGTTATATTGCCGCTCCGTGAACTGTAAACAAGTAATACAACCGTGTGTGGTTAACTTGTGAAGTTTTTGTGTGTGACTCCGTCGCCTGTGAATCCAAAATGGGGTGTGGAACGAGTTTTGTGAAATATGTGCTGTTTTTCTTCAACCTGATGGTTGCGGTGAGTTTGTTTAACTTATTGTTGGGTAAAGGGCGGGAGACCGAAGAACCGGTTTGGCCTTTGGCGGTGGTCAGCCAACAGTGAAACTGTACGGGGCGTTGTGATCTACAACGTGGCCTGTGCCCGGTAGGTTGTGACCGGAATGTTATTTTAAAGCTCTTTGTAATCGAGCTTTTAACTTTTAACCATAGTAAGTAGAAACTCTGCTTTGAACAATTTTTTTTTGTCATAGATTCAATAGGTAGGTCATAGATTCAATAGGTAGGTAGGTATACCTACGTCAAGCCTACGTCAATTTATCATTGAAGTTCGTTACCTTTAAAATCTAAACGAGTATGTAGGTACTTCAAGAATTAAATTTTGCAGAAAAAAAGGTAATAGCTAGGTACATAATGGAAAAGTTTACTCACTGGAAAAAACGAGCTCCTTCGAGAATAGGTAAAGGTCAAATCCTTTTAAGACTTCGGTATAGATGTATAGAATATTTACCCACCTATCTACAGATACAAGCATACGGTCTGCGCTCAAGTATTGTAGCTGTACCTATGTCCTTCGAAGGAGAGAAATTCGTTGCGTAGTAAAACTTTACTTGAGAAGTCTAGCAAGTAGGTAAATAGCAGGCCCCAGGCAGGCAGGATAAAACCTATTATGTCGGTATACATATTATGATTAGGTATGTAGTAGGTAACTTTGATGTTCTGCCATCCCTAAATCCTAACTTAGATTAAATAGTAAGTATGGCTTAGGAAATTACAATTATTAGTATTTTTACTTTAATAATATTATGAGATCCTATTATGTACATACCTACCTACATCGCTGTCAAAATAAATTGTAAAGTACGCATTTACCGCACAAGTGCGCTAAAAGCTCAAATATTACGTTACATTACAGTTGGCGACCTACCTACAAAAAGCTGGTTACAATCAAAATTCAAAAGTCTAATTTTGTGCTTTTCACAAATGCTTGGCGTCTACCGCTTACTTCACTCACATAATAAACTTAGCGAAGTTGTGAGTGAAGTGAATAATAAGTTGGCAACAGGATTCTAGGACGATTCTTCTTTATTCATGATTTTAACTAATATGGCCGCCAAACAGAACAGCTGTTTTGAGGCCGCCATCATAAACGAGGTATAAAACGTTACTTGGAGTTGTAAATATTATACATATATAGGTAGGTACATATTTAAAATAGGTTTATCACTTTTATCAGTGTTCAACTTATGGTAGGTACTTATTTATTTAAAAAGATCTAGGTAGCTACTAATAATGCCTGCCGATGGCCCATGCCATCGCCGATAAAATCGCCCACAATCGTCACGATCATCATGCAATCATCCACACGATCGTCTGCGATCGTTTATTGAGCGGCTAGCGGCGTGAATTCCCTTTGATGCGTGCCCAAAAACCGACAAGTCGTTGATCGCCACGATTACTGACGATTGTGATTTGTGACGACGCACGATGATCGGCGACTACAAGCGACAAGTCCTCCACACGATAGTGCACGCGTGCAATCGTCTACAGTCGCCGATTGTAAAGAGGAGGCTTTAAACTTTGCCAATTACCACTTATAAATGTATTGAAAAACATTGTATTGAATATCTCGGCGCTATTTACCTTCATAATGTTAATATCTCGCCTGTGGCTTGGATATTTTAAGCTTCGACTATATAATTTTCAACTTACCGCAATTTTTAGCATAAATATCTACAATGTACAACTAGGTACAACATGTCAAACGTACAAATCAAATCCAGAAATATTTGCTCAGTGAATGAAAACCCAATAGACGTGAGTTCCTATCCCACTTCTCATTGGGAAATCGGTCGTGGTACGAGTACTATAGTGGTAATTCCACAATTTAGTTATTTATGTAGTTTTCCTTAATATAACTTAGTAGATAATATTATAGTTACGTCTATAATCATCTCTTAGGTCATGTTGGTGAGGTGAGCTCAACAATTAGTTTGCGTTTCAGACTTCGGCCATGATTCAATTCAAATATAGAGCTGCAGTCATAAAAACGTTTTTAATACAATCGTAATTCGCCACTCGCGATGACTGTACCGTCTCTACGACGCTGTGACATCATCGTTGTTTACAGAATTTTTCTCGCAAGCCGTCCTGTATGACCACTGACCATACGTCACATCTCGATTTGCATATTTGAATAATATGCGCGCAATCTTACGCCTAGCGCACACAAACGGAGTGGAGTAGTGCGACTTTTAATGATACTATAAAGAGTCTGTTCAAAAAGAGAATCGGCGTGGGATTTGAGGGCGCTGCTGTGCTTTTGTTTAGCGGGCAATACAAGTACAATACTATAGCGTTAGTTCACTGTTTGGCCACGCCGATTCTCTTTTTGAACAGACTCTACATAGTAGGATATTGGATATATTATGTACAAATGTCACTATGTAGTGTATGGTCCTAGAGTCATGTCTATTGTCTGTCGTCTGTCCGCTGTGTACGCGAAAAGCTTTAGCTGTTTGCCTATTTCTCGTATGCATTCCACAGCAATAAATTAAGTTATCGATGTGCCCTCAATTTTTGTCGTCGGGAGTCTTTTTATAGAGAGGAGCGATGTATTGGCAATAGTTAGTGTGTTCTTAGCCTTATTCAATAGGTACATACGACTCATAAGCTCTGTGGACGTGCCTTCGTGATGTTTCGCAATCTTTCCGTTCTGTTTAACAACAGCTGTACTATTATAAGATTCAGTTTTTACTTTCAAAATTACGAAAAAAACTCGTAAGATTTATTAACCATTTATTGCTTGCATTACTTTAACTGTTTGCGAATAACTATATTGCCTTCAACACGATAACTTGTTCGAACAGAAGTTTAAGGTCAAAGGTAAACCTAATCGGTAAACCAACAATATACACGACCTCGACATCTTGACCTCGTGAGTTTTGGTCTCAATTGCCCTAGGTCTCTACTTGTACCTAAATTAGCTTTCAGGCTTAAAACCATTTCTTACATAGTTCGGACTGCATCATTATTATTCACTAGCTTCTCTTCCCGCGACTTCGCTCGCGTGAATTTCGGTTTTTCACAAATCCCGAGGCAATCGTGGATTTCCGGTTCCCGTTCGCGCTTCCTTTTCCAACCTATATACTTTCGACCTACTTTCGAGGAAGTTTGCCTTAGTAATCTACCTATAGCTGTAGCTCTATAGATTTCGGTTTTTTCAAAATCCCGTGGGAAACTGTGGATTTTCCAAGGATTAAAACAGATAGAACAAACTCGTAGTGGTTCCTGCTGGGTTATTCTGTAACTTAGTTAGCAACTGAAAATAGTTGCCAACGAACTAGTTTGATATACATTGCTGCTTTACTGTGGGAAATATAAAGTGTTTTCATAATTTTACACAGTAAAGCAGCAATGTATATCTAACTAATTAGTTGGCAACTATTTTCAGTTGCTAACTAAGTTACAGAATAACCCCCCCTGGTAGGCTGGTAGTTAGGTACTAGGTAGGTAGGTGGGAACTTGTTAGGAATGCAAAGCTCGAGTCATAAGCAGGATATCTGCGGGGCTTTACCGCCGCGTAAACCATATTGAATCATTAATTATTCAATGGAACACACCTGTTGCCCGGTTTTTAGGGCGATGAGTAAAGGATAAGGGAGTTTCGACACGCAAGCCCATTGTCCTATCGATTCCCTAGCCTGAGCCTAGCGGTGATGAAAACACGACAATTTATGATAACTATTATGGTTGACAGGGGAAAAAATTATTATTTACTCACCTTTATTTTTTGTATGGTTTTGTTATAATACTATTATGATCATGAGTTTTTTCTCAGCATGAAATCACACTAATATTATAAAGGCGAAAGTTTGTGTATGTGTATGTTTGTTACTTTTTATCGCCGCAACTAGGTACTAAACCGATTTGGCTAAAATTTTGAATGGAGATAGATTATGCCCTGACTTAACACATAAGCTACTTTTTATCCTGGAAAATCATAGAGTTCCCAAGGGATTTTTAAAAAACCTAAATCCACGCGGACGAAGTCGCAGGCATTAGCTAGTAATAAACACTTGTCAGTATAGATTTAGAACGTGACATCACATTCCTCATAATATCCTCTGATGTGGGTAGTCATGACCATTGACCACAGATAAGGGAATAATCTGCTCTGTGGTCATGACGAATCAAATAACACATCATATTCCCAAATTAATATAATGACTTCGAATCATAAAGATAATTAAGCACATTCATAGGACCTACACAAGCTGAAATAATCTCCATATCCACAAAGAAACATATTTCCAGACAATAGCTCTTTTTAGTCGCGTAGAATTGGTAATGCTAAGAAAATGAACGGGAATATATAGAGAAACAAACATATCCTAGAACTAGAGTGATTTATCATCCATTTTACATGGTCCAGATAGACTGCTGATAAAATTTTTGGCTTAATAGGTATACGGCCTGTTTCTTCACCACCTTCTGATAAGTATCAGATAGCTATATCTACAACTTTTGTCTTTGTCACTTGACATAAAGTAAGAAAGTGACAAAACTTACGTTTAGGCTATCCGACACTTATCAGAAAGTGGTGAAACAGGGCCATAAAGTACAAGAAGTTGGTTAAAAAACTATTCAACAAGTTTAAGAAATCATGAGACAAAACAGAGCTTATTCCCCTAGTAGTAGAGTATAAAAGTGGTCCCCATTTTCTAAGGAACATGTTTTATATGATGAATGACATACTAAAGGTTTTATAATGTAAGCAGCACAATACCAAATATCCACCTATTGCTACACATAAGTGGGTCAAGGAAAGGTCTTCAAGTAAAAAGGAAAATCCAAGATGGCCGAGACGTGACTTAATCGAACGTGTCAGGATATTCCTGTACTTTGTCTTCCTTCTAATTAAGAATTCGCTGACAAACATGTCGAGAGAACTTCAGCCTCGGGGGAAACTTGAGTGCGCGTTTCTTTGTAGTCACGCAAGAGGTAATATTGCCAGGTAAGTATTTTAGGATCTACCCGCGATTGAGAATTCAGGATTCTGCTGAAGGCTGGTAGGCACATCAGTCGTCATCGGCCTTCTTGGTTCTGGCCGCCTCCCGCGCGATGCTTCTCCACTTGTGTCCGTTTGTGGCGTTGCGGGAGCACTCCACTGTGTCATATCTTCTATCAAATCCGTCCACAGATAGGTACGTGGGATCCGTGGAAGAATTTGAGAATTAGGGATAGTTCTACAATTCGGAAATGGAAATAAAACAAAAGGTGCCGAAAGTACGGATGTCACAAGTCAGTAAAAATGCCGTTCCAATAGAATTTTACTGGAGTTGTTCAGTAATAGGTGGTAATAGGTATAATACGAAGACATGACATCAAACGAGTCGCAGCCACAGCGAGTCGCTGGATTCAAGTGGTGTAAGACTGAGGCGTGAAGAACAAGGTACAAGGGACCCATGTCCTTTGAAGTCCCTTCGTATTGTCCCTTGAATTGAAGTCCTATTGTCCCTTCCCCAAGAAAAAGTAATATAATTGAACAGCTTGGATATCTATAGCTGTATTAAATTCAGTAGTTTTACCTCGATCGGTGTGTTGTGACTCGAAAATTGAATCCTAAGAAATTATGCATAAGGAAATATGCGTAGGAATAAGATTCATCTGAGTTGAATTTTAATATGATGTAATTCAGATGTTTCATATCATACGTGACCTTGGGCGTTCAAACTTAGACTATTATTTATTCTTTGATAATACCTCCTACCTACGCCTTGGTGTTTGCGAAACTTGCTAATCGTAAAATTAACTGGTTATTCAAGTTGTTCGAGCGCTTACTATATTATAGTTACTTTAGATTAAAACACGTGACCTAGTGACGGTGACATCACCGTCGCCTCGGCGTTACTCCGACGCCGATGCGGCGCCGACACTTATGTCCTTTCGACCTCCTGCTGACTTTAACGGTCCAATAGTTAGTTACAATACCAGACGGACCAATTCAACTTGTTTAGTCGCCGTCCAACACCGAGCATTCGATGATGTTGAAATTTTGTCAGGGATGTGGTCGAAATTGTGGCCGGTCTGAATTAATTCTACGTCACATACATCTCTCAACATACCAGTAAAAATATTGTTTAGAAATGGAACCCAACAGCGTTCATGACAAGAGCGTTTATAGACAAGAGTCTCAAGAGCATTCCCCAAACAATTCACCATTACCTTGAACCCAAGTTTGAAAACTAAAAAAGATGGGTAACTAATACATAGACATTAAATATTTCATTATAATTCGAAATAAGGAAAAAATAAAATCGCCGAAACTTGCTTTTAAATACATGTGTAATAAAAAACCAAGGTCTTCGGTCTCAAGGAGCACAATCAAAATAGCTCAGGGTCGTTCCTTTGTCGAGATTGCTAGTTACCAAAAATGTTATAGAGCTATTTAATCTTCTCAAGTTCTTTTAATTCGCCCACTAGCAAATGTTTATCCTGTACGCAAACTTCGGGAAGCTTTGGAATCTCAAATGCCGATGCCTGGTTTGTTCCAAAGTCTTAATTTAAATTCATCTACAATTTATCCCTTGACTGCGATCTCACCTGGTGGCAAGTGACGATGTAGTCTAAGATAGAAGCGAGGTAACCTTGAAAGTGTATGGCAGTTTCTATTAAACCCATACCCTGATATCGCTTATTATATTATATTCGAAATAAAATGTCGAAACTTCCAGTAATCGTTATACGCCAAACCTGTTCTTTAATATTTCGACTAGTTAATGTTGCAATGCCATTTTTGTAATCGACAAACATACCTTTTGTAGTATATTTACGGATGTTGCGTACGACCTTTGCCAATAATTTTAATAATAATTTTTGGCATAGGGTACACATTCAACAATCGTCATTGTTCCAACATTTTTCAGCTGATTCGGATGGTGTATTAGCCGCGACTGTATTTGATGCGATTAGGCCATATCCATTTTCCACTGGAATTTCCAATATGCATTTTCCACTGGAAACTACTGGAAAGTGAATAAAAATCAACATCTGCTCATAGTCGCAAGACTCATCACACGATATCGCAAAAAAATCTTATGACCTTCGAAAACTCAATCTCAATTTGACTTTACCATTACGTAATCGTATAATTTCGGCAACAATTTTTGTATAATATTTCCACGTTTTTGTTTACAATACCTACTTGCACGATTATTATTATCATCGCTACCATCTGATTTCACCTTAACCACAACCGCAACGGTGCGGAGGTCAGATGGCTATCGTTTGTTATAAAACTAGTAGCCTGTCAAATAGTTACCAGTTTTCATTGGGTAAGATGGCAACTGTGCGCAAAATCTGTCACCGATAAAAAGCCAATAAAACGTTTTTTCTATAGGGTATACTTACCAATATACATCTATCTATCTATATAATATAATAAAACTGTAACAAATCCAATTCTGTACATTGAAGATATTTTGAAATTTTTTATCGGAGGGCACTCTATAATCGATACTGAAGCCAAAACTGCAATTTTTTTCATTTTTGTCTGTCTGTCTGTCTGTCTGTCTGTCTGTCTGTCTGTCTGTCTGTATCTTGGCCGCGCATCACGCCGAAACTACTGAATGGATTCGAATGAAACTTGGTACGATTTGAGTTTATACTCCGAGGTAGGTTATAGGATACTTTCTATCCTGAAATTCAGCACGGTTCCCTTGGGAGAGGGGATGAAAGTTAAAACGTGTATTTAGCTGTAATTCATTAACGCGTTATTCGATTTCACTCATTCTTTTTTTGTTAGAAAGGTAGTACTTTAAGTATTGTCCCGTAAATATTTCAAGGTCATAGGTTTTTTAGTTTAGAAATGACAGGCATTTATTGGGTTCCAATACTTGGGACCCGGATCTTTGTACGTACGGCTTATTTTAAACTGGCGTGCGTTTAAATTTATGTTTGTCGGTCTGTCTATTTGTTCCAGTTAATCTCCGAAATGGCTGGATCGATTTTAATGGGACTTTCAATGTTATAAGGAGTAACTTAGACTACATTTAGTTTAGGTACATAAAAGAATCATGGGATCCGATCCGATCCTATATAAAAACTTTATTTCTACGCGAACGAAGTTGCGGGGATCAGCTAGTATTACATAAGTATCGTGAAGTCAGAACGTCGGAGTCGCCCCTGCGGCGCCGCGCCACCCCAAAATGAATATTTACCGTTCGCATTATTGGCCTTTATTTATGCTTGCAGTGACCTTGGACTCGATTGTGTTTTAAGTAAAAGCGTATTCTTGGATGAGTAGCTAAATCTTTGTGCCTCGTAAAATAACAGTGGCGCTAATTTCAATTAGGTTAAAAGTGTCTATTGCCACTGATCTTATAGTACTAAGTTCAATAATTTCATCAAAATCTGAGATACTATCGTCAATCGTCGTCATCTTCAGCCAATATGTAATTATGTATCTACTGTTGCATTGTTGGATTGCTTCTTTTATGTAGAGCTAAATACCAGCCTCTATTTCTGATGTCACCGCTCTACTTTGCCGAAACGCGGTCTACGCTCAAGGACCACTCGCCAAACTCCGTAATTCCTATATATCAGACTAGATGTTAAATATTTAATTTTTTGCTAAGGACAGGAAATTACTTAGAATGTTATTTAATGCTGTTTACTAATGTTATTTAATGCTAGGACTTAGGAGACAGGATTTCATCGGTTTTCAATTACTAAAACTTCTGGGTCTGATGTGAATATATCATGGTCTGCCATCCATATTATTATGTTTTCAATGTTTTTTTGTCGTGTACCTACTTCGTATGTATTAAATTAGCCATTTACCAGCTAACCAAGGATAACGTTTGAAGCCAACCAACCATTAAATTTCGGCAAGGTTTTTAACATGCTTAAATTAATTAGCTTCACTTGTAACTATGTATCAGTGTATGTAAACAAATCTAGGAAGTCGAATTTAACCTATTCCTAATTCAGTCGTTTTCTGAAACTGATTTTGTCTATTTAGTCAGAGACATAAGCACAAATTAGGCAATGCCATAATCAGACTGCATAGAACATTGCAATTTCTAAAATATTTTCATTATTTCCGTTCCGCTTTGTCAAGACAAATCCAACAAGTTTCCAAGACATTTCGCCACTTATCGGATTTAACCGAAGCTTATTACTTGCTACCTACGCTTTACCGTGTCTGAGGGCTCGGATTAGCGTTTCCCTTTGTCTAGGACCCCCCTCCCACTCGCTTATTGTCAGCCGGCCGTCGACCCATCTCGCTATACACGTGTGAGGTACACCGGTATTTAAGTCTATATGTGAACTTCTAATATGAACTTACGACGTTCATATTATTAACTAGCTGATCCCCGCGACTTCGTTCGCGTGAATATAGGCTTTTATATAGGATCGGATCGGATCCCATAATTCTATTATGTACCTTAACTAACTGTAGCCTAAGTTACTCCTTATAACATCACCTATCTGCCATTTAAAGTTCCGTTAAAATCGATCCAGCCCTTTTTTGAGATTAGCTGGAACAAATAGACAGACCGACAAACATAAATTTAAACGCACACCAGTCTAAAATAAGCCGTACGTTCAAAGATCCGGGTCCCAAGTTATTTGAACCCAATACTGAGGGTTGTAATGTCTGTCATTTCTGAACTAAAAAACCTGTGACCTTGAAATATTTACGGAACAATATATAAAGTACTACCTTTCTAACAAAAAAAGAATGAGTGAAATCGAACAACGCGTTAATAAATTACAGCTAAATACACGTTTTAACTTTCATCCCCTCTTCCAAGGGAACCGTGCTGAATTTTGGGATAAAAAGACAGACATTGAAGATATTTTGAAAATTTTTATTGGAGGGCACTCCATAATCGATACTGAAGCCAAAACTGCAATTTGTTTCATTTTTGTCTGTCTGTCTGTCTGTCTGTCTGTCTGTCTGTCTGTCTGTCTGTCTGTCTGTATCTTGGCCGCGCATCACGCCGAAACTACTGAATGGATTCGAATGAAACTTGGTACGATTTGAGTTTATACTCCGAGGTAGGACATAGGATACTTTTTATCCCGAAATTCAGCACGGTTCCCTTGGGAGAGGGGAAGAAAGTTAAAACGAGTATTTAGCTGTAATTCATTAACGCGTTGTTCGATTTCACTCATTCTTTTTTTGTTAGAAAGGTAATACTTTAAGTATTATTCCGTAAATATTTCAAGGTCATAGGTGTTTTAGTTCAGAAATGACAGACATTTATTGGGTTCAAATAACTTGGGCCCCGGATCTTTGTAGGTACGGCTTATTTTAAACTGGCGTGCGTTTAAATTTATGTTTGTCAGCCTGTCTATTTGTTCCAGCTTATCTCCGAAACAACTGAATCGATTTTGATAGAACTTTCAAAGATAGATAGGTGATGTTATAAGGAGTATCTTAGGCTACATTTAGTTTAGGTACAAAAAAGGATTGTGGGATCCAATCCGATCCTATATAAAAACCTATATCAACGCAGACAAAGTCGCGGGGATCAGCTAGTTATATATATATTAATATATTAATATATTATAGATTATAGATAGAAGATTACGAGCGATCCAGTTTCAGTTTCCTTCTTCCTATAAGCGTTTTACTATGTTGTATTTTGGAATATATCTGTTAGTTTGAAGATCAAATACTTAGATACTTACTCGCCTAAGTTTTTTTCTGCGTCTGCGTTTAAATGGTAGGGTTCGCGGTTCGCGATGAGGCTCGCGGATACTATTCACACGCAGATTTGTTCGTGGACTTGTCGCTAGCGTTACATCCGGCGGATTGGTGCGCCCGTGAATGGTAGACACTGTGGGTAGACATAAGGGCTGAATTTCAAACAATCACTTATTAAAATTGGCTCCAAGGTTTAGAATTCTATAAAAATATGTATAGGGCTCTCTTAAAAAGTTCTAAAATACAACTTCGACCCCAATGCCTCTAAGGTAAAGATTACACGTATAGTATCTGCATAGTAATTCAGCTTATTTCAACTGCTTTGTGTTTATGTAGGACGTCTTCATCGACTCTAGTAGACAAAAATGGGTTCATCATGAAACAGTTAATCGAGCTTCTAAACTATTTCGGTGCGTCCAGTAAACACGTAACTACGAGAAAATTTGCACTTTTGCGAGCCGTGATTTCGATCGAAATGTGGACATTCGTTTATTTTAAGCGAATCTGGGTCGAAGCAGGTTGCCGACCCGCGCCCGTCGTAAAGGTTTTTATCGCTGTGTCCAACGGGAGCGACCTGTGATTAGTTACTCGTAACTTCCTAAACTAGTTACAGTTACGTATCTTACATAATTTCGTAATGAAACTCATTAAGAAATTATGTAATTAAATTCATTTGGCTTCAGTAATAGAAATTCGAGAATAGCCTCACTTAATTTTTTTTTCTCATTATTCTTTATCAGGATTCCGGAACTCCCTAGTCGTTATTTAATCCTGTAAAGGAATTAGGGTATAGTTACGTAAATTCTTACTGTTGTAATTGGTGGTTTCCTTTCGATGAACTTTTCGATGGTTACTAGATAAGTTAATATAGTAATTATTTAATTCTTTGAATTTGAATTTAAAGGCTTGCTTGCATCTTTTAATAGTGGCACCAGATTCAAGGCGAGATGGTATTAGACGTCGGCCTTGATTTGTCACCCGTGTATCAGCAAAGTTTTTATTCTCGGAGATTCGATTCAAGAGAAAAATCTGTTATCTTTATATGTATAAACAAAATACATAACTACGTGACTTGATCGCTTTTATGATTACGCATTCTTCCACATAAGTGCTTGATGCTTCTAACTGCTAAGAAAAAAGATAATAGTCTCATAATAATTATAGGTAGCTTTTCGGTTTCATTGGAAAAGTTCGAAAGTTCCAAATCCCATCACTTGAACTAGTGTAGTTTTAGGTACCCTTGGTTGATCATAAAATTATACTAACTGAGGGTACCATCCATCTCTGTGCAGTATGTTCACCATATTATTTAGATCCAAGTGCCCAAACCATAATATACCTAATACCAATGCAATTATTTTTTTGTTCAAAAATCGGTTGAAATTTTTCCATACAAAACAGCAGTTTCTTGGGTAAATAATTATGTACACTTGCTGATATACATATTATTTGACCAGCGATACTAGTGGTGACTGTGGTGGCCCGTGGGGCATATTAAATTAGGTCAACAGGTGTTTTGTCTTTTGTCACGCTAGTAAGATCAATGTGTTTTTATTTTAGGCCATATTAAAAAAGCGTTATGGAAAATATTATTATTATTATTGACATGGTTTAGAATTGTAGTAATTTGTTAACATTAATGTAATAAAATAACCCACACAATTAATTTAAATAATAATAATCATTATACATATCTGACTCGTATTTTGCGTAATTAACTGACACTAATTTATATTTTATAATGTAATAACAACTTATGAAGATAAAAGAATAAAATTATACTTAAAAATATGAATGATTATTATTATTATTTGATAGCTAATGGAATAAGATAAATGAAATGTAAGATTGTTTAAAATGTATTAGAATAAAGGCTTTTTTATTTATTTTATTTATTTTATGGAAAATATTATAATCGATTAGTATAAGGTAAATTAAGTGGATTAATATTGTACTATAAAATATTGTAATTACAACTTTCTAATAAGTAGGTGTAAGTGTTAAGGCGATACTCGATATTACGTATTTCGGAACGCAGAGGTTTTAAGGTCAGTGGAACGTAGCTTGTGGTTATCTGTGGTAAACTTTAACCACACGAGTAGATAGGTACAGAGAGCAAGCTTCATACAAACGGCCCGCTGCACTGTAGGTACACTCAAACAAACACTCACCAACGGTTCACGGACGCCCGCTCGGTCACAGGGTCCCCCAACCGGTACTGTCGGGTGACAAACGTGCGCATATGTGTGAGTGTACCTACAGCCACACGAGTAGATATTATACAGAGGAAAAGCTACCTAAGAACGTCCAAAATTTATACCTATTCTGATAGGGTTGTCACCTGTTGCATGTGAAAAATTATGGGTAAAAATAAAAATATTATATACTAGTATACATAATATAGCAATATATGTAATAATGATTGGAAAAATATGTTTTTTATATTACATTACTATACTATATATAAGTTATATAGTTACTTAGGTAGGTAGTAGGTACTTACTAAAACTAAGTGTGATAGCACATGCATAGATGTCCCAGTGATAGTATTTATATACTTACTTAAGTAAAATAAATGACTTAAATACCTAATTACTTAGGTAGGTAGTAGATTATAAAACCGTAGACATTTTTATGAACAGATACCTACTAAAAATAAGTGTGATAGCACATGCGTAGATATCCCTAGTGACAGTACCTAGAATCTAGATACTTACTTACTTTAGTAAATTGAATGAATTAAGTACCTAGTTACTTAGAATGACCCGTTAGCGCGGTTGGCAGTGACCCTGCCTTCCGCTCCAGGGTCGCGGGTTCGATTCCCGCTCCGAGTCTGGGTGTATCTATAATATAATAAAACTGTAACAGATCCAATTCTGTACATTGAAGATATTTAGAAAATTTTTGTTGGAGGGCATTCTATAATCGATACTGAAGCCAAAACTGCAATTTGTTTCATTTTTGTCTGTCTGTCTGTCTGTCTGTCTGTCTGTCTGTCTGTCTGTCTGTCTGTCTGTCTGTCTGTCTGTATCTTGGCCGCGCATCACGCCGAAACTACTGAATGGATTCGAATAGAACTTGGTACGATTTGAGTTTATACTCCGAGGTAGGTTATAGGATACTTTTTATCCCGAAATTCAGCACGGTTCCCTAGGGAGAGGGGAAGAAAGTTAAAACATGTATTTAGCTGTAATTCATTAACGCGTAGTTCGATTTAACTCATTCTTTTTTTGTTAGAAAGGTAGTACTTTAAGTATTGTCCCGTAAATATTTCAAGGTCATAGGTTTATTAGTTCAGAAATGACAGACATTTATTGGGTTCAAATAACTTGGGACCCGGATCTTTGAACGTACGGCTTATTTTAAACTGGTGTGCGTTTAAATTTATGTTTGTCGATCTGTCTATTTGTTCCAGCTAATTACCGAAACGGCTGGATCAATTTTGATGGAACTTTCAATGGCAGATAGGTGATGTTATAAGGAGTAACTTAGGCTACATTTAGTTTAGGTTCAAAAAAGGATTATGGGATCCAATCCGATCCTATATAAAACCTATATCCAGGCGGACGAAGTCGCAGGGGTCGGCTAGTTTATAATATGTATGTATAATGTATATATACCTTTATATAAAATATATATATGTATTTATATGTAAATATGTCTATCAGTCGGCTATTACCATGCATGGTACACACATACACAGGCATGAAGTTGCCTACTTTAGGAATAGACGGCCGTGTGCGTATGTGTGAGTATTTATTTATTTATTTAATTATTTATTTAGATAGGTACCTTAGATAGGCCCATCGCGATGGCCCATTGCATAGAGGATCTATAACACATTCCGTTTACTAAAAGATAGGACCTCGCTGACAAGTTGCTTTGACTCGCTCGCTCGCAAGACAATACTAACACAGCATACCTGGGTATGCAGTGTTAGTATTGTCAGTTTTTCACAAACATTTAAGTTTCATACAATACCTAAATATTCTTAATGATGCTTTTTTGCACACCCTACCCATGCGTCGCAGTGGCGTCATCGACGCCAGGTCCAATCTTTTAGTAAACGGGTTGTACCTGGCAATGTTATTACTCAATTCTATTCAGTAGAATCTGCTTTTTGAACCAGTAGTAGAGTCTTGACATAGTATTATAAGTGGCACATACTATCCTACAATAAATAAATTCATGTCATTTCAATTAATTTCATTTCATTAATTTTATTGTATAGATATGTAAAGGTAGGTATACTTACTTCACTTGATCTCTAGGGTACACAAAAAAAGAGATTGGAAAAGTGCGCACGACCCACAGCCCTGTCGTTTGTCTACCAACTGTCCTACCAGCGAACCGTTGGTGAGAGCTCGTGTGTGCGTGAGCGGCGCTATGTGTGCGTGTACCTACAGCGGGCCGCTTCTAGGTAGCTTTCTCTCTGTATAATATCTACTCGTGTGCTACAGCGGGCCGCTTGTAGAAGCTTTCCCTCTGTACTTATCTACTCGTGTGCTTTAACTTTGTCTCATGTACCTACATAATAGGTACATATTATATTAAGTAATCTTTCAATATTTGTCTTATGTACATAATATTTTAGCGTTTTGGTTTGAACATAAAGTTAAACTTAGTGCTGACTGCTGTGATGTCGTCATATCGACATAAAACTTAGCGGCCGACAATCATGACGACGATCATGACCAATGATCATGATTTTTATTGACGTTTGTGTGAATTGTTTATATTCCGTCGTGAGTTACACATAATTTTTCCGTCGGCGTACTTATAGGTATTCATTGTGCATGTACGCCGCGGGGGACCTCGAAATTTGACAGAAAATATTTCTCGTAGGTACATCACAAATTAAATCTCTACTGACCATTCTATTTACTATTTGCATACGCAGGACAAAACATAAATATTAGTGGTTTTTCTCTAAAAGAATTTTAAATATTCACAGCCAAAACTGGAAAGTTCACTGCACTGATAATAAAATTGTTGTATCAGTGTCCTCGAAGGAAGTGTGTTGTTCTGCCACACAAAACGTTTCGTAACAAATACTCCCTAGTCTTTTGCTAAAAGTGTTTTAAGTACAATAAGTAGGTACATATTCAATATTAATTGCATCTAGACTTAGAATAAGAAAGTTCATTGTACCGTCAATATTGCTGATCTATTTAGAATCAGTAGGTAGCAACTAGCAAGGCGGAAGTAGTATAGTTAGCTATAGTTTCTTTTTCCTTTTTTTCCCGACCTCGCCTTTCCGCTCCGCTCGCTTCACCTCTAGAATGTCTTTGAACTGTTGATTGAATGTATGATGCGCACACCTGTTAAGTTCTTGACCAGCTTTCTTGGTTTTAATTTAAATTAAGCTCCGGTATTATTTAACTTCATAATTAATTGTCATAAAATGTTACAGCCTCTTTGGTTACAGCAGTTTTTTATTGCTTCCAAACTTTCTGACAGCCTATGTGATTAATACTTCGGCCTCCTTCGGGGGAAGTTTCGGAGAGGAGGTGAGAGTTTTCGGAGTTTGTGCTTTTTAAACAATTAAATATTACTTGCTGAAGGAAAACGTCGTGAGGAAACCTGCATACCTGAGAGTTCTCCATAATGTTCTCAAAGGCGTGTGAAGTCTGCCAACCCGCACTTGATCAGTGTGGTGGACTACGGCCTAAACCCTTCTCATTCTGAGAGGAGACCCGCGCGTTGTAGTGGACCGGTAATGGGTTGTATAATGATGTTGATTATGAAACTTACCAACTACGAGTAAAGCGGATTCCAATATTACCAACTTAATAAACCTAAATGGAGCCTTGTGACTTGTGAGTGACCAGCAATTAATGAGATCGCATTTCAGCGCAAATTGGTGAACATTGTGAACAACAAGGCAATTGTACTGCAAGGTACAGCTATAGACTGCTGTAGTTTACTTTTATTTTATCAGCGTAGTAAATTGTAATATCGTTAACGACCGTGTGATATCGATACGGCTCCGTAACGTACTTATTTATTACTATAACTACACCTACTCTAGTTACTATAATAGTAAGAGATGTTGCTCCGTAAAATTTCATCATTCGAATGACGAATGAAAAGTTATTATGTTGGTGTACATAATATGATACAGTTGGCAGCAGCACTGCATCGCAGAGGCAGTGTGTGTGACTGTAAAGTCATATTGATCACTAAAATATTAAATTGTGGTCGGAGGCCTCAGTCCGCATATAAAAACTCCTAGAGTCTATTTGATTTGGTTGATATTTCTTTTTTCAATAAAAAAAAACATAGTTATTAAATAATAACCGACACATCAAAACGTTGGATTCTTTCAAATTGTTATTCAAATTCGAACAATATTTTTATGTCAATTTTTACAATCGAATAATACCTATTTGAATAGATCATTCGCATTTCGCCCGTCTCTACTAGTTATTATAGTATAGGCCCTATTTCTATTATAACAAAAACACATGTAGGCTGCTCATGCCTTTTGATGATATTATCATTAATGAGGCAAATAATAGTCGTAGGTAGCCTACCTGCCTCGTTATACTTAGAAGGTGTTTAGTACATTAATAAATTAGCAAAGTCCATTGAACCTTTATTTTGCATAAAATTATTATAGAATCCAAAAAAAGTTTTAAATTCAGTGTGATACAGTACATGTACATTGTACAGTACCTACTGATAAGAGCTTGCCGGTTTCAAATAACTCGAAAACGAGTTTGTCCTATCTAATTTAGTTGTATAAAATTCCAAATAATTATGCATACTTATTAGTGAGCGTAGCTGATCCTTTGAGTTTAACTTTAAATGTTTAAAGTTGAGGAAAATAATTATAAAACCAGCTAAAAATTTACAGCAACTGACTAATCTAATTTGATGTTTCGCAAAAATTTAAGAAGGATAGACAAATGTAACTACTACAAATAACTATTTAAATATAACTGCTTACTAATAATAGTATCGTTTTAACAAGTATAAATTTAAAATTTAAAAAACCCCCGACATTCGCAATAGTTTTTTTTTTAGGATTTGCAATAGTGCTATTCTACTAGTCAAGTCCTTTCATTTGATATTGATGAAGGGAGTTGTGAAAAAATATATATTATCCACCATTTTGTAGCAGCGGCCATCTTGGACCGATTTTCATCAAACATAGCTAACAGCACTCTCGACTAATTCACCTTTCAAACAAAAAAAACCGCATTTAAATCGGTCCACCCGTTTGAGCGCCACAGGGGAACAGACAGACACACACACACGCACGCACGCACGCACGCACGCACGCACGCACACACACACACAGACACGTCAAACTTATAACACCCTGTCGTTTTTGCGTCGGGGGTTAAAAATGAACTAGGCAGGTACAAAAAAGAAACTCTAAAGTTTTTGGAATTGTCTACATAAATTATTTATGCCCACTAAAACCTAAAGTGGAGATTTACGCACAGTTAAAGTTAACTTGAAAACTTACACGAGACCCTCTGAAACCTACACTCGACGTCCTGTTTTCATCGTATTGTATCAAGTCGTCTAGATTTCTAGACGCAAAACCACCTACGGTCTAATAACTTGTATGAAAAAGATAGATTAGAATATGATGAAATGTGGACGTGGGGGTCAGTATAGTCAATTAAGCTCTATTGAGTGTAATTGCGCGAGTTAGCGAACGCAGTAAAAATAGTGACGCCTGTGTTGCGATCACATTTTTGGGGGCATCAGTATTGTCCACGTCTCTCAATTCCTTGTCTATTCGATTCGATTGGGTTCTATTTATTTGCTTCAACACATTTAGATTAAATTACAATATGTGTTACACAAATATTATTAACAATTACAATTCTAAAACAAAACGTTTTTTTTTCGTCAACTACGACAGTTACTCACTTCACGTATTGCAATGAAATAAGTTGTCATACTGTCCGCTAATTCTCAAGTCCGATGGGGCGGCAATCCGAAATGAGAGATCAAGCGCAGGATTTATGCACAAAGACGTCTTTAGTACCTTAAGCCACATGTTTTTTGCCGTGAAAAATTACGGTTTATTCGCCGTAAAGTAGACACGGTCGTCAATGTTGTATAGAGCGTGTGGCACAATGGAAGCTTGTCCACACGCACGGCGGCCGGCACTACGACGCGGCAAGGACGCCGTACGGTTAAAAACCGTGCTGTTAAAAAGAGGCATTAGGTGTTCTCCGAGGCACCGCCAATTTTCCTACTCCAGGCTGCTACTGAGAATCCTTTAGTCCAAAACTAAGAAACCCAATGTTTTTCGGCCCGATAAAGGAACTCGGGAATTCACGATCTGCAGAGAAACCAGCTAGACCACGAGACCAACGAAGCGGTAAACTTCATAATGAAAGTGTTTGTGATAAGCGGAGGGATAGAAACAATTCAGTAAACAGTTTGGGCGTGAACCAGAGTAGCTACTCGTAGGTACGCACGCGATATATAAATAGTATTGGGATTGGGTGCGCGAAACCGCTCTATAAATGTATTTATACGCACCGATCGCCGACATGCTGCGTCTGTCGACGTAGGATAATTGCACGCGTTTAATTTTTAAACACGTGTAACGTGTAAAATAAATAGTTTATTTAGTCGATTTATATGAAAAAATATGCTATGGATGAGTTCAAATTAATACGCTACACACTTTACGCGGTTTACACTCTTTTTACCCGACTACGGCAAAGCCAAAAGTAAGGGTATCGATTTTTGTGTCAGATTGTGTGCAGTAGCGACAAGTACTGTCAGTACAGTAGACAGTGTCGCGACAGTAGCGACTACTGGGCCGATTTTGATGAATGAGGTGTCAATTTGTTGTTAGTCCGGGTGACATAGGCTACATTTTATACGAAAAAAATCGACCTGACGGATGTTACATCCAAAAAACTGGGGGGTCTCCAAAAGATTTTTTTTGCTATTTTCCGTTCACAGTCAGTCGAGTTTTACGGCCTGTTTCACCACCTTCTGATAAGTGTTGGATAGCCTAAACGTAAGTTTTGTCACTTTCTTAGTTTATGTCAAGTGACAAAGACAAAAGTTGTAGATAGCTTATCTAATCCATATCAGAAGGTGGTGAAACAGGCACTTAGCTTCTGAACTTATCTTGTAGATATCTAAACTGTGCACAGGCCCCGTCCGTGTACAGCACTTGTCCCTGCATATTAAAAAAGAGTTTTGTTTTATGTATTTATATTAAAAAAGAATTTGTTGGGGTAAAAGAGAGTAAGGGACCTTTCGGATAGACCGGTGCGGAGAGCGTCGGAGAGCATTTTTTTTTTTCACATAGACCGGCCGTTCTTTGCTCTGCTCTCCGCGCCGGTCTGTATGAACGGACACGCGGATGCGTTCGGAGCCGAGCGTACGCTCTTGGGCCAGATTGTACTCAGAGGTCGGCCTACGGTGGGCTGCGCGAGCATAAAAGAGCACGCGAACGGAGCCGGTCGGATGCTCGAGCGCGTAAGACGAGCTCTATACACGAGCATAGAGCAGCCGACCAGCTCGACGAGCAGCCGAACGGCTTTCACACCGAGCGTATTGGGAGCATCCTCGAGCATCCTCTTATCATAAAAGAGATAAAATGTAAAAATAAAGCTTATTTCAATGTCTTAAGATTCTATTTTAAATGAGATTATTTGCTCTGCTATCTGCGCCGGTCTATCTGAAGTCTGAACGGACCTTTAAGTGTAGGGGAAAATCCAGTGGGTAAAGTGTACGGGAAAATCCAGATAATGAATGGACGTGATTAATAAAATTATATGAGAATAGGAACTGAAACCGTTGGTCATGTACATTGTACAGTATTGGTTGTTTTTAACACTTTGTATCAACATTGGCTGGGATCCAGGTGCTATTGACCCGTTTGGTCATCATCTTATTGTGGGTGTGTGAACCATGATTGTTTACCGTTCCAACTCGTCAGTTTATATGTATTTACTATATTATAATTATATACATACTAGCTTTTGCCCGCGGCTTCGCCCGCGTTAATTGCAGTTTTTCACAAATCCTGAGGGAATCGTAAATTTCTGGTTCGCGTTCCCGCTCCCTTTTCCAACCTTTATACTTACTTTCAAGGTAGTTTGCTATAGTGATCTACCTTTAGCTGTAGCTGTAGATTTGGGTTTTTTCAAAATCCCGCGGGAACCGTGGATTTTTCCAGGATAAAAAGTAGCCTATGTGTTAAGTGAGGGCATTATCTATCTCCATTCAAAATGTCAGCCAAATCTGTTCAGTAGTTGCGACATTATAGAGTAACAAACATCCAAACATCTAAACATCCACACTTTCACATTTATAATAGGTATTAGTAGGATTTAAGTAACCTTAATATTAAAAGCGTATACTTACCTAAATTACATTACCCTTCTCATTCTGAGGAGAGACTTATGGTAGTGGACCGGCCGGTAATGGATTAATGATGATGATGATGAAATTACATTAACTGCATGCATTGATGTAGAATTTAATACAACAATGCTTGCATGCGTTTAAGCCTCACAATAATCTATACTAATAAATAAAATTGAAGTGTATGTCTGTAATATCGAAATAACTACCTCATATTAAGCTCATATGGTTATTTGAACGATACTATAACCGAATCACACGTTTTTAAAATTTTTGTCTGTCTGTCTGTCTGTCTGTCTGTCTGTTTGAACGGGCTAATCTTTGGAACGGCTGAACCGATTTTGACGGGACTTTCACATACAAGTAGAGAATTAACCAGGGAGTAACATAGGCTACTTTTTTAACCGACTTTCAAAAAAGGAGTTGTGTTTTTCTACCTATGTACACCGATATCTCCGAGATTTCTGAACCGATTTGCGTAATTTTTTTTTTAATCGATAGAGAAACATTGCGACACTGTCCTACAAAAAATTTGAATTCCAACTCCTCAATCCTGATGCTGTAGAGGATCTGATCCCCAAAACTAATGGGATTTAGGCAATGTCGGTTATTTAAATAGATATTGGGGATACCAATTAAAGACTTTATTGTTGAATGACCTCAAGTAGGTACATATCCAACTCCTCAACCCTGATGCTGTAAGGAATTGCATTCCGAAATCGTAAGGATCCCACGGAATTTTTCCGTTTTGTGGACGGGTTACTACTTATTACAGATAGGCTTATACTTTTTGTTCTGGAAAATCAAAGTTCCCATGAGATTTTTACAAACCTAAATACACACGGGCGAAGCCGTGGGCATCATCTAGTGAAGTATAAAATTGTTAGTTACGAGATTGTAATTTATTACAATAATATATCTTTCAGCACTTCTCTTGTTATTGTAAACAGCTATAAATATTGTTTAGTTAATTATAAGCGATTGCGCACTAACGGAGGTAATTACGCTATAGTATTGGCCACGAAAAACCCACATTTCTTGCCCTGTAAGACTAAGGTTTTCGACCAGTAGGTAATGTCGCACAATATAACACAATGTCTTCAGGCATTGGGTAGGTATGTGCGACGAAAAGGAATTACATAATAATATATTAGATATGAAGTTTGCTGAATATTATCCTGCATAGCTACTTACTTATATTTTTTGTATTGCAATGACAACCATCTTTTCAAGTAACAAGTTTATTAACCTAACCAACCATTAAACATAGTGATAGCATTAGTAGTGACATTTAATTTAAAAATAATGTCACAAATAACAGTTACAATACTTTTGAGCGTTATCTTAAATTATAGATTGGCTGTTGCATTTAAAAGCAATAAAGGTTATCAAAAATATCAATTTCGTAACGAAGACTTCAATGCAGAGTTCATCTTCGAAATAAAATATTTAGGCCGTGCACATATTTGGAGATTGATTGTATTGGCTTTGACTTATGACTGTACTTGTAGCTAGATGTTAATGATTCTTTTTGTGCGATCGATTGCAATTTAACTTCCTCAATTAAATATTTTTGTGTTTAGAAAAACTACCTACTTATCTACCCTAATAATTTGTGACATAAGATATTGTTATTGTGGACAATTCTGTTGTGTACAATCTCTAAACTTTATAGTAAATCGACGAATTTAAAAATAGTAGGTACTATTCTCTTCCGCAAGAAGCATTGTGAAAGATAGAGGAATATATTTCGCCCTGACATTTTAGTTTAGGTTTAGAGATAAAGTCTGATTTTTAATTCGGTGGAATTAAAGTTCGGTGGAAGTTGTCATTTAAAAATAGAATGAGTTATTTGTATGAAAAACAAGGTTACCACCTGAAGTTCGATTTTACCCCAAACCAAGGGCGTCGCCAGCCGCTGGCCAAGGGGGGGGCAAGCTGGTGATATTATAGTATGCAAAAAGTGTAAATAGGCCAGTCATATTTTTCAAGTGCTGCAAAGTTAGCACATGTCTTCCGAAACTGCAAAATTGGAGACTACTGGTAGTGGTCCTAACAACATATTAAAAAAATCAAAATTTTCTTTTCAAACTATAGCATATTTATATTTTCTCAAATCTCTAGGGGGGGGCAGCTGCCCCCCCCCTGCCCCTACCTGGCGACGCCCTTGCCCCAAACTAAAGTACCTGAAGTATCTGTCAGGCATTTGTCATATCTACATGAGGCAATTGATTTTTATTTATATGTATATATCAGTTTTGAATTTATCATCTTTTTTGTGGGAACTATTTTATCTCTGGTAACATTTTAGAAAATTTCACGAAATTAAAAATGAGAGTATAATGTACAACAGAATTAGCCATATTGTATAAACATAATACATGGGGTAAGACTATTAATATAATAAATATATCGAAATCTGTCAGTGTATAGATGGCGTAAACATCCGGAAGTCGTGCAGACTGATACGAAATACGAGTACACTATCTATGGCGCACAACGTCCTATATGGACAGTGAAAAAAGACACTGCCTGCTCCATAACATCTTATATTAGCTAATCGCGCTCTGGTTTCATACTTTAGTTTAAGTAAACGTAGTTCATCTTTCATTCTTGGTGTACTTGACACCAATTCTATTAAGTACCTACTTACCTCCACTTTTAAAATTTCTTAAATTATTCTTCTAAAGCTTGTTTTATAGTGCAGTTGAGAAACTGAATTGGCAATGCGTGGGAGTTGGGAGTACTTGGGACACGTAGTGCGAATAACCGATAGACATTGGGGTCCCAAGGTGCTCGAGTAGCGACATCGCCCCGGAAAACGCAGCTTCATTTGATGAATACGAGCGGCACAAGATCCTTCCAAGAGACCTATGTCCAGCAGTGGACTTGTATCGGTAGAAACTATGACGACGACCTCTGATTAAAAGGAAATGGCAAAACACACATAAACTAACATTTATTACTTTCTAATGATATGTCAGTGCCGTGAAAAGGATATTTTATCATTAACGTTAAAATATTTAAAACGTTAACTATAAAAAATTATAATAACGCCATAACTGATTCAACATTTGACCTCGATACACGATGCCCAGACGCTGCGTTATGCAATGGCTACCAAACATCTGCTGTTGCGATCCCTCGACGATTATGTATAAAATATCAGTGACACAGTGATGCGCGTATGACATGTATTGTCGCTTATTAAATGGAAGGGCGCCTGCATTTGCACTGATGGTGACTTATCTGAATAAAGTTATATAAAATGTAGATAAAGAGTGAGATGAATGATAGTTATGATTATGAATTAGAGAATATATATCACTACATAGTATAAAACAAAGTCGCTTTCTCTGTCCCTATATCCCTATGTCCCTATGTATGCTTAAATCTTTAAAACTACGCAACGGATTTTGATGCGGTTTTTTTTAATAGATAGAGTGATTCAAGAGGAAGGTTTATAAGTAGAAAAATTGGACCCGGTAGGTGGCGCTAATAGCGGGCAGGACGACGTCTGCCGGGCCCGCTAGTATAACTACATATTATATAAGCTTCTTGAATATGAATAAAATTAATGACTGACATAACCCGTTTACGTCACTGTCACTAGAAGTTTGCGCAAAGCTTTTGCATGTTTATTGCGGAATTGGGCGTCCATTATAACAAAACTTTGATAAAAAAAACATTTGCTACAACCTCCTGAGCTTTCTTAAAAAGTAAACAGATGGCAAAAATCTTCTTGGCGAAATGCGTAAGCGACGCTCTTTTATTGCGCTGTAGACGTTCTTGTATTTGAATTTTCTCTTAAATGATGCCATCATTGTTAGTACGCGCTAAGAACGTCCTATGCACCGTGCACCGCTATTCGTCGCTTACACGTTTCTGCGAGAAGAGACATTTACGACGCCTAAGAAAAAACAGATTGTAGCTATTCTAGCACTTCTATAGTTTTCTCGAAACATCAGACAACTCGAGACGCGCAGTCTGCACTCCCCTTTATTGTAATTTATACCTACGCAGTACGAACGCGACGGTTCACGGAATGGCCATTTTGTGGTTCTCTGCGCGTCTTGTTCGTATTTTGGTCTCAGGTGTTTGAATACATTTGTTCGCGTTCCACGTCTTTTTATCATGTAGGGTAGGAACACCGGTTACCGGACACGCACCTGTTATCGTCCACCGAGCGGATCACTCTTATGAAACGCTTAAAAATAGAAACATTATAAGACTTACATAAAAATAATGCATCTCTATGCCAACTTGAATGTCTTATCAAGACACAGAGAAAGAAAAAAATCTATTTCACTTAAGTTTCTTTGAAAACAAAGCGATCGAATTTTGAGTATGCAATTAAGGAATGAAAATGAGCCGTGTGGAGCAAAAAAATTAGTGGCATGCTTCAACTATCACGGGAAGTTATTAATCATTTTACTATAAGATTTAGTTTGATTCTTCTTTGTAGCACTTACTTATGTTTCATAAAATACTGTGAACGTGTTTTTTTACTTTTGATTACATTAGAATACAAATAAAAGGGGTGGACGACAACTAGTTCACTATTTTCTTAAGAAAACCTGTTATCGTCCGGGCGGTCAAACACAGGTTTAGCGTCTTAATTTTAGGTAGTCTTGTTATCAGTCGAGATGTGCACAAAATTGGAATTAAGTTTATTAATTCGAATCCTATACACATACACTAGTTAGTGACTAGTCTTCGTCCACTTTTTTCTCATTGTATATAAAACTATGGGTCTTCAAAATCACGCGTGGACGATATCTAAATTTGCACTGAATAAATATTCTAAGTTTCGACCACCAAGCTATTATTTGAAAATAAATAGATTTAGTAAAAATATAAATAATTAAACTTGTTTGACAAAAGAATTACCTTATATTTTATGTGTTTCTCCTTGGAACTTTGATATATTTATAAGTTAAGATAGTATTGTCGATCATTATAATTTGTGGACGAAATTTAAAATAGAGAATCTGAAGTGCACCGGTTATCCGTCCACCTATATTTTAAACTGTATGAAAAACATATATTTTTTAATATTATGTTATTATTTAGGCGAATTTTGATTATTACTCATAATATCAATAATTTATTTTTTATTCATCTACAAGTTAGTCCTTGACTGTGATCTCATCTGATGTTAAGTGACAGTCTAAGATGGATGCGGGATAACCTGAAAGAGGTACAGCAGAATCCGTAAATGACTTGGAAGTAAGGCATACTAGACTAGAGACAATTTTGAAATTATTAAATTGAATTTACCAAATTGGTCTGCCGAGAATCAAGTAGAGGACCTTCCACTAATAAGACTTACCCCTGCGCCATGCCAGGGAGGCTGCCAAATTATATGTACCTACTTTTATATAATGCAAGTGCGATGTGGTAAAAGACGATGCAAGATAGATAGGCGCAAAGTTGGTAAAGATATTATGTCATATTGTAGACTCTATAAACCGCGTTAACAAGGCAATAGTTTTTTTATCTGTTTTATTTTAAAACAAGCAGTTGACCGCTATTGCGTATGCGTAGAAAGACCACATCACTTTGTATAAAGTTCTTTATCACCCTGTGAAAGTTCTGTCAAAATAGGTTCAGCTGTTTTGAAAAGTAAGTACATATTACGAATAGACGAAAAACAGAAAACAATTTTTTTATAAACGGTTATGTGGCTTTTTAATAATGTATAAGTAAACATAAGTTCACTAATAAAAACCCATATATTTCGTAAAGATGGACAGGAAGTTAATTTTAATTGGTATAGATATTAAATACATAATATTAAAGTGGTGTTAATATTACATATTCAATTACTTACTCATTACATGCATACTTTTTCATAGTAAATTTCTCATAGAAATCAGTGGACGGATAACAGGTACAAGGGTGGACGATAACTAGATTTAGTGGACGATAACCGGTGAAATCGGCATTTTGAGCTTTTTATTAGGATTAAAAAAAAAACTAGTTATCTGACTAAAAAAATACTAACGTGCAATGAAAATAGACTATACTAGAAGTATATTTTAACAAGTTTTTGTTTAATTTTTTTTATAGAACATATATTTTCACCCTCTCAAGCTCAGTAACTCCACTAAATGGACGATAACCGGTAAGAAAACCCTACTTAGTTACTTTCATAAACCTACTTAGTTAGGTTAGGAGAGGTATCTATCTACTTTCTTATAGCAATAATATAGCGCGCAAAAAGCATTTTTTAACATACTTACTCAACGTACTCGTATTTGGGTTACATGTTACCCAACCACAATTTGTGCGTGTCGATGGCCATTTTGAGTAAAGTAGCATATCAATAATTATTGATATCTATAGAGCGTACTCTGACTCTACTCAGACTTGAGACAAGAGTTAAAACGGGACTTAAATATGTAGTTGACTTAAATTTGTCTCGTTTTAACTCTGTTTCAAGTCTGAGTCCAGTCAGAGTAAGCTTTATAGATCTCAGCCTCAGAGGCCAAAGCCTAGAGGCTCTAGTGTAAATCAAGTTAATAATAACTGTGCGTCAGTCTGTCATTTAGTATTTAACGATGTCAAATCATGCCATCTTCCCGAAGGTCAAAATCAAGTTTTGGGAAAATCGCATGATTTGAAATGATAGTTCTACTCACGGTTAACGTTAACTTGAAAAAGTTTCACAATAGCCTCAGGTGTTTGAATACAAAAGGTGTTCCACATACTGATCTCTATATTCTACATTATGTTTGTATTCGTCGGGACAAGGATAATGTGGTTTGTGCACTCGCAGACTGCGTGGGTAGTGAATGAACTCTTCTTGTTCTCGATTTTTTTGTCTGTTATCACAGTAGGTACTAGGTACTGGTAAAGCTAAAGCTGCAAAGAAATACATTATATTAGGGGTATAATAAATTAATAATATTATTAAGGTTGGGTTTATTAAAATATCTAGTGCTTTTAGTTTTTAACGCACTCTATTAACCATTTTAAAAAGCATCGCAACTTATTAGACTAAGATCACAGACCAAAAAAATACATCGGAAAAATGACAAAGCAACAAATGCACCTTTCATAATTCTGTAGGTAGGTACCTACTTACCTTTTTTTAATAATAATTATTGTACTAAGTATTAATTATATCTACTAAATACTCAGTACTACTAACGTAGTGTGTTTACGATCTTTACTTATTTAGAAAGCAATGAAGCATAAAATCTCAGTTTTCTGGGGATTCCCTAATTCATTCGAATCAACAAGGGATTTCCCCGCGTATCGGCAACGTTTACAAATATTTAAACCATAGTTTAAACTGAGACAACCGAGATGACGATGACGAAAAAATAAATCATTACTTCATTCAACGACTCTAACATTGTTATTTGCTTGTATAATGTATTTTTTTATTCTCCTCTCTTGTTACTATTATTGTTATTTTTCTTGTTATTCTTATTTATGCTATATGCTATCTGGGGCCGCTGGCCAATGTATCAAATCGCAGAAGCCAGCGGCCTCCAGATGCATCAGTGGCATATGCACCTTGCATATAGTTTTTATATCTTAACTAGATGATGCCCACGGCTTCGCCCGTGTGGTTTGTAAAAATCTCGTGGGAACTTTGATTTTCCAGAACAAAAAGTAGCCTATCTGTAGTAAGTAGTAACCCGTCCACAAAACGGAAAAATTCCGTGAGATCCTTACGATTTCGGAATGCAATTCCTTACAGCATCAGGGTTGAGGAGTTGGACATGTACCTACTTCGAGATCATTCAACAATAAAGTCTTTAATTGGTATCCCCAATATCAATTTAAATTACCGTCAGTGCCTAAATCCCATTAGGATCAGATCCCCTACAGCATCAGGATTGAGGAGTTGGAATCCAAATTTTTTATAGGACAGTGTCGCAATGTTTCTCTTTATCGATTAAAAAAAAAATTACGCAAATCGGTTGAGAAATCTCGGAGATATCGGTGTACATAGGTAGAAAAACACAACTCCTCCTTTTTTGAAAGTCGGTTAAAAAAGTAGCCTATGTTACTCCCTGGTTAATTCTCTACTTGTATGTGAAAGTCCCGTCAAAATCGGTTCAGCCGTTCCAAAGATTAGCCCGTTCAAACAGACAGACAGACAGACAGACAAAAATTTTAAAAACGTGTGATTCGGTTATAGTATCGTTCAAATAACCATATGAGCTTAATATGAGGTAGTTATTTCGATATTACAGACAGACACTTCAATTTTATTTATTAGTATAGATAATTGGTATCCCCAATATCAATTTAAATTACCGTCAGTGCCTAAATCCCATTAGGATCAGATCCCCTACAGCATCAGGATTGAGGAGTTGGAATCCAAATTTTTTATAGGACAGTGTCGCAATGTTTCTCTTTATCGATTAAAAAAAAAATTACGCAAATCGGTTGAGAAATCTCGGAGATATCGGTGTACATAGGTAGAAAAACACAACTCCTCCTTTTTTGAAAGTCGGTTAAAAAAGTAGCCTATGTTACTCCCTGGTTAATTCTCTACTTGTATGTGAAAGTCCCGTCAAAATCGGTTCAGCCGTTCCAAAGATTAGCCCGTTCAAACAGACAGACAGACAGACAGACAGACAGACAGACAGACAAAAATTTTAAAAACGTGTGATTCGGTTATAGTATCGTTCAAATAACCATATGAGCTTAATATGAGGTAGTTATTTCGATATTACAGACAGACACTTCAATTTTATTTATTATTAGTATAGATTTAATGTGTTTACTTATTTATGTGAATCAATTCAAATAAAGAAAAAAAAAACCGAGATGACGATGTTGTTAATTCGAACTCAATGCCAGACTAAAAGAAACTTAAAGATTACTATTTGCGGTCAAGCATGTTCGTAAAATTGAAGTCAGTTATCTGGTACGCGCAGATCCTTGCAGTGCATGGGAGCATCCATGTGGTAGGTACACTACGGTATGGGTTACTGTGGAAAGTACGGTTTTCGATGAACAGAAATTTTATAAATCGTCTAAAAGTGACACATAATCAGAAATCCTTATTAATTTATTGAAAGTTATGCTAGTGTGGGTTTAAAGAAGTTTTTGCTTATTTCTCATAAGTGTGAACTAACTTTAGTAGTTAACTGGCTTTTATTTCTGAAAAATTGGCTTCCCCTGACCTGTCTACTAGTAAAAAAAAGTGTAAAAGCACTACGTTCTAAATCTCTTGTAGAGATAAGCTTTTCCTATGTACACATCGTTTATTTCTGTTTTTGTAACTACAATAATTTGGTAGATGAATAATAAATAAATAAATACGTTCGTTGTCTACATCTTTTGTTTGGTCCGTGACCGTGAACCGTGTCTTATTTTTAAACCTTGAATATTTTTTTGCTCCTTGTAATTTGTTCCGAGTGGCCTATTCTCTTAGTTGCTCTTAATGTTGAAATATTTTGTTATATTATTTCTAACAGCAGCTACTTACTTAACTGAGGCTTGTATTTCATCACTAGCCAATAGTTAAGTACCTAATTTATGTACTCCATACGTTATCAATAACTTATTGTTAACTGTAATACTTTCGGAGGCTTTGTTGATTAAGTTATTGATTTTAAAGACGTATGAATGAAAGAACATTCTTTATTGTATACCAGGAACACTTAATGAATGATACTTCTAACAAACTGGCGGTACAAGGCACAATAAGCGCTTGGTGCGTGGCCTTTTCGATATAAATACTCGTAATGTTATTATTATTATAGGTATGTGTGTTTTAAATAAATGTGGGTATTGGTTTACAATAGAATACTTACTGAGAACTATTAACTTTTAGTAACAAACATATTATTCGTTTATATCTACTAACAGCAAAGGCTAATATTACAAAGTACAGCTTATGTCAACGCCCAAGTGGAATTAAGGTTATTCCCCTATTAGATAATGTTTTATGAATTACATTTCTTGGCCTCGATTCGAAATAAGAGAGAGTTACCCGTATTATTAGGCGCACACAGTTTCGAAGATATGTGATCTCGCCCACCTGTTATATTTGAGTACATTTTCTTTCCAGTCTGTAGGGTTAGGTATCTTTGAGCCATCAACCAACCAAATATTTACATGAAATTTCATTTAATTTTCATTTCATGTTTAATTTTATGGTCGTCGCCTCTAACTATAGTCGTCCACTGCTGGACTTAGGTCTCTTGCAAGTTGCAAGGCTCGCCACAGAATTTCGGTATTGCAGTTACTACTTTAGAAATATTTGTGTTTGGTTACACAGCTGTACTGGAGACCCGTATGGGAAGCGTCTGCAGTGCTTAGAAACGTACGTAGGATTGTAACAATCCGCGTCGCGTTGCTGTGAAACGATGTTTTAGCGCCTCAGTGTGTCGTCGTTCCCGTCCGCACCGTTCCCGTGAGCTCGTACGGGTCTCACGTACAGCTGTAAAACCAGCCTTAGGCTATTAGGCTCGTAGTTACATGAATGACTAGATGATGCCCACGGCTTCGCCCGTGTGGATTTAGGTTTTTAAAAATCCTGTGGGAACTTTTGATTTTCCAGAACAAAAAGTAGCTTATCTGTAGAAACCTGTCCCCAAAACGGAAAAATCCCGTGGGATCCCCACGATTTCGGAATACAATTCCTTACAGCATCAGGGTTGAGGAGTTGGATATGTACCTACTCGAGTTCATTCAACGATAAAGTCTTTAATTGGTACCCCCAATATCAATTTAAATAACCGAAAGTTTCTAAAACCCATTAGTTTTGGGGATTAGGTCCCCTGCAGCATCAGGATTGAGGAGTTGGAATCCAAATTTTTTATAGAACAGAGTCGCAATGTTTCTCTATCGATTAAAAAAAAAATTACGCAAATCGGTTCAGAAATCTCGGAGATATCGGTGTACATAGGTAGAAAAACACAACTCCTTTTTTGAAAGTCGGTTAAAAAAGTAACCTATGTTACTCCCTGGTTGATTCTCTACTTGTATGTGAAGGTCCCGTCAAAATCGGTTCAGCCGTTCCGAAGATTAGCCCGTTCAAACAGACAGACAGACAGACAGACAGACAGACAAAAATTTTAAAAACGTGTGATTCGGTTATGGTAGCGTTCAAATAACCATATGAGCTTAATATGAGGTAGTTATTTCGATATTACAGACAGACACTTCAATTTTATTTATTAGTATAGATGAACTATTATGGTTGTTTATGTTTTTGTTTTTGGTTCTCAGCTCTTCGGCCTGGCGGTGATCGGAGTCGGCGTGGCCGTGCTGCTCAAATGGTCGGTGCTGACTGACCTACTGCGCGGACACTTGACCGTGGCGCCGTGGGTGTTCATCGTGATCGGCGCGATCATGTTCGTGATCGCTTTCTTCGGCTGCTGCGGCGCGATACGCGAGAGCCACTGTATGGTTGTAACGGTAAGTGATCAATTATAGACAATAGAACAATGATTGTGGCGCCGCGGGTGTTCATCGTGATCGATACGATCATGTTCGTGAACGCTTTCTTCGGCTGCTGTGGCGCGATATGCGAGAGCCACTGTAACGTTGTAACGTTGAGTGATCAATACCAACAATAGACAAGAACAATGATTAATATGATCATAGATGGAAATTGATACGTAAGACTGGGGTTGCATGATAAATTATCACTGATAATAATAATTCGTCATTGGAGGACGATTTGTATAAAAAGTAGTAAGTACTAAGTAACTATAACCGTCTAATGGAAAATGTACAGTGCTAGATGCTGGTCATTTGAAACTTAATTACAACATGCTGGTCATTTGAAACAAAATTAGTATGGTTGGTTTGGTTCACTTTACGCCAATCCCATGACGATAGTGACGGTCTATTTATATCCATACATACATCCTACTAGCTGATGCCCGTGACTATGTCCGCGTGGATTTAGATTTTTTAATATCGTATCCACATAATTTAAAATAGATAAAAAAGTGTTACTAAGTTCTAGGCTGCTGAGTTCTACTACTTTTGCTAAGTTCTAGCTGTCAGAGCTTTTACGCCGCTTTGTTTCTGTCCAAGCCCTAAAACCCCTCAAACGGTGAACGGTGTGCCGAAGACGACACCATTAAATTAGCATGCGGCAACTGACAGGGTGTCAGCTGTTAGTGGAACGAAAGTGGCTTTCCTTTGTAGAGAGCGGCGCACCTTTGTTTGAATAACAATCGGATTCCGTGCGATGTTAGAAACGATTGTTAGACTGTGGTTTGTTTGGAAAACTTTACCGCCGTGCGGTGAATTTTTTCACAGTAAAGTGCCCTTGAAGAAAATTGATGGAACTTGGGCTGTTAAAATGACGTACACACAGAGTCCTCTCGCTATCTTTCTGTTCGATATACGGTCACGATCACGGTGCGTGGGGATCGTTCGTAACACGGAAGAGAGAAGGCAGGGGAAGTGAAATGCACCAAAACTACTATAGGAACCGCTGTCGCCAAACTCACACAAATATACCGTTAATCTATATTGCACTACAAAGAAACAAATCGTTTGATTTGTCGTTTTAAGTTTAGTCAAAACTAGCCTACTTCACAGAACTCACAGATTTGGAAACAAACCCTGATTTTGTAGAAAAAAGATTTATTTTGCTTTAACGGAAGAATGTATTTATGAGCTATAGTCACACTAGATTCGATTGTCCAATTAATTCCGCTACTTGACCATAGATGGCGCTGTATTGCTACTCATTGAATTGTCTATCGATATCGATAGATACTCGTTATTTTGTTTATTCGCAAAAAGAAAATTAAAAAAGGTAATTATAAAATTAAATAAAAGTGCTGGTATGTATGCACTGATGAGTAAATAAAAATGTTGAGTAAAAGCCATTAAAACTTTAGTGATTGACTAAAATGTAAAGTTATCGATTCTTAATTTTTTTACTATTTGGGTTTTGACAATGACTTATATATTAAGAAAAGCGATATATTATTATTATTATGAATCAAAAATAATACGATATAAAAAATGCCTACTTATATAATACGATCAATTTAGACTTCCAAGATTACAATATTCACACCTGGCTGAAAATTGGTAGGATTGTTCAAAACACTATTATAAATGAAATGTGAAAAGTCCTCATCGATCCGACACCTGGAAAAAAATTACTCGGTGTCAAAGTTTTCACGGGAAATTTTTCAGCAAAACGGTAAGTCTTATCATAAAATTATTTTAAACAAAATTGTAGATCAGATAATTATCTATAAAAAATGTCTATATACTTTTTTTCCTAAGAGCCACCGTTTTTGAGATATAACGATTCAAATAAATTAATTTCGAAATAAAAATGAGGGGCTGGGTTTCTTTTTACCCAAAATTCTGTGGTGGTGGTGCAATCTTGTATTTGCATAGTGCTATTCTACTAGTCAAGCCCTTTCATTTGATACCCATATTAAGGGGGTTGTAAAAAAATATGTAATCCGCCATTTTGTAGCGGCGGCCATCTTGGACTGATTTTCTTCAAACATAGCTAACAACACTCTCGACTAATTCACCTTTCAAACAAAAAAAAACGCATTTAAATCGGTCCACCCGTTTGAGCTCCACAGGGGAACAGACAGACACACGCACACACACACACACACACACACACACACACACACACACACACACAGACACGTCAAACTTATAACACCCCGTCGTTTTTGCTTCGGGGGTTAATTAATAATAACTGTATCAAAAATCATCGTTTGGTCGTTAAAATATCGATAACAATGTACTTAGCTAACATCATGACATCTCTACGACCACGACCACCCGATCGGCGTCCATACCGTGAGTCTAACGTCTTAGTGAAGGAATATATTTATATAGTACAAGTCCATTGCGTCCTAAGACCGACCGATTCAATGATTGATTTCTACTAAGCAAGCAATGGATTTTGTTCATAATGAGATATAAACTTCTCAATTTAGCACATTTTTAGCATAATGTAAATATACAAAATAATGTTTTCTTGTTTTTTATGGAAAATAACAACAATAGCTTGTACTTAAGTGTGAAATGAGATGCCATATTTTGTATGATTCACTTTTTTGCTTGATTTTTTGCAAACAACCACTGAACAACACGGCATTTTGTTAAAAATCGAGAGCGGTGAAGCGATCGTTGGACGACATTCGACTCAAGACAAAAACGGTTCTCAGGTGTATTTAACGCCAGAAGAGTTCTCAGGAACCACGCCCCCTTGCCATATCTCGTCTTATTCATTTTATCTATGGTTCGTAAGCACTGATTAGCTCTCGCGGATCCCTCGTAAGCGCTGATTGACTCTCCAATCGTGTTGTGTCCCGCTCACTCGTACGACGTTGCGCGCACTTGAAGGTCACCGCTCGACTTACGTGCCGCGGGTTATAACAGACTTCGCCATTTTGTGGCGGCGGCCATCTTGGATTTACATAGTGCTATTCTACTAGTCAAGCCCTTTCATTTGATACCCATATTAAGGGAGTTGTGAAAAAGTATGTAATCCGCCATTTTGTAGCGGCGGCTATCTTGTACCGATTTTCATCAAACATAGCTAACAACACTCTCGACTAATTCACCTTTCAAACAAAAAAAAACCGCATTCAAATCGGTCCACCCGTTTGAGCGCCACAGGGGAACAGACAGACACACACACACACACAGACACGTCAAACTTATAACACCCCGTCGTTTTTGCGTCGGGGGTTAAAAAAAAGAAGGCTCCCTAAATCGGCTTGTGTTTTTTCCTCCCCAGATAACTAATAACGAGTATTTTTTGTTTGCAGTACGCGATCTTCCTGCTGGTGATCATCATCGCGCAGGTGGTGCTGGCGGTGCTGATGTTCACGTACGGCGAGTCCATCAAGAACTCGCTGGTGCAGTCCGTCAACGCGCTGTTCGACAAGCGCGCCACCGACCCCAGCGTTGACGTCATCTTCAACAACCTCCAGCAACAGGTTAGCTGACCATATATGCATATTTTTTTTGACCGACTATGCCACTTGCCGACTAGCCGACTAATCGGTTATCAAATTGCCGATCAGTCGGCCGACTAGTTGGCAGTGCCGATCATAATATACTAGCATTTATAACTTTCCTCGATCCAAGGCACAAACTGCAGTTTGTTTGATACAGTCTTTGTTCACAAAGTTTTTGTTGGAGGCTTTAAAGAATAGTATGAGTGACGATGATGACAGCAACTCAAATAATTAATTAACAAATGTTTTTCAAAATGTTTCATCCTGGTACCTTTAACAGCAGAATAATGACAAAATATTATAAAAAACAACTAACCACCTATATTGTTTCTTCAAATAAAATATAACCAACACATTTAGGTAAATGTTGGTTTTATTCTATTTGTCAAGCGCCGACTAGTCTCCGATTATAATCAATCAGCAACAACATTCTGAAACCCAATGTGGTCAGTCTGCTTGCGCTAAGTGATTGCATTTCTATTCATAACGCCTGTGTGATGTAATTTTGAATTTCTCAGCTCGAATGTTGCGGCAAGAACGGCCCTTACGACTACGGCGTGGCTCCGCCCATGTCGTGCTGCTCACAGTTGGGCGTGGTCGGCTCCACACTGAACCAGTGCAACATCATCGACGCTAACAAGAACGGCTGCGCGGCCGTCGTGGGTGACCTGTACGAGAAGTGGAACAAACCCATTGCCGGCATCGCTATTGGCGTCGCTTGTGTCGAGGTGAGTCTTACTTGGAGCTGTCCATACTACCACGGCGTGGCGATGCCCACCTCGTGTTTTCCACAGACAGAAGAATCGTCATCAGTCATCACCGTCATCAAGAAAGGCTCAGCGTGGAGCCGCAAATGTGGAGCTATCCACAGATGGACGTGGTAGCCTCCACACTCAATGGTACTATATACTACTAGATACCAGGTGCGAATAACGGCTGCGCCTCGGTCGTGAGCGAGCTGTACAAACGAGAATGTAACGAACCCATTACTGGTATCGTTTGTGGCGAGAGCATCATTTCATCATCGGCTATAGACCATGCTCAAATATTAAACGATGATATTTATGTATGATATTTCACGTTACAGGTCGTGGGAGCCCTGTTCGCGCTGTGCCTGGCCAACTCCATAAGGAACATGGATAGAAGGTCTCGCTACTAATATTTTGTACATTAGAGCTGGTACCTATGACACAATTTTTTGGTTTTTTATGGCTATTTGACGGGCTGTGTTCTCACTGCATGGCGGCGGTTTTCATTTTACGTCACGTGGATCAAATTTATACTTGCGCTTGGTTTAAAAAAAAAAAAGAAAAGTTTATGAGTAGGTATCTATCTGAAACTGCGCCCCATAAAAATGAAGATTCTTATTTGAAATTTTAACCAATCAACTCTCTACTTCCGTAAAAAAATATGTCACACGGACTAGTGTGACACGAATTTCATTGAATTTAGTTAATATTAAGATGAAAATCTTCGTTTGTATAGAGCGCGCTCGGTAGTGGTCGAGGGTGACTTCTCTTAACTGTTCAATGTAATAGATTGTTTAGAACACGATGGAGTTCAATGGAACAGAATAATAGACGAATATTTTCGGCACTATTTGCTAGAGGCGCACGAGCCGCATGCAACGCATTTGCACGCATCAATTCTAAAAATCCGTGTGACGTTTTTACGGCGTGCCCGATTCTGATGACGTCACACGCATTTTCAGTATTAAAAATGCCGCTTCTTGTGGCCCGTGCAATCTCATTCATACATCAAAAGAACATATTACCATATTAACATCAGTGAAATAGAGAATTTAATTACCTGTATTTTTTGATTATTATTTGTAAATTCTTGCACAAGTATAAATTTGACGCTATGGAATCTCACTAATCACTTTTTTGATTGCAATATATTTTCGATGTTTGTATTTTTTAAAAAGTATATATAACCTGTGCTAATATTAAGCCATTATGTGGTGGATTTTGTGGGTTTAGAACCAAGTGGCTTTTGGAGAAGTTTTTAACATAGCTTTTGATGCAAAACATGCTGCTAAATTTTTAAATGTATGGAATTAAAGTTCAATACATTTTGTACTTTTTGATGTTTTGCATTAAAAGTAATTTTATATAATTAATGTTGTAATAATTAATGGTTTATATATAAAGAGGCAGTCAATATAATTGTAAGTATCTTAGAAATATCTAGGGTCTCAATGATATGGCCATAGCATTAAAAAAAAAAACAAGATTTTATTAAAAATATATAGACTGTCTCTCTGACTAGATGTGCGAATCTGAAATTTTGTTGATAAAAATGTGCTTGTGTGGGTAAAGCTTTACTAACAAATTTTATTTGTGGCGCAAAATAACACATTTTTATGCAAAACAATTTTATCGTCCAATAAAAAATAATTTAGGTTCGATAACGATATACGAGTACCTACTTATTTTTTCAGTACTCTTACACTAAAAAATATTATTATTACCTACTTCAAATAATGCAGCAGCTTTTAAAATATCTAAATGACATTTTAATGTAGGGAGGGTATTTTTGAAAAAAAAAAACACATACTTTCAGCTAATGGCGATAAAATTGTTCTGTACTATCTTTATGTGTTTTATTTAGCATTTAAAATGTATAGTATAACACTCGGGCTTGCTAATTAAAATAATAAGTTACCAAAGAACGATTGAAAAACAAATTTTCGGCATAACAAACGATAAGAACTAAAAAAAAATATTATTTTTTAAATTTTGAACAATATACTAAAAGACTAAGATTTTAAGCACGTCTTGGAGTGTTATGCATTCCTAGAATTAACAGAAAAAATACAAAGTAACGATCTATACTCTATTGAATCTAAATGAATGTTTTTTATAAATTTTTACAATTATAACTAGTTATATTTAAGCAAATTTCTCATTTTTTATGGATCTGACATTTTAATTTAATGGAAATAAATTATTAAGATGATTAATTTTGTTAGAATATATTTTGTTCTTTAACTACCTACTTTGTAATCAATAAAATAACATTAAAGTTGTAAAAAATATTTGTCATTCTGAAAAGTTTTTATTTTGTTTGGTAACTGTTTTTTTTGGCACAGCAGTAAGATTTTTTAGAACTGTCATTAAAGCAAAAAGACCATTGAATTAATTAGATTTTTAATTATCTACTACGAAAAAAGGAATCTGGTACATAATATAATAATAATATTTATTAAATAGTACTTCGAAAAGAAACAAAAATATAAAATGAAAAAATTTAAATAGAAGATAATATTAAATGTTTAACATTATAATGAGTGCCAAAATGATGCTCATTTTAGTACATAGATTTACATCTTGGTGTTTCTAAATCAAAAGGATTTGTAATAATTGTAATAATTATATTGTTGTGCCGTGATAATGATTGAAATAAATCAATATAATTATATTTAATGATTTGTTATTTATTTTTCCATTCACTAACAATCATTACAGCTTATTTAACAAGTTTAGCTGCAGAGTTTGGTAAGTTGATTTCTTTTTAATGTTTTACTAAGAGCATGTTAACTAAATTATTTTATGATCACAAGCTGAAACACTTGAAAAATGGAGGCTGATTTATATTTTCCACAATTCGATTTTTTTTCGTTCTTGGGTTTTATCGGATTACTATATAATTGCGTTATAAAAAATCTCAGCCTTTGATCATCAGGTTTTATTGGTACAATCTGTGGCAGATAACATAATTATTGTATTTCAAAAATTCTCTGCGTATTTCAAGGAAATTTTTATAGACTCGTAAAAACTAGCAATCACTATAAAGGCCGATACACATTCCGCGTAGTGGTTAACAAATCGATGATAATTCATTTATTATTAACAGAGTCACACTTCCAACACCAGATTCTATACAACGCTTTACGGAAACATCGCGTAATTTTGGGTCACCTTTTAAGAGTCCGTGTCGAGCGTGCTACATACAAACGAAGTTTGATTCTTATTCTTGAACCAATCGAACTCGATTAAATCAATCTGACCTCATACATACACGTCTGACAAAGCACAGACTCAGATATTAGCTTCTAGAGGGTGTGTACACAATTTCAGTTACTTTGTTTTGTTAATAACATGAGAACCAAACTTCGTTTGTATGGCGTATGCTTGGGAGCGCTCGAGATGGACTTTTCTTTAAGTTTTGGCTTTACTATACTCCCATTTATAACTTATTCGGAAAAGTTCTGTTGTCTGCCACAAAACTGTTGTGTTTAGTAGACTTAAAAAAATTGGAATATTTGAATGATTTGAGGCATGAGGATTTGGGTATGTATGTATTACTAAAAATGTTACTTATAAAGAATGTTAAACTTAAAGGAATGCAATAATTGTCAATAATATTTTCTCTCAATGGTACCAGTGCATATTCTTAATTCTTATTGAAATTATTAAATTAGTATAAAATATTAATTTCTATGAGTTTGCATGATGATTTAGCTTAGTTAAATATTGACTAGAATTGGCTTTGTGGTAAATTCATTACCAATCTTTGAGTCTAAAGTATTTTGTAAAAGTTTTTAAAAAGGCTAGAATCCAAAGCTGTAAAACTAGTTTATAGTTATTAAAAAAATAAGAAAAAGTTTTAACTCAGGTCGAATTAATTGTTCATGTGAAATCCAATGTGGAATAATTTCTTTTATCAAATTCCAGGTACGCTTAATACGAAAACATCACGAATATAAACGAGAAAGAACAATCGCCACTGAAAATGAATGACACATCATACCTACCATAAACATTTGTTTTTTTTAATTAATTAATTATATGTACAAGTTAAGTTATTGTTAAGTCGTTAAAATGCAAGCCCCACCTCAAATAATTTTCAATTCCAAACTGTTACCATAAAAATGTAGGTAAATAAAAGAGACGGCTGCACGTATTCTGATAGAATTTTGTATCAACAATGAATAAGAAAAAAGACTGAAATACATATAATAGAAACATCACAACACATTAAGAGAAAATTGCGTATTCGATTATTAAATTGCAGATAGAAAGTTAAAAGCCGTCTCCGAAACAAAGGTAACGAAGGAAAGTTAAAATATTATTTCGTACCTGATGTGTTAAATATTTTTTTACTCTAAGCGTACCTAGACTCACAAAACAATAGACAATTAGCGTCTTACGGCTATCTTTATAATTTCGAAAATATATTATTAGGTGCAGATGAATAATGATTAATTAATAATATTAACTGATAGATTCTGATCTTTCAAGTGTATTTTTCAGATTATATTATGTTTCACTTAAATTTTTTCTATTGAGTACCATCCTGGTAACATTTGCAGTTTTTTTTAATTCTATTGTACCTACTTGTTAAGCATTATCTATAATAATTATTTTGTAAAAACTATGTAATTTAACTTTGACTGTGACATCGCGTTGGCAAATAATAACGTGTTACAATTTTTAATTATTTAGATTTAATAATTAATTATCATTTTGTTATGCGTCATTTTGTGAAATTTATTAAAAATAGGTAATTGTTAAGTTAGTTAAGCGACTGTTTGTAATGTTCAATATATTAACTGATGAAATTAAAAAAAAAAGTATTTTCATATTTCAACTTTGTAATTGTAATGGCTATACGTCCAATATTAAGTAATTATATTATATTAAAGTGTTAAATAGAATAATATTTTATGCATTTCTACTTACATTATATTATTTTGACATGATCTAATATGCGTTCACTCAATGTACATAGCTACATTTTATCGGGAGCAAATGTCTGTTTAATGTATTTTGAATCTCTTGTGCATTTCCGATGATACTTACTGCTTTTGTGAATGAATTTATATTATATAAATAAAATTATTAAATCGGTACCAAAAAACAACGCTGTTTTATTTCATGATAATTCTGATTAAAGGCCAGTGCAGACGAGGGATATAGTAATCAGAGTACTTTTGTCGTCCGTCAAAATAGATCCTCTAAATAAAATCATACGCACATGATTGATTCACTACGATGACTATAAAGTAGTACTTACTTAATGGGATGATGAGGTACAAGTCACGGCAAATAAGTCGACCGGTGACCTTCAATGCGCAGAAGTCGAAAATGAGGTATATCGGGGTGTGAGGGGGTCGCGAGGAGTGCGTGGGGATCGTTCGTAAGCAGTAACATTGACTCTATAGGAAGAGCAGTAAGCACTGATTAGCTGTCGCGGATGCCTCGTAAGTGCTGATTGGCTCTCCAATCGTTTTGTTTCCCGCTCACTCGTACGACGCTGCGCGCACTTGAAGGTCACCGGTCGACTTACGTGCCGGGGGTTATATCCTCCACAGACATAGTCACTCGTCTACGCAGGCTCTTAATAAGTAACAACATCAAGTATTGAATCAAACCTACTAATAGGTACCTACTACATACCTACTTTTAAATCTAGATTTCTACATTTGATATTAAATCCTTGAATATTTACGTTTTTTTGCTATAATTATTTGCTAGTGTGTGTGCCAAATAGCATGTAGGACCTATTGCAGCCAAAAATATCGTCGCCTTACTTTCTCAACCTCGTATCTGCATTTTGTAAGGTTTTGGGAAATGACAAAAAACTGTATAATATTTTTTTACGATTTTCTGTTATTATTTGGAAGTATATATTATGTGTATAATATCAATACGCATTCTGTAAGTAGTTATCAAATAATTATGAATGATTTTAATGCAACTTTTGATTAATTTTGCAGATACGAGTTTGCTGTTTTACAAGTAGGTACTGAGTAAAGTAGTAACTCAAACTTTGAGTTACGAGGTTGCTGAATTAAAACTCTTATAATAAGAATGAAATTTAATGATAAAACCTTGGATTCTAAGGATTAAAAAACAATTATTCGTAACGTAGATTATCATAGAACCCATGATAGTCCCTTGGGATTATTTGCTTGATTGATTGCACATCATCGAATTTTCTTTTATGTAGTTTTATTGGTAGTGCTTCATTGTACATTTTCCCTACATCAAATGAACTTTGGTGGTTCATGCGTTGTGGTAAGAATTTCCACTCATCGATGAATTTACATTACATTTTAAAATTAAAAGCAAATTCAATTAGTGATAAAGAATAGCCAGGGTATCTACTGTTGTTAAGTAGTTGATAATATTTTTAAGACTATCCGAATAAATTAACAATATTATAAAGTACCTATAAACATGAACACTTTTAAATCTTTGGAAGAAATACAATCTATGCCTACCTATCTTAGAACATAATGAGAAAGGTCCATAGTAGTTAAATAACCAACACTCAACAGTACATCAAAATACGTCAATAAACAGATATTGAAGCATTATTGACTTACCAGTTAGAGTACATAGGTACCTTGGTACCTATCTTCCAAAATAATACTCTATTACAAAATATATTTGACTAGCAGATGCCAGCGACTTCGTCCACTTGGATTCTTATAAATCTCATCCCCTATTTAAACCACTTGGAGGTAGAATTTCCGAAATTCCAAAAACACGTAATTCTTTATTTTTAATCGACAATACAAATACCGATTCTCATTGATATAACTTTAAAAATGACGGACTTTCATACAAACATTCATCCCCCATTTTAACCCACTTGGGGGTAGTTTTTCCAAAATTCCTCAAACACGTAATTCGTTATTTTTAACCGAAAACCTAAATACCAATTTTCATGGATATAACTTGAAAAATGACGGACTTTCATACAAACTTTCACCCCCTTAACTCTCTTAGCTTTATTATTGCGAATTCGGGTGGAATTCGCAATAATCCTTTCTTAGTGTGCGCCTACGTCATAAAAGGAAGCTACTGTGAAAATTTCAAGTTTCTAGCTTCAGTGGTTTAGGCTGTGCGTTGATGATCAGTCAGTCAGTCAGTCAGTCAGGAAAAGCCTCTTTATATTATAGATTTTCAAAACAAAAACCAACGAAACCTACAACTTTTGTCAACTGACAATTACTTCTGACTTCTCTGAAATAAGAGCGGCAACCTCGTATCTCACTTTATTGGTACTCAAAAATAGACTTTACTGCAGAGAGCTTAGGACTGAAAACTCGCATAAGTTACGAGCTTCTGCAGGTTATTGAAATGAAGTCAACAAGATACGAGAAAATTGTATCGTCTATTGCCGCTAACTTAATTATCTGATTGGTCTAAGAGTTTGTTGCATTATGAAACAGGGCTTGTAGATTTTATTTGTAAAAAAAAAAAAAAAAGTTAAATTTTTAGATACGAGGTTGAGTAAGTAAGGCGACGATATGGCTTAACTATTCAGGAAAAGTTAAACCAAACCTTCCGGTCTGGCAAAAGTTTAAAGGCAAAAATATTTGAGTAGGTAGGTACCATTGAAACCTACACCCTATTCTAAAAGTTTATAAACTTCCGCCATTTTTGCAAGAACATGATTGGTGCACGTCATTGCACGTTCAAAACCTAATGGTTCAGAAATGTTCTAAAACACAGATCACTAATATACTAGTCTCTAAGACAGATGGGACAGTGGCAAAAATTTACAGTTAGTTCCGTTGCCTTCGCAAAGCGCTAGTGTCGCAAGAAGAAGTGATGGACACAATCCCACCTTAAAATATCGATATCGATAGTATAGTGATGTCCCATGACAAACGTTGTAATGGGGTACCACTACATTTTTTATTCTTTTTGAATTTGGGTTTAAAATAAAACAACTTACTATATTCAATTTTATATTTCTTTTTTCTTAATCTATACGCTTTATATTTATCAAAAGTAATTTTTGAGAAAAGCATATATTTTGTTTCTTAAGTTTTTCTTGCACACCTCTCAAATTATATTTATTTATTAAAATATTACACCAATTATTATACAGATCGAGGCATAAAATTAAATTAACATAAAATACAGAATAATATATAAAAACTATTCAAAGAGATTGTTTCCCACTTATTTATATCCACAAATTAACATTGCCAACATTTTCCTCTTCTCATCCTGCTATGGAAAATAAAATCTATTTTATGGATGTCAGTACAAAGTGATAAAGTAATGACTTTGTGTCTCTGTGCAGACCATCACATTAATTTGTCTTGCATAGAATTGTGACAGTGGCGATGGAAAGGTAAAAATAATATGTAAATCTTGATTATTCACAACTGGGCAATATATTAAGGCATCATGTACAAAAATTTTGTTTACAATCAGAAACCACCAGTCAGATATTGTTTAAACCTACCATCAATTATTTATCAAACTATAATAGCATAATTGTGATCACTCTTTTAATCTTTGGCTGAAAGTAAGATAATATCAATAAATTCTTTTGCAGAAATATAAAAGATCACTAATATGAATAGTCATAATTAAAGATGTGTTCGCAAGAAGAACGACAAAAGTTACTAAACATGGAACAAATATTTTTTTACCACCAACACTACAACCTTTTAACATCCCACAGTTGGGCACAGGCCTCCTCTCTCATAGGACAGAGGGATTTAGAGCTTAGGACCCACCACGCTGCTCCAATGCAGGTTGGTGGACTTTAGCGACTATTATGATGATAGTAATAGTAATAATAAACAGGACAGCCTGCTTAACATCCTCTCCGAGGCACGGAGGTGAAATACCGCTAACAAACAACTCCGGCCTGGCCCTGAGAACTTCTTGAAATAAAACCCAATAAAACAATCAGTAAAACCTGTCTGTTATTCATCTTCACATCTGAATATCACATAGTTCACATCTGAAAAGAAACAAATAAATTTAAAAATAATTAATTGGTACTAATAAAAGTTAATTAATTGGTACTAATTATTACAAATATATATACCATAATATATGAATAGTAGTATTTTTACTACCCTATAGGTAATAAATAGTAAACACAAAAGGTGGGCTACCAATAATTTTTTTTCCTCACTAGTGGTATCTGCAATATCTGGAAAATGATTGACAGTAACACATCAGTAGGTTCAGCAGGAAACTTTAGACTTAAGCCAACTTAAGCAGACCTGTTGGTATCACTATAAATATCAAAAGGTGTGCTTGTGTCTGTTTATGGATAATTTATGGAGAATGAATTTTATAACGTATAGTATAAATCTAGTTAGGTTAGGTTGGTTATACGTACCGCGCAAAATTCCAGCAGGTTTAGGAAATCGAAACAACTTAATGTTGTTTTGTACTGGCGAGCAGCCACATTTGTCCTTCCAGGTGATATTTCAAAAAACAAAACATAGACGTACGAGTCTTGTTTCAATGAAACAAAAAAAGAGTCAACGTGCCAAATATAAATAGCACTACAGTATAAAACACAAACAGAGGAACAGAAGCTCGACTCAACTCGATTAGAAGATTGCAAGAAATCAATAATTATTTTTATTTTTTTCGAAACACAACAACAACGAAGACGCCATTTTGAAAAAAACAATAATTACCACAGAAGTCAGAACACTTTAATGATATGACCAAGAAACATAGAACCTATGTAATCTGAGCACCACAGACCAGGAACAATCCAAACAAAATGTTGAAGCAAACAAAAAATGGTCTTGAACAGGCTTTGTCTCGTTCTCAACAGACTACTTAAATAAAGTGTGTGAGATATAGAAAAACTAGAGAGGAAAAATAGTCCAGCTGAATGACTTTATCTTTATTAAAATGTTTCAGGCGCAGTTTCCAGTGTCTACATAGAGTATATAACCTTCTTGGATATGACCTTAGAAAAGTGGTTCTGTGGTTGCGATACTAGCGCTTTGCGAAGTCCAAGGGAACTACAGTGTCACCCCCCTGTTCTAAAATGTCATAAAGACAGTGACATAAACAAGACTTATATATACTCTGATTTTTAATTCCGTGGAATTCTGACGTTTTGTAATGTTACCAGAAATAAAACAATTCCCACAAAAAAGATATATAATATGGGGCAGTCCATTAATCACGTGATGTTTTTTAATATTTTTAACCCCTCCCTTCCCCATGGTGATACGTGGTGAGGAGGCTACCCGCCACCCCCCACCAAAAATCACGTGTGTTTTGTGCCTACAAAGAATCATAAAAATTTTATAATATTATTTTTAAGTACCGGCATAAAGTATTATCTAATCCTTAATTCTAGAAAATTAATTTGGTTTAAAAATCACGCGTTTGACGAAAAAATTAGTAATTACGTGATATCTTACTATACCCCCCTTCCCCCTTGTGATATTTCGTGATTTTTGTCGAACCCCTCCCGGCCCCCTTCGAACCCCACGTGATTAATGGACAGCCCTACGGGACAGCCCCTATGCTCATTTGCCCGCCTAGGGTAATTATACCCGAATTACTAATTCCGTGGAATTATGACGTTTCGAAATGTGACCAGAGATAAAACAATTCCCACAAAAAAAGATAAAAAATTCAAAACTTATGCAAATACAAATCAACTGCCGCATGTAGATATGACAAATGCCTGACAGACACTTCATGGTGATAATGTCATTTGACTTCCATTTTTGAATAAATTTTTTCAATGTGCTTCTTTTGTTTTCTATTGCTGTTAGTATGCACTTTCTAGTTTCCATTCTTGGTGTTTTCTATTTTAAGACGAAACGAGTAATATTATTTCGCGGCATATGGCTTTTTATGATGACAGGGAATTACACTAGCGGCACGTTATGATGGCCGGTTTGACACATTACAATAGTGATGTGGAATGTCAATTTATTCTCGAACAAAAAACAATTAAGTTTTGTTTTTGTACCTGATTAAATAGGTTTAATAAAACAAAAATGTATATGTTTATTTAATTTATTTGAACGAACTGAATATTTGAACGAAAATGAATATACATACTTTATATGCACACAAGAAACATATGAATACAAAAGATACCAAAAAAGGTGCCACAAAAGGCCATAATTAATCAGATTCGTCCATACTACTATTTTCACTGTCGTCACTGCTATCATCACATACATTAATAATTATATGTTCGTTTTCTATAATATTATCTATTTTCACATCTCTTTCATAATCTTCCCTTATTAATTTAACAGTTCTATTCACAACCTTTTCCCAGTCTCCTTTAGTCACATGTTCACAAGCTTCTTCTAATAATTTTAGCATTTTTTTTGTGGTAAATGGGGGTTCTGTATTGTGTCTTGCAGCATATCCCTTAATTTGAGCCCACACCAACTCAATCGCATTATACTCACAATGGTAAGGCGGTAACCGTATAACTCTGTGCCCATGTTCTAATGCTATTTCGTCAATGACGTATCGGATCTTGGTTGGTTTGTTTTCTTTTAAAAGACGTACTAATTCCGCTTTTAACATATTCATGTTTCATTTTCATTCATCTACGCCATTTTTACGAAGCCATGCGACGATATCAGCTTTCTTTTGGGATTGGGCAGGTGGCTTGTCAATTTGCATCGAGTGGTATGGGGCGTTGTCCATAATTATAATAGATGGTTCAGGGAGGCTACACAACATTGAGGTAAACCATTCAGTAAACTTTTCTCCATTCATGTCTTCATGATAGTCTCCAGTGGTTTTTGACGCAAAAGCCATGAGAGAACCTTCGACAAACCCGTTGATGGTTCCGGCGTGACAAATTATAAGTCGCGATCCTTTTCCTACAGGAACTTTGGAAGTAGATGCTGCTGTGTCATCGTTCCAAGAACGGCCTACAGTATGGTTAGCATTAAGCCATGTTTCATCCAAGAACACAACATTTTGCCAATTTTTGATTTCTTTCACTTGCCGTAAAAAAGTATACCTTGCCATCGCTATATCAAATCTTTCCATCAATATTTTGCGTTTGTTACATTTTTTGTATCGAAATCCAATGGTCTTCAAAATCTTCGTTAAAGAACTTTCCCCACCGAAGAATAATCCAGCTTCCTTCAGTGAATGCACCAACTTTTTTCTTGTTGGATACTCCTTCTGTAAATAGTAGCCGTAAACATGTCTTCGGATAGCATCGGCATCAAAGCTATCGATGCCTACGACTGGTTTTGCTCGTTTTCTCTTTTTTGGTGTGTGAAGTTTATTTTCTTCTGTGCCAGTCTCGCCATATTTTTTTTTAGTTATCCGTCTAACAGTTCGTTGTCCAATATTAAGCGCATCAGCTACGCGTTCAACCACTGACGTTATAGGTAAAATTGGCCCTCCATTTTGAGCTTCACGATCGAAATAGTTACGAAGGCGTATTACGAACTCACGTGTCTGACTATTTAGAACAGTTCTCTGCGTACGTTCGGTCATATCGACGAAATCCACAACAAAGGGCTTGAACAGAGTCCAAATTAACGAGCAAGGGTCAACAGTAATGCAGTATCAATATTTGAAATCCAAAGCCAGGTCAAAACTATATCACAATCGCATTGCACTGACAGTTTATACTTTTCGAAGCAACGTCAATTCGAAACTGCTTTGTTTTGCATTGAGCATTGACGCGAGTTTGCCGGAGGTAGTAGTTGTGCTAGCCAGCGATCCTATGTGACGATCGTATTAGATTCCATTTTTAAAAATTTATTGATATTTTTTTGCGATTTCAGAGGTTTGTCCACATAGTGAAAATTGTTCATATTCACAAGTACATTCACCCCTTAAATGGTGCAAACTGATTTTTCTACACTTGTATACATTTAAGAAATCAATTTAATAAATAAATTTTGAGTCCTAAACCTAAAACTACATTCGATAAAATTTATGAATCTCTGCACATCACTATCGTCAATAAAGTAATACAATTATTTCCTTCAAAGTCGTTATCAATTAATACGGAACTTCATGAGCGGACAAACGTCAAACCGGCCATCATAGCGTGCCGCTAGAGTAAAGTAGTTTTGGTTAAAATCGTACTTCGTATACCCGTATTACTAATTCCCTGGAATTCTGACGTTTCGTAATGTTACCAGAGATAAAACAATTCCCACAAAAAAGATAAAAAATTCAAAACTTATGCAAATACAAATCAACTGCCGCATGTAGATATGACAAATGCCTGACAGACACTTCATGGTGATAATGTCATTCAACATCCATTTTTGAATACATTTTTTCAATGTGCTTCTTTTGTTTTCTGTTGCTGTCAGTGTGCACTTTCTAGTTTCCACTTTTGGTGTTTTCTATTTTAGGGCGAAACGACTAATATTATTACGCGGCATATGGCTTTTTATGATGACAGGGAATTAAAGTAGTTTGGGGTAAAATCGTACTTCGTAGATGTTAACCCTGTTCTCCATACAAATAACCATGAACCTATTATAGAAGTGGACTTGGCATAATGTCCTATAGAAAATAGTGGATCGGAAAATAGCTTAAGCTTATCAAAATTTTCATAAGTGTGTAAGAGACAACACTACATTTTTAAACATAACAATAAAACAGATTGTGGCAGAAATTTTATTGCACTTCCCTTAAGATGGCCTCCCTAAAATGTATACATGAACACTCACACACGCACAACTTGAGACATCACAATGAACACGCGCCATTTTAGTTGTAGGATTGTGCGTGTGTGAGTGTATTTTTGGCACGTTTTTAAGGTAGGTATGCCTACTCTACTTATTATTATTATCTCTATGCAAATAACTCATCTGTAAATGACAATGACAGCTGTCAGAATTCCGGGGAATTAGTATTAAGGGTATAAATAGGTACATAGAGATATTATTATTATTATCTCTATGTATAAATATTGTCCACAGATAATGTGACCAATTCTGTTGTACACAATTCTCTAAACTAAACTAAAATGACAGGTCTAAATCTATTGCTATCCTTTTCTGCAGTGAGCACTGTGAAAGAGATAGAAATAAATTTAGACCTGTCATTTTAGTTTAGTTTAGAGATTGTGGCTAATTCTGTTAGCCACAGACTAACAATGTGGCTAATTCTGTTGTACACAATCTCTAAACCTAAACTAAATTGACAGGTTTAAAAATAGTGCTATCCCCTTCCAGCAGGGAGGATTGTGAAAGAGACAGGAATATATTTAGGCCTGTCATTTTAGTTTGTCCAAGGAAAATGTAGGTACAGTGCGACCATTCTATCTGTGAACTGAGGGAGGTCGCTAGTATCGCCTTAGTATTGCCATACAATCGTTTATTCGACAAATTTACGGAAATCCCATAACAGTACGTATGAGGTACGAGAAGTCGCCCGCGACTAGTAATCCCAATCTGGGATTCACTACGACTCATCGCATCACATGCACTCCCGCCAAGACGCATTAATATATTATCGTCACTTTAATGTGTATACTTTACATATTACGTAAGTATACTGATGATAAATTTAGTCTGTTTTTAAATGGGTTTTAACAGCTCTCAAACCGGTTGCACTTGATAATACTGTACATAGATAATACACTGATACTGTACCAGCAGATAGGTACTCGCTTGTATTTATCCGATTTTATTTATGGAATAATCGGAGCCTGATTCTGTAAAAAATGTCTTTATTTTCAGAATTCTATTCCAGACATCACTTTTACTACCTTCTGGCATCATTAATGCTAAGAAATAATTACGGATTCTATATTAATTTCTGAAAATATTTTTCTTATTATAATTAATTAGGTAGGTATTTTATGTTTAAGGAACTGAAAACACTAACCTGTAGTCAAATTGTATGAAATTCTAAGATGACAGCCGTGGTTTCATTTTTTGCCATTTCACAGAAAAGATGGTCTATCTATATTTTATATTGACAAATTATATGCAAATTATATTGTCATTTCATAGTTGCCAACTTAGGGGTTTTCTGCCTAAAAGGGGGTATTTGTTTACCTTCTTTTGGGGTCAGTGGGGACGGGTGGGATTTTGTAGGGGCGTTGTACATATTTTTAGGGGTACTTTTAGAGATTTTTTTGACTTCTTATATTTTAAATAAAAGTTGTTCAAAATTGTAAAAACATTAGTCGCATAAAACATCATAATAAAAGGCATTTCTTTAGAAAATTACCTACAACTTTTGTTAAAAAACAGTTTTATAAGACTAATATTTTTGTCGTAATATCAAACCTTTCATTTCAAAATTAAGGCAAAAATCTTGGCTTTATTTATTATTTTTTAATAATATTATTTTACTAGGGGGATTTTTGGGGTTTTTGACCACAGATCACTAATATACTAGTCTCTAAGACAGATGGGACAGTGGCAAAAATTTACAGTTAGTTCCGTTGCCTTCGCAAAGCGCTAGTGTCGCAAGAAGAAGTGATGGACACAATCCCACCTTAAAATATCGATATCGATAGTATAGTGATGTCCCATGACAAACGTTGTAATGGGGTACCACTACATTTTTTATTCTTTTTGAATTTGGGTTTAAAATAAAACAACTTACTATATTCAATTTTATATTTCTTTTTTCTTAATCTATACGCTTTATATTTATCAAAAGTAATTTTTGAGAAAAGCATATATTTTGTTTCTTAAGTTTTTCTTGCACACCTCTCAAATTATATTTATTTATTAAAATATTACACCAATTATTATACAGATCGAGGCATAAAATTAAATTAACATAAAATACAGAATAATATATAAAAACTATTCAAAGAGATTGTTTCCCACTTATTTATATCCACAAATTAACATTGCCAACATTTTCCTCTTCTCATCCTGCTATGGAAAATAAAATCTATTTTATGGATGTCAGTACAAAGTGATAAAGTAATGACTTTGTGTCTCTGTGCAGACCATCACATTAATTTGTCTTGCATAGAATTGTGACAGTGGCGATGGAAAGGTAAAAATAATATGTAAATCTTGATTATTCACAACTGGGCAATATATTAAGGCATCATGTACAAAAATTTTGTTTACAATCAGAAACCACCAGTCAGATATTGTTTAAACCTACCATCAATTATTTATCAAACTATAATAGCATAATTGTGATCACTCTTTTAATCTTTGGCTGAAAGTAAGATAATATCAATAAATTCTTTTGCAGAAATATAAAAGATCACTAATATGAATAGTCATAATTAAAGATGTGTTCGCAAGAAGAACGACAAAAGTTACTAAACATGGAACAAATATTTTTTTACCACCAACACTACAACCTTTTAACATCCCACAGTTGGGCACAGGCCTCCTCTCTCATAGGACAGAGGGATTTAGAGCTTAGGACCCACCACGCTGCTCCAATGCAGGTTGGTGGACTTTAGCGACTATTATGATGATAGTAATAGTAATAATAAACAGGACAGCCTGCTTAACATCCTCTCCGAGGCACGGAGGTGAAATACCGCTAACAAACAACTCCGGCCTGGCCCTGAGAACTTCTTGAAATAAAACCCAATAAAACAATCAGTAAAACCTGTCTGTTATTCATCTTCACATCTGAATATCACATAGTTCACATCTGAAAAGAAACAAATAAATTTAAAAATAATTAATTGGTACTAATAAAAGTTAATTAATTGGTACTAATTATTACAAATATATATACCATAATATATGAATAGTAGTATTTTTACTACCCTATAGGTAATAAATAGTAAACACAAAAGGTGGGCTACCAATAATTTTTTTTCCTCACTAGTGGTATCTGCAATATCTGGAAAATGATTGACAGTAACACATCAGTAGGTTCAGCAGGAAACTTTAGACTTAAGCCAACTTAAGCAGACCTGTTGGTATCACTATAAATATCAAAAGGTGTGCTTGTGTCTGTTTATGGATAATTTATGGAGAATGAATTTTATAACGTATAGTATAAATCTAGTTAGGTTAGGTTGGTTATACGTACCGCGCAAAATTCCAGCAGGTTTAGGAAATCGAAACAACTTAATGTTGTTTTGTACTGGCGAGCAGCCACATTTGTCCTTCCAGGTGATATTTCAAAAAACAAAACATAGACGTACGAGTCTTGTTTCAATGAAACAAAAAAAGAGTCAACGTGCCAAATATAAATAGCACTACAGTATAAAACACAAACAGAGGAACAGAAGCTCGACTCAACTCGATTAGAAGATTGCAAGAAATCAATAATTATTTTTATTTTTTTCGAAACACAACAACAACGAAGACGCCATTTTGAAAAAAACAATAATTACCACAGAAGTCAGAACACTTTAATGATATGACCAAGAAACATAGAACCTATGTAATCTGAGCACCACAGACCAGGAACAATCCAAACAAAATGTTGAAGCAAACAAAAAATGGTCTTGAACAGGCTTTGTCTCGTTCTCAACAGACTACTTAAATAAAGTGTGTGAGATATAGAAAAACTAGAGAGGAAAAATAGTCCAGCTGAATGACTTTATCTTTATTAAAATGTTTCAGGCGCAGTTTCCAGTGTCTACATAGAGTATATAACCTTCTTGGATATGACCTTAGAAAAGTGGTTCTGTGGTTGCGATACTAGCGCTTTGCGAAGTCCAAGGGAACTACAGTGTCACCCCCCTGTTTTTGACTGAGCTTTAGGGACAAATATTTTCGAGTGTTGGTAACACTGCATGATTTGTCATTGATTTGTCAAATGTCAATACGGTCTTTATTTTATATATAGATGTGCCGATTCGATTATTTTGATAATCGATTAATCGATTATATTAATCGATTATAAAATAATAATCGATTATTAATCGATTATTGATCGATTATGAAATAATTCTTAGAAAGAACTGAAAAAACAATTCTACTTTCTGGAAAAAATTCTGAACCCTTGCATTTAGTAGCAACATCTATATTATAACCTTTTAGACTATTCTGAAAAAAGAAAAACAAACACTATTTTTTAAATTTTTTTAAATTGAATTTAGAAAATTAAATAGATTAATTAAAAAATAATGTAATTGATCAAAATTAAATATACATACCTATTAGGTACCTATTTATTACACTAAGGCGAAGGTTTGTGTGTGTGTGTGTATGTATGTGTGTATGTTTATTACTTTTTAACGCTGCAACACAGAGACACACAAGACATTTGGATTGGAGATAGGTTATGTCCTGGAATAACACATAGGCTTTTTATCCCGGAAAAGTGTTCCTGAGGGACTTAGTTAGATATAGACTTCCAAAAACGAGATATGTGCTGTTAAACGCTGATTGTTCTTAGGTACATCACGCTCACACGTCGCTCACATAACAAATTATTGCAATAGTTTGCTGTCGTTGCATGCATTTGTATGCTTTTGCATGAATTTGCTGTCGTTCTCGTTGCTAAGTTACTCTTAGATGATTTTGTTCAATAGTAGATTGTATCATAAGGGAGCAAAATAATATTTTTACGGCGAGGGCGCTTTTTTGAATCCAGAGCGAAGTGAGGGATTGTATAGTAGAATCCCGAGCGTAGCGAGGGATTCTTTAGTACAATCCTGAACGTAGCGAGGGATTCAATTTCAAAGTACGTCGCCCGAGCCAAAAATATATTGCGCCCGACGGCCCAAGTGATACACTCTACTTTTCATCACCCTCTATGAGGAAATAAAAGGCGCCTCACATTTTTAACCCTTGACGCAAAAACGACGGGGTGTTATAAGTTTGACGTGTCTGTGTGTGTGTATGTGTATGTCTGTCTGTTCCCCCACAGCTCTCGAATGGATAGACCGATTTGAATGCGGTTTTTTTTGTTTGAAAGGTGAATTAGTTCGGGAGTGTTTTAGCTATGTTTGATGAAAATCAGTTCAAGATGACCGCCGCCACAAAATGGCGGATTAATAATAAAAGTATAAATTAAAAACTTAAGAAACCCCCGAATTTCGCCATTTTGTGATGGCGGCCATCTTGGATTTGCATAGTGTTATTCTACTAGTCTAGACCTTTCATTTGATACCCATATTGAGGGAGTTGTGAAAAAATATGTTATCCGCCATTTTGTGGCGGCGGCCATCTTGGACCGATTTTCATCGAACACAACTAAGAACACTCCCAACTAATTCACCTTTCAAACAAAAAAACCGCATTCAAATCGGTTCAACTGTTTGAGCGCTACGGGGGAACACACAGACACACACACATACACACACAGACGTCAAAATGAAAGGTCGTGACAACAAGACCTTTCATTTAATACCGATATTGGGGGAGTTGTGAAAAAATATGTAATCCGCCATTTTGTGGCGGCGGCCATCTTGAACCAATTTTCATCAAACATAGCTAAAAATACTCCCGACTAATTTACCTTTCAAACAAAAAAAACCGCATTCAAATCGGTTCAACCATTTGAGCGCTACGGGGGAACAGACAGATACAGACACACATACATACACAGACGTCAAACTTGTAACAACAATAACAACAATCGATATCATTCGCGCCTAGCCCGGTGGGACCACGGGCCCTTCATCTTCAAAAAGTGCGCGGCAAAGATAATTGCGGCAATTATCTTTGCCGCAATTATCTTTTACGCGCACTTATAAATAAATACGCCGCAAACACCACATTTGGGTGCACTTAAAGGCGAACCAAGTCGTCCTTTTCGAATAGATGGGATGAAAATATTTTTTCATCCCATCTATTCGAAAAGGACGACTTGGTTCGCCTTTATGTGCACCCAAAGGTGGTGTTTTCGGCGCATTTTTATAAGTGCGCGTAAAAGATCTTTTAATCGCACTTATTTATAAGTGCGCCTAAAAGATAATTGCGGCGCACTTATTGAAGATGAAGGGCCCGTGGTCCCACCGGGCTAGGCGCGAACGATAGTATCGATTGTTGTTATTGTTGTTACAAGTTTGACGTCTGTGTATGTATGTGCGTCTGTGTCTGTCTGTTCCCCCGTAGCGCTCAAACGGTTGAACCGATTTGAATGCGGTTTTTTTTGTTTGAAATGTGAATTAGTCGGGAGTATTCTTAGCTAAGTTTTATGAAAATTGGTCCAAGATGGCCGCCGCCACAAAATGGCGGATTACATATTTTTTCACAACTCCCTCAATATGGGTATCAAATTAAAGGTCTTGTCATCAAGACCTTTCATTTTGACGTTTGTGTGTGTATGTGTGTGTGTCTGTCTGTTCCCCCATAGCGCTCAAACGGTTGAACCGATATGAATGCGGTTTTTTTTTGTTTGGAAGGTGAATTAGTCGGGAGTGTTCTTAGCTATGTTCGATGAAAATTGGTCCAAGATGGCCGCCGCCACAAAATGGCGGATTACATATTTTTTCACAACTCCCTCAATATGGGTATCAAATGAAAGGTCTTGACTAGTAGAATAACACTATGCAAATCCAAGATGGCCGCCATCACAAAATGGCGAATGTCGAGGGTTTCTTAAATTTTTAATTTATACTTGTATTATTAATCCGCCATTTTGTGGCGGCGGCCATCTTGGACCGATTTTAATCACACAAACATAGACATAACATAAAAACACTCCCGACTAATTCACCTTTCAAAAAAAAACCGCATTCAAATCGGTCCATCCGTTTGAGAGCTATGGGGGAACAGACAGACATACACACACACACACACACACAGACGTCAAACCTATAACACCCTGTCGTTTTTGCGGCGGGGGTTAAAAATATGAGGCGCCTTTTATTTCCTCATAGAGGGTGATGAAAAGTAGAGTGTATCACTCGGGCGCAATATATTTTTGGCTCGGGCGACGTACTTTGAATCCCTCGCTACGTTCAGGATTGTACTAAAGAATCCCTCACTTCGCTCTGGATTCAAAAAAGCGCCCTCGCCGTAAAAATATTATTTTGCTCCCTTATGATACAATCTACTATTTATGTGTACAAACTTATTAATCACGGGTAACATCGCGGGGCACAGCTTGTACATATATAGATACTCATAGCGGGGGTAATAGGGTATTTGACTAATTTTTGGAAATTGTTTTAAATTATTCTTTATTACTTATTAAAACACACTACATTGATATTTTTCGCAATATCTACAGTATTAAGAATTAAATCAATGATAAAGTTTAAGTTTTGAAAACCACGCCAAAAACGACATTTCTGATCACATGATACGCGTGACGTCACAAATCGCTATGCAAGTCACTTCTCTCGCTCGCTCGTTTTCGGAACTCGGTGCGTGCGACAGAGACGCTACGCAAGGCGACTGCTGGATCGTAATGTTCTAAATTGTTATACCTACTCATTTTAATATCAATCTTATTCTTTCAAGTATAAAGTTTAGTTTCGGTTGACTTGATAAACTTCAATTATATCAACCAAGTTACGTGCTATCGAGTGAAGTCACAAATCGCTATGCAAGTCACTTCTCTCGCTCGCTCCTTTTCGGAACTCGGTGCGTGCGACAGAGACGCTACGCAAGGCGACTGCTACATCGTAATGTTCTAAATTGTTATACCTACTCATTTTAATATCAATCTTATTCTTTCAAGTGTAAAGTTTAGTTTCGGTTGACTTGATAAACTTCAATTATATCAACTAAGTTACGTGCTATCAAGTGACATCACAAACAATCCCAGAGCGTTCACGTTCCTGATAAAATTTCAAAAATTATTATGTTTTATTTCGTGCAAAATATCGCGTAAAATTACATAGTTTAGTTTGATTGAGTGAAATATGTCTTTTTTAGGCTATTATCTGATAAGATGACCACAATCAATAGTATATTTTGAATGTTGTCAAATACCCTATTTCACTACAGTTGGTAAAGGCGTATTGTCGGTTCGGTGTGTTCGAAAAGTTGAGTATGTATGAAAAAGCTGTAAGCTGCATAACGCTCGCTCACAATCGGCGGCTGACTATCCGTTTGGTGTGAAACTAACTTTGAGGGAATACCCTTTTTGCAATGATAGGGTTGCCAAACCATATTATATTTTAGCAAGCAAATTAATAACAAAAAGCTGGTAGTAAAGTTTGGTAATTAACGTATATCTTTATAATCGATCATGATCGATTATGCAAAATCATAATCGATTGCAATCGATCATTTTAATAATCGATTAATCGATTATTGATAATCGATTCCGCACATCACTAATTTTATAATTTATTTGTCAAAACGACAAGCACAGTGCACACACTACCTAGGTTCATGGCACACACAGACGACAAGGAATACCTACGTTTTTAAATGCACGTACGACATATCTAATTTGTATTTTCCTATTCCACTTTCCAATTTCGGAGTTTTATTTAAATTTCAGTTATGTCTGATGTAGCGCGTATAGTTCTTTAAATGTACGGTAAAGTGCCGCGAGAGAGTTGCTCGTTTAATTGATAAAATGCGTATAAGTTTTAGTAAAAGTATTGAACTTTCGAAAATGTCGTTCAAGAATTATTGTGTTGTGTTTATAATTTTCGCTCTCGCGATAGTTCAAGCTGTTGGTTACGACACGGAACTATACGAAACCGCGGCGTGCGATAGCAACGCCTGCTTTGAGGAGCTCCACGGCGCTCTGGGAGATTGCTCCTGTAACGTGGACACGATCGACTATTTCAACAATGTTAAGATATTCCCCAGAATTCAGAGCATAGTGACGAAAGACTACTTCCGCTTCTACAAGGTCAATTTAAAAAAGGAATGCCCGTTTTGGGCAGACGACAGCAGATGCGCCATGAAACATTGCCACATAAAAACTTGCGCTAAAGAGAGTGTGCCCGGTTTCGAGAACGGATACGAAAACGATTATGAGGAGATGTCACCGGCCCTTAAATACTCAGAATACGCGCAGTCTCCCTGTAACTCTGACACTGATCATGATCCTGCTTTGGGCTATTTGAACATGACCTTAAGTGTTGCGAGTCAGTACGAAATCGCTAAATGGAAAGCCTATGATGATTCAGTAGGAAATTTCTGTGAATGTGATGACAAAGATGTAGACGCAGAGTATGTAGATTTGTCTCTAAACCCTGAGAGGTACACAGGTTACAAAGGCCCTTCAGCCCACAGGATATGGAGGAGCATCTACCAAGAAAACTGTTTCCGTATGAAAACGAATCCATACGAATCGTTCCCCTATGTCTTAAGCTCAGATTTAAGTAATATGTGCTTAGAAAAAAGAGTGTTCTACAGAGCAGTATCAGGTCTACACACCAGTATTAACATCCATTTATGTTCAAAGTATTTGCTGTCTGAAAAGAAGTTAGGTTTTGCTGCCCCACCTGAAGGTGAGTGGGGGCCGAATTTGGAGGAATTCCAACGCCGGTTTGATCCGTCTCAAACATTCGGTGAAGGTTCAAATTGGTTGAAGAATCTGTACTTTGTTTATTTGTTAGAAATGCGAGCGCTGGCCAAAGCCGGTCCTTATTTGGAACGTGAGGATTACTTTACCGGCAATCCGGTAGAAGATGAGGAAACGAGAGACGCAATACGTAATATGTTGGGAATTATTTACAGTTTTCCTGATCATTTTAACGAATCGTCAATGTTCAATGGTGGGAATCAGGCTGCAATGTTGAAGCAGGAGTTCCGTGATCACTTCTGGAATATATCACGGATAATGGATTGTGTCGGCTGCGACAAATGCAAGCTTTGGGGGAAGCTGCAGACTCAGGGGCTTGGGACAGCATTAAAAATCCTTTTTTCCGGCCAATGGGACAGTTTTGAAGGGGACTCGGAGCAGGGCAAACTGATGTTGAAGCATAAATCTCATAAAAGATTGCAAAGGACAGAAATAGTAGCATTGTTCAATGCATTTGCTAGATTGTCTAATAGTATACGAGAGTTGGAAAACTTCAGAAATATGCTTAGGTAAGGTTCTGTTTTGATCATTATATACTATATCAGTTAATGTGCTTGTCTCTCAAGCAAGCGCTGTAATGTCCTAGGTTCAATTCCTGGTTGGTACTTTATGCTAAAAGTTGTTCTGGAAGCGCTTTCCATATCTTGGTGGCAATTTAGTTGTACATTACAGCATGTGTTTTACAAAATATAACAGTCAAACTCCTATTTAAATGTTAATTTATTTACTAATGGATGCCCAAAACTTCATCTGTGTGGATATACTTAATATTAAATATCTCATGGGAACTCAATTTCCATGATGAAAAATAGATTAAATAAATCCTTGTAAAATAATCTACCTGCCTGTGAAAATCCCATCAAAGATGGTTCATCCATTTTGAATATTAGCCCAGACTGACAGACAGACAGACAAACATTCAATAGACTTGTTTGAGCTATCGTTGAAATAATCAAATGAACTTGATAAGAGGCAGTTATACCAAAATCACAGGTAAAAACTTTAATTTTATTTTAGTTTTTTATTGGTTAACTTCAGTAATTAGCTGAGATGACATTAAATAATACTGAAAGTCGATGATAGACATTGATAGATAGTGGGGTATGAACTCAGTGACACAGTTATTTGTTAAACACTTTTAGTGTACAACTAAATTACAAAGCCAATATTTGCTAAGCCAATTTTTTTGGCTGTTAAATAAATATAGAGCCATTTCAGAGATATCCAGATTTCGTAATGCACGCAGACTGATTTTACGCAAGCCTGATAATTCAGTAGTAAGATCTCCATTTATGCATTTTCCGGGAATCACTTCTGATGTGTCACTCATGGCCAAAGCTTGCAGATTTAATCTGCGTCTGTGGTGAATTACGCATATCTCTCAAAAGGGCTCTTTTTGCAATTTATCATATTTTCTTGACATTTGATTTTGTTTTTTTAATGGTATTTCATAATTCTGAAAACATTGGTTCCCCAATGTTGCATTATAATTGTCTATTTGCGTGCATGTTTGCTTGATGTGGCTTGATGAGTTTTACTTTCATATTAATGGATGTTAATGTTACGATTTGTGCTCATTAGTGGTTACGGTTGCTTAAACACTAACTTACTAGCATACCCAACTAGATTCTACTAATTCTCTCTAAACTGCTGTCTTTTTGTCTAAGGAGTGCATGCCACTGGATGTGTGTGACATGGATTGATATGTGAAAACTGATATATAATATAAGCAAGTATTAAGCCATTCCGTTTTACAGTTTACTACTTTGAATGTAGAACTATGTATGTGTCGAGGGATTAAAAAATAGACATAGATTAGGTATCCCCAAACAAATATTCGCCTCTGAATATAACCGTAAGGCGCGTCGCAATAGCATATCTTAGGTATCAGTGGGTAAGGGACACAGCTAGTGTGTGAGTTCGCTCTCGCACGAAGCTCAGGGACGCATATTTGTTTGTCGATACCTATATAATACTTTGAAGGTACAGGCTGCTGATATTCTAATTAAAAGGAAAGTCCTTACTCGTTAATACCTATTTGATTATCGAATCCACTATAAATTACAAGGTGGTCTTTCCAACCACTACGTCAGGGGTCGTGTTGTTAACAGCCTGCTGATAAGGATTGAAGCTTTTCAATTTTTATCACTTGTCGTAAAAACCATTTGCTTGTATACATACGTATTTACCTACAGTTAATTGGAGTTCTTTAACTATAAGTGGTGCCTTTTTTTTCTCCATTTATTTTGTTATCAGATAAACTTCCTGACACAATGGTGAGCGCCGTGGGTTTCTAACTGGGATGTGCCGGGTTTGATACCTGTCAGGGTCAGTTGGGAAATTTCCTGACCTTTATTTCTAAATTGGGTCTGGTGCGATTTTCGGTCGTGGCTAATTACCATCTTAACGACAAAGTCGTATGATTTAGCGTTCCTGTATGATGCTGTCTAGATGATGGAGGGATGAAGGTTCCTTCTAAGTTAGGCCGCTTCATCTGAGACTATTCACTTACCACCAGGCAATTGTTATTGATTGTATTGAGGGTAGATTTGGGTACCGTCATGACGGTAAATCTACCCTCAATACAATCCATACTAATTATTATAAAAGCGAAATGTCTATCTGTCTTCCTATTTGTCTGTCTGTCTGCGGCCCAACAGTTGACCGATTTTGATGAAATTTAGTACAAACGTAGCTTGCGGCCCGGACATTGACATAGGCAACTTTTATCCCGGAAAAGCAAATAGTTCCCACAGGACTTAAAACCTAAATCCATGCCGATGAAGTCGCGGGCATCATCTAGTTTATAATATGACCTTTAGACCTCTTGTTAACACACGTTTTTTCCACGGTACGGCGAAACGTGGTACCGTAAAACGTAGAACGTGGTCTCGCCGTGTAGTTAACAGGGTACCACGTTTTACTTTTGCCGTACCGTGGAAAAAACGTGTGTTAACAAGAGGCCTTATGGTACATTAGGTGAGATCGCAGTCAAGAATTACCTTGTCATCGAAAACACGTTTTTTCCACGGTACGGCGAAACGTGGAACCGTAAAACGTTGAACGTGGTCTCGCCGTGTAGTTAACAGGGTACCACGTTTTACTTTTGCCGTACCGTGGAAAAAACGTGTGTTAACAAGAGGCCTTATGGTACATTAGGTGAGATCGCAGTCAAGAATTACCTTGTCATCGAAAAACAAACTCGCTATTGTAAATAATCCACCTGTAACGCTGTTGTTTGAAAACGGACGACATTCATTGATAGCCGTATAGTTATTTTCCTGTAGTTAGCTAAATATAGCTGCTGTATATTATGTATAGGTGTAGACAATACAGGTCATTTTACTGTAGGGTTGGGAGATAGGCATGTCCAACATTGTAGTCTGGTGCATGTTTGGATGCGATTCAATTCCGCCTTCTACTATCATATTAATTTATACGACCTTTAGCTATCGTACAGTAGTTATTTTAAAACTTAACGCCAAGGCTAGTTTTATCGCCAATAGAGAAATATCAAATTTTGAAAAAAAAAAAATTGGCTGTCTGTAAAGTCGGTTTACGGACAATAATTTTACGTAATAACGTCATTAGAAAACATTGCCTCTCTATCGCTTGGTCCGCGCTCTCGCTTGAACGCAGTACGTGACCATAAGTGATGCTTTTTCGTGCATGCAGCCGGCGTTCATCGATTTATAAGACGTTATCACGTCAAAAACTGTTGTTAGTTTTTTTTAAATCATGACTACGGAACCCTGTCTTACTCGTGGTATGCTTCTGACACGCACTCGACCAGTCAATGTGCTCATCAGCTGTGTTCTAATAAGCCCAGTATTATATCACATAGATAATTGTCACGAATATTAAAACAATCAGTACAAGGTTTTTAGCATGCGGGAGCCATATAATTTACCTATTACCTATTAAATCAGATAGGTAAATAGGGAAATTAGTTTATTAAACTAGCACAGTATAATATTATAGTTATGATAATTTATCATTAAAAAGTTAAGGCTATTAGCGATCCATTAAACGCAGCCGCGCCATCCGTTGTACTTTTTAAAGCCTTTTCACGCCATCCATGTTTAAAAAAATGGATATCCTAATTACCTAAGTTCGTATTAATTTATGAAACGAAAACGTGTGACAACCCTGTCGCACGTAATTCGTAGTAGGTATCTATTTCTACTTGCCACACTATTTTATTGTTTGTGGTTTTGTATTAAAACCCAAAGTTCCAGAGCCAGAGGTCAATACTTAGTAGGTAGACAGTTTTTGGACTATTTTTCCTTCTGAAATATTAATTCCCCTTTTCCTCGATATACAATAAATTATAATACATATACGCCAGTCAAATTTGACATTAAAATCGCAAACGAACGGCTAGTTCTGATTTTTTAATATGTTGTTAGGACCACTACCAGTAGTCTAAATTCAATTTTGCAGCTTCGAAAGACCTGTGCTAATTTTGTAGCACTCGAAAAACCGCGAAATTTTTGCACTTTTTTTGGGTTTTGCAATATAAGTCCTAAAGTATGCGTTTCTAAAAAAATATTTTTCTATACTTTTTTAAAGTAGACTAAAATTGCTACAATTTAAGACCAAAACTAGCTCTTTAAATTCAATATTTATTGAGATACAGCTCTCCAAAAATTGACAATTAATTCCAAAAAAGTGAAATTTTAAGATTCGGTCAATTTTAAACCCCAATATCGGGGAAAATACTCATTTTACGAGTAAAGTTAATTGAAAAGATGTTGTAGTAAATATAATTAGCTTTAATTTAAACACTAAACAACGTCTGTAGCCCATATAGTTTACTTACAAATCCTAAAAGTTTAAAAAATGCGAAAATTGCAGTTTTCTCTTTAGTTTGTTTTGAATGTAATTTGAAAGAAAAAACCATGTACATCCACAAGAAATATGTATTAAAACTATTACTAAGTATTTAAATTAAGTATTGATAATGTTATTTATTCAAGAAAAAAATTATTTATATTATTATTGATATTTATTGATTTTTATGAAACATATTAATCTGTATTAAAATGACATTATGAGTTCCGAGCAATATAAGTCGTAAACTACGCATTTTTGTTTAATATTTTCTATACATTTTTAAAGTAGACTAAAATTGCTACAGTTTGACATCAGAACCAGTTCTGTAGCTTCAATAATTGCCGAGATACAGCTATCCTAAAATTGAACTTTTTTCAAAAAAAGTGAAAATTTAAGAGTTGGTCAATTTTCGACCGCGATCTTGGGGATAATACTCATTTTATGTGTAGAATTATAGGTAAAAATGTTATAGTAAATCTAATTAACTTTAATTTAAGGGTAATACGACATCTCTAGGACATATAGTTTACTCACAAATCTTAAAAGTCCAAAAAATGGGAAAACAATTTTCGTAAATTTGCTCTGCTTAGTTTGGTTTGTGAGTACCTTGAAAGCAAAAAACCATGAACATCCACAAGAAATGTACATTTAATCTATTATTATAGTATTCATAATGTTATTTATGAAAAAAAAATATTTATTTATCTTATTTTATAGATATTTATGAAGCATATTAACCTGCATTACAAAGATATTATTTTTGGTTATAATTGTTCATTAAGGTTTGTGAGTAAACTATATGGCCTAGAGACGTCGTTCCACCCTTAAATTAAAGCTAATTAGATTTACTACAACATTTTGACTATAATTTTACCCTTATAATGAGTATTATCCTCAAGATGGCGGTCGAAAATTGACCAAATCTTAAATTTTCACTTTTTTTGGAAAAAGTTCTATTTTAGGAGAGCTGTATCTCGGCAAGTATTGAAGTTACAGAACTGGTTCTGGTGCCAAATTGTAGCAATTTTAGTTTACTTTAAAAATGTATAGAAAACTAGTGTTGCGCTCGGTGCGCGAGCTGCAAGCAGCTCGCGGGCCTTGTAGTCTGTTCAATATTCGTAAAATAAAGAAATGGGAGGCCATACCAAATACCAGAATATTCTGGATTCTCTTGAAAGATAGAAAGGAATATTTGTATCACGTTTTGTATCTTTTCTGAAAGGACACTAATGAGTTCTATGCATGCGTTTAGTGGGAAAAAAAGATCTATACAAAAATGTTCTGGAAAGCCACTTGAAAATTAAAAAGAAATTTTGTATGGACACAAATTTTTTTGTTCCGTAGCTATCTTTTTTTACTGGCTCACCAAAGGGCCTAAGGTCTTGAACATTTTTAGTTTCAGAACCATGCCTCTATGAATGATAGTTTTTGAGGGCCGTTAGGGTACTCTGGTAATTTTTCCACATTCACTACGTTTTGTATTTTTTGTGAAAAAAATCTTTAAGTTCTATTAATACGTGTAGTGGAGGGAAAAAGTTTCATACAAAAATGTCTAAGAGAGCCTCTTAAAAAGAACCCAAAAAATTTGTATGGAGAGAATTTTTTTTGTTCGGCGGCCATCTTTTTTTTACCCGTTCACCCAATGGCCCAAGGTCTTTAACAACATTTGTTTGGGACCATGCCTGTATGACTGGTAGTTTTGGAGGACCCATGAGGTACTCTGGATAATTTTCCACAATCATGACGTTTCAGAATTTTTCTGAAGGAAGACCCATAAGTTCGACGTATATAAATAGTGAAGGGAAAAGGTTCCATACAAAATTGTTCTGGAGAGCCTCTTGAAAAGAACTCACTAAATTTGTATGGAGAGAATTTTTTTTTGTTCGGCGGCCATCTTTTTTTCACCGGTTCACCTAATGGCCCAAGGTCTTCAATAACATTTGTTTGGGACAATGTCTGTATGACTGGTAGTTTTGGAGGACCCATGAGGTACTCTGGTAAATTTTCCACATTCATGACGTTTCATAATTTTCTGAAGGAAGACCTATAAGTTCTACGTACACAAATAGTGAAGGAAAAAAAATTCCATACAAAATTGTTCTGGAGAGCCTCTTGAAAATTACCCAAAAAATTTGTATGGAGAAAATTTTTTTTTGTTCGGCGGCCATCTTTTTTTTACCGGTTCACCTAATGGCCCAAGGTCTTTAATAACATTTGTTTGGGACCATGTCTGTATGACTGGTAGTTTTGGAGGACCCATGAGGTACTCTGGTAAATTTTCCACATTCATGATGTTTCATAATTTTCTAAAGGAAGACCTATAAGTTCTGCGCACATAAGTAGTGAAGGGAAAAAAGTTCTATACAAAATTGTTCTGGAGAGCCTCTTGAAAATTAGGAATTTTTTTGTATGGAGACGAAATTTTTTTTGTATGGTGGCCATATTTTTTTCACCGGTTCACCCAATTGCCCAAGGTTTTGAACATTTTTTGTTTCGGGACGGTACCTTTCCGACTGATAGTTTTCCAGATCCCTTAGGGCACCCTAGTCAGTTTTCCACGTCCAGCTCTCTCTATAATTTTGTAGACCTTAAATTTTTGAATTTTACACACACGGAAAATATGGTGAAAAAGTCCCATACAAAATTGTTCAGGAGAGGTGATCAGTACGTAACTTCAAGTAGCTTTATATATAGAAAATATTTAAAAAAAATGCGTAGTTTACGACTTATATTGCTCGGAACTCATAATGTCCTTTTAATACAGGTTAATATGTTTCATAAAAAACAATAAATATCAATAATAATATAAATAATTTTTTTCTTGAATAAATAACATTATAAATACTAAATATAAATACTTAGTAATAGTTTTAATACATATTTCTTGTGGGCGTACATGGTTTTCATCAAATCATCATGGTTGGTAAATCATCAAACTACATTCAAAACAAACTGAAGAGAAAACTGCAATTTTCCCATTTTTTAAACTTTTAGGATTTATAAGTAAACTATATGGGCTACAGACGTCGTTGAGTGTTTAAATTAAAGCTAATTATATTTACTACAACATCTTTTCAATTAACTTTATCCGTAAAATGAGTATTTTCCCCGATAGCGGGGTTTAAAATTGACCAAATCTTAAAATTTCACTTTTTCGGAATTCATTGTCAATTTTTGGAGAGCTGTATCTCAGCAACTATTGAATTTAAAGAGCTAGTTTTGGTCTTAAATTGTAGCAATTTTAATCTTCTTTAAAAATGTATAGAAAATATTTTTTTTAAACCCATAGTTTAGGACTTATATTGAAAAAACCAAAAGTAGTGCGAAAATTTCGTGGTTTTTCGAGTGCTGCAAAGTTAGCACAGGTCTTTCGAAGCTGCAAAATTGGATTTACACTACTGGTAGTGGTCCTAACAACATATTAAAAAATCAGAACTAGCCGTTCGTTTGCGATTTTAGCCACTTTTGGAGTCAAATTTGACTGCACTTATTAGGTGCCCTAAGGTGAAGTCAGACGGCGCGTTGCGGTGGCATTGTGCTGCTACTGCGGCGTCGCTGCTCATACTCGTACTTAGAACAAGTATAAATTAAAAATTTAAAAACCCCCGACATTCGCCATTTTGTGGCAGCGGCCATCTTGAATTTGCAATAGTGCTATTTTACTAGTCAAGCCCTTTAATTTGATACCCATATTAAGGGAGTTGTGAAAAAATATATAATCCGCCATTTTGTAGCGGCGGCCATCTTGGACCGAGTTTCTTCAAACATAGCTAACAACACTCTCGACTAATTCACCTTTCAAACAAAAAAAACCGCATTAAAATCGGTCCAGCCGTTTGAGCGCCACAGGGGAACAGACAGACACACACACACACATACACACACAGACACGTCAAACTTATAACATCCCGTCGTTTTGCGTCGGGGGTTAAAAAGCGCACAGTAAGATTTGATTTTCTTAGAAATAAGGAATAACTGTGCGCTTTTTTCACTATGTGCTTTTTTCGCATAATCGACAAAATCGCATAGAGTCGCATCGCTGTTAGATGTGAAAATAATTGTATTTTGAAATACAATAGTTAAAATACCTACAAGGTATAAAAAATCGCGATTTCGCTGATTTTGTTTAGCTTGTTATCGCCTTTTCCCTTTTATATTGAAATAAATTTATTATTAGCAACGGCAGAGTGAAACCGTAACTAGGTTTTACCATATAATATAGCCCGCGATATGTAAGAAATAAAATATATAACAAGATGCACATAGTACCTACTGAGTTAAGAATTCAATATAATTGTGTTTGCTAGCAAACGAAAAAAACCGACTTCAATTACATGGACAAGTAATACCTACAACGTAAGTAGACGAAAAAAATTAACAAACGCACTAGTCCGTCACTACGATTTTCGAAAGTTCCCCTCGATTTCTCTGCGATTCCATCATCAGGTCCTGGTTTCCTTATCATGGTACCACCCTTGGGATATCTCCTTTCCAACAAAAAAAGAATTCTCAAAATCTGTTCATAAACGACGAAGTTATCTGCAAACACTCATAATAAAAGCATATATACGGTCGAATTGAGAAACCTCCTCCCTTTTTGAAGTCGGTTAAAAATAGAAAATCTATCTAATCTAAATGATCAATTTGATGTACATGTCTACTTGTAGCTCATATGATAAGACTCTACCATCGGTTCGGATAAAAGATTCTACTGAGAAACTTCTAATAAGAGCCGGCAAAAAACTCAGCAGTTCTATTTTCAAACACAAAAAGTCGGGCTTTTAGTCGGTCATTACTAATGTAGATAATCAAAGCTAATAAGTATTTTATTACGCACTCTACATAGGTAATCTTATGAAAATTGTTTTATTATGATGCAAATATTACGTCACTCGTTCTCAAAAGTCCACGTAATTCAAGTCTCAACAATAGACAGATAAACAAGTATGATTCAAGCTAAGTCTCACCTCCTACGTGATACAACAAACGTAGGTTTGCCGTCTGCCCCAGACGTTTCAAGCACAGTCATATCATAATTATTATTACCTACCTATAAAACATTTTGTCTGTTGATTCTATATATGCATTTGCCTATCGTTCGCTAACAATGGGCCTCATAAGAAAGCTCAGGGTCACTCAAGCCCTAGAACCCTAAAAGAGCGAGGCCCGACTCGCACTTGGCTGTTTTTTTTTCGCCTGATTTAAGTCCGACCAAGATTCATTTTTTTTTTTTTTTTTTTTTTTTTGACGTGGTGGAAACCTTTTATAGGTACCCCCGTTCTGCGGCCGAATGCGGCAGAACGAAGGTTATGTGGGAGTCCAACCGGGTACCCACTAAAACCACCACGGCATGACCCTCATGCTGTGTGCTGGACGCCTGGGGAACCCAAAGTATGCATCCCAGGTGTCCGGCAGCCGCCCCCAGCTGGGGCTCCCGCTCGCCTCTGGGCTGTCCCTCCAGAGGCTCGCGCCCTCCCGTAATTTTTTAACGAGGTTTTCTTCCTCCCGCGATGGGCATCGCTGCCCCCCGCCCCGGGGTGTCTCACCCCCAGTTTCATCCGCAGTGCCCTCTGCTAATCAGAGGGACACGCGGAGAAACCTCCCTCCGCCAGGTCATTGGCCATGGCTAACAATATCCCCGAAATTATTAACCATGTTACCGGGGTGCACCGGCCCGAATGCTGCTCTTCCCCTCGGATGTATCCAAGAGGACCAGCAGCACCCAGGCACACTTGGAGGTTACCTGGCTAGCACCCCCGACCAAGATTCATGATGCGCTCACAAAGAAGGGGTAGAAAAGGTTAATAGATCCATAATATAATTTCCAATCAGTTTGTGAGCGGCATCATGGGGGTTATTCTGTAACTTAGTTAGCAACTGAAAATAGTTGCCAACGAATTAGTTCGATATACATTGCTGCTTTACTGTGTGAAATTATGAAAACACTTTATAATTTCCCACAGTAAAGCAGCAATGTATATCAAATTTATTAGTTTGCAACTATTTTCAGTTGGCAACTAAGTTACAGAATAACCCAGCATATCGGAAAGTTATCGGTTAAATCTCTTCTCGGTCACCACGCCTCCAATTTGGACAAATTCACATTAACCACGACCGAAAATATAGACAATTTAGACAAGAATTTTTCTGAATTGTCCCAGTTAGTAATCGAACTCTTGCTACTTTAAAGCTAACTAAAGCGTGCTCTATAAAATATCGTAAAAGCCTTGTCAAAATAACTAAGTGCTTATACGCATTAGCGGTCAACCGCGTACGCGGCTAACCGCGCGGCTGGCCGCTTTTATATTTTTTTTTATATGCAACCGCTCATTTTGTACGCACTAAACCGCGACGAAATTCTAGGCTAGCCGCGCGGTTAGCCGCGTACGCGGTTGACCGCTAATGCGTATAAGCACTTAAGCAGTGTTCATCGATATAAGGAATCCCTTTTTTTTGCGAAAGTGCTTATAAATCGATTTGTCTCTTAATGCGAATTCGATTGCAAAACCATTGGCATGCATTTATTATTATTTATTAATGTTTATACTTAGAAAACAATTAATCGTCACTTAGAAAGTACCGTTTATTGATACCTATATCGTGTCCGATAAAGGTATCCAAACCTCACGATAAACCCACATCGTAATCATGTCATAAAACCGCCAAAGATTTATTATTTTTTTATTGCATTTTTATTATTCTTAAATCTACTTATCATAGTCGTTTTGTTGACCTAGAATTTTCCGTAGGTACTTTAATAGACTTTCTTTATGAGTTATTTTATTAGGTAGTTAAGTATTTGCCCAGAATAGTTGACTAGCTATATCCTATTAGGAGACTTTATTGATACTGATTTTTAGCAGAACAAGGGTAGATTTTTAATGGATGAAATTTATTGTAAAAACAGAAAAGTTCAGACACTGGAACTTTATAGTTTAATAATAATAATTGGTCTGTTGCCCTTAGCAGAAAAGATTCCGTTCGAAAAACTTCTATAGTCTAATATTTAATTCGATGGAATTCTGACAGTTGTCATTTTATAAATGAACCTATAAATCATCTGAGAATACAACAACTTTGAAAAATAGAATGAGTTATTTATATGAAAAACAGTGTTACCACCTGAAGTTCGATTTTACCCCAAACTAAAGTACCAGGCATTTGTCATGCGACAATTGATTTTTATTTATGTAAGTTTTGAATTTATTGTTTTTTGTGGGAACTGTTTTATCTCTGGTACTATTAAGAAACGTCAGAAATCCACGGAATTAAAATCAAACTATAGCGGACTCTCGGTAGAGAGTAGTAGATTCCTTGATAGCGGAATTATTCGGGTAATTGATACATACATTGATGTAAGTTTGTGCGATTTGTATCAATGTGGTGATTAAACATTGAATATTCCAACAGCGCGCACGCAGAGACACCGCAGAAGAGCATATTCGGCGGGAGTCAAGATGTAGATCCGAAGAAAGTGCGGTGTTCCTCCTCAGGTTCCAAACCACGGATTTGGAGCTAACTCCCTCGAAGAGGGAAAGGTTTTTTGATCTCGCCCCGATTACTCCATTTTGAAAGAGGACATTGGAGTAACGAAAGTGAACCTCGTTTTTAGTTCAAATACAAAATATAGTATTGTCCTAAAGTCCTACCATTTCACTGAGACATACAAACCTCGGGAATCGTCTCGGTTACATGGTAGACCTATAATTAAAAAAAAAACTTGTTATTAAGAATTTGACGAATTATACCTAGACAGTTTTAGGTTTTGTACATAATTAAATTCAATTTGTGAAAACTTGTACAATTGTTATATATATAAAAATTTCGTGAATAGACTCCCGTTTCCATTGTTGTAAATTTCGATGAAAGTGAACGGCTTAGAACGGATTCATAGTATTAACTTAGTCACAAAGAGATAATCATCGATTGTATAATAATAATGCTCATTGCTCATGGCACAATATACATTATTTTGTAAAATATACTTTATTTATTTTAAATTATGATATGAGATTAAATAATGTTTGCATATTATACAATATACATATTTAAAAGTGTGTACATATTATATTCAAATTATGATATGGAAGTTAAAACATCACAAAAAAATAAATTAATACTCCAGTGATTTTTTCGTTATAATAATATTATTATTAATATTAGTGCAAAGTATATATAAATTATATTGTAAATGATAGAAGGTATGTCTTTATGTATTGGATGTGGTACCATAAATATAATAATTAATTATTATTATTAACTCTAAACACCTAGTTACCTACCTAGATCGTATGTCAAAATACATACGCCCCCTTTTACGAAAAATGATAGTTTACCAGATGTATTATTTCAAGATAACGATTCTTTCAGGCTATTTAAGTGCTTTCATAAAATAATAAGGTTGTTTCATATTTATTTATAGATAGGCATAAAATAAACTGAACTAAGTACTTAATTTATTGATATTTTGGTTTAGTTTATGTTATGTGTACAAAACGGTTTATGTTTCTAATAGGTCAATATTTAATAATAACTAGATGATGCCCACGGCTTCGCCCGTGTGGATTTAGGTTTTTAAAAATCCCGTGGGAACTTTTGATTTTCCAGAACAAAAAGTAGCTTATCTGTAGAAACCCGTCCCCAAAACGGAAAAATCCCGTGGAATCCCCACGATTTCGGAATACAATTCCTTACAGCATCAGGGTTGAGGAGTTGGATATGTACCTACTCGAGTTCATTCAACGATAAAGTCTTTAATTGGTACCCCCAATATCAATTTAAATAACCGAAAGTTTCTAAAACCCATTAGTTTTGGGGATTAGGTTCCCTACAGCATCAGGATTGAGCAGTTGGAATCCAAATTTTTTATAGAACAGGGTCGCAATGTTTCTCTATCGATTAAAAAAAAAAATTACGCAAATCGGTTCAGAAATCTCGGAGATATCGGTGTACATAGGTAGAAAAACACAACTCCTCCTTTTTTGAAAGTCGGTTAAAAAAGTAGCCTATGTTACTCCCTGGTTAATTCTCTACTTGTATGTGAAGGTCCCGTCAAAACCGGTTCAGCCGTTCCGAAGATTAGCCCGTTCAAACAGACAGACAGACAGACAGACAGACAGACAGACAGACAGACAAAAATTTTAAAAACGTGTGATTTGATTATGGTAGCGTTCAAATAACCATATGAGCTTAATATGAGGTAGTTATTTCGATATTACAGACAGACACTTCAATTTTATTTATTAGTATAGATTATTATTGTGTCAAAATTATGTTCTTAAAATATAAATATTTTTTTTTTGTAATTGTAGCTGTTCTATTGATTAGATAAGATTGGATACTGGGATTAAAAAATACTTAATTTCTTACTAGTCAAATAGGAAACAAAACTTAGCAAAAATTCCATTAAAATCTGTACAAGTTCATTTGAGTTTCAAATGAATTTATCTCCACCAAACAGGTGCGTCCCGTCCTGCGTCCTGCGGTATAATTGCGATATCTATTTTTAGTACATTTTTTTTATTAGGACGCGTGCGAACTTACTACTGTATGAAAATTTCGGGAAAATGAACAACGATTTTTTTATCTGTAGAAAATATTTTTATTTGGAGCACCTGTGAGGCTTAAGGAGGTTTTATGCCGTCATTTTAAAACCAGTATTATCATTTTATCAGTTAATGAATTGTGTTCTTCTAAAATCATTCTAATTTCTGTGTCACAAACTGTACCTATCGTTCCTATTTTGTTATTGCCTTATTTTAATTATTTCTTTTAGTTTCCCATGAAGTTTTCTCAAAACTCCGATTTTATTTAAAACTTCGATGTAAGTAAAGTTCCTTTTCATTTCTTTTGGTTTCCCATGGAAAGATTTCTCAAAATTTCGATTTTATTTAAAACTTCGATGTAAGTAAATTGATTTGGTCAAAGTTGTACGTTATTTTACACCTATAAGGCTATAACCTATAATTATCATACTTATTTTGCGAGATTTTAACTATTTTAGGAATGAAAATAATAGTAAGTAGTTAGGCACTTACTTAAATAAAATGAAAATGTTGGTCACAAAAATACTCTTAAACATGGGATTATTTTTTCGGTTGAGTACTTTAATTGGTTAATCTTTATTTACATGCTTGCCGAATTTTATTGAAAAATATTATTTATTTTTATTAGGTACCTATTTTCGTTAAATATTTTTATTTGTATATACTGTAATGAAATCTAGAAATAATAGTGTTTTATTTATAGTTTTACTTAAGTAAAATTTACGTCGTGTATTATTGTATGTGTATATAATAAGAAAACTGTGATTTTTTGAGGTCTACTGAATACCGATTGTCATGACAAAACATAATACATACATAATTTTAATAAAAATCAAAGTTTACCTGTATTTGTGAAGTTTTATTTTTTGTGTGTGTGTGTGTGTGTGTGACTTTTTCGTTTGAGTTTGTGTGTCAGCTAGCAGGAAACCTACTAACAAATAACATTTTGTGCTTACATGTTTGATGGACGCAATAAATAAACGTTGCAAAGTAAATTATTTCATGGTTTCAGGTCTCACGAAGAGATACAAGCATTTCTGAACTGCGAAAAGTTGGTGTAGAAAAAACTACAATGCATACAAAATTATTTAACTAATTAGGTAGTAATAAGGAGTTAACTTAGTTTTACGGATGAAAATAGGTACTATACTACAATAGAAAGTAAGTTTGTATACTTACTCTAGTCACTTAGATTTTCAGTATGTGATTTTTTATTACGTCTTGTAGTATTCTTGTTTTTTTATCATTGACGATGGTAGTAAGAACCAGTGAAGCTTATTAATGTGAAATAATTAGTTTTGTAAGATTAAACTTTAATGCTGAAGGTTAACGTTAAACTTTAAGGAAGCCTTCGTAAATGTTAAAAGTTAAACTACATTCATATCTATTACCTACTAATTGCAACAGTTATATTTTTAAAGATTAACACATCTAGGTAACTACGATGAAGTATTGAATAAATTGAAATTCAAAGAACTTTTTCATAATGATTTCAGTAGGAAGGCAGAAATAGGTACCTACATAAAGTAATTTTCTATTTTAGTGGATCATTTATCAGTCAAATAATATAGCACACGAGTAGATAAGTAGGTACACAGAGGGGAAGCTTCTACAAGCGACCCGCTGTAGGTACACTCACACATATGGGAACGTTTGTCACCCGACCACAGAGTACCTACAGAGGGGAAGCTTCTACAAGCGGCCCGCTGTCTGAACTCACTCACACATATGCGCACAGTTTGTCACCAACTGTACCGGTTAGTGGAACGAGCGGGCGTCCGTGAACCGTCGGTGAGTGTGTTTGTGTGAGTGTACCTATAGTTGTAAAAACCCCGTTAAATACCGTTAATTTACCAAATTTACGGTTAAATACCATAAAATGCAGTTTTTAACGGTTAAATACCCGACTGCGACAACGAAAAAGGGTAAAGTTTTTCTATCTTTTCTTGTATATATATAAAGATTTCATTTAATTTTTAGATGTTATTATAAATAATATTTAAAGCGAAATATACATATAACCCAATTCTTTAATTATGAGTAATTTAACGTAAACCACAGATCACCTACTTAGATACCACATGTTGATAATTTAGTATAGTCACTAGGTCATCAAAGTTAGCGGAGAGCGCGAACTGCGGGGATAGAGTCAGCGATATCTGAATGGATTTTTCTAGAACAAACTCAAAGTTCCTAGTACAATAGTGTTGGGACAGCGATTTAATATCGACTGTCAACTGCCGATAAATAATAAAACAAGGAAAATATTTTTTTTTTGTTTAGATATTATTTACACATAGTACCTACCTTAGTGCCTACACATAAAATATAATAAAGGTAGGTAACTGTAACTTATAAATGGTAAGTAAGCCTGAATAGCGTTACATAATTTTATCTAGATATAAAAAGTACGTATTGACTAGAATCTGACTGAATCTGAACTGTAGAATCTGTATAATATGGTTCGCTAGGAGTGAAACAAGCAGAAAAACCGGTGCAAGCCATTCCATAGCCCTTGTTAATGGTTAAGAGAGTTGTTTTTTTTGTGATTTTCTATATAGATAGTTATAGGTTGCTAAAATTTTGTTTTTTGAACTATGTCTGTGTGTGTGTGTGTTTGTGTGTGTGTGTGTGTGTTTGTGTGTGTGTGTGTGTGTGTGTGTGTCAAACGGGTGAACCGATTTGAATGCGGTTTTTTTTGTATGAAAGATGAATTAGTCGAGAGTGTTGTTAGCTATGTTTGATAAAAATCGATCCAAGATGGCCGCCGCTACAAAATGGCAGATTACATATTTTTTCAAAAATCCCTTAATATGGGTATCAAATGAAAGGGCTTGACTAGCAGAATAGCACTATGCAAATCCAAAATGGCCGCCGTCACATTTTTTAAATTTTTAATTTATACTTGTAGCTATGTAACTTCCATTATAATTTGAACTCTGCTCGACTGATTGAAAATAAATTATTTAAGTTACTTGTGGTACGGCTGCACCCTATAGTTTCGGAGATATAAGCTTTAAAAAATCTGACCATGGGAGCACATAGACATCGCAAAAATAAGAAGTTTGAGTACCAACAACATGGTGCTGCACCCTATAGTTTCGGAGATATAAGCTTTTAAAAATCTGACCACGGGAGCACATAGACATTGCAAAAATAAAAAGTTTGAGTACCAACAACATGGTACTGCAGCCTATAGTTTCGGAGATATAAGCTTTCAAAAATCTGACCACGTGAGCACATAGACATCGCGAAAATAAGAAGTTTGAGTACCAACAACATGGTGCTGCACCCTATAGTTTCGGAGATATAAGCTTTTAAAAATCTGACCACGGGAGCACATAGACATTGCAAAAATAAAAAGTTTGAGTACCAACAACATGGTACTGCAGCCTATAGTTTCGGAGATATAAGCTTTCAAAAATCTGACCACGTGAGCACATAGACATCGCGAAAATAAGAAGTTTGAGTACCAACAACATGGGGCTGCACCCTATAGTTTCGGAGATATAAGCTTTTAAAAATCTGACCACGGGAGCACATAGACATTGCAAAAATAAGAAGTTTGAGTACCAACAACATGGTGCTGCATCCTATAGTTTCGGAGATATAAGCTTTTAAAAATCTGACCACGGGAGCACATAGACATTGCAAAAATAAAAAGTTTGAGTACCAACAACATGGTACTGCAGCCTATAGTTTCGGAGATATAAGCTTTCAAAAATCTGACCACGTGAGCACATAGACATCGCGAAAATAAGAAGTTTGAGTACCAACAACATGGGGCTGCACCCTATAGTTTCGGAGATATAAGCTTTTAAAAATCTGACCACGGGAGCACATAGACATTGCAAAAATAAGAAGTTTGAGTACCAACAACATGGTGCTGCATCCTATAGTTTCGGAGATATAAGCTTTTAAAAATCTGACCACGGGAGCACATAGACATTGCAAAAATAAGAAGTTTGAGTACCAACAACATGGGGCTACACCCAATAGTTTCGGAGATATAAGCTTTTAAAAATCTGACCACGGGAGCACATAGATATTGCGAAAATAAAAAGTTTGAGTACCAACAACATGGATCTGCACCCTATAGTTTCGGAGATAAATTTGCTCTTAGGTAATTTTTTTTTATTCAACTACAAGTTAGCCCTAACTGCAATATCACCTGATGGTAAATGATGATACAGTGTAAGATGGAAGCGGGCTAACTTGAAAGAGCTTATGTATACCCCCGATAGATCGGTACACGGCATCTTACCGTAACGCTAAATCGCTTGGCGGCAAGGATTTGCCGGTAGGGTGGTAACTAGCCACAGCTTAAGCCTCCCACCAGACCAGACCAGAGAAAATTTAGAAATTATATTCTCAAATTGCCTCTGCCGGGAATCGAGCCCGGGACCTCCCACTTACAAGACCACAGCGCTCACCACTGTGCCAGGGAGGTCATCAAAATCACGCTCACATAGCACATTATTACAATAGTTGCATGCATCTGTATGCGTTCGCACTTTTTAACCGACTTCAAAAAAAGGAGGTTCTGTATTCGACCCGTATGTATGTATGTAAGTATGTATGTATGTGTGTATGTAAGTATGTTCACGATTATCTCCGCAACTAATGAACCGATTTTGATGATTGTTTCACTATCGTAATCTACGTACTTTCAGGAAGGTTTTTTGGAGTCGGCGCCAAACCACATTCAATACGTGTAAAATAAGAAGAATAAGTAAAATCAGAGTATCCACTTTTGAATGTGAGTGCGGTGAATCATAATAGATGCGGACGGTGAGTCTGTCCGGGACGCGGGGGGCACATTTTCGACTTTAAAAGTATGAAAGTCATTTGGCGCCGACTTCAAAAATTATATATCATTTAAGTTAGGTAGTTTAATCGTCAATCTAAATGAATAAAAAATTATTTTAAACTTTTTAGTTCGACTCGTTTGAAGTCGGTTCTTTTTTCTTTGAAAAAAATTATTATTCATTTCAAAACCGAAATGTATAGCTACAGCTATAGGTAGATTATTATAGCAAACTTCCTTGAAAGTAGGTATAAAGGTTGGAAAAAGGAGCGGCAACGGGAACCGGAAATCCATGATTCCTTCGGGATTTGTGAAAAACCGAAATTTACGCGGGCGATGCCGCGGGCAGAAGCTAGTACTTAAATAATTCAATGAAGTAGTTTACTCAGCATGAATGCTATCAATTAAACATACGTCGGCTGCCTTACTCATTCCTTCTCGCTATACTGGCCGTGATCGCCCGCCGCACGGCCCGCCGTGTGTCGGCTGGGCACGCGCTACTTCGTCCCCCGCCACCGCGCCTCCCGTCCTCTTGCCGCCAGTTGAAGCTCGCATCATCGCGCAACTCGTGATACACATTTCAAGCCGCTAGCGACATCTAGCGGTGGTATTTAACCGTAATAACCATAAAATGCGGTTAAATACTCGTTAAAAACGAAAAATGCGAATTTAACCGCTCGGTTAAAATCGTTAAAAACCTGCTTCGCATCTATAAGTGTACCTACAGCGGGCCGTTTGTATGAAGCTTCCTCTCTGGTGTGAATATAGCATCTAATTAATCTAGGTAGTAGGTAGGTATATAAACATTTTAGTTGATTAATATGTTCGTTTTATTCATTCGCTTCCCGATAAAAATTAATACCCAAATAGGGGGTAGGTAGGTTCTGAGAGTTATCTGGATTATCTCATTACTAAGGGTATAGCCGTACTTCCATAGGCAAACTGCCCCCAATAGGAACCTATATCGTAACCTATGTTATATTGTAGAGGGTACTAATAGTAGTTCATAGAGGAGATATTAGCTCTCTATCTTAGTTAATTGAGGAGCTATTTAAAAAAATGTGTCCGGAGACGACTTTTTTTCAAAGTGATATATTTCTGTTGATTTTAAAGCTAGGTAAATAAAACGAATTCCAGTGTTTATAGTACACTCTACAGTTTATTTTATAGTATTTTTCTATGAGCCAAGCCTAAATAAAAATATGAAAAAATTGCAAAAAAAAATTTTTTTTATTATTTTTTATCAGATTGAACACAGTTACCACTTTGAAAAAAATATATAATAATTGCCTATATCTTGCCTAACAGCATGCTAAGTTTCATTACAATTCTAAGGGTGCAACATGTGGAAATTTTTTTATTAAAGTAAGTGGACCACCTTATGACCACTTTGTTAGCGCTTTTAAATTGTATTAGAATTTAATTATCTTTGACAAAGTAGCGTTTTGATAGCTTATAAAAAGAATATTAGCGGTTGGTGGTGTTACTAGCCTATTACGGTGTGTTGTCGATCTACTTTTATAGTGACTAGATTATCAAAGTACCCGCGCATGCATTTTCCTACACGATCACAGTGCAAAGTCGTGAAACGCTCTCGCTGTTATTATTAGCGCCGTTTTACTCTTCTTCTTTCTTTCTTTCAAATATATTACATATATTTTTAATAATACTAATGTGAAAATGTGTGTGTGTAATTATAAATGTGAAAGTGTGGATGTTTGGATGTTTGGATGTTTAGATGTTTGGATGTTTGTTACTCAATCACGCCTCAACTACTGAACCGATTTAGCTGAAATTTTGAACAGAGATAGATTATGCCCTGACTTAAAACAAACAAACAAACTTTTTATCCCGAAAAATCAAAGAGTTCCCACGGGATTTTGAAGAAACCGAAATCTATAGCTACAGCTATAGGTAGATTACTATAGCAAACTTCCTTGAAATTAGTTATAAAGGTTAGAAAAGGGAGCGGGAACGGAAACCGGAAATCCACGATTTCCTCGAGATTTGTACAAAACCGAAATTCACGCGGGCGAAGCCGCAGGAATTCTCTAGTTTTTAAATATAAACAAATAATACGTCCCTGAATTAGGAATTTGTAAAACGGCGCTAATAATAACAGCGATAGCGTTCCATGACTTTGCACTGTGATCATGTAGGAACATGCATGTGGCGGGTACTTTGATAATCTAGTCACTATAAAAGTAGATCGAATACACACTGTAATAGACTAGTGATACTCCCAACTGCTAATATACTTTTTATAAGCTGTCAAAACGCTACTTGGTCAAAGATTATTAAAATCTAATACAATTTAAAAGCGCTAATAAAGTGGTCATAAGGTGATCCACTTACTTTAATAATTTTTTTCCACATGTTGCACCCTTAGGATTTTAATGAAACTTAGCATGCTGTTAGGCAAAATATAGGCAATTATTATATATTTTTTTCAAAGTGGTAACTTTATTCAATCTGATAAAAATTAATAAAAAAAAATTTTTTTTTGCAATTTTTTCATATTATTATTTAGGGTTGGCTCATAGAAAATTACTATAAAATAAACTGTAGAGTCTACCATGAACACTGGAATTTGTTTTATTTACCTACACTAGCGGCACGCTATGATGGCCGGTTTGACACATTACAATAGTGATGTGGAATGTCAATTTATTCTCGAACAAAAAACAATTAAGTTTTGTTTTTGTACCTGATTAAATAGGTTTAATAAAACAAAAATGTATATGTTTATTTAATTTATTTGAACGAACTGAATATTTGAACGAAAATGAATATACATACTTTATATGCACACAAGAAACATATGAATACAAAAGATACCAAAAAAGGTGCCACAAAAGGCCATAATTAATCAGATTCGTCCATACTACTATTTTCACGGTCGTCACTGCTATCATCACATACATTAATAATTATATGTTCGTTTTCTATAATATTATCTATTTTCACATCTCTTTCATAATCTTCCCTTATTAATTTAACAGTTCTATTCACAACCTTTTCCCAGTCTCCTTTAGTCACATGTTCACAAGCTTCTTCTAATAATTTTAGCATTTTTTTTGTGGTAAATGGGGGTTCTGTATTGTGTCTTGCAGCCCACACCAACTCAATCGCATTATACTCACAATGGTAAGGCGGTAACCGTATAACTCTGTGCCCATGTTCTAATGCTATTTCGTCAATGACGTATCGGATCTTGGTTGGTTTGTTTTCTTTTAAAAGACGTACTAATTCCGCTTTTAACATATTCATGTTTGCATCTACGCCATTTTTACGAAGCCATGCGACGATATCAGCTTTCTTTTGGGATTGGGCAGGTGGCTTGTCAATTTGCATCGAGTGGTATGGGGCGTTGTCCATAATTATAATAGATGGTTCAGGGAGGCTACACAACATTGAGGTAAACCATTCAGTAAACTTTTCTCCATTCATGTCTTCATGATAGTCTCCAGTGGTTTTTGACGCAAAAGCCATGAGAGAACCTTCGACAAACCCGTTGATGGTTCCGGCGTGACAAATTATAAGTCGCGATCCTTTTCCTACAGGAACTTTGGAAGTAGATGCTGCTGTGTCATCGTTCCAAGAACGGCCTACAGTATGGTTAGCATTAAGCCATGTTTCATCCAAGAACACAACATTTTGCCAATTTTTGATTTCTTTCACTTGCCGTAAAAAAGTATACCTTGCCATCGCTATATCAAATCTTTCCATCAATATTTTGCGTTTGTTACATTTTTTGTATCGAAATCCAATGGTCTTCAAAATCTTCGTTAAAGAACTTTCCCCACCGAAGAATAATCCAGCTTCCTTCAGTGAATGCACCAACTTTTTTCTTGTTGGATACTCCTTCTGTAAATAGTAGCCGTAAACATGTCTTCGGATAGCATCGGCATCAAAGCTATCGATGCCTACGACTGGTTTTGCTCGTTTTCTCTTTTTTGGTGTGTGAAGTTTATTTTCTTCTGTGCCAGTCTCGCCATATTTTTTTTTAGTTATCCGTCTAACAGTTCGTTGTCCAATATTAAGCGCATCAGCTACGCGTTCAACCACTGACGTTATAGGTAAAATTGGCCCTCCATTTTGAGCTTCACGATCGAAATAGTTACGAAGGCGTATTACGAACTCACGTGTCTGACTATTTAGAACAGTTCTCTGCGTACGTTCGGTCATATCGACGAAATCCACAACAAAGGGCTTGAACAGAGTCCAAATTAACGAGCAAGGGTCAACAGTAATGCAGTATCAATATTTGAAATCCAAAGCCAGGTCAAAACTATATCACAATCGCATTGCACTGACAGTTTATACTTTTCGAAGCAACGTCAATTCGAAACTGCTTTGTTTTGCATTGAGCATTGACGCGAGTTTGCCGGAGGTAGTAGTTGTGCTAGCCAGCGATCCTATGTGACGATCGTATTAGATTCCATTTTTAAAAATTTATTGATATTTTTTTGCGATTTCAGAGGTTTGTCCACATAGTGAAAATTGTTCATATTCACAAGTACATTCACCCCTTAAATGGTGGAAACTGATTTTTCTACACTTGTATACATTTAAGAAATCAATTTAATAAATAAATTTTGAGTCCTAAACCTAAAACTACATTCGATAAAATTTATGAATCTCTGCACATCACTATCGTCAATAAAGTAATACAATTATTTCTTTCAAAGTCGTTATCAATTAATACGGAACTTCATGAGCGGACAAACGTCAAACCGGCCATCATAGCGTGCCGCTAGAGTAGCTCTCAAATCAACAGAGATATATCACTTTGAAAAAAAGTCGTCTCCGGACACATTTTTTTAAATAGCTCCTCAATTAACTAAGATAGAGAGCTAATATCTCCTCTATGAACTACTATTAGTACCCTCTACAATATAACATAGGTTACGATATAGGTTCCTATTGGGGGCAGTTTGTCTATGGAAGTATGGCTATACCCTTTGCACTTGATTGCAGTTCATGTATTATAACCTGGGAGCAGAAAAGCAGGGGTAGTAATCAAGAGGTGTAGCAATAAAAATCAAACAAAAGTATTCATTTGGGAACGGAATCGTTTATTCAACCCATCTGCAATAGTAGACAATTAAAATTATACTGTTACTCTACATATTTTTGTACTGTTCAAAGTACCTACCTATCTCAAATATTTCTATGTCTTACGGTTAGTAGTACGTACTAACAAATGCACCCAATACCGTGAAATACACTTTTTTTTTAAATAAATGGAAAACTACTGTCACTCAACCTAGATGGCGCCACATGTTCTTTACAGTTTCAGTTTTTAAATTTATATTTTAATAACTCAGAACAATTGAAACGTGATACGTGAACGTGATATTGTATATCACGTTTTTTGAAATGTAAATTTTTATAACACGCATGCGTAATTTGGAAATATACAACGTGTTGGGTAAGTCCCATAACATCCCGGCAGGCTGAGGTTAGGACTGATGTGTGTATGCCCGAAAAAATATAACGACCCTCGTAGCGTGATACCAGTGGAAGTTATGAGGACATTCAGAAATTTCTTAAAACTCCTCGGTGACAACCCTTAAACAGCTGCTAGAGTCATTGATGACATTGAACCTGACCTAATTTGAGTAAAACCTGACCTACTTTGACTGTAAGGTCAAAGACCACCTTTAATTTTACGTGATTGGTGAACCGTTTTCCCGCCAAAAAATTATCGACCAATGAAAAATCTTTACCTATGAAATAATAATAATGCCTACAAAATGGGCGTCGCTGTAACTGTGTAAAGCTGCGTACACATTCAATTTTTTTTCTTGTACATTACCTAGTTTCAAATACGTGCATGCTATCTACCACCCCACTACAGCCCATTAACGTCCCACAGCTGTACTTGTTACTGTATGTCAGATAAATCGTAAGATTTTTGTGCCTCATTATGCTTCGACATTTTTCACATTTTCTAGTGTAAGCCCTCAAAGCATTTTCTAGTGTAAGCCCTGAAAGCCCACCGCATAATAATCTCAAAAAAACCCCTACCATGGATCACGACCCTCAGCAATGAGTATGACATTAAGAAATTCTCGTGCATGATAGATTGCATGCGATGGGGCAATGGTACATGGGAATAAAAAGGACTTGAGAAAAAAAAACCACCAAGGCAGCAGCAGTGTTGAACGTTTATCGAATTTTGATCAGTGTAGACACAGCTTAGCTTTAGGATAGGTGTAATAATTCCGAAACGATATTATTTTCTATTCATTCTATTCCTACCTACTTTAAGCTAGAGATAAAGATATGACTACAGTACAGAAGCGAAAATATCGAGTCGATGTAATTTTTAAATAGCTATTCAATTATTGCATTGAAATTGATAAGAATGGAGAGATAAATCGAAATTTATGTGAAATTCTTCTTAAATCTTGATTTTGTTTCTGCGAATGACTCTTTTCTTTTATGAGATGTGGTCTGCTGTAGAAATGAATTGTGAGCCGCTTTTTACTAGAGTCAAATTCGAGCCGTTTATCGTCAAAGTCGAGCCTAACGCTAAAAGATTTAACATTCTGGACTGTAATGGAATATGATCATGGTACACAATATCCAAAAAGATCAGCTCAGCGCGTTCCATCTTTAATTGCATTATTACCGCTGATGCCGCCCGTCTTACTACCGAGAGATAAAAAGTCGATAGCAGACTTATTAAAATTATTAAATACTTAATACATTTCAAATGCATTGGTCTATGTTATGCGCTGTTTTGTCGTTACTAGAATATTTTATAGCATCGCTGTCGCATAGCTATTATTTGAGTCGTAGCCTAAATACCAGGGTCAGCATAAACTGGTATACCTAAACACAGCGTTTTAGGTACGAACATTGACGAAGCTTCGTATGACTTAAGGTCGTTTTACACTTTGTTTAGTGATTATTGCTAGTGATCAGTGATTACTGATTAGCGAAGTAGAATAAAAAAGAGCGTATTCATAATCCACGTATTCTTCGATTTCCAACAGCGCCACATTTGATATTTCTTTCATTACTTTCTGCAGATCCAAATGCGATTAGACCCGTTTGCAGAAACGCCAGGTTATCCTTTTAACCCAGACTTAGCTGCTACTTATAAGAATTCGTATAAAACTACAACATTTCATAAAACGGGTAGTAACCCGTTTTAGCCAATTTTAATCGATAATCGAGAATCGATCTAGTGGATTTCAGCCTAGAAAATCAATTCAGTACTACATTTCGATTTAAAAAATCGATTTTTTTTTCAATAAATCGCGATCGCGAATAGAGGTCTTTGAGAAATCGATCAAAAATTTTTTTTCAAAAATCGATCTTTTTTTATGAATCGTTTCATCAGACTTCGATTCAAATCAAGTTAAAAATCGATCTTTTTTGGAAAGAATCGCCATTCCTTAGTCCTTATAAACTGACTTACATACGTTAGTAAATCATCATTCGAGTCAGACCGAGCGCACTAAATCACTGAATAAGCACTAGTCAAAGTGTAAACGGGTCTTAACTTCGTTTTGTTCTTTGAAGACTTCCGAAATCCGAAGTTCATATTAGCTATTTTAATTGTTATTTTTTAGTTTCTCATTGAAGTTTGAACTGTGAAGTCGTCATACAAGGGTGAAATAATGAGTTACACTAACGCGCAATATTATGACATGATTATGTGTGTGGGTGCTTGTAATGGTGTATTGATGGACGCCCGAAGTTTGTACGATGAACAGTATGTTTCCGGTAGACCAAATAACCCAAGAGTTCGAGTTTCGTCGCATACGTGTTTCCGGAATTTAGTCCATAGACTTCACACCACCGGTTCCTTTACCGGCGCGATGGTGAAGGACGGCCTTCAACATCGACTACTCGTTTGGAAGAAGAAATTCTGCAGCATTTCGAGGAAAACCCAACCACTAGTAGGTACTCGCCGTGCTGGAGCAGTTCTTGATGTCAGTCATTGGACGGTGTGGCGAACGTTGAACAGAGATGGAGTTTGCACGATGGCTTTGCGAGCGAGCTGGCTTTGTTTGTTGGCACTGTAGCACTGTACGCATCGCTCGTATTCCAGCACGAATCACGATGGAGCTCCAGCACACTTTTCGCGGCCGTGCAGGGACTACCTTAACCAGTGATTCGGCCTACCTAGGTAGGTACCTACCTAGCCCTAGTTTATTTATGAGTACCTACCTAGGTACCTAGGTAGGGAATACTCGTACACAGGCCAGTAAACCTTGAACCTACTTCGTAAAATACAATAATTATTACAACTTTCCGAAAATAATCAAATTGAGTATTGGCATCTTGGCGGCATTTGTCAAAGGCGGCGCGCCGCCTTACAACGTTTGTAAAGAGTCTTTTTATGGGTAGGTAGTCGGTACTAGGCTAACATAAAAATTGGTACCTACGTAAGTTTTCTAGTGATTTTCGGTTGCGAATCTCGGGTTCTCGGTTTGAGTTCTGCGTCGGTCATTCATATCGTAAGATTTTCAGGTTTGAGTTTTATGTAGGTAAAGAAACTCTCAGTAAGTACCTATGTACGTAGGTGTACCTACCAGCCAAGAGATCGATCTCGTTTCACCCTGGTGTTTCGGCAAGTAGGTACCTAAGTAGTTGACGTTAAGCCGTCGGTCCTGGTTATTACTTATTATCAATAGCATGAAATGATAATAATTGAAATAACCACCGCAACCCGCATTTTCTAAGTTTTGAACCGAACCAGGAATCGAACCCACAACCTCGTTATCATCCATGACAAATTGCACTACTTGACGTGTTCGTCAGTGTCGTCACTTAGGTAGGTACCTACCTACCTATTTTTTTTTACTTATTCAGGAAAGACGGCGCGCCAGCCGCGGCATCTACCTATTCGTCTTCACGTCTTGTATGTACCTACTAGGTTATCACTTGTAGTTTGTACTAGGATATCAGGAATTTAATTAAACGGAATTGATGTTGCGCGGGTTGTAAGGGTTGCCAAAATTAATTTTCCTTAATTAAGTAATTAATTTTGTATGGAAATTTTTGATAATTAATTTTGACTTTTTAATACCACCAATATGTTTACATGGCCAAAATTACATGGGTAGCCGCGGGCATGTTATACCACTTACCTAACACGTTGTATATTTATACCTGCTCTGCTAAAAGAACAAAAAATAGATCGTTGTAAGTTACTACACAAAGTTTAATTTTCGGCTTGACTTGGTTCTTTCAAATGGTAGCGCCCTCTAATGGTAGTTTCCAGTTTCTTCCCCATTTCCCTTGGTTCTGCGGTAGTTACAAATCACAGTACTTTCTGGATCCTACAATAATGATGAATAGTACAATGATCGTTAGAATATATAGATTAGGTACATTTTCCATGACAAATACCTAACATGCCAATTATAATAGCCATGTTCAATAAAATACCTTAATATTGATCAGGGATTTGATAGGAACACTTCTAAGTAAGTACCTACCTAAAGGTATTATTTTAATTTATTGTTTGTTTGAAAAATAAAAATTATAGTCGTACCTTTTTTACCTAGTTGAAGGAATCCAGAGTTCATTATTATTGAAAAAAAAAAATTGCTTACGTTCAGAAACAAGATTTTACAAACTTACAACGATTTCGAATACACGCACTGATGCATTTATAAAAAAGAGTACCTAGGTACATAAATAGTGGAGAAATATATCTATGTTTTTTCATATTATACGTAAATGTTATTATAATTTACTTTTACAAGTGTCTACAAATTAATTATACATCAGTAACACAGCTTTGGTATGTTAAAAAAAATCAAATTCATAGCGTGTATCCGAACCTAAAGTCTATATAGGGATGCACATTATATTTTTCCAATTATTATATAATATACAACATATTATTTATTTATAAATACTAATAAGTTCATATTTTAGATATCGATTCGAGTCGTTATTCGTTTATATTCATTAATAATAATATAGGTATAAATCTTCCTTATTGTCTTCAATATTTACCATTAAAACAAAGCCGGGGGAAAATAATATTGTTCAAGAAAAAAAAAATAGTGTCGCAGCGTAACAAGTAGTGGCAAATTCTGTATTTTAGTGTAAAAAATCGCTTTGGTTCCGCCATTAGATTAACTACACATAATAATAAAAGCAGCAAATATGTATCTACTAAATTCATAAGGTTCATAACCGTATTCAATGAAAATACATTATAGCGACATTTTAAATTAGTTCGTACAAGTATTGAGTGGTCTACATTTTAAAATGCAGTGAGTACTCAGAAAATCAAGCGACAGAAATACAATTTCACTTTCTCGAAAACGAACAAATTATAATAAGTGAAGGAAAGAAAAATTTGAAACAAGTGGGTAGTTTTAGAAATCAGCAGTTGAACTACGATCGTTTCGTAGTTTTTGATAAATTTTGCAGTTTTTTAGAGCGCAGCCGTGAAACACTACAAGTAGAGTATTTTTTCATACTTTAATTCAACTGATAACTAATAACATGAATTAATAAAAGAGCATCCAATAGGTACTGCTTTACCTAATATAAATCACTCAATATTTGTGCCTATCCACAATATAAACAACATTATGAGATACAGATTCATGATATGTCCCTAAGTATACACAAATAATAATAATTGATACACCGCAAATGATACAACACAATAAATAGCATTCAAATGACATTATAAAATAATATAATATTATATACACTTACCTACTCGTAACATATATTAGTACCCTTCGATTTTACGGTTTTTTTAAAGGTTAATCGATTGTTATAGAGCGACTATTCTTTACGTTATAATTAAGTAATTACTACACTAGTTCGATAAGTAAATTATCATTTATCAATATTTACATAAGTACCTAAATAATAATAATTAATTATCATTAACCGTTAAAGGCCGCGATCGGGCGCCAAACATTGCTTTTCATTATTTTTTATAATATCATTATACCATAGATCTAAACTATTAAACCGACTGCACGACCGGCTGGGTTATTCTGTAACTTAGCAACTGAAAATAGTTGCCAACGAATTAGTTTGATATACATTGCTGCTTTACTGTGGGAAATATAAAGTGTTTTCATAATTTTACACAGTAAAGCAGCAATGTATATCGAACTAATTCGTTGGCAACTATTTTCAGTTGCTAACTAAGTTACAGAATAACCCCCCGGGTCGCCTTAAATACAACTTCACTCCTGCGTTTCCACCGATCCGACACTGTGTCACATAGAATATGTGAATATGTTATAAATTATAATTATAAACCAAAAAAAAAAAAAAAATTTTTTAATTTGGAATTTCATTTTCTCGACAAATAATGGAGCTTATAATTCTGTTTTACAAAATCTTTAAACTATAATGACAATAAATGACAGGTCTAAATCTATTCCTATCTCTTTCACAATGTTCCCTGCGGAAAAGGTCATCTATCATTTTTTTTAAACCTTTAGAGATTTTAGAACAACAAAAAATGATTATTCAGAGATTATGTACAACAGAATAAGCCACAATGAACGGTTAGAATTTAAAAAATACTTTTTAAATTCTTAAAAATACTTAGTTCTATCCTTTTCATAATGTTTCTTGCGGAAAAAAAGGACAGCATTAGATTTAGAGCTGTCAGTTTAGTTTAGCCCCAATTGCAGTGGCGGATTATCCTGGCAAACTAAGCACATGCCTAGGGGCACGAGATTACCTACAAAGGGGCGCCAGAGGAAGGAACATCCAAAGGCTTTACGGAATAAAGAACTTGAAACCATTTAACCGAACATTTGACATATTGCCGATGAGGTACTGCCTAGAGCGCTGTTGTTATCTAATCCGCCACTGCCCAGTGCCCAGTTGTAATCTTAAATGTGTGAAGTATAGGTACATGATCAATAAAATATTGGATATTGGATCGGATAGTGTGGAAACGCTTTTAAGTCCAACGTTAACGCTCCGTACGGTTAGAAAGGAATCCATTTAAATGTCATATGAAAATAAGTGGGACTTACAGTATATACAAAAATATCACATTACTTCGAGGCCGCAGCTTTCATTTACTTAGTCATTACTCAAGCACGACACAGACATAGCTATCGTATATAAATTATAGCAAGACAAATGTCTAATAACCCGCCAACCCGCATTGGAGCAGTGTGGTGGATCTAAGCTCTAAATCCCTCTCTCTTATGATGTAAAAAAAACGGCCACAATAACGGGTATGCCATTGAACATAGTGATAACCGTTGGTGTGGCCGCTTTAATGCGTAAATCTGCCATTGAACCTCTTTGATCTGCCAAAAATTACCGCCACCCGACTTAGTGCCCAATGGCATTTCCCGTTAAGGTGGCCGCTACATGAGAGGAGGCCTGTGCCTAACAGTGAGACGTTAAAAGGCTGTAGTGGTGGTAGTAACTACTAACCAAAGTTCATATTTATCAAAACTGTGTGCTCATTAAAAGCTCAGTTCCATATCTGATGTAGACTATATTTATCTCTTATACGATATGAAAATAATAATCAATCCACGATAGATGTAGGTACGGCAATATACGGCCTTGCTATATGTTGATATATATTATAGCTATATTTCTGTGACCGGCTTTAAATCGTCTTCTTACCTAATTCGTAGTTAATGGCTCGAAGCGTAAGCTACACACCGCAGGAAGTAATCAACCGTTTATCATCGATTTTGAGCTGTTCTCGCCGTTTCGCATATCAAGCGCAAAGGATGTTGGCCGTAAAAAAGTAGGGTCCACAATTTGTATCATTCTGGTGAATCATATTATATATATCGATATACCGATATATATCGATATACATCATATCTATACCGATGTGTATCGAGATTTGTGAGATCTCACGAATCTTATGTTCCTATCTATCACATATTATTTGAAATATGTAATACATAACGGGCCTTCGCAATGGAGAAATGATACGCCAGAAGGCTAAAAATGTGTACCCCCATACAATTTTACTTTTAATATATAATATTTTAAGCTTCTAACGAATAGCTAGAGTTGCCATACTTTATGATAAAAACTATTCCTTTTATTTTTGGTCGATATTTATTTCTAGTGATTTTATATCTTTGCTTAAATTGGTTATATTATACATGCATGTACCTATCACCTATTGAACAAAATGCACAGGTCTACCAAAACAGTTAAGTAATATACCTATTTCTTGTTAAAATATTTCAGTTTTATTATAGAGTAGGTACTAGGTAGGTACGTTTACATAATATTATTATTTCCTTTCTAATATTTTAGTTCAAAGTTGGCAACCCTAATTACTATACCGGCAATTGACAACGCATTTCTTTCCCAAATCGAACAAACAAAATCAACCCGAGCGCCAACACAAAACCGCATCCACGCCTCAATATCTCCATCCTTCTCCCACTTTAAGAATACATATAAGAAGAACTTTTAATACTAGGTGCTTCGTAATTAGTACAAATCGGTTTACGACTACACCTACGATCTAATCGAATCGAATAATCCGAAAGGGCGGATACTAAAAAGCTGCAGCCTTGCGCGACTGCCGCGCTACTAGTAACTATTTGGCTCACGTCACATCACTAAAGCAGAGTCGAACGCGCGACGACCGGATATCACAAGCGAGCGACGTAGAAAAATATTTTCTTTATCGATAAATGTATGTTCATCCTATGCGTGCAACACTATCCAACATATTAGTTGCAACTGGACGCAGTTCTCTGTACTCAGTAGGTACGCAATATTAAAATATACCTTTCCAAAACTAAAACGCTCTTTACAGTAATTATAATATTGTGTTTTGTCTTTCTTTTACAAATTCCAAAACATACCAAAGAAAGACAAAACACAGTTTAAGGTTATTGCGTTTTTTTATATTAGTATGGAGGTAGGTAGGAGGTAGGTACTAGGTAACCTACCTATTTATTTGTATGAAAATAAAACCCTTGCGGCGACATAATATTTCGGTCTGATTTTAGAATCAATTGCGTTGCGTTTTGCGTGTGTTGCATTGGTAAACGCGTTGATCGCGTTTCGTCACGCGACTGTCGCGTTGCACGACGCGTCAGCGCAGCGCCTAGGACGATCGGTCGGAGGAGTGCCTGGAGGCTTGGTCGGGTGAGGAGCCGGCGGAGAGGTCGTCGAGGAAGTCGAAGGTGGCGACGGCGGCGCGCTCCGGCTCCGCGTAGCGCACGAAGAAGCCGTCGCGGCCCAGGATGGAGGGGCGGCGGTGGCGCGGCTGGCGCAGCGCGCCCAGCCCGCGCACGCGCAGCGCCGCCGCTGCACCAACACACGTACAGCTACACGCGACCGCCTGGAGCACCCGCGCCCGCGCCCGCGCCCGCGCCCGCGCCCGCTGGACCGACCGCGCGCCTGAGCCCTGAGCCGACCCACCGCTTGCTCGCTCGCACTCGCGCGCATGCGCACGCACCGCTCCGACACGCGCACAGTACCATGCCCATGGGTAAACCATAGGTGTACACCCAATAATAATTTGACCATGTGTCTGTGATGCTAAACTTTTACCGAGGATTTGTCAGATATCTAAAGATGTTATAAAATTATAAAGAGCAAGAGCAGATATTATAAAGAGCAGTGTTTATAAACACTCTCAAAAGCGACCTCCATTTTTGTGAGACCATTTTGATCAGCGTCAAGTGGCACATTGAAGCAAGCCAAAGATCTCAAATCGCATTGATTTTTCAAATAAGGTTCGAAAACATGGTCACATGGTGGAAAATTGAGATTTTAGATTAAAAAAAATTGATATATTTTATTTATTCTAATTGAAGGTATTCCCATTTTCTTCGGAGCGGTGCGTTTGGTATGACATCTACTCGGAATGAGGCGAGAGTGAGATGGTGCGTGAGAGTGAGAGCGGAAACAGTGACGTGGCTTGTGACACAACAACAATTTGACATTTGACACAGATAAAATATAAATATTATGACATCTCTGTAAAAACTTTTTCATCATTAACCAATCCATAAATAAATTAAAAAATAATTAACAAATTAATTTAGAACAATGTTAATTAATATTTTTGGCCATAATATTTATATTACACAAGACAGATAAAAAACATCGTAAAAATAAAAATACTAGGCAAGCATCAGTATTATAATAATAATAATACCTAAATTGGTCTACCACCAAACAAAGCCATGACTCTGGGGTTGCTCTTTGCATTTACTGGGGGGTGTTACACTATCAGTATTATCACGCGATCCGCGATACGCGATCCAATTATTGATGGTTTGGCCGCTTTTTTGCGTCAATACTGATGGATTTCCGGATGGTCTTGAAATCCGCGATCCGTGGATCGTGATACGGTATTGATAGTGTGACAGGCCCCATTAAGTTAATGGTGAACAGTTTGCTACTGAAAAAAATAAAAGGAACCCATTCAATTCGAAGCGATAAACTCCTAGCACAAGACGAAGTTTAGAGGTGAATTTAGAGATTTAAAGAGAGAAGAACATAAACTAACAAACCAAATGCCTAGAATACCTAGTGAAGAAAAAAGAAGTAAAAATATTTTAATGAAACAGCATCTTTTTATATTATTGATTTTACGAGTAAGTACTATTAGCTATGACTTTACTACTATGTTCTAGATAGATAATAGATCTAGATTCAAACATCTATTGATATATTTTGAAAAAATATATTTATCTGAAGTTTAATCTAGATTAAAATAATATTTGGACGTATTTACTGTCTAATACTAAGGATTTATTTACTTGAAATTACTAAGTTCCATTGTACAAATTAGGAACTAGATACCTACTAGGATTAGGGTTATAAGTAGTAAAATATACAAGATAAGTATTAGGAAAAATTATGATTTATTTAAGTGGATAGATTTAAGTTTTAAAAATTTATAGTTTTAAATACTGTGCACAATCGTGTAGAAAAATAGATCAATAATATAATAGACAATTTAAAAACGAATATTCATGCATCAACGATGAAAGAGGGTAGGTATCAGATAAAGGGATAGGAAAAGGTTAGGTTAAGTTTAGGAAGTAGACGCCATTAAATTTAATATAGAGGATAAATTTCCATTTTATTTAGACTCTTAAAGATAATCGAGTTCATAAGTCGGATAAAAGACGCAAGTGAAATATTTCGAATTTAGAAGTTAGGTACCGTAAGTTCTACCAATCCCGTTCCCCTACAAAAAGGTTTTAACAATGCAAATGAGTACAGATAGTGGACAAGATGAGAATACAACACTTATAATAGGGCCTATTTCACCACCTTCTGACAAGTGTCGGATAGCCTAAAAGTATGTTTTGTCACTTTCTTACTTTATGTCAAGTGATAAAAACGAATGAATGAGCTGTCCGACACTTGTCAGAAGGTGGTGAAACAGGCCCTTAGTGGGCTGGCTAACTTTTGTCGAGATAATGCCAGAAAGATGAAATATTTAAGATCATTTGACTGCTAAACGATGATGTTTAAGTAATCACATTTCCATTTAGGCAGTTTAAGGAGACCATTACAGATTTAATTTGATTTAGAAAGTAGAAAGAAGAAAGAAGGTAGTTTTTTTTAATTTGATTTTGAAAGTTAGTATAATTGTTAATTTTCATATATCATTGGCGCTATCTCACAAAAGGTACAAATCTGCACAGGTACAATTTAGAACTTAGCAATATATTCGAGGTGAACCAGCTAGATTATATAGATCGGGTACTCCAGACGGTTATCATATTTTCGCTCGTCAAAATACCTTACGATAACGATTGCTTTAATAAAGTAATCAAAAAGAAAACCACTTTTTAAACTACAATGGTAAATTAGTCTGGGAGCAGCAAAATTGGTTATGATATGACTAATCGATATCGTAAAGCTTATTCTAATTGACAGTCCACACAGTAAAGGCTAATTTGGCGGTAGTCAAAAAATCAAAATATCCCGGGGAAAGTAATATTTATAACGTGAAACTACAAATAAATATGGCTGCTTTTAACCAACCACCGTCAAATTAATCTTCATTCAATGACGTAACAATACAGCGTAAGAATATTCTCGGTAAATAACAATGGACAAAAAGTAACAAAATGAATTTAACAGAATTTTTTGGAGAAATCCAATTATTTGACCTTTACTAAGTTATTTATGCGAGTAGAATAAGTTATGTCGGAGAATTAAACCTGGATGTAAATGTTACGCCATTTTTCACACAGCTCAGCTAATCCAGCTATGTTCATCACACAAAACACTTAGGTAGGTAGTTAAATCCAGTATTTACCGGTCTTCTGTCTCCGGGAGCGATGTAGTCGGTGCAGGCGAGAGTAGGGGGGCGGAGGCTCTGCGGGGGACGAGCCACATGAAGAAGGAGAAGAGTCGCTGGATGCCAGCATTACATCTAGAAGATTCGCGCGGGCCTGGAATCAGGTTGGAAAAATTATTACTAGAAAGACTTCATGTTTTTGATCGTGTCATTATTATGACTAATTGATCCAAAAACTAATTTAAAAATTTTTTTGAGGGTAAGTATATAATTTAAATTTTTCTTACAAAGCCGACAAATGATACCAAAGTTGTTGTATTGATTGATGGCTAGTTTAATATACCTATGTTACTATGTTGCTCTCTCTAGAATTTAGGTTGGTAATTATCTACCTTAGGATCACTGAAGTCGATATCCTTTTCAACATGCACCCATCCTGTCGGCGCCCATAGCGCACTGTCCTTTTGCGTGTAAGTCTTATCCTGCCGCTCTTCATTCTTTACTTCCGCTACTGCTGTTCCGCCTTCGCTTTGGCGAATCATTCTGCGAATGAAACATTCTCATTAGTCACTAACCTCATTCAGAAAACGAGGTATTTCATATGGAACGCAATTTTCATACCTATTAAGTTCTTCGATGACCTCTTTCGAAGTGGCAGCCTCGTGAAAACTAAGTGTGTTTTCCTGTTTCACTATTATTGCTTCTGCATTCGTAGCTACTTGCGTAGAGCCAGCCCGGCTCTTTTCGGCAACTGGAATTTTAGATCTCGTCTTATGTGGTGACGATGGAGGCCTTTTTCCTCCCATTAATGTGGGTATGCGACTTTTCTCGCTTCTACGTCTAACCTCTCTTTGAGCTCCATCATTCTTATTACTTATTATCACAGTTTCAGCAGTAGACGTGCTCGTTGTGTTTGATTCAGTCATTTGGGGAGAACTCGTTTCAGGCGACGAACTTTCTTCCTCCTCCGGAACAGTACCTAGCGCTACTGTAGGTCTTCTACAAGTACTTAAAACTTCATCTACGAGAGACATTTCACTTTCCGCGGGTAATTGAAAGCTGGAAGATTTTACTAAACCAGTCTCTGTTTCCCTTTCAATTGGAGTTTGCATATTTAGCATAATATTGACAGTATTCTCCTTCAAAGCGGAGTTGTGCTCTAAGTTGCGACTAGATTCAATATCACAAGACGTCTCATCTTTCACCGAACTTGGTTGGTCTAAATCTGTTGAGTTGCTGATATCGATGTGCTTATTAATTTCGTTTTTTCGTTGAACTTTTAACAAATGATGGTCATCTATTTCATTTTCTGCATTTTCGACTCTCGATAAATCATAGTAATCCTCAGACTCTGTGTAGGGATCTTCTCTTTCAATAAATCTAGGAGTTGATCTTGGCTCGGATACACTGTCACAATATGGGACTCGTGATCTATCAAGGGGAGTGACGTCACAAGAGTCATTTTCAGAAAAGCTTCCGAAAGAATCTGGTCTTTGTCTATCTTCAGACATTTCACTACGTGGATCGACGGAGTCGTCATCAAAATCGGCTGCAGCATATGGAGGGGGCAGTTCACGTATTTCAGATGTAGGACGGGATGACATAGAATCCGACTCCTCTCTATCACGACAGTATTTCTGCTGTTCCGCAATAAAATGAAGTACATTCTGAAGTGCCTGTTCACGATCTTGTAAAGCCATATTTTGAACATCATTGATTCTTAAATGATTGGCAGGATCCTGAGACGTTACTTTGGATGAGTTTGATGCTAAACTTTTTGTGCTTTCGTATTTGACGAGACGATAAAAATCTCGCGTAAAATCTAAACCCACGTTAGTGCAGTCACCGTCTTCACTTAAAGCAGCACTAGAATGCTTTTCGGGAGCATCGGATGCGCTGGACCACGAACCACCAGGGGAATGTGTTCCAGTGTACTCCCATCTTTTTTCAGAATTGTCTGCTTCGTCCGCTATTCTACATTCATCAATTTCGACTGTCGCAAAACCACAATCATTCCACAAGCAATCACCCACATCTTCTTCTAATTCTAGCGCATCATCTTCTCTAATACTAGGTAATGTTGAGAGGGATATTTGACCCGGCGTTGTTATTTCTGCAAAAGGAGATTGTCTATCTGGCAGATCCTCGCATGATAAGGATAAGCTCCAGTCTTCTAATTCGGCTCTATCGTACTCTAAATCTGCTAGATCCCTATGCCTTTGTTGCAAAGCAGACCTCGCATCATCTAATTCTAACCAATGTTGAACATAATCAGCATCGTACTGTGAGCCTTCACCGCGATCGTCGAGTGTACTACCCCACGAAACTCTTTCTGAACTCGTGGTTGAGGCTATGGCTGGTCTTCTCAACGGTCTCTCTGGTGCCGGTTTTAGGTCTAGAAGTAGAACTCCTGAGCTGGGCGTTGGAGTTTCGAGACAGCTAGTCGGACAAGTTGTGCTCGCTAGTAATTTTAAGCAGAGGTGGGAGTCGGAGAAACTTCGCACGACATGCTGAAAGGGTAAAATTGGCCTGGACGGGGGATAACTGCCTCTAATGCCAGCGAATGCTACACCTATAGGAAAATATATATAGTCAGCTTCAGCAAGTAGTCGCGCATGGCGACGTGATTCTCTGGGGTTAATAGAGACGATAGTTTGGTTGTCTGTTTCGTCAGAGGCCTCGTTGAGGTCGGGAAGAGCTCTGTCTGCCGCATGGTCGCTCTGTCGAGAGGCGTCTGCTTGGACGTCACTAGACATGGTGGAGTAGCCTTCGTCTTTGGCCCCGCTTTCTGGAGATTCCGCCCCCGCTTCACCGTTTTCTTCTTCCGTCACTTTTCCTGCAGTAGCACCTGGAATTAAGGAGCAATATGTTTCAATAAAATATCGACTTTTTGAAAGGTTTGCCTGTTACATTATTTCTTTCAGGAATTGTGTAGAGGTAAATTGAATTCAGATTTTTTTCTTTAAAAAATAACTTACCAGGTGCCTGATCAGGAGGACATGGCTGCGGCACGCTAAGGCTGAGGGTAGCAGGACGTGCGGGGGGTGCCCACAGCGTAGGGTCTACGGCAGACAGTGCGCGCGCAAGGTTTGCTGGTGTTACTTCCAGACCCTGAAAGGAGTTTCAGAAATCCGTTCAATATATTTTTTAATTAAAAAATTATAATAAGTAGGTAGCCTAATCTAATAACTATACCATAACAACTATGTCCACAGAGCATGTTACTAAGAATATTGGCTGCATTTCCGCGCTAAACAGACAAGATGCTTCTTTGCGCATAAACCAGCCACTCAGAGCGCAGTCTGAGACATAAGTTTAGTTTAAGGGTAACATAAAGATTAGAAGATATTCAAAATAAATAAAATTATCGTTTACCTTCAGTTCAGTCCAGATGTCAGCCAGGATCTGATGGCGTCGCTTGTCGTCCTGGCTCAGAGGGTGCGGTTGGGGGACAGGCGGTGCCGGCGGGGGCGAGTCTCGAAAAGACACCAGGGAACCACAGGAGCCTACGTCTACTAGATGCACTGAAAATGTATAAATTAATGTGAGATGAAAACACCTGAATCCTCATCCTTAGGTGACCTTAGGGCCCCTTGGAGCCTCATTACGGTTTTCTATGAAAACTCTGTGTGACGTTGAAAAATATGTGACATTAGTATTTACAGAATTACTTTGCGCTTAGCGATCATACAAAACATTATGAGAATACCTTCATGTTTCAGTAAAAGGGTTATGAGAGACCTTCAATCTATGTTGGTAGATAGACCCAAGCTTCTTTTTGAGAATGAGACAGGAAGCTTTTGGCTAGCTGGGAAGGAGGTAGGGAGGTGTAGCTGAGCAATATTTATTTGAAAGGCCGGAAGATGAACTTTTTAGAAAATTATCTACGACCGTCACAAATCACCGACTTGGGTTAACGCAGCTTACTACACTCTTGAAGATTCCTCTGTGCATCCTGAGAGAAGGTTAAGCCGTAAGTCGTTTCCGGGGTTCTGGTTTTTATCACTAACATCTCGTTAAGTCCAGCGGTGTATATAAGTATTTAGGAGCCCCTTCTTGTGCCTAATGTGATAATGAAAAATGGTCACGGGTCCAGCAACGGGTAATTTGACATAAAGAGAGATAGACCTTGAAGATCCCGTGGTGTGTGTGGTGTGAGCGGCGTATGGGGCGTGGCGGGCGACGGCCTCGGCTGCGGTCGCAGCTGCCTCACGAGCAAAGAACTCAGTGCTCTGTTTTGTGCTTCTAATTCGCGTATTCGGGCACGTGCGCATCCCAACTCTTCTCGGACACTCTGAAATGGCAGTAGGTAAGTATAAATTAGATTTGGTTTACTAAAAGTGAGAAGCGGAGTAGGTACTTAACTAACATCAAATCTGTCCAGTCACACCTCCTCACACACACTTCAATGAAAAAACATTGAATTAACAAAAACGCTTTGAGCATAGAGCGCAAGGTATGGCGTGAAACCGGCTTGAGTTTATTTATGAAACACGAAAGAATTACTTCATAGATTGGCTTGGCTCGATGCTAGGTTTGTTAAACTAAACCTATATCTATTGCGTCTATTGCATACTCATAAAACTGAATTACTGATGTTTTAATATTACAGACGCTGAAAATATACTTTAACGTAGAAAAATAAATCAGGCTGTAAATGATACTGTATCTTAAATGATTACGTTGGCTTAAATTGTAAACGTAAGGAAGATGGGTACTTGTCATTTCCATTCTCCCTTTAAGGGCTTTAAGCAACACCCCTGTCAGTCTTCGAAATAAACGCGTATATTTTAATTACGCTTCATTAGCCAAATTAAATTCGAGTAAGTAATTGACGGGAGGTAATTAAGGGGAGATGGAAGATACGCGAGACATCATCCTCAGTGTTGCCAGAGCTTTTGAAATTTATTCCCAAATTGGTATGCGCTGCTATCTATGATCAGTTTTTTCCTTTAATAATTTCAGAACAACTTCGTTTACTGTGTTTAATTTTTTTGTTTTCGTGATCTCTGTTGTCTTATGATCCTGCAAAATCCCTCCCATTATATGGACAATGGATATGACCATCAGCAATGGAGAGAACTCACTAGATACATATATCGTACCCTAAAAATATTAATTGCGATTACTGCGTATTGCGCATATGATAGATCTTTCTCGTGATGCAGTCTATTTTCTTGCCAACTTCTGTCAAAATCAGCCCACCGGTTCAGGGCTTGAAAAGGTGCCAGACAGATAGACCGACAGTTACTTTCGCATTTATAATATTATTAGGTAGCCCGTAGCATGGATGTGCACTTTTGAACAAGAGCACGTATCAATGGTCTAAGTGGTGCTAAACGTTAAGACAGTCGCCGAGAGACGGGAATACTTATGCGAAGACGAAAATTGATTTCCCCTCTTCCTAGTGGTACCGTAGCTATTTAGCTAATAACACATCTAGGTTGGTACTTATTTGTATCGCCACTTGTATACGCTGGCTCTAAGATTCACAAACAGTTCGCATTTCGGTCAGTTAAACTTTGTTCATGGAAATCCTCCCACACAAATCTTGCACACATTAAAATTGTCACGAGCAGGCCGCGCTAACTTTATCCGAAAAGTTTTCACTTTCCCGAATCTCCGGCGCGCGTTCTGACCGGATTTGAACACAAACGCTCCCATTATCGGGCAGATTATGCCAAGATTATAGTGGTCCCGGAGGCTGCGTGAAATTATTACGGTGCAGCTTAGCCTAAAGTGTCCCATTTCGTGCGATTTATGTGCGAATGTGTTGTGCGTAATCCGTGGGCCAGCGACACTCCCATAATTATGAGAAAACAATTTTCGTTTTCCGTCTTAATGCTTTGTGGGATTAAGAGATTCGGTAAGCGGCCGTTTTTTGCGGGGCGCATTAATTTAGCGGCGTTTTTTTAAGTACATTTCGAAATCATCACGGTCTTTGTGGCTTAGTCGGATAATTTCTAATGATACTTAGGCTACGTTCAGATGACAAGCGCTTAACGCGCGTTTTGATAACGCGCGTTTACAACTACATAAATTTTATTCAGGCCGTACACATGCTAACGCGCGATTTAATAAAGCGCGCGTTGAACGCTGCGCTAGCGCTCGACTGTTGTCAGCGCGCGTCAACGCGCGCTTTGAGATCATTGGATTTCTATGTTACCGTTCAATTGAGCGCGCGCTTTCGACGCGGATTGACGTATTTTAGGGTTCATCAGTATCAGTACGTCCAGAAATTGTTCGAAATGGAAACCCAAGATTTTAGTACGGAATTATTTATAGATGAAATAGAGAAACGTCCTGCAATATGGGTTATGGCAAGTAGCGATTATTCAGATAGAGCTTGGGAAAAACTCGTCGTCATATTCTGTGAACCCAATATTCTCCGTCTTCTGTCGCGTCGTTTCTGCCGTCGGTATAAAATCACCGTTAAAACTATTTCTACTTCCATCTTCGACAAATGCCAGAACTACTGAACCATGGCAGCCGCGGCAACGCGCGTTTGACGCCTGACCAGCGCGTGTCATGTGAACACCGTAAAAAAATTTAGATTAGTTTTAGTCCAGAGATTTCCTTAATGTTTTTCAACTAGCCATAGATTTTTAAACAAATTAAAAACTACGGGCCATTTGCTAGTCAGGCGGTTTAAGTACAGTTACCGTTAAAATTAAATGCATGCCCACCACAAGCCAAGTTGCACAAGTCACATTTGTATTGGTCGTACCTCCATTGATAAAGTTCAATTTAAATTTAAAGGGTTCAAATTTAAAAAAAATGTAAAAAAGTTCAATTTAATTTTAATTTTAATTCAAATTAGATTTAAAGGGTCATATTTTAGTAAAAAGTGAAATAAACCTGACTTGTGCTATCCAAAGGGGCTTTTTTAAATTTATTTCAACACCCTGACGTGCAGTGTCGACGAAGGTCATAACTCATAATATGTTGCAGAAAAACATCCGAAAGTCAAATAACTTCTATTCCTGTTTGTATTATACAAATGTATACCTTAAATTCAAACGTTGTCTAACGTTCTTCAGATTCTACAGAGTACAGACGACTCCAGTCTCCACAACTTGTTGCACATCTTTCAAAGTTTGTATTTTGTATTTGTTGTCGAAGTTTACAGTACTCGATGTTGAGCTTTGAATCGATATATGTAATTTTACTGGACGCTATTGAATCATCCAATTTCGATATGCTCGAAGTCTGAACTAATTTCTGCTCTTTTGTTACTTTATGATTTGTGTGTATAATATTACTTTTTTCCGTGTACTGGTACACGGAAAAACAATATACAATATACAATACCTGTAATATCGTAGTTTCACACTCTGTTGAACTTAGCTTTTTTATTCATCTACAAGTTAGCCCTTGACTGCGATCTCACCTGATGGTAAATGACGATAAAATAGAAGCGGGCTAACCTGGAATTGGTTTCTACATAGCATCATACCGAAACGCCACCTAGTTTAATGGCATGGCTTTGTTGGTAGGGTAGTAACTAGCCACAACTGAAGCCTCCCACCAGACCAGATTAGCGACAATTTAGCAATTATAAATTTTCAAATTGTAACGGGTATCGAACCTCCACTTACAAGACCACAACTCTCATCACCGCGCCAGAAAGGTCGTCAAGTTTCATGGTTCTTTGAAAGACAGACAGACAGTGATCAAGTGTAGAGAATAAAAAGAAAAGAGATCCTACCTAATAAAGAAAAGAAATAATAAAAAGACAACGAAGACCTTCAGCCACTGAGTCAAGTGAAAGTAAAAGAAAAGAGATTACAGAAACAGTAAAAGAAAAGGAAAGAGATATTGGTAATGAAAAAGACAAGGATATCAACCTTCTGCGAGAGCAGCGCCCGGACGACCTGCTGCGCGACATCGTCCAGCCTCTTCTCGTGGTCGCTGTCGTGGACGCCGGCCGACAGCGCCGACAGCTCGCCGCGGAGCCGCTCGTTCTCCGCCGACAGCGCCGACAGTTGGCTCTGGTAGTGCGCTGCCGATGCCTGCAACAAACGAGACTATAGTATAAAACTCTTGAACTAAGAATAGACGTAGGTGGATTTTATTTTTATTTTAGATGGCAAGTGTTGGATTTTTACGGCCTTATATGAGGGTAACAGGCTGTCAACGATGAAACCTGACCAACCGCAAGGTCTGCGGCAGTTCTTAGTTAACCGACAAACGTTCACTGCTGGACATAGTTTTTCTTGCGCCGAATTGAGCGGCCTCACGTGAATCGTTTGATGTTGTCTGCCCAATTGGGGGTCTGCGGTCTGTGGTAGATTCAATTGACGATTCAAAAGTACCTACTTGTAAAAGTTTCATCATCATCATCATCATCAATTTGAATAAAAAACTTTTCTATTCTATTCTATTCTATTCTATTCTATTCTGCCAACACAGCGCTTTCTGCGCGAGGTCGCCATTCCACCACATTGGATGTCCAACATCTATCGGTTCTTCGAACTATGTGACAGTTTATTAGAATATTCTAATCAGTTTAAACTTCAGATGAAATAGGTCTTGGAACTGTAGATACCTACGGAACGAAGAAAGGCCGATGCGATGGATTTATTATGTTAAAAGACATCAATGCACTTTCGAAATTAAAAGAGATAAATATTAGACTTGTGACTATGGAATGAATTCAAACGGAACGAAATCTAATCAATACATCAGCAGTACAAAACGTATTGATTCTACAAAACGTTTCATCATCCGCATTCATTTTGAATGCTTTGTACATTTCCCTCTTTTGCCTCCCCTGCCCCAAATTTTAGTGAGATGGGTATCAAATTTTTACTTTCTATCAAGATTGTGATTCATCGCGCGCCTCACTTCAAAACATTTTTTGTGTATTTTAAATAAAAGAATATATATTCAAAAAGGACCCATCATTCGCACTCTTAATTGAACGGCCGTCCATGAACGCGGGGAAAATTAAAACAAACCATTTTAAATTGAACTACCTCAATGTTTGTCCTTCCCAATTAAAACTGTAAACCGGACACCTAAACCGTGGAGATCATTTCGCATTGGTTGTTAATATGCAATGCAAAATCGACCAGTCAAATTGGGAATGTCGGCAGTGAGTGTTAGGGTTCAAATTGTTTGAAAGATTTCGGTCAAAACGAGCCGGCACAAGAGGTTTTCATTAGTCATCAAGGGGGTCGCAGAGGGGCACGGATCTGTTTGTACGTCTGTCTGTAAAAACAGGCGGTTGATACGGCGCGGAAGGGCGACGTATCAATGTGTACGTGCATTTAATTTCGACATAACCTTGGTTCAGGTGCGGGGACAGCTGAAAAAGCCTTTGTTTCGCGTGTCCCTGGTAATTTTGTGCTTTCGCGTTGTTTTTTTAATAAGCAAACAGAGGCAGTGGACTGTGAAAAGGCCTGCTTTTTGATTGCTCTACTCGATGTGCTTCGAGCTTTATTAAAAAAAGATGTTGAAAAAGATGTTTTGAATGTTTCTCACTGTTCCTGTGTTGTTTATGAATAAATAAATCTATCCGCCAACTTATAAAGTTCATTGATTTGCTCATTTTGCGTCAAATTGATGCTGATTGACTTGCTCATTAATATACCAATACTTACTCATTTTAATCTGTTTATTTTGCACCAGAGAGAACAAAAAATCTTTTGTCTTACAACCCTATAATTACATTAAGTTTAATGTTTATGTTACACCCATATGCAAAGATTAACGAAGGTACCTAGTAATATTCACTATGAAGAATTGCACACAACTTGCATCTGTTATCACTGTCGTGTCTAACCACCACCTATTTCACTGTCGGTTAATAATACAAGAGTAGTCAGACTTTGCCGAAACACCATCTCAATTATGTTTTCAAAGTTACCAGTTAAGTTTGTTAAACGAAACCCAATTATTTATAAACAAGTTGTAAACACGGCGACACCGCAGATGTTCAAGTTAGCAATTAAATTGGCAATTGGCTTCGGAATGAGTTTTCCATCAAACGAATCTATTTTCATCTCTACGATAGGTATGACTGGGTAGGTACAACACATCCATCGCTTCGCCGTCGCGTCTTGGAGTTTCTTAATTAATTTGGATAAATAATTGGTTGAGAAATATTAATTGCGGAATTCTGTCAAGTTGTGCGTTTGAACAAATTTAGAGTCGTAGTTATGCAAGTAAAAGGAACTAGAAAATATACTGGAAAATCGTTTATGAATATTGCGCGAAGTTTCTGTTGTTAATCAACCATTTTTTTTTGTTTTGACATGTTTTATTTATTTAGGTTACACCCAATGCGATGGCTTCTAAAGTTACATTGCGTTCTAAAAAGGAAATACAAAGGCTATTTGCAACACCAAATGATATGCATCTAATATCTATATAATAGATCACAAAACTGCTTAGCAATGTCCATACGGCTTTTCCAATAACATTGATTACAAATCAAACTTTAGAAATCCTACTAGATCAGATTAGAACATTACGAAACCGCCTAAGTGTAGAAATTGGCCCAGTAGATGTGAAGAAGAAGAAGATACCTAAATCAGTTCCTACCAAATATTACGAATGTGTCTACGAATACCTGCTGAATCAATTTTGCCGATTGAAATAAAGATCCTGAATAAGGACACAGGATTATTTTTATCCCGGAAAATCAAGAACTGCCGATGTGATTTTTAAAAACCTAAATTCACGTGGAAAAAACCCAAACGCAAACTTAGGACTTGCTTGTAAGCCCACATTTGCGTCAGGGAGTTTGAAAACACGACTAGTTAAACTAGTTACTTCTGCACGGTTCAAAGAGGGTTCAAAATGATTCCATTTGAGGCAATAACTAGAATTAAACCGCGTGTGGGTACGCCATTAATCATGTACCGTGTAGACGGCGCCTTTGCCCGCTGACGCGTGAACTGGGGTCCGAACGTTGGTTTTGTTAAGTGTACTAGCCCAATGTTAGGGCTGCATTTGTGCGGTGTACAAAACCCGAACGAATTATACCAAATAAATACGCACAGAAATTAATTTAATTCATAATAATTAGGAAGAGCATTGGATTTATGTAGGTATTTGTATAATTGAACTTTAGTTTTTTCTGGCGCAGTTTTACGTATTTTTTAAGAATACCTATTCGATATATTAATAAACATTTAATTCCCATTTCTCCTCCTTTTTATACGACTGTATAACGGATGGAGTTTGAACTGTCCCTTTTTCAAATTTCAGTCAGCTTTTTACCTGTTGAGCTATAATTGAGGTCCGTATCGTCCGTAGAATATTTTTTTTCTTATTTTGTCAATAGTAGTTCGGAGTTAGGCAGAGCACGTAAAGCCGTTGGTCCACAGTAACGGACCAACATCTTTACATGCTCAGGCGGAGGCGCCTGTTTTTGCGATTGCGTATGATTTCCGTATCACATCCAAAGTATGAGAGTAACGGAATGTACTGTAATATCTCCCGCGTAGTTGACTAGTTTCCGTTGAAACTGACTGCTATCGTTGAATGGAAACTAATAAATGAGGAGCTGGCGAACAAAACGGCATAATTGTACCTCTGGTCAAAATACTTTCTTTTAATCCGATAGTTTTTGGTCTGCTGTACATGAATCTCAAGATTATTTCTATCGAAAACGGTCTAAAACTGCACCAAAATTGCATCCAAAATTCATTGGCTTCGAACATGTCTTAACAGCTTTGAATAGGTAGGTCACTGACGTAATAATACTACGTCAACTACGTCAATGAGGTAGGTACGTTTTTTGCTTTTCCTGTAAAATTCTATTTTATGTATCTAATTATTCCGTTCTGTTTGCCAGCTGTTTGATACGTAATTTTATTACATATTGAAACATACAATTTCGCAATGAAAACAGTAAAAGGAATAAAAGCGAAACGTAAATTGATCTCATAATGAAACGAGGACCGAGAGGGATGGGAGAAGGTAACTACTCCTATATTGCCAATTCACTTGATGTAGATGGCTCGTCTTATTAGAGCGATCACGTTAATTGATTCATTATTAATAATGGCCACTGTATGCGCGGGTGCCGGGTAGCTGCATAAATCTCATCCGATCGGCGCCGGCGGGCAGAGCTGGTCGCTTTGAATAATGGCTACGGAGCAAGGCTCCATTGTTACATTGACGGCGGGTATTCCAGAATTGTCTGTCGGAAGATCGATGGATATGAAAAAGTCACCACACGAGGAAGTTTTCTTGGAAAACTACTGAGCCGATTTTAATGCAATTTGTTGAATTATAAAGATGTCATCTCAGAACAGGTAGCAAGTTCGTAGACATTTAATAGACCAACAAGAGACGCTGCAGTAGGTAGTGGTTTTTGTAATGATTTTAAGAATACACTTTGTCACTACATAATAAGTATGTAGGTAGGTATGTAAGTTCAGGAAGTTAAGGATGTTTTGAGAAGTTGTAACGTGAAGTATATAATATTGTATACTCCACGTTTCAGCTCCTCAAACTTACTCTGAAAGGATCTTGTCTGCTTAGTAAGCCGTGAGGACTCTAATGTGAGGATATTATGTTTCATTGGTATCTTACATACATGTATGAAAACTTGCCAACCGAACAACTTGCAGCTCACAATGCAGACAATGCTGCCATTGATCTTATACAAGACAATTTTAACTGGCTACTTAGTTGGTATGCTTAGCTCTAGCTTATTTAAGTGATTTTATCACTTGTTTTAATTTAGTTTTGTCTTGTTTAGTAATGTTGATACTTCACTATTGTGCGGCGATATCAGAATGTCGTGCCGTATAGCACAACGGAGTCATGTTAATTGGTTTCGTTAGCGCAGTGCCCAGTGCAGGCTACCTCGGCGAGCGACGCGGTAACTCAATTACCAAGACACCGCCGCGCCGCCACCGCCCGGCCCGTCGCAAAGCGCAGCGCAAAAACTTGCCGACCGAGCAACTTGCAGCTCACAATGCAGACAATGCTGCCATTGATCTTATACAAGATATTTTGATGTGATAACGTCTTATAAATCGATGAACGCCGGCTACACGATGGTGTGATGTCGTATTATGACGAAAAGTCATATTAAGACTACTTTTTGCGTAAGTACAAAAAGTATATTTCTGAAATCCGCCAAAAATAGAAAGTCGAACAGACTTCCGTTTTTTGAAATCGACTAAACAAAAAAATAAATCAATTCCGACATTCAGTTTTAAGCGGAAGATGGTATTTTCAAACGTGCCTTTCGACGTTTCAATTCGGAATTCTGTCGTTTAGTCGACGGGAATTTTTCGGAATTCTGTCGCTGGGAATTTCGTGTACAAACGTTTGGCGAAACGGAACGAAATTCAGGCAATTCCTTCTAGTTGGCCACCCGAGCTATTGTTAAGTTTAGGAGAAAATACTGTCCAGTTTGTTGTTTTGATACTTTTAACGACACCGAGTTTAACAGAATATTTATGGGCAGTGGGATCTTTTACTTCTTACCTGAAGGTTAAGTACAGTTCTATTTAAAAAAAAAAAATAATGTCCTCCTGACCGAATTTCGGCCACGGCGGCCAATCTCAACCGAGACAGAGACTAGCCATCTGCGCAGGAGATATTATAGTGCACAAGTGTGTGCGCATACACAGGTGCACTCTCTATTCCCTCACTCTCATAGTCCGATGGGACGCCAATGCGACACGACCGGAGAGAGATTAGGCGCAGGACCGACGGCTTTACGTGCTCTCCGAGGCACGGGGGTGTATCTAACACCGCCAACTTCCAACTCCGGGCTGGCACTGAGAATTTCTTGACAGAAAAACCCAATATACCTCATTTTTTTTGGCCCGACCCGGGAATCGAACCCAGGACCTCGTGATCCACAGTCGAACGTGCTAACCGCTAGACCAACGAGGCAGTCAGTTCTATTTTACTAGAACTGTAATAAACTAAATGCTTTACTTATTCTATAGGCATCATAATTCGTACTTTGAACCGTTGATCTTTCAATATACGAATATTATAGTTATAATATTGAAAGATCTGTTTACAAATAACCGAATACGCGGTGAACACAATTAGAGCGCGAGTGTAAATTTGAGACGCGCAGCGCGCCGCGGGCAAAACGATGCACCCCATGTCCGGTGCGATAGTGACGTGCACACGGTATATCGATAAAATGTGTATATCGATATTTAATAACCATCACCACCACCACTACTACAGCTTTTTACGTCTCACTGCTGGGCACAGACCTCCTCTCTCACAGGAGAGAGGGATTTCGAGCTTAGACCCGCCACGCTGCTTCAATGCGGGTTGGCGGGGTTCCAATGCGGGTTGGCGCCTGGCGGGCACTTAATAACGCAGGTAGGTAAAATTTGTAAGGTTTAGGTCCATGACGTAGGTAGATGATTCAATAAAAAAAATACGCTCCGAATTGAGAACCTCCTCCTTTTTGGAAGTCGGTTGAAATGTAGGCTTGCATAAATTATTGTGGATTTAATTTTGTCAATAAAGTCAAAAGTTAAAGTCAAATAAACTTTATTCAAAATTGGTACACTGTACACTTTTTATTGAACGTCAAGTTAAGAACAAGTATATTAATTTTATTTAATATTTTTATATGGGTGGATTTCCTTAAGAAAATTAAATCAAGATTTTGCAAAGGAGCACTTTCATTAGTTGGAGCACTTGCGACGCGCTGATTTGGAGATGCTATTTTAGCCGAGTTTCTTGCTGGTTCTTCTCGGTTGGAATGGCATTCCGAACCAGTGGTGGATTCATTTGACTATTCAAAAGTACTTGTAAAAGTTTATTTGAATAAAAAACTTTCTATTCTATTCTATTTTATTCTAATATTGATAAAAGTAGTCAGAAATGAATGAATAACACTTCAAAAAGCAACTTGGTTTTTTTGTGAATAGGTAGGTACTGAGCAATGGGTAACCTAGTTTATACGGGTGAAGAGAAGGGCGGATCTGTTCGAATCTGGTAATATGTCACTAAAAAAGGTGATCCGTAGCTAGGAAGTTGAAAAGTAAATTTAAATTTTATCCTTTAGAACAATCAAAAACTCACGTGCATATTGCGTTATCGATAAAAAAAATAATTAAAAACCAACCTTCCCATCCCTATGGCAGCTGCCCTCAGTAACTGCGCCCTTGCACTTCGGAAGGGTGAAGCTGAATTATTGTTTAGAGGAGGGGCTTTTAAACCGGGAAACCCCAGGCATTGTGCAACGGATTTCCCTCTTTCCGCCATTTTAATGTCCTTACATTGATTATGGGTCGCTCTATCTGACTCTCGGAACACATTCGCAATAGGTAGGTTTGTTTTTTTTTTTGCCTTAAAATGGTCCTAAGTTCGATTCCCGAAAGGGTACATTTAAAGATCCAATTTGATAGGATTCATTTAATAGTGTATTTTTTTAAATATTTCATTCAGACAATATATTTTTGCAGACAAATTTTCTATATTTTTAAAATCTATTTTTTTTTCATAAAAGGTTATAATATTATCTATAAACACAAGACGGAAACGGAAAGTAACGTTTTCAACATCACTCTCCCTTCGCAACCAATTTGTCTGCCACTCAATATTACCTAATTTAAGACGAAAATATTCTCGAAAGAGAAAAAAAAAACCCCTCGCAAGTTGCACGAAAACGCTCTTCAAATATCTCATAAAAACTTTTCATTCTGAAAATCCGAAGCTTCAACATTATGAAATATTAAGTCTCAAATTGTTCCCCAAATATTCCCTAAGCTGCCAAATTAAAAATTCACAGAGGATCTCGCTTTGCGTTTATCCAGTATAAGAAGGCTACGTACTTTTACTAATTTTACGATAAAAGTTGCTTTTTTTTAATTTCATTTGTAGTATGTAAGGATCATAATATTCTAAATGCACAGAAATCTATACCTAGTTTTATCACAAACTTTTATCACTGTGATGTGATAGAAAGTAAGTTTTACACTAAACAGTATAAAGCGTTATTTATAAAAGAAAATATATTTTGTATATTGTCCAAAAAAGTGAACAATGTAATGGTATAAGATTAAAAAACAATAAAAAAAAATTACAGGCAGAATTTCCTAAAATTTAACAGTCTAGTCGTTAGAATTTAATTAGAAGCCAATAAAACCCAATTTTTTTAAGCTTTTTTTTGTAAATCCACATGCAGAAGATTGACTATTATACATTTCTAAAGCTCATGTAAAACTGGCTGTCGCCAGCAAGAATCAAATACAAATATTCAAAATATTTCATTAAACCGGACTGTTTGCCCGCCTTCCCCTATTCAGGGGAGGGCGGCACAAACAGTAGTATATTTATACTCGACTCGACTACCAACCCGTTCTTGTTTGAATGCCATGCGGAAACTATACAATATCTTCTGAATATTTTGCCAACAAATTGTTATGTAGCTTTTGATACATTTGAAAAATAATGATAATCGGTTGAATAAAACGAAACTATTCGATGAAAAAAAAAGTCGCAACAACTTTACGAACGAAGTGAGTGAATATCTTTTTTCAGAGCAAAACTCAATACAAAAAGGTCCGACATACTGTCAGAGGATAATTTGAAAGCGAAATATTAAAAAAAGCCGTATCGAATCGAATTGTACATACCACAATGCGTTAGATGAATGGAAGGAAAAAAGCATGTTTCAGATTCGTTACAGTGAGCATTTGGTCCTTGTTGTGAGCGAGTCTCTCGGAATACTCCGAAACGTCACATTTACTATCTGTGAATATGAATGAAATGCGAATTTTGATTTTTCCATTTCCCGTCACTTGAACGATCCTACCTCCGCCTTTTATTGTGTAGAGATGCGGAGATGCCCCTATTTTTAATATCTCTAGCTCTAAACATTTTCGTATTGTCAGCCATTTTATGTCGGGGAGGTACTTTGAATGTCGGAATGTTTGCTTTTTAGGGTTCCGTAGTAAACAAGGAACCCTTATAGTTTCGCCATGTCCGTCCGTCTGTCCGTCTGTCCGTCCTCGGTTAATCTCAGAGACTATTAGTGCTAGAAATCCGTAATTTGGGATGAGTATAATTTATATTAATCACGCCGACAAAGTGGTGAAATAAAATTTTGATAAATATTTTTTTTTAGGGTAGCTCCCCTACATGTAAAGTGGGGATGAATATTTTTTTCTCGTCTACCCCATAGTGTGGGGTATCGTTGAATAGGTCTTTTAAAAATACTGTGGGTGTGGGAACATCATTTTTCGATTTCTAGATCCGTTTGTAAAATATGATGTTTTAAAGTGCAAATTTTTATTAGAGTCAAGTGTCCCCCCCCTCTATCAGCCAAATGGCAGTATATAGGAACTTGAAAAAATTCACAGCAGTAGGGTATATAATCAATTTTAAAGGAAAACTATCACGGCTAAGTAGGGTTCACAGATTAAGGAGTTATATCTGTTTTTCGAGGAT